>CM030012.1:21929319-24329319 GCA_017639485.1 Pluvialis apricaria | reverse complement strand
CACAAATGCTGATGGGCATCAGCAAATGAGTTCTGCTTGCCTTATCCTCTACAGGACCACTGTAGGTCTTTTTAAACCTGTTCCATGACCAATTTGCATAAAGCATGCAGGAACTTATTTTGAGACTTTAATTTTTTCGAAATGTAATTTGATGTATTAGTTTGATTTAAATCAGAACAGAAGTTGACAAGGGAAAACAGCAGCAGAAGTAAAATGAACAGCTCCTCTAAATCTATGAAAAGACAAGAAAAAATTCCTACTTTTGAATTTCCGAAGTGATACAACACCATTTCAAAGAAAATTACCTTCATTCAAAAAATAAACACAAAATACAAACCCCCTGGCTTAATGAATGCCCCAATACAATACAAGTACAAAAAATGTTAAGTATTTGACTACTGAAATACCATGTAGGGTTTTGAAAATATCCTAATTTCTCCTGACAGTCACGAAAGAGTAGAAAACAGTTACTATTCAGGTATCTAACTACCAATGACAAATCTAGACAAGATCCAAAAATACAGAAATCTCCTGTCTTAAATAAAAAGGCTACTGCCTCCTTGTATCTCATATTGTGTTCAAGGTAAAAGTCTTCTAACTAAAATTCCAGTGTCAGAGACTGCTGTTATTCTTTTCACAGAGAATTACTTTAAACAGTATGCATTTACCATAAATAAAAATGCTAATCCTAATTAATACAATAATTATTACATTGCATCTAATTGCTAAAAAAAAGCAGTTGTTATCTATTTTTGTTACTCTACTGCACTCTCCCACAGATCAAGGTAGCCCAGTTTGTTTAAAGTTAAACTTCAGTTCTGCAGCATGATCGAATAGGGAATAAGGAAGTAAATAGTAACTTATAAAAGTAATTCCAGAAACCATTATTAATGGTAACTGCTGATAAAATCAGACCACTTTTTCTTTTCACAAGGGAATGTAGTAATCCAAACCATGAATTCATGGGCAATAGCAAACACCTATTTTGATTTATTAACAACATGGGAGAGAAAACCCTCTGCAAATGCAGATCACCTTTCAAAGTTATGTATAGAATAAACTAAGAGCATGACAGTTACTCTTAGTTTTAAAGGTTACTCCCTAATCTGGCATCTCATCTACCTTAAACATATGGGAAAATTAATTAAAAAAAACAACAACAAAAAACCTAAACAAAAATACAACTTACCTGTATGTGCATTACAAGCTGTGCTTTCTCCTTGTCCTTACGCTCAATGCATCTCTTTAGTTCTTCGACCTCTGACATTACAGCATTATGACTCAGCTTTGCTTTAAGCTCCAAAATATGTTTTTCCAGTTCTTGCTTCTCTCTCTCATATCGTTCAACTACTATAAAATAGTGAGTATAGAACAATAGGCCCAGTAGAAACAATGACTTGGGGCAAATTATTTTTTTTCTCATTTCTCTTTTGGCAATTTTCTTCTTTACTTGAGACTATTCTAAAATGATTGATTTTGACCAGAGCATCTGTGAAAAATAGCTATACCTATATCATAACCTTTTACTGAATGAAACAGTCTTTCTGTTTATCCAGTCATTTTATGGGGGTTTTCCCCTCTTTTTTTTTTTCTTTTTAAAAAAACACACCAAACAATCCACCCAATAAAATCAAATAGGACGGAAGCAATGGTGAAGTTCTGGGTAAATGAAACTTAGCCACAAACATCAAGGCAAAGATTTTAGCCCACCAGAGTAATATCTCCTGATTTGGAAGTCACACTACCTGTGAATTTTAAGTCTGAATCCTACAACTACAATAAAAGTTCCTGATGACAGTAAGCTCTAAATTTCCTCAACCAGAAATTCAAAGGTCTTTAGTCATAAAGAACTACCAGAGGCAAAAAAATTCTCCATTCATATTCTTCCCATGCATCTTTAAAGACACAGAAATAACACAGTAAGGAGAAACACAACTGCATAAATTATAGAAATACATGTGTATATCTTTATAGCTGCAACAGACTTTTTAAAAATTTTCTTCATATTTTTACAACAGCTTTGATTTATAATTATAGAACAAACGGAAAAATTAAAATATGCTTTTGTTAACATGAAAGGCATATTGTTTCAAATAAATTCACTTTTAAGCAGATACAATAACATGACTGCAGAAAAACTATTAAAATGACTATTTTGTGTTATATTTCTGAAGCTAAGCCATGTACAAAATCTAGCCATTTTCCAGTGCTCTGTATGAGATTTGTAAAACAGGGAGTCAGAGTCCTATTTTAATAACCAAGATAATAGTATGAAAATGTAAAAAGAAGTCATTAACCAAACCAATTAAACATTCACAGAGACAGTGGACTTGGAGTCACTATTCCTCTATTATCTTGAGTAATACATTTCTATGTTAATAAGGAGAAAGATAAAGACTTTCTCTAATGCCTTTTTGATTATGGTTGAAAAGTTTAAATACAGATAGATAACTAACAATGTAGTGAAGACCTTGCTAAAGTGGTAATTTAATATGCAATTACATCTTGAAATGGTTTAAAATATTTTTCTTCTAAATATAATTGTTCCATCTCTAAAATTCTAACATACTGCAAACAGAAGCCCTGACTGCATCATACTGGAAAATTTTCTTAACCTCTCTGGAACATGTTGTTACCCCTTAGAAATTCTATGTGAAATTCATCAGTCTTATTAACCAGCTACGTAAACGCTTCTGCTATGATTTTCAAGATGGCACAATTGAAACTGCAAATGGACTGAAATGTAGAATTTCAGAAAAACTATTATTTAAAAAGACTTCAAATGTTTTTATTCTGTAAAAACATTATCCGCTTCATTTAAAAAAAATGAAGATTATTAGAGACAATTTAACCATGCAAATCATGGTATTTTATCCTAAATTTTAACTCTCATTGCTATTTATTTGTTGATATCCAGGTGCCAATACTTATTAACTTAAAAGCTGAGGAGTTAAATGGCTGGTTTTGTGGAAACAGCAGAAGAATTAGACTGAAACTCAAAGACAGAATTAACATCTAGGCTACCTAACCAATTTGCAGGCCTCTAGAGCAAAATTTGAGAGTTGTACCTGTTCTAATTCTCCTGTCATCATCTTGTACATCCTGGTAGCTCTGGCGGTGTGTAGCAACATGTGAAATTTGATGTTGCAACTCTACACGGTCTTCTTCTGCTCTCAAAAGTTGGGAACGCAGATCCTCAATCTAAAATGTGCATATAAGCATCAAACGTTTAATGAAAAACAGAATGTAAAAGTGAATAGCATACTGTTATTAAAAACTACAAAAACCAAAAAAGACTATACACAATATTTATAAATAAATCTCAAGAGTACTGCAGATGGTAAACAAAAAGATAAGTTACTTCCTAATTAAAGGCCACCAAGTGATTATTCAAAATTAAAGGAAACCTTTTAATTTGTTATGTTGACCATGGATAAGCATTAATTTCTCTAGACCAAACAAAATGCTACCATTTCATATGCAATTTTCTTTTTACATTGCTAGTGAAAAATACCTATATGAATTTAATAAGCGATATATTTTATTTAAATTCAACTCATTAAAAATGCAATGTAATTATTCTTAAGAAACAGGGGCTTTTTACATTTTTCCTTTCTATCATATACAGTCTAGTACTTACAAAGATGACAGTGTTTGCAGGAAAATAAAGAAAACATGACATGCTAAAGGGAACTGAAGGAAAACTGCTTTAACTCACATACAGGTAATATATACACAGGTAATGTGATATAGCACTAAATTTCATGCACAGGGAGTTAAATTCAAAACAGTAATACAGCCAACTCAAACTTCTGCTAGATACACAAGTCAAAAAAATAATACTAACATATAATTATGCCAATTATCCCCTCCCAGTTTATGTCAATCTGTTTCCCCAGTTCCTCTGAAGGAAGGAAGGATTAGAAATGTTTAGGAGAAAAGATGCTTTTCTAAAGCCATAATCCAGGTTCCTGCAACTTGTAGATTTAATCATACGTGCATCAATAGGTATCGGTTAGAGAACACTTCATATACTTTTTCAGGTGTTTGGGTTTTATATATTTTTGTCATATGTAAGTATACAATACAGTAAATACTTCTAGGTCACTGGTTTATCCGAATTCACCAATTATAGCATGCCCTTTGCATAAGAATAATTACTAATATAGAAGTTGTTCTAAAGCATACTATGAAGGGCCGTTATAAATAATGTGTTTATGTACTTAAAGTTCCATAACTACTACCACTACTATAATTACTATATATGAACATATGTACATGAAAGTTTAGAAAACAGAAGAAGTATAACAAGAGCTCAGTCCACATATTTTAGACTCTTAAACCCGTCTTTCTGTGTCTCCTTTTTCCCTTCCCAAAACAATGTCATCAGAGTATGAGATAGGAAGATTAAACAAAAAAAGACTCAGATACAGGCTAATATCAAAACTTTAGGATTTTCACCACACCAAAGCAGTTACCTGATGCAAAAGAGCTTCTCTACTGCCTTCTGATTCACTCAGCTTTTTCCGGGACTGCTCCAATTCCTGCTCGAGCTTTCATTACAGAAGATGATGAAGAAAGAAAAGCAACATATGCATCATAGTACAAAAGTGTATTTTGACTATTTAATTTTGGCACAAATTAACTGAATAAAAGCATCTATTTAAAATGAGGTATAATATACACAATATTCTTACTTGTCCAAAATTTTAAAGCAAACTTTCATTTGTCCTAAATCCCTGCTATATTTATTTAAATTAAATAAAGAAAATTCAAACTACAGTCTATAATTTTTGTACAATATTCTATATCACATGAAGATACAAAGTGGTATATATAATCCGAAACAAAAAAGCACAAAAGCAAATTTTTACTGAGTTAAAAGTAAAAGAAGGGAAGACAAACTTTTTTAGAAGTTTCAAAACCATTGTCCCTGGATTTGAAACATATTTTCAGACTCAAAATTAAAATTAATAATGACTTAACATTTGAAGTCACCTTTGTCACACAGCTTATTCATAAAAGTGTTAAAGATGACATGCATTGGTAGAAATTTTAGTTGGTAAACTCTGCGGGTCTTGTGTTGTGCAAGAAGATACATTTGCATTATTATGGAAACAAGACAACTGAAAAACTGAAGTGCCCAGAATTCCAGACAATTAGAGTTTTTCCTAAAAATATGATATTAAGGGAATTTAAAAATGTTTAATCAGAAATATCCAAACTGATGACCATTTAGGAAAAAAAAAACCACAACAGAAAACCAAAGCTATAAAGTTGGGGTTTTTTTTACTTCTACTATAAATGTAAATAGTTCAAAGATCACAAAGATCCACATGGAAATATAGCTTTTGACAGCGGAAATTCTCATTGCAGAGATAGCAATCTCAAAGAGGATGTTGAGAGGCTGGCAAATGGGCAACATAAAGACTAGCATTAATGGAATGGAGAGAGTAATGCAACATAAAACATTACATAGATGGTTTAACATAAAGGGGTATAACTTTGAAAGTATTGACAAAAAGGCCAAACTCAATGTAAGAGGAAAAAAGCTAGGAAAAAAGCTAGGAAAAAAGTGTAATGTGGCCCTGGGATCCTGCCAGAACAGAAATATACGAAATCTTGTTTTCTATGAACAGGAAGAGAGCAATATGGCAACGTATACTTCCATAGAAGTAATTATTAATAATCATAGTGCAAAATAACTAGCATCCATTACTTGCAGGGATGAAGAAAAGCTGCATCTTTGAGCTGCTGCAAATAAGCAACAGCAGATTATGTATAAATTCAGAGACAAATCAGAGAAAGAAATCAAGGATAATCCCCAAATTATAAACTTGTCTGCCTGGCAAGATGGAAGAGTCATTAAAAGTAACACAGTATAACTAAAGAGCTTTGAAGGAAAGACAGAAGTTCAGCATAGCTATATTCACAGTGCCTCTGATGCAAAAAAAACACCCTTGTTATCTTAAAGAGTAAAGAAAGTTTTATCCTGCTGGTTTCTCTGAAAAAGGAAGCATATACTGTAACATATGACACTATACACTTTTTAAAAACTAAACAAGAAAGAAGAAAATTAAGTCTTACTTGGTTCTTTTCACTCTCATATTTCACAAGTTTATTTTTCATGAGTTCTTCTGTTTCATCTGCTTTAGCATCTTGCTTCCTTAAAGCCTTTAGAAGGGAAAAATATATTGTGAACTTCATTATAAAAGTTACAGAAGTCTTCTTTGTAAGTCTGTTAAAATGAAAGAATCTACTGATATATTTAAGAAAGAAGATCTAGACAAATCCTTTCTGTCTATGGCTAATATTTCCATGTGGAGCCAACGTATAATGTTATGAAAAAATAAATACAAGTCCGTGCATACATAAGCACACCCATGCACACAACAGGGCCAAATACAAAGTCAAAACTAGCACTAACATCCTTCCGATGTATAGCGCTCCAGATGCTCAAGGCTGACCCCAAAGACTTTGAGATGAAGGTCTAAGAGCCTTAAGAGATCCCCTACAGATAAGCTATGAACATACCAGATGAAAAGAATATATTCTCTAATATAAAATACGCGTGATATGAAATACAATGCACTATAGTAAGGAAAACACTACCACAATGTCGTGTTGGAAGCTAAAAAAGGAAAAAGTTAATTTTATCTGAATCTGGACAGATGTTTAGAATCACAGTATTAAGACAGAATCAACTGAAACTTTTCTGATCAAAAGTCACTGGCGCTGATGTGCCCTACTTTAAAAAAAAAATCCATGGGAACTTTTCCTGTCCCTCCCTCAAACTGAAGTATCTAAAAAACACTTACGTACATTTTCTAAAGCATCTTACAAAAATAAAATTGCCTTGAATACCAATTTCAAAACTTCTTCCCTCTTTAAACCAACACTATTTGCAGAACACAGCCAGTACATTAGACATCACAGACATTAATGACACATACAATTTGCAACATCCAAACTTGGGTTGTGTATATCTCAAGCCACAACGTCATCGGGTCATCTTAAATATCACTTAGAAACACCAGTTGAGAAAGATCGCTAGCCATACTGATAGGATTTGCTGTGAATTTGAGTAACTGTGTTAATAAATCTTGTTTCTTTGCTGTGCAACATGACCAAGCTGTTTTCACAGCAGCCATAAATAAATTAGGGACCTTAGCACACACCTTTTACTTTCATCCAATATCATGAAGCACATCTATTCCTTCCACCATTACTTGCTAAAACTAAATAAAACAACAATGGAAGCACATAGCCTGTCCAGAAAAAAATGACTTTTTGCCAGTCTGTTCTTCCTGAGCAGCATTTTTATTTTACATTTTAAAGGAATATCTCCTTAAATAATTACCCTTGAAATTTGCCCCTATAATTAGTGCAATTTCATCCAGTTTTTGAAAATTTTCTCTTCACCGCATACTGGGAAAAGATTTCACTGTATGAAAACAGAAGGCAAGATATTAATTAATTAACTCCAGTGAAGCCAGGCATTCAGCTATAGAAGTTTTGTTTTTAAAAGTAGCTTTGTGGAGAAAACAAATGGATTTATATATTTATCTCAGTCTTATATCCTTACCTCAGGAAACATAAGGGTTTCAGTATAGTTTGGACTAGTCTCCTGCTTGAACAGTTTACAGTAAAAACTGAGACTATGGAAAGTATTTACAACAACGATGCCACTGAGAATACTATGCTACATAAAGAATTATGGTTTTAATCTTACTGATTCATAATCAGATACTGCAAGACTGTAACATATTTAAGTATTCAGTACAAATTCAAATCTATCATTCCAGTCAACTATCAAACTCAACACTGCACACAGACCTGACACTCTCTTTTTACTCAAAAAGACTCTAGGGAGAACTCCCAAAAACATACATGAACAAAAACCAAAGAAAGTCATCACTTCAACTGATGCCATTATTGCACAAGTTTGGGTTTTTTTTTTTTTTTTTTAATTACTACAATTACCAGTTCAGAACAGTCTGCTAGGGATATATGATGTGCACTAACTACAACTGAGCTTCATTTTTACTAGAAAAATTAGAAGCTCTGTTACATACTGGCAACTGTATGCCAACCTTATGTTTGGCACTAAATTAATAACTAATATAGGACCAAAAATGCACGTTTTCAATGTGCAGATTTTGCTAGAGATGTCAGCACCACAAGAAAAATGTGAAAGATGGGCTGGAATTAGAAATACTAGGCAAATTTTCAAAGATTCACCTACTGAAGGCAAAAAGTATGTCTCTGCATCAGTCATACATCCTAATTCCCAGAAGAAATCACAGAAATTAATATGCCATTTCAACTTGTCAGGAACGCTGAATGATGTTTAGACTATTAAATAGCAATAACTTCAAGTAAAAAGGCAGTCTTTTCTATCACTGATAGGAATATAACATTCAGTTTTATTTTCTGTATTTTGTAAAAATAGCCCACAACTGTTCCATTTTTAAGAAAAAAGTTCCTATATATATGAGTTAAAATATTACAAAAAAGAATGAGATATTACAATAAATTAATTATACCGCATGTGCACTGCTTCAACTGTGAAACATTTTTCCTGTAGGTGCTAGGTGGGCAAACAGTTAACCAATCAAAATGTCATTAAGAAATTGAAACTTCTAGTCATCCACTGCCAGACAAACATCAGCTGTTACTGACAATTCAGAAAATACATAGGTAAAAGTTAATTATGTATTTTCCCTCCTACTTGTACTCCTTTTAAAATAATTCCCTCTCACTGGTTTGTGCCACTGATTTTTCCTCCACTAAAAGTTTCTCCTGGGAAAGGAAGGGTTAAAGAAAAAGGAAGAGAAAACACCAGTATGTAAAGATCCAACTGATTCTTTGATTTTATATGTTGTCTCCAACAAAGGGGTTGAGGGAGTCAAACAGTCAAAAATAGGAACTAGGAAGGGGATGCTGAGGACAACAGTTCCAACACAAGCTCCTCCCTGATGGCTCCTAAGCAGCAGGCAGACGCTGCCCAGAAGAGTGCACCAAGGAACAGGATCCAGGCCTACAGTCATTAGGATTCCCACACCAAGATCCTTCTCTTGAAAGTATTAATGTCCAGGTGGCCAGGAAGAGGCTGAAAAGGAGGCAGAGGAGGGGGCAGGCATGGAGGAGGCGAGGAAACAGAACTTCCATGTAAAGGGGTCTTCACAGCATGGTTTCAGGATGGACCAGCTAGATGTTACACAGCTAGATGTTACAGTGCCTGCCTAGGTGGTCAGAAACAGGCTCTTGTCCCTGATGGGCTAGCTGATCTTTTGATTTGACCCAGTAGAGGAATTCTTACAGGTCTTTTAAAAGAGTTCACTAGAATAAGACAGTATTAGAATACTAACATACCCAATATACCCCAACTCAACATACCTCATCCATATACAGTATATTGAACCCCAAAATTTCAAATAGGTAAAATAATTTACTCCCTGCTAGACGGATATTTTTCCTTACTTATGGGGAAAACTCTGTCACAGTTCTCAATCCTTCCAACTTATGAAAATCTTCCAATAGTGAATCATAAGTTTTAATGCCATTTAAGCCTACTGACTTTTCTTAGGGTTTGGGTTTTGTTTGGTTGTGTTTTTTTTAAATAAAATCAGATTATTTGAAAGTGATGCACAGACACAAACTGAGGTTTCCTCTTCCAAAGTCAGATTAATCAGTGAAATACATTCATACTAGCAGAAATACACAATTGACCAGCCTTATGCTATATTTTAAAATAAGGCAAAAAATGTAACACATCCTAATCTGAATGAAAATTCTTTCCCTAACTTGCTATGTTAGCAGCTAGCATGGGTCCGAGTATGCTACCTAGACACACCAGATCAAGTTTACATTTGTCTAAAAAGATCAGAGATAAAGACATGCAAGAAGAGAATTTTCAGTAATGCTTTTGACCATCAGTCCACCCCACTCTCTGTTGAAAGTCCACCAGCTTCTTGCACTTCACAGTATGTGCAGTGGGAGGCAAACAGAATCTAAGTATCCAGTTGCATGAAGGAAAATAAATGTTTCCTGATCTATCCAAGTTACTAGCTTAAGACATAACTATAGTCATTGCCTTACTACAGTCAATGGGTTCAAAACATTCTATAAAGATGATTCTGTTCACCTAAAGCACACAAAAGCATGAACACATGGACTCATTTCACCAAAATGCAGGAAGCCAAGCACAGGAATTAGTAAAGCCATCCAGGATATCCAATGCATATAAAAGCTTTTTAAAACCCATTTTTAACAATGACACATCATCTTGTTTTAGAAAATGGATGCATAAATGCAAACAAACAGTACAAGGTGATGGTGTCTTCATGTTCAAAATAAAGCCCTGAAGAATCTCAAAATATTTTTAGTTTACACAACAGAAGTATTTTGTTAAAGCAACCCATATATATGTGTCAGTAGCACTGGCAAGATGATCATATTTGTTCTCCTTTCCAATCAGAAACATGTTTGCGTCAGGAATATAGAAGAAAGTGAAGATGTATGATTTGCATGAATTTGTTTGCTAATTTTCTAATTTGCAGTAACTACTGTTTAAACAGAGAGTTTAAACACACCAGTACACACTAAGTTAAAAGATACATAAAAAAGTGGAGGAAAATAATTTTTATCCACCTACACGCAACAATACAGACTACAGATTCAAAATAATAACACAAATTTAGATGTCAAAGATGCAAAATGTTATATGTCAAGCTTTCTTTATGGTCAGTATACAACTAGATATCATCTTGGTTAATAATCAGTTTATAATTATAATAATAATAATGCAATACAAGTAAAAAGTTTGCACATCATACAAAAGACAGACAGAAAGACAAGACAAGCAAGAGAAAGATCGAAACAAATGTATTGTCACATTCAGCTAGACCCTGAAAATATATAATTTAATAATTGAGATTTAGGAAGATGATTTTCTTAGGACGGTAGAATACTGACAAATAGTGGTCAGTTATGGACACTGCACTTTCCTTAAAAATAACTATTAACATTTAAACCTCACAAGATTTCTTAATTAAAGCAACTACTGATCAAATCCAAAAGTCAAATTTGATTTTGTTTGGTTTGAAATGTGTAACAGACAAGCTAATGAAAAAATTGTCTCATTAAATAGCCACAAATGCTTTAAATAGCCTTTCTTTGTAAATCATTAAGGCCGTATTAAATGACAGGATTTCAGAACTCAGTCCAAACCCTAGACTCCCTTTCAGTAATGTTACTTGGGAAGCATCTTGGAGAAATAAAAGAGGACAGAAAGACTTTAACAGAACATTACATCCATGTAATGATCACCACAAGACTGAGGCCACTGACAGAGCTAAGAGTCCATCTCACTCATAATTCAAATTACAAAGGATAAGAAACAGAATAACAAAGTAAAAAGCTCTTTAAAATTATGTAGAAACATGCTTCATCCAACAATTGCAGCAAAATATTTAGTTATGTACTTTATTCTCACTAGGGTATGTAAAAGGGTATTTTTAATAACTCTAGGACTGAGGAATGAAGAAATCAACATGAAGCCAACTACTACTCAACTTGAAAATACATTGTTGAAATAGTAACCTTTTTAAACTATTCATATTCATAAATTGCAAATATTTCATAGTCATAAATTACATTATTCATTCTATTTGGTTTGCCACATTGAATCTATTCATCTGTAACATCACAGAAAAAGAAAAACTGAAAAAAATCAAAAATCAGAAGCTCAAAAACGCAAATCCGCTACATCAAATTCTCATGCTGTTTTGGTGTTGGCATTTTTCCCTATTTGTTTTTAATTTGATATTAGATCAGTTCTAAACTTTTTGTTTCCTTAGATATTCTCATATTACTATTTCTTCTGTAATCTGTAGTCCATAACAAAGTAATTTTCTTCACAAAGCTTTCCTACACAGTAACTTCTTAGGATGATAGTACGCAGAGGCAGCGTGTACAAGATCCGGACTATTTTGCTCTCAAAAACAAGTGGTTTTCAAAGGGTAGGTCGCAACATGGTCCAATTTGCCAAAAGTGAGAGCTAAAGAGCTCAGCCAGCTCTTCAAGAGATGTTGAACCATGCCCAATAAATACAAACACCATGCAGAAGTGAGACCATTTTCTAGCTACAGGAGGACAAATTAGCATGAACGTTCAATGGGGATGGAAGATGGAACAGCTGGATGGAAGCTTGTAATAAAGGTCTGAGACCTAAGGACCTTAGCAATAGTGGAGTCTAAAGACATCTGGCACGTGGGAAGTTGCAACTCTGTCACAGAGATGTTCTCCAAGCTGTTAAGACAGCTATGAGAGAAGAAGTAGCAGGAAGAGGACATACTGTTTGTTGCTACTGGGAGTGTAATGGAAGTCTGTGTCTCAAGGGTGATACTGTCTTCATATTCTTCTGTAACCTGTCAAAGAAAGATTGACAAATACCTACTGAAAGAAGCTCCCTTCTACACTTGTCATCTGACACCACCAGGTTCTATTTTGCATATTAAAGGTTATGAGCTCCCGAAAAATCCATAATTGATTGCAACAGGGGTAAATAGATTTTATCAGGAGTTCCAAATACAGCAACAGGAGTCCAGCCCAAGAAATCCAGAGTCATGACTGAGATCAGTAACCCAGAAGGACAACTTGAAGATATGAGCCCCTGCTTGAGAGAGTAAAGATAATCACCAAGAACATGATAGCAGCAGCTATGAACTTATGGTGTGTGGAATAAGCCTGTTCCGGTCAGGATTGGCTCGGGCAAATTCCTAATAGTAGAAGTTTACCAAGCAGACTACCAGGTGTTGAGCTTTCCTGTAAACTGAGAATGAGGAGTATATCTCAAAGTTTTGAAGAATGTTGTCAAAAAATATTTTAAATAGAAAGGGGTTCTTCAGAAAAAATAATTTACAAAAAAATGCACAGAATAAAATAGAATTTGCAGGAGAAAATTAAAATGCCTTCATCTACAGCTCGACAGCTTAGGGGAATGGAAAGTCAGGTACGTACTTAGTATTTCATATTCATTTTGCATGAAATTCAAAAGATGAGCTACTAGGAAAAAAAGGTATCCAGCTTGAGGGCCTATGGTCACATAGCCAGTCATATGAAAATCTTTGAAATACATTTCAATTCATCCACTTGAATTCAAGTTTTCCTTCTAAGGAAACCATGGCAGTGTCAATGTATCTTTCCAGACCCAGGTCACTATTCCTTTAAAAGGATAAAAAAAGATTGTTCCAATCAGCAGATAACACTATCAAATGACATCAACTCATTTCATTAAGCACCCCTCTACCAGACTGAAAGCACAACCGAAGAATCTAGAAATGGATGCAGGCATATTAAAGAGCAATGAAAACTGTAATAAAGCACTCTAGTTCTTTTCACCCACATCAATGGGGGGGGGGGAATGAAAGAGGAACTCTTTCTGAAATACTAGCAGAAGCACTACAAGCATCTTGATAAACATTACTTTTTATCCATATCAAAAGAGCATCCTCTCTTCCTAAATATGACCTCTTTGAAGAATGTCTAGCCTTATATGAAATACAGGGCATCAATCTATATTAACATTCCTCAATATTGCTGCACAATATAAAAAACTGCCTCCAAAAAGCATGTATACTGTTGCTAATATTAAAAGTGAAAAACAAGGAATTGCACATTTCTCCTTAAGTACAGTATTCTATTGCATAGTTAAGAGATAAAACTGCACATCATATCTTAACAGGCATGAAATAAAAAGTTACACTATGTTAAGATTTTCCAAATAGCAGTAAAATCAGAAACAGAGAGATGTATTTCTCATACATTTCCTAAAATAAGCAGAAAATTTTAATTCATAATACAAACATTTGTATTTTTCTCCTAAACAATACTTTATACTTCATCAGATACTGTTGAATGAAACTGAAAAGCAATGAAAAGCTGTCTGGCCACTACAGTGCATTTGATTGCTTGTTGAAATAAATTAAAAATAAACCGCTAACTGCAAGCAAAGTTTACATTTTAGAAAACAAAGTGTTTTAATTGAGACGACCCAGCTTATGACCTGCTTTTGTTTGTTTGGGGTTTGAGGGAGGGTTTAGGGGGTGGGTTCTTTTAAAGAATGTTTGTGCCAGTTACCAAAAAGATCTAAACATAGACAAGGCAGTATCATGAAGAACAGAGACTGTACTTGTCACCACGTGGTCACCAAAACAAGCAGAGCTGGATCGATACAATGAAAGAGTGTGCCAAAGATATACGCACTTTTGCCAGTTTGACAGGTACAGGCTCACAAATCCAGCAAGTTCCTAACTTAATACTGTATACACCGGAAATTTTCATTTGCATACCTCTTGCAATTGAAGAGACATATGTCCCAGTTGGTCCTGGCGCCTTTCTACAAGCTGTCTTTCAGCACGCATTTCTTGTTCTATCTCCTGAAGTCTTCTCTCCACCCGTTCTGATACCTTCAAAAGGAAAAAAAACACCCTGCAGGAAATTAGCACGTCTTTTACCACATATTAAGATAACAATGGGAAAAAAGTAGAGTATGGGACAGAAGAGAACACAACTTTTATTTAATTCATTTTTAGAATGGTATAGAAAAAAAAACTAGAGTTATAGCAGTGAGTGCTCCAGAAGTACTCAAGCAAGGAACTGACGTGCTATCTTGCTAGCAATATCCTCCTTTAGGTATATGCGTATTTTTCTCTACAGTAGTGGTTCTACTCAATTGCTAAATATCTCGGTATCAAGCTTCATACAGCCTAACCTGAAGCTGCAATACAAAAATCTTAGCTTCTCTGCCACAGGCCTGATTAACCTCTGAAGAGTCATTTCTTTCACTTCTGCAGTCTGTAAAACAGACCAATGTTTGCCTCTTTCATACTCTGAAATCTGTGAGTGAAAAGTAGTAAACAAGAGCTAAGTACATTGGAATGACTGTAATAGCACAAAATAATTACATCACTTTAAGACTTTTTCCCAATATTTTGTGAATCCATATGTGAACTAATACAAATAACACTAGTTATTTGTTAAAGCAATTTGGATTATGAACACAATAATTCAACCTTAAACTACAATACCAGAACTACTTTTTTTTTTCCATTTCAAGCTGCTAGCAGACAGCACCCTCTCGTGGGCAGCAAATTAAATTTATATTGTTAAAGTTGAAGATCAGTAAGCAAGATATTTGTGTATCATTTCCTCCCTACCTTAAAACTAATTATTTTAAATAATCGCTAGAAAGCAATACATTTATTACTGAATGGCTTTTAGATAAAAAGAGAAAGACTTAAAACACAATTCAACTACTGGTTTCTGCTGTATGTGGAGAGGAACAAGTTCTCATCTGTACTTTCATGCTTCTACCAGCACTAGGCATATGTGTGGATAGAAAATTTTAACACAAGCAACACAGTTGTGAAGCCCAGAATGTAACTGTAACCTTAAGTACTTTTCTGTTGTTACACGAGTACATCAGGTTTAAAGAATGAAATGGTCTTTTTCTTTACAACAGAATACCTCAGTTTGAAAACATTTCTTGTTTGCACAGCTAGATGAATACTCAGCTTACAATTTGGAATTTTGTATTTTCTCTTAAAACCATCAGGAGATGCTCAAAAACCATGCTGCATCAAACCACGCTCTTTCATGCAAGTTAAGAAAGCTCTGCAGTCATAATCCAGACTAATTACTTACTAAAAACTAATGTATAAAAAAATATGGACCACATCACAATATTTGTATTTGTTTTGACAATTACTACTTCTTAGTGTTACTTCTAATATTTCACAAAATACTCCAGCTAACAGAAACAACGATACTATGTAGCAGGAACAGAATATAACACTTAGTCATTAAACTTGTTATATCTTTGCTGAAAACTGGGAAATATCTGTCATCCTTTCCTCCAGATACATCTAAAGTACACAAATGAAACAAAGTCACATTTTTACATTTTAAAACAATCTTGGCTACGTGTTTCTGAAGACAGAAGCTTTCTCGGCTCTCTCACACATCTTTTTCAAGTGAAGTTAAGCAAGAGAACACTAAATCTATTAAGAAAGAAAACGTATAATTTAGACTTGACAAAAGATGCAAAAGTAACATCACCCCCAAAGACGACATTCAAAATGAGAGGTCAGTAACTCCCTCGCTGACACAGGTCTAGTTCACACATGCACAGCAGATGGCATGACATGAGACAGCACCTGGCAAGCTTCAGATTTCTGCAAACTTCAGATTGCAAATTATCACTAATACAGAATGAGTAAGAAAGTAACTTGTTATGAACTACAAGATATCAAGTGATTTGCCTTGCTTCTGACTTCTTTCAACTCCCTCCAGAATATAACTGTTATCTGATTTCTGAAAAGGTACTGAAAAAGTTGCATTCATTGTATTTGTCAGGTGCACAGAAATTTCAGAGTTACAGACATAATCCTCATTAAAAAGCAAACAAACAAGAAAACTCCCCAAAAAAACCCAAACACAAGAACCAAAACAAACCACTAAGCATTTTGATGGTACTTATAACTCATTGGAAAAAAAAACCCTACCAAAAAACTATAGTTCAGATATATATCTTTAGCTCGTATTCTCTGGGCATAGAGCACAGAAAGAGGCAGCTGGAAGGAACTTCAAAGGCTAGCAAGGTTACTGCCTGGCTAAACACATGACCTTTTACATCTACATCATTTCTCTACAAGTCTATCTGACCTGCTAAAAAATATTCACAGAATACTTTTACAGCTTCCCTAGACAATCAATTCCATTGCCTCTAAAATGACCTGGTTTTCCTAAAGTACAATTTTACTCATCCTTATTGAATTTTACAACTATTAACCTTGTTCTATCCTCTAAGCCACATCCAAGACTGGACACTGGATTTCAGTTCTGTTTTCCAAATACATGGAAGTCCATCTGCAAATGTAACAAGTATCTCTATATTGCATCATCTAGACTATTAATAAAATCTTTGGAGAAAACCAGATCAAGAATACCAACATGTAAAGTTCACTTCACTAACTCCTCTAATTTTAACAGTGAACTGTTTACTAGCTACACTGGTATCTGGACAGTTGTGTGTTTATTATAGACTATATTGAGTTTTACTATATTTTACTGAAAAACTTTAGAACAGTACGTGAAATTCTGTCTAAAAAAACCAAAAAAATGCACCAAGATATAGAAAACTACTGTAAATTCCTTGTAAATTCCTTCTCTGATATAAAAGTGTAATTTTTCTTGACAAATTTGTGTTATCTGCTACTTAAATTTCTTGTTTGCTCTTGGATGTCTACAAATCAAGTTCTGGAAAAATATTCAGTCTATTTTCTCCTTTTTCAAGATTTGCCCTTTTTTAATATGTCAAGTACAGTTTTTCTAACTCACCCCCACAGTTGTCCATGAATACTCCAAAACAGTTGTTGGTGGTTTTAAGATCACTTCAGATGGTTGTTTAAGCTTCTTAGCTAATTTGCACCAGGTTATTTCAAAATATTTTACATGCTTTCCTTCCCCCTCCAGTATTTTAAGCTGAGGTCTTACACCCTTATTGGTGGTCACTAACTTGCAGCTCACCTTGTTGGCAAATATCAGTGCTAAAAAGGTGTTAAACAGGAATCAGCTTTCTTGGCCCACTGTGTCAGTAGTTTCCCCTCTTCTGCAAGGAACAGACCAATTGCTTTGGTCTCCCTGAGAAATGGTGATATATTTACAAGCGAATGACCATCGCTTTTGATGTCTCTATTTGTGCATCCTATTATCTAGCACCATGGCCTTTCCACTCTCATATATTCACATTATTTTTTATGACTGTTCTTAATAATCTGATTTAGTTTCCACTTTCTGCATTCTTTCTCTTTCCGTCTGCAGTAAACGCAGAGCTTTAATTCAGCCAGATATATTGCTATACTTCCTACACTTTGTTGTAAACTCTTCATTTTTTAAGAGGATTTGCATAGAACATGTTTGAGTATTTACCCAACTCTCATTTCCTCCAAAGAATTAATTTTTTTTCCTGCATGTAATCAGTCATTTCATAAATAAAAAATTTGCATCCTCACAAAACTATTCCAAATAACAAAAGACATAGTAAGCAAAGAATAAACCTTAGTCTATGAGCAAACTGATTCCTTAAAGTAATCATTTTTCCATCAAATTTTTGTTGATTTTTTTTTTTTTTTTTTTTGGTAAGAGAGCTTGGCGTACAGAATGGTCGACTACTAGTTAAAGGAAGTTGTTTTAGGATAAAGGAATAGGTACCACGTCGGTTAACATTTCTTCAGAAATTAATACTTCTTCAGAAGTAGAAGTATTTTTTCATAGACAAATGCTTACTATGAAACTTTGAATAAGCATTAATCCTGAAAAAGAGGATTAAACAAAGGCAGCCTCATAAACACTACTTATAGCCTACTTCTTTATCAAGAATAATACTTAGGAGATTATGGTCTTTCATTTGTGCTCCTCATTTCCTAGGCTCCCCAAAACTCAGTTCAAATTGGCCAGTAGATTAAAATGTTCAATGGTACAGAGCTGTCAAATATATTTAGACTTTGTGAGAGGTTTCAAGAAAATAAGATCCTAGACAGAGGTGATCTCATAAATACCCCATTTAGGGAAACAGGGAAAACTCAGCTTTTATTCCTTTGGTTTGGCTGTCAGCAAAGTACATGGATTTAGTCTGAAATTAAATATTAGCCTATTTAGCATTCTAAAGAAATATTCAGTTGGAAGTACAAGAAAACGAAGCTAGCAGTGAAGTCAGAATGATGCAAAAAAAGTCTCATGGGACTTTGGAGGTGTGTCATGGTGAGGAAGCATAGTATGGGAAGACCATGAAAGTTTTTGTACAAGTATTTAGATAACCAGGATACAATATAAGTTTTTGTAGGGTGACAAACCCAAAAGCATTCAAGTGGTAAGGGAGGAGACTGGGGGGAAAAAAGGCAGAGAGCATGCAAGTCCATAGCAAATTTGGCTTTATTACGTTGCACCTTGCAACAGTGCAAAAGAACCAGGTACTGTCACTTGTGGCTTCCTCTGCATTCTCTGGAAAAGCTGTTATATCACATTCATGTCCTAGCAGTATCTAGCAGTAAGACTTCCTAGAATGCAGTACACTTACCTCCTCCATTTTGGAGAATTTAGCATCATCACACTACCACAAACTGGGTTGCTTATCACCACATTTTCCAAATTATTTGTCATTTATGATATAGAATAGCAGAATTCCCAACACAGGTCCCTCCAAATCTGAGGCCAATCTTCAGTTGTATTTCTCTGTTGGAACCTGCCAACAGTCTCCCTGGTCAAAACGTATGCAAAAAAACCTAATACATTCTTTCTCCCATCCTCTCCACAGATGTTATCTCCCCTGAACACTCTTTTAGTTTGATCTTCTTTTTACCTAGTGATACAGGGTTTATCAGTACATATAACTTCAAAACCTTTTTGTCAACTTTTTTTTTTTAAATCTGCCTTACTGCATTTTTGTATTTAACTGCTGAAGTTTATCTAACCTTTCTACTTCTATCATTTGGCTATAACTTTTGGAAGGACTCCTTATCTTGTGTAGTTACATCAGCTATCTTTTGATCTGCTTCATGTCTTTTAATGCATTTATTTGAAGTCACTACTGTAGCATAATTAGATCACTTCAACATTGTCTAGAAATATTCTGCCCTCTTTACTCCCCAACATTTTTCCAATAAGATTGTTTATTTTTATGCAACTCTCTTCTAGAGACCAAACATTATTCTAAGAGGTTTAACATTTTTGCTCTAGTAGGGATGCCAAAAGTAAGTCTGTTTTGGTCATTGTTACAAGGTGACTATTTCACAGACTAAACGCCATGCACGAGACTCTTGTTTATAACAAATAACTGTTGGGTTTTTTTCTTCTGGAAAGTTTCTGCTTATTTGCTCAACAAAGCAGTTAATGCACCACCTAAAAATGTGGTTCCCCCAACATAACATTTACCTAGTCTACACCAGTGTAGACTAAGTATCTTTCACAAGAATTGTTCCCTGTTTTTGTAGCCTCTGTGACCTTCCTCAGTTTGCCACAGAGCCTGTGACAAACAACAAAAGGAATAAAAAAAATAAAGAAAAATTGGAAGCAGTTAAGTGTTAACTCATTAATTAGTACATGCAGAAGAAACTCTGAAACCTACTTCTCTTCCTTTATCCCAAATGACCCTGGCTCAGGAAAACTTTTCTCCCATAAGAGTATGTATCTTGTCCTCTGAATCTTATCAAAAGCCTTAGTGTAGACAAGTGATTCACTGAAGAACAGTACAAAGAATATGGATGTTGTACATAACTATATGAAATGCTAGTGCTAAATTATTGCATTCACAACATATTAGAATGTGATTTCAAGGATGCCTTTTTAGCAACACAGACTACCTGAATGATAATCATGACACTAAGAGCTGTGTCTCTGCATAAAGTTTTCAGGTAGCAGCAAAACATATGAAAGTGGATTAGACTATCAAAAAGTTCCCCCACCACCAATTAAACACAAAGAATAGGATGTCCTGTTTAAAAGCAGGGTGACATTTAACTCATGCAGCTAAATATAATCTTGTGGAAGATACTGGATGCTTGATTTACAAAAAGCAGCATCCTATTTCTTGAATGTCTGTTTTTCAGCTTTCTACTGTTATTTCTAGTGCACAAGTCCTGCTGACTGAAGTCTATTTCAACAGATTTTTGTTGCCTTTCTTGTTATGACCTATTTTACCATCAATGCAGACTTAAAAATCACAAAAATAGCGAACTTGTTTCACAGATGTCACTTTAAATATTTTTAAACTTTTCTCTCATAGCAAATAATGTGTGACATACATTTTACAAGTCACCCGTGCAGTGCCAAAAATCCCTGTATCAGATCTTCTGAAGGACAGTTCCTTATCTGAGAATAATCCCATCGGTCTGAGATATCAAAACCACATTAATTCTATGTTAAGACCCATTTCACTTGACATTGCTGTGTTTTTCCACAGACACAGCCTACACTAAGCTTCTAATGGCACCATCTCAATTAAGCATCTACTTAATTTGAACAAATCTGTGCTTTGGTGTAGTTGCTTTTTATGCCTGACGATCAGCTTCCTGTGCTATTTGGGATGTGCTTCTATAATGGGAGACCGCAACAAAACATCAAAGAGCGCTATCTTATAAAACCATAAAGTGAGTAAACGTTCTTTCAATTGTTTATAGGTCTGTATGGACATTCCTCTAGCAAACATTCAAACTCTTTTCAGGAAAAAAGGAATCTCACAAAACATCTAGATAAGATAAGAGACTTTGATATAGAGAGAGTCGTAGAACCTGAAGTCTTTATACCAAAACCACACATAGATTCTCAAGTACAAGGCCATGGAGAGTGCTTGATTTGAAACACGCATCCAACTATGCCTGTGTCACCACCTCAGATATCCTCTGCTTTTTATACTGGGGTGGAAAGGGCACCCTCTTTAAAGGTAAAATTAATGTGCATTGATTGTGTTGTGTGGCTCTTAAAAAGGTATTCAGATTCAGCATCAAAAAGGCTTTAAGAATCATAACATCTAACAAAAAATAAATTCTGAACTAGCGACTCGGAACAACTGTAGTGAGTAGACCTTTATCACCACACATCTATATACAAGCAATTTTCAAACAGCACTGAATATACTGAACAGTACAGCTGTAAGAATTTAGATATATGTCCCTGCAGAAATGAAGTCTTAAGGACACTGAAGTAAAAAGAATGTTTCTATCATGAACTCAGCCTGTCAAATTATCAAAATTTCAAGTTGACAATTTATCACCAAGAATCATACAGTAGAATACAAATACAAGGATGGCAATGTTGGAGGTGATAAAACAAACACTTCAAAGCAAAGTGATAAAGACACTAAAGACAAAAGTTCCTGCACAACTTTGCATAAGAAAGTTGTTAAGAAAAAAGTATTTCCTCCTACTCAGCTCACTTTCACCAACAAGAAATCAATTCTGAATTAAATAATCTCATTAGAAGAATTCCTAAACACAGACAGGCACTAAAGGATCTCAAAAATCTACAATAACAGACCACAGTTTCTACATGCATTCTAATCTCATGCTTTGCTGTGCTCACCATCAGAGTTATTTTTATTCTTAACATCCATACTGAATTCCCCTCTTTTGCATTTACCTCATCTTACCTATTCTGCCAGCCTCAGAGTAACCGTAGATCATTGGGCTTTGAATAAGGGCAAAGGATCCACACCTAGTATCACACAGCACAGGTAAAGCAGCAGTACAGAATGTTCTAACCACTAGGCTTTTTCAGTGGTGTGGAATTGCCTGGATACTATGAGTGATTAAGCATGTCAGAATTCTTCAGCCTCAAGAGAAAGGAAATCCTCTGAAAAGCCTCTGAAGAAACTGAACAACCTCCTCCAATGAAAATTAAGAATGAAAAAGCCATTAGATTAAAACAAACAAACCTAAAACAACAACAAAAAAACTAACTACAAAAAAAACAAACAAACAAAACACACCAACCAAAACATACCAAAACCACACATACAGAAAACAACCAAAAAAACAAAACACCAGAGAAGTAGCAGCTTCTCTCACAATATGTAATCTATCTGGACAGCTCCCTGCTATAAAACAACTAAGATAATATAAAGTTATAACAAAGACTGGACAAGTTCTAGAAAAAGAAAACCACAGAAGGATAAATATAATAATATATAAATTATATTATATTATAAATACTTAAGGGGAGGGTGCCAGGTAGATGAGAAGAGTCTTTTTTCAGTGGTGCCCAGTGATAGGACTAGAGGTAATGGGCACAAACTTGAACATAGGAAGTTCCATCTTAACATGAGGAGGAACTTCTTTACTCTGAGGGTGGCAGAGCACTGGCACAGGCTGCCCAGAGAGGCTGTGGAGTGTCCTACTCTGGAGACATTCAAAACCCACCTGGACGCCGTCCTGCGCAACCTGCTGTAGGTGTCCCTGCTGTGGCAGGGGGGTTGGACTTAGATGATCTCCAGAGGTCCCTTCCAACCCTGACCATTCTGTGATTACTAAGTACAGAAAGCACGGAGATCAATTCCAGACTGAGAAGCTCCCAAGCCACCAGCAATTAGACTAGTATTGTGCAGAATTATCATTAGATGCCTTTCTATTCTAGTATCATTCACTAACATCCACTTTTTGACCATTCATTATACATGTCCAGATCTTTCCTAACTCCTTATTTCTTCTGCAAATTGAACCCCAGCAACTGTTTTAACCTTTCAAGGAAGTCTTTGAGTGGCCTTTTTTATTTTTCCCCCTTTTCTTTTTTTTTTTTTCGCCTCTCCTCTTTCTGGTCTTCTCTCCATTTGGTTAATGTTCTTCTGATAATAAGCAGCAACAAGAAGAACATTCCAGCTGAAGTCTTACTAGTCCTCACAAAAAAAAAATCTCACTGCAGCGTTTGTGTCTTCAATAGAAGACTATCATCAAACACTTCAGCTTTCATAGCTTTATTGGATGATAACTTTCTCTCCTAACTAAGAGACTTATTCTTCTGGTATTCCCCTTACCACTAATAAACTACAGCAAGTTTCCTTGTTACGCTTCACACCTCTCATTTTTGGATTCTCTCAGGTCAAAAGTTGTAAAATTCAATTTCAAATCTTGACATTGTACTATAGGAGGTCACAAAGAGTTAGTTATTTATTTCATTAATGAAAAGACAGTGGCTGCCAGTATTCCATGGGATTGAGGAGGAAGGTTTGTTTCTCTCAAAGGCATTGAACAGTTGTAGTGTAGCCACCTGCAGCAGCTATTTTCTTGAGAACCATCTTGGTTAAATCTTACTGAGTTTGCTAATTTCCTGGTACATTAAAAAGTAAAAGAAGTAGGCCACAACAAGAAAAAACCAAAGTTTTGCAAGTAACAAGAATTCTTTACCAGATGAACTGTATTATCCTACAAGGCTATTAGGAGAAAGCAGAGCAAAGACAGCCTGTTATATTTTTCTAGGAAGGCTGACAAGACAAGTCTTCCTCCACTGATGGATGCTATCATATCAAGCATACAACTGGTACTGATAGACTGTAGTTTCTTGAATCCCTGTCCAACTTCATCTAGAGTCAGGAACTTACACAAGTACAATTATTAAGTCTGCTGGTGCCAACAAGTGGTCCGTGTCAACAACACTGTTATCAGCGTGTCGTGGTTTAACCCCAGCTGGTGGCTAGAACCACGCAGTTCAGATGGGGGAGAGAATTCAAAGAGTGAAAGTGAGAAAAAACTCACGCGTTGAGATAAAGACAGTTTAATAAGTAAAGCAAAAGTGGCGCTCACAAGCAAAGCAAAACAAGGAATTCATTCAGTGCTTCCTATGGGCAGGCAGGTGTTCAGCCATCTCCAGGACAGCAGGGCTCCATCACACGTAACAGTTACTTGGGAAGACAAACACTGTAACTCCAAACATCCGCCCCTTCCTTCTTCCTCAGCTTTATATACTGAGCAGGACATCATATGACATGGAATATCCCTTTGGTCAGTTGGGGTCAGCTGTCCCAACCGTGTCTCCTCCCAATTTCTTGTATCCCCCCAAGCCTGCTCGCTGGCAGGGCAGTGTGAGGAGCAGAAAAGGCTTTGATTGCCCAGCAACAACCAAAAACTTCAGTGTGCTATCACTACTGTTTCTCATCCCTGTTGTAGAAGTCTACATCTAAGAAATTATGTTCCAAAAATCAGGTTTAATGGTGTCATGAAAAGGTGGAACAGTCAAACTGAACAGGGGTCTTATACTACAAACACTTTGGCAGACATAACTTTTTTTTTTTACAGGTTCAGGATGTCAGTTGGGAACTAATACTACATGGTGTGTACTAAATCTAAGCTTAGAATGATGATTCAAAATGAGCAAGCCACTCACCTAAAAGGCGAGGACACTCAATCCCCGGGAAGTTACTTTGGACAACGTCTAGATCCAAAGGGAGGGCTTCCGATCACGGACCTGTCGCTCTGAGGAGAACCACACAAAGGGGTTCTCTGGCAGGGGCCCCATTTTATAGCCTGGGTCAGATCTGAACTGTGGTCATCTATTGGTCATGATCACATACAGCTTTCGTAGGTCAAGGGGTCTCCTAGGTAGGCTCATTGGCTGAGGTGGTCTTTAAGGCTCAGGTATCTGGGGTATGTGCCTGGGAGTTGTTCGTGTACGTGACCAGCAGCTCATGCACTTCCCACCAAGCTAGCTACCACACTAGCTTGTACCACGCCGTTAGACCCACGGGGAGCAGGGGAAAGAAGGGAGGTGCTCTTGCTGCAATTCCAAATCCAAAACACAGCACTACACCAGCTGCAAGCAAGAAAGTTAACTCCATCCTAGCTGAAACCATGACAAAGTGACAAACACGTCACTCTTGACAGGGCATTTAGTACCAATTCATGCAATTTTAGGGCAAGATGAATCACCTATGGGAAAACAGGGACACACAACACTTGCTCTGAAAAGTCAGCATTGCTACTGATATCACATTAATACTCACACAAAGCATACACACTCAAGTCTTATGAGTCAAAAGTTACCTACAGGATTTTCACCTCCTAACTACTGCGGAGGTTCTCAACTTGTCTCGTTCCTACAGCAATATGCTGTTTAAGTTACATCTCAATAGCAGACCTCTGATATTTAAGGGATATAGACTTCAGTTAGTCTGCTTCCAGCAAATACAGGAGGCAAAAAAGAAGATACTATCATGGCTGTCCTGCCTCCTTTGTTATGTTTGTCACAAAGCCTTCAGAGAAGAGTGCAGCCCAAAGAGACTCTGCTGCACAGATGATAAGGATTGAGAAGGACAGGGAGGGGGGGAGGAAGGGGAAACAATTATTCATCATACCTTTTGAAATATACAAGCTTTCACATGTTATCTTCAACAAGCATGATAGCATTCAAACCAATGTTCAAAGTTAAAAAGCAGCTTTCTCCAAGACCGTGAAATTTGAAACAGAAAAATTCACTACATACACACTTGTAAAACACTCAGTTTTACTTTAAACAAATACCTCAAATATAAAACTTGTCTGATGATTTCATTTTGGAAGGGTAACATTATAACAACCTATAGTAGCCTCAATAAGATCATGTTCAGATATATGTACTAATATATGGTACTGATTAACAACACACATTAAACTAGAAGCCCACATCCTGCTTAGAATACTAAATATAAATCATCTTTTCATGTTAGTCACACTCACCGTTTCTTGTCTTTGGGACTCAGTGAGCTTTTCAGACAATTCCTCTAGAGTCTTTCTTAATTCAGCATCAGTCCTTCATAGAAAAATACAAGTAAGACAATATTCTACAGTGCAAAAACTTAGTATCAACTGTGCTAATTTTAAGCAGCAACAGTCTCCTGGATTTTTATGCTACTTCAGTTTGTTCTACAGCCTCTGAATTCCTAGCATAATTAGAGACCAGCCTCAAGTGGAAAATTCATGATAGAAAGCATTTCCATTCCTCAAGTGAAGATAACGGAGCATCTAGTTTGAAAGTCTAGGTATGAGGTCAACAAGTACAAAGTTATGAACAT
This sequence comes from Pluvialis apricaria, assembly GCA_017639485.1. Taxonomy (NCBI): domain Eukaryota; kingdom Metazoa; phylum Chordata; class Aves; order Charadriiformes; family Charadriidae; genus Pluvialis; species Pluvialis apricaria. The sequence goes on along the minus strand of CM030012.1, from coordinate 24,302,723 downwards.
GTCCACACAGTCCTTTTGAATAGTACTAGTTCCTACTAGGAATTAGCAAACTAATTCCTGTTATTGCTAGTAGACAAAGCACCATATGTTGAGACAGTATGTACTTTAAAAAAATCATTATGGCCTGCATGAGAGCTTGCCCTCAAGAGACTCCAGTACCAAGAGTAAATAAGGAGCAGAGTTGTAATAAAAGAAATTCCCAAGTCCTTGTCATTTTGTCCATATATTAAAAAAGGGGAAGCCACATATACTACACAAATCAGAATTGATGGGTATTATTTAAATTTATAATTACTACACAAGATGACATGGAACGAGCAGTTCATAATACTGCTTTCATCTACACGTTGTGCAATTACCAACTCTCCCCAAAATTATTTTTAAAACAATAAAACAAAGGAGTTTAAGAATTATTTAAAAGCATAACAATTATTTTCCACATTATTCTTCACATGGAGTTATATTTTGTTTATACCGATTTCTTCTTGAAAGCTCCCGACTGATGTCATCTCCTAGGCGAACTTGTTCACTACTGAGATCTCGAAGGGACTGGTGGAAAGAATGCAGCTGAAAATTAAAGTACACAAATTAAGCCAAGGCTTAGGAAGCCTTTTTTCTGTGATATTCCAAAAGTACATATATACACACTTTTTAAAATAAAGCAGATAAAAATAATCTGAAGAATAACAAAATTCCATAAACTGCAGATGAGCCTGGATGAGTGGACAAGGCTTGCACGCTTCTAATTCAATCAACCCTACACAACACTTGCTCGTTGAAGTTTAATTTTCAATACATTATTTGCTGAACCAAGTTTCCCAGCTATGGGGTTTTTTTCTGTGGTTCAGAGCTTGATGATTTCAGTTGAAAGACCTGAACAGGTGATGTCAGAAGAGACATTTCCTGCTAATAAATGCTAGTATAAGCGAAACAAAGTTCTGCCCAGCTACATATCTTATGATAAAAAGATGGCATATGAAATTGGAAGTGACCAAGCAGAACACTATGATATTCAGGAACTACCAAAGCACTGAGGACAGGTATTTTACCTTGCCCAAGGCTTTGCACACTCTACTAGAATGCTTTTTTCAGAGCGTGGGGGGGGGGGGGGGGGGGGAAACAACCACAAACAACAAAAAAAACCCACACCTATTTTCCTCTGTAAAACGTCCCATTTGGCCCATTCAGCCAGCCCCCAACTTACTGTCAAACTTTTTAAGGGAGCAAATAAAAGTAACGGGTCATTCATCCTTCCTGGGTTAAAAACTGACAGTTAATCCATCCTACTGCTGTCAAGAGCTCAGTGGCCAGGACCATCGTTATGAAAAAACATGTTTTATAATATCCCCTTGTTCTATTCTCAAGACTTAAACCTGGATGTTCCACAGCCCAGCTGACTGCCCTCAACATTCAGACACAGGCACTACCATTTCCCTTTTTGTGACTAACCAGAAATTTCAACCTGACCCATGAGACTTTGAAAAAACACAGCATATTTTCAGAATCTTCCAGCCTAAGAAGGAGAGAGACCCAAATGTGTTAAAAGACCATTCAGCTAGAAAATTACCTTAGCTAGAAGCCGTCAGAATGGAAATAAAGGGACTGTGGTTACAGAAAGAAGAAAAAGCCACAGCTTTAGTTAAGCAGTACTGCTTTATCTCTGCCCCAATTTCTACATGCGGTAATCATCAATGACTACTTCTAGTTCATCATTCCTCAAAGCACTATACTCTCCTTACAAAACACTTAATGATTGAGCAAAGCCATGTTCACTCACTGAAAAGCAAGAATAAGGAATAAACCAGCAGTTATCATCAAAACAGGAAAAAAAACTATTTGCTTACATAGTTACTTAATATAAACTAGGAATTCTGTACGCATTGCAGGAACTCCCTTGAATAAAATTTCTAAGAGATTTATAAAATATTTAGAAGCAGTCTAAAATATTTTTAAGCGTTTTGGAAGCTTAGGAGGAAAGATTTCCATATAACATTATTTCCTTCCAAGCATTATGTTCCACACTAACCTCAAGGGAGGAAGGAATAGGCAGAGAAGTGGACTGAAAGGACAATGAAATGGGGTTAAATAGAAGTCTAGGAATTTCTGTAGCACTCAGACTTCCCAAAAAGTCAACTGAGAGGATTTATTGTGGTTAAGTTTAAAATTAATTATTTGGAAGTTGAGACGGATTTAATAAAGTCAACGTGAACACCTTACAATCAGCTGCCTTAATGTTAGTCATAATTCATTTCTCCTGGACAAATTAGTCCACACCACACAGAGGGATTCACTCAAGCAGGTCTAGCCATTCTGTCTGAACGAGCAAAAGCAGGTACTGAAATCTCTTCTCTATCAGTAGCATATTGAATGCCCTTAATCTTATCCGTTAAAGTAATTAATTTATTTTTTCTGAAGAGTCTGCAAGTAGACACAAGTTGAGAGGTATGAAAATTACCAGTGCTATACACATCCTCTCCTCCTCGCATCATCTGCCTCAAGTACTGGGTCAAATTATCCTACTCACAGGTCAGACCTAGAATTAACATGGAGAACTAGCTAGCTCAAAATCAATCCAGGCTACACTGAAGTAAACAGCAAAAGCACTAAGATCCTGTGCCATTAACTAAAGTAAAACAATCCCCTTTGTAGCCACACTGGATTTCAGCATGTAGGTGAACGTTAATCACATATTCAGAGATGTTTTTTCTTTCTCGTCCGTGGCCTAAAAAGTACAGATTGTTTTCACACATTCCTTTTGATAACACTGCCATCTGCATCTTTTTATCTGTAATGACAGATTTGCATGAAACTTCATGACACTGACAGATACAAGAGGTGACTGCCTAATGAAGAATGGCAGGTAACACTGAAAGCACACTTCATAGCTAAAACATTCTTAGCTGCATCATCAGAATAACCTAATTTGACGTAAAAGCAAAGAGCCTGGTGACTACATATTGCCTGTTTGGGGAAGCAACTCCCATTAGTGCTCTGTACCTGGTCCAAATTATCTGCCTCATTGACAAATCGAACACTTGCAGATCTAGACCTTCGATGTTTATTGCCCTGGGAGTCTCCATAATCCCTGAGAGGAGAAGTAGGCAGGAAGTGGCGGTTCCCTTTATGAGATAAGAGATAAAAAAGTAAATAGGAAGACAAAACTTCATACAGGAAATTTTTCATTTTGCTTCACGAAAAACTTGTGTTTCATCTTGCCAATATTCTTACAGGTCACATTACAGACAAAACAACTACTAAAGTTACATAAAATTCACAGGCATACTTCTTGTTTAGCTCTTCCCATGATTCTTCTTCAATTTAAATATTTCTGGAACATATGTACATGATGGGTAAGAAAAAGATTTCCTTTGTTCCTCCAAGGAATAGGCAGTTTTTTTGTCAAATTTTATTTGCCCAAGCAACAGGTTTTCCTCCACCTAGATAGATCTATTATAGCTTCAAACTACAGTACTTCAGTTTTTACATTACAAAAATGAAAGTTTTAGAGCTTTCTACTGAAATACATTAAATGCTACTTCTGGGAGGAATGCTCCTCCCAAATACACCTTTTCCTAAAATATAATGAATTTTCAGAGAGACATAGAAGAAAAAAAACACTTTTCTGTAGGTTATACATTGGTTCCGTTTTTTTTTCCACTGAGCCTTAGATAATTTCATCCTCACATCCATAATTTTATGCATTTAAAATTTAAATTTCCTTTTTGCTGTGAAGCAAGCTTCAGAAGCTACAATATCTTTTGGATTTAGCTTTAACTTGTATGTACCTACAACTCATGTGGTGGACAAGGAATTTTCTCTACTGAAAGAATCAATGTTTCATTTAGATCTCTCGGGATATCAGCAGAAAAGACTACATAACAGAAAACTGTAAGAATTTACAAAATAAACTGCATAACTTAATGTAGGTCTCAAACTTCTAAACTGAATTTCTTTGAAGTAATCAATGATGCCTTTTCACACCACTGCCTTCACACATTTTTCTTCTAATTTCCTCTTTCCATACAACAGCTATATGACACAATTTAAGTATACTCAAGCACCTTAAGTATTTTACCTGACACTTCTTCTCCATCCAGATCACTAGGGTATAAGCTTGAGAGAGAAGCACTTCTCATTCCAGAGTTTCGGGTTAATCGTTGGCTCCTTAATTGACCTATAGACTGTTCCAGTGTTTCTTTTAACTGCAGAGAAATTACAGTTTACTGAAATATGAACACAGACCGATTAAAAAAAATCCTGCATGTAAAATATTATTTTTCAAAGTCATTAAGAGAATCAAAACTATTTTAAAGCCAAGTATAGCTATGAATTAATAACAGCTTTTCTTCAATATCTTGTCATATTCCCATAACTATAGCAAAACATGCTTCCAACATTGGTAGCTTCAAATATCAAGTTTCTTAAAACAGTGGTACAACGCACCAGGAAAACTCAAAAGAAAAGTATGTCTCCTATAACCAAAATAAGACCTATTTGCCAGCAATGCTCAATAACAGCCTTGCAAAAATCCAGAAAACAACTTCAAAGAATTTTTTTTTTAAATTGGAATTTTTCAAGCAGCCCTACCTGCAATCAGTTTGACACACGGCTATCAAATTTTACTAAGCAGCTTTACATCAAGCCCTACTTTTAGTAGTTACACTTCCAGGAAAAGGCTGCCATTCCCCATTTAAGAGTTTAGAACTAAATATATTCCTAAATAAGTTCCTTATTTTTCAAACTTACATCTTATTTTCTAAAATTGCATTTGCTAACTTTGGTCCTTCGCCACTTGCTTTTGTCACACCTTTGTTTGACAATCCACAAAACAAACTTCTGAAGGTTCAGATTAACTCTCCCTAGCGGGGGCTTGTACGACAATGGTTAAATTGCTGCTTTATTCTTGCAGAATTATACACAATGTGATGGATCTCTTTCTGGGTGGCACTTTTTTCCCAAAGCATAAAACACTACTCTAAATCTTTTCAGAATCTTTCAATGCTTCTTTAGGTTCTTTTTAAAGTATAACGTTTTCATTATATGGTAGTATTAAAAAAACTTCATTATCACTAAGAAACTCTCAAACCAAAAATCTTAAAGATTTTCTAATGCTTTCTCAAAAAGACAGAGACTACTTGAGGGAAAAATATATAACAATGCATGTACGTAATAAAAGATCATTTTTGCATTCAAAAAGTTAAAACTTTAAAAAGAAAAAAATAATCATGAAAATGCCACATGATCAAAGAACAGCAGTAACTCAATTTTCAAATCTAACTTGACTCTGTCAAAGACTTATCTTGCACCTTTAACAGGGTAATAAAACCTCTGAATTAAGCTATAGTTGCTCAGTTTGTTTCTAGACGAAACCAGACAGCTGGATTTTTTTATTTTTACTTTTTTTAAACAAAGAACTATGACAGCGTCCAGAATTAGCAACCTTATTCTTCAGTCTGTTTCTTTAGAACAGAACAATGACTAAAAAACTGTAAATTATAAATCTAAAATTTTAAACATTACAAACATTGTTATAATTTAAGGTATTTGTGTTCTCATAAAAAATAACTTAATAATTAAAAGAGTGAAGAGAGGCTAGTGACAGCAGAACAGAGATATTAAAAAACACAAATTTGAATAGAGTATCCTTAACATTCAACAATCTGAACTCCATTCCTTGACATCTCATCTATAAGCTGTTTAAAATCCCATCAAAACAGTGGCTAACGTTTTTGTCCTTTCCCATTTCTTCTTTTTTTGTATTTTTAATTTGTTTAAAGAGACAAACATCAGTACCATCGGAAAAAAAAAGTGAAAAAAACCACAAAACCAAAATATCTCCCTCACAGGCCAATTACTCTTAAACCTCTCCAAAGCCTCACATGAGGAAAAAAAAAAAAAATCACGCCAAAACACTCCTTCCTCCCTCTCCCTCCCTTCTCTCCACCCCAGACAGAAGAACAGAACCTTTTCTCTACTATTCTTGTCCTCCAGGGACACAGCAAAATCACAGACAAACAGTGAAGTCCTCAGGAGAACAACATTGCTCTGGAGAAGAGCACATACGGACAGTACAATGTTCCCACCACTAGAAAATCAACAATAGCAACAATGAGATAAAGTTCTGAGCAGCAAACCTTCCTGACCCTGTAAGTTACTGCATTTATTCATAGGCAGACACCAGGCACCTCAAACTGGGCTGGCGAGACTAATTTATAAATTAGAATGGAAAAGAACTTCTCAACAGCCCAACAGTCACCAATTCATAAATGCAAACATGCTATACAATGGTCTGAAGAAAGTCTTTTTTTAAGGAAAAGATCACAAAGAATTCAAGAGTCAGACATTACAATATCCAGCATAACTGACAGAACCTAAACATATATCCCATTTGGAGCAAAATATTCTTAGATAAACAATCTTGTCTAATATGGTAGAAACAGTTGACCAACTATCATTGTGAAAACAACCCCAATATATCACTATCCAAGTGAGAAATTTATTCAAGTTTTTCTTAACTATTTGTTGTAGAAGGAAAACACTTGCACTACTTCCTGATCCCAGCTGCTTCTTCCCACATACCAAATAAATATAACATCTATTCTATGCAAGTGGAAACCTCTGCTTCAGAAAGGGAACAGGAACTCAGAAATATGCTATCTTTGCTAATAAGACTGATTTTACGCTATTATTTAAAGCTCAAGCAGGAGGTGATTATTGTCTCTAGATTTCTCCTCCACTTGAGGCATAATCAAAAGCCACCTAGCACAACTAAGAAGAATGGACTTTAAGTCAAAACTAAATTTGAGTGATGTCTCACTCACCTGGATGTTTCCCAACAGAAAAATCTTTCCAGAATAATGATTTTGAACTACATTTAGTATCAGCATTTGTTAAAAACAGACAGCCTTAAATTATTCCAATGCCCACCAGAAATTCCACAAATTCAATACCTAAGTAGAGCTTATAAAGACACAAACAGCATTCAAACAGAAGGAAAAAAAAAGTATGAGGCATATAATATCCCAAATTACTTCTGTTCAGAGCTTGTGCATACTGATTTAGAAAGTAAGCTATCTGAAGAAAATAAGCCTTCTTTTCTACATATTTGCCTTTTCCCCTCTTTCTCTCTACGTTCACATGCAAAATATTCCTGCATCTCACATGTATCTGTTTCAGTGCAGCACCTGCTGCAGTTTGTTTGTAATCAAGTTATAAGCCTCTCTTGCCCTACCAGCACCAATTTGTTCTACTTTGTCAGTCTAGACTCCTGTTTTCAAACTTGTGGAAGTTTGATATTTACGAGAATTTAACCCCTTCTGCAATTTAGAGAAAGCTGGTGAACAGATTCAGAAGCTGTTGTAGAATGACAGGAAAAAACCCTACATCGGTATGATCACAATCTCATTCCATGCTGCAATTCAGCTTTTATCTTATCACTTATTCATGCAAAAGAAACATGTTCCCTAATACTTTATTTCAGCTATGCACCGTGTACTTGGCATAGTATCATAGCATAACAATCTATTTCGTGCTTATAAACCAGAAAAGTAATGAAGCTACAAAACCTGAGTTTCATTATATAACATACTACTATAGTTTGATTTAGATTGCTCAAATAAATATGAAAAGTTTCTGTTTACATTACTTAACTCTTAATATATTCTGTCCATTACTACCAAGTTTTCAGCTCTGAATGCTATTAGCAGAAAAGATTTAAGAAGTTAAGATAAACTGAAAGTTGCTCACAGTTGCTATTGCTTCGGTTTGTTCCTTGTTGTACTCTCTGTATTGTCCTAGCAAATGGTCAACGTGTCTTAGATTTCTGTTGGTATCCTTAAAAAAAAGTTTGAGGAAGAAAAGTCAAAATAAAAATCTCCTCTAATCAAACATCCCTGTTGTCTTTATTATTCTTGGTTTATAAGAGTAAATTGATAACATAAGTTATCAAATTTCAGTTTTTAAAGGGTCTAAGCATTCAAAATCCTATTCAAGTAACCAGAATTTGAAGATGTACAGCACAGATAAAGGGAAGGAAAAGACCCTAAAAGCCAAAAAAACCCCACACTGTCATTTACAGTACAATAAGGCCTCATCTTCAAACAAAAAGCTTCAAGTCTCAACCATTCTGTAAAAAAACTTTTTAATCCAAAGACCTCAATGTTATCTGCCTGTAAAACAGCATTAAATTAACTGAGAAATAACAAATTTTTGAAGATCAACACATTAGGTAAGATGTCTCCATAAGGTCTCTTCATGAGCATTCTCTGACCAGATGAGGAGCTGGATCAGATGGCAGATCCACTGAAAAGCAATCCACAAAAAACCAAACAGCTTAAAATCAGAATTTCAGAAGAGCAGCTAGAAAGAGGTTAGACAGGAACAGGACAATACCAGAGAGTCCCTTTAAAAAAAAAAAAAAAAAAGTCAGATTACATTCTTATTAACTCATCTCTTTTCTAGCTTGATTATTATTTTCCAGCTAAGAAGTTTTGAAGTTTAAATTCACCATTCTATATGGATTTTTCTCTTCTTATAAATTAAAAAGAAAAAAAACCACATTGCCAGCCAAACAATACTTCAACACAAGTGATAATACATAAGCCCACCCACTTTAGGTATTCAGAGCTGTCAGGCAGAGAAAAATGGGAATGACCTCTCAAGCAATAAATGGTGTCAAGGTAGCTAAATGTCTCCTCCCACTTGCAAAACAGATTCAGGGATTTCCTCCACTGAAAAAGCAGGAATTAGATGAACACTTTTTCCTGCTCAGGTATGGATCTCTTACAAGTTTACAAATACTGCTTCTCACTGTGCTGTTCCACATCTAGAAAATATTTGAACTGTAAACTCTATGATGAGGGAATTGTCCACCTACATATTTACTTTATCAGAAATTAGGAAATTGTACACAGTACCAGACAACAAAGATGGGGCTGAAACTTTCTGCTACAAAATTTAATGCCTCTTGTGAGAATCTGACAAAGTTTATTTGGCATTATTCAGTTTGCTAACTTTATAAACAGTATTACCAAAGACATCATTGTTTCTAACATTCTATTACTGTCTGAATTAACAGCTGCATAAAAGTGTAACAGCCACGTACTTTCAGCTCAAAGGCAATATGATCAATTTCCCCAAAACCTTTTTATTTTGCACAGAAAGCAATGTTTCCATCAGTACAGTATTTTCCACAACTTCAGAAATGAAAATTTGACCCTATGTTATGGAAATGCAGACTCTACAAATACTTTAAAACTGTATTTTGTAAATAACCTGTAAAGTGCTTGCTAAAGTATGGATCTTCTCTGTAACTTCTTCAGCACCATAGTTTCGACCTCTGCTGTGGGATGGTCTCAAAGGTGGTCGCCTTCCTATTCGACCCCTAAGAAAGTTGTCTGAATCACTGGATGAATCTGCCATTAGTATCTTGCAACCTAGGCAGGAAGACCAGAAAAAGTAATGAATGTTAAACACTGATTGTAACTGGATAATCTCTGACTTGCACAATATTCCCAAAGCAACTTTTACTACATTTACATCAGCCTTTCCAGTTCAGGACAACAGCATGTACTTTTGACGCAGATCTTCCACCTGCTCCTCAGTTATTATGCTTGTTCACACCATGAAGCAGTGCCAAGATGCAAAAGGCAGAGCCACTTAGGAGAGAACTAAATCAAAAGATGCATTCTCACTACTTCTATGTGTTCAGTATCCAGGATAAGACTATAACCCAAAGCAAATTTTCCCCCCAAAACACACAGTGGAGAGACATCAGGGCTTTTTCATTTGTTCTGCTCTACAGAACCATTCCCCTTTGCCTCACACTACTGGCTAAGTTATATTCAGATGTACCAGGGCCAACTAAGACAAATAACCTCAAGTAACTAACTGTCTGAAGCAAGTCTAAGAACCAGTATGTTAATGACTCAAGGAGAATTGGAGAAATTATGGAAGAAGGCAAATGCAGTGTCTTAAAGAGAAGGGAAAGGAAAGAAAACTGTGCCCAAGAACTTATAGACTAATCAACTTAAAATAGTCTATTTTAATTTTTTCTACATATTTAAATTAAGTTTCCAGCAAAAGATCTGTTCTTAAAAAAAAACTAGAAAAATGCATTGTACCTGTTGATGTCAAATTAATCGATCTGGTAATAAGTAACTAAATTTGTTAAAACAGGAAAGAAGTAGTTGTCATGGTTTGGGCCGGACTGGCCACTGAGATGAACAACAGACTCACTCTTGAACACAGATGGCAGCCACAAAAGTAAGCTGAAGAAACATGAACTAAACTAAGCTTTCCAAAAATGGAAGCACAACCAGGTGAGCATTAGAAGTCAGAGCAGTTAACAGAAATTAAGTATCAAATTGGAGAGAGGTATCAAGTGAGAACCTAGAGTGAATCTACTATGTTTTTTCATTAAATGACCTGATAACATAATATATGCTTATTATGCTTGCAGCTGACACTGCTTGTCCAACTGGACAAATACAGCAAAGAAAACAGAAGTTGGTAGGAGAAAGAAGAAAAACAACGGCTATTCAAGATCTTTAGTATTTCAAGCTGAATATGCATCAACAGTGTCATGTTCTAGAAAGAAAAAGCTAACGCCATACAAGATGTAAAAATAAGAGTAATTTTGTAAATTGTGAAATATTTCTTTTATCCAATGTTAATTTGACATAACCCAGATTACTATGTTGATGCTGGGGCAATTCACTTGACTAGCATTCAAAAATGACTTGAGGCAGAAATATGGCTTATGAGGAAAGAATGGGGATTGCTTAGTCTTAAGAGCGGCAGGCTAGGGGGGGAAAATAGAATAACAATCATCAGACACAGAAAAAGAAATTATTAAACATTACAAACAGCTATCACCAGTATAGTAAAGTCACATAGTAACTGATTAAAATTACAACCCTCAAAAGCTAGGTAAGCGAGAATTTTTTTCTTAAACTACTCCCCGCTGCAGCAGTTTGCCTAAAGGTCACAGAATCACCATCATAAGATCTATGTTCATAGCATCTGTTTGGCGGGACACTCTGAACCTACTTTTGGGAAGAGGAAACAGATTGGCAAACTCCAGAACTCCCTTTGGTCCTGTAGTCAACAACAACAACAAAAAAAAAAGCCACAGTAAAGGTGCCATTCTTCTAGCCATTAGAGCTGAAGTTTCCCAGAGAAATCATGGATGAGATTAAATGTTTATATTGTATTTTATATAGAGGCAACTTGATGTTTTTCCAAAGTCTTATTTAATTTTTAAAAGGCTATAAATTTATGTCCCCCCCAGACTTGGATAGAAACCTTTCAATCGTGAAAGGAGACTAAATCAACATACTCAGTCTGTACTCAAGTACACCAATATGCCTTATATTTTTCTGAAGTGATGAATTTATCTCATCTTCCCTCCCCTTATCTCAATAAAGCACATTTTTACTGCCCGTATCAGATTTCACTATTCCAGTGCCTCTCACTCTAAGTCAGCTGAAATGAAGTCTAAATGAGGCTGAGAAGGCATAAACACCAAGCACTGGGAAACAAGAAACACGGAATATTTTCAAAGACAGAAAAATAAAAGAAATAAAACGCTGGTAGAAATAACAACAAGGAATAATATTCATTTTTATCAAATTCAGTCAAAAAAACCACCCCAATTTACTCTGTCCTGCACATTTCTACATCAAGCTGTATTTTTCCCTGCAACCTTTACTAAAGCCTCATACGGACATCAGCAAGATCCATATTCCAGCACACAGACCACACATATCACTGATAAGCATGAAATGAGACTTCTCTCAAACAAGTTTGGCATTATCTGTTCTAGAGTAATTTTGAATTCCTTCTATATCCACAGTGTCAGTTCTCTGGGCTAAAACATCTCTTTCTGATCTTACCAAGCATGACAAGCAGCACAATCACTCAAAACCCAATAAGCAACTGATTCAGTGATCAATTTCCTCCAAGCTTAACAAAGGTTTTCAGTTTCAAAGTAAACGGGAGACCCCTATTAATGACCATACTAAGAATTAAGCACAAGATCAGCCTTATTAGGGATCAGAAACTCAGCCCCTGAGACATTAATCCACAGGAATCTAGCCTTCATCTACGCATGGAGCTATGTACCAACATATTTTGCCTGACATCACTCATACAGTCGCAACACATTTAATTTTAATGATCACAGCAAATGTTTGATGGTCTGCATCTGTCATACTATCTCAACTACAAAGTAACAGCAAATGTTTCGGCAACTCAGATTCTTCAGAACTCCATTCACAATTTCACAGGAAGCAAATTCTTTTTTCCTCCCAAACTGAGAAGAAAAGCATATGTTGGATTTACTTTGTACGTAAAATACTGTGCAGAAGTCTCCCATAAGAGCCAGAAAACTAACCTTAACATTATGCAATTCATATAGCTTGTCTGCGAGTCAAACAGCTCCAAGTGAAAGATTAGGCTTAACTCTTAATTCCACCATGTCACATTTCTTTCTGGAAGCTAAGCGCCCAAAAATAACATCACTTACAGCATTATCAGTTTCACATTAGTGAAAGAGGGCTTTTTAAGGATACCCAAGTAGACAGAGAAATTAAGAACAATGAGACATGTAAGAGCATTCAAACTATAGGAAGTGGTTTAACTCATTTCCAGATGAAATGGCGTAAATCAGCAGATTTCCAAAAGTTAGTTATTACCTCTCAGCTGAGGGGAACTAAATTCTTAAAGATTTCTCAAACTCTTTTGAGAGTGGGCCTCTGAACACGGCCCTACACATACCTCTAGTTAGACAAGTACTGCAACTTGTAATGTCAGAAAGAGAGATAGACACTGACAGAAATTAATGAAAAACAGCAGTTGACTATCTGCTGAAAAATTTGTTCTGAGAAGCATCTCAACCATAAGAGCCCCAACTACTGAAAACCTATGACACTGGAAAAAAAACAAAGGGAAATGAAGATTTACAGCAGAAAAGATTAAGAAGTTTGTTTTCAGCTGTCCAAAAATAGGCTTATTAAGATACTTACTGGCCAAAGCACTGAAGAAAGGTTATTAAACAAGGTAAACATAACAGAAAAGCACTAGAGACAGGAGGACATTTTGTCTGAAGAAAACTTTCTGTTTATGGTTAAGTAGCACTCCTCTTTATTCTCATAAGCAACCTAAGAGGAACCGTAAATACTTTAAAGTTGAAGAACTTTTGTTTCACATAAAGCAACATCCTCATTTTTAAAGGAATTGCAGAAGTTTCATTTTAGATTTCAAAAAAAATCATGAAGAAGTACAAATTTGTACAAATATTCTGTATGCACATTTACCTATTAATTTAAACCAAAATAAGTCTATTGTCACTTTTTCCAAAAACCTAGACTGACTTCAGCACACGATCATGCAACCTACTTGACAATGAAAATCATTTGTCTTTTACTGGTCTACCTGTTTGTCTACCCAAACAGATAATAACCTTTCTCACATTGAGGAAAACCGTCAATACTCAGTATTTTCCTTCCCTGTAGAAATCAGGGTGTTTCAGTTTCACTGAGGACTCTCTAGTTAAGAGATCTGCAGGGTAAAGCAAACACAAAGTACAGCAGACAGTTTCAACAGCAAGTTCTCCAACTCAGGTAAGCAAAAGATGAACTCAGGATACACAACCTGATTACTTCTCCAGTGGTTTTATTTGTTTAGCTCCACAGAGACTAATCTATGACTAGGTGACTAACAGTGCTAAAGGCAGGTTTAAGGCCTTATAATTAAGACTGAGCATGATAAAAAAATTCTGTAGCCATTCCAGAAAGGGACGACATGACACCTGAAAGGCCCTTTCCTTCAATGCTTCTAACTGAGCCAGGAGAAGTTTTCAAAAAGCCAGGAAGGTGACCCAACACGGTGACATTTCACCAATATGCTTTCAGGCACCAGTACTACATTTTATTGTCAACTTGTGGTGCTGAAGAGTGCTGGGAACACGCTGCCACGACACAGAAAACAGTTCCTTCACACTGTTCACAAGTAAGCTCAACTAATGCCCTCCGCAAACCCTCCTCCCGCCGTGCACGTATCGAACTTAGTATACTAACACCTGACCTCATCTCTCAGGGCCTCCCGGATCTTCGGCCCCGGACAGGACCGAGAAAGCCCCGGGGGCAGCGGGACAACCCCAGGACGGCTGCGGGCACGCCGACGGCCGGGCCTCCGCCAGGCCCGCGGGCTGCCCCGGCTGCCGCCGCGGCTCGGGACCGACCCCGCGGCCGCCGCACCCTGCGCCTCCCGCCGCAGCTCCCGGCTGCCGCGCCGCCCCTCACCTCAGCGCCCGGCCGGCCCCGAGCAGCAGCCGCAGCCCCTTCCCGCACGCCGCCCTGACCCTGGCCCCCGGCTCTGCCCTTCCCGCGGCCCCAGCCCCCACCGCACAGCGGCTGCGGGAGGACGCCCCACCTCCCCGAGGCGAAGCCGACCCCTTCCCCGAGCACGCCCAGCCGCCCCGCACACCTCCTCACCTCGCCGCTATGGCAACTTGAACTAGCCGCCCTGACACCAGCTGCCAGCGCCGCCTTCCGGGCGCCGGGCCCCTCCTCCCGCAAGGCTCCCTGGGACAGGTAGTCCACGAGCGCGAGCCCGCCGCAAGAAAGGCCCGGCGGAGGACTTCAACTCCCAAGAGACTTTGCGGCGGCGGCGGCGGCCGAGCGGGGGCGCGCGCGCCGGCGGGAGCGGTCACGGCGGAGGCGGGCCCTGCCCGCGGGGGAGCCGTTGGCCCTTCGGGGGCGGCGGCCGCGGGCTGTGGGCGGGGGCGGCGGGGGAGGAGGAGTCGGTCACGTACAGCGGTGTTTGTGAAAGCCTTTCCCTTTGCAAAACACACATTGGCGTTTACAAACGCTACAGCTACACGGACGTGAAGAGCAGAAACACAAGCTGTTGCCCCGGCAAAGCAGGTGTGTCCGTTGCGCTTGTGAGGAGAGCGGGCACCTGGCTGATCCGCTGGGAGAAGCAGCGTGGGAGCCTCTGAAAACGGTTGTTTGGCACAAGGGAGACATCTCCATTCCTATCGCTTGTCTTTGTCGTGTTCCTTTAAGCCAGGCATCTCCCTGTTCGCCGATCCGTCACCCTTGCGTGCAGTAACATCACCCGGATATTACAGGCTGCTGCACGAGGGGCCTTGAAGAGGGAAGAGGGTTAGAGTGCTGCGAATGATGATCACAGGAGACATCGCCTGCGCCTCTGAAACTGGGGCAGAACTGTACTAGTCCTAAAATCACTGGAATATTTGGCTGCAAATCACCTGTAGGTGAGCGCTCAAGCCCTGCGGTAAATGCAGTGTGTTGGTTTTTTTTAAATACAGATGCGTCTGTATTGCCCCTTGGATCCTCTCCAGGGAGTGACCATTGGCCTTTGAGCGCAGTAATAAAGCACGGCTCACAATCCATACTGCCTGCCTTCGCTCCTATCCCGCAGGACCATTTCATTTACTCACGCACAAGTCTGTAACGCGGCAGGCATGCTTGCATTCCATGTGGTTACAGCACACTTCAGGAGGGAATGAGGCCCCCACGCTGGCAGCATCCACCAACAGCCCGGGCAATGGCTGCTAGCCCCTGCTGCTCTGTCTTTGATTTGTGGTCATGCTCAAGAGGCGTTATCCTCATCTGAGCTAAAGGCAGGTGAGACACAGAACAGGAATGTGATGATATGATTTACCTCACTGCGCGCTGAAGCATTAGTGAATAATTAGCAAAGAAATAAGTCTTCCCTGGCTTCCAATGCACGAACAGCCATTTCTCTGCAAACTGCAGCATGGTCAGGTTGTGCTGGCAGGTCTAAATGCAGGGATAGAGTTGGGGCTTCTGCTCAGTCTCATCTCATAAGGCTGCTTATGGTGATCTCTGGCAGAGCAGCCCTCAATCTTCCTGAGCTCTCTGAGGGATTTCCTCTCCTCCCAGTTTTGCACCTGGCAGTGGGCTTGCTCCTCCATAGGCTCCCAGAATTCATTCATGAGGAGTTTTCTTTTCCTGCCCCAGTAGCCTCTATCAGGCCATCAAGGAGGGGATGAAGGGGTAAGGAGCGTGTCCTGGATGTGGCTGGTGTGTAGATGAGAAGTGTATTTGCATCTATGCTGAGTGTGAGCACATCTGGCTTGCTTAATGACAATGTTCCAGTGGAAGCTGATGCCAGCACCTGAAACTGCCAAACCGTTCATGACCGCTGGTCCTAAAAACCACGCTAACCATGCATACATCAATTGTGAAAGTAGCTAGTCAGCAAGCAGTGATTGCTATCTATGTATAAATTGGTCTCATATTGTAACAGAAGGAAGCAGATGCTTTCAGTGCTTCAGACAGCTACTTTTGCACACAGCTACATTGTCAGCTGCAGCATTACCACAAATACTGTAACTCTTTCATATATGCATGTGAAATAAGGCTTATGCCACTGACTAATACATAGTTTTCCCATCCTCATCAAGCTGAGGCTTGCTTGGTATTAAAAAATGAAATACTAAAGACTTAGAGAAAACATGTAAGCAGGCATGTATGCCAAGACTCCTGGACTGTGTATATCTTTGCTGAAAGAGATCCAAACCATCAAGATCCCACCACTCCCAACAGAGAGGAAAGCAGCAGGCCAGTAATGTTTTCAGACTCAGTTGATTCAGTGAACACCAGTGTACGGTAACAAACTGAAGCTCACTGTGGTTTTTGCACAACATATTCAGTGCAAACTTTTGGTGTCCTCTGTTCCCTTCAAAATTCAAGGAATGGGAGAAGGAACAGGTAAGTGTGATAGGGTTGTTGATGAGGGTTGCCAGTTTACCAGTGTGATGAACTGTCAGCTCAGTAGTCTGTTCCTGGTACCTGTGCGTGTTGGTTTCCAGACTAGATGGATGCATTAGGGGTTTTTTTTGCTGGACCTTTCTTCAGAGTTGGGAGAGGGCTAAGATTTGTGTGCATGTTTTTTGTCACCATGTCCAGACAGCAACATAAAAAATGCCCTGCTGGTCCATTTGGCCCAGCATACTGTATTCAACAGTGACAGCAGCACATGCTATTTAGAGAGAGCACCTGAACCTGGCTACTTTCTGTGATCTAACCCTCTCTGTAGTTTCCTCCAGCATCCACATTTGCCCTGTCAGAGGACATTTGTAAGAGGACTATTTCCTTTGGTATCTGTTTACAGGTCTGTAGCCCCTAAATTTGTATAATCCTGTCTTCCTCCCCAACCTCCTAGTAATGATTTCTGGAATTTTACTTCTGGATGTGTGAAAAAGTGCTTGCTTTCTACTCTGTGGCTGCATAGTTTAAGGGTCTTTGCTGAAGACTGTGCTAAAGGGTGATTGAAAATCTAAGTAAACGGTATCTAAAGTTCTGTTGAGGGCTTCAGAAGACTTCCAAAATATATGAGGAACATCTGTCTTTCAAAAAAGCTGTTTTGACTCTTCCTCCAAAGACCTTATTTACACATGCATCCGTTTCCATTAATTTTAATCTTTATTTTAGTTTCTACTGAGGTACCCACCACAGTTGTCAAAGCTGAAACTGTATTCTTTGATTCTGGATTCTATCATTCTGTGTTCTGGATTCTGTAATCTGTATTATCTGAAATTCCTTTATTTTCCTTAGAATCTCTGTTAAATATTAGCATAATATTAATTAGTCCTCTAGTACAAAAAGGGTGTTAACTGAGAAGAACACCACAGTCACCAGCTCTGCTATTTCAATCAGCGAGTAAATAAGAATTTGACTGGTTATTTTTCTCAAGTTGAAGTTATCTGTCCACAAAGAAATATCAGTGTGAGAATCTCTCTGAGCTCTTGTACAGTAAGCATAGCAAAAAACCCAGTCATTCAGTTTCGGGTTATGGCTTTATCTCATCTTCATGTTCCTTTCATGTTCCTTTTATGTACTAATTCATCTACTAGTCTCATAGGCTCTTGCAGCATTCCTTGTTTTGTTTCATTTGAAAAGGGATTATTAGTTTTTGGTTTTCACAAGTTGTTCCTCAACTGCTTTTAAGCTTGTTTTACTGTATTTTACATTTAGCCTGCTAGCCTTTGAAAGAAAACTTTGTGTTCTACCCTAAAACATTACATTAACTTTTTGAAGGATGAATTCTTGCTTTTAATAACAGACCTTATCCTAGTGCTAACAACACTGACTTTCTTATGCCCTTCCCAAAGCCTTATTTACCCGGTATGCACTTGTGGTTTGTTTTCCTTAAAGATTCACCATAAGGCATGCAAGGTAACTCCCTTGTCTGCCCCTTTTAGCAGTTTTAACAAGTATTTTCATATTTCTATAATTCTCATTTTTGAGGCTGAACAGTACTGTGAATAGTATTTTTTTGTTCACTTTTGTCATAAGGATGTTAAATGTAAGTGCATAAGATTGCTACAGAACATCTCTTCAGTTTGGAATAAGTCTGCATGAGAAATCAATTTAACTATGCATAATAAATGACTATATTAGACATACTTCTAAAGAAGTTGTTTAACTTTACAAGCACAGAACACTTTCATGTTATTATATTAAATCAAAAATATATATCCCAGCATTCTGTAACTTAAAGTGCTGTGTTGAGACAATCACTTGACAGTGCTTGCATTTAGAGAGGCCAATGTGGTCTTACTAGTTAAGGGTAGTGCTGCTTGATTAATGCTGTTGTGCCCCTTGACTCATACACTTAACAAAAATAATTGTTTTTTTTTAAAAGAAAATATGATTATGAGACATTACATTACTCTATATATAAATAAATGTACAGGGAGCCTGAGGACACAGACCTGAAGGTTGGAAAATCCAGAATGACTATAACATTTTTTTCAACAATTTCTTTTTTTTAGGCTTAAATTGAAATTTTTAAATTCTTGGGTTTGTCACCAGTGGTTTCTTTTCATGCTACACTACTTGTCATCCATGACAAGTCGTTACTCTTGTGGTTTTCAGGAAATGGTTAAGGTACTCCTTTCAGAAGGCTATCAAAAAGAAAAGATAAGATAACCCTACATGAATAATTAACTGGCTTTAAGATTCATCATTTACTGGGCTCAGAAAACGAGTTCTTTTATGAAGAGGTATCATGGATGGACAAGAAGCAGAAGCACTGTTGGCTAGATGAATTGTCACCTAAGTCAGTGAGCTTAAAAGCCAGTTTTGATTTATGATTGTTGTAATAAACAGTCAAGCTCCTCTATTAAACTTGCTGGTCTCCATATCAAAGCAGGTATATGCCATGAGCCAAGTCAAAGAACAGTGCAAGATCTGTCCAAAGTCTGAATTATGAGGGCAGATAAGTTTTTGCTGGATGTTATTTCTGGGCATCGATGCCTATGCAAGAGACGCAGGCAGAGCAGTATGCAATCAGACAAAGATGACTAGAAAGCTGACTTTAGATGAAGAGGCACAGCCAATATAAGCCTGAGAAAAAACACCTGAGAGCTCTTTTAGGGTAAAGGCAGACAGGAAGAAAAGGTCTTGTAATTGTAAATAAAGAAGCTATCATCTATTCTGTGCCCCAATCTGGCAAGGTATGTCAATGGCAATAAGAAGGACTTCTGTAAGTACATAAGTAGCAAAAGAAAGACTGGGAAAAACGTGGGCCCACTGCTAAACAGGAGCAGGGACTCAGGTGACAGGGGACATGCAAAAGGCTGAGGTACTGATGCCCTCTTTGCCTCAGTCTTTGCTTGCAATAATGGCCCTTAGGAATCCAAGGCCTCAGAGACCAGGGGGAGAGTCTGGAGCAAGAAAACCCGAGGGAAAGTCTGAAGAAAGGAAGACTTACCCTTGGTGGAAGAGGATCAGTTTAGAGAATACTTAAATAAACCGAACATACAGAAGTCCATGGGCCCTGGTGGGCTGCACCCACGTATGCTGAGGGAGCTACTAATGTGCTGAGGACCACTAAGATGATTAAAGGACTGGCACTCTCTCCCATGAGGAATAGCTGAGACAGCTGGGGCTGTCTAGCTTGGAGAAGAGAAGGTTTGGGGGATCTCATCAATATGTATGAATACCTGAAGGGAAGATGTAAAGAAGAAGGTGTCCAGTGACAGGATAAGAGGCAATGGGCACAAATCGAACAGGAACTTCTCTCTGAACATAAGGAAACACTCTGTAATTGTGAGAGTGACCAAGCACTGGCACAGGTTGCACAAAGAGGTTGCGGAGTCTTCATCCTTGGAAATAGTCAAAAGCTGTTTGGACACAGTTCTGCATAACCAGGTCTACGTGACCCTGCTTGATCAGGGGCTTGGGCCTGATGACCTCCAGGAGTCCCTTCCAGTCTCAATGATTCTGTGACTCTGTGATTCTGTAATTCTTTCTGGATACAAACATACCTGCCTGAAAACAGCTTTCGTAGTTCTTACCTTAACTAATTGCTTAATTCCGAGGGATAGTTTTATCTTACTCTTCTCTCTGAGCACACTCAAAATTGACAACCTCAGGCTTTACAAGGCTTTACACAGCAGTACTTCCTATTAAGTCTTCTGCCAACTAAGTATTTCAATTTTCACAGCTTTTTCATGGCTTTTTCATGAAATAAAGCCGAAGGAGAAGCACAGGAGTTCCTTAAGATCCCATAACCATAAAACTCCATAACTACCTGTTCTTGAAGTCAAAGATAAATTGGTTATATAGACATGAATCTTCAAGAACGTCTAATAGCATTCTTTCATGTAGCTATTCAAACATTTGGTCTGATGAGTGGTGCTGTGTCAAAGCAGCATGTCTAACATGCTGTCTGACAGACCAGAAATTATTTCAGATACTGAAATAGAAACTGGTAGGAACTGGCATATTTTACAAGTGTCTTGAATAGCTAAACATGTTGATTAATCAGAAAAAAAACACCCAAGTCTTTATTCTGCTCTTTACTGAATTATTTTCCCAGTTTAAACACTTCCTCATACAGATATTACAAGATTTAACTGTTGATATCTAGTAATCCCATGAGGAGTTTATGTGGAACACCAATTAGAGCTAATTGCTTCTTTGTTAGAACCTGTTGTGGTTTATCTGATTTGTGTATAAACCATATAAGCAGTGCAAAGATACCCGAGATACCATATCAAATATGGCAGATTAGAATAATGTTACTTTTTTAAAAATCACCCCGAAAACAATGGAATTCTGAGCCTTGCAGTGCTTGAGATGATAAGTACCAAAGGAACGACTGTGGCTGTCACTAGAGGGAGTGTCTGTAACACTGGAAAAATATGCTTGTCCATTTTTGCTATGTTTAAATTAATAGGAACCTGCAGGGGTCTTTGAAAAAGCACCTGGGAAAAAAATAATCTGCAATATACTGCAGATTTACAACTGATTTTTCTTTCCTATTTGCTTATTAGGATCAGAGCATAAGCCATATTTATTGATTAAAACTGCTTCATTTCTCTATCCTCAGGACATACGTGATTTTGAATGTTCTTAGGATTATGTTTATAATTGTGGATGTACATATGTTGGTGATATTTTTAATACATTAACATTTTTTAATATATAAAAAAGGAACATTTATTAATGTTCCACACAGAGTCG
Source organism: Pluvialis apricaria (assembly GCA_017639485.1). NCBI lineage: Eukaryota > Metazoa > Chordata > Aves > Charadriiformes > Charadriidae > Pluvialis > Pluvialis apricaria. Next base: position 24,281,196 of record CM030012.1, on the reverse strand, counting down.
AAAGTTACCAGTCACTTTAAGCTGCTAGATGCCATCGCTTTTCAGAACTGATATGGTCAGAACTACTGATTATTGTTCTTTTTTACAGCCTAAAATACTTGCGGTCTTGACTAAGCTAAGTAACTATGTTCCATCGTTCCTTCAATATGGGTCATGTTTCTAAACCTCCTGTTTTCCATACTATCCTATGAATAATCCTCAGTTTGTCTACTACTTTCTTGACAGATAAAGTATTCCAGGAAACACTATAAATGCAAAATGAAGTGGCATAATTGCACAATATTCCCATTTTTCTGCTGTGCAGGGTGTGTCTTACTGCATGTAGCTACTTGTGTTTTTCTTTTCAGAATTTAAATTCTGATCTAGAGTTCACAGACCTCCCTAGCCTGGGGTTATCTGTAGCTTTACAAACGTACTTTTCATTCCACCATCTGCCTGCCTGTTCAGGAAAATGTTGAACAGAAGGACCAGAAGGTGTCTAGGAGAAGCCAGAGCATGGCACCTCAAGGCTAGCGGCTCCCTCAGGGCCGGGCACCAGGAGCCACAGGGGATCCCAGCTAGGCAGCTGGGGGGCTCCAGAGCAGCCCCAACCCCAGGCACTGGGCACCTCCCTGAGGTCTGGGAGAGGCCGAGGCTGGACCAGGATGTCAGCCTGGTTGTCACACCTGGCTTAGCGGGACCTGTGGCCGGGCAGGGCAGGGCTGTGGGGAGCTGGAGACCAGCCCCAGTGTGGTGGCGCTGGGGAAGGGACTGATGGCCCTGGAGGTTGACTTGGGGTCCTGGGCTGTGGGCAAGGTGGGGGGAGATCCTAGAGGAGGCCAGGTATGGGCAGTCAGGCCCATCAGTGCCCTCAGCCCTGACAGGCTGCTCTAGGAGGAATGGCAATCTGAGAGCCAAGGGTGGCCACAGCACAGATAGTGACCTTGCCATCAGGACACAGTCCTGCAGTGTCTCAGCAGGATTGGGCCAGTGATATTGACAGTCCCAGCAAGGCAAGGAATGAAATCAGGTCCAGGGTCCAGACAGAAAGAGCAATAGACACCTGGAGACAAGACCACAATGTAGGTCCAAGGTCTATCAAGGAGACAGGGCTGGAGAGAAGACCGGAGACAATACTACGTTCCACGGAGGTCCAGAGTCTACCCAGGAAAACCAGTCAGCAAGACAGGGCTGCAGGAATTGGGCTGGGAACAAGTTCAACTTTTAAATAGCTCAAGGACGGGTTTGGGTGCCCAGGCCTGAGCTGACCCGGAGCCCTGGAGCTGTTGCAGAGGGTGTATGGTCCTGGGGTGGGCAGGTTGTCCAGGGCAGAGCCCTGACAGGGTGAAACAACTCAACTGTGATTGCAGACTTCTAGCCAGCAAATTCCTTAAACATGCTAGAAACTACAATGTAAACAACGTCATCTTGCTTAGAGTACAACTGTTCACAGTGAAGCCAGTGCCCGTGAAAAACCATGTGGTTAGCAACAGTCCATTTTTTCCCCAAACTCTTTCTGTTGGTGTTCCTGGCTCAGAACGTGCCAGCCAAGTCTCAAAACCCAGGAGGAAGTGCATCCAGACCTGGAGCTCTTCCCAGGCTGAAGTTGCCTGTTCTGTCCTCTTTCCTTCAAGACTATCAGGCCTTGAACAAGAGGAGTCCCTTGCTTCTCTCGTTCAGGGTTCAAGCTCAGAAACTGTACATTAAGCAGTACTTCCTTGTTTTGAAATCTGCTCAGAACTTCTACCACTTCAGTATCATCCTTGCCATTTCTTCGGTCTGCTATCTTTTATAGTTGCCATTTTTGATCCCTTAGAAAGAGCTGCGAAGACATTTATTCTTTCCATTAACATTTTCTGGACTACTGCTGCTGCCACAGAGCAGTTGACACGCCAAAGCTTCTAATGCCAATATCTACATGTGTGCTCTTTTTCCTACTAAATAAAAGGTAATTCAAAATACTTTGCCCTCAGTGAAAGAGCAATGAAACAAATTACCCTCCCTCTAGTTTAAGAGCCTGAAACACAATTACTATGGAGTAGCTAATGCAGGGTAGCCTATTAGTAAAGTAAGTAGCATAAGGATACCTTTAGTACACCGAATGAATGAGTTTGATTTGGTTTATGAAAACCCACTGAAATGACTCAAATCTTGGGACTACTTATCTGCCCACCAATAAAACTATTATTCCTTTGCATAGTCCGCACACAGGGATGCATAAAAAGTAACACTGAAGTCAGAGTAACAGTGGGGGAGAGGGGAGTTGCAAGAGACTACACAGAAAAGGTTGCAACAAATCACCCCAGCAGTACTGTCATTAAAGAGGGCATACACATCCCTGGTCTCTTTCTGCTAACCAGGCCATGTTGTGAAAAGTAAGGACTTCTCTGTTGTGCTCCGAGTTGTGTTAGGTCATCAAGAGTGGTTGTGAGAAAACAGATATTAAGCTGGGAAAGGATTTTAATGCTGCTGCTGCTCAAAGCCGACAAGCTGCCTCTAGGCAGTGTCAAGCAATGTTGTTTGCTGGATGAAACAACTATGGTTTGTATCCACTAACTGGAAATCAGGTGTAGCATAGACTCATGACAGCTGGGAGACTCAGTCCAAAAGAAGACGGAGATTCCTTTTGTGATACATTTGTTTTGCTACATGGTTTTGTACGTCTCTGTGTCAGCCTATGTCAACCAAAATATTTCTTTGCCAAAGCCAAAAAGAACTGAGGTTTTAATGTCCTATTGCTAATACAGCATACAGTGTCCCCAGGAAAACTGGATACTTTGGCAGTAAGAACAAGAAAACCAACGGTGAGTTTTGATATCCTGAGAAAACCCTGTAGGCAGCTGTAGCACTATCTGAATTTTGTAACATGTAGCACAAAGTGGCTGATTACTCCCTTTTGGTAGAGGACGCAAGGCAAGCCTAACTCCATGAAACTTCTAGTTTTGTTTGGTCTCTGATGTATCTGCATTTCATTTTTAAAAATTATGGCCATGTGGCTACAGCAGTATAAGTCATGAAAACCACAATGGCATGTGAGAAAATAAGGAGGCAAGTCCTGAAGATCCTGGCAAGTGTCTCCCTGCAGGGATGGGTGGGCACTGAGGTGGTGTTTCCAGATCCGAGGAGGATCAGTGGGATTGTATGGATCACACAGTAAGGAGCCCCAAGCTTGCACCACAGCCTTGGCCCCTGTTCTTATGAGTTGCCCTCAGAGATTAGTAAGGTTTTGGTGTGTTATGTAATGATACAACTGATATGATGGATGCATGAGAATGTGTGTCTTGTCCGTGGTCCCTGAAACAGGAAGGCAGGGCATGCCTCATGAATGCCACGCAATATTACTCTGGATGTCTTGGACAATAATGAGGGGTAGACTAATCAGTAGGTTGTTTTGCAGATTGTAGCAACTGTGCTAATGTTGCACTTGCTGACCCTGAATTACTATGCCACACAGGGTACGGTGTGGCTAGCTTCCACAGGGGACAGAATGGGATTGGACAGGATGGGATGGGGTAGCAGCCCAGAAATAGGTGTCCTTCCACTGTCAGAACCTGTACTAGCTTGTGGCTTTCTTCTTCATGAAATTTGTTGTTAGCCCTCAGCTGGGAAAGAACATGATCCCACTGCTGAGAGATGACAAGCCTGAACACATTGATAGCAACTTGGTCTGGCTTACACTGTACTGGAGTCTTCCTTAGCACTGACCAAAGTGGTGAACAGGCACAGAGCTCCATGCCTGACTTGACAGGACTGAGTCACACCTTTTCCCTTGCCTGTGCCTCAGTGGAGTGTGCAGCTCCCTTGTTCAGCAGCCTTGAAATTCAGTGATCTGCCGGTGGCTTCATTTTTATCTAGTCAGATTGGTATGGAAACCAAAAAGGGGTGGTGGGTGATGGCTCCGAGGGCTGCAGGGTGAGTTACAGGTATGAGCAGTGTGCCAGAAGGACATGACTGAGTGGGGCATGGGACAGCCAGCATTCCCAAGGGAATTCCATGCAATGCAGCGTGAATTTGTCTCGGGCACAAGCTCCAGCTTGTCCCCTCACTGGGTCACCCCTAAGGATAACCCTATCCTAAACAGGATATATGTATCTGGTAGGAGTCCTCACTTACACACGATCTAAGCACTAACATATGTCTGCAAGATCAGGATTTATATTGGATATCTTTATGGGCATAGTATTATTTTCTTACCTTAAAAAGATATGTTGATGGCATTAATTATATTTAGAAAACACATACTAATGAACTGACAAATTAATTTTAAAGACATATCAAAATAATATCTGATGTGTTGTACTCATAACTTTTGGATGACTCTGATCTAGCTGGAGGGGAAGAAGATTATCCAAGATCTATCCAAGAAGATTGTGGTCTAATTTTTTACTATGAGTGGGTTACTTTTTCAAGTTTCCTCCTCCCAAGGTTACAAACATTTTTGTTGACATTTTGTTGACATTTTTCTTGTTGTGTACCTACACATGCACAAAATCTACATGAAGGAGAAAACACTGGCATTTAGTTGAAAAAAAAAAAAAGCTAAAGGAATTGAGACAAAGTATTAAGGAACTTTATTTACTGCCTCATTGAATTAAATAATATCTCTTTTTTTCTCTCACTACTTTTAAATATTTGTTTTTAGCAAGAGTATCTCTTTTTTATGAAGAAACCCAGAATTAAATGAGTATTAACTGGATTTTTTCAGCTCTTAGTATGTCTGTCAGACACAGATATGGCTGCTTCAGTATGGGAACCTCTGTGCCATGTGCATTGTAAACCTGTGTCCCTAACAGTGGCCGCAGTAGGTTGCTACTTCAAGTGACAATAATTCCACCTTATTTCTCTCAAGGTTAGATTTTTTTTTCCTCCGTTTTCTCTTTGGAGAAAGGATTTTATCTTTTCTGATAATGTGGAAAGTGTTACTCTCTCCTCTTCATTTTGCTCTCTGTTATCATGTGATTTTCCAAACCGGTCTTTTGAATTTTCAGTGCTTTTTTTCGTTTGTTTGTTTGATTTTTGTTTTGGTTTTTTGGTTTTTTTTTTTTAACTGCTTTACATTTAGCGCGTATCTACTTCGCAGTTAGTGAATTTTTACTCAGTGTAAAGACCCGTTTTAACTCCCCTGCTTTTGCAGGTGAGTTAGTACCGCGCTCACACAGCCCCCTCCCTCCTCCCTGCTGCAGGGATGCCAGAAGAGATGTCCGGGGTAAGACGCCGCACCCGCCGCCTTTGGAAACGGCGCGGCGGGCTCGTCCGTCCGTCCGTCCGTCCGTCCGTGCCGCTGCCGGCGGGCGGCCGGGGCCCAGCTCCCTCCCCGGCCGCCCTCGCCCGGCCGCCCCTTCCCTGGCTCCTCTGGGCAGGGAGCCCGCTCGCCCCGCGCAGTCCCGGCCGCCCTCGGCAGGTGGCCCCGGCGCCCCTCGGCTGCGCCGGGACCCGCCGGGCTGCGGAGGGGAGCGGCGCTGCCCCGGAGAGCGGCGGGAGACAGTCCCGGGGGGGACCCCGCGGGAGGGGTGCCGAGGAGCGGGGCTGGGGGGGGAGGTCCGTGTGGGGCGGGAAGGGCTGGCCGGCGGAGGGGGGGACGGGGACGGAGCCTGCCCGAGGGAGGGTTCGCTGAGACCGTTCTTGTCCCCGCTTAGGGAGGAGGCGGCGTTGTCCGGCAAAGGTGCCGCCCTTCCCGAGCAGCTTCTCCCGGCGGGGCAGCATCGTCTGCCCCCGCGGCTCTGGTGTCTCCGCCCTTCCCCCGGGAGAAGCGAGGGGCAGAGCGGCAGCGGGCGGCGGAAGATGCTGTGCCTCCCGGTAGCCTTCCAGTTGCTGCTGGTGCTGGTGCTGTGCAGCCAGGGCACAGAGAGGTGTCCTTCAGCCTTCTGCGAGTGTTCCGACTGGGATGACTACAAAATCACTTGCAGGGACATCCACTTCATTCCCAGCCTTCCGGAGGACACCCAGACCCTGTGAGTGCATTGGGGTGGTTTAGGGGAGACACAAGCCGGTTGCGAGTATTTGTATTTTGCAAGCAGGAGATGCTCTGACCTGATGCCCTGTGAGATGAGGGAGGGAAGTGGTGGTGGTGGTGGGGAATGCTATAATTTACCTGGGCAGTACGGCGTAGCAGGGAAGGCAATGTGGAGTCTGTGTGTGTCAGGGAGATGTAGGAAAAGTGACTCTCAAAACTTACAGGGATGCGAAGAGATGATTGTCCGTTGGGCCTTAAAAGTTCTGGGTAGGATATGGGAAAATTAGTCACTGGACTGTTTGTGGGCAAACTGAGCGGAAGGCTGGATTCTGTGTGGGATGTGCCTCAGGGGTGAGGGGAAGGAAGGATAGATCAGACACAGTTTTGTAATTAAAAAAAGAATAGGAACTGGATGTGCCACCTCGCAAACAGTTCCACAAAAGCTTCTGTGCACTTTCAGCTTCTTTGCCAAAGCCCGACAAAAAGAATCCATGGGAACTGAGAATCCCAGTATACTGTCTTGGAGACGAAGTACTTCAGATTAAAAAAAAAGTGTGGAGTATGGGATAGAGCAGCAAATTTGGAGCTTGCCAAAGTGATAGAGTAATTCAAGTACCTAAACCGAAGTGTTTAGTACTGTTACAGGCACCGTAGAATATCTTGTCTGAGTTCCTGCTGCCAGCCAGAAGTGTGTCCTGTGTCGTATCTGTCAACCCCATAGAGGTATATCAGATAAACACTGTAGGGACACTAAAATGGCACCAGTCACCTATATCTAAGCAGCTGAATCACTCCTGGCTTTTACTTTGTCTCATAAGGCACAAAGTGTTTCTAGTTTCCAAGGGAAGGTTCATTTGTGAGTAGATTACTTTCTGATAAAATAAACAAACTCAGACTCAGTTGATTTAGTTGCAAGATAAAACGATAACAAGTTGATTGGGTTATGTCTTGATAATGATTCTTGGGACTTTATTTGAAATATGAGCCATGAAGTTATTTGAACTTACTTGAATAAGAAAAGATTTTTTAACACCTGAAAGTAAAGGCTTAGCGAATTGATCACTTACCTGAAAAGACAGAGAAAAAATTGTTTATGTTATTTCCTTTATTTATGTGTGCCTTTAATTTTTTTATTATTAGGCTGCAGTATTTCAGTTGATACGATTTTAAATTATATGGGTTTTGGTTTGGTTATTATACTTTTGTATATGCAGTTTATTTATTTTGAAATTGCAGTAATGTTACTGTATGTAACGTGGTATGTTCTTTGAAATCTCCCATGACAAGCTAGAAAATAAAGCAGCTTCTGTTCGTAGGAGAAATATGCCTTCGTACAAGCATTTAAAATAGTTAATAGAAACAATGAGATCACATAATGGAATTGGATACTTTCTTTGAAAAATGCTGGCTGTATGATGGCTGAGCAGTACCTCTCCACATACAGCTTCACAAATAAAGCACTTCGGCTGCTGGAGTCCTAGTGTTCTAAACACCTGTTGTAACGGGGGATCTAAGATCATAAGCCACTGTTTTTAAAAGACAAAAAACGCCCAGTGAAAATTGTATTTCCACAGAAAAAGTAATTAACAAAAACAATTGAGAAATATTTGTGTGTTTATTTGGGGTGTATTTTAATCACCTGTACCAGTTGCGGCAACTCTTGCAAACTTCTCAAGAAGTATTCTCCCTACCATAGTCATTATAAGACAAGAAAAAAATCCAGGTAATGACAATTGTGATTTTATAGTGTATGGTAAAAAAGGTAGAACATCTGCTGTATAGTCTGTTTGATTTGAAAATAAATGGGAAAATTCTTGAAGGAAATAAGGAAAACCGCTCTTTTCATGAAAAAAAACCCACATTTCTTACTTCAGTTTGCAGTTTTCTCTCTGGATAAGGTGTGTATATTTTCCTTCTGTGTTATTATTTGAATTGCTGAAGTCTGGTGGACTGTATCTAATTCAGTAGTCCCTTGCTCTCGACAAATGACTTAATCTTTCCTTCCCTCCATATGTTAAATGGGAGTCATAACAGTTACTTGTATCTGTTTTTCATTCAGAGTGCTTTCGGATGCGTCAGACTGACTTACTTGTGTGTGGAGGATAAAATAACACAAAGAGTTTTCCTGAGAGATTGTAAGATGTGTGCCCCTGCTTCCATCATGTTTTGCATCCTTCTGCCTTACACCTGGCAACGGTTCTGAATTAAAGACAAAAGATTCCAAAATAATTGAAGTTTCTGTTAACCTTCAGAACAAATCAACACTTCTTTTTAAGTGAAGTACGTAGATGTGCGTATGTGCACATTATATGTTGAAACCCTCTGAAATTTTCCCCAAATCCATCAACTTTGTTACTTTAGGTCAAGTAACTTTGCTTCTTGGTGATTATGCATGAACCTCAAGATTGCCGATTTTAAAACTTTCTTATGTGGCTGTTCAGTTTTGTAGGGTTTGTAAAACGAAGAGACTGGTGAGCCTAGGAACACTTTGCCAGCTTTTGGAGATGATGAGCTCTTTTCAGTGCACAGGATCTTGAAACTCCAATTAAAGTTTCATTCCAATTATTCAGTTGGGACTGTTCTCATTTCCCTGCCCTACTTTAAGAGAGTGGTGTAAGCCTTTTTTTAACAAGCCATGCTTATAGGAAATTGCAAAAAATGTTTATTTCCAAACTCTTTTAGCAGAAAAGTGTCATGAACTTCAGCCAGGAAAGTGTGTTTGTTTTAAACTGTTTTTAATGTATTTGTCCAAATATAGTTAATGCAGGTGCTTATCCAGAATGGCTGAGTGCACAGATATTGTTCTTGGAGATGCTTGTTTTTCAGTAAAAGCTTTTTCTTTTTTTTTTCTTTTTCTGTGGAGTAAACAAAATAAGTCGAAAGAAAAACGTTTTCTGTATTACAGGCAAAGCTTGTCTTGTTGCCTAAAGTTAAGGATCGTATACATATACCACACTATGGTAGGAAAGCAGTTCTAAGTGGTAGTGAAATACAGTACTAAAAATATGAAATTAGGTATCAACAATTTTGTCACTTCTATAATGTTTTCATGCCTCTCTCTGCACAGCCGACACCTGGCCTGGTCTGGTGCCATTTTACCCCCACCTGGCCCCCCTTTGCTTCTGCCTTGCCTATCCTTGACTCCACTCCTCCTTCATGCTGTGGCAGTGGCACTGTCTGCATGGTAGTGAGGGCATGCTTGTCCCAACCCCTTGAGGGCCCGTGCTTTTCTCTTTCACCAGCACCCTGCTGGAACAGAGCAAAGGTTGGTGCTATAACCTTCTCCGTGTTTGGTGGAATATGCCAGGTGAGATCCTGGCCTTTCAGTGCAAGCACATCCACTCAGAGTTGGGGGTTAATGACCATGATGTGTCTCTTGAGTTTTGTGTCTGTGCCTCATTCAGTTGTCTCTTGAGCCCATTTCAGCATCCATATGATCCTTTGGCAATGAGTTCCACAAGTTTAACAGAAGTTGCGAGAACTGTTTTTTTGTTGTCATTGAAAATGCCACATTGTCCTCCCATCAGCAGTTGCATACATGACATTTTCAGGTCCATGTTATGTACCTTATGCCTGCTGACAGTATTCTCATCTCCTCCCTATACCTTCTAAAGCAAGGCAACGGTAGTGTCCTGTGTTGCCTCCCATAAATGTTGCTCAAAGGATCTGCTGCCTAAAACCCGTATATATGTATGACTGGAGGGAAGGCAGCAGCTCCTGAGTTCAGAGCTGTGTGAGTGCTGAATGATTATTACCCACAGAATGGATAAGGGCTGAGCCCTCCCTGCTTTTCTTTTTTCTTGTCTTTTCTTTCCTTTTTTTTTTTTTCAGAAGGGATGGTAGTAAGGTTTCTATCCTGTACCCAGGTGCTATTTTCGCATCACCATAATCAAATTTGGTTGAAATTGGACAAGAGGGAGTTAAGGGGCACAGTGGAACTGGCAGATAAATAGACACAAAACCAGTACAGTCTTTAAGAATATGCTCTTTACATGAGGTATTAAGCTACGATTCTGCATCTGCTCCAGGATATTGGCCGTAGGTAGGATACTGCTTTTTGATAAATGCAAAGTAGCTCACCCTTCAAGGGCAAGGAGCCCTGATGTATGTATGTTTACTATGTTGGTAAGGGTGAGCATGTGGATACCAGGATAACAAGATGTAGTGAATCAGCTGGTCTGTTTAGTTCCCCATGCTGGTGTCAGCTTTTGATAAAAGATATATGGAAACTGCGTTAACATATTTACACATTTACAATGCGATATTTAGAACTAGCAATGATATGTCAAATATTCATAAATACTTATTGATAAAAATGTTTTTTTGAACTGGAGAACATAATACATAGGGCATCAACAGTTTTACCTGTAATAACTGCATCACCGGCATCCACATTTTTTATAAGCTTAATGAGTAGTTTAGAGCATTTTGACTTCAGAGAAGCTACAAATAAAACTGAAGGTGATGATGTCTCTACTTTATATTGAAAATAAATTTAAACTGATTTAAATTATTTTCCCCAAAATCTTAGTCTTAGGAATTGTCTGAAATTCAGAGATATTCTGACTTCAGACGATTCCATCATGATCTTTTTATAGACTTCATTACTTCAGAATTAAGTATGGAGCCTCATAAATACATCTTCATAAATAACCTTGCAACATAAGCACATAATTATTATCCCTATTTTAATGATGAAGTACCAAGAGTCTAAAAGAACAGGAAAAACACTGACTTGGTTAAACAGACAACTGAAGGAAGCTATTAGGGCATCCTTCAGAAAATGGAAGTCATGCCCAAATGAGGAAATCTTTGGAAACTTGAAGTAATACAGTACAAAAATATTTTGAAGAGACACTTGCAAGATCATAAAAACTCAGTACAGTCTTTAAAACACAAAAGAGGGTAAATCTGAAAAAATTTTATCAAACTGAAGTGTCAGTATGAAGTCTGTTTGAAACAAATTGAAAAATTGAATAGAATTAAATGCCCTGAGCCAGATAATACTTGCGTAAGAGTTCCAAAGACATTAAAATACAAAATCACTCATAGCATGTAACTTATCATTTAAATCAGCCATGGTGACAGAGGAATGGATGGTCACAAGCATAGCATAATTCTTTCAAAAAAGTGCTTTAGGGAATACCTTGGGAACTAAACACTGGTAGGTCTGTCTTTGTTGAAAGATTGTGAAACATAGGAAGGAATCAATCTGGTTTTCATAAAGGGAAAGCTTGCCTCACAAATATATATGCTAGTTCTTTGAAGCAATCAGAAACATGTGAATGCATTGATTTTTGAACTCACATTTAAAAAAACAATCAGCAAGGACCTTAGGAAAGACTTGAGACAAATTAGCTGTTAGACATAGGAAAGAAAGCTGTTTTATGGATTGACAGTAGGTTTAAGCAAGGAGAAAAAAAGGTGGTAACAAACTTAATTTTCACACTACGTGGAGTTCATCAAAGGACCTTTACTTGGAACAATGACATCGAACAGTCTGGGTGTAGGCTGCTCCTTGTTTAGGCTATTCCTAGTTTCTTTGTAGTAAGCTGCATGTAGATATGCTGTGATCTTGATGAGTGAGCTGCCATCAATACATGCCATTTTTAAATCCTGCTGTTTCTCCTCAATAGCCTACCACCAGCTGTTATTATTGCTAGCTGAAAAGACAAAAATCTTACTATTCTCTCTGAGTGAGCCTAATTGCTCTTAGAGTGAGCAGGAGTTACACAGATCCATTGCAGGGAGACTGAAACCTATAGTTTTCGCTTCATACAGGTCGATAACGCAACTTCTTGCCTGCACCTTTTAGAAACTGGCCTCATAAGATTTCAGTGACGTGTAATCTTAATTACATTGTAAAAACATATTTGGGTTGTGAATGGCTTATGACCTACTGCCATTTAACTGTAGCCAAAAGAGTATGTTTGCTTTCTGACAACTGTTTAAGCAAAACTTACTGTCTGTGAACAGTCACATGGCAAAATATGTTATAATCATTGAATCATAGAATGGTTTAGGTTGGAAGGGACGTTGAAGGTCATAGAGTTCCAATCCCCCTGCCATAGGGGGGCATTGGACCCCTCAAAGCACACCTCAAAGCCCCATCCAAACTGGCCTTAAACACCTCCAGGGATGGGGCCTCAACAGCCTCTCTGGGCAACCTGTTCCAGTGCCTCACCACCCTCAAAGTGAAAAATTTCTTCCTAATGTTTAATCTAAACCTGCCCTCCTCCAGTTTAAAGCCATTCCCCCTCATCCTATCACTACAGGCCCTAGTAAAAAGTCCTTCCCCAGCTCTCCTGTAGGCCCCCTTTAGGTACTGGAAGGCCACAATAAGGTCTCCCCAGAGCCTTTTTTTCTCCAGGCTGAACAGCCCCAACTCTCTCAGCCTTTCCTCATAGGAGAGGTGCTCCAGCCCTCTGATCATCCTCGTGGGCCTCCTCTGGACATGCTCCAGCAGGTCCATGTCCTTCTTATGTTGGGGCCTCCACAGCTGGATGCAGTACTCCAGGTGGGGTCTCAGCAGAGCAGAGTAGAGGGGCAGAATAACCTCCCTTGACCTGCTGGCCACACTTCTTTTGATGCAGCCCAGTATATGGTTGGCCTTCTGGGCTGCAATCACACATTGCTGGCTCATATTGAGCTTCTCGTCAATCAGCACCCCCAGGTCCTTCTCAGGGCTGCGCTCCAGCCATTCCCCGCCAAGCATGTATGCGTGCTTGGGATTGCCCCGACCCAGATGTAGGACCTTCCACTTGGCCTTGTTGAACTTAATAAAATGCTAGGTGCTTGTTTGTGAACTTCATTTGTTTTCCCTTCTTCATAAATTTGAGAGGCATAGATTTGAAGGCTAAGAGGGCTCATGGGAACATCTAGTCTGACATTCTGGATGATAAAAACCATAAAAATTCCGAATAGGTAAGGTTAATTAGAGCTCCTTCTTTTTTATTTTTGGGGGTAGAAAAATCATGTATTATTGGTTTAAAAATAATATTAAAAATAATCCCATAGAACTGTTAACAATTTGTTCAAATGCTCAGTCATCCTTGCTTTTTGTCTGTGTTTGGGGCTACTGCTGTGTGGTACAAAGTAGGGAAGTATATTTTAGCATTGAATTTATCCACTTCGAATTGCCGCTCTGGAGTGAACTGTCACTCTCTGCGTTGACTTCAAAAAATTCAGGCTTCTAATTTTGATCCTCTGACTTGTACATAAAAAAAGTGCCAGAACTATTCCAGAGTAAATGGTTGGGATAAATCCTTTCTCTCCCAAGACGAAATCAAGACAACTGTAGCTTTATGCCACTAGATTTTGCGGGGTCTTTACCTGTCAGATGAAAGAGCTCTGCATTCTCACAGTTAACCTGATCAAATTGCTCCTTTTTGTTTTGATAAATTGAACAAGTTATGATACTGGTGTCTCCCACAGTAAGGCATATTTTTCAATACTTTATTTAAACCTGCGATTCCCTTCTGAACGGTCTCCAACATTTCTACCTCCTTCTTAAACTATGAGCTTTAGAATTAAACTACCCATATGCTTTTTTTAATGTTTTGGGGCATAGAGCTCCAATCAGTTATCCACTGATCACAAACATTAAATAATTTTCAAAGTCTTTGTTTTTGAGAATAGTTTCTGCACAACCTGTAAGAAAAATTTGTACTTAGCTGTTCTTACAAACATTTCTGCTCATTGATTTCAATGCACACTGAGTCTGCTTCACTCAATTTACCAAATGTTCCAGCTCCCCATTTATCGGCAACGTGTCTTCTTCATGTTTACAATTCTCACAAAATGTGTTCTCTGAGTTATGTAATTCAGCACCTTTATTAGTGTCCTCAATAGAAAGTTTGCTGTCTTTTTTTTGTTGAATCAGGCAATATTTATTGTTTGTATAGGAATCGTAAGCAATTTATTCCTCTCATCTCCTTCCTCTCTCAGAGAAAGAAGTGCAAACAGCTCCTCAGCTAAAAGATTTCTCTTATCAACTTAATAAAAACAAGGTGGTGTCATTATTTAAGAACCATTTCTGGACTTAAACATCAGAGTCTAAATCTGAATATTCCTTTTGAAACAGAACCTTTCTCATAAAGATCTAATAATCATTGTAGGACCAAGTGTGCTGAAACTTTCAAGTCTGCCTATCTTTGGAGTACTTTTTTCGTCTTGCAAAGGTAACTATTCCCTTCAGTGCAAAACCAGAAGATAGGTATAATGACATTGTCACTAAAAGGCATTTTCATGTAAGAGTTGATTGCAGTATAGCACTTTTCTTTTTTCTCTCTCCCCAGATTTTCTCATTTCCTGGTCCCCCTTCCTCTTGTAACTGAATTATTTTAGAAGTAGCCTATGACATCATTAACCCATGGAAAAATATTATCAAAAAGTACATTAAAAGGAAATCCTGTTAAGAACAGAGGAATGGTTGTGCTTGGTCAGACCCGAAGGTCCACCTAGTCCGCTATCCTGTTTCTGGTAGAGTCCATGAGCAGGTGCTGAGAGAACAGTATAAGAAAAAGAGGAGTGAATATTATACTTTCCCCTAATATTCTCCTAACCTTTAACAATAAGGGGATTCATGAGCTAGATGTTCTTCTTGTCCAATTTTCATGTGTTGGGGCTTTTTTTAACTTCCTGAACTTGTCTCCGTCTAGCTTCATATTTATGGCATTTTCTTCTTGTTTTTGAAGAAGGTGTAAACAGTCAATCCCATCTTCCCCCTGCCCTTCCTGTTGTGTGGACCTCTATTCTGTCTCCGTTCAGCCATTCCTCAGCCAGAGTGAAGGGTCCCAGGCTACCCAGTGTCTCCTGTGGAAATCATTCCGTACCTTTAATCATCCTTCTTGCTTTCTCGTATTTCTTCCATTTCTAAATAGATGTTCTACTCCAAGTGACAACACAAGTGCTCTACAAGGTATTCAAGGTACAAACAAGCCCTGAATTTGTACAGTGGCAAAATTATGTTATTTATTCCTTTCCCAGTATTTTGATCTGGGTTTTTTTTTTGACTGTTCCTAAGCATTGAAACCATGTTTTCATGGAACTAATGCCAAGATCTAACATAATGCCAAGATCTGCTCCCGAGTGAAAATGATGAGCTCAGAACCTGTCACTTTTAATATATATACCTATGTATGTTTTTTCTCCTGTGTATCATTTACATCTATTGACACCTAATTTCACTTACCATTTTATTTTCCAGCCACTCAGTCCTGTAAAAGCCTTCTGAAATTCTTCACAGTCAGCTCTTAGCGTTACTACCTTAATAACTTCCTAGCATGAGTAAACATTGTTACCTTCCTGTTCACCCCCCTTTTCCAGGTCATTTTTGAAAGTATATTAAACAGCCTAAATTCTTACCCAGATCCCTGTGGAACTTCATTTACTCTTCTCCTTTGTTTCCTATTTTTAACCAATAATTTATTTGCAGTGTATTTATCCAAACTGTCACAATCTTGGAAATAAACTAGACTTTTTTTTTTTTTTCACCCTAAGGAAGAACTAAATTTTCCTTGTATATTGAGGTGTCTCCCTTGGGAGGAGATATTTGCATACACTTATTTTTAATAGTAAAATCCTTACATAAACATTTATACATGCCAGAAAATAACAGTGAAAACTATTTCTGAAGGAAGATCTAATCAAAGGTCCAAATAAATGTATTACCTTAGAAGCTCCTGAATGTGCACTCTTTGACCAGCCTCAAAACTTAGATCTATTTACTTGTATATTATCAGCCTTATCACAGTATTGCAGTACCATGTCCGCTCTCTTTGGCAGTTTATCTAAGATTCTAAACCTGAAGTGTTGGACAGTCTGAAATACTAGCTGGTACACCATTGCTTTTGTTACTGTTAATAAAAATGTCATGGATGCTAACTAGGTTTCCCTACCAGCATTTGTTAGTTTCCTTTGTCCTTCACTGAGGATTTTAGACAATCTGATAGGCAGGAAAAAAAGTCTTTGAAAGGCTGCCACTGGATTTTTAGTACTGTTTTGGATCCCCTATTAAAAAAGGTTACATTTTGAACGTCCATTTGCATACCAGTTGCACTTCTCTTACTTACCTGTATTTAGCTTGTATTGTCATCACCACAAGTCAACTCCAGCTGATTCCTTACATTCCTCAAGTAGGAAAAACCAAGCAAATTACATTCATTTTTTCATTCATTGTCTATATTACTGTCATTTGTGGTCCGAAACCCTGTAACTGTGGGCATTGTACAAGGACAGGACATAGATGGTTCTTGCCTCTGAAAGTAATGTAGGAATGCAGATAGATATAGACAAATGTGGTCAACTGTAAGGCAACAGAAAGCTGTATATTTACGTATATAATACATGCACATTTCTGGGATAGGGTTGTGGTTTTTTCCCTAAGATAGAGCTCTGCCACTATTGTAATTTATAAATGAAAGGCATTTAAGCTAAGCAAATATGAAACCAAAATTACTGTTTGTGTGTTTTCAGTAGAAATTCAAGCTGTTTTGAAGTAACTTCCTGTGTAGTTTTATTCCTAAAAGTCCTTTCATGAATCTTAACAGTATTATGATGAATGTTTCTTTACATTTACCTACGTGCTTTTAATGTTTGTCATATGTACAAAAAAGCTAGGTTTCAGAGATCTTTCTGAATTTTAAAGTATCTCTGATTGTTTATAAAGGCCTCTGAGGTTTTTAAAGCCGGTTTCCTTTCTGTCATATATGATCTCAGACTCTTTTTCTCACAAAACAAGATGTCGTTTTTTGTTCAAATGGAATTTGAACAAAATTTCTTAATTTACATTCAAAATGTAAAGAAAATTATTAACAAAAGCATGCTGTTCTATAATCCCCTTTCAGCTAGTGATATTCCAATCAAATTCCCTCCTTATTCCCAAATAAACATACAAAGATTTATTTAAAGGGAGATGGTTCAAGTGGTCTGTAGTGCAAATACGACCTACTGAAACATCATCACAGTCTGAGAGAATGGCCTCTGTATGGCAACAACTTTTTAATCAGTATGTATGACTCATGCAGCAATCAAGAAAATGAACAAAAAAAAGAAAAATTGCTGTAATCATATGCAAATGGCAAGAAAGAAAGGCTGGGTAGAGAAAGAAGACATCATCTTAGTGGAAAGGGTGAAGGTTCTCCTCTTGTGAATCTGTGGTACCAATTTTTCCTCCTGACCACCAGAAAACAGGTAAAGCTGTTGCTCAGAGTTGTGATTTTTCAATCAGTATAGATATGCGTGTTCAGAATTATATCAGGAGCAAAACTTTTCTTCTGGGCTACACGAGTTTCAAAATTGCCATCAGGACTGTCTCAGCCTCAGTTGAATGCATGTGGTCTTGTCCAGGTATGAAAAAACATTGTAATGGAGATAGCTTCTGAAGAAGTCCTTGAATAACTTTTTTCTTTGTAGATTAATTTACCCACCAAGAAGGAATAGAATTGTTTTTCTGAAATCTATGTTAAGCTCTAGACTCAGTTTTTTTAACCTTTGTTCACTCTTCTTGTGACAGAGACTTCCCCTTTTCCCAACTTGCATCAGTCCTTGTGGAGGAAAGGAGATGAATTTCACCACTCAGAGAGGTTCTACAGGAAAATTATATTTCATATAGTCCTAGTTTATATTATTGCCACTTGTGGAAACTCCCTAATTAAATGGGTAAGGAGAAAACTGCATTTTTTACCATGCAGTCTTTTAAGCTATTTTGGTGTGCATTTCCTTTCTGACTAATGGATCTGAGTTGAAAGCTGCTTACTTCATTAGTTCCTGGCGGAC
Source organism: Pluvialis apricaria (assembly GCA_017639485.1). Classification (NCBI taxonomy): domain Eukaryota; kingdom Metazoa; phylum Chordata; class Aves; order Charadriiformes; family Charadriidae; genus Pluvialis; species Pluvialis apricaria. Next base: position 24,263,486 of record CM030012.1, on the reverse strand, counting down.
AAGTGTGTGTACTAACTCTGTGAAGTGTCCTGGAGCATAAAAACATAAGTTACTCTACTGGGTCATAAAGAAAGCTCCATCTCACCCAAGATCCTGTCCTGAACATTGACCAAAAGCAGACATCCAGGGCAAAGGGTATGAATAGTCTTATAAACAGGGATCAAATTGGGAGTGCCAAAGTTCTGCTGGAGCTGAAACTAGCAAGGGATGTGAAGGGTAACAAGAGGCATTTCTGTTAAGTGCATGCTCAGCAAAAGGAAACCCAAGGAATCTGTGGACCTACTGCTTAGAGGGGGAAAGGGACCCAGAGACAAAGGATATGGAAAAGGCCTCAATGTCTTCTTTGCACTGTTGTTTTTTTTTTATATTTTTAATCTGCTCCCAGGCCTCCCATGTCCCTTCACCTAGTAGCACAGCCTGAAGAAATGGAGCATTACCTGCAGTAGAAGATAGACTAAAGAAGCACTGAAGTGTACTGGACATACAGAAATCTATGGGACCAGATGGGATGCACCTAAGGGTGATGAGGGAGCTGGTCATCATCTTTGAAAGGTCATGGTGATCAAGGGAGGTTGATGATGTCTGAAAAAGGCAAACATCACGCACATCTTCCATTAAGGCAAAAAGGGGGATCTGGGTAAACACAGGCTGGTGGCTGCTATGTAGTTATTTTTTGTATGCAAGTCATTTTGTACATTTGAACATCCTTTTGCAGGTGCTATATAAGTGACCATTTTCTTTATTTTGTTCTATATTTCTGTCTTCATAGTTCCTAACATTCAGTCTACCTTTTTGACCTCTGCTGAGCAGCTGGCAGTAATTATAGGCACTTAGTGGTCCTCTGATTAGAAACAATAGTAGCCAGCAATTACAGCCTGTTCTTACTCTCTTTTCTTGTAGGAAGTGAACCTCTTCTGACTGCTGTTTTCTGAAATTTCACGGTCCCATTTGAACTTTATTTGCAGCCATTTATAGACTCTTAGCTTGATATTTCAGAAACACAGCTCTTCTCTATCATATTCGGAGTACATGCTCCTCTGATGCAGATGGAGCAAGGTCATGGGTCGTTTGGAAGGGTGGCCAGCAAAGAGACCACATACTGCTAGGTAGATTTCCCCAGAATTAGTTAACCAGAAGAAATCATTGTGATCTTTAAAGAATATTTAGGTGTGAGCTGAGACTGACAAGACCTTTAGAATTGATCATACTGAAAGTATGCCAGTGTTTTTAGGAAAGTTATTTTTATTAATTGTTTTCAGAAAAAAATCTAGGCATGAAATATTCTTTCACCCATGGGACACTTTCTTAGATACCAGGGCTGCCAAGCACAAATACAGGCTGGGTGCAGAATGGATTGAGAACAGCCCTGAGGAGAAGGACCTGGGGATGTTGGTGGATAAGAAGCTCAATATGAGCCAGCAATGTGTGATTTGCAGCCCAGAAGGCCAACCATATACTGGGCTGCATCAAAAGAAGTGTGGCCAGCAGGTCAAGGGAGGTGATTCTGCCCCTCTACTCTGCTCTCGTGAGACCCCACCTGGAATACTGTGTCCAGCTTTGGAGTCTTCAGCACAAGAAGGACATGGACCTGTTGCAGTGGGTCCAGAGGAGGGCCACAAAGATGATCAGAGGGCTGGAGCACCTCTCCTATGAAGACAGGCTGAGAGAGTTGGGGTTGTTCAGCCTGGAGAAGAGAAGGCTCTGGGGAGACCTTGTTGCAGTCTTCCAGTACCTAAAGGGGGCCTACAGGAGAGCTGGGGAAGGACTTTTTACTAGGGCCTGTAGTGATAGGATGAGGGGGAATGGCTTTAAACTGGAGGAGGGCAGGTTTAGATTAAACATTAGGAAGAAATTTTTCACTTTGAGGGTGGTGAGGCACTGGAACAGGTTGCCCAGAGAGGCTGTTGAGGCCCCATCCCTGGAGGTGTTCAAGGCCAGGCTGGATGGGGCTTTGAGCAACCTGGTCTAGTGGGAGGTGTCCCTGCCCATGGCAGGGGGATTGGAACTAGATGATGTTTAAGGTCTCTTCCAACCTAAACCATTCTATGATTCAATGATGAGGCAAAACCAGAATAGAAATCTGCACTATTTCTACAGAAAAATGGAAGATTGCAATGCTGAAGACATTAAGTAGAGAAATCTAGGGATCCAGTGAAAGGTATAGAAGAAAGAAAAAATTGGGGTAAGAGGCATAAAAGGTCAGAGCAGAGACAATCTCTTTATAATCTCTTTATCTTACTACCTGTGGCTGAAAGAGTTTTCATACTGTGCCATCGAGGTAGCTTAACTCTTTCCTGAATTATACGTAATTATACAGTTATAGTGCTAGGTTTCATTTCAATTACCTTTACTAGCTCTATAATCTCTATATTTAACTATCTCCTTATCTGTGAGAAAGTAGCTCAAACTTTTTGTGTTGGGTGACTCAACCTTTCTTCTTAAAGATTGCCATTTAAAATGTTGGTTTTCATTAAATGGGGATATACTAGAGATAATTGCTGTATACTTTGGTACCTTTGTTTTTATTTCAAAACAAGTTGAAAAGATTTCCATAAAATTACTCTATGATTCTTTCTTTAGATCCAGACAGGTGGCGCTCACTTTCTTGAGATCAAGAGAGAACTAGTCTTATTTTAGCATGTGTCAGCAGCTCATTACCTATGTTAAGGTTTAAATTGTAATGAGTTTACTGTAGGTGCTGTCATTGCTTCTACTTGAGTCAGTAGCATCAGATTTTGCAAAATCCTGGATATCGTTGTTTCCCATTGACTTGGGTAAGGTATTAGGGCACTGTCTGCATTGCAGAATCTTGACTAGAATAGAAGCTGTTGACATAAAATGGGCTTTTTGCAGGTGGGACCATTTTTAATTCGTGAGCAAAGCAAGACATTTTGTCTACCCTCTAAAATTTTGGCTACCACTGAAGAGACACCTAAGTGTGGCTAACAAGCTGGTATACTATTAGCAGCTTCACAACTAAATTTGTTAGTTAGTTCGAGGTTTTTTATTGTGTTTCCTGTGAACATGAGGATGTGTAAGGGCTAAGCCCAGCAGAATACAAAAGCATGTTTGAGGTTTTTGAGGAACTGAGATTTTACTTCATGCTACCCATCCCTGACTTGGCAGATCAGCATTTGACAGTAGTCTGTACTACATGTGAAATTATTCTATCACAGTTGGTGATGAAGGCAGATCATTTAGATTTTTTTTAAACAACTTCCTGAAATGGTCCAGTTTTCTAAATCTAATCACCTTTTTTAGACTGTTTTGAGGTTCTGTAAACCCATGTTATGGAAAATATCAAATATTTATTGATTTTGCAAACATATACAGAGCCTGTATGAGTCAGATTTGTGAGAAGTTGCCTTCTTAACTGATAGCAACAGAAAACATACTATTATTAGCTTTTTGCAAAATACTCTGTAAACAATTTGTTAGTAGTTTAGGTATTTTGTAATATTTAAACTTTTTCTTTCCTTTTACAGTTATATCAGTAAGCTCTGTTTCTCAGTTCAGAAGAAGGGTGTTGTGTGTTTCTGAAGTGTAATGGGTTGGAAATTTAATGTCAAAAGAAAACAATGTAATGAAAACTGACTGCAGTAGCAACTCAAGTTTCAGTGGACTGTAACACTTACAGAGTCAGTCTGTTAAATGACTGTTGAAATCCTCTCATAAAATAGAGTTTTTTAACTCTGGTGTAAAACACTTTTTTGCTATTAAGTTGATCAAAATTAGTCATCTCCACAGACAAGGAAAAGACAAAAATCAGTTTCTACTGCCATATCACCATTGTCTTTTGTGACAATGATGTGCAGTATTCTCATGTAAGTAAGTGAACCTCTTCTTAGCATCTCCAAAATGACTATTTACAGTCCCTCTGCTTTTCTGTTATGTGTGTAGTTAAAGCATACTGAAGTAATGCTTGCTTCTACTGGGAATGGGAATGGGTCTTTATTTTGTGCGTGTACAGTTCCCAGCACTGGCTGGGTTTCTGTGCCATGACACAGGAATTTTAAATGTTACAAATGTACAAGAAATGCTACTGATACAATGACTCATAAGCACGGGAAAAAAAATTGTATTCGATGTTCAAAAACTATTATTTTGATCTTCAGTAGTCTCTCTGGCCCCCTACTGTCACTCATTCCTGTTCTTCGTCTGCACACTTGGTTGGGTTGGGGTGTGTGTGTACAGTAAAGCAGTGCATAGTTTGTAAATAACTTCAAGAACCCTTAGAACAGTTTTTTTTTCCTATGACTCACCATTGCGGTTGTGAACAAATCCTTTCACTTTAACATTTCACTTGAACTGAGAAGATAATACATACCAATTTTTTGGACCTAGTGTATGTCAACATGCAGGATTACAGAAGTAATACCATGCCTTTTCAAGCAAAATATGTTGGTAAGTATAATAATATGCATCAGATTTGAAAGGAAATTTTAAAAGTACAGATTTTTGTAAAATGCAGTATTTTGGGAGCATTTTGTGCTGCTGCATGTGCATAAAATTATTTAAATGATTACCTGAAAGGCAATTGATAAGATATTTTAATGGATTTGGTAAGAATAATGGTGTTCGGTAGAAAAGTAATAAAGTATTTGAAGAAATCTAAACTCTAGTTTTGGCTTCAGAAATACTTAAATACTTTTACAAATGAAAACAACTCAGTGTTGTTGGGAAGATGAACTAATTGCAACTAAAACTTTTTTTTTTAAAAGGGTAGCCATTTCTTCTGATAACCTACAGAATATCCAGATATTGTCAAAGGTCAAGGAAAAATCTTCCAATGTGAGAAATGTGGCCAATGAATACGCTGCATGTCTGTGTTTGATATTTACATGCGATATCTCATCATGTATTTGACTTCTACTTTTTTTATTTGCAGAAACAGCAGTTATACACTGGGTTTACCCTGTGTACCATGAAGTGTATTAACAATTTCCTTTGAGGAATGTGAGTGATATCTTAAACTGATGTGAATTGACAGTTTCAAAGGTAGCTCAGTTTTGTTCAGAACTCATTTTATGGGTACATTTGTAGGGCTTGGAAATATATTTTCCGCAACAAAGCAGTTACTTAAATTATTTTTAGAGGTGTTTTTTTTTTTAGTTCAGTATTTCACTTAGTAATTTATTGTCTTTTCAAATTTATGGTCTATTCAACTTTGCCTTGAATAAGGAGAAAATATTTAAAACAGTTGACCAATAGAGTTTAGACATAAAGGCAAACATCAATGGAGAAAATAATTTGTATCCTTCAAACATTAAACACAAAGGCCTTACAAAGACCTTACCACTATGCAGGGCCGTTGTGTATGGTTTTTATAAAAAGCAGTTTTAATTTGACTTAAGTTGAAGTGTGACTTGTAACAATTTTAAATCCCAATATTTTCCTTTAGATTCTTTAGATTGTATTGGCCTTTGCTGCTTTTTCTGAGAGAATATTTTGTATTTGAAAAACAAATTTGGAAGACAGAGGGCAAGTGATTTAATGATATATCCAGTTCAGGTTTTTACTGAGTCACATATTTAAAATGTAACGTGAAATTTAGTATTCTCTTGCATTTCTTAGGATATACAAGGCAAGAGTATTGTTTTAATTAAATCTTCTGCAGGAATTTACAAATGCCTATTAATTGTTACCTTCACTGTGATCGTCTTACTATGACACCCTAGAAATACTTCTATTTGCATTTTGTATGGCCACCATCCTTCAGCATTGAAATGTACACTAAGCAAAACATCAAGCCACTATCTAGTTTCCTGTTTGTTTTTTCTTCAGATTTTAGTGGTACTGATTATGTTTTTACGTGCTCAGCCAGCATCTTTCAGCAGTTCTCTGTAAGAGTGCAGTTCCTCACAGGATTCTTTCTTACCATGTCTTTTTGCGTCTCTCAGTATCTCAGCTGTTTAGGCTAAACGCCTCTGCCTTGTAGGTATTTAAACGGCACGCTTTCTTCAGGACAGACAGTTCTGAAATCTGTTAAACGACATTAGCAACCTACTGTTTGCTGGTAAATGGAAGGTAACATTCAGCAGAGTCATTGTCTTCTCTAAAGCCTTCATTTTTCACTCCGATCCAGCAAGAAGCAGTGGGTGATCACAAATTGAGCAAGAATAAGCTTCGACATTACGGATTGGTGTTTTCTGTTTGCTATATATTAGCAAGTAACCAGCATGAATTTTTTGCCTGTCAGTCTGACAGTGTCCATATGCAGCTCAGTACGTAGGAAGAGCGTAAGTTAGTGCCAAGAACCTACATTCAATACAGAATTGTCCCAAATGCTGATCTGCACACTTTCATTTTGAAAGGCGCTAGTATTTCTTTAATTTCTTAGGGCTGGGCCAGTTTTGATGTATACGTTGTTATTCTTTTGGACCGCTAGTTAATTGTGGGAAAGTAGCTATGTAGTCTTCTAGCGAATTCAGAAGTGATTTCCTACTTTTGGAGTTACTTTTCTATGCGAATCTTCCCTCGCTCCCACCACATTGGTAATACTAGCATTAGACACTAGGTGGTAATCATCTTCTGGTAAGCTCAGCATGCATTTCACTATGTGAAATGCCTTTTTATAGCTGTTTTTGCACCACTGAAAGACTACGATGCATTTATTTCAGAATAATAATTTAAAAAAATGTAATATTTTTAAGTTTGTTTATTTTGTGTTTGGTTTGGCTGAATATTAACTAGAAGTTAATGTGGCAATAATTGTTTACTTAGCCATGATCTTATTTGTCATGGTTATTCCTCCTATATAAAAGCTGGAAGGTCATTGCTTGGTATAATTTTCTCAGAAAGATGAAATAAGTATGTAAAATTTCTTACTTTGTTTCACATATGGTCAATTTTTTTTGCTATCTTTGTGGAGAATAGTTCATTAAAATACTTGTAGCTATTGTTGCCATGATTCAAATTATAGATCATGTCATTTTAATCTGAAAATCTTTGGATGATCCCTATTTATTTATTATGTTTTGTAGACAGACTTTTAAAAATGTTTTAAAATGAAGAGGCTAAGTATGTAACATATATATATATATATATATACACACACACTTCCCTAATACATCATACTGAAGTAGTATCACAGATACTGCTGAGGATGTTGTTAAAATCATGTATATATGGGTAGAGATATATTTATATATTTCTTAATACAGAAAACATGAAACCATTTATATTTGATGAGAAAGTAGGCTTCATTTGGATTTTTCACTGACTATTTGCCTTCAGCACCTGCTAAAAGATAAAGTCCTCTCAGTGCTGGCATGGCCAGCTAGATGCTTTTTGCATCCTTCTTTAGGGCTTCCAAGTAGCTGCAGGGATTACTGCAGACAGGCTGCAACTGAGCAAGAAGGGTTTCCTTCTCTGCCGTTTACTGGAGCACGCGGTCAGGTCCCTTGTTGCAATTTCTGCTGGTCTGAGTGCAGCAGAGGTCCCTGAGAAGGGACGGTGCAACCGTCGAGATCCAGGGAGTTGATTCAAAGTCTGAGAGGCAGTGAAGGAGAAGAAAGAACCATCAAGCCTTGAACTCATCCAAGAGAAGAGACTTATTTTCCAAATTTGTATCTAAGGTGGAGTTCTTTGGTAAGCTGTTGTGCACTGAAATTATCAAGTGTAAAGAAAAAGTGTGAGATTCTGGGGTAAAATCTAGTGTATATAATAAATGGTACCTTAAACTAAGTACTACATCCCTTGTACAACTTTCTTCCCAGAGCAGATTTGGGAAATCTAGTGTAGCATGAATGTTGAATTAATCTGATGGACATTGGAATAAATACTGTAAGTGAACAGTTTAATATTTGTAGTTAGGCAAATGTTTCCATTTGCATTACAATATGTATTTTCTCATGGGGGTGGGGAGTGTTCGTTGCTTGATTAAATGAAGGAGGTTGAAAACCAGGGGTTGGTTTTTGTTTGAGGGATTCAAACATGCAAAGTTTAAAAGTATTAAAAAATCATTCTCTGTTGTTATATTATGCAGTCATTCAGGTTACCTGTAAGGATATGTGGAAAGAGAATGTCTGCTCCCCTAAGATTATCTGATCAAGGACCTTGTCAAATGGGATGATAAGGGAAAGGGAGGCAATAAAACATACAGAAACACAGACCTCACTGAGAAACAATAACGACAAGAATGACAAGAATGACAAAATAACAAGAAGCCAGCCTGGTCAGTCACACTAATTGATGGGCTATCAAGAAACTACATCACTTCAAAGAGGGGCCAAACTTGACTTTGCAACTGATAAGGATGCAGACCTGGGGGTCCTGGATATTGGGACAGGGATCGGTGGAATCATGCAAACTGATGAGGCAATGTGCAGAGGAAGGGAATCATGGGGAACAAAGGAAGCATAAACAGAAAGGGGTGTAAAAGGGGTCAGTTACATGTGAGATGGCGCTGGTCAGTACATTTGACTGAGCCCTGTGCCTGATCACTGCAGTCTGTCCTATCTTCTTACTAAACCCTCGTAACATTATCTATTATGTCTGGTCACAGTTGAAGTTATATTAGATTTTGCTGAACATACCATTTATGTATAATACAAGGTCATGCTTATATATGGTATGAACCTTAATGAAAAGAAAGTATAGATGAAATCAGAGGAGGGGACGGAAGACAGCAAGTAACAGGCTCACTTTACTGGAGTCGGTGTTAAAACTGTGCAAAACTGCTGCTGTTAAGATGGTGGGAAAAAAAAAGGGGAAAAAAATGAAAACTCTCACAAATAATCATTACACTGTCTTTGTTTTGAAATGTTTAACACTTACCAAATGTACGTTTCATAGGATTGATTAATAATATGCGGGGATAAGGGTTCTTTAACCCTGAACCTTGCAAGGCTTCTAGAGCTCCCTGTGCCCAGTCGCTTGCCCATGTAAGTACAGAGGAGTGGCTGAGCAGGATCAAGCCAAAACTCCATCTCTCCCAGCCTCCTACCTTGCAGCTGCCACCAGTAAAGTATGCCCTGTGATGAGTATAGGAATAAGACAAACATGAAGTGACACTGTCCTGGAATACTGTCCTAGTAAAAGTTTGTGGTTTGTGTACTTTCTGAAATTTGGATTTTATATGCCCAGATGTGTTTTTATTCCATGAATCTGTCCGGTCACTTTAGAGTCCAGTATTTTTACCATTTTCTCTGGTATTGTCCCATCTCAAAAAAGGCTGAAAGGAATGTGTTTCATTTTTCCATCACCCAGGTCCCTGGCGAGTTTGCCAATATAAGTCACTGTTGATTTAATTTCATATTAATATGCTAGGCTGTACACGAGGGAGAACTAAGAAGTGAACACCCAAATTGTCCAGCCGCTTCTGCCAACATCTAGCAAAGGAACGAGGTTTGACTATCCCAGTTAAATCTACCATCAAAGTCCTTATTCAGTTGCTCCCATCTCTTATTCTGCAGCTAAATGTTTAGTTTCTTCATTTACCACTCTCTTCTGGTTTTGGTTTGTTTGGTTTTTTCTGTTCTGTGAACTCAGATGAGAGACATGGCTGTTTACCCTGATTTGGGCTTGGTATCGGGTACCGGAGGAATGAGGGGGAGAAGTAATCGTGGTCAGTGTTCTTCAAAGAAGGAGTGCTCCTTCCACCAGTCTCTCACAAGTGACAGATAGGAAGGACACCCTTCTGCTGCTGCCCTGTCTTGATGAAGAGTCTCATGCTTGGGAAGAAAACCTAACCCCCCAAAACCGACACCAAACTCTCGAGAGGCTTGTAGCAAAATGCAGTTGTAGAAATCTTTTTAAAAGACCAGTGCTTTTTATAAATGTGTTTAGTGTAAGGTATTAGATAATATATTACATATGCTTTCAAGCCATTGTAAGAACTTCAGCACTGTCAGGATCGATCAGCAGTGAGAAATAAAGCTTTCAAGTAATTTACGAAGTCAGAGAGCAATAGAAATGTTTTCTCTCGAGATTTTCATGTGTTCTATCACACCTACATCCGTAAGTTCTCACTCTAATAGTATTTTGGCTACGCAGTGCACACTGTTAGTGCTAGTTATCAGATGAACAGGTGTGATTGAAGTGGATGTATACCTGTCCTACAGTTTCCCCTGGATTATTTTTTGCTCCAACACAAGACAGTAATAGAAATGAAGCAGTCAAATGTACGTAGGCAGAGGCTGCAGCAGTTACATGTACATACAGATTGCCTGTACCCCTCAAGTGGAAAATACTTTGATGTTTCCCTGGTCCTAGGTGCTAGGTACTTCCGATATTCATCAACTTCAAATGTTTGAAAATGGTCGCCTGTAAGAAATGAAATGCCTATCAAAGTTTTCAGTTTAACCCCATTATACACTGAACACTGATTTTTGTAAGTCATAGGCCAGATTCTATTCTTGTGCATATGTGCTGTCAAAAGAGAACAGGGATTATAAACAGCTTCATTTGAATTTTGCTGTAACTCCTTGGTACTAGTCTTTCTCTAACTGTGTTTAGCATTCAATGAAAATAAATCAGCTGTGCTCCAATTCTGACTTAAAGGCAGAATTGGATGTGAGGAACTCCTGGCTTCTGAGATGTAATTATGCCTTTGCTTAATGTTAAAATGGAGGGCTGTTAAATGGATAGTCAAGAACTATAACCTGTCTGAAGAATTAGTAGTGTTTCATATATAAAAGCAAAGTTTTTCTCCTATTTTTCTAATCTTGATTTATTAGTGGAATATTTTTGTGAAATTGTTTTTTATCTCTATTATTATTACTTTTACCTTGTGTCATGGTTTAACCCCAGCTGGCAGCTAAGCACCACGCAGCCGCTTGCTCACTCCACCCAGGTGGGATGGGGGAGAGAATCACAAGGGTAAAAGTAAGAAAACTCATGGGCTGAGGTAAAGACAGTTTAATAGATAAAGCAAAAGCCACACACACAAGCAGAGCAAAACAAGGAATTCATTCACTGCTTCCCATGGGCAGGCAGGTGTTCAGCCATCTCCAGGCAAGCAGGGCTCCATCACACGTAACGGTTACTTGGTAAAAGAAACATTCTGAACGTTCCTCCGTTTCTTCTTCTTCCACCTGCTCTATACGCTGAGCATGACGTCATATGGTCTGGAATATCCCTTTGGTCAGTTGGGGCCAGCTGTCCTGGCTGTGTCCCCTCTCAACTTCTTGTGCCCTCCCAGCCTACCGTCTGGTGGGGGATGTTCTGAAAAGCAGAAAAGGCCCTGACTCTGTGTAAGCACTGCTCAGCAGTATCTAAAACATCCCTGTATCATCAACACTGTTTTCAGCACAAATCCAAATTGTAGCTCCATACTAGCTACTATGAAGAAAATTAACTCTATATCTCAGCCAAAACCAGCACACCTTGTTTCAAACCAGTTGTAAATTGCATATTTTAATATTACTATTTATAGATTTTTTAAAGTGCAGTCTAAAATAAGAAAAAATGACCGTGATACAATGGAATATACAGAAATCAATTAGCATCACTAATTACATTGTAATTAATGCCACTCACTTAGTTTACAGGGCTGATTCTGGTTTCATTGTCTTATGCCTGGCTTAAACTGCCTACTTTTATGGCTCTTAAGTGATAGGACTTGATTAATACTGAAACCAACGAAATGTTCATTCATAGTTAGGTAGCGCCCAACCGATAGGAGTGTAGGCAGCATCCACCCCAAGAACAGAGCTGCTTGGTGCATTAACAAATAGGACACTAGATTAACCATCATAGAACTGCAAAACACATATAATGAATGGGTGCTCAGCAGTACTAGAAATACAGTGCTTAAGGGAGAGGCAACATTATTATCTACTAGATGCTCGGGTAACGCTCTGTGCATTGATACTGTACAGTCATTAAAATGAAGCAAATATGTTTAAGTTTGAATACTAAGCAATCTCCATTTACATATCCCTGTATTTCTAAATTAGTAAAAACCAGGTTTGTTTCTATGCAGATATAAAACATCTTGAAGCCTATGTGGTCTTATACTTTTGAAAAAAACCTTCTTTTTCTCATTAATGAAAATAACTAGGCTAATTTTGAGAAACAGAGTCTTTGCTAAAGATTGTTTCGGAAGATCAGAAGGGAGTCAAAGTGGGAGTTTTTTCAGTTGTTAGCTGAATATCTGTAGTATTGATTTTTGACCAAGAAACTCTTTACTTTCCAGGTTGACAGATGTTTGGGGCAGAGGAAAGCAAAAATGTAAAGTTCTGCACCAGCAGTCTAATATGTTTCTTATCAGTTTTTCAGGTTTCATTTTCTTGATATATGCAACGTAGAATCTCTCAGGAACATACAGGTTAAACATTTGTTGTAAATTTCAAAGCAGAAAGACAATTTTTAAAACTTCAAACTGCCTTTCTGACCTATGAAGGAACGCAAACTAAATGTCATCCTATAAAACTTAAAATGTTTTTCTGAAGCATTTTCTTGCTATTTTTAAAATGATTCATTTAGCAAAAATGTGTTTTGTATGCTTTTGTATCTTCGCAAATATTGATAGCATGATACTGAAAATGACCTCAGACTTCGGGTTCTTCTTTTTTAAAGATTTTATGGAATAAAGACTGAAGATTTTTTCTGGATTTATTGAGGCTTTTAATATGAATGAGAAAATAAAGGTAGAAATAAATGGTAGTACTCAGGTTAGCACAGGAGCATTTATTTTCATTAAATGGTATTGAACATTCTCATGTGTGTTGGCTTTGCCTTAACATAGAAAGGAAATTAAGTGAGCCTATTAAGTCTGTATAGTTACAGTTTTTCTCACTTGGAAAACTAATGCGTATTTTCCCAGTAAAGTTTTTACCTTTATTCTGAAAAAGCTTACTTTCTTCATGAACATGCTGTGGCTGGCAGGATACTGGACTGACTTGCTAAATTTCAAATTGGAACATGCAGGTTTAAAGAAAATTTCTGCATGCAAGATGGGAAGAAAAACAGTCCATTAATATAATGAAGTCTCCATTATTCATCATATGTTCACACTGTATGTTGTGGTTGGCAGGCTGGAAGTCCTGACCTGTCTTGCCTTTCTTGTTTCTGGCTTTAGGCTTTAAATTCCAAAACTTGCTACTTTCCCAGCCTGAAGAGGTATTAACACAGTTGGTAAGCTTGTGATCTTTATATGCAGTTAGACTGGGCTAAACTAAAGCTAGTCAATTTAAATTACTCCCATTTTTGATCCATCATAGACTGTTCTGGTTGACAATTTTCTCAGCCTGTCTTCTTTCCACTCCAAAGAATTAGTCTGTCCCACAGCCTTCTACACACCACTGGTGCCTGGTGGTCCCCAACCGATAATTATCTACAGACTCACACTTGGCAATCAGGGACTGAAGCACTGATTTTTTTTTTCTGCAAAGTTTTAAATTGCTTCAGGAGGTGGCTTAAAATTAGCAGTAATATATCAGCTCACAGGCTTTTAAAACTCAGAGAGAGCTGGAGCTTTCCAGGTGGTTGTACACAAAGGCTGACTTAAAAGTTTGGCCCTGGCCCCAGGCCTGTTGCTGTTAAGACAGCAAGTAGTTGAATAATGGCAGCTAACAAACACCAATTACTTTGTCAGTATATGCCACATGCTATTATTTAGCGTGTTTTTTATGTAGTGGGTGTATTACGTGAACTTGGGAGTCTTTTAGCTTTGCTGACAATCTCTGATACTGTTTCACCTCACAACTAAGTTTTTGTCATGAAATGGGCTATTTCTTCTCCTGCCTAAGACTTCTTTCTATTTATACTTTACTATCTCTCTTTATGAGTCCGTTTATAAACACATCCTGTAGCCCATATGTTTTTTTGTCAAGTTTGCAGTATGTTGGTATCTCTCTAAACTCCAGCAGATAGGATGAAATATGATACTCCCACTTCCAGCCCATATCATAAATTTACCAGCCATTCACTCAAAATATAGCCTTGAAGGCTAGATTTCCTCATTGCATCTGTTCTTGAGATATTAGGAGCCTTGTCTTGAGATTTATAAACGCAGAGTCATTTCATAATACAGCAACTTTGATATAATTGATTCATAAATATTATCCAGAATTTTCAGGCTTTTCTGATAGGATTTATACATTTCAGGTATGTCAGTGAACGACTAATGTGATCTCACAGCCCACGTGTAGCTCATGAATGATGGATCTGACTCCATTCATTATCTGACAAAATCAGAGAGGGATGAGTGTCTGATGTAAGAGCAGGAGGTCAAGAACAGACTTAGGATGGTGTTTAAATTCTTGCTTTTCTGGAACATGGAATTATGTGTAAGTGATAGGTTAAGTACTAGTTTTTGTAATGATTGGTGATGGGAAGAAACTACCGTGTGAGTCAGCATTTTGTAGGTGAACAGAGAACCAGAGGGATATAAGAGAGGTTAAAAGTGAGCTTGGATAGTCGGAAGTGGCTTAAACTACATTTTTCTTGGCTTCTAACAGTCTCAGGGAGAAGCCTTAGGACTGCTTTCTCCTCCTACTGCAGCCCAAGCTACCATTTGCCTTCTTTGCAGCAAGGGCACGTTGCTAGCTCATGTTCAACTTGGTGTCCAACAGGACCCCCAGGTCCCTTTCTGCAAAGCTGCTTCCCAGCCAGTTGGCCCTCAGCGTATACTGGTACATGGGGTTGTTCCTCCCCAGGTGCAGGACTTTGCACTTTCTCCTTCTTGAACTGTGTCAGGCTCCTGCTGGCCCATTTCTCCAGCCTGTCAAGTCCCTCATTCACTCTGTTCTACTTTAAGACTTGTTAAAATCTGTCTGAAACCAGAAATTCCTCAGTCATCACTGTCAGTTTAAAAGGCCTGCAAATACAGACAGATGTTGAAATACAACAGCAAGATCAGTAGGCTGTCCTGGGCCAAGCAGCTGGTTTTTACAAATATTTTGTCTAGGACTGTGATAAAAGAAGGAAGCAGTAGTATGAAGTGGAGGATAGAGAAGGATGGGACAGCACTGGTACGGGTGTCAAGGTGCTACGGGTGCAGGGGAATAGGCAAGGATACCTCTGGACCAACTGATATTCCCCTGGTTGGGGGCTCAGTGGAAGCTGGATGGACTGAGATCAAGAGAAAAATCAACCCAGTATTGGAAAAATAGAAGTCTTTAGATTCTTCTTTCTCATTCTTGTAACAAGTATATGGAGTAGGGGAGGTATACTTGGGAAGTAGTCGGAGCTTTCCCCTAGGATGACAGGAGTGTACATTCTCTTAATTCATATTTTGACTCAAGATGGATGTTGTAAGAATTTCTACAGATATTTTTATTTCTTGTATGCAAGTTCCAGGAGCTTGACAAATCTTAAGAGTACAATATTTCTGTCTATGCAAATCAAATATAATTATTATAATCAGATACTTCACATCATGAAACAGAAAACAGAATTAGGAAATCATCCCAGTTTGTTTAATTCTTTTCTACTAAACTGTTCTTAAGCAGCAGCTATGGGAAAAGTTTATCATTTATTCTTGATTATTCTTCAGATTATTCATTGACTAGAAATTATGTAAGTGTATTCCCAGATGTACTGGAAGACCAGAGATTACCTCATCCAGCAATGACAGGTTGTAACTGTAAGTTTAACAGATAGGATGATTTTCTAAAGCATTTCCTCTTTTTTTGAAGGAGTCAGTCTGCTAGAGATTCATTCTGTTAAGAACTTGGCTGTTGATAAGTATGTCCTTTAAATATTGCCTGTTTTTCTGAAACTTCCCACAGATGAGTAAGTTACATAATTCTGTTCTCTCCTGAAGTGCATCTTTAACTGGGCTTAAGCAAAATAATAACATTGTACATGCCATCCCCTCATCAGAGGTTTAGGGAGGAAGAATGTTGTATTTATGACAAAGTGTATGGAGAATTTGGTGGAGGTAGTATGCAATTGCTCTCATTCAATTTTGGCTGGTATACCTGAATTTTTTCTCAGAATGAGGGATGGGATATCTTTGTAGAGCCTGACATTATTAAAAGAATGCTTATACTCCTAATACTTCATTTACTTCAATGGTCCAATATGTTTGCTGGCCATGGTCTGGAGCTTTGGAAGGTCCGTCATTACCACCGAATGCTGAGTTCCTAGGAGAGACGATGCAGGTGGTCTCTCTTGAGGGAGCACACCAAGCAGAGCAAGCCGCATAATGAAACAGGAATAGAAATGAGGCAAAGATGGAAACATTGAGGAAAGGGATGGAAAAAATGGATCAGAGCTGGAGTTGTATAGGACTTTTCAATGTTAAATTATACTTACCAAAGGATATTAACTGCCAAACTTTTATTTCTATAGGAGGTTTATGGAGACTCGTCTAAGAACAATTCCAAGTGATGCTTTTTCCAATCTCCCCAACATCTCTAGGATGTAAGTTCTGTTTCTGATATTATTCTTTTAGCTCTTTTATTAAAAATCACTTTCCATCTCCAAAATTCTGTCTTTGTGTATAAAATCTTCTGAAATGAAAATATTCTCGCACTTTTGCTACCTCTCCACTTACATTTTAGAGCTGCAGGTAATAATCCCGTTGTTTATGGACTGAACCAGCTACAGAAAGGCATACTAGGCATTTTTGGATAAAAGCATGCCTTTATTGAAGTAGATGTGATAAATAAGGCTGTAAATTTTTTTTCCATTCGCAAAATATGAGAAATTATTTCATTCATAACAAATGAACATATTCTATTGCTGGTCCAGGCTAAAAATTTGTTTTCAGCTCCCTGCAGATTTGTAACTCATTTCATTGGAGAGCCTGTGGCATTTCTAGACTAGGGATGGACTTTCCCCAAAACATTAGTATCTGTGTGATGTGAGAGGGACTTCCATTGTGTCACTTTCTTTGTATGTAAACACATGCATGGATACAGTCAGTAAATGCACAACCAGCAGCCTCTACCTATTTGCCTCACATCAACATTTGTCCCATTAAAAGTGGCTACCCTTGCACTGCACTGCTTGTTGATGTCAGCAGTCTTGAGACAAAGCTGTCGCAGCTTTGTTTCTTCTTCTTGGTGGCTGGTCCATAATCTCTCATCCTGGGTATGGCTATTTGATGCAGGGAATTTCTCTGCTATCTCCCAATTCACTCCCTAGAATCACAGAGTCATATAGTTTAGAAGGGACCTCAGGAGGCCTCTAGTCCACCACCTGCTCGAAGTTGGGTCAACTGTAAGGTCCAGCCAAATGGCTTAGGGCTTTATCTAGTCTGGTGCTCAGTTTTATCTGTGTCCACTGTTGCCTGTACTGTTTGGCAGCAACATGGTGACAGATAACCACTCAGTTGCATGCTTTCATCACAATTCAGTTGAAGAGGAAAGTCCAAATTACAAAGACCTTATGGTCTTAAATGAGGTGACTAGATGATTTTTACACATTTTAAGATAATACGCTGGCATTCATGTCAGTTTATTTGGTTCATGATTTCAAGGCTACCTGGGAAAACAAATGTCAATATCTTCCCCAAACTATTCTTTAAAAAGAGTGTCTGAACATGGAGTTTTACCTTCCCCTTACTCCACATTTATGTGTAGGAAAATAGCATAGATACAGTTGAATATAGTAGTAAAATCATGACCTGATGTGGTAGCATTACACTCTCTTTCCTGCTGTGCAGTGCCTTCCAGATTACCACAGATTTCCAGATTACCACAGATTTCTCTTTCTCCTGTTAATTTTAAAAAGAATAGACAGCAGTTTAAATTTAAATAGTGTCGATGCCCTTCTGGATTTGTCTTATAGCATTACTACTACTACAAATCATGAACTCCCACCTTCTTGATGTAAACTTTGGGTTAACGAACCAG
The DNA here is from genome assembly GCA_017639485.1 of Pluvialis apricaria. Taxonomy (NCBI): domain Eukaryota; kingdom Metazoa; phylum Chordata; class Aves; order Charadriiformes; family Charadriidae; genus Pluvialis; species Pluvialis apricaria. The sequence continues at coordinate 24,245,736 of CM030012.1, read as the reverse complement.
TACCTGCATTTTAACTACAGCTCTTGTGTGTATGTCTTGGCCTATAATGTACCGCATGTCTCATTTGCCTCTCCCAGCCCATAATTTCTGTCAGCAATGAAAATTACCAGATCATTTCTTGCTTTGTAAACTCATCTAGAAAATGTTGCCAAGTTTCAATAGGGTGATGGAGACTGTGTTTACTGTTCCAAATGTAGCACTTCATTTTGCTATATGGTTTCTACTATATAATTTCCACAAATAAACCTTTTTTTCCTCTGTACTGAATAAAGATTTAGTTGTCCTCTTTATGAACCTTGTCTAAACAAAAATTTTAGAGCTCCTATTTCTCTTAAATGAATGCATATCTATGTACTTTTGATAGCCAGAATAGAGATTGTTTCCCTGTGCTGCTTTGCCACGGGAACTAAACAAAAAGCATTTCAAAGAAATGCTCAAGTGCAAAGCTAATTCCTGCAAGAAATGCATCAGTGCACTGAAAAATAAAAGGTTTTATAAGGTATTCAGATGCAAGAGAAATTTGTTTTACATCCTTGAAGTTGCAAATACATTAAATCTTGGTAGAAGGGCTTCACCTACTGCCTTAGGTCAGGTTGAACATTCAGTATGTTTAAGGTCAAGGATCAGGAACCTTTTTCCTGGGGTCAGGATGATGCCTTGGGGTCACATTCGTGAGTACCTCACAGACACCTGACCTGTAGCTCCCTAAGCCGTGTTCTCCACAACTTCCCCACGCAAGGTAGCATCCCCTTATTGCATGGTGCTCTCTGCCAGCAGCCCCATGCAGAGCATGACACTTCCCCTGTGCACTGTTTTCCTCTGTGCAACACAGTGCCTTTCCACACCCCGTGTACACTGCTGTCCCACAGCCAGTGTCACCACAGGGCCCCCCACACCTAGCATGCACCTCACCGCAAGGCACCCGCACCTCTCCTGCCCCCCAGCGCCAGCCCCAACTCAGGGCTTCGGTTGCCTTAGCTGCTCCTGGTTGTTCTCTCATGTGTCCTGGTTTGAGGTAAAACAGAAGCAATTTTCTGTTTAGTAATTTTATTTTTTAGTTAAGCCTCTTCTAACTAACTTAACTGTCTCAAGTTAACAGCATATTTTTCTGACAGTATCTGCTTCCAGAGTGGTAAAACCTGATTGTTCATCATTTATGCCAAGGAATGGTATGCGGAGAGGCTCTTGCTTATACTTGTTGCTATAACACCCAAGGCCAGCTAACTTTGTTACTTGCTCCATTGGAGGGTCGGAAGCAGAAGGGAGTAGACGGGTCCCACCTGTGAGGAGGAGTGGACACGACAGGTGACCCAAAACTGACCAACAGGGTATTCCATCCCATCTGCCTCATGCTCAGTATAAAAGCTGAGGGATTAAAGGGGTCGGCCTCTTTCTTCAATGGCCGGTGTCCGAGGAGGACTCTGTCTGTTCATCTACCTTTGATCCCAACCTGTGCGTTCCTGAATCCAGATCCAGAATCCAGCTCACATCCGTCACTGAGTCCTGTCTGGGACTTCCCCAATGCCAGCCGGTGACGTAATTGTCATCCTGGAAGCTCCATACTGTTTTTGAATATATTGTATATATTTCATGATTTTCTTTTTATTATATTATTAATATTTTCATTAAAGTAGTTTAGTTTCTTTCTAAACTCATAAGTCTCTTTTCTCTCTCACCCTTCTCTCCTTCTCTGAAGGGGGGAGAAGTAAAAGAGAGCATCTGTCGTTTGTTTTAGTGGCCAGCCCAGCCCAAACCACAACATTGTGAAGTACCCCACACATCACCGAGCTGCTCTCCATCAGCAGCAGAGGAGAAGAGGGGCAGCCAGTGGGCAGCAACACAGGGGATGCTGAGGCTGGAAAAAAGCAAAAAAAGGTGGAGACAGGGAGAAGGATGAAAATAAGGGCAGGGAGAGAGCTTTGTGGCTACTGCCATGTGCCAATCTGCCTTAAATCCTGTCTTTTCAGGCTCTTTCTGAATAGGCAATGGAGATTAAAGTCTGCAAACAGACTTTCTGAAGCTGTGCATTTGGTGTTTAAGCTATGACTGTATGCGCGATGGATGTTGAAGGCATTTTGAAATCCTGCAAATCAAACACAGCTGGCAGGGAGAGGAGGTGCTGAATCATAACATGCCTTCAAGATGGGAATTTAACCACACTTTCCCTCTTCTTCTGATGCAACTCTGTCCAGTTCTGATTTCTATGATTTTTATTTCTTACACTTAACATGTTGTATTATGTGTTCATTAGCCAGAGCCCAAAGGTTTTTGGAGGCACTCTGAACACTTGGAAGTCAATGTTTGTGCACCATTAATACATGTTTCTGTTCGACATTACTGTCTCAGGAGGTTTTGAATGTATTTGTGTGGGTTTTGGGTGTTTGTCTAGATGACACTAAAGCAAATAAAACTACTCATTTCCCTGTCATCAGTGATGATGTGGTTTAATTAATATACACAAATACATCTGCTTATGAAGCAGAAGAGTGGAGGACAACACACAAAGAAAATAAGTGGTTTTCTTCCCGCTTATGTCCCGCAGCTGAGAGATATAAAACCCGTAACTCAGTCAGCTCCAGGCCAGGCAGTATGGCAAAAATGTGACAAGCAGCATGGTGCGGAGGGACGTGGTGGCTGCAGGGGTGAGGGAGGGGAGGAGGAATACCCACTGCCGCTCTTTTGCCTCTTCTCATATGTGAGAGAAAAGCAGTTGCCTGCTTGATGTGAGGTGACCCATCCTGATTACTGAGCACACAAAAAGTACTCTCTCATTCTCAGCGCCAGCATGAGGATGCAATGTTTGTTCATTATCCATTTTTAATTTTGTTTTCTGTCAAGCTGATTTATGTATAGCTGTTTGCTACATAGAACAACTTATTTTGTTTTAATGTGTCATTGATATAACCTGTCTTTTGATATGTTAAAATGTAGGGTCTGTTAAAATGGAATAATTAATTTTCTTTTAAGACTGAAACTTTAATTTCCTGGGCAATAGACATTTATTGCTTACAGGAAAACAAAATTAAAGCATTTCACATAAACATCTAACTCTGCAATGCTCAATCACAGAGGTACAGACTGGAAATACTGTCTTTATTGTATTCCTCTTTTATTATCTTCCTTCTTTTTGGAAGAGGCAAATAGCTTTGAAAAAGCAATATTACTATAGAAAGAGAATCCGTTGGTCATACAATCTCTACTAGTTACTTTTCTGGTATCTTTTCAAATGCTGTTGAATACATCTCTAGAGTGACCAATAAAAAGTAAATCTTATGTTAGAAGACTTAAAATTAGTTCAGGTAATATGCTTTTAGCTCCAGTCTGGAGAGGACATAAATTCCCTTGGAACAGTTAGTGGTATTAGTCATCTGCTGGTTGTTAGAGCATGTGCTGTTCACAAAGAATTCTTTCCAATTTTTTAAAACATTTTAAATATTTTTTAATATCCACTAAAAGAAATAAAGATTTATCTTCTTTAAAACTTCCACAAAAAATAAAAATCAGATCCATATGGTTGATTGTGTTAAAAAGCCCTCCTGGATTCAATGATCATATTTTAATTTGCTATATACTATTACTACTCTTAATACTGTCACTGGAAAAAATAGAAAGAATGTTAAAAATCTTCTCTGTTTTGTTTAAGGAACACAACCCAATTAGAATTGATGCAAAATACCAGCTGGGTATTTTTAAAGTATGATTCTAGGTCTTTGCAGGTCTACTGATTAAAAAGGAGGAAAGCCATGTGATACAGTCCCTCTATTATTATTTGATTTTGACATCTAAAATTGACATCTTCAGACTATTCTAGTAATTTTAATTTTGTGCAGTTAAAATAATGACCAAGTTGCTCAGGGTATGTGTAACCATGCAAAATATTAAAAACTGAGTCAGTAACTTTGATCAAGAGTATAAAAAGATAGTACTTAAGTATTATTATAATAATAATAAATATAGAGAATATACAAGGCATTCCAATTATTTTAAAACATCTATAGATTAGAAATGTGTTATAAAATACGATTAGAAAAGTAAATAAAATACAGGAATACATATTTTAAATGCTATTCCAGCATTAATAAATTTTAAAACTGAGAAATATTTTGAAAGACAGAATCAGGTAGTTTAAACCAAATAGCAATGTCAGTTACTCTGAAAATCAGTTAATTGTATTGCAACTTTATTCACCTGTCAAAGCTTTCAACAGTAGTTGCAGTATTATCATCATAACAATGGTAGAGAGACTCTGTAAAGCTATTTTCTCATCACATTCAGTAGATCGCTAGCAGTACAAATACTACTCAGTCTAAACTGTGCAAATAAATATTTCTTAAGTTGGCTGTCTGGTTTTGCTTCTGAGCCACATCATTACTCCTTACATCCTTTGTACATACATTCACTGTATGGCTGGAGTTTCTCTCTAAATTCATGTTAGAGCACATTTTTTTCCTCAGCAATATCAAAGCATCAGTTGCCCTGATGATCTGTTTCTCTCTTGAGAAATTGCGACAGTTGTTGCAGGGATGGCCCAAGGATCACCTTTGTTTCTTTCCTTCCTTTTAAATTCTTTGACATAGAGAAATAAGCCAATTTACCTGAGGGCTGGATCCCTTTAGAGAACTCCAAGGTGCTCTTAATTGGGGAAAAGGGAAGACGTGATTCTGAAATGTGAAATATGGATGTTTGCTTTTGCTGCTAATAGGACTGTTGTGTTTTTTTGATTTAACTGTATTCTGCAGTATAGCGTGCATCTAAGGCATCCGCCAGATCAAAATCCTATTAAAAGTTCCTCCCTCAGACGCTGCCCATGTGTCTGGCAGTGTCATGGCAGTTGGATGACAAAAAGAATGAGAGGAAAAATAAAGTGGCATGCTGGACACTAGCCATGGCTTGCCAAGGTCTGAGACTTTTTTCTTTTTCTGTTTGCTGGTGTTTAGCTACATCTCCATCGATGAAACACTTCAGAGTCTGGAGGCCCATTCCTTCAACAGTTTAAGTAAAGTCACTCATATGTAAGTACTGTAATTAAATAAATGAATGCAGTGGTAAAATAAATTTGGGAATGTGCAGAAATAGCACACATGTTGATGTTTGAGTTGTGGTTCTTGCCTCCTTTGTAGCTAAATATTCCTTTTCGTATTTCCTTTCTCTGTAATGTGGAGTCTGTCTGTTTTTTGACGTGTGCTTTCTTTCCCTACCTCTTTTCGGTTCCCTTGCCCTTCTGTATCCTCCCATAGAAGTGTAAGAACGTGTAGGGAAAAATATGCGGGTCTACATTACGCGCTTGATGGCAAGTTGAAACAAACTGGCAATTAAGAATGACTTCTGTCAAAGTACTGAAGGTCAATGTAGAACAGTAATATAAGCACCAGAAATAAAATCAGAAGGGCCAAAGCACAGAGCAAAATGGCACTAGCTGGAGATGTGAAGAATAATAAGTAATCATTCTGGAAGTGCACCAGTACAATGAAGAATGTTTATCTGGTTATTAAATGGAATGGGAATGTTATGGACAAAGGCTTCTGGGAGGTCTTTTTATACCTTTTTGTTCTGACCAGTCCCCACCAAATGATGCACTAGTCCAGTTACAAAAGTGGTAGGATACCTGCGTCCAGGGAGTTCCTGTCATTCAGCAGTACCCTGTCAAATCAGAAGGTAATATATTGAATAGGGCTTCATAGGATCCATCCTGCACCTGGTACTCTTCCATGTTTCCATTACTGATCCAAATGAGGGAGTGAAAAGTGTGCCAGTGTCACAAAGCTCAGATGAGTTGCAGTTTGGCATATTTCAGAGATTTGTGTTTGCAGAGGTTCTGTGGGCGAGCACTGTTGGTCGTCATGGATCCAGAAAACGTTGTCAGAGAGGAAAGACTTTTGTGTCCAGAAAGAAAACATGCCAGAGGCAGATGTATCTTTTAAGGCTGTTGCAAGGGGAGAAAGCTACAACCCATTTTCCTCACTGATGTTTGACTAAGCAATAGTAATAATAAACTTGAATTAGATGAGGCAAGATTCATGTTAGTCTCTAGGGCATGTTTTCATATGTCTGGCAAAAGTAAACACTAGAATTGTTTTCCTGGAGAGGATGTCCCTATCACTGGAGCCCTTTAAGGCTGCATAATCAGAAACTCCATAGGTCTATTTAATCTTCACTCAGAGAAAGAGATTGAACTAGATGATCTCTTAACACTGCTCTATTTTCTATATTTTTTTTTCTTTTACTTTACACAGTATGAAACAGAAAAGTTAATAAAAATAAAGGAGATAATATCATTACTGTTACTACAGATAGAGAGCAACTAATGCCGGAAGGTGGAAGTGCCTCCCCTAAGAGTACTTGACAAGCAGAGCTAAAAGTAGAGTCCAGGATCCTGAGACCTAGTTCAGTCCAATAACATGCTCCTGGAATATTCCTGAACGAGTTTCACAGGAAGGCTTTGGTGTGATAACAATACTTATCTTTGGTTATAATGCCATTCCGTCTTCTGTACATGGTTTTTCCAGGCCTGTCGTCTTCATGTTCTCTCTTCCTCTTTCACAGTTGTTGTGTCTTTATGATTTCTTGTTTAACACCAATGAACATTTAATGAAACATTTACTGGCAGCACATTTTATAAGCAATGAATAAAGCATTTGGCACTATGCACTACAAATTGCTTATGTGGTACTTGTTTTGTGGTTCACCTTACTAGAAGTTAAAAATAAAATGGTCTTGGGCCATCAGATTTCATTGCAGGATTCTTCCATGCAACATTCAGTGTACTATCTTGTCTGTTTTATATTATGTAGATATAAGGGCTTCTTGAGGACAGCTTGAGGAAGAAGGAGCTACCTGGCTAGATAGCTGTTTTCTGTTGTTTCTGTATTAGATTCAAAGTGGAGAACAGACTAGAAAAATCTCCCTCAGGATCTTAACTTATAACACAAAACTGATCTCCTTCAAAGGGTAATGCAATGTAAGACTTTGAATATAAAGAACACTTCCACAAAATGTGCACTTTTAAATGTGTGACTAGTGTGAAGGAGTGGTGGATGGAACTCCGGTGTTTCCAGTGCCTCCCAAGGCACTCGTTCCTGTGATGTGCTCTGTCACACTGCCTAATTTGTATTACTTTCTACTACCTAAATGGTTGGTGAAGAATATGAGTAGAAGCCTCTTCTCTTGTCCTCTTCCAGTGTGTAACCACCCCTAAAGCACATTTAAATTCCTGCCTGGGTGGCCAATGCCCCTTGCCATAAGCACACCTTTGTCACGGCTCCGCTGAAGTCGGGCCAGAGCACATCAGCAAGGTCCAAAATTGCCACATTATCACACCATGCCAGATCCCGGGCCTGGACGTGCTGGCCGTGACCGGGAAGCTGCAGGCCTGGGCAGGAGTCAGCAGAGCTCATGGGAACCTACACTCACGTCACCTGTGGCACAGGCTGTGGGGAGGGCAGGGTGGGCAGGAGGTCTCCTGATCTGCTATAGAGGATTATGGTAATGTGGGAGCCCTTATATTTCTCAAAAGGCACTACCGAAAAAGAAACTGCACACAGCTATACAAGATAGACATTTTTTTTTCTCTGCACAAGAGCCAAAAATACTACCCAGGACAAGACACCAGAACTCTACTCACAAAAGCTACAGACAAACCCCAAATCTTTGCAGATAGCCCATGAAGAAGGGCTACCTCTACCACTCAAAAGTGCTTACTTTAAACTTTAAAACTACTTTTAAACTTTAAAAGGTTTTTAAAATCTGTTTGGAAGTAAGGCCCATATGTTATTTAATCAGGGAATATCCAGGCATCTGGCAAATTAGGCAGTTGCATGTAAGATGTAAAGGAAAACAATTTATAAATTTGACCATTTTTCTGAATTGCTTCCATAACTCCTCTGATTTGTTAACATTTATCGTTGGGTTTGATTTACTTTCCAAAGAACAAGATTATTCAGGGATAAATGTATATATTGTGCTATGCATTTTTTTAATGTTCTCCACTTGCATAGTATTTTCAAAGTATTATCGCTAAAATAATACTCAGTAAAGATTATCATAGGGTATTTTAAAGAAAGGTGAGGTTGAAGTTACCCTAACAGTTTTGAAAAGAAGTAATTTAACAAGTTTCATTTTCACAGGTTGTTTTTCATGGACTTTTCATAAAGTGCAGTTTTATGTAAATAATCTTTTTACCCTAATTTATACTTATACACACAGTTTCAGTTTAAAAACATTTGTTTTTAAACATGAGAACTTTTTAGGAGAAAATTTAGTGCTTGTGGAAGGGAGGAACTAGTTGCTTTGGCTTGAGTCAAGTGTCATGTGAATAAGTATCCTGCATTCGTCATCATCCCTCCCTGCCAAGCCTGTTAGGGTGCTTCAGCTTTGATCTTCAGCGCTCCATTTTCCTGGTCCTTATTCAGTTCATGTGCCTCTGTCCGGACTTTCTGTTCCTTCCAGACCTCAGCGCTCTTTATGCATAGGTCATATTATCATGAACCTGTGCCTGTCAAGTGCTGAACAACTTCTGCAAACTAAGGATGATGATCACCTGCTGTATTTTAATGGGCCAGATCTCATTTTGTTTGTAATTAATGGCAAAATTCCACTCTACGAAGATGAAAATCAGAGCCAAGACTTTGTGGGGTTTTCTTTTCCCCAATTTTGTTAAATTGCTCTCACAACAGTTTCTTGTTCCTTCTTTTTGTATTTACCTTTTTAAAGTATGTCTGCAAGACAAACTCAACATGTCTACAAATTCAGAGCTGTCTCTCGCATACAATGGCATAAGTATTTATTTTTTATAGATATAATTGTGAAAGTGTCTAATTACCAGTCAATGTCTCTGTGTAGTTGCCTTACTAGTAGAGCTGCAGCTTGATAGCATTACACTAAATAAAAAGCTTTTGTAATTAGGTCATCGTTTCTCAGGAAAACATTCCCAAAGAAGGAACCCCAGAAAAATTCAGTCTTTCTTTTCCCCTTCTCTGTGTCTCTGCTGACTCTCCTCTGATTTCTCCCTACTCCCTTTCCCTCTTCACTTTGAAAGATCTCTCCTCTTATAAAACCACATGAAAAGCCCTCTCAACATTTGGGAACAGGGCCAAAAGTTATTGTTCGAGTGCCTTGCCCTCGTATATGCGACGTCATTTGGAGAGGTGGTGGGGAACCGCTCTCCATCCCTGCAGTGAGCTGTGGTGAGCTGGAGCCAAGGGCCAGGGCAGCTCCACCAGCCCCCAAGCCAGGGCTGCACTTCTCTTCTTGGACAGCTCGTGGAGCCAGGTCGTGGGATATGGTGCTGCAGAAAGGAGAGGTGACTTGATAGAAGTATCTGAGAAGCAACTGGAGAGGGAGACTGAAGAGATTTGGGGGGATGGCTGTATACCTGCAGTGAATTTCAGGGCACTGGGACAAGTGCTGTGCAGACAAATCTTCTTAAAAGCTGCAGTCTGGAGGTAAGGAATAGACTGTCAGGAGCCTGAACCAGTTTTCTGGTGCTAGCAGTGCAAAGGCTTGACAGGTGCATGCAGGTGAAACAACATGGATTGTTTGGCTGTAGGGGGATAATAAAACATGGAAGTATGTCTACAAGTGAGAGAAGCCAAGGACGCTATAGGCAAAGTCAGTCTAAGAAGGTAGAGAGGCGTCGCAAATTATTACAAGAAAAAAAAAAGGGCTGATTTAAAATATTTCAGAACTGCTGACCTGGATATCCCTAGTTTTTGTAGGTATCTCAGCATGATGTGATTATATTGAGACTCTATGGCCAGATTTGCAATTTCTGGGTTCCTGTCTTGAACAAACTCAAAGATGTGTCAATATTGCAAGGCGGGTACGAAAGATATGTCTGGTGAATGAAATTTAGAAGCCACTTAAATATGTAAACGTTTGTGCTTTTTTTAAACGTTACTAAATTCATATAGGATGTTAAGTAGCTTATTAACCTTTCTAGAAGTTACCTGGTTAACTTATGTCTCAGTAATTAATTAATTAATTAGACTAATATTTGAATAATTCTCATTATTAGTTTCATTTTTAGATTCATTTGGATTTGGAGCTAAATATTTATATCTTTGTAACCAAACATAAGTTCATAGTTATTTGCAAGTCTTGACACAGGACTTTGTATCACGACGTGACTTTCTCTGTACACCTGTTCTTGACATGTTAAAGTTTTTAAGTATTTTCTTTAAAAAGCAGATCTGAGTTGCTGTTCATGGACAGTCAGATGGTGGTTTGATTGTGAGTCTGAGTGCTAGAAATAAAATTTAAAACATCATTGATTTTCTTTAAAGCACAAATAAGCCAATTCTTGATTGTTTTATGTACTTTTAAAAATAAAGCAGAAGCTGAATAGTTTGTAAAGTAACTTTGAATAATTTTGTAAATATTGCATAAATAATTCTGCTATCTTGTGGGTAAGTAGCAGCAGCATCCTTTCTTACAAGCATCTCTAAGTAATTTTAGTTAGGACTGCAAAGTGACATGTTTGTTCAGGGTACCTTTTGCCTCTCTGCATCAATGGTCAACAAAGATGCATATTAACTGTCTCGGGTTTTTTTATATCTTTAAAGCACTTCATTCCCAGAAGGACTCAAAATTCTTACGTTGTTGTTGGATGCAGTATTTAAGCACTGTGTGCTAAGATTAGTGTGTCAAGGTTCCATTTCAAAAGTCACTTAAAATCAGCTCTCTTGGACACTTAGATACCTGGGAACTAGCCTACTAGACATTTTAAAGTATACTCTTTGGCTTTATCTGCATTTTAGGCAGCTAAAACTAATAATAGTTTTCCTAGAGCTGCTCTTCAAAGGAAGCTTAACTTTCTAAATCAGTGGGTTTCAATCTTGTCAATTCACCAATTCAGAAAAGCTTACTGATTAAAGCACGAACCCTGTCTAATGAATCTACCAATGATCAACTTGCTTTTCTTAGGTTTTTGGATCCTTTGGAAGTAATCCTTACACCACAGCAGTCTATTGATTACAATTTGAAAGTTATGGTTATATAACATTTAGGAACCTTTGAGTATATTAGTCATGACTGATTAATGCAAAATAAATTGTGAAATCCAGTTTGTGTGTCACTATCCTGTTAAGTGATGAGATCAGAATGATGCAAATATCTTTTCTCCTTATGGGCTTAACTTCATAGGCTCCAATATTGATGGAGCTATAGATATCCTTTAAATCTGTGGGTTTAGTGGGTAATTCCTTCCAGTATTCTGAGATTAATGATGTTTGAGTGTGCAAAACAAGGACAGCAGCACTGTTCATGAATGGAACTGAATTTGAAGATCTTTCTCTTTTTCATGCATATGAAATGAGAGGTCAAATATTCAGCCAGTCAACCACAAGAGGCGCATTTGACTGGACTAGAAGTAAGCAAAATTGGATTTTTCTCCTGATTTTTTTCTTAAACATAGAATTCACTTTGGTCGTATAATCTTTTACCTTTTTATACCTCTGTCATCCCCTTTCTCATCTATTTTGACTAGAGACTTCTAAGCAACTGGCTGTCTGCTGTTGATTTCTGTAGTGCCTACCACAATGGGTCCTTTTCTTCCTTTTGGGCTTTAAGAAACCTCTGTAATGCAAAGTGTAGGATGAAAGGCAAATATAAATACAGTATATATTAAAGCATACTTCTTTCCTAATCCCAGCATTACCAATTCAATGAAATCAAACAGCAGGGACATAAACCTCTTTCCCAACGTTCAGTTGAATCATATTGATTTTCTCAGCTACATTATTTAAGCTTTTCTCTGACCACTGTGCCAACTGTCTCATCTGGCAGTTTTAAATCTTTTATTCCCAGATTAATTAGTTTTTCATCTGCCTTTGTTAAACAACACATGCCCTCTCATGGCCCAGTTACTTAATAAATCAAAATCTGATTGAATCTTGTTACATTATTTTGTGCTTCCAATTTCAGTACCATCTGCAGATTTTGAATTCTTACTTTCAGTACCCTCATCCAAATCATTTACGCAGAATACTATGAATAGCAACAAACTAAAACCTGATGACTCTATGGTACTCCAATGCATTATCCATTTCCAGGCTGAAGGTTGATCTGAAGACTCTCTTTCCCTGGAATATGTTTGGTCTACAAAAAAGGAATATCTGGCCAAGAAGCTCATGAGTCCAGCATTTTCAGTGTACTCAGTGATGGAAAAAACATGTCAGTTAAAGTTCACAGAGCAAATTCCACTGTTGGGAGTGTGATAGCTACATAACTAATAAAATAATTTGAGACAAGCAGGAGACTGACACTTGTGAAGATTTCTTTTAAATATAGAAACACTACTGTTCAAAGTAGCTAACAGACATGAAGAATATTTGAATACAGCACTGTAATAGCAGTAGTATAGCTATTAATTACATCAATTTAACACACAAGTAAAAGGTAAATCCTTGTCTCCCTGAAATGTTGGAATAAACAGAGTAAAAACTGAAGACTTGAAAGTTGGAGCGGGACTGTTTTGTCAGTACAACAGTATATAGAGAGGCTGAAGTCTGAAGTACTTGTATCTACATACTGATTTATCTACTGTCCTATGTCTCTTTTCCCGCTTTTATTTCTCAGACAACTTGTCTGGGTTGATTTTATCATCTAAAAATTATTCCAGTGGCAGAGGTATCTTTAAACCTCAGCTTCCTGATACCTACATTGTGTAGATTACTTGGCACTGTTAGGGCATGGTAAAGTAACTACTGCTGACTGAAGACCAGAACATCACCCACACAACTTGCACCACCGTGCCATCCATACCTGTCGCCTTCATCAAATTTCTCTATATAAGTAGGAAGAAGTGCTTCCCTCAGCCCACTGTTCCACAGCTAGTCTCAGGAGGAAGACTGGCACCATTCTTTCTATGTGGTTTCTATACTAAGAAAGGTTGAGTGTTATTTCAGCAGAGTTATAAGACCAGTGTCCAGAGTTGGTGTAAGGTGAAGAAATGGAAGCAAATGTGCAAAAAGGGCTGTCCACTTCTGGAGACGGGAAAGGAAAAGAGTGCATGTGATAGGGCTGGGTATAGGTGGGTTTTTTCACAAAAGATGAAAATTTGGTAGCTCTACTGAGTCTAGACAGGGAATTTTGTCACAGTCTGATTGGTGCAGCCAGACTGCTGACTGTCATTACGGATAGAAAAGAAAGAAATCTGCTGAAAAAAACAGGAACGAGAAAGATTAGGAAAATTGCATTAAGGGCAGACACAAACACTTCAGAAAAGATGAGGTAGAGTCATGATGCCAGACAATGATCATGGTGGCTGGCGGGGCAGCAACCCCACCAACACACCTACAGAAAGCTCCTAGCGTGGCCGCAGCCATTGATCAATGTCAGGCTGGTTCTTCAACATGTGCAATCTAAAATGCCGTCTGCAGACCAAGCTGTCACCTGGGTAGAAGTACTTAAAGACATAACTGTGGACAGAAGATGTAAGGAATGAAGTCTATGCTACAATTTGTATCAGTATAAAGCAAAGAGATACACTATCCTCTATACTGCTGGACATGGCTGTGTAGTGAATAGTGTGTCCATTTCAAGTCTCAGAATGGAGTTAAGCGTCCTGAGCCAACTTTTGGATCCACTGATGAGTTCTGTAAAAGAGACAGGAAAAATATATACATCAATACTGAACGTTTTGCTTAACTTTTCTTCTTTTTACTCAACTTTGCAGACATAAAATTCTCACCATGTTCAAAGTAATAGCCACTACCACAAGATTGCTCTGAATGCACAGTGGTCTTGAGCTGGCGCTGGCCGGTACAAAAGCTCATTGCAGGAATTAGGTCCCTGAAATGTCATTTTATCATTGCTGATCTCTGTTATGATAAATAATTAAATATTAACGATCAATGTGGTAATGTTCCTCCCTTTTATACAGTGAAATTCGAAATCTTAGAAACTTGGATTACATAGATCCGGATGCCTTTAAGAACCTCCCACTTTTGAAATACCTGTAAGTATTTAGCACCTGTAAGAAGTTGGCACTTAAGCCTTGCAAATGACTGTTTACTCTGTAGCAGCTTTGTTTCCTGGCATTTCATTTTGGAACCGATTGCAATGTTTTTCCCTGTTGCTTTATTTTAATGACAGAAAGCCAGCTAGGGTAGGGGCTGGAACTTAGACTACTATTATGAGAAAGGAAAACGTGATCAGAAATTAATCAGTAATTTTGCCTTTCTTCTTATCCATTAAATGTCTGGAATATACTAATATTTCCTTGGCAAAAATTCCACACCTAGCTTTCTTCTTAGGATATGTGCTGTCTTACTATATTTTTGTAGGGAATAGTGGGAAGAGGGGTCAGAACAGAAATATATACATCTTTTGTATTTACTAGATATTTACACAGGGTTTTAAAGCATACCCTTCAGCTAAATGTGACAATCCCATCTCTAGACACCACATTTCACATGACCTCTATGGCAGAAAGAAGTCTGAAGAATTGTCTGTATTCCCATGAAGTTTCTAAAGAGCAGCACAGAGTAACCAAATCATGAAATTCTAAAATTGTAGCATAGAAAAGAGAGACGAGAAGGGAATAATTTCTGTGATTCTGAGTAATGTTTGAAAGACTTTAAAAAGGGCTCTGTATGTGTGTGTGTGTGGTGGGGGTTGCAGTGAGGAGGAAAGATTTTTCCAGATTTTTCCTATAGTTCTGAAAGCAATAAAAAGAAGGTAGTTAAAACAATTTTATTTCAGAAGAATACATTTAAAAATTGAGAACTATATTATCTTAAGTTATTTCTACTCTACAGGAGTTAAGAAATAAGGGGCATTAGCTGTACTCACATTTGAAGACAGTTCCTCTTTTTAGAGCTATTTAAACAGCTCTTTGCCTCAATGAAAGACAGAGGATTTGGAGGGTCCAGACTGTTGTCTGAAGCAGCCTTAATCTCTCAAGTGAATCCAGAGTTATAATTTTTTTTTCTCCCTCACAAGCTACTTCTCTCTGCAGATCTGCTTATCCATCTTATTATTCCGCATTCCCATTTTTTAGATTCTGTAATTTATCATAAATTGGGTATTTTGATATTTTTTAATTGTTCTTGCATCCTTATATTTTGGACAGTTGATTATAAATGAATTGATTGACAGTAGAGAGGATGAAATAATTGTCCTGCAGTGCTGAATGTTTTGAATACATTGTTTGTTGTTGTTGTTCGGCGATCCAGTACATGTAATTCTTTCTGTATCTTCTCTCTTTCAGTGGTATTTTTAATACTGGACTCAAAGCATTTCCAGACCTCACCAAAATCTACTCATCTGATGTGAACTTTTTACTGTACGTATCTGTCCTCACAGCTGGTTAGACTACTGCTATCCTCAGTTCCCAAGAAATCCTGTAGTGAAGGTTTCTGTTTTGGAGAAAAATATAAAATAAGTCTGCCAAAGCACTTTTCTTCAAGCTATATTTCAACGATCATCAGTACCAAATCTAGAAAATGCCAGGTCACCTGACACTATATATTTGAGCTGGATGAGACACATGGACACACAGGCACATTTCTCTTGAATTAGCCAAAGCACGTGATACGCAACTTCTATGGCTTTTGCTTTTATTTTGTGGGTTTTTTTGTTTTTGTAATGGCTGTGCCATACCTGAGTTAGTCTGAAGTCAGAATAGTGTGACACAACAGGACCTGATCTGACACACAGCTTGCTAACATGAAGTCACCCTGTCAACATTCTTCTAACAAATTTGCGCCGGCATGGTGAGCTCATGTTGCACATTTCTGATACTACACCGAGTTCCTGTATTGCTGAGTCATAACCTCCATTGGCGATCTGCCTTCTTTCTTCTGACCCCACCCTGAGCACAGAAGACTCAAGAGCAGGAGAAGTGGACAATCTTGAGAGCAATTGTTTATCATTACACCTTTAAAAAGCTCAGTGTTGGCTGAGCTTATGTTTTTAGGAAGACTTTGGTGAAGACTTATTTTAACCAAAATATGTTACTTCAAGCAATTAATGTTTCAATAAAGATAACAGAAAAGGAGCTTAAAAAGCAAATTGCCAAAGCTGAGAAATAAAGTAGGGCTTTTAAGTTGCTAGGCCAGTAACACCCTGGTTTCATGACAGCCTTAGTAGTGAGGTCAGCTCAGGCTGGCATAGCGTGTCTTTAAGAAAGAGGACTACTCATCTCCCTTCTGTCAGTCACCCATATTCACAGCACTTGAATGAGATGCGTGGTCTTTTAGATTGACAGCATAAGCTTCTATGAAAGCACACTTTGCCTAAATGCCTTTGCCCAACCTTCCTTGTAGAGTCACATTTCAAGTACAAATCTGTAGTCCCACTGAAGGACCAAAGCACTGGGACTGACAATTGCCTACTTTTAAGCTAGATTTCCTAGGTGGAGCCATCTCTCCTTAACTAAAGTCCTCGTCTGGAGTTTTCCTACTAGCAAGCTTTGCTAATTTAGTTGGGTTTGTTCACATGAGGCACTCCTACGTAACATTAAGATCTTCCTCCTTTCTCACACCTTAAAACCCATTTACTTTAGTTCATTTAAAGACACCCCCTCCCCTTCTCTTTTTTAAAAATATGTCTTGAAGCAAATTGCAGAACAATTTCTTGGAGAAATACCTTAAATGTATTTCAGAAACAAAGAGCTCTGCTGTAAAAAATTTGGTGTTTCTTGGTATTCAGAAAGCAGAGGTGTCTTTGTGGCCTAACCTGCAATTTAATTTGAAATTCTGGGTTGTAATCAAGCCAAAGAACAGGAGCAGCTCAGATGAAGACTTGCAGGTTGACTCAAGGTAAAAGTATCTTAGTCACTACTTAGTCCTAGAGAGGAGTTAACGGTTTTATATTGTAGCAGTGTTCAGCTGGAAGAAGCTTGACTGCTGCATGGGCAAAGGCAATTAAAAATGAGAAGTATTATGCTAGAAGGTGACTCGCAAAGACATGATTGATGGTCTACCCCAGGCATTGTTTCAGTGCTGCTAAGGGGCGTTCTTAGTCAAGAAGTGTCAGTCCCCACTGTGTTCATGGTCTGCCATTGGCAAGACGAACATCAGAGCAACGTAGAAATGCTGGTTGCTTTGCTAAGGAGTCTAGACCTGTAGTGAGCAAATGAGATCTTCCCTCCCAAGGATGTCCTGAGCCAAGATGTAAGCTTTGCGCTAACTCATGCTCCATAACCCGGAGCTGCTATGTTTGCCTTGGCTGTAGGCCTCTGAGATCGAAACCTGAATTAGCCAGAGCTCTGAGTGGGATACACCTACATCTTAAGAGCTATTAGGGAGTTCCTCAAACACCAAAAGGGCTTTATGTTAGATTAAGCTCTACTAGATTGTAAAGTAAACACTACATTTACTAAGTAGAGAGAAACAAGGATTAAATAGGCTAGATGAAACAGAAGCAGTTTATACAACTGTGTCCTTGCTTCCAACCAACTCAGTGATTTTCTAAGTGGTAGATAGCAAAACATTATTTTATTTCTACCTCAAAAATTTTTTATAAAGATCACTAACAAAATATAAACATGGGTCTTATACATTAATGACTTTTTGAAGAGTAGACCTGCAGTTTCAAGGGCGGTATTTCTAAACATTGGTATGTTGTTTCTTTCACCAAGAAAAAAATCTGCTCTTGAGGAATAATAGGTTTCTGAAATATGAATAAGGTATAGCTGGGGAAAAAGCATCCATTATATCACTATTGGTCTTTGAGGTCAAGCAACTTACAAGTAAACATTTGTTTAGAAAAGAATCTGAAAAATGTCAAACTGAAATAACTTGTGGTAGAAACCACCTATCAGTGAAAACTACTTGGAATGAAAATGGTTGTAGTACAGTTCAGTGTTAGCACATATATAGCACAGAAAAGCAATGAAATTGTTCCTGTCACATGGGCAACTGTTAGGACTTCTTGGCCCGTGGCAGTTACGGTCTGGCCTTACCAGACCACATCTAATCCACAAGCTGAAGAAAAGAAAAATTTGCAGAATATTTTGGTTTCCAGACTCTAATATGATTCAGGAAAAAGCAGAAAAAGGACAATCAGACACTGTACTCTGTCCTTTGTTTCTACCTTTGTTTCTCTCCTTTCTCCAATTTATTCATGGTAAATCTCTTACTTTTCCTTTGTCCCTTCTGTCACAACAGTGTTTTGGTCTGAAGATACATGGTATTTATTAAGAGTGCAGAGTGGGAGTAAAAAAGTATTTAAGAAATGACAGATAGAGAAACACTCATTTGGAGAAGGGTTGAGAAGAATCATTAGGTTAGATCACATAATAAGTTATTTCACTTGTGGTAGGTGCAGTTCTGCAAAAAATGCCTCTGTCCTGAATAATGCATTATGTCTTATCTGAGCTTAGCTAGAGAGCAGGATCTCGGCTCTAAAGTCACTTGGGCCGGCTCAATTGACACTGCAGCATTATTTACTTTGCTAATTCTCTGGCTTATGAGACAAGGGACCTGTCTGTGCTGTTAACCACTATAATCACACAGGCTGGCGCACCTCACCAGGGCTATAAAACCCATCTTCTTCACAAGCTCACTTCCTGGAGGCTGGAACACGCTCAATCCTTAATCATCCCACACATAACTTCTGACCTAAGATATAACCAAAAAAGTTATTCTACACTTTTATTTATTATCAAGGCAGAGAACAATTAATAATAAAACTGTTCTGGAGAAGCTCTGTTGGGCAGATGTTTGATTGTGATGTTTTGTCTCCTTTTTCAGTGAGATTGCAGACAACCCTTTCATGACTTCAGTGCCTGCAAATGCTTTCCATGGGCTTTGTAATGAATCTCTAACTCTGTAAGTTCTTCCAGTTTAAGTCACAAGGCAATTACCTCTCTCAAGCATATGGGAAAATGTTTTAAAAGAAAAAAAACCCTCTCCTACTCTCTAGCAGTTTGTAACAGAGAAATGCCATAAAGAGGTAGTAACCATAATCTAGTTTGCATAAATCTTTTACTTTGACAGTGATTTGAATCAGGCTTGCTACTTTTCTTTAACCTGGCTTACCAGAGTTGTTTTGCTTTTGTATGACCCTAATGTCAGTGAATGGTTATATTGGAGAAAATCAAAAGGAAAACTTTGCAGAATTCTTCTTTGAAAAGCTACAGCATGGTTAGAACTGTGTCTAACTTTTTGCAACCTAAGTGGCACATACCGTGAAAACTAATGGGTGGCACATGTAAGAAGAGTCATATTTGAAGAAAAATTGTTAAATAAAGTTCAGTTATACAAGTCATACTCAATGTGAGCCACAAGAAAGAGCTGAGGGGAGTGAAAACGACTATAAAGACTTATGACCTGGACTAGGGGGGAGAGCACTAGAATGTAAAAGAATGACTTCTAAAGAAATTCTAAAAAATCCTTTGCTCTAAGGGAGTGAAAGAACGAATTCTAAAGAAATTCTAAAAAATCCTTTGCTCTATGGGAGCAAAAGAATGAATTCTAAAAAATCAGGCAGGCCTGATAGTAAAACCATACCTATTTTGCTAGTTATTAATTTATTTAGCCTTCCTTAATCAGTCCTAGCAGAATTTTGTTTCCTTGTTTTTAGTCTGAGGGTGGGAAAGTTTTAGCAAAGTGGTTTAGTCTAGTTCTCTTTTTGCTGTAAAAAGAAGTAAAAGATGGCACACCTGCCACATGGTATTCTTGATTCAGCTACACTCAAGAACACTGCTGGGCATTTGTGTGACCTTGCACTATAAATGCTGCTTCTTCAAGAGATTAAAATTAACCCATCCATAAATGTGCTGTTGCCCAGAAAAGTTATACATAATATGTTAGGTATTCAGGTATTGAAGCAAGCCAAAAGACACTAATTTTTTTTTTTTTTTTTTTTTTTTTTTTTTTGCTTGCAGCAAACTCTACAATAATGGTTTTACCAGCATCCAAGGCCATGCTTTTAATGGGACAAATCTGGATGCTATGTAAGTAGCAGATCATTCTCTCAGAAAAAAAAAAAAAAAGAATACTCTGTGCTTGTTGGAGTTTTTCAAATACATATCTTATTCTAATTATTTTGAAGAAGCAAAGAGAGGATATTAATTTCAGCCAGCAATAAAAATATGGGTGCTTAATGTCTTTTGCAGTGTGCTTTCATTTGGTATGTATATTTATAGCTCAGAAATAAAATCATGGCAGGTAATTTCAGTGTGAATTTTGTTCTGGTTTGAAGCTACAATAAAATTTCTTTTGATCAGTAACGTTTCTAAGACAATTTGGAAGATAATTATGCTATTTTACTTACAAGACAGTTTATTTTAGTCAGTGTAGCACTGCTAATGGCAGCAGCAGCCCGTTCACAGAATTCTCTTATCCGCAAAGATGGCAGTGGTGTAAGGTGTTGGAAGCGATTCAGAGGAACCAGTCACTTGCACTAGAAATGAGAGGTGGGCATTGCAAAAGCATGAAGCAACCATTTCAGCTTTGCCTTCACCTTCTTATTGTAATTTCTGGAAAACTAATACTTAGTGAGTGAATATCCTTTTTACGCCATTCCCCAAAAGCATGTGCCTCAAATCATTAACACAGAACAAATCTCAATTCCAGAGGCTCCATTCACTTTGGCAGAGCTTACTCTGGTCCTACAGAGGCTTGTCTGAAGAGTCTGGCTGGCAATCATCTCATGAGTAAAGAAATTTCTTCATCATGAGCTTTTAAATTAACCAGAGAGGCATGAGCATAGATATGATTATTTTCAGTACTTTATTTTAAATTGGGCTTGAATTCTGTAAGAATTCTGTAAGACCATCCTTCACATGGTCCTAATCTTTCCAAACTGCCTTTTTTTCCTTAACAGCTAGCTAGACTTCTTCAATTTTGAAAAGGTTTGAGCTAAACTAAAGGTCTGGGATAGGTCTTATTTCACTCACGTTAGTTCAGTTACTTTGAACTTTCAGATGACAAAGGAAGTTTTTCGTGATGACATAATGTTTGTACTAGTGCCCACAGAAATCACAAAATGTAAAATATCGCAAAATGAATCCAGTATCTTGACTGAATCCCTCTAAACTGTATATGCAATACTTAAACCCTTTCTAAGCCTTAGCCAATATAGGAACTGTGTTGGCTCTTCCATTTCTAACATTTTGATGAAACACAGGTTGGAGATGATTTTGTAGGAATATTTCTTTTTGCTTCTCTGTTAGTGTGCAAGTGCTATTGCTTATGGCCTCTTCAGAATTTTCCTTATTATTAAAGAACCAAGTGAAAATGTAGTTTTAGAAGACCCGGCATCCTAAGCATCTGCATTATTGGACTGGGTGGAAGTAGAGAAGCAGGAAACACATACTCGGTTCTGCAGATACTGCTTGCCTACTTTCAGAAAAAGTTTGTAATTAGTATTCTGTAAGGGCATTTCAGTATTTCTTAAGGCCTCAAGGGTAGAGGGCTTTACAGAGAGATTTGGATAGACTCAAGAGCTGGGCAATCACCAACCTTATGCAATTTAACAAGACCAAATGCCGGATTCTGGACCTTGGACAGGGTTATACATACAAATTGGGGGATGAAAGGCTGGAAAGCAGCCCCGCAGAAAGAGATCTGGGGTCGATGGCAAATTGAACATGAGTCAACAGTGTGCCCTGGCAGCCACAAGGGCCAACCATGTCCTGGGGTGCAACCTGCACAGAATCGCTAGCCGGTCAAGGGAGGCGATTGTCCCACTTGACACTGCACTGCTGTGGCCCTACCTCGAGTACTGCATGCAGTTTTGAGTGCCTCAGTATAAGAAGGACATCAAAATATTAGAGTGTGTCCAGAGGAGGGCAAGCAAGATGGTGGAAGGCCTCAAGGGCAAGACTTATGAGGAGCGGCTAAGGTCACTTGGCTTGTTCAGTTTGGAGAAGAGAAGGCTGAGGGGTGAGCTCATGGCAGTCTACCACTTCCCCAAGGGGGGCAGTAGAGGGGGAGGTGCTGATCAACTCTTTATGGTGACCAGCGATAGGACATGAGGAAATGGAATGAAGCTGCGTCAGGGGAAGTTCAGATTGGACATCAGATAAAGATTCTTCACTGAGAGGGTAGTCAGTCACTGGAACATGCTCCCCAGGCAAGCGGTCACAGCACCAAGCCTGTCAGAGTTCAAGGAGCATCTGGACAACACCCTTAGTCATGTAGTTTAATTTTATGTAAAATTAAAGGAGCAGGAAGTTGGACGTGATGATCCTTATGGGTCCCTTCCAACACAAGATATTCTATGATTCTAAGTGAATCTTTCCAGAGACTGGCTATGATGCACTAGTTCAGCAAATTAAAAGAAACCAAAAGAACTAAAACCAGGCTTACTTTCAGGGCTTTATCTACCAGCAGTAAAAATGTTTTGTTACAACAAACAGTTTTCTCCTAATTAAGTCATATGACATTTATTTGGAGCAAAGCACTACTACAGATTTATGAGGCAAACTAGGGAGCTGAACATCAGTGGTAAAGCCTTTATCTGTTTGACAAACTACATTGAAATTTCTAAACTAATTTTCTGAAGTAGTTTGGTTACCATATGCCAAGATAAGGTATAATTTTGCTAAGTGCAAGCTTGGAGATTTGTTTTTTCTAGCAGCAGCATTAAGTTAATGCAAAAGACAGATATTTTATTTTCTGTATTCTGACACTTCTAATTTGAACTCCTGTTTATCTACCACTGTACTGTGAAGAAAGTATTTTTTCCTCTGGGTCTGATCCAAGGTCCTTTGGATGTGATGAAACTAGGATCAAAAAAAAAAGAAAACTAAGAGAAAAAGAGTTAGGAAAAGAAATTTTAATGGGTTCTGAATGATGACCTCAAGGAGCAAAACAAATAAAAAAGGAAGACAATTGAAAACAATAATTCATTTTTGACAAATCATTCAAAGACTCCATTTCTATCCATAAAACAGAAGACAACTTGGGAATCTCGGAGGCTACCTTCTATCATGCAGTGTGCCTTTCTACCACTCTTGGAGCATTAAAAGACCTATGTAATGCAAGGAGGTCAAAACACTAATGCAGACATAGGTGTGGAACGATGCATAAGTAGTTTCCATCATCATACTGAATGATGGCACTACCTAATAAATCTCATTCAACAAGGATCTGTGTTTTATAGCAAACCACAGCATTGCTGTATGTGTTTTATAAAGGCAGGAAAGTAAAGAACCAGGAATGAAGGGCCGAGTGATACTTTTACTGAACAGTGTTCATCTGAAACTTGAATCCCTCATTCTAACATCATTAGGGTCCATGAACTGCATCACTCCTGCAGACTTCTGCAAAGTGGTGCCCTGCACCGATGTTTATTTCTGTAAGGAAATTGGTGAGGAAAGAAGATTTTCTTAAAACATATTTCCAGTGAATGGCAAAATATATTTGTGATGAGCTTTTACAGAGCTGTCTAAATTACTGAAATGGAAAGTGTGCAATCTCAAAATCTAATTACAAAAATAAACTCCAGAAGAATATATTTACTTTGGTGCACACTATTAGTGATCACTTATAATACTTGGCTTAGCTCAGAGTCAAGATAAAAAATGGTGTAGAAAAAAACATACGATGAATCCTTAATACTGCTCATTTACCAACTCATCTCTTTTGCCTGTTCTCTCTTTCTTTAAACTTCATTTCATAATCCAACAGGATGCATAGATACATTAACATGTTACATGTCCAGAGCCCATTTAAGACTATAGTAGTGACACTTAAATGTGTGGCCAACATAGTATCTTTCTCTTTGTTAAAATAAGAAGCTGAAAGAAAGGAAGCAGATACTATCAAATAATCCATAATTCCATAAACCAGTGAGGTATTCCAACTAGGAACTTTGGTAAATTTACTTGGTTTTTAACTAAGTGATCCTTTGGATGAAAATTCTGCAAAACCTCCCTTTTTCCCTAATTTGGCTGTTAATTCTTATTCCATCACTCCTTGTGCTGATAAAATTCATTGTGGGACTGAAGTAAAAGCCTATCAGTGAAATAATCCATCTTAAAAAAACAAAACAAAACACCAAGAAAGGTGTGTCCAGCTACAATATGTTGGATTGCATGCATGACCTTGGACTATGGAAGAAGAGAAATAGAAACACTGAAAAAAGAAAGCTATGTGGAACTATATGTTAGTTAGTTGAAGTAACTGGTCAGTATTTTTAACTCATATTCTTTACCCCCAAAAGAAAATACACTTTTGGTAAAGATAAAATACTTTGCAAAGATATCTTCAGGTCTTTCAGCGTTTTTCATCTCAGTTGAAGATTTTGAATTTTCTGAATATTCAGGATTTTGTTTTTCTTTTGCCATCTCATGCTTTTCACATTTGCTCTGTATCTCCAAAATGGTGTCCCTAAAGAGCTCCCAGAATGCCCTCAATAATTTAACTTTCATACTTTTGTTCATTTTTAAGGAAGTTTTCTCATATATATGTATTTTTCCTTTTTAGAGACTATAGCCATGGTGTATTCTTCAGCTTTCTTGATCCTCCAGACTTGCTGAATATCCATACCTGGTGGTTGCTCTTATAAAACAGACTTTAGACTGTAACATTTTGAAACAGTGCATGCCACACAAGCTGAAATCAAAAGTTGCTTTTCCTCATGCAGACCCTCTAACCTGTCGCTGTATGAAGCATGCATTGATAATGTCTGAATACTCAGTGTCTCTGTCGTGCCCTGACATGACATTGTCCTGTTTTACATAGCAGTTGAAACGCCCCATTACTGTTTCATGTCCTCAGAAGATCCTGCTCAGCATACTGCAGTCATGTTATTTTCTGGTGGGGTTGGGATTTAATGCAATATTCTTCCCACTTATCCCTGGGTCTTGAGTCCATAGAGACTCTGTATTAGTCACTGGCAAAGTTAGTTTACTGATCTGATTTGATTTAAAAAAGAGGGGGGAAAAAAAGGCTTCTTTTCCTTATAGCACTATGAAACCATCAGCATGTCCTGATCCAAATTCGGCATTTACTACTCCAGATTTCCTGCATACTTTGCATGGCGGTATTCATGTCTATCTATCTGATTGCCTTCCACTAACTTTCCAAAATGACTACTTATTCTAGTGTCCCCACTGAGGATTGATATTCCACTTCACTTATGTGATTTCTAAGAGTTCCAACATTTGTTTAGACATGTGGGTGCCACTGTTGTGGTTTTCTTTTCTTCAGTGTATTTAAATGACATGTTATACGTTTTAGCTATCAGTAACAACAGGATTAAAGGCACTCTCAGCGGGAGCTATACTGGCTATACACAAATTTTCTTTGTCAAATTAATATTTACCAAAGTTTTATTCTTTCCATTTAAAAGAGGTACCTATCAAAATAAAAGGGATTAAACAACTCAAATCAATTAGCATTGGGAAATTGTACATTCTGATGGGCCTGATTCATCTGTGTGAAAACTGGCAGCTAATGCTGCAGCCCCTCCTTGGTAACACATGGTTATGAACTTCCCAAAAGTCTCTAGCTAGCTGTTTTTATTTGTAAGTCTGAAGATTTTTATCGCGTATGTAAACTATTATATTTCAGTATTACTCACTATGGTGTTCAAATACCAGGGGAAAATATTTCAAAATTGGACAAGCAATTATCTGGTTGTATAATAATGTCTAGTTACTAAAACAGACAGGTTTTATTAGGTCAGGCAGGTTTTTGTGTCCTTCAAAACTACAACCTAGATCTTGAAATCTTGGATTAATTATTAGCTCTTGCTCTGCTTTTAATTTTTGTATTAGGTTTGCAGACCAAATCATGAAGAAATTTGCAAACTGAAGCAAATGCTCACAACAAAAGTGAGTAGGTTGTCATTTACAGAATATGACAGTCAGTTGTCAGAAAACACAAATGTCAGGTGATACTAGAATGCCATATATTTCTATAGAATAAAAGCTTATTTCTAATACCAATAGCTGAGAAGATGAAGTAAGCTATTTTCCTTTGTAAGAAACAAGGCTTTAGGAACGGATAATGTCCAGTGAATAACATGCCAGAAGTGTTACTCTAGCTTGGCTCCCTAAGACTTTGTGCTGTGTAACCCAGCCAAGGTGCATTTACTTGTCATTTCTCACTATGGTGATCAATATAAGCTTATATCCAATGAATGTTATAGAAAATTTGCTAATGACTTCAACCAGGACAGGATTAGAATTTTTACTTGATTTTTTTTCCACACCGATAAACGATTACTCTGACTTTATTATTTTTACGGCTAAACCCCAGTTCAGCTATCTGAATTTGAAAAACTCTTCCAGCAAAAAGATAAAATAGTAGCCCTCTGCACTTTTCTGAGTCAATTCAATTATCTCCACAGCCACCATCTCAAATGGTGTTTTTGTTACAGAACTTACAATTAGGAAAGGCTTGACCTTTGTATCTTTACAGCTAACTGGAACAGTGGGCACAGCTCACAGCAACTTCACGGACACCCTTTAGGGACCCATTACAGTACTTAGACATACACAAGCCTATGGGGCCAGATGGGATCCACCTGAGGGTACTGAGGGAGCTGGCAGAACTGCTCACTGAGCCACTTTCCATCGTTTATCAGCAGTCCTGGCTAAACAGGGAGGTCCCAGTTGACTGGAGGTTAGCAAATGTGATGCCCATCCACAAGAAGGGCCAGAAGGAGGATGCAGGGAACTACAAACCTGTCAGACTGACCTTGGTGCTGGGGAAGGTTATGGAGCAGATCATTTTAAGTGCCATTATGCGGCACATTCAGGACAACCAGGTGATCACGCCCAGTCAGCATGGGTTCATGAAAGGCAGGTCCTGCTTGAAAAACCTGATCTCCTTCTATAATAAGGTTACCCACTTAGTAGATGAGGGAAAAGCTGTGGTTGTTGTCTATCTAGACTTTAGTAAAGCCTTTGACACCATTTCCCACAGCATTCTCCTGGAGAAACTGGCTGCTCGTGGCGTGGATGGGTGTACTCTTCGCTGGGTAAAAAACTGGCTGGATGGCTGGGCCCAAAGAGTGGTGGTGAATGGAGTTAAATCCATTTGGCGGCTGGTCACAAGTGGTGTCCCCCAGGGCTCAGTATTGGGGCCAGTTCTGTTTAATATGTTTATCAACAATCTGGATGAAGGGATTAAGTGCACACTCACTAAGTTTGCAGATGACACCAAGTTGGGTGGGAGTGTTGATCTGCTTGAGTGTAGGAAGGGTCTACAGAGGGATCTGGACAGGCTGGATCAATGGGCCGAGGCCAATGGTATGAGGTTCAACAAGGCCACGTGCTGGGTCCTGCACTTGGATCACAACAGCCCCATGCAGCACTACAGGCTTGGGGAAGAGTGGCTGGAAAGCTGCCTCGTGGAAAAGGACCTGGGGGAACACCCCACCGGTTGACAGCCAGCTGAATATGAGCCAGCAGTGTGCCCAGGTGGCCAAGAAGGCCAACAGCATCCTGGCTTGTATCAGGAATAGTGTGGCCAGCAGGACTAGGGGAGTGATTGGCCCCCTGTACTCGGCCCTGATGAGGCCACACCTCGAGTACTGTGTTCAGTTTTGGGCCCTTCACTACAGGAGGGACATGGAGGTTCTGGAGCGTGTCCAGAGAAGGGCAACGAATCTGCTGAAGGGTCTAGAGCACAAATGTTATGAGGAGTGGCTGAGGGAACTGGGGTTGTTTAGCCTGGAGAAAAGGAGGCTGAGGGAAGACCTTATCGCTCTCTACAGCTACCTGAAAAGAGGTTGTAGTGAGGTGGATTTGGTCTCTTCTCCCAAGTAACAGGCGATAGGACAAGAGGAAATGGCCTCAAACTACACCAGGGGAGTTTTAGGATAGATATTAGGACAAATTTTTTCGCAGAAAAGGTTGTCAAGCATTGGAATAGGCTGCCCAGAGAAGTAGTGGAATCGTCACCCCTGGAGGTATTTAAAAGACATGTAGATGTGGCACCTAGTGACATGGTTTAGCGGTGATTTTGGTAGTGTTAGGTTGATGGTTGGACTAAATGATCTTAAAAGTCCCTTCCAACCTAGACGTTTCTATGATTCTATGAAATCTATTGTGACAACATTTCTATCGTATTATTTGCTTTCCTAGGTACATCACAAGTTAGCTTTAAAATGCTTATAATAGTATACTACCAAACATCCCTCTATCCTTGAGGTATTAGTGCCTGCATCAGTAGTATCAAATTCTTCCCATTTTCATTTAATTTAATTTCTTTAATAGGTCTGGTCTGGGCATCTTATCATTTCCGTGCCAACTGCACTCTGAAATTTTAGGAAATTTTTTTCAAGATAATAAGGAATTTTTTAAAGAGAATTATGTTTAAATTCTGAGCAATGTCACTTGGCTTCACTTGGGTAATATTGTTGGTTTTCTCTTATTTCTCTCTTTTGATGTTGATCTCATCATTCGGAATTTTCTCCGAATTTTCTTTTATCTATCCTGTGAAACATGAACTCCGTAAGGCTGTCTATCTGCAATCCTTCACAGTTTCTATCCTTTAGATGGACTGAGGACCACATCTTCTCTTGAGCAATGCTTTATGGTCATCATCTGCAGTCATCTTTTTCTTCATTTTTGCATTACACCATCCCTGTGCCCTTGTTTGTGAAATGTCAAGCAATCCTGACGCTTGTAGTTGCTGGGCCTCTGTCACCCACTGTTGTGATACTTATGTCACTGTGAGCTCCTCTTAACACTTTTGCTGAACCTGAACTACCCATAATACTGCAGTCTGCAGACCCTGTTGTTGCTCCTAGACTGCAGCCTCATGCTTTAACCTGTAGTTTGCTACTAGGGGCATTAGACTTTACCTTTTCCACTATATAGAAAATTTATAAAATTTATAAATGGGATAGTCACAGATGATACGAGTCTCTTCTGCCTCAGCACCATGGTCCTTCAGGGCCTTTATAACATTGATCATTTTGCCATCATTTCATCAAGGGGAACATACATTCCCCTTTACAACCTTCCCTGGTAATTTTCTGTGTTCTTCTCCTTCATGGGTTGCATTGCATTTCTGCCCTGAAGCACAGTCCTCCAGCTGTGCCACCCCCTTTTCTGCCTTGGTTCAAACTTCTCTCAGAGGTCCTTTCTCATCATAGTACAGAAACAAAACATTTGGACTGTTTTGTCTCCTTGCTTATGTAGTGCCCCTCAACCAAGAGAGGTAGATGCTCCTCCATCCTCCTCCAGGGACTACTATATTTGGTAAATTATACTTAATCCCATCACAAGATTTCAATTTCCATCTAAATTAAATTAAAAAGCATGACTAGGTTTGATGCCTGCAAGCTGTTTCTCTTGTAAACATTGTGACAGAAGTTGATTGAACTAAGTAAGAACACCACCTAGGGTTTAATTGCTGGCTTAGGGAAAGAATTATCACAGTAGTACCCACGTGTACATATATATACACACACACATATATATGTATGCATGTATATATCACAACCTAATTTTCAGTCTCTTTTCATTGCTCAGCTAATTCAGCTATTCCTGTCTGTGTGTTTAGATCTAGCTGTTTATAACTGCAGTCCTCCTCTCTCCTGGCTAACCAGGAGGAACCACCTCACCAAGGAAATTAACATGCCTGTTGTGTTTTGTGAAGTACTTTTTAGCTGGACAATTGTTCCAAAAACACATTTTTAATCTAACTCTATGTCAAATATACCCAACTAATACACACAAGCTGGCACTGAATGCATAAAAATCATGCTTCTTTTTCCATGTCATCACATTCTGCGTATATGTGAGATACTGCTCTTCACAGAAGGTCACAAAATGTGCTCAATGCATCCACTGTGACTCTGGCAGAAATGCAGGATGCTTCTGCTGTTGCTGCAGGTTTTTTAATTTACGCTTTCCCTTTGTACACCTGCAATTGTGGAACTACCGAGGCCAATTATTTCTCCAAAGTCTTTCCACAAAAAACATTAATTCTATTAGGCCGTTGAGAACAAAAGCCTCAGACAGAAATGCATTGTCTCTCTAAAGCAATTTGGAATATAATAATATCCATGTATTTTTAAGTTTCTGAAATGACAGTTTCAGACCGTGATAAATAGAAATCCAGCTAAAAAAATATCAAGGCTCATTCTAGATCAGTCATTTTTAAATCTAGAAACACAGAACTGAATTTAATATTGACTGATTGATTGTTCCACTTGGGTTATGTTAATTTGTTGAGTGTTCAGTAGCCTTGCATTGCCTGTCTTTAGTCATGCACCTTCAACTCAACTCTGTAAATTCCCTACTTCCTGATTCCACACTTTCTTATACATCAGTTGCCAGTGATAGGAATTAATGTTGGTCCTTGATTACATCAATCATGTGATGATAGGAGAAATTTGCAGCATTCCATATTTCAGGAATGTGTTGGCTACTTGAGAAATTGTTCTTAGTTTCCCAAGACTTTAGAATTATTTTTTTTTCACGTAAGTTTTATAGTATTTTTTTCCTTCAGATTTATCCTCCTTTTCACTACCTCTCTTGCTCTTCTTACATCAAAACTTTATTCTTAACTGTTGACTTGTATAGGGGGGCTTCCACATGGCTATGGAGATTTTAAAGCATTTAAAAATTTTATTATCGAACTCAAAACAAGGAGAGAATTATTTTCATGTTTGTTCATGATGCGTTCCTGTAAGTATCATGTAATTCCCCATAACTCATTCTGATGGAAGCAAAACAATTTATTTCACCTCATCCTCACGCTTATTTGCCTGAAGATACAGTGTGTATGCATGTGCCTTTATATGTATGACAGAGAGAGAAAAATAATTTGGAGCAAAGGTAATTTATTTTGCCAAGTTATTTATTTATTATTTGTTGAGGAATTTAATTTATTTTCAAAATGTCACACCTGTATTTTGTTCCTTGGCTATACAGAAAATGAAGCAACTGATTAAGCTTCAATATGCTGTTGGGATAGGATGGCCCTTACGCATATTGCTTTTGCAAATCTGTTTAGGCAAGTAAACAGAAGATCTTCTTCTTTAAGCTATGGATAACTATTTCCAAATCACTGTGTTTTGTTTATTTCTGCAGCTATCTGCACAAGAACAAATACCTGCAAGTTATCAATGATGACGCATTTCTGGGAGTGCACAGTGGACCAACTCTACTGTGAGTAGAAGAAAATGAAGTAGAAAAAGCTTTAAAAATAACAATGTTTTAGGCTGCACTTTCTTTCCAAGCATTATTAGCAGCAGAGCAGCAGGGATGGGAATGGCATGTTTACAAAAAGAGTATCAGCAACAAAACCTGTGCTTTAGGGAACTGATTTAAGAAATGCTTGCATCTTACATTAGAAATACTGTTCCTACCAATTTTTCTTCTGACAGATTCTGTACTACGATCTGTCCTATGAGCGTACAATTGTAATACAAACTAAGAACTCTAGTAGCATGCATGTAAAGGAAATTGAAACAGAGATGAAAAAATAATTTTAGACAGAGTAAAGTTACTTCTGGTGCTGCCTTTTCTTCTTTCTTATGTAATTTGGTTTCCAGTCTGATTTTATGGTCCTCCAAAGAACTCCACTAAAATTAGGAATAGCAATACAGAATGAAACAAAAAACTTTAAGAACTTTAAGAAGAATCAAATTCCCAGACTCAAATCATCCAGCATGTAATGTAGTGCATAGGACTGACCACAGGGAGGACTGAAGTGCTGGAAGTGGGATTCCCTCCCCCACTGCAAAATCAGATGGTGCCAGCAGTGCTCACTCCATGTAAGAATTAGTTTTACTTTCTGCTCTTCAGGAAAACAGCATAGTTATATCATAATAATGGTGTACTGTTCACAGAAGGAATCCTCGTAGCTAGCTATAATAACAAAAAGGTGCAGAAGACATTCTTTTTTTCCCAGAATCTTTCTAGCTCCAGAAAAATCAGGCTACCAGTGACACAGCAATCTATAGCAGATGTTGTATATGTATATATATACACACTTTATGCTAAGAAGAGTTGTGTACCTGCTGTGCAAAGCTTTAACAGACCTTTGATGGCAAGGTCGTCATCAAATCTCTGGTTCTCTCTGTCCCCTGCATCTCAAGTCAGATGCATTGCAAGGCCTGTGTGTGAATGGTAGCCTGTCTTCTGCTTCAGTCATCTACATCACTTTGTCTTGTGGGGTGAAGAGGAAAGATCTGGCTGAGGGCCCACCTTTCAGGGGCACATCATTCCTCCACGTCACTCTCTACCACAAGGTTCGCTGAAGTTATTAGCAGAGTCCTTGGGAACAGGCTCCGAGACCAGTTCTAGGGAGTACCAGGTTTCCCTTTCACTGGCTTGAGGGGAGAGAGAAGCACAGACCATTCATGGAGTCATACTTCTGAAGCAGATACCTCAAATAATTGGACATCGGAAGAGCAGTCCATAATAATCAGTCATTCCAACAATAAATCATGCCAAACCACTCCTGTCACACTGGGGTGACATTTCATCTGTTTCCTGAAGTCATCCTCACTTTCCCAGTGGCACCTGATGCATCACCAGCTACCCAGTTTTGGAGCAGCTCAGAAAGACGGAGTTGGGAAGCACCAATGCAGTCATCCTCACAAGGACAGGCAGACCAGCTCTTCCTCCCCTTCCCTCAGCAAAAAGCTGCTGCAGGACTACATAGGTCAGTAGGGATAATGTTATGTCACAGCCTTCTCAGCCAGCACTTCTCTCCAGAGGGTCTGCAAAGGGAGGAAACTAGTCCGGGCTGCTTCGTTTGAAGTTGCAAAATCTATAGGATGCAAGTGTGTATTGAGAAGAATAGGTAAAGGCAGTAATACACTTCACTGTGTCCCTCAAGATACTGTCAAGGACTAACATGCCTTTTTTTTTCCTTCTTATCACTGAATCACCTGAGGGATAAATCTCAGTGTGCCACGAGTGGCCAGATCCCAAGACAGCAGTGAGAAGGTAGAGTTTTCTGACCATGTCTTAAAAGTTATATACTCTGGAGAAGAAAAGCACAGTCAAGGCCCTGGTCCACCATCAGGAGGAGAACTGGCCATTTAGGCAGAGCAAAAGAGGGTCTTTGGAAGCAGAAGGCAATAAATCAGGAAGAAAACCTGAAAAGGCTCACAAAGGGGCTGTTAAACCTCCTGCTCAGCGAGCCTTTGTGGTGGCTCCTCTTCCTCCCCACTAGTTGGATCACCTTCATTTCCACCGTTTCTGCTTTCAGGAGGGCTCAGGCCAGCCACCCCTGAACTAAGATGGTCATTGTCGGAGAACTGCGACAGAGGCTGTGTTGGTGCCGACTAAGCCTTTTTTATCGGTATTTGGCTAATACAGTCTTTTTCTTAATATTGCACATGGCACCAGAGAAGCCCTTTCTCATTTTGTTCATTTTTCAGTTGATGTAACGTTACCTGGACACCATATTTCCATTGTGATAGTACTTTGTCACAATAAATACACAGCCTCAAAGCACGGTGCACTCTCCTGTTATGTTTGGGGTCTCATACGGCTCACTGCACACCTTCCCTCAGGCTACAGATGGCACGATGGGTTCAAAAGCTCCTTCCTAGGGATGGCACAAGACAAAACACTTGGGGATCTTAAGTGTAAGGGAGGTGAGAGCTTGCAGCAGCACAGAGTTTTGACTCCTGGAGTTATTGTGGGTATTCAAAGCACCAGTGTTGTTATGCTGTACAGGTGAATAAGTAATGATATGCTGCAAAGGGCTGTGGGGTAATCATATACTAATAATGTTGCCAGGTAAGTTCACTCTGCAAGGGCTAGCTTTAAGATGTGTGAGCTCCCAAAACCTCTTGGTTTAGGGGCTAGAGATGACCTCCTATGACATGCATATGTAACTGTAAAGAACTTCCTTCTCACTCCGTGTTTTCACATTAGATTTCTCAAATGACTTGAAATTTTTCTAATCTTCTATAATTATTGCGCTAGCCCAGTTGCCACTGATCCTCGATCTCAGGACGTGTTTTACATTTGCAGTCTAAGCAGCCAGCTATCCATCTCCCATTATAATGATATACCTCCATGGCTAATAATAGGCCTATTAGTATTTATAATTAGACAGAGATGTGGTACTATAGTGACATTACAGAGACAGGCATTGCTTCTCAAAGGCAGAAGGCATAAAATGGCACGTAAGGAACAGTAAATCAAAAGCGATTTAAAAAGTCAGAGTATTTCATATCATGATCCTTTGATTTGCTAGTCCTAAGCTAAAGATCTTAGGAAGGCGTCACAGTTTAACCCTGGCCTGCAGCTCAGCTCCACGCAGCTCACCCCCTACACCCAGTGGGAATGGGGGAGAGAACTGCAAGGGTAAAAGTGAGAAAACTCATGGGTTGAGAGAAAGACAGTTTAATAATTAAAAGAAGGACGGGAAAAAAAAGAAACCAACAAAGAGGGGAGGAAAAGATAAACCAAACCCAAGAAAAATAAGTGATGCAACAAAAACAATTGCTCACTGCCAACTGACCGATGCCCAGCGAGTCCCCGAGCAACGGCAGCCCTGGCAAACTTCCAGCCGGTTTTTATTGCTGAGCATGATGTGATATGGTCTGGGACACCCCTTTGGTCAGCTGTCCTGGCTGTGTCCCCTCCCAGCGCCTTGTGCACCCCCAGCTCTCACTGGCAGGGCGGTGTGAGAAGCAGAAAAGGCCATGATGCTGTGTAAGCAATTTAGTTATTGCTCAGAAATACCTAAAACATCCCTGTGTTATCAACATAATTTTCATTCACAAATCCAAAACATAGCGCCATATTATTAATTTAATTTTAATTTAATTTTAATGGAATTTTAAAGCAGCTTTAGGGACTTCCGTTACCCATGAATAGCCAGGAATTATTTGGCACGTGTGATGTAGGAAAGGTTTTTTACAAAGCCAGGTATTTTCCAGCAGCAATTTAGAGCAGAATCCTTCCACCTGAACAGATCTCTTAGTTGACCTTCAGGAACTAGAACTATTTTAACAGGAACAAAATAGTTTCTGAAACTCCCACATATGCACTGCCTTAAGAAGTCCAATGAAAATTGAGCGGAACCTTATTTATTGTTGTGTCATGTCAATGGCCATTAACATCTCCCATGGAGAACAGAAATGTGCTTGCAATTGGTGCTTCATTACATGCACCCCACTGTACCATCAAGACTAATATTAATGAGTTAATTATAGACAGAGCAGAGATTTGATAACTTGCATAATAGCCTGGGAAGTCTGACCAATACAGCCCTTCCATATCCCCCTTGGGTAGTGTAAACAACTTGTCTTATTTTAATTAAAAAATTGTTAAGTCATTTTCGGTTCAAGCATCTAGCTGTTGTTAGCTGGCATGTGAATTTGTGAACACTGGATCTTCCTCAAAAAGAAAGTTCTACTTACAATACTGTTTCCTCTTGAAAATTAACTCTATGGAATACAATTGCCAGAAGATAAATATTCCTTTTTCTGAGGCAATGAATGGCATTGTTTACAGTGAGAGCAGTATGAAAGACAAAAAAAAAAGAAAAAAAAGAACATTTCTGGAGCTCAGAAAAGAGACTTTTTCTTGCCCCCCTACCAAGCTAGCAGAATTCATTATCTCTGGAGTTCCCTCTATGCACTCTTGAAGTGAGATAAGAATTTACCGTTGATGGAACATCTGCCCCACAGATCCATCATTTACAGGTGTTTTTTTTCTGATGAGGATTTCAGCAGCATCAACTTACAGGCTGAAATACTGAAGGCTGAAATGCTGACCTTGGATCCACCCTAATGGGACAATTTTCTTCCAGTTTGGCTTTAAAGAAAACCAATAAGAAAGATTTAACTACAAAGAATTGTGCTTGGCTATATGTACGTTGTGTGAGTTTGGCCATGCTCTCAGACCACCTAGTTAGATGGCATATTTAAGTAGGTATTAAAAAGTTAGGGTTGGTTTTTTTTTTTTTTCTAAATTTGCAGTTTACTATAGCAGAGGATGTGGGGAGTGTGATCACTGAATAGAGAAGAACAGATGCCAATAATTCTGATTCCTTTGTCACTGCTGTATATTCAGATATATGTGGATGTATACATAGATTGCTCCCTTTAGAAAACTATTTTAACAGTATGACAGTACATTGCTCTTCACCTGCAAATGAAATCTTGGCTAGGATTCAGCCACTCAGTGTACCTGATTTACTAAATGCACAAACAAGAGCTGCTGCCTAGAGCACAAGTACAGCAAAGTACAACAAAAATACAATCAGGCTCATTATTCAATTAGCTTTTGCAAAACATACAGTCCAAATTCAAAACATCACTAACTGTTGCACAAGATACACGTGAGTAATTAATTATTTTCAGAAAGCAGATGTGCTTTTTAAAGCATCGTTTTCCAGTCTAGGTATGGGTCTTACCTTAGGAGGTTCTGTTCTGTTCCTGCCACTGGGCACAAGCATGTCTTCGAGCAACAGGAGCACTGTGCATTCTGCTAATCAAACAATGCAAATTTGTAGAATCAAAGAATCTTTCAGTAGATAGAAATAATATCTGTAGTCTAAGACCATCTATTACATATTTTATGCTTTCTTAACTATTGTAGTATTGCAGTACTAAGAAATTTGTATACGATTAGGTAAAAATTCTGAATGGTAATATGATGCATTCAATCTCATTTTCTCAATTATCTGTCTTTTAAATTCTCATTATTACTTGATTTCATACTACAATTGCATGTTTCCAACTGTGAAAAATATTACCAACAAAAGCTATTATCCCTTACATCTAGCTCTGAATTTCTCACTTCATAAAAATGAAGAATTAGACCAAAAAATAACCCAGAAAAAAACCCCAAACAAATCTGAGCAGCTAAATATCTGTTTAACACTTGTATCATACATACAGTTGGTTCAGAAAACAGCATCTCTTAAATTGTAAGCTATGTTTTATTCCCACATTCATTTGAAGCTCTCCAACGTGTCTGCAACTTTCAATCTAATGTGTGAATTCCATGTAAGGTAAGCAGCAGCCTAGAAATGTAACATGAGATTTATAAAAAAGCATGTGAGAAGAAAACAAAACAGCTAACAAGCCACAATGTTAAAAATGGTTGAGTGCACTTTGGTTGCTGTTATGCTCCACAGCGCAGAGCTCTACGCTACCGCTGACAGACCACTTCCAGTACCCGAGTGAGCTCTAGACTACAGCTACTTAAATGCTAAAGTCTGGTCTGGATCTAGGCTAGAAGTGAATTTTGCTAGAACTTTACCATAATCCCTAACATTTGACGTCTCCCACAAGGAGCGTGGCTGTGTGGTTTCCGTATCAGCCTTTGTGGAGGTTTGTCAAAGGCCTTGTGGAAGTCGCAGGAGACTCTGAGCAGATCTTAACCACAAGACTCAGAGAGGTTTGTAAGGCAGGACTTATGTTTACAAAAGCCCTTTACATGCTGACTTCCGCCAGATACATCATATCAGTTGGTGGCCCATTTGCTGCCTTCCCACAGGGGGCTAAGTTAGAGGTTACACACCACTTTTACCAATTCTATTACTTCCTCCTTGAGCTGCTTCAGAACTTTTTGGTGAAAATGAGTCCTGTGGCTCATTATCACTCATTTTATCAGTTTCCTGCCTAACCTCTTTTAGAGTCACTTCAATTTGACACAGATCCTCTTGACAAGTCTATCAGATCTCTTGCCCATTCTCTAGTGTTTCTTTAAGTGTGACAGTTATAGCTTAGCAGTAGTAGCAAGACACTCTTCTGTGCAATGTAAACATTGCTGTGTTTAAACATCTTAGTTATCACTATTATTAGATATTAATGAGGTTGATATAACTGCAGTCTGTTCCCATTTTTCTGAGCAGCCCAAAATCAAGACTGATTGTACAATGACACAGAACAAAGAAATCATTTAGGAAAATGTGTCTTCTGTATGAATGCAGACAGATAGTATAGTCTGGCAACCTCCACATACTTGGATTCATATTGCTCCGAAGATCAGTAATTATTACTTAAAACCTTTTCAATCCTATGCTTTCTCGTTTGAAGACAGCTGCTATGCTGCTTGAAGTAGGTTGTGAATCGGAATAGATAATCGTCAAGACTGGATTTGTAAGATAAAAAAAAAATCCCTGTCAATCCCACACTTCTGGCCAGTTGACACAGAGTTCCTCGCTAACAAAGTGTGGGCCTAGGTAGGGTAACTAAGAAGTTATCTTCCACTGGGAGACAAATTATCACCAGACTCATGGGAGGCTTTTCCATTTGCAATAGCAGTGGTACACTCTTGGTGGCAGACACCATACCAGCAGTTTCAGGACTTCCCAAACTGGGGATTTTGGCAGCTTCCAAACTTCTGAGCCATTGTGCTTAATATGGTCCATGGATGGGACCAACCATCTGTTGTCAGCCCTGCAACAGGATTAACCTTCAGTCAACTAAATCTTCAAGGCAGCTGTGCCTGTAGCTTCTCCCCAAGCACCCCAGTTTATAAACCAGCAGAGTTTTTGAAAATAAAAACTGCAATACCTAACTGCTTAAATACACACCCATATACGCATACATAAAAGACTTCAAAGGATTCAGTAAGATAGAACAGAAATTATGTAGTCTTAATAACTAATTCTTCCAAGCCCTTTCTTCTCACTGAGCAGAACTTTCTTTCAGACTTCTAAACACCACTTGATAACACTCTTTGACTCGCCACAGACTTTGCACGCTCCCCTCTGCTCCCTGGGATATTGTTTCCAACACCTGAGCCCTGGGCTGGCTGCTCCCTTCTGCTCACAGCTCTCCGGGAGCTGCAGCTCCCTCCCCTGCGCACCCAGGGCCCTGGAGCAGCTCCTCTCCACAGCTGTTTCCAAAGCACAAGCCCTTGTTCCGCAGGATGCTCCTCCTGACCCAGTCATTTCTGACGGGAACGTGACACAGCTGGGGGGGGGAACGAAACAAAAAGGGATATTGTCCTTGTTACCTTGTTATTTGGCCTGCACAATGAACCATGGGACTGACTCACATTTTAATGATGTGATTTTGTAGAAAGATTATACCTTTTCTTATTTTTAAGTCGCTTGCCTCACATTCTTAGGTACCCCAAAACTCATCTCACAAGAGTGAATAATCATTCCCAATCCCCTTCTTTACAATATGCATGGCATATATAGTCTCCTACTGCTTCCAGTCCTAGCTTTTCCCAAGAGAAAAGTTCTTATCTACTCCTTGTTTCTTCATGTATAAACAATTTGATACTTTTAATCATCCTTGCTGTAGCTTTCTGTGCTCTTATATTCTGCATATCGTATTTCTAGAACTGCATATCGTGTTTACGATGCAATCATATTAGATTTACAAAGTGAAGTTTTTCTGTTCTATTTCTTTCCTAAAAATTCTTAGCATTCTATTTCCCTTCAACATTACTAAATAGCACTGACCTGACATTTGCAGAGAGGACTCCAAGATCTTTCCAGAGTGATAGGTAAATTAAACCCCATTGTCATCCATGTACAGTTAAGATTGCTTTTTCCTAAATGCACTTTACATCCATCAATATTGAATCATGTCAATTATTTTACTGCTCAGTCACTTAGCATTGCAGGATCCTTCTGCCACTTTACACAATCAGTTTTAGCTTTCACTACACTATTATTTTGTGTCGGAAACAAGCTTTGTTGCCACCACTCTCATTCTTTTTTCAGACTGTTTATGAACATTTCAGTAGTAGCAGCACTAGCATAGGCTCTGGGGGCCTCTGCTGCAATGATGGATATACTCAGTATACACAATGATGTGTATACCAGTTAATTTTCCATTCCTCCTCTACCATGAAAACTTATAATCTGTTCCCAGGCTTTTCTCCCACTCTTTTATTTTTTTAATTAACCCAGGGGAGCCATTCCCCTTGTCACATAACAGATGAGTTATCTCAACAGCCCTTGATATCTGATTTTGTCAAGGCTTTTCAGAAATCCCAATTCATTGTACAAAGAGGATCATCTTTCTCCACATGCTTCTGCCAGAACATCCTCAAAGAACTTCCAAGAGTTTGTGAGGTGTCATTTCCCTTCCAAAAAGTCTTAGCACCTCCCATCACACAGCACTTAACCATGTTCCCTTCCTGCAGGTAGCTGCCACCACCATGAGGACTTGATGGAGACCCATGGGGGTTGCTGAAAGGCCAGCCTTGTCTTGGTAAGACCTAGTCTGAGATCTAGTTTACCAAGACGTTTTGCTTCAGAAGGAGAGCTCTATAAAATGAGGAAATTTGTGAAAAATAAAAAGGAGCAGGCCACTAAGTTGATTAAGGGACAGGATCACCTGTCATAGCAGGATGGACTGGGAGAGTTGGAAATGTTTAGTCTGGAGAAGAGAAGAGTCAAGGGAATCTTATCAATGTGTATAAATACTTGGGGTGGGGGGGTGGAACTGGGAAGGTGGAGCCAGGGTCTCCTTAGTGGTGTCCAGTGCCAGGACAAGAGGCAACAGGCACAAACTGAAATACAGGAGGGTCCATTTCAAGATAAGAAAAAGCTTCTTTACTGTGAGGGCGGTCAAATGCTGAAACACGTTGCCTACAGAGGCTGCGGAGTCTCCAATCCGAGAGATACTGAGAAGTCAACAGGACACAGATCTGAGCAACCTGCTCCAGGTGACTCTGCTTTGATCAGGGAAGTCAAACCGGATGATCTGGAAGATCAACAATTCTGTGATTCTTTAAAGGATAAAATGATAGCAGGCAGCATTCAGATCCCTGTCCAGATCCCTCTGTAGAGCCTTCCTATAATCAAGCAGATCAACACTCCCGCCAAACTTGGTGTCGTCTGCAAACTTGCTGAGGGTACACTCGATCCCCTCATCCAGATCATTAATAGAGATATTAAACAGAACAGGCCCCAGTACTGAGCCCTGGGGAACACCACTTGTGACCGACCACCAACTGGATTT
This sequence comes from Pluvialis apricaria, assembly GCA_017639485.1. Lineage (NCBI taxonomy): Eukaryota > Metazoa > Chordata > Aves > Charadriiformes > Charadriidae > Pluvialis > Pluvialis apricaria. Next base: position 24,204,963 of record CM030012.1, on the reverse strand, counting down.
AATGCCATTCACCACAACTCTTTGTGAACAGAAAAAAGCTGAATTATTTATTATTAGGGTGTTCACAATGAAAATGCTCAAACAATGTTGCTACACTAGAACATTTTTTACAGGTTTACTTCTTTACAGAGTATAATTGAGAAAATATCTTGACTTCAAGTCTCAGTAGAAGAGGTTTTGGGACAAAGCAAAAAGTGAGTGGAAAACACTAGCAGGAGCAGGTGACCTTCAGCTGGCAGTTCTAAAGGAAATCCACCTCCCCCACGAACTGTGCAAAGTATCTGCTGAGGTGGACTCAGTACCAGAGAAACAGAAAGCAGAAAACATAATACTAATTTTTCTGAGAGTTTCAGGATGGACTGAGATGGAAGACTAATTTCAGTTTATGAAGAACACTGTTTTAGTAATTACAATGCTTTCTATTGAAGTATCCCAATAGGGTACAATGAGTCTAAAGAGACCTAAAGGAAAATAGCTCTTCCAACGGAATATGTGATTTCTTTAAAGAATTTTTAAAACTTTGTTTTTGCATATGCATTTGTATCTGGTTGGCTTTAAAGGTGTAATTTTAAAAGTCCTGATATTTCTTTATTACCCACATTCTGCACTATGAGACATTAAAGACAAGAACTTGTAAACACAGAGAAAATCACAGGAGGAATTCATATCCTACTTGAATTTGAATGGTAGCAGAACCTAGCAAAGCGATATGAAATCCTCACCTCCTCTGGATTTGATTTTTGCTGTAGAATTCTATGAAACTCCTAAATTACTGTGAGAATTGGAAAAAAAATCTGATCCAGTCACTGGATATTCCGTTTGTCTTTTTCTTCTCTTACCTAGGGATGTCTCCAGAACAGCCGTTGCTAACCTTCCAGCCAAAGGATTGGAAAGCCTTAAAGAACTAACGGCCAAAAATACATGGACTTTAAAGAAATTACCAGCTGTAAAGGTATTTCTTCAGCTAATGCGAGCTGACCTATCCTATCCAAGTCACTGCTGTGCTTTCAAGAGCTGGAAAAAAACCAGTGGGTGAGTTTCAGTAACTCACATTCACATTTAAAGTATGAAAGTGAAGACAACGTTTTAGTATTAGTATAAAATTACATCTATTGGCATTTTTGTGATCATTTTTCTTCCTACGTATGGAGGACATTCTTTGAAACAGATTACAATTTCAAAGAGAAAGAAGAAAGAATTTTTGATATAACAATTTTTAGGACCTTTTGCAACAGCTCCTCCTTTTGTTGAGCCCAGAATTAAAGGGAAAAAAAATGAAAGGGTAACACGCTATATAACACAGAAAGTGCTGTAGCAAGGACTGGAAAAAAGAAGTCTGGAGGGGTTATAGCCTCATATCTCGTATGTTTTCTAACTGAAAAGCTCAGAATAAATTATTCTGTAATAACCTTGTAGACAGATTATTTCAAATTCCATTTATAGATGTCCTGATGCAAAACAGCAACTCATCTGTTGGGAGGAGGGAGGGGGGATGACTTACTGTGATTAGCAGCAGAATTTTACTGCAGAATGCAGATCCATTGTAAATTTCTCTGAAGTTTGATAAGGTTTAGAGAATTCTCATCCATTCCAGCCCCTGATTTCCTTTAGGAAGACAGCCCCAGTCTTCAGTATTGCAGTATTTGTGGTTGGAATGCATAGTATTTTAAAAATATGCTATGACAAGTATATGAATTATTCAATAATAAACTCAAAAAGCCATAACATTCAAAATTACAATGGACTGGGAAAGAGAGGACAGAAATAAAACAGAGGAGTGGAGAGATTCAAAACCTGGACAGGAAGAATGGGCAGAAAGAACCTGGCACAATCTAATGACTGAAAGAAACAAGTATTTGTATGTCTATCAGTAGAGATGAAAATTTCTCAGAGGGAATCGTATGCAATATCAAATTTAAGCAACCTTGAATTCTACACACCTGGAAATAAGAAATGCTAAATTTTATGTGATCACAGTGATCAAAAAAAATTGATGCCAAATTGCAATTCTTTCCTATTAAAAAGCATGAACAATTTTCCACTACAAATACAGGTGCATGACACTAAGGTACAGGATTCCCAACCACTACACTGCTAGTTAGCTGTAAAGCACCTACAGGAAATATACAGAATAGAAATTAAAATTATGGAAGTTCTGGGAGAAATTGATTTGTAGGCAAAAATGAAAAGGAAAGTAATACTGTGTGTATTATCTAAGAAATTATAAACAGCAGATAAAAGCTTTGTTACCTACTAAGAAAGCAGATCCCAAGAAGCAAGAGGATACTGAACAAGCCAAACTACTACTGGTGATAGCTGATAGCAACATAGAGGAAAAACATAGTTTAAAAAAAAGCCCAGAAACGCTCGAGCTTATTGTTCACTATACATTCTGTTAACAGAAATATATCTGATCACATTTTTATAGCTACATTTTCATTCACGGTGATTTGCTTTTGAAGTGTTCCCTTTGTTTACTTGCTGCACTCCAGTCAGACCACAAAGGCCAGCAGTGATTTCCCCCTCTACTCTTTCAGAATCCTGGAGTATCTGACATGTAACCAGAGCAGCAGTCACAGCTTTCGTAAGAGAAGATCAGTCAAAACTCTCAGAGGTCCATTTTACAAAGATTATGCAGAAGAATACACAGACCACACCGATACTGTGTATGAAAAAAACACCAAGTTCACAAATTTTCATGAAAATTCCCATTATTACATTTTTTTAGAAGAGCATGGAGAAGGAAATCTTGGGTTTGGCCAAGAGCTCAAGAACCCTCAAATGGAAGACGTCCAGACCTTTGACAGTCATTATGACTATCCTGTCTGTGGAGGGAATGAAGATGTAATATGCACTCCAGAACCTGATGAGTTTAATCCCTGTGAGGATATAATGGGATATCAATTTCTGAGGATTGTGGTGTGGTTTGTGAACCTGCTGGCCATCCTAGGTAACATTTTCGTCCTTTTCATCCTCGTCACCAGCCATTATAAACTGACTGTACCACGCTTTCTGATGTGTAACTTGGCCTTTGCGGATTTTTGCATGGGGTTATACCTCCTCCTGATCGCTTCAGTGGACCTCCACACCAGGTCAGAGTACTATAACCACGCTATAGAGTGGCAGACTGGGCCTGGCTGCAACACAGCTGGCTTTTTCACGGTCTTTGCTAGTGAACTTTCTGTATACACACTGACTGTGATCACCCTGGAGCGCTGGTATGCCATCACTTTTGCCATGCGCCCAGATCGAAAGATTCGCCTCCGGCACGCCTTGGTTATCATGCTGGGAGGATGGCTCTCATGCTTTCTTCTTGCCCTTTTGCCACTGGTTGGTGTCAGCAGCTATAGCAAAGTCAGCATCTGCTTGCCTATGGACACTGAAACACCTGTGGCTGAAGCCTACGTTGTCTTCGTTTTAATATGTAACATTATTGCTTTTGTCATCATTTGTGCCTGCTATATAAAAATCTACGTAACTGTGCGAAACCCTCAGTACAAGTCAGGGGACAAAGACACCAAAATTGCCAAGCGGATGGCTGTGTTGATTTTCACTGACTTTCTGTGCATGGCTCCCATCTCTTTCCATGCTTTATCCGCCATTATGAACAAACCATTGATAACTGTCACCAATTCCAAGATTTTGCTGGTACTCTTCTACCCACTCAATTCTTGCGCCAACCCCTTTCTTTATGCTATTTTCACCAAAGCTTTCCGAAGAGATGTGTTTATCCTGCTAAGCAAGTTTGGTATATGTGAGCATCAGGCTCAAGTCTACAGAGGTCAGACAATCTCAGCTAAAAACAGCAGCGGCTCCTATGGGCAGAGAATCAGCCGAGGGATAGGTCAGATTCCTACAAGCATTCAAGACCCAGTCAACGATTACCTTCCCGCCATGACAACGCAGAACCAAATTCTCATGGAAGAATGCAAGCAAACTGAGCTATAACATCTCAAAGCATCACAGCCACAATCTGGTCAAGAGGTGGTTGTGCATACAGTGAACTGAGTGAGAAGACAACACGTTCTCCATATCCTTTTTCCCTTGCCTATCCTTTGTGATGCCTGAAAGTACCTTCAGAGTGGTCTTCTTTTAAACAAGTCACTCATTTGAACCTCTTGTCTCTCACTGTCATCAGTGCAGATCAAAAGATACTGTTCTGATGATAATGGTGAAAGTAGATGTGAACGCTCCATCTACATAGGAAAATTAATACATATAAACTCAGCAAATATGAAATATACCCTCATCTAAAAAATTTAAGGAAGCAGGAGACCAAGCATAAAACTTGGGGGTACTTGTATGACTAAAAAAAGGACATTTTTTTAATAATTAAAATAAGATTAAAAAAAATAAAGGTAAAAACATTAAAGGTTGAAGTTCTCAAATGCCAACTGCTTATATGTCAAAAAGTTCAATTGGTTTTCTAATAGCAAATTTCTAAAACTTCCACCGGGGCCTAAAGGAGCAGATTCCTTCTGCTTCTGCCATCCTGACCTAAAACAAAGCTCATCTTTTGTTTGCAGTTCTTGGTTTAGTTGAGCGAGGTGGCAAAAGAAGTCTCTTTGTATTGCGTTTATAGCAGTAAAAGGCAAAGGACATTGATTTTGCGGCTGTTCATAAGATAACAGGTAAGAAACATGAGGGCATTTGTCTTTGTGTGCTGCAAAGAATGGCAGGGGTTAGAAGGGACCTCTGGAGATCATCTAGTCCAATCCCTCTGCCAAAGCAGGTTCACCCAGAGCTGGATGCACAATATCACATCCAGGTGCATTTTGAATATCTCCGTAGAAGGAGACTCCACAACCTTTCCGGGCAGCCTGTGCCAGTGCTCTGTCACCCTCAGAGTAAAGACATTTTTCCTCATTTTCAGGTGGAATTTCCTGTGGTCGAGCTTTTGCCTGTTGCCTCCTGTCCTGTCACTGGGCACTACTGAAAGGGTCTTGCCCCATCCTCTTGACACCTGTGTTTTAGATATTTATAAGCATAGGTAAGATCCCCTCTCAGTCTTCTCTTCTCCAGGCTAAACAGACCCACGTCTCTCAGCCTCTCCTCGTAAGAGACATGCTCCAGTCCCCTGATCATCTTCACAGCCCTCTGCTGGACTCTCTCCAGTAGTTCCTTGTCTTTCTTGAACTGGGGAGCCCAGAACTGGACACAGTACTCCAGATGTGGTCTCACCAGGGCAGAGTAGAGGGAGAGGAGAACCTCCCTTGTCAATGCTCTTCTTAATGCACCCGGGATACTGTTGTTGGCCTTCTTGGCCACAAGGGCACATTGCTGGCTCATGGTCAACTTGTTGTCCACCAGGACTCCTAGGTCTCTTGCTGCAGAGCTCCTTTCCAGCAGGTCAGCCCCTAACCTGTACCAGTGCACGGGGTTATTCCTCCCTAGGTGCAGGACCCTACACTTGCCTTTGTTGAACTTCATTACGTTCCTCTCCACCCAACTCTCCAGCCTGTCCAGGTCTCACTGAACGGCAGCACAGCCTTCTGGTGTGTCAGCCACTCCTCCAAGCTTTGTGTCATCAGCAAACTTGCTGAGGGTACACTCTGTCCCTTCATCCAGGTCACTGATGAATACATTGAACAAGACTGGACCCAGTGCTGATCCCTGAGAGGACGGCTAGCTACAGGCCTCCAACTAGACTCTGCGTTGCTGATCTCTGCCATTCAGCCAGTTCTCAATCCACCTCACTGTCCACTCATCTAACCCACACTTCCTAAGCTTACCTATGAGGATATTACGGGAGACAGTGCGAAAAGCCTTGCTGAAGTCAAGGTAGACAACGTCCACTGCTCTCCCCTCATCTACCCAGCCAGTCATGCCACCATGGAAGGCTATCAGATTGGTCAAACATGGTTTCCCCTTGGTGAATCCATGTTGACCGCTCCTGATAACCTTTCTTCTCCTCCACATGCTTAGAGATGACATCCAGAACAAGCTATTCCATCACCTTTCCAGAGATCCCTTACTATCACTCTCTCACTTTTTGTTAATCCTACTTAGGAGGTGGTTTAGTTTGAATTTGTTTTGAAGACCAGTCTACCCAGTCAATTTAATGACGTTCGTATTGTTTTGATGGCCGAAACTTAAGATTATACTAAATTTTGTCCCAATTACCCATTCTTTACCTGACCCAGTACTGATTAATCTGAGTGTGTTTATTACTTTAACGTTCTGCAACTACAGCTTTCTCACCACTACTGCTATCCCTACTTACCCCTCTCTTACAGGGATAGAATGACTTTCCCTTTAGCACTTGCTATGTTGAGCTGCCTCAAATTTACACTTAGACAAAGGGAGTGAGCAGATCATGCCTTCGGGTTACTTCATGCCCTTCAGTTACTGAATTGAAGGCTAACCGCTAGCTCCTCCAACATGTTTTAAGAGCATCTCTCCCTCTTGTAGTGAGATCTGTTATCCACCTTTTGTAATGTCTGCAGTACAACTGCATAAACCACATGGTTAGCTTCTGGTTGGCCATAGCCTATGTAGCCTAGACATATACCCTCCACACTGTGCTTAAGGAAATCCAAGCTCAGATACAAGGAACAACCCACAGCCTTTTGCTTCAGTGAAGCACTAAAGCATTCTTCCACCATACCTGCTGCTAGATGAGGCCAGACCGAGATCAAGCTTGGCTGTTCTCAGCTCATCCATACACCACAAACAAATCTTCTGCAGACATCAGGACTCAGGGTAGGAGCTGCTCTGCACCAGCTTGCTTGTTAACACTCGTGTGGCTCAAGTGCCTGGTTCTGACAGCAGAATCAGACCTGTTCTCAGCCAACTATAGAGACTGTAGGCTCCAACTCTGTAGGACTGCTACCAAGATTGCCAGAGATCATTTCAGCCATCTATTTGGAAGGCTTACCATGAGAATGGAGACTATTGGGTAAATCTTTGCCTTCAGGTAGGTGTTTTAAAGTTCATTTTGTAATATAGATACTGTTTTTAATGGAATTATAGTCTTTGAGGAATTGTAATTAAATTGAACAGACAATAGTCAGATCTTATATAAATGCGGGTTAGCAGTATCCAGGAAAATATAACAGTAAAGCCCTTCAAACTGCTAGCTACTGCAGCTGGAAATTGCATGACTGCAAATGCCATGTACATACTCCAATTTAAATTCAATTTAATTCCATATTTCTGATCATAAGTGAAAGCTGCTTTAGTGAGCAGAAACAAGGGCCCAGATTCACTAACTCTGTGAGATGGTCTCATAAAAAAAATACAAATTATTCCATCACTGTTAATGCCGTTAAAAATCTACAATATTGCATTATAGATTAATTTAGCTGCCTGTTTTGGCGAGGGGCATGCTTCCATTTTTGGTTGATTCTCAACAAACTTTGAAACCAAAACTGTTGAAAGCCATGCAAATAATAATTTATATATATATAATCCTCATCTGTGATCTGGACTCAGCCAATGTTAATCAGAAACATGAAAGTCACTTCTTAAGTGTGCAGATCAGCAAAATTTCCTGCTCTTGAAACAGCTGCGTTTGGAACGCCCTGGTTATGTCAGAGTCCCATACAAAATGCGTTCTGTTGAGATATAAACCCCACCCCTGGGTTCTGTCACTCTTCTGATACTGGAATAATCATTAAAGGGAGAAAAAGTTTCCTGAGTGCCTTTATTTAGTACCTCAGCAGCAGCTAAGACAAGCAAGTTCTAATGGACAAACTACATTTATGCTACAGACTTCAGATACCAGTGTACCAGTGGAAAAGAAAATCCAAGCCTGAATCATATTCTTTTTCAGAAAGAGAGGAAAGACTAAATCAACATTTATTTAAAAAGTGCTTTTAAAAGAAACATGGATTACTTATTTAAAACCTCTTTTTACCTTAAACCAAACCAGAATATTTGTTCCATAGAAACTAGTAGGACATTGGCAAGATATGGTGTGTTGGACTGATTGCAGTACGCTTTTGAATTAATAAAGCTGTTTGCTGTTACTAATGGATGACTGATATATTTACACATTACTGAACTTCTCTATCTCCCATCACTGCATCTATTTTTGTCTATTAAAAGAATTCTGTGATATTGCCTTTATGAATAAAGTTTGATATTTCTGGTTTATGTCTTGCATATTCCTTCTTGCATTTAATTTGGTAAAAAGTATTTTAAAAGCTATCGGAAAGATCCAGGCAACAGACTTTAAATAATTTATTTGCCAGAATTTTTCTTGTAAATGTTTGTATCCTATAGATATTCTCTTCTATTTCTGCTCTGATCAATCCCTTCAGCCATTTTTTTGTGTATACCCTTACATGATACTTGCTATTTTAAATCTGTCTCAGCAAGATGTATTATTTCTGGCATTCAGTACATATTTTCTCTAGAATACTTTAGAAATAATGCAGAGCATTGGAATAAAATGTCTTGTTTGAAACTCTAAGAGGCTCAGGAAGTTTTTTTCTGAAGGTTTTAAAATATTTTTCCTATAAATGAAGTTAATACTATTTTTCTTGCACTCAACTTCATCGTTCTCCTTGGTTGGCCTACAGCCAGAAAGACTGACCACAGGACACACTGTTTGACAGAGGTTTTAGGTTTTTCCCCACCACCAACTGGGAAGGGATGTCCTAAATGGCAGGGATGCAGCAGGGATGGAAAGGAGCCATAGTAGTACTGCTGAGCTCTGGGCTTCCAAAACCATCATTAATTACATCCAAAATAATTAGAAGAATCACCTAACAGCTGTGAGGTCCTCTTCAAAAGACTAAACCTGGAATCTGACCTTTTCCATTCTCCTTTCTAAACCTGACGTGTACATGACAGCCACAGTGACTAAGGATTGGACACTTCATGGGAAAACACTTGCGCAGCAAGAACTTTGTGCGGTGGAGAGACTCTGCTGCAGGAATTCTCAGAATAACTAAAGGAATCTGCCCATGTGCAGCCTTACAGAAGATCCCTCCCTCCCACTAGGTCTTCTCTCAGAGCAAATGGCCCTTGTATTGTATTTGCCAAAACTTATGCTGCCAAATTTTATGTTCAGTAATATTCATCAGTGGAGGGGAAAAAAAAGTGATTATCTTTGCTATATGCATCCTTGCATTACCTGGAAAAATCCACATGGGGTACAACTCCCACTGCTGAAAACTGTTAAAGTGTTCACATATCAGTTAACTCTTGACATACCTTCCCTGTCCCAAAAAACTCAGCTGATTTCAGTATCTGTGCACCTTGCCACTGCCTGTAATCATGCTTCCCTCCCACATGAAACTTTTGGGGTGCAAAGAAAGCTTTTTCTCAGTCGTAGATGCTAACTGGCATCAGCTAGGACAATTAAGCTTATAGGCAAGAAGAAAATCCAAGGGGCCAACAAGGAATAAATAATTCTTTCTAGGAGGCCTATACTGTTCAGTGTGTGCACAAGGGACCTGGAAAAAGGAGCGAACAGTAAGACAACAAAGTTTGCCATAATATTAAGATATTCAGAGCAATAAGGAAAACAGACGGCTATGAAGAACTGTAGGAAGACTTGTTAAGACTGAATGACTGGCAAGAGGAATTCAGCGTAAAGTGTTACACATGGTAAAAAAAAAGGGCAAATTGGCCCCTTAAATGACACACTCTGAGCTGACAATCCCAATCCCGGAACAAGAACTTAGGCGTACAGTAGGTAAGTCCATGAAAATACCAGTTTATGCTTCCTGGAGATCAAAAAAGCAAATCAGATTATATTCTTGGGAAAGGAGCAGAACATAAAACCTGTAATCATTATATCACTGTATAAATCTGCACCAGAAAACCAATATAATAGAACAGTTTCAGAGTAAGGTAGCAAGGAGAATGAAAGGCTCGGAGGTACAGCTGAGGAATCACTAAGTAAAGTAGTACCCCTCGGACTAGAAGGGAGGCGACAAAGCTGGATGAAGTCATGAGCAGGCTGGGGTAGCTGAGTTACTGAACTTCCTGCCAAATGCTGCTGCGGGTAATAAAGTTTACATGGGTTTACAGAGAGACTGAATTCATGGAAGAGAAATCTGTGGAAAGATACTAAAACCACGAAGCCTGTCTGTCTTAGGATGCTTCTGAACTGCGAATACATGGCAGATGGGAGGGAGTACTTGGGGGTGGTAACATACATGCTTGCCTGTTCTTTATGCTTCGCTTGCCGCACACTGTCAGTGGCTATCAGAGTCAGGATTCTGGCGTAGATGGAATTCTGCTCTGTTCCATGGCAGCCGCTTTTCTTCTGTTCAGGCAGCTTCCCTGCTTCAGACTGCAAGGACAGCTTCAGCTGCATCTTCCTTCAGCAGGCCTGACCACAGAACAGAGCCCATGTGGATAAAAAAATTCAGCCGAGAGAAGAACAGCACATCCCCTGTTCACAGCACTACCTCAATCGATTTGACCTCAGGGCTCAAGTGAAAGGGCAGAGGCTAGCTGCCTTCTCTCAAAACCCTGCACAGAGATGGGAAGAGCCAATGTTACCACTGTTCAGGGCTTCATCTGGCTCCGAAACTTCAGATTGGAGAACAGAAAATCCTGTTTCGGGGTGGCAAAGAATGCCATTATTTTCTCTACATAAACTTCTGTGATTGTATTTGCATAATTTGGTGGTAATATATACACTATGAAAGACTTCTTCATTCTCAGACACTGTAGGAAAAAAAGCTGTAAAGTTGAGCTGCAGCCTTAGCTATGAGGACTTGGAACCTTCTTGGAGCAATTTAATTTAAACGGGCTATAGCTGACCTCTGCTGGTCTGCTCTCTATAGGTAGAGACGTGGTTTTTTTGATTGAGTAGGCATCTGTTCTAGATGACGCCCTCTGTAACAGGTCAGTTATAGTCAAAGTAAAGCACACCCTGCTATGGTATCCTGGAATCTGAAAACAGCATAATGAATAAAAGGTAAATTTCAAATCACTACCATGGCATTTTGGTTTATTAACATAAATGAAATGCACTTTCGTTTCCTTTCTTGCTGGATAATTTAAATATTAATGCTCACAGCACAGCCTTTGGAAAATCTGTACCAAAAAAACTCCCTAAAAAGTTAAGTTTGATTTGAGCAGACCTCCTATGCGTACGTGTTAAAATGAACCAAACCCTCCCTTCCAGGGTGCTTGGCCAGGCTGATGAGTATAGCAGCATGTTCTGTATTGTTTTTCTAACAGATGCCAGGCATCCTCACACTAAAGCCAGCAAGTAATCAAATACTTTCGGGTTGCAGTTAAAATTGGACAGGATAGCACAAAATGAGTTGGATATCATGCCTTTCGATTATGCACTCCACTCCTCCTTGGTAGGGATTCTGCAAACATATGACATTATACTGCACTTTGATGCAGGCTTTGTGGGCTAAGGCACAAGGTGTTGAAGGGCCATCATCATGTCCTGGAACAAAAGATGGTTAAGAGGTCGTAGTGACGCACACCGAGAGATTCTGACAGCATCATCAACCTAGAACTCACAGTGGTTCAATAACACATCTACATAAAGCTGAAATACTTTTGATCTGTTTAGTCTCTTCCATTTGACCCAACTTATTTTTGTATGACTAGAAATCATGATGCAAAAGTGAACAAATGGAGGCTCTATGAGGTCAATATGCAGAATGTTTCACCAGCAGAACACATCCATTCTAATGTCCTATCCCTATCCCGCACCTACCCTCCCCTCCACACACACATTGGTATGAATTGGCACAGTACCTCAAATTATCAGCTTCTCAGATTAGACAGGATACTGATCCTATGAAAATTTGTAATTTTTGTAACTGCCTGTTCTTATTTTCCATCCTGAAAATACTGGGTAACTATTCCAAAACATGGAAAAGTCTCCTCAACTGTAGCACAGGACTTGGACCCCGCTGGGGCCATCCTGAACTTCCTCTGTCCAAGAGTTTACCTTCTGCAGGATTAGTATGAATCAACGTGAATCTTACCCTGTTTTTTGGGTAGGAGCTTTCTGAGCTGTCATGATTATATGCAATGCCAAGCCTTGCATGTGTGGTCATCTGAAGTCGCATCCTTACTGTTGCACACCTGTGCAGTTCAGTTGAAGCTCACTGAGCTTTGTTAATTCATTAGAGGAGGCGCAGCACACTCATTTTGGTTCTCAGCTCTCCACTACACAGTTGTGATGATGACAATCTCCTCCGGGCTCTCTATTTTTCTTCTCTCTTTTAAGGAATGAAATCTGTTGTGAACATCAACTTCACTCACAACACATATCTAAGAGCTCATTAAACAGTCATTACAAAAGTGATTGGAACTGTTGGACTGTTACTTGCATATATACTGCGATACTTTTTATAAAACCTACTTTCCTGCCAAGAAGATCCTCCCTGTTGCAAACACTGAGACTGACAACTGGTTAGACTGCCAAACCCATGCTGGCTGTCTTACAGCTGAACAGTTTCAGCTAAAATGACAGCGGCTTTTCTTTGAAAAGTAAAGAAAACTTACAGCACTCCCTGTCTTTTGTGAAGGCAAAACAGCAACAAATCAAATCCAAGCAGTAACACGGCTTTTAACAAAAAACTCACTGCAAATTCTGAGGCACTGCCTGAATGTCCATGTTCTCCACGGCTTGTTGCCGACTGGCATATCCACGATAGCACCGAAATACCAAGCAGCACTAAGGTTGTATTTGTGTTGCATGTACAATGCTGGTTTCAGTTTGACTGTAGTGAGAAAGTTCCCTAAATCATACGTGGATTACTGCTGCTGCCTAGAGGGAGCTGTGGAAACAACAGATCAATTCTTTTTTAGCCAGCTACAGATTTCCAATTAAATCCAGCAATGGTATGTCAGTACAAAGGAGCAAGAAGTATGTTTTGAGAAAAGGCAATTAGGAAGGGTGGCTGACGCGCTGGCAGGTGTACCTTCCCATGAAGGTTTTTTTTATTCCTTACATACTTAGATGTCGAAAAAGAAGTGTATGTTTGCACTCTTTCTTTGATTTTTTTTTATAGAAAGTCTGGCTACCTTCCTTTATCTTTACCCTTTGTGCTCTCTCAGTTTCCTCTTTCCAGATTCTCTTTACATCTCCTTTCTCTACTATGGAAGAAACCTCATGCCCTATTTGATTTTGGTATTTACATTTTTCACCTGTATCTAAAGTTATTTAAGCTACATGCAACATAGACACAACAATCTCAGGGAGAAATTACAAACCTGTTTAAGGATATGACAACAATTTAGGACAAAAAAAATGAAAGCCAAAAGATATTCTGAATAAACATTAACAGCAACTTGATCTGCTAAAATTAAGAACTGCTCCAATTTCCCTCTGCCCCCTCCCAAAACCAATTTAAGTGATATGTGCAGAAGTGTCTGCGATGTGAATGTATTTCTTCTTAGCCAACCAATTTTTAACATCAGTATCATCATTAAACTTATCAAGCCATTTGTCAACTCTCTACACATAGATGGTATTTTACCAGATGCTGCTTTAATGTTTTAAGATTAAAATTACTTATTAAAATCAGAGTAATTCAATTCACAAAAAATACTACGTCAAAAATATTATTCCCAGCAGTAATGCTTTGTCTTTGTTAAAAGCTCGAAGAAGGCAAACACAGAAGGAAAGAGCTTCCAACCTGCCAAAATTTGAGTTATCTGAAAAATATGCAACTCGAGAGAACAAAACCTCCAAGCTGAATTTCCACAGGGTGAATTTTGCAATACGTCCTTTTTGGAAGTGCCGTACTCCCCAGAACAGTATGTTTCCCAGAAGACGTTACCTGTTGAATCCGGACAGCCCACCTGGAGTCAGTTCCTCTGAGGTGAAAGGTCTGTACGAAATCCTCAGACATCGGTACGGCAGGACACGAGGAACCCTATCTGCAGGGACCTTGCTGCAGGATTCCTAGGAGAAATGGGAATGAGCCTTTGGAAAAATCAGGAAGCCAGGTGGCTTGGCAGAAAAGACTGGCTTCCTTATTTCGCCTGTCCAAACCATTTTCTCCATCACCAGCTCGGAAGGGCTTTTCTTTACCTTGGCATTAAACCCTGCCAGCTCCAGCGCTTGTAAAGCAGCATCCCAACTCTCTTGGGATTCAGGTGTCTTCTGTTCCAGACATCTAGAGGGCTTGTCTGCTGTGCAGCTCTGCTTCATTTGGTACCTCTAGCAAAGGAAAAGCATTTCTACCTTGACAGAATCACGCATCCACATGTAACACATCTTTTTGTGTTGGAAGATTTTTTGATTTTTAAAACTTAATCACAGTCTTTGTTTTGGATTTGTTATTGAAATATACTTATCCAAATTGAACACTTGCTGTTTTCAATTTCAATAATTTCTTGTTTACAAAACTGAACTAAAAATGAAAACAAAAACTAGAAAGTGTAAACCAAATATACCCAGTTATATATTTTTAAAAACAGTTATCACTGAAAGGCATTTTAAAATACAAGCTCACCAATATCCATCTGCAGAGAGGGGTTTTGACCTCTGGACGCGAATAGGGAACTCAATATAATTTGTAACACAAAGCGCTATTTTCAGTTATTTCTTCACTCTCCCCATATTACCACATTATTTCAGATAACCTTCTTTCAGGTCAAGCCAGGACATGCACATTTCTATACTATGTAAACAGATGTAATTGCACAGGCATTTCACACAAAAATAATTGGGAAAGTCTTCACTCCAAAGAAAAAAAAATTTGACATAAAAACACTTTTCCAAATGTTATATAGCCACATGGAAGGTCAAAAGTAGTTGAGCTGCAGTTCATTTGGCTGTACGATAGATGCCATTACATCTGAAAGGATAGAGTGGTTTTGGCATAATCCCATTAGTGGTGAAAAAAATTAGTTTGAAAAAAGTGGGAGTCTGCTCTGAAAACAACCGGCAAGACCTTCAGTCTTTAACAGAGTATTTTACAAACAAAAGCCCGTGTTAAAAAAAAAAAAAAAAAAACCCAAACAAACAAAAAAAAAAACAAAACCAAAAACAGAACAAAACACAAACTCCAAAGCTGATACAGTTTAAGACAAGTTGTAAGGAATGATATACAGGGACATACTGAAAGCTATGCTAATAGCCTAAGATTCTTATCCTCTCAGACCTCTCCAATTAAAATAATAAAGCCATAAAGAAATCACACTGTTAGGAAAAAATTGGGTATTTCTAAATATACGTGATTTTGCCAAAAAAATATCCTTGAAATACTTCGTTCATGCCCAGCTGGGAGAGCGCAATTAACATTGACAATTATAATGTTCTCACCTTTCCTTACAGGGGTGAAATCTAGCTTTTTTTGGTTTGTGTTTTACTTGAGTTTGCTACTAATTTGTCACCATTCTACTTTCCCTCCTCTTTTTAGGTTCCTTTTGAAAATATTTTTGCCAGAACAGGCTGTTTTTCCAAGCTGTTTTTTTTCTTACAGTCTACAAGCTCAGGCAGTAATGATCTTTTTTGGTAAAACATCATAATTTCTGATCCTTATTTATCCAGAATCATCTCTAAATCCTTCTCAAGTTCACAAGTAAGGCAAATTTTACGGGAAAAGCAGTTCTGTTTTTTTTTTTTTAGTCTTGCCCAAGTCTTGAGGGCTGGATGGCAAGAACAGTATTAGGGAAAAAAACCCCTTGAGTATTAGAAAAAAACCTCCACTCCTTATGATTCTTGCTTTGCTATACCTTTATACCACTATAGCTAAAAGATTACTTCAAAATCACCGCATTCCAAAATACAACCCCACAATTCAAGCAGTATAGCCTATAGCTTACGTTCTTTCTAATTATATTTAGAGTTTCAAGTACAAAGTTTAGGTTCAAAAATAAAGCACAAGTCACATCTCAAGATACTGCTTTTAGCCAGGAACTAAAAAGATGTCACCTGCTTACACAAGAATGCAATTCTGTCAAATCAGTTTCACTGGTAAAAGTAAAACCTTTATGATTAGCCAGCTCTCATTGAAGAGCTCTGTATTTTACTTCTAGATAGTGTCTTTCATTTCCATTTACAGGACTAACATCCAGATGGCACACCAAGTTATTCAACCAATTTTGTCTCAAGACCTAAGTCTCAAGTTACCATAGGGAGAAAATTCTCAAATGAATATGGAAGTCTGGCCTCAAGATTAAAACATGGGGTTTTTTTTTATAATGTTGTGATAATGTTAAATGGAAAGTCTACAAGGCAAACTCAACAAGTAGGTGACGACTGTGGAGTTACATGCGTGTGATGAAAATAAATTCAGAATCTTCAGTGTTATTACGTAATAGACATTAAGACTCATATATTAAACAAATGCATGTACAAATAGTAAATGAAGTGGCAAACATTTTTAAATAACATCTTTAATTAAAGTTTTTGCAAAGGCAAAATATTAAACTTAAAATAGGTCTTAGTACATCAAAATACTAAGTTCTCTAATCGTATTCCAAGCATGGCCTTTGAAACATAATATCCTGTATATCACAGAGGAGCAACCTTGATCTGCAATTGTACAGAATGAATTTTACAAACATAATAAATATATTTACCCCCTTACACATAACAGTATATATGTACAACAGCAGTTGACAATAGTAGCTCAGAACAGCAAAAAAGGATATTCCCCCACTCCGTAATCTATTGGTACCCTACGCACTCTGGAACGTGTCTCATTGGATGACTGTCCATATAGCTAACCCAAGGTAGTTCTTCCTGTTAAAAAAAGCTCCTTTTGTTCCACAAAGTCTAATCCACCAAATAATAACTAAAAGACACACTGCATGAACTGCCTGAAAAAAGTAGACAACAGGGAAACCAATGGACTGGTTTTTACACATTTCCCAACCAATTATAGCAATGGGAAACCAAGACTTTAAATGCCAGACACCAATACATAACAATGTGCGAGTTTCTTCATCCTGTATAGGCGATAATCTCAAAGTCTGAAAAAGAACTCTAATTTCAGTTGGGGGTCTGTGTGTGTGGGGTGGGGTGGCACACAATAAACCCCACGATGCTGTGTAAGGCAGCCCAGTATCAATCCAGTGTGCATTATCTTATTGCATTCTATTAGGAAGCTTTTGCTTTGGGGGAAATTTTGGTGGGTTTTCTTGTTTCTAAGGGAGCTTTTACAAATTGAAGAGACTGAATCAAAATGAACTTTAGTTAACAAGGTCTCTAACTCCTTCACTGGAATTAAGATATTTTACTCTGGTAGTGTTATGTGGTGACATAATTACTGCTAACTGGCAAGCGGTGGAATTATTTTCACAGACTCAACGAATTTTACTTTAACACTTCTAATTGTGCAGCAGAAATAGAAAAAACATTTATAAAAAAATCTGTTACATGACACAACATGTTCTTTGCTCTTTTCTAGAAACTGTGCTTCAGAATCACATATCATACTCTTGGAAATAACTCTGACCACAATTATCGTGTGAAATCGTGTTTAGGAAACTGAAAGATGTTCAAATGCAACTTCTGAGTACAATGCAGGAACAAGGAGTATGAAGCCTCAAAGAAATCTTGTCACTAACCAGCAACTGAGGGGGAATAAAAACATATTTTATTTAAATAGTCCAATATAAATTTCCTTATGTGACTAAATTCTCTATTATCTCCTTAACAGAAAACATATTTCAATTTGTTTTCAACTTAGATGTTTTTAAATGATTGCACACACTAAAACCCAACAGAATTAGAGCAAAAAAGTTGCTTTTCTGATTGAAGCACTGCAGGAAATTTACTTTCTCAGGAATCAAAAAAAGACGTATTGTCATACTGGCAAAACAGGTATTCTGCAAACTGAAAAGGCACAAGACTCCCACTTTTGCCCAGTTGCTCTACAAGTTTCCATCAGCCATCATGGTTATAATTATGAAGTTATCTTTCCCCATTTTTCCATCATAAAAAGGTGCTCCATTATCTGTGCAAATTTTAACATAAGCCCTCTTGAAATTATTAATTGTTTCCATAATACTGAACTATTTAAATGGGGGGGAAAAAAAACCCAACCAAAAAACCTTTTATCCAAGGGGGGGGGATGGGGACGGGACAACAAGACAAACAATCATTTATGAACTATGAACATGGGAATCCCTTGCCCTCTGAAAGGAATGGTTTCTTTGGAACCTAATGAAATGGTCTGTTCAGTTACATTGTTAAAACCATGATTAAAAATTCAAGTACAATAATAAAATTAAGCAAACTACATTCTTACAGCAAGCTGCTACAATAAAATGAAATTAAAACATGCTTTTTGATTTAAAAAAAGGAACACTTGATGTAGCAATAAGAGCACAGTTTGGTATGTTCATGTTTGACTGGCTTTCTGAAAACTTCACAGGTATTTGTGTTTGGAGACAAAACTTCGTATCTGAAGAGCGTATCATACAATTAGCTCGCAAGAAACTGCTCAAGTTCAGAAAGCTTCTAACATCCTTCAGAACAGGCTAAGCTTAAGTTACCTTTAAAGTTCTGCTATCCCTTAAAAATAAATAAAAAGGCTATGCAGCTTCTAGTATATGTATGTGGGTGAAAAAAATCACTAAGATGTACAAAACCGCAGTGTTGTACAAGTAATCTGGGTTCCAGTAGTATAAACAGGAATCTATAGCTAAAGGGATTTTTTTTTTTTTCTTTTTGTTGGTTTGGTTGTGCAGCGTTACGGGAATTTTTCTGAAGTCCACTACTTAAGACTCGCTGGTAACAGATATGGAAAAGATGAGGGAAGGAATTAGTTGGTACATTATTGATTTCATCACAGTTGTACATAGAAGTGTCAACAGTGGTAAAAAAATAAAAATAAAATATCCGCTTTGTTCAGAAGAAAGCAAACATCGATCACTTTGAGATACCTTGAAGCCCCAAGCCAAAAATGCACTCTAAATGACGATTCTATTACTTAAGAATGAATTAGAAGAAACATCAATTAACTTTTTCATAAAGTATGTGGATGGCTTACTAACAACCATACGGTTCTAGACATAGCCTACAGGCAGTTTTAGTCTGTATCAATGAGAGCACAGGTGCACAAAATCACAGCGGAAAAAACCTCCTTACAATGTGTTTTGAGTTTTCTACATGTTACTGAGCCTATGAATGCACTTGGAGGCAAGTAAATCAGAGAGAATGAAAATTAGAGCAGTTGTTATACACTGCTAAAATACACTTATGACTTCGTTAAATAATGTTTGAAAAGTTTCATTCTCAAGCAAAACAAGGTCAGAAATCATGGTTCAAATGTCTGCTTCTGAAAGTCTTTCCCAATTTAGCTAAAATTATCTTCGCTGTGTCTTTTTTCATCATCTTTCCAAGCACCAATGAAACATAACTTTTTTTTTGAAATGGTGAGCCACATGAACATTCCTTCCTCAACAGTTTCTGAAGTATAATGCCCATTCCCTCTCCTCATTCAAAAGTAACTGCATTTCCAAAAGCAGGGTTTGAAAGAACAACCTATGCATGAAGGAAAGATGTTCACTTCTCAGGAGAGGAAGGGAAGGAGGGGGGAGCAACCTTGTTGCTTTTCACAAAAAAAACAAACAAAACAAACAAACAAAAAAAAAAAAAAAAAAAACAAAAAAAACCAAAAACCCCACCACAAAACCACACCTCTGGAAAAGGCAAGTGAAAAAGTGACTACACAAGGTTTAGTGCATCTGACTGCTTGACTTACTGTTACCAAGACAGTCTAAAGATACTCTAACAAAATTTGTGTTCTCAAAGCTGTGCAGCTCTCTTCATGAAATTACATGCCACCTGGAAACCTTAGAGAGATTAACTGCTGCAGGTAACTTATGGCTATACTTTCTAGTAAAGCAGATCTTTAACAGATTTGCAGCCAGGATGTTAGAATTTTTATATGATTTTCTATATTAAAAATTCAGTCATTCTTGTGGTCTGTTGAATTATTTGTGGATGTCTGGACTACATACGTAGTAAGCAGGTGAAGGAATGCATCTTTTGTGCCATTACCTACACATTTGATTCAAAAGGTCTTCAAAGCCTTTTAAAAAAAAAAAAAAAATCAATGGAAATTATATTATTCGTTTCAGTCCAGTGATGCTGAACCACCACTAAACAGCAAGGATATAATTAACAAGTTAAGCAATCTGACTTTCGCAGGGGGGAGCTACAGGTGCTTAGTATTTAAAAATACAGCCCTAAATAAAAGGTATCACTTACATGAAATTAAAATAATTTTGAACTATAAATGATCATTTTACCATTTTGTAACTGCTAGGAACAACAACCTGTTTATGGGGAACTGAATCGAAAACAACAAATAGATATAATAATTAATGAGCATATCAGAATTAAAAATATTTTCCTTATACAAGTTATTTAAAATTTAACACCTTAATTCTTACCCTTCTGTACAAAGCTTGCACGCAGTTTAAGTAACATTCTGACCATCCTCACTACCAAAAGGAAGTGTTCAAAGCAAAGATTTGTACACACAATAAGCATTTTCAGATTAATAATCTATCAAAGGGAAGAGTTCCTTCAATCAGTGGAAGAAGTATTTTAAAATCTTAAATCAAGGGAAGAAGGGGGCAGGGGGAACAAAGCCTTACATGCTAAATACCAGCTGTAGGTACCTGTATGTAGAATTGATAATTAAGGTATTCCTAACACACAAAACCAGCTCCCAGACAATGCTATATAGCTGCTACAGTCCATGGCTTGCTCATCTGAAGTAGTGTCTTTGTTGCCACATTTTACCTTTGTTCCAATACTTTTGTTTATTGTTTATTTCTGATGTGCAGATACACATTTTGATTGGAGTATACGTCCAAGTCTCAACCTTTCCTGCTTTTGATTTTTTTTTTCCTTTTACAGGAGTTTTTTTGTTTTGTTTTGTCTTTTAAAACTTCACCATTCTGCGTCCCCAATGGCTTTGGAAAATACATAATCTCTTCCATTAAGATTCATGATGCCATCTTTGAGATGAAATTTCCATTTGTTTTTACTTCTATGAATCTAAAAAGAAGGAAACAAGTTGAACTATTACTCTGCATCAGAAATAGGTAATAATGCGTAAGTAAATCATAAGAGTAAGAAAAAATGAAAATAACTATTAGACATACGTTGCTAAATTACTACAAATACCTTGAAAATCAATTTTGCATTTAGCTATGAAAAACAAAAACTAATTATGCATATAGCAGTTTTCATTTTTTAAACCAGGGACAGCAACTGTCACAAAACCATGCAAGTACAGAGGCATTCCAAAATCCAAAGCATATAGCACATTTTTAGAGGTGGTTGGAAAGGAAGAAGGAGGGAGATATATCCACCTGTCCTGCTTTAATTTGATTAAATTATCTTTGATTATGACAGCCACAAAACTCCACTTGAAAGTCAGAAATCCCCATTTCAACCACTGTAACAGAAAGACTGATGTTTTAAAGTAGCCCTGAAAGGGTCAAACACTAAGTTTTATTATTTTCATCTCTTGTCTAAACTCTATTCTGCATGAAAACTAGTTTGATTATGTTATGTGTAAATAGACAGATAGCAGGTCTATTCAACTTTCTACTTCTAATATTAGAGTTTGATTCCCGGTTTCTCAAAGTTAGGTTTTGGTTAAAAGGCAAGTGAATTATTTACAAGGTTTTCAGTCTGAAAATCTCTGTGGTACAAAATGCACAAGCTGGTAGAGAATATACATACTGGTCTTATATTCTATAATTTCTCCTTAACAGTGAGTCATTGTATATGATTTACATTCCAATTCTCTTTGTAAAGTGTCAAGTGAGGAAAGTAACATCTCCAGTATTAAGGATGATGGCACGAAGCTTCAACTTTAACCTATAACCTTCCCAGTTAAAATATTGACCCTTTTAAGGCTTTGTTTAAAAGTCTTATGGGGAAAAATTACGGGAGCCTGTGACGTAATGAACCTTCAGGTTATAATTGATATTCCTGTTGACATAGGAGAAGACAAAGAATAAAAACCCAGTTTTATTCATATTCTCTTTACAAAAAAATTCCATACATAAGTAACTCTTCTGTCTTCATGCCTATTGCCAAACAAATACGACCTGACTACATGAAGCAGATTCACCAATGCGGTGAAGGAGATCAGAGAAGATACAAGCACAAGAAATAGTTGTAGCATTGGAAGATTTCATTTATCTTATGCCTACTGAGTAAACATCAATGTGCAGCACTGAGGCTATTACACAGTCAAGTCCTACTTCATGAAGAAGCTAAGTCAGGAACCCACAAAACACACAATCCTTTTCTCAGTTCAAGACAGTGTGCAGGGCTTAAGTTAGAAAATATCACCAGAACTAACAACAACTACACAAGACAAACATTTTCCCAGAGGTAATAAGTAGTCAATAAATCCACTAGAAGAGTGTTTAACTAAATTTATGTTCTTATGTTTAATTTAAAACCGAAGGAAATCGAACAAAATTCAGTCTAAAGGTAGAAGAGTAAATTTTGAAACAACAACAACAAAAAACCCAACCCAAAAAACACCCCCCAAAAACCACATACTGTAAGCACAGAGCAGATAAATACCTGCCACCTATCAAAAAGGGCATCAGAAAGAGCAAAAGATCATCAGTACGATAAGATATTCAAAGAAAGCAAAGATCTTTCACAAAGCTGAAATGCTCTTCAAAAAAGAAAAGATTATCATAAACTTTTGCAGATAAAACATGAAGATGTAACTAGGCAATATACAAAAAGTTAAGAAAATTTTACAAAAGGCATAAAAAAAAGGAAACACCATTGCAATTTTCCAATTTCCCTCAAGGACAGGAAATCTCAATCTACTATCAGTGCTGTAGAAACACACAGTAAAGTAGCACCAGAACAGATAGGACCATAGCACTCAATCAATTATTGTTTGGTTATTGTACTACTGTTGTCTTTTGTGTCTATTACTGTACTATTGTTTGGTCTGTGTTCACTTTAAACTAAAAAGTCAGTGGCAACTGCAAATAAACGGACGAGAAAAGGCCTGGCTTATACACTTGCCTTTCCAAATGGCATTCAACAAAAATCCCTCATCAGAAGCATGTGAGCTGCCATGAGGTAAGAAGGAAGGTCCTCAGATGAATAAATAATCAAATAAAGATGGGAAAACAAGGGTAAGAACACTGTTTTTACAGTGAAATGAGATCATTCCAGAAGAGATTTGTGCTGGCTGGAGTCGGCATGGTTTAAGAATTCACTAATCATCTGGAAAATGACAAAACGTCGCTGATGATACAAAAGAATGGTTACTGGAGAGCTGCAGAACAATGCTACTGCCCTAACTCATTGTGAAATAAAACAATAGTGGCATTCAATGTATATGAAGGTAGCAATGATGGAAAAAACAATTACAACTTACATGGACAGAAAAAATGATGGCTTTGAGTTGACAAGTCAAGAATGAGATCCCAATGCTCCATGAGAATATCAGCTCTGTGTTCAGTGGGGTCAAAAGCGCACATGAACTATTGCAGAACATTGCTACACCACTTAATAAATGGAAGGTTCACCTGTGTTATGAATAGCTTTGATCCCCCCTTAACCTCATCCACCTGTTATCAAATAAGATACAGAAGAATAAAACAGATCTGAGGAATGAAAGTAAGAATAATCAAATGTTTGGACAGCTGTATAAATATCAACTAAGCAAAGCGTAGCTCTGATTTCAAAGACTTGACTGAGGAGGGTTATGATAGTCTGCAATATCATAAAAGGCACCAAGAAAGCAAAGAGGAAGCACTCTTCTAAATAAAGAAATAGGACGTATCATATGAAACTAATGGGTTAAAAACTAGGTAATTCTCCACACATCACAATTCATTTATGAAACTTCTTGTTGTAAGACAAAGTTTACAAGGATTCAAAAAAGAATCAAAGTAATTTCTGACAAATTAAGGAAAAAAAATGCCCTGCTGGCCACTTGATACAAAGCCGCTATCTCTCCCTTGAGAGACAGTTCACAGAAGGATGGTAAAATTCTCTACATGAGCATTGCTACCTGTTTGCCCTTGTCTCGTTGTTCCAGAGGCGCCCACTATCAGCTGATGCAGGACACTGTGCCAGAGGGAACTCTGCTCAGAACAACTGAGCTAATCCTGTGTATTTTATAGAGACAAACTGAATGTCGATTGCTTGATAAGTGATGAAGCCCTTTCAGTGCACATGGCACTAGAGATTAATGATGGACACTGCTCCCTACTGCGTTCACGTGCTTAACTTTTAAGAGGGTGAGGATTTCAGAGTAGTTCCTGTTGCTCAGCTTTAGCAGCTCCCAACAAGCTTTTCTGACAGCTATTCTGAGATCCTTCACTATCCTCATGAACTGCCTTGAAACTACCAATTTTGGATTACAGTCTGGAGGAGACAGATGGCTGGGACATAGATACTGATACCATTTTCTTCCATCTTAAATTCTATGTTGAATCTGACAACAAAACTAAGCAGAGTACGGGCATAACTGAAGATTTTCTAACCAAGCCATTCTTTGCGATGGAGGGGTTTTTAGTCAACAATCTTACAGCTTTTTTCTGCTTTAAAAAGGATCCTTATCCATTGTAGTCCTATTAATCTGGCACAGGACAAGAAAGAAAATCCACGTTGAATAATCTTTATGCCCACTACCTCAGTAAAAAGGTTTCTGATATCCTTTGGACACATTTAAAACAATTTCAGACATGGATGAATCCTCGAATATTCCAGGGCAAATATGTAAGATGAAATTAGTCATTATAGAGAAGGCAAGAGAGTTCAGCAGAATTTAAAGCAAAATAAGCAAAAGCATTCCACATTGCCATTTCAGTAAAGAATGCATAGCACAGAAAGGATGTTCTCCTCTGATAACTATTGAATCATCAAGAAGAGATATTTTTAGTGATCAAGGAACAGTTTTCCACAAGTCTAAATCACAATAACCACTTCTTCCATTCACAGCCACAGCAAATGTACCAACTCACACTAGTTCACTTCTGAGCTCAGAGGACTGACCTTTTGTTAAAGGTCACAAAAAGACATGATGAAGAAGAAGAAGAAAATGCAGCCAAATTTTTCTAAGCTTTACTAATTACCAAGTCTAATACAAACCCATCACACAAATCTATTTTAAAACCAAACGAGATAATTCTTACATTAACATTCAATAGATCTACCTGTATCTAACAGTCACAAAGATATCACTTAAAAATTATGACTTAATAGGAAGAAGAACAGAGCAAGCAGAATTCTTGGATTCTGTTCTATAGAGATTACCTTATCATACTGGCACACAACAACATTTTCCGTATCGAACAGTTCTTGTCCTTCCTCATCGCTCACATCATCTTCACTGTTAAGAGGCTCCTGAAAGAAACAAATGCAAAAAGTTATGCTGTTTAGTAATATCAGAGTAAATCTCACTTTGATTACTCACATGAGGCTACAGTCTGTCTATGAACTGCAGGACCTAAAATGCATTTGAGGTGAGGAATATTAGGCTTTCCAGCAGCAGGCTGATATACATACACTTCCTTCCTGCCCTCCATCCGGAGAAGATATCCTTACCAATTTTACTCTGGAACATCAGCATCCAGGCCAGACTCTGGGCACTGTAGCCTTTTGTCACCACAACTATTCTTGCTCCTTTACTGTACATGTTTCGGTGCTTGCAATTTGTCTTTTAAAAAAATTAATCATTATGCAGATTTTCTATTTTCTAAAGCATCTAAGCAGTGGAAAGGCAACATTAGTCACATCACTCCCCATGTGCCATTAAAAGTAGAAACTCCATGACTTAATCACATTTGATGTACCACAAACAAAACCAGATCTGAACACATGCAGAAAGTTTTTACAGGAGGGGAAAAGAAGGCGCTTTAATACTATCTTGCATAGATACATACAAAATAACTTCTCCAGACCTTCTAGAATGTATTTTCACATCCCTTAAAAATTACTTTCATTTCTTCCTTTTTCTGCTAACAGTCTGTTTCAGCAGAAATTTGGGGGTTTTTTAATCTCATGTAAATAACAAACATTTTAAAAGCTAAAGACAGTCTCTAATAAATGCAAAACACCTTTTCTGAAGTCTTCTGTAAAATCCTTATCTTCCCACCTTCCCAAATATTTAATCTAAAGGGGGGAGATGCTAGTGAGAGAAGAAAAAGGCATACTAGAGGTCCTAATTCCTTCCAAAGTAATGCTATATTTAAGCGACTTCAAAAGCTTTAAGGAACTGGTCTGCTCATTAAGTAGCTGCTGATGAACAAAGGTAGCAAAAAATAACAGGACATCTCCGGCACACTGATAATAAAGTTTTAGCACATAAAAAAATTTCCACAAGAACACTAGTGTTAAGGCACTATTAAAGAACACTTAATATTTAAACATGATCACCTATACTTCATGAGGCAACTATTAAAACATTCAAACTGGCATCAATGGAAAAGTGATGTAAACCCAACCTGTAAGTTGTAACAGAAAAATACTTTTAGACACCACTGTAGATGTATCACAGAAAACCCGATTTAAATCACTGGTAAATGCTACATATGCCTCTCATATTGCCATTTTAAATGGAATCTTAAAATAATTGCAAAGGCTGCAGAGAACTGCGAAAGTGATCTGGCAGTTCAAAATGCATTTTAGGGATAGATTTAGGGAGTACCAAGTTTCCTGTCAGAGACTGAAATAACTGCACTTTTAGCTCATTAGTATCCCCCCCCCCCCACCCCTTCTAATTCTTGCACAGCTTTTTGGTGCAACACCCCAAAACTTAGTATGAACCACTGGCTCAAGTCCAAACCCAAGCAAATTTAAAGTCTAAATTAAGCACGTATTGTTAAGAAGGCAAGAAGTTACTGTCCTGGTTTGAGCAACATGGGATTAATTTCTCTTTCAGTAATTTTACTTTTCAGTAAGGTTGCTTCTAATGCTAAGGGTAACTGTACTTTTAGAAGACTCTAGTGTGTGAATTTGTGAAATTATTTACTTTATAGCCAGATACGGTATGTACATTTCAAGGTCTCAGTGTTTTTGAGCTAGCCTGGTGCCGGGAAGAGGAGGAGCAAGACCCGGGCACTTGACCAAAGCTGGCCAAGAGAATGCCGTACCCCTGAGCCCTTCCCTTCCTCCCAAAGTCGTAGCGCTTGCCGTGCCTGACATTTGCTGCCCACTGCTGGGAGTGCACAGTTCCTACTGATAGAACTGGCTGAGTATAGTCCTTGTATATTTTACATTGCTATTGGGATCAATGTTGGTTCTTTAGTATTATTAACGTTAATTATTTAGTCTTATTCTATTAAATCTGTTTATATTTCAACCCTCGGGTTTCCTTGTTTTTTGCCCCAATTCCCCCTCCTGGGTGGGGAGGGGTCATCGGATAAGAGAATAATTGTCTAAACAACAACAAATTGCTGTGGATTCTTCAAACCATAAGAGTTACGAAGAATATTCATCTCTCCTCATATCTCCTGATTTCATTAAATCAAGGTCAGATGTGTTTCTAGAAGGTGCTTTATAATCAAATTTGAGTTCTCAGGCTTGTTCTAGTGTAATGGAAAGCAATGGATAGTCAGTAGGATACAGGTCAGACCACAGCTATTGCTCCCCTCAGTGAACTAAATACATGCTCTCCTTTTTGTCAATCTTTCTGAGACCTTGCTTTTGTATGCACTCAGTCCCAAGTGGAGTTGACTATTTCTGTTTGCTTATGAAGGTTTCATAATTTCATGTCTGACCTTTCCGTAACATCAGAAATATTACCGCTGAAGTTTTTAAAAGGGCATTAATGACAATTAACAGGTTTTTTGCTGCGTCCCCCATCTTCCCCAGCTGCATTTCAAAGTGCTTTGCTAATACACACAGTTTCCACAACTTGAATATGGGAGACAAAGAGCTTGAAGTACCAGGATAAAAGTTATATTCTCAAAATTATCGGAATATAATATTATTTGAAGCATACAGTTTTCTTTCAGATATTAAAAAAAAAAGAAACACAAACATGCTCCAGTCTTCTGAAATAGTGTTAAGTTTACCTCTTCAACTTGGCCATCTTCACCCCCATCTTTTTCTTTGTCTTCCTCTTCATCATCATCATAGTCTTCTTCCTCATCTTCTTCTTCTTCAGATGATGTGTCCCCTGCTCCATCAACTTGGAGAACAAGTGGTGCTTGTGGTTGTGCCTGTTGCTGTTGTGGTTGCTGCTGACCAGCTGCAGGAATCTGTGCTTGGGCGGGTGTAGGGGCAGCCACTGTTGTAGGTATGACTTGTGTTTTATTTCCTGTAAACAGGATCTGCTGAGGCTGAATAATCACTCCTGTCTGCTGGGAAATCCCTCCAGGGATAGGAGCCAAAACCTGATGGAATATCATTGCAAGTACTGTGGCTACTTCCATAACAGACTACCACATCACTTATCACAGAAAACAATTAAATATCAATCTGACTTGCACTAATTAGGAAAACAAGAGTTACCCATATTGCACCTATATCAGATACATAATTTAATTTTCAATAACATACCTCCTTTCAGTACTCCCATGTTCATTTTCTGCATTTTGCATCACTAAATCTAAGAAAACCTACTGTCTTTCTATCACAAAATGCTAGCACTGCCACCACACTTGAGTTCCGAGCACAGAAGAATGTTTAAATTCAAGTAAAAGATTGTTTTTAAACCTTCTCGATAAAACACTTAACTTTAAACTCTCTACAGGTTGTTCTTCAAGCTTAAACTGCACAACTGTGACACAATGCTAAATTAAATGCTTACACAGTCTGGACACACAGTTGACCTTGTAGCTCAACAAAAATCCTCATAAAAAATACTGTATTCATTAATAAAATAAGGAAGGGGGGTGGTGGTGTTTGTTTTAGGTATTTTCTTCTATATGTTATGTGACACAGAATAAATTTTAACTGATAAACACATTTTTAAAAGTATGTAGACTAGCATTATGCACTAAATATAATTGTCGTCAGGGGACACACAAAAGAAATTTTAAACTGCAGCCAGTCAGAATTTGGAAAGAATAAAAGTGACACTGAAAACGGCATTTCAAAATTGTTCATTTAAAAAAACCAAACCAAACAAAACAAAAAACAAAACACTTCCTAACACTGTTCCCTTTTTTTTTTTAATATACCGATTCTGACTTTGCATTCTACATCAATTTGCTCACAAAAATGCAAACCTCTTTAGTAATTATTATAATGTTTCTTTTCTTTCAGGTGTACCCATTCAAAAATTTTCTTTACCTGCTGTATAACAGGTGCTTGTACTCCACCAGGCTGCATTTGTGGTATGACCTGCTGCTGTAGAACAACCGGCTGCTGTGGTTGAATGATATACTGAGCTCCATTTGCAGTTCTAACTACTTGGAGGATCTGGCCTATAATAAAATAAACATCAAATTAATCAAATATAGAAATTCACTTTTAAAATTACCTTAGTTCAGAAGCTTGTTTCCTGGAAGACCACCAATGACAATTAAAGGACAGCATTTATGTTTCATTTTCACCAGTGAGAAGATACTATGCTATAGGAGCTGTGTCAGAAACAAAGAACTAATAAGGTTGTTTACAATCTAAATACGATCATGAGGTATGCAATCCAAAAATAAATTTACATATGCGAGCCAAAGTCTAATCCTTTAACACAGCACAGTATTTTAAATATTAGTTCCCACTTATGAACATACCTCATGTTTCAAAAGATAGGTTTTACAGATGGAAAGACACATGAACATACACCAACATAGGAATACAAGTATTTACATGACAAAAATTCTATCCACCACTAACACTGTGGTATTTCCAGGGTCCTGTCAGGTGATGTCCCTCCCTCAGATTCTTTTTCCTCTGATTACCACATTACAAGAAATTCCTCTGTGCATAACTTTCTTTGCAATATTATTGTGCAGTTGCCTTTTTGAAAAAAAACTATTCTTACACTCATTATCCACTTCTTTCTGTTCCCATAATGCCTATACTCGATTTTATTATCCTATAGCTTTATCATTTTATACCTTTCCTCACTTCACCAAATACATGACTCACATGCTTTTGGAGGTGGCCTCCAACTCTGAAAAGCAAGAGCTAAGATATATTCCAATATTAGTTTTTCACATTCCTAATCAGAAATATGGAGGAGGAGAAGAAATTAAATTAGATAATCCTGAAATTCATACATTTCCCCTCAAAGACTGATTTGATTTCCTGTTCTCCCTCCACAGCAAATGCAAAGCCCTAATTACTAAAATAAGTAAGTATGTCTGAAAGAAGGGACTACCCTTGCCCCTCATTCAAGAAAACATAATATGAATATTTGTAACTGAAGAAAAAAAAAGTTATGACCATAACAAAATTAACAAATGTGAGCCGCAGATTATGCTACGCTATGACAAACATATATATGCTGCCTTAAAAATTTGAAAGATTTGAATTTCTGGAACAGCTACACATTTAAATTTTATTTCAAGTACGCATCCATTAAACATTCAAATGTTTAAAGCAGGGAGGTTAATCCCAGGTGATTCTGAGCAGACTAGATGAATTACTCTGGCAAAAGCAGCAACTGATTCTAGAAAATAAGCTTTTTCAAATCTTTCTTTACTCTCCACGCAGAACGAATCTAGAATCGGGCTTATAAAATCAGCATAATACAAAAGTACATGAAGCATCAGATATGCTGTTCATAAAAGTAACATTATATTCTAAATGTATAGCAGGACAGGATTTAAAAATGATAAATCTAAAATAAATTTAGCATTGCCAGCAAAATTCCACTGCATGTGCTTAGCCAGTACAAGAAACTTTAAGACATTCCTCACCTAAAAGTCACAGAGTAAGTGATCCTGCTCTTTTATAACCAGTCTAGTATCTGTGCTCAGATCATGCATCACAAACCTCAGAAGCACACAAAGCAAAGAGATGGCAATGCCTGTTGTCTTGCTTCATGCGTTTCTCTAAGAAGTAGGGAAAAGTTACACAGAATCTAATCCGCATCGCTGTTAGGTCAGAATCACGAGGTTTTAAGACTAGCAAGTCAGTGAGCAAGACAGTCCAGGAGTCTAGTGAAGAGATTACCCTACCTTGTAAGGGTGAATGCCTAGGTTCTGCTTTATGACAATGTATAGCAGGGAGAAAACCCCGTAATTTCTCCCTGCCAAGCACCCTCAAAACCATTGTTTGATCTCAATGTTAAGACAGTTACCTGAATTTGTAAGTATCTGCTGAACAGGAGTAACGCCAGCAGGGAGAGCCAACGTAGCTGCAGTGGCTGCAGCACTCTGAAATACAAGAAAAGCTTTTTAATGGATGTTATTGCCATGTTTCATCTCACTGCATACTGCCTGAAAATATGTACCTTTTTACTGCTGTTTACAGTGTCTGCACACAAGTTTCTGCAGCTATTGAAATGCAGGCATTAATCAACTGTACATTACATTACATATAAAAATTATTTTCCTTCTTCCTTAATAGGAAGAAGCCTGAAGCAACAATCACTGAGCATCACACCTTAACCCAGCTCCACGTGGTTTCTTGGTTTATCTGCAAGCTCAGCACATATTTTTTTCTCCTCCGTCTTCTCTGCTGATCTACTAATAGAGTACAACACTGCATTGCTCACATGGCAATTTTACTTACACTTTTTCAAAGCAGCTAAAGCTATGGGCCCACTAATCTGAAGAAACATAAGGTACTGCAGCGATGATCAAGTTTGCCTGTCTCATTTTCACAAGGAGTACTAATCAGGTTTGCACTTTTCTTCATTCTGTAAATGATTTGCATTTCAAGTCCCGCGTAACACAGCTCTTTTGAGTGAACATACACATACAGTGTACTGACTGTTCACAGAATGACTAATTTTTTTCTCTCAAGACAGCTGGTTAGAAGAGAAAGCCAAAGACTCTCAATGGGTAATGATTTGAACTTACAAGAAAACTGAATTCGAACATGACTACGGGAGTTCCAAACACAAAAATCTGTATTAAGCCCTTAACTCACAGAGAGAGTGGACTTCTCCAGAGGCCTCTCCACGTCAAGGGTCTAAGTTCAGCTGCCTACGGAAAAGCCTCCCCTTCCCCACTATAAAGGAAGCATGGCTGATTACTCTTTGCTACTGAAAGGATTTAAACTTTATTACCAGGTAGAATGCATACTTCCTGTTAATAAGACTTATGATCTCCCCGTACTGGCTGGTCAATATAGTAGTTACAACTGCCAAAATTAGAGATCACCAAGCAAAACTAAAAAGTGCTCGTCTGCATCCTCGCATCCCAGAGAAAGGCAGATGAATAAACTCCCATTACCCTCTGCCTTCCAAGATATTCAAGGTCTGTCAGATCCATTCTTTAACACCAACTTAAATCTTTCTACTAAACACACACAAGAATTCCAAATTGACTGTGTATCTACTGAACAGTAGTCTTTTGCAGTATACAATTAATCTACATTTTGACAGCAGCAGAGTTCTAAAAGCATGGCATACTCATTTTTGCAATACCCATCAACAAGATCTAACTGAATGAGACAGGAAAAAGTGTTTAACTGTTGGACTTGGAAAGTTACAAATCATACCAAAATGGTTGCAAAAGATATAAGAAAAAGGTAGACGTTAACCTGCTCTTGGCCTCCAGGTAAATCATGCTATTTGAGTAACAAAGTTCAGGTCCTTTTCTGTAATAAGGTCAGTAGGTAATGGAGAAGTGAAGGCTAAGTAAACTGCAGCAGCTTTGACTAATCATGACATTTTGTTTTACTTGCTTTTACCATAAAAGTGGTAAGAATGTAATGAATTCCTGTCTTAATACACATATTTAATCTGTATTAGCTATTGTTTTAATTGTTTTGGACGCAATTTTTTTTTTTATGAGGCCAGAGCGTTTAAAGCAAGATAAAACAACCAAAATTAACCTCTAGAGATAAAAACTGCAAGAAAAGGGTAAATGACCAGACTTGGTTTTATACACTATTACAAAATTAGTGAATCAAAATCATGTGACCATAAAGGATCTATGTGATTTGCTAAATAATCTCTCATTTGATATAGGCTTAAATTTCAGAGTAGTTAATGTTTTTTCCTGCATCTAGCAAATACAATATGCTTGCATTATTTAATAGCCTTGTGTTGGTATGACAAGCACATCATCATGCAGATTCATACCAACACTACTCCAGTTTCTGATTAAAAAAAAAGTTTTGGTTAAATACATTTAAAGCAGAGGATCAAGATAAGTCCTAGATTTGTTATCAAAACTAAAGTCCTGGATTACTGTTCCTAGACTGTCAGTGCAGCAGGAGAACACAGTAAGATGTCAGACAGCTTTACCAGTGTGTCCTAAATTACTTCTATGCATCTGATGACTAATACCAGATTTGTGTTTACTATTTAATCAAAACAGCTTACATAATGACAGTACATGCATGTACGAACTTCTGCTTTTCTTACCATGCCCGACGCATTCATGTGCGGTATCAGCTTGGAATCTGGCACAATAACCTGCTGCTGAGGTGCTAGAAACAAAAAAAACAGCATTTCATGAAAACTACACACTCTCCCCAAAGCAACATCCAAGTCAGAATAATTTAGACAGAACATCACCCAAACATTAGCTGAGCTTCATAACAAAAACAGCTACTGAGCAGTCTCTGATCTTATTTTTACTCTCAAGACAATATACAACAGCAGATGGCTATTTGGGCTTTACAGATCTTAATTTCAACGGCTTCAGTTGCCTATTCTGACCCTAGGTAAAGCAAGACTTAAAATATAATTCTGAAATTAAAGGTTATTAGTGAGACATTGATAAACTTGCTAATGTCCAGTATCAGAGTTCTCCAAAAACATCAATGTTAACCATGACAGTGGTTAACTCTTAAAACAGACTTAAGCAAGAACTGTTGCAAGATGAAGAGTATGTCAACAGGATGCAGCAGTTAGCTTGAGTTAGGTCTCGCTAGTATAGCTGTTCGCATAAGATCAGGATCTTCACTGTCCTTCTAATGTAGCAGAAGCAGATGAAATACGATCAACCACTTGTCCCAAACAAGAAAATAGTTCTGGTGTGCTAAAGGAAAGAGACAGCTAAACTATGCAAACAACCTGTTGATCATCTAGAAGAGCAAAAGTAACCAAGTCTATTCTCCATCCAGTCTTACAACTAAGAACACTTAAGAATACTGGGGATAACAGAGATTCTGGAAAAGATTCTGGGCAGGGAAGCCCCACAACCTTGAACCAAGATCTGAGGCCATCTCTCCAACTTTCAAGGAATTCAGGGACGGCAAAAGATGCTGCTCTAGTTGAACCTGCTTTGGCAGGGGGGGTGGACAAGATGATCTCACAAGGTCCCTTCCAACCCCTACCATTCTGTGATTTTGTGAAAAGAGCCTAAGGAAATCTCATGACCCTGTGCCAGGACCCCATACAGGACAGCAGGAATCACTACAGCCAATCGTCCTCATCTCTCTCTGGGACTGCACCAGGTCATGCAAGAAGTACTACACCATCTTCCCCACGGAACAGGGAAGTCAAGTAATTCATAAAACTGCATGTCTGTGATTAAAGTGCATTGATATTCTAAATTCATTTAGCCTCCACACTGCCATTTGGTCATAAGCCACAACATTGGGCAACAATAAATCAGTTTTAAATGTATTATTATAGGCAGGATCTCATTCAACCTTAAGGCACAAACGGGAGGACAGGGACCTCCATATTAGTGGAGGGAAACCTGGTCAGTAGAGTCACAGACATTCAGCTAAGGAGCCACTACAGGTCTTGGTGAATAGACTTTCCAGGCTCTGCTGACTGTAACTTGAGCTGAGACACCTGGATCGTTTGAAGCCACGTGTATTTAGGGGTCTTAATCTCAAAATGAGTTTTATCCCAACAATCAAAACTGATTTATGTCCAGCCAAAATACAAATAGTACTGTAAGAACAAAACAAAACAAAATAAAACACAAAAAAAACCACACCAAGGAAAAAAGCCCCAACAACAGGTTCTCGTCACGCTATTTCTCTCCTGTGGTTGGGTTTGGGTTTGTTTGGGGTTTTTTTTTGGGGGGGGGGCGGCGATCAACTCATAGCTCTCTTTTGTGCCTCTAACAACATAGGGTTTGATCCATGAAATCTAATACAAAGACTAAAGTCTGAGACTGACTAACCACAGATAAATATTTTAGGCAACAATTTTAATAGCACACTGAAAGCTCAACTCAAGCATTTCACAGGTGGCAGATTTGTTTACACAGCATATATGCAGTAAAATCCAGTAGTATTTATCTTAGTTTTCAAATGAAATTGTAATTGGTGAAAATGCTTCCCTTAAATTATTAATGGAGAATACACAAGACAATTATTACAAGAAACACTACTGTTACGGCTAGCTAAAACATACCTTGAATATCCCCAGCTAGACAGTGTGCAATCTTTTAAGACCACAAAAATACCCAGCCATTATGGTTTTCACTTGAAACTTGTTCTAACATGAAAAAACATCTTCTACATATACTCAGACTGTCATACAAGTATTTTTCACGTCCTAGCATCCACTTACGCTAAACAATAATACATTTTTTAAACCGATTTGCTCCTAATGACCTTACTACCTTATGACTAAATTGTGAACTGCCTATGTATATTGGCTTGAAATTACAGAGCTGCTAATGGATTTGACAGAATCTGAAAGGCATGTACTTTGAAAACGTAAGTTATGTAGTAGAAGACCAAGAGAAGAATTCAGCCTTTCCAAAAATCTTCTGAAGAATATGACTAACACAAATACAGAGATATTTCTCACCAAGACAGCTCTCTTGACCCATTAAATAGGGGCAAGCAGAAACAAAGTTTAACATAGAGACACAAAGTTATCCAGCAGATAAACACCTTGCCCTAGATTTAGAACATGCTAAGGAGTTGGTCTAACTTGAAAGTCTTTTGCCAGAGAGATTAGAGAGTAAGTCTGACCTTGCTGAGACGCTGGAATAAGGACCTGTTGTGGCTGAGACTGCTGCTGCACAGTCTGCTGCGGCTGAGGTTGTGTGTGATGGTGGTGGTGATGATGCTGCTGTTGCTGCTGCTGCTGTTGCTGCTGTTGCACCTGCAACAAAAGCTGCTGCTCTTCTGAATGGAAGCCATCTACAGCCTTGGACTGCATCAGCTTGTTCTCCCACAGCTAGTTTGGAAAAGGAAAGAGAAATCTCTGTGTACAACTTTTACTTGACGGGGTTTGTAACAATATCGAGACAGCACTCCAAAATCAAATTTGATTTCACTGTTTATCTTGTGCAGTCTACTTAGCCAAAATGCCCTTAGGCAAATACAGACTTGAAGAGATAACTCCACGGAAGTAATGTTTTAAGATGAGGAATTAAATATCCCTTAAGAATTGCCAGTCCAAGCTTAAGCTTTAACATTCATTCTTTCTTCCAAGTGCGGAAGATTCATAACAACCCTAATAGAAGCATGAACAGATATAAACTGGCAGCTTTAAATGAGCCTTCAAGATTTCACACCTACTTTCTTTCTTTCTTACCTCTATAATCACAAAAATAATTCTTTATTACAGCTTTCTTCAAGCCATTTCTTCTTGGAACTCCTCAATAAAAGTTACTTGAAGATTACTGCCTCATAACGCACTTCAACAGGAACTACCAGTATACCTAAGATAATGCTTCTTTACAAGCATTTACGCAGTTTCTACAATATCAAATTCAGCTCCTCCAGCCCTTCAGTTCTTGATGTCAGCTGACGCGTCTCCCAAGAAAAGCCACAGACACAAAAAAAACAGCTTTTGCAAAAAGACAGCAATGCCAGTATTTCGTAATAACTCAGAGTCAAAAAGACTACAGGCACCCAGGACTCCCGATTTCAAGTCCTTCTCAGGGCTCCCTAAGTCTTCCTCTTCAAGACTTCATTTTTCTTCTTGTCTCTTTCCTCATTCAGTCTTTTCTGACATCATTCGCAGAACACATCTGTGACATGAACATCAAGGTGCTTTTCTTCTAGCAGTCACCCCGTTTCCACTAAGACAGGTCACAGTTTCACGGAAAAAAAGTCTTCACCTGTTTCTGTCTCGCCAAAGTCAAAATTCCTTTCTCACGCCATCCATTTTTTTTAACACTTCAAATATACTGAGAGTGAGGGATGTCCTGCTTTGTGAAGTCCTTATTCAACAGCTGAGATAAGCAGGCACTTACTTTCCCAGTTTCCTCCCCCCCCCCGACTTTTCTCTTTCCTTTTGAAGGCTTCTTTTACTCAGGAAGGATTTGAAGAAAGCCATAGGAAACCCATTAAAGCTCAGGTCAACATCCTGCATTTTGTTTGGACCCTTGGGAACAGTTCAAACCCACTGTATGTAAAACAATTCTGAACCTGAGAGCTTCAGAACAGTGGGATGCACACAGTGCAATTTATTACGTACCACCCCCCAAAAACAATACTTCTGCGAACTACAAACCATACATGCAAAAATCTGACAATGCAACTCCTCTTCTTCAGAAAGACAAAAACATCAAGCAGAGCAGGCATTTTATTTTTCCTGCAGAGAAACCTTAAGGATTGTCTACCTCTAAAATAAATGTATTCTCTCCTTTTATTTTTAAAGATACAATGTGTCAGGGACTGAAATAACACTGTGAATTTGGACGCCTGCTGTTATAGTTTATGTCTCAGTCTGACATGCCAGATTAGGGAAAGTAAACAGGGTGAGCAGATCTCTCTATACAGCAGTGTAATTCAAATAATATGGGGCTACACATACGCAAAATACTACAATGCTTAGCTAACTAAAAATTAGTATTTTTACTGTGTACAACAGTAAGCAGATCTGAAAACCAATTGCTGTATTGGTCTATTAAAAAAATCTTTTATGTTGCAACTTACTGTTTTGAGTTCCATAAGAACTTGTTCATCCACTCCTTCATCCAGAAAAATTTCTCGGACATCATTGATGACATCTTCAATTACAGACCTGTACAATTTAGGCTTTTAAAAAAAAAAAGTAACTGATCAGCATTGTTTTGAAAGAAATTTATCACTTTAATGTTAAAATAAGGATTTCCCCCACAAAAGAACTCTGAAAACTGCATTACAGAATACACTGCATATTTCCGAGTGACTAAAATATCCCAGGGGGTATAAATCAAGACCAGCTCAAACAAGGTGAAAAGGGAAGGGGCTGTTCGCTATCTTCTGTGACATAACTACAGCACAAGAGTTTTCAAGCCAGGATGAGTGTAATTCAAAACAGAGAAAAGGAGATTGTTTTCCATTCAGTAAATTTGTTTCCTGCTTGCCAATGTACATACTGAATATGCAAAAATATTTGCATGTGTGCAAAATATTCATGTCAAAGAACGTTAAAAGTTCAAAAGTATACTAGATAAATACAGAGAAAAGAAACTTGTTAGTGCTTGCTATTTCAACAGAAGCCAAATATGGCTCAGAATGATCTCGAGCTGAAAAACACTGAAGGCTCAGAAAACTGGAAGCATTCACGTGAATGTCCTATTCTTTCTTACACATCTGTTTACAGAAACCATAGAAGAGGATATTAGGCTAGACAGGCTTCTGTTTTCAATCAGTACTTATGTTTTTACATAAGAAATTTTTCAGGGGGAAATACTACAAATACATTATTATTCTATTATGCTGATTTCATGCCTAAACCGCCAATAATAAAGTGAACCATCAATTCACTTTAGGTTGCCAAAAGAAGCTGTGGAGTCTCGATCCCTGGAGATACTGAACAGCTGTCTGGACCTGATCCCGGGCAACTGGCTCTCGGTGGCCCTGCTTGTGCAGGGGGCTTGCAAGATGGCCTCCAGAGGTCCCTTCCAACCTCATCCATTTTGTGAATTTTAAAATGCAGGTACAATTTTTAAAAGGGAATATAAATACTCAATTTTATCAATCAAAGCACAAAATTTAACTCATAGGGCCATAGGACAACTGTACCATGCACATGCTGTACCTTTTAAACAGCACAGCTTGGACCTCTCTGCATAGATGTGAACCTCAACGGTACTTTGGTTGGGTTTAAATATCTAATTGCAAGGTAGCACTACAAGCTCTAAATTAGGGTTGATCAATCTGCAGCCTGTGAACCATATATACTTCACTGACCAAGGCTGTTCCTTGATCTGGGGGTAGACCAATTTTAAACTGATCTGAAAGTAGCTACAGCTTTCTGTACGCTGACATCGTCCTCTACCCCATTCCGTAAATTCCTTAAGTAATAACTCTCAAATGAAGCCACACACATCAGATATGTTGAATATATGCAAAACAATCATTCTGTACTTGTGTGGTGGGTTTGGCACCCCAAGAGGGCTGCACCTCCAATAGACATACAGAAAACCTGCACCAAGCACATGCAGTTAGTTCAGCAGTGCTGGAACCACACAAATTTACTGCACACACTTGAAACATTTCTTTTATGCATAAGCAGTTGTTTAATGCATCCCAGAAGTGTTGAATTTGTTACAGATATGCTGCAGACTACATTGCACACATTACAGAATTGTTATGCCTATGTTATGGAATAATGAAGGGGAAATAGCAGCACATGATTTATTAGTCCAGGAAAAAGATGAGTGGCCAATAAGCACAAAAATAAATTTAATATCTTTGCTTTTGTTTCAAAACAAACAACAACACAAAACTTAAAAAAATTCATTGATATTACGAGAAGAGAAAAGAACCTATTTGGAATCCTGGAACTAAGAACTAAGCAGTCTGGTGGCTGCTTGGTGCATTATGCCTTCGTGCCCTTAGTGTTTAAAATAAGCTTTGCATTGGAGCATACTCAAGTGATTTTCTTACAAAAAAGCCCAAATAAACAAACAAAAAAAGGTGGGGCGGGGAGGGGAGAAAAGAAAAAAAAAGTCCCCAACATAAAACCCAACATACTACTCTGTTATTGACCACACATCATTATTTTGGCAAATGGCATGCTATCAGCACCCTAATTTTTCTTCATTTTACATTTCATCAGTTTGCCACTTTTCAGTTTTAAAACATGCTGCTGCAAATCAAGCAGCTGAAATGTTAAAATTTACCCTCTAGTCTCTCAAAAAAACATTTATGGCCTCAAGTAACAGGGTAAGTTTGCCATCCTTGAACGCTAAGTTTACAGCACCTATGTCCAGAACTTAACTTCTCCAAAAGAAACAGAACATACCAGACTACTTCCAGATTTTTTTTCTTTCAAAACAATACTGCATGCTCACATATCCAGGCTTCAAGTACAGCATTAACTGTGCTTATAGAGACATTTGAAACAGATTTCAAAACCAGAGTACTTTTGAGCCCTAGTATTTTAAATCTGCGTAGTGAGTAACTTAGAAATACCAAGCATCATTAACAGGATTATTTTCCCACTTAGATTTAATTCATAGCAGATGCAAAAAGACATTCTACTTAATAACACTAAGTCCTATTATTTCTATAATTAAACAAATTGCATAAAGCTTATACAATTCAACTAGCACAGAAATGCTACCTAACCTATTCCATATATTGTTCCTTATTGTATTAAAAGCATCTGTTTCTTAATGCCAAAACCACATTCTGCAAATAAACATACTTAACCTCAGGCATGTGAGTTACTTTACTTAAGTCAAGAGAAATAACTCTACGTCTGAAATGATAATAAAAATTCCTGCAGGATGGAGACTGCATTTTCTCCTTAAATCCTCCTCTCCTTCAATCATCTATTAGGTCCACTTTTCTAATAAAAGATTTTACACAAACAGGCCCTAAGAATTTCCACCAGCAGTTACCGCCTCCTATCTCCACCGTCAGGCATTTTTGCAAGGTTGATTCACAAAGCTTCCTCAGTCTATAAAGCCCTAGGAAAAAAGTATCAACATTCAGATAGAACAAACTGACCCTACAGCCCAACAGTCTGCTTGGGAAGGTCTCCTTTTTTCCCTGTGTAGTAAGGCAAATTCAAAGAGCAGGATACTGGTTTCTAGTGTCCAGCATTAGTTCAGCAAGAGAGCAGAAAGGCAGGTTAGAAGCGCAGATGTTCACCCTGCCATTGACGCAGCATCCTTCTGCACAACTTCCAACAGCCCAAGCAAGCGGCTAAGCCCCCCAAAAGGCAACGGCCACAGGGGTGCAGTGAGCCGAGTGCAATGCAGGTTAACGAACCCACGAGCAGTTTGTACGGGCATGGATCTCTCTGCACAGTGCGCTGGACCTAAAGATGGGTCAGAATTTTTGGATGCTGTTCTAATCACGCATGTATGATAGACTCATGGCTGTATGATTAGAAGGGAATAGAAAAGAAAATAGCTGCACGCTTATAATGAAACAGTGCCCGTCTGATTTTACCTATGCATGTTTAGATACTACTCAAAACTCCTGTCCGGTTGAAAACATTGTCTTGTGTACACTCCTACTGAACTTCCAGCCCAGGCGGATGCGATGCCTTCAAGAGCCATCCATAGTGGAATTTTGAAGAATTTCACACAATGTTTTTT
Source organism: Pluvialis apricaria (assembly GCA_017639485.1). Classification (NCBI taxonomy): domain Eukaryota; kingdom Metazoa; phylum Chordata; class Aves; order Charadriiformes; family Charadriidae; genus Pluvialis; species Pluvialis apricaria. Next base: position 24,163,572 of record CM030012.1, on the reverse strand, counting down.
TCCTACCTCAACAGAGGCAAATCCAGCAAGTAAAATTACAAAACAGCCTTAAGCCCTAGCTTTAAAAGCAAGTACACTGTATTGTTTTAGATATACACTAAGTTTACTTTAAGCATTATATATACGACGTTCAAGCTGTTTATACAAACCACCTAAGACTCTGAAGTTGAATGACAAAATTATTTTCATACACTGCTACCTCAAAAAATAAACATGGGAATACATCTACTGAACAAATCTAAAGATGGGACAGCAGGTGAGTTAAGCTTTCCAATAAATTTCCGCATTCAGTCAGAGAAAGCAATGAGAACATAATGGAAACTTTAAAGATTGCTATTAAAATAATCATGCTTTCATCTGGTTTATGTTAAAGTGCCTCCCTCATAAAGACTACATTGCTGTAAACTTCAAGCTCTTTTAAGAGCAAAATACTCAAATCACTATTCAATAAACACTACTCCAAACACTTACTATAGATTAAAGACAACAATTAAAATTCCTGATTTATTAGATACAACCACAAACACATAGAAAAGATTTGAAATCTAGTACTTCCCCCTCTGGGAACATAAGGAAACGATTATATTTCACTTTCTCTGTGCATCTTGTAAAGAAAACTCCGAGTATGGTGAGACTGCTACACACACACTCCAAATCCAAGGAGCAACCAGCAAGCTATTTTAAGAAATGCCACATGCCTTTGGGGGCTTACACTTCCTACATTCCTTCAGTTTCAAGGGTACAAAAAAAATGCATCTCTTTGTAATTTTTATCACAACACTTGGGATTTTCAGCAGTTTGGCTTTCCAATAACCAACACATTATGGAGAGATATACCGCAGCACACTTTGTGCGTTTGACAGTAGTTTGTTCCTGCTTGCTTCTGCAGGTATCCCTGAAACGTCGCTAATCTTTCTCCTGCCTGTGCAGTTAGAGCTGGAAGCTAGCTATATGACAGCTACAAGAGCACACTGTAAAGGTAACTAGTTTTTGTCACGGTTACATCAAAGGTGTGCATAAAAAGAAGTAACACATAATCTACATTGTAAGCATTAAAATTAGAGCTTTTTTTATGTTGTCGTGGACTCTTACAAATAAATTACCTTTGTCATCTACAAAATCTTGTACTGCATGTAACTGTTAACGTCTTATATTTGTTCTTTATCAGGAAGAACAGATTTCTAGCAATTCAGATTTGATTGGATGCCGATGTGATACTATCGACACATTAGGCTCAAAGTCTAGCTTCCTAAAGTTATCACCTGGTTGCAGTATTTCAAAAAGGTTACTATGCATCTTTGGTAATCGTAGGGTAAGCAGCTATTGAAGGAGACCTGAATTTGACAAAGTTGACCATGCACCATTGCCAGGTTTCACTACTTTATCAAAAATTAGCCTAAAGCATACCTATTTGAAGCATTTTTAAGCTTGGCTTTTGCTATTCCAAACACAATGTTCAAAGATGGACACCTTCCGAGAGAGCTTTACAGAAGTTGTGTCAGTACAGAAATGTAGCTGAGATAAAGTGAGTCTTAGTAAATTTGTGAATCAAAGATATTTACAAGTACTCTGTATATATTCAGTATATATACTGCTATTCAGTACTAACTCAGTCAAAAAAGAGAAGCAAAACCTATAATTTACTACATGGAAATAGATCCTTTCCTTGCAATCAAAAAATAAAGCCAGAAGTTTATAAACAGAAGGACAACTAACAGATTCAGATCACGCACATTCAATACGCATCCTACTGAGTAACTGCCCCACATGTAATGGCTGACTATTTTCCTAAAATTTTCTGATACAAAACTGGACACAATATCAAAGGAACGATGCTACTTTGCAATTGCATGACGCTAACTCGCAGGCAGGTCTGTAAAATTTCAGATTTGGAAAGGAGAACTAGGATGCTTCGCATTTGCTTTTGTGTAATGTTTTGCAGTATACAAAATATTGCAATTAAACCAAATATTAGTGAAAAAATCTAAAACCTTTGGTCTGCCTGGACTGTAGTAAAATATTTGTACACCTGTCAGCTTTGGTCACCAGAAACGCACAGAAATCACAGAGTAGTATCCGCGACCCACGGACAAAACTTTAACACCGACATTACTTTTAGGGCAACAGCTGTAGTCAGACCTTGGCAAAGCGCCATACAGCAAGTACCACATCTCTCCTTGACGTCCTGGATAAGGGGCCATTTAAACTCTTTACTTTCCCCACCCAGCCAAAAAACTACTTCGAAGAGCTTAGGCAGGAGGGCACAGGGAAGGTGCAGTAGCTGGATGCTAGGGACAAAAAAAAAAAAAAAAAAGAAAAGGAAGAAAGAAAAGGAAGAGAAAAAAAAAATAAAAAAGGTAAACCGTCCCAAATACTGGAGGGGATGAAACCCGTCTTTGTGCGATGCGTAACAGCAAGGGAAAGTCCACTCCATCTACACCGGCTGAGAGCCGCCCCCGCCGGAGCCGGCAGAAAAGCAGCAGCGGGGCTCCGCGGGCCGGTGGGCGCGGAGGGAAGGGACGGGGGGAAAAAAGGGGACGGGAAGGGGGAAACCCGGCGAGAAAGGCCGGCCGGCATGGCAGGGAAGAAAGCCGAGCCGCCAGCCTCCCCGGCGGAGGCATGCACCTCCCCGCCCGCGCTCGGCGGCTCGCTCCCTATTTAAAGGCTGATGTGGTGTTTAAATGGAGAGGCGGTGACGTGGGGCTGGAAAGCACCTTCCCATCCGAGCAGAGTCTATATTAGAGAGCGGCAATAGCTCTATATAAACAGGGCAGCCACAGGGAGGAGGAACACAAGGAGCGGGGAGGCAGAAAGGCAGGGGGAAGCCATGATGGATCTGAGAGCCACAAACAAGGGGGCCGAGCCCGCCGCCGGGACGCCGGGTTTGTCTCCTCCAGCGCTTCGGGGCGGGGGGTCGCGGCCGGGGGGGGCGCGCAAAGGGGGAGCGGAGCGGAGCGAGCGGCGGCCGAGGGGGGTCCCGGCGGCCGCGCAGGTTTGTGTGACTGCTTGTTGCAAACCTCCGTGAGTACAAGTGCAGCAGCGAGCCACCCGCCAAGGTGCAGAAAGCACGAGAAGGGAACGGGGGGGAAGAGGGTTGGGGTTTTGGGGGTTTAATTTGGTTTTGTTTTGTTTTTTTTTTCTTTAAAAAAAAAATAATAAATACTGCCTCGCTCGCCGGAGAGGAGTTGAGGGCTCTCGCCCGGCGTAGCCGACCCGGCTGGGCTGGGAGAAGTGCTTTTCAACCATCGTCTCCTTCTTATAAAAGCAACATAAAATGGCTCCAGCGGAGCCCGGGCGGGCTTCGCCGCCACCGACACCGCAAAACCGAAACCTGGCTCGGGCGCCCGCTTCCCCTCGCCCCGGGACGGCGGCGGGGCGGGGGGCGGTGGTGCCCGCGCTGCCCCGCCGCTCGCCCCTTCCCCGGGCGGCTCCCTCCTCCTCCTCCGGCGCCCCCCCCCCCCCCCCCCCTCCCCGCCCGCCCTTCCCCTCCCCGCCGGACCCCCGGCCCGCAGGCGGCGGCGCGGCCCCGGCCTCCCCCGCGGGGCTCCGCCGCCCGCCCCGCCGCCCCCGGGCCGCCGCCGCCGCCCCGCTCTCACCCCCACACCCCCCACCCCCGCTCCCGCCGCCCCTCTCCCGCCGCCCCCGGCTCCGCTCTCTCGCCGGGCGCCACAAGTTGGCTCCCCGCCGCGGAGGGGGGGAGGCTGCCCCGCGAACCCCCACCCCCCCCCACACACCACCACCACCACCCCGCCGCCCCTTCCCGCCGGCGGGGGAGGGGGCCGGGACCGCCCGAGGCGGGCGGCGGGAGGGAAGGGAGTGCGGGGGAGGGGGCGGCGGGCCCCGCCGGCCCCCTCCGCCCGCGCTGCCCCCGGGGCCCCCCACGCCCCCCGACCCGGTCCTTACCACGGGGTTTGTGTTAGTCGAGCTCGCCATGTCCCGAGCCCCCCGGGACGCCCCCAACCGCGGGGGGGGGGGAGTCGCCCCTAAAACAATAAACCTGCCCGGCTGCGTCCCCCCAGAGCCCGCGCCTTCCCAGCCCCGGCTCACGGGCGAGACCCCGCGGCCTGGCCCGGCCTCGCTCGCCGGCCCTGGGGCTGCAGCCGCCGCCGCCAGCCGCCCGCTCTGCCCGCTTCGCCCCTTTATATAGCGAGAGCCGAGCAGCTGCGCGAGCGGCCGGGGCGAGAGGGGGACGCGGGCGGGGGGGGGGTGGGGGGTGGTGGCGGCGAGGCACCGCGAGAGCTGCGCGCGAGACCGCGCCGGGCCGGGCGCCCGTCACGTGAGGCGCCCGCCCCGCCCGCCGCCATGACACCTACCGAGGCGGAAGTGAGCCGCGCACCCGGCTGCCGCGCAGCGCGCGGGGAGCTGGGGAGGGCCCTACCGAGGCGGAAGTGTCTGCGCATCGCCGTCCGGCGGCGCCGGGGCTCCGCCTCCTCCCCCCGCGCGTGACGCCATGGCGCCCGCGCGGCGGGCGGCGGCGCGAGGCGGTGGGAGCGAGGGCCGCCTGGGCCCGCCGGCGCCAGGCTGTCCCCGGGCCCGGGCAGGACGCGGTGTGGCAGATGGGGCGGCAGCCTTGAAGGGGGAAGACCGGGGGGGAAGGGACAGGGACCGAGGCGGCCCGTGCTGCCGGTCACGGCCGGCGTCGGGCTCGGGAGACAGGAACGCACCTCAGCTCTGCGCCCGGGAGCTGTTTGCGCCGTGGCGATGGAGAGCTGCGGCCGCCTGGTTCGGGGCAGGAACGGCTCTTGCCGGCCTGCAGGAAGCGGGGCTGGAGCCCTGCCTGGCCCGGCGAGCGCTGGGGCCTCCCCTCGCAGGCGGTTAAACAAAAGGCCCCACGGGCCCGGGGGCTGCTGCTGTAGGCCGCAGGCCCCGCAGCGCTTCTGGGCTCTGTGCCACCATCCGGACTGGTAACCGAGACCGGAGGTGATCAGGAAGAGGGAGGCAGCAAAATCTAAGAAATTACTGCTCTCCACCATCAGGGTCTCGCTGGGGCCCAGGGGTGGTCACTGATTTGCAACACCGCCGCTTTTAGGAGTTCCGCACAGAACCGGTGGCAATAGGGATTTCCCATCTGTGCAAGGCGTTGTCAGAGCCCTGCCAGCTGGCTTAACTTACATCTTCCCCTCTTTATTGCCATCTTTTCCATTCTCTCTCGTTATCCCCTTTCTCTATGGCAACCCGTGAGACGCACATAATGCAGGAAAATCTTCCCAACCATGAGTATTGTTCCATCAAAGTTAACGTCACCGCTGCCGCCACCACTCAGTCCTTCTTAGCACAACTTCTGAACCCCGCTCACCCCTTAGATCTCCAGCGGTAAGTCACCTGTGTAAGTCCCACTCAAGCATAAGTGAAAAATAACATTGAATTCTGGCTCAGCATGTGCGAAGCATAGTAGGTTATGCGTCCTCAGTAAATACTGTTGTGCAGACTACATTTGTTACATTACCTTCAGGCTGAAGTCCTACCTATTGACCAGCCCAAGTAACAAGTTCAGGAACTCCTGTCTGGTATCTTTTGAGGGGAAGGAGTTTGTTAGTGGGTACAGGAGACCCTCCCCTCCCATTCTTCAAAATGCTTCATTTCTACGGTAATGAACACCTCCTTCCCTTCTGGAGTGCAGACTGTGTATAGGGACGTGACTGGTTTACAGTGGGCCAGCTGATGAAGCCACTGTTCGCTGTGCGTACTGGTGGAGCCCTGGCTAACCTGTAGCGTAGCTTACGAAGTTTTACCATTCTCGGCTGTCAAACTCCAGCTTTTTGCTGGAGCTTTCCACCTGCATAGCACAGCCAACAGGACTGCAGGGGGTCTGCCCCCTCAGAAGCCATAATTCACAGTGCAATGAATGAACTACGGGGACTGATTGATTGATAGTGTTATTTGACTTCCGATGCCTCCGATAAGAAGGTATTAATCTCTCGCAGAGAGTTTGTACTTCACTGTGAAGTGAAACTGCTGAAGTGACTGGCATACCACCAAGAAGGAATCAGATAGCCATTCATACTCTTCCTCTTTTTTGACACGAGGCACTGTATAGCTACAGTTTCCTTCTTTCCTGGAACCCCCTCCCTGTTTTTTCAGAGTGGCTCACTGAATAATTACAAAATTTAACATATGGGCATGATAGCAGTAATGGCTCAGTCTGGTTTCATGCTCCTTTCTGTAGTTCAGCAGACTGTCTTCCCAGAAGGTAAGACCTGCGTGCGTAGCCCTGTCGCAGTTTCTCAGGCACCAATATCAAGTTGTGGTGCAGCACTGCAAACCCCCTGAGTGCCTCTAAAGAATATTGTTGTGAACAAAATCAAGCCCTCGTGAGAAATGCCCCATTGAGTCAAGACTAATGGTCCATCTAATTCACGGCAATTCAGCTGCTGCTTGGGGAGAGCAAGCGAGTTAGCGAGTTAGCCGCTTGCTGAACGCTGTTCACCTTGTTTTTGCCCAGCATCACAGTCGCCTGCTGTGTTGATGCTAGGGGATTCTACTTCATTTAGCATTTTGTTAGACTGGAATAACGTACATGTTTATGTGTAGCGCGGTAGCAACACTAGTAATCTGGATAGCGTCAGTAGGTATAAGTGACATAACAGCATTACTTTTATAGTTAACTGTATTTATCTGCTAGCATTCTCTTTTGTTTACTAGTCAGGCATGAATCTCATTAAATTTGTGTGTTATCCTGTCTGTCTTCTTTCTCCCTAAGGTTCTACCAGTGACAACTCGGGGTGGCTTCAGCGGGTTTAGCAATAATGTCGGCTTTACTCTTGGCTGGACACTACTATTTTAACCATTGTACTGTCCAGGCTTGAACTCCACAGTGATGATGGACGTTATACCCAGAGCAAAGAGGATGACATTTGGGTAAACTTTCTCCTTCGCTGAAAAATTCGTGCAAATATGGGATAGTGTAGGGAAAAGCATATTTGTGCGCAAGATCAAAAGCTGATGATTGGGTGTCGTAGAGGAGGAAATAAAATAAAATAAGTTCTCACTCAGTCCTAGGTACGATCATCTTTCTTTTTCTACCAAATGTTTGAGACAAAGACAAACAAATTGTCTTTTATAGCCAGCATTCAGAGGCACATGGTCTACATTGAGTGCCCTGGATGATTCTGTCCTGTTAGTACCAGAAGCATCTCTTGCTTCTCCTCAGCAGAGCAAGTGACTTACTACTGCAACAGTAGTTGCTAAGTTAATATAAAGAGTTTAGGATATGGAGATGTTTTTAGTTCATCAGAGAACTACATCTTTTAGAAGAGAGATCTTTGAACTTGTGAGTAGGAAGCTGGGGTGGGGAAAGGAAGAAATAAATTTTATTCAGTATGATTTTTGGGTTGATGGCACTTCCATTCTAAAGTTCTTAGCAAGTACTAATGCGTTGTTCTTCACAGCATATCCTTCAAGAAGATATTCTGCAAAGGAATAACTGACGGTATAAGTATTTGCTAATGGGGGGAGGGATAGGACACATTTGAATCTAGAAACTCAACGGTGCTAAGTACCTGTGATTGCCACTGAAAGCCACCAGCTAGCAATTCAGCTGAAAATAAGAACCACAAAATCTTGATGCTAAGTCAAAACACATTAAAATTAAATTGTGATCTTCAGGTTTTATTTGTGGGTGGTTGGGGTTGTTTGTTTGTTGGGTTGGTTTTTTTTTATGGAGGTTTCTTGTTTCATCTGAAAATGGTTAAAAAAAAATAAAATCTGAAGATACTCTTCTGCCTCCCAAGAGCAGACCGTGCCTGATCTCCTACATCTGGAGAAATCAGTACCTAATCAGTGTCAGCGTGCTCTCATTTTTCTTTGAAAACATTTCTGATCATACAGCAAAGCATAGAGTACCTAGTATGAGGCATTGCTGACACAGCGGTTTATAATTTCTTCAGGAAAGCTTAAGTATGATCATGTCAACTGGTTCACACACACCCCTCCCCAGAGGAGGGGTGATTAAGCGAGGAAAACAAAAGTTTGTCTTAACTATATTCGAGGACTGCAAATCTTAACATGACAGAATGAGGGTGGAAACCTGCAGAGGGTGGAAGCAAGGACAGGTAGCCTGGGAGGAACACAGAGACATTGGCCGAGCAGCCAGGTTAGGAAGCTAAAGCCCTGATATAAATAAATCTGGCCACGGGCATCAAGGGCAACAAGAAAAGCTTCTACAGGTATGTCAGTGATAAAAGGAAGACGAGGGAGAATGTGGGCCCTCTCTGGAAGGAAACAGGAGACCTGGTTACCTGGGATATGGAGAAGGCTGAGGTACTCAACGACTTTTTTGCCTCAGTCTTCACGGGCAAATGCTTTAGCCACATGGCCCAAGTTGCAGAAGGCAAAGGCAGGGACTGGGAGAATGAAGAACTGTCCTGTAGGAGAAGACCAGGTTCAAGACCTAAGGAACTTGAAGGTGCACAAATCCATGGGACCTGATGAGACCCATCCATGGGTCCTGAGGGAACTGGCGGATGAAGTTGCTAAGCCACTGTCCATCATATCTGAGAAGTTGTGGCAGTCCAGTGAAGTTCCCACTGACTGGAAAAGGGGAAACATAACCCGCATTTTTAAAAAGGGAAAAAAGGAAGATGCAGGGAACTACAGGCCGGTCAGTCTCACCTCTGTGCCTGGCAAGATGAGGGAGAAAATCCTCCTGGAAACTATGCTAAGGCATATGGAAAATAAGGTGATAGGTGACAGCCAACATGGCTTCACTAAAGACAAATCATGTCTGACAAATTTGGTGGCCACCTATGACAGGGTTAGAGCCTTGGTGGATAAGGAAGGAACAACTGACATCATCTACCTGGGCTTGTGCAAGGCATTTGACACTGTCCCACATGATATCCTTGTCTCTAAATTTGAGAGACATGGATTTGGTGGATGAACCACTTGCTGGATAAGGAATTGGCTGGATGGTTGCACTCTAAGAGTTGTGGTCAACAGCTTGATGTCCAAATGGAGAGCAGTGACGATTGCTGTTCCTCAGGGGTCAGAACTGGGACCGGTGCTGTTTGACATCTTTGTCGGCAACATGGACAGTGGGATTGAGTGCACCCTCAGCAAGTTCACTGACAACACCAAGCTGTGTGGAGCAGTTGACACGCTGGAGGGAAGGGATGCCATCCAGAGGGACCTGGACAGGCTGGAGAGGTGGGCCCATGCCAACCTCATAAAGTTCAACAAGGCCAAGTGCAAGGTCCTGCACCTGGACTGGGGAAATCCCAAGCACAAATACAGGCTGGGCGGAGAATGGCTGGAGAGCAGCCCTGAGGAGAAGGACTTGGGGGTGGTGGTTGATGAGGAGCTCAACATGAGCCAGCAATATGAGCTCACAGCCTAGAAGGCCAACCACATCCTGGGTTGCATCAAAGGAAGCGTGGCCAGCAGGTCAACAGAGGTGATTTTGCCCCTCTACTCCACTCTCGTGAGACCCCACCTGGAGTACTGCGTCCAGCTCTGGGGCCCCCAACATAAGAAGGACGTGGACCTGTTGGAGTGGGTCCAGAGGAGGGCCACAAAGATGATCAGAGGCCTGGAGCACCTCTCCTATGAAGGCAGGCTGAGAGAGTTGGGGTTGCTCAGCCGAGAGAAGAGAAGGCTCTGGGAGGACCTTATAGCAGCCTCCTGGCACTTAAAGAGGGCCTAAAGGAAAGATGGGGAGGGACTCTTGATCAGGGAGTGTAGCAATAGGACGAGGGGTAGCGGTTTTAAACTGAAAGAGGGGAGATTTAGATTAGATATTAGGACAAAATTCTTTACTGTGACGGTGGTGAAACACTGGACCAGGTTGCCTGGGGAAGTTGTGGTTACCCCATCCCTGGAGGTGTTCAAGGCCAGGTTGGATGAGGCTTTGAGCAACCTGGTCTAGGGTGAGATGTCCCTGCCCGTAGCAGGTGGGGAGTGGAACTAGATGATCTTTAAGGTCCCTTCCAACCCAAACCATTCTATGATTCTGTGATCATGAGGCTTACCGTCAGCGTGCCTTCCAGATTTGTCATCATAAGTGTTGTCCACGTTACCAGTCTGCTGCTCTAGTTGTGCTGGCAAAGTCTCCCACTGTGGGCATGAAGACATACAATTTTCACCCAGTATATTACATTCGTTCGTTAAAAACAAGCTAAGCCATTGAACGCTTTTTAGAAGGCTTTGACAACATTGTATTATTATTAGTCAAGGAAGGAAACTTTCTGCCCCAATCTCTGAAATGGGTTTTCCAGAAGAATGAGGAGATACACATTTAACTTTAAATTACAACAGCATGCATTGAAAGGATAAACAGGAGCATACACAGAACCAAGTCAGTCTAGAAAATGTTAACAGGAAAAAGCTGCTTGAAGTTACGCTCACATATTGTGAGTTTAGAGCTTATGTTCACCTCTGTTTAAGTCACTCTCGCTACTTCCACTCACTGTACCAAAAAGAGAATAAAACCTTAAGTAAAATTTGAGAAAATGGGTTTTTTTGTTTGTTTGTTTTAAGTGTCCTTACAGACCTCAAAAAGAAATGGTAAGTGGCCCAAGCCACAATCCAAAACTTTGAGCATAGGCAGAAGTTGACAACAGAGACATCATACCGAAGCTTTTCTGGATGCAGCCAGCCCTCAAGAATCAGAAGACATGCTGACACATAATGGAGCTCATGTGATAATAGTTTCAGTGTTCAGGTATTGTGTAAACATTATTTCATTAAAAGGCATATAAAAAAATAAAATACACCTATTGAGGGACATTTTCCTTCTAACAGGACAGTAAAACTATGTGCTTAGTTATACCGTCAAAACCACATAGCTACCAACATTAGAAAGCCATCTTCCCTCCTCCAAACAGAATACATAAGTTGCATCTAATGCAGAAGACTATGTTAGCAGGTGGCCAGCTACTATAGTTCTTTCATCACCATTACTCCTTCTGCCCCCATATATCTCCAACAGACCTCTCAGGCCTTCAAAGACTGAGGAACACCACCACAAAACCCAGAGGCCTGTACACCCATCAGAAGACTTTCTTCTAAAGCTGCCACTAACTGGCACTAGACCCTCTCCTCTCAGCGCTATGATTTCTCCTCTAGCAGAATCACAGTTCCCTCCCTGTTTTATACACAAACTCTATGGAGGACAGGCTGAGAGATTTGGGGTTGTTCAGCCTGGAGAAGAGAAGGCTCCTGGGAGACCTTATTGTGGCCTTCCAGTACCTAAAGGGGGCCTACAGGAGAGCTGGGGAAGGACTTTTTACAAGGGCATGTAGTGATAGGACAAGGGGGAATGGCTTCAAACTGAAGAAGGGTAGATTTAGATTAGATATCAGGAAGAAATTTTTCACTCTGAAGGTGGTAAGGCAGTGGAACAGGTTGCCCAGAGAAGTTGTGGAAGCTCCATCCATGGAGGTGTTTAAGGCCAGGTTGGATGGGGCTTTGAGCAACCTGGTCTAGTGGGAGGTGTCCCTGCTCATGGCAGGGGGATTGGAACTTGGTGATTTTCAAGGTCCCTTCCAACCTAAACCATTCTATGATTCTATGTCAGATTTTACAAAACTATTTATTTTCTAGGACTACTTGTGCCTCCTCTGCTTAGGCAATTGCCTTTCCCTAGCCTCCCTCAGCCCATCCCTTCAAAAATCACTTCACACAGCTGCACCATGGTCTTAATAACAGCAGTTTCTAGTAAATGATCAGTTACAGCTGGAGGAGGCAAGAAGGTCTTTTCATGGCTGTTGCCATGTGCTGCATTTATTTACACCTTAGCAGAGGTTTCTGCCGTCATAAATTTATGGATCGGAGATTGTTTCTTTCATGTCTCTTGTTTCTTTCATGTCTCTTGTTGACAAAACTACGCTTAGTTCGTAAAGGCAAAACTTAATTGAGACACTGACCCCGTCGTTCCCACGACCCCCAAGCATTCAGTGATAATGAGGATTTCAGGCATTCGTACTTCCTTCCCATACCACTGTGTGCTCCTTCCGTCCCTGTGCCACCATGCTCTGCTTTTGCAGTCGTGCCAGTTCCTTGCTGTGCCTTTTTTTTTTTTTTTTTTTTTTCCTGTGCTGGCTAATTTTTAACCTGGATCGGTTTCCTGATCTGGTTCATAGGGCAGCCCCACAAAAGATGTGTTAGTGCGACTGAAAGAGCTGACAGGAGTAGAAATAAGTGACCAGAGGAGGAAATGCTTCAAAACAACATTGTTGCCAAATGCTTTGTCATGTAGAAAAGTCTCCAGGCTTCCATTTATTGAAGAAGAATTGGCCATTACTAAAATGCACACCTCGCTTTCTGTAAGCAAGCTTTAATGCTTGTAGTAGGAAGATTACTGGTCTGAGGGCAGAGACCACCCCTTTATTTTTTGCATGTGTATACACGTTTGACCTAACGCTTAGGTCTCTACCGACTGAATGAATCATAATTTGAATACAGAGTACTGATTCTTAAACAGCTAAAAAAAAGCCCCTAAAATTCTGAAGGTAGAGCTTCTCTGCAAGGGCGAGCGAGAGGAGTGCCTTCAAGTTACACACTCTGTCAGTACTACCTTGCTTGAGGGCTTTTTAAGTAGTAACATTAATCGCTGGGACCGCGACTGTTATGAGTCACAGCTACTCAACTGTGATGAGGTTCTGACAACAGCCAAAATATCGCTGGCTCTGATCCACGAAGCCAAGCGGCAAAGAAGTCAGATAACAAAAAATCTGCGCTTGAAATGCCAATTGATCTCCCGACACACGATGTCCTACATCACTGATCTAAAGCAAAGCTTTATGCAGCATGTTGATAAATGTTTCTACTGATGACTGCCATATAACCCAGCCAGCGGCTATGGTGTGCAGAGGTCCACAGCAAAACTGAATTCACTTCAGCAAAGTTATTCTGGGTTTATACCGGCATCAGAGAGTGAAATATTCATAGAGAAAAATTTGCACAGAGCGACCTATAGGGTGCCTTCACAAACCTTACATACCTCAGGCTCCACTTGGTGACTGAGGATAAAGTGATCGCCCCAGAGCGTGCCAGAATACAAATACGCAGCGTGTAACTATGGCACGGTGCTGGTCTGCGCGTGTGATAACCCTGCGATAATCCTTTGGGAGCCCGCGTGCGTGTTTGCGTAGCCTCAGCCTCGGCCTGCCTCCCACCGCCGGCAGGGAGGGAGGCTGCACGCGGGCAGCCACCGCCAAGCAGAGACGCGCTGTGGTGTGTTTTACTCAGCGGTTTGTCCCGCCGCCACACGTTCACGTGTCCGTCAACCAGAAATGCTTTTGTGCAAGGCAGCTTTGCTCCACTTCGGCTGCTCGCTGCCTCCCACTTAGCGTGTTCGTTCCTCTGTGCCCAAGCGAGCGGCCTTGCAAACCACGCAAGCTTCTGACTTGCTGAGGATCACGTAGAGCTGTTTTAAGGGCAGAGAGGCGACAGCTTTCATGGAAAAAATATGGGTGTGCCCTACACTTTACAGCCTATTCAGAGGTGATCATATGTCCCCTCTGGGACCCAGCATGAGAGGCATCAGACAGACAAGAAGAATCTTTGCTTTTGTTTTGTTTTGTTTTGTTTTTCCCCCCTAGATGACTCCTAGGGTTGTTTTTCACAGGGCTGGGTGGAATTTGCAGGAAACAACTCCAGTTCAGTTTTGGCTGTGTTCAGCCTTCCCACTGATGAACGGAATGGTGAACATGAACTCAGTTGTGGCCAACCTATGGCTTATGAGCAGTTAATGTGCAGTTCCCATGCTGAGGCTAATTACCTAACTGGCAGAGCTGTGCTAGTGTGAGGACTGCTGGGCAATCGGAGTCCCTGGCTTTGAGAGAAAGGAAAACAGCAGGAACGAGCCAGCCCAGCTCATCCTGTAACGGAGCTATAGGACCCGAGGCATTTATTGCCATTTCTAACCTGTGACCCATTTCCAGAGCTCCTCTGTGCTTGAGTCTTCGTGCTGAATGATGTGCAACCCGGGAGTCCTGGGTATACCAAGATTTTGACAGCTGCAAACGTGGAAAAAAACTGCGAAGCTGTGCTTATAGACGGGAGTTCACGTTTTCCCTCAGCTGCTTGTTCCTACTCCCTGCCTTGCTGCTTTGGATGAAAGATTGGTTTTCCATGTTAAGCATCATCTTCCCCTACACATCTTCCTAGATTTGCAGTATGACCTACTGTCATCAGCCACCTCATTTCTCCCACAGACTGACTCTAGGCAGATTAGTAGTCAGCACGTCCGTGTCTCTGTTGAAAGAAAACATTTCTAGCAAGGCATCCCATCATACCCGCTATACCTGCAATTTTGCTTGCACGCTGTTTTACGGTATGGGCAGAGAATGTGATGAGCAGAAACCAGCACTTCCAGTATATAGAGTTTTCGAGACAGCTGCATTTGTGCTGGGAGGACTGAGCCATGCTCTGACCCATCTGGCCGGATGCAGACGCAGTATTAGCGGGTACAGGGCGAGGGCCCAACACTGCCTTTATTGGATGTGGTCTGTAGGCACCAGGGATGATTCTTCCCAAGAAGTTCTGGCTGTTGCTGCAGCCAGCCCCTGGCAGAGGCTGTGTGGGGCTGGGCTCAGCTCCCGTGAATGTTTTCACTGGCCAGCTGCCAAGGAGGTGCTGATGGGTATCATCTAGCGTGAAGCAGATGAGAGTACCCTCAAAGCCAAAGCGATGATATCTCTATCCATGCCACCCGGACAGTTACATAAATGTACGGGTGGTCAAAGCGAGTCCCTTGCCCAGCTGCCAAAGCCAGCTGAAATCGGAGCTGAAGCTGAAGGATGTGAACAAGTAGCAGAGGTGCAGAACTACAGAGTCACTTTCTTTTCGACCCAACAAAGCAAGAAGACCAGCAGTAGTGTTTAAGCTGTGTAGTTTACTCTCTTTCCATTACTGTAGACCTCTGCTGGAAATTTCCAGGTCCCTCCTGCCCAGTTTCCAGCTATGGCTTTCAAAACACAGTTCACAAGTCTTTCTGAATGTTGCGGCAAGCAATGTGCTAGAATTGATATCAGTGTAAATTGCTAAGGAATGAAGAATACAAGGACACAGAGCAGAGACACTCAAGGTAAACCACGCTACAAACGCTGTAAGTCTGCTAAGGACCTTGGAAGGAGATGTTCTTCTGGGTTAGGGAAACAACGGAGGGACATTAGACCTGCATTCAGCTGGGGCTCTATCATTCCAAGGCAGTGATTTAAGGCTATCTTAGCTTTCTTATCGTCTGAGAGGTACTGTCTTTTATTTCAGTTAACTCTTCAGATAGCTTAATTTCTGAATGTTTGAAAAGGACTATGTGGTACTTAAATGGAAGATGATAGGAAAGGACAAAGTGATATCCTAAAAGGTATAGGCCGTGAGTTTTTGCACTACTTGAAAATATCACATCACCTGGAATGTACCTTAAAAACTCCTAGGTGGAGCTCACACATTTGGCTGACTTGAATCCAAACATTCAGAATCAATTACAAAATGAAACCAGCATGAATTACCACTGATTTTATCAAACATGTTCAGTAGTTCCCACATGAAAGTGAAAAAGAATCTCTCCCTTAGGTAGAAAATTTTTGTATGGGAGATTCCCGACATAATGGGGCTTTTCTAGCAAACTTGAGGAGGAGGCTTATATCGGGAAGGTAACTACATTGAACTTTGATTGTGGCTGCATTGTAAATGATTCTTTTCCAAGTCGAAAGTAAAAGATGTTGCCACAAGAGGGAGGCAGAACTCCTATGCTGGTGTAGTAACCCCAGCAGAAAACATAATAAATCAGGGAAATATGTTTTCAGAATTCCCTTCTATGTGCTAAAATTGCCCAGTAGCACTCTCCTTGAAAGCAATGACTGCTGGCTGTAACTTCTATAAAAGTAGGTTCATAATGCATAGTAAATGTTAAAATGATTAATGGAAGCTGAAAATTAGTAACTAGTACATCTTTTTCTTAAACCTAAAAATTAGGCAAGAAATTCCTTGAGAACAGATTGAAACTGACGTTCATGTGCTTTTTGTGGGTGCTGGGAAGGAAAACTGTCCCCATGCTGTATGAGATTTATTTCAAAGGCATATAGTTGTATTCTTCACAGAATGGTCAGGGTTGGAAGGGACCTCTGGAGATGATCTAAGTCCAACCCCCCTGCCACAGCAGGGACACCTACAGCAGGTTGCACAGGACGGTGTCCAGGCGGGTTTTGAATGTCTCCAGTGTGGGAGACTCCACAACCTCTCTGGGCAGCCTGTGCCAGTGCTCTGCCACCCTCAGAGTAAAGAAGTCCCTCCTCATGTTAAGATGGAACTTCCTATGTTCAAGTTTGTGCCCATTACCTCTTGTTCTATCACTGGGCACAACTGAAAAAAGACTCTTCTCATCTACCTGGCACTCTCCTTTAAGTATTTATAAGCAGTGATAAGATCCCCCCTTAGTCTTCTCTTCTCTAGACTAAAAAGACCCAAGTCCCTGAGCCTTTCCTCATAAGAAAGATGCTCCAGTCCCCTAATCATCTTTGTAGCCCTTTGCTGGACCCTCTCCAGCAGTTCCCTGTCCTTCTTGAACCGGGGAGCCCAGAACTGGACACAGTACTCCAGATGGGGCCTCACCAGGGCAGAGTAGAGGGGGAGGATGACCTCCCTCGACCTGCTGGCCACACTCTTCTTGATGCACCCCAGGATGCCATTGGCCTTCTTGGCCACCAGGGCACTTGCCCTTGTTCTTGCCAGGCTTTAATACAGAAGGATCATTTTGATTCAGGAAGGAGACTTTTTATAACAAATTACTGCTTAGAAAATACAGCACAAGGATGTCTTTAAACACGTCTACTGTCGTAGCACCTCAGCAAACAGATAGGGCGATATCCCCAAATGGTGCTGTTACTTATCCTATAAAGTACTTTCACAGGGCAGCAGGCTGCCTAGGTTCAGTGAGCTCAGCAGAGGAAGAAATTTGTCTGGAGGGAGAGAGCAGGTCTGGTGTCCCATTCCTGCTGCAAGGACTGTCTCCCTAATTTACTCAACATCATTTCAGAAACTGCAGTCAAGGATTGACAGACCTGGTCAGTACTCTAAACTCTCGAAGCTTTCAGTCCCTCTTTTCAGTCTTGAACTCTCTCTGCCTCTGTCCCGGCCCTCGAGGTAGCCTCAAACAAGGAGGTGTAAGGAAGCCAAACGCCGTTCGCTTACCTGTAGCGCAGTGCTCTGAGCGGTGAGCAGGTTTTTAGCACACAATGCTCATTCTGAGCCCGGCAACAGGTTAGAATCCTCGAGAGAGGGAAGGCAGGAGAACGTTTGGCATGAAAACCCAAGCTGGAGTTGGCTATATAACTGTCTAGGACTGCGGTAGTTTGAGGCACGCACAGGAGCAGTAGGTGTGTAGACATCTTTCATGCAAATTTATGAGAACTCTTGGGAATTTTGGTACTTTCAGAATGAGGCATGGGGGTTTACCGGCTGGGAGTAGTGGGCCTGGTTGCCCAGACTTGGACTTGGCCCCAGTGGTGTACCTTGGGGCGGTGGGGGGTGTCTTGGCTTCTAAAAGGGCAGCCAGAAAATAAAAAGGTCAGACTACCGTTCTTTCCATCATACAATGCATAATTGTATTGGCTTATGCATGCCTATACAACAAACGTGCGTGCTTTTGTGTTTTAAGACAGTAGTTAAAAGTTATCCTTTTACAGCATTTTCTGTTGGAGGTATTAAAAGTGCTTTATGGATGTATATATAAAGTGAATTCTGCGCATGACTGCGCAGACAGGTAAGGACTACTTGGGTGAAAAGAGCAGCCAACACCACTGAAAAATTTATTTGTCTGTTGGCCTTTTCTCAGATGAACGTGGAATCAATTGAGGTAGTCAACTCTTACACCAACTGTAAACCAGTTGGTGAGATCCAACTGGTTTTCCGTGTGTCAACAACGGGCCAACTTCTGCATGGGGTTCACAGTCCTGAAAGGCAGGGAGACTTGTGTTTCATTGAGTCTGTCTGATGCAGCGGGGCAGTGGTCCAGGCAAAAACCTGGTAGCTTCCAATGACCACTAGAGAGCAACAGTCCCTCAGTGCCGGGGAACCTGGGGAACCTGAACACACAGCTAAATGCCTTCTCTTTCCACTCTGCAGTTCACTTCTCTGGATAGGACCCATACCACAAACCACAGCTTACCATGATGCAGAAACATCACTGTCATCTCCCACTTTCATCATCCCGTGTCTTTTAGGTCCTCTGGCCCTCTACAATTTGAGAACTGATTTTGACAATGTGCTTCAGTTCCAAATCCAATTCTATTTGTTCACGTAATATTCATACTAAATTTTTTACTATTTTTTTTCCTTCGTACCCAGGGTTGGTGTTTGTAGACTGGGATTCCCCAAGCCCCGTTTTTTGCATTCTTCCTGTCTTGTCATGGGACTTCATGAGGTTTCAGCACATAATTTTCTCTATTGAGATTGTAACTTCAGCGTATCCTATTTTGCCACCCGCAGTCCCCTGCTTGCTCCTCTTGCGCCAACTGTCACTTCCCGGCTGCCAGGGACATTTCTTCCTCCTGGGCAAAGGGTACCTATAACAGCTTGGGGGAGGGGGAAAAAAAAGAAAGCCTGCTGACTGATGCAGTGCAATTTAGGCAAGATTTTGATCAGGGACGGAGGATGCCGTAGTGACTGAGCTCTATTCATCTCTTAGTTGAAAACTGTCTGCAATTTTGTTTTAGTTTCTCTTGACCAGAAGCCAGTACTCTGCTACAGTTCTGCCTGCATCTGCGTGCTGACATGAAGGTTTCCCATTTCATTCCTTTTTAAATCTCCGTACTCTCTGTATTAATACAATTGCTGGACTGACCATGCCCTAACAAATTTCTTTGTTTCCACACAGAAGAGTAGAACTCTCCTCTCCTGTTCTGCATAAGGGAAACCTTTACAAAAGAGGCTTTTACCTTAGGACATTACTTTCAGCTGTATTCCTCCTGTATTTCACCCTGTATTCCTCCTATCCCTTCAAAAACTCATCAGGCTAAGCTGATTTCTCCCAGTTTGTCCACAGCCCCCGGGGCTGTAGCAACTGGGAGACTGCAGAAGGTCCCTGACCAGGGAAGGACCAGTCTGCCCACACCCCCTGAGCCCCAGCATGTGTCTGCCACATGTTGTGGCACCCCAGTGCAGATGCAGGCAGTGGTACAGTCACCCTCTCCATCAGGTTTTGCGGTCCCGTTATTCAGTGTTGAGAAAGACACCTTTCATAGCTGGTGTTTAAAACACTATTCTGACTACTTTTTTTTTTTAATATATATATATATATATATTTACATGGCAGTTGCTGTTAGGCTTCTAATACTGTGACCAAAAGGACAGGATTTTTTTCTGGGAATGGTGCACTTTGTGTTTCAGACACATCTGCTGTGACATAGACCTGCACCTAACCTGAAACGACGGGCTGCTTCTCATCTTCTGCTTTACCTCAGCTGACCTACAGCAGCTTTGGTCCTGCTCATAAATTTACAACCTAGCTGCATTACATGGTAAGGGCAATCATGGCACGTAAGAAACAAAACTGGTGTGTTTTTCTCTCCAAATTGTGCTATCTCACTCTAGTGGTGTCTTTTGTTTGGGTACACGTTGCCTTGGTGCGCTAACTTCTCCATCTCTTGTAGGCTGTTTTGGCTTGTCTCGAAGGACGGCCCTATTGCCAAGGAACTTTGAGCTCCCTGGTTTCAAACTTTCAGCTTTTTCTGTAACTCTCTCTTTTTAAAACCATTTTGCATATTATCAAGCTACCACGGTTAATATAATCCTAGCCTCCCAATTTGATAGTATCACTTCCAAATGTCACTGAATAGCTGAATTGCAGTGAATAAACTGCTATTACTAACAGCCCCTCAATCTTTTTATTTAACTTTCTCCTGGCTGACTTGATTTCCTCTTGAATAATGAACATGAGGCATCGTTCCCTGTGTACCTCCCTTTTCTTATGCTGTAAAATGATTGACTTACTGTCAGTTGTACTGAGGCATACTACAGAGACTGTGCTCGGCTTGGAGCAATAACCTGAGCAGCCCTTACGATGGGTATCTGATTTTCTTTGGTCAATGGGACTGCCCAGCTCTCCAGTCTGATTCAGGGAGTGCTTTTGATTCAGGGGGTGCTTTTGAGAAAAACAGCAGACTGCAACTGGTCTCAGTGACTGTGAGAGAAGTGGAAAGATGTATGAAACGATACATGGCTTACTCGAGTTTGAAAGAACATGAGAGAATCACAGCAGAGGACTCTGTAAATAGTTTAGACCTTATCTTTACACTTTCTTTGCAAACAGATGTTCTGATTACAGGAAGACCCTGCCCTTGCATGTACTCCTGGCTTTAGCAGGCAGAGAACAGAAGTAGAAGACACCCACTGTGCAGAAGCCTCAATTCTCAATTACTTTGTTTCAGGAAGGCTTCGTTCAAGTGTTGGATTCTCTGCTACACTATGTCAGTGCTGCTCCACCCATCTGTTACGTGGCTCAAGCTCCAGGCCTGCTCCATGTCCTTTGCAGTCTATCGTTCAGTCTGGATGATCACATGAAATAATCTCTTTTCTGTATATAGTCCCATTACTTCTAATTTATGTCCTTCTTTATGCCATTCAAAACACTCTCTTTTCCTCTTCTGAATTAGAGACTTCTGACTTATCAGAATGTACAGCACATACAACTTCAATTTCACAGTGAAAATATGGATATGCTGTTTCATCTTAACATTTATTTAAGTTTTCCCACAGTTCAAACAAAACATGACAGCCCATTTCAACTGATAAAATAAAAAGAAAAAAAAATAAACCACTTCTACAAAGTTAGCCAGTGTATAGACTTTCTTATTTTACAAAATAAAAAGGTAGGAACATGTTACAAAATTATCATCAAATCAACCAATGTCAATAGTGCAAAGAACGAACTGCAAGTACAGGAGAGAGAGGGATGGAGGGTAGGACGGATGGGAGGATGGATGGATGTGTGGGTGGGTGGCTGGCTGAACAAACCAGGAAGGCTAGGAACAGCCATGCCTGTTACCACACAAAATTTCGTATCTCAAAAAACTCACAATGAAGATTTAACTTTAGTGGCAGAAGAGGGTCAGTATTTCATCCATAAGTGATCTCTGTGTGCTGCAGATGCTTGCACTGGCCAGTTCTGGAGATGAATACCGCTATAAACACGAGCTGCTAAGAGTCACTGAAAGGAATTTTTCACCCTCTGGAACAGAGGTGACCTATCAAGGGCTCGATTAGTTTGTGTGCATCCAAGGGCCGAGGCAATTACTGACAATTTCATGCAAGCAACAGAGTAAGTACCTCCAGGCTGAACTTTGTATACCGTTTCCTCGTGCTTTCAATGCTCTTTTGTGTGCAATTGCTCTCTATCCTGGGAGGTGACTGATCAAAAGGGAGTTTTAGCAGCTACTATAAGTCATGTGGAGAGGTAGACCAACGGGTCTTGGACGCACTGTCAAGCAAACATGTCAGCCAGCAACCCACCGGAAAAGGTAAATTATTTCTGCAATGTTCCTTATGATACTGCTACAACGAAGAACCTAAAATCTGTCTCCTTCACAGGATGACTACATTTGCGTCTAAATAAAATAAAGGACAAAAATAACATCAGTCGGTTACAGTAATTCTCTGCTGAATTTGCCCATTTTCCTTTGCTTGCAGAGTGTCCACAGTTAATAAATGTAAGAGGCGTTCACTGGAATGAGCTCAGCTGCCCAGAGATGTTTTTCATCTTTACCCCTTGTGATCAAAGACTGTTTAAGTTTACTTTTCTAGGCAAAATTCCCTGCAATACCTCAAGTCTTACCACAGTACAAAAATGAAACAAAACCATAATGAGAAAAAGAAAAGAAGGTTGAAAGTGGGAATAGCTTCAGGGAGTAAATGTATGCTTACCTTGAAGGCACATTTCCTGCACGGAGTGTTTGAGTACTACAAAGCTTTCAAATAAACCAAAGGACTGTGATTATATCTTTCTCAAAAGGAGTACTAAACTGAAACTATTCAAAGAGATTTTTTTTCCCCCAAGATAAAAAAAAATAAATAAATCATTCCCACTACAGGTATAGCTTGTACCGAAATGATTTCTGCTACTCTAAAACTGACAAACTCAACTCTTCTCCCCTCACCCCCATCAACAGTCTGTCCAAATTATCCACTGTACCCCTGTGAATGAAGAGTATATGGTTCATGTACATAAAGTTCACATGGTGACAGTATCTAACACTGAAAAATTGGCACTGTGTAATCGAACAAGAACAGTGGAAGCCTCAAAAAGAGCACTTAGGATCCCAGTGTTCAAATGCTCAGCGCTTGTAATGGTGCTGGACTGAAAAAAGAATTCAGTGGTGACACCTGGTGATACCAACACTAGATTATCTAAAGATTTTGGTTATTAGTGCTCTTTTGAAAAATCAAACTACTTACTCTAGTGCTTCAATAGGAAATAAGATCTTTTGAAACACTGGCCAAGGTATTAATCCTAAACTCTTGAAAATTCAGTGGCAAGTACATCAGAAAGTACCCTCCAGAGATCAGAATGGATTAAAATAGCTGTTTTATAAACCAGAACACTTTTCCAGTTTTGTCTGCGTAACTCCACGAGGATTGGAAGAAATACTTCTGTCATATAACTAACTGCATAAGAGAGATCAGAGTCAGGCCTTTCTTTCATTCACTTTGAATAAAAAACAGAATTGAGTGATGGAGAGGTAGAGAAATTAAGTAAATCCAGAAACCTCTAATATGTTCATCTCTCAATTTGTGGGGCATGAAATATTCTGTGACTGGAGTATGATAGAGACTGAATAGTTTAAGAATTCAACAGAGATGGAAAAAGATATGCCTTTGATTTTCTCCCCTCTTTAAGGAGTACAACATAATTTTGTTTGTTTGCTATTACTTATTTGTGTTTTCCAGGGCTGGGGAGCAATAGGCAAATATTCAGACACTGAGCCTGCAGATCAGAGCAGGGAATCTCCCAGCTGTTTCTTTCACAAAACTTTCTCACACTTCCTCAGCAACATTGGATTTCTTGCTGGTCCTTTTCAGAAACTGTACACTAGGAGCTGCGGTGAAAAACAGGGAAAACACCCAGAAGTTCTTTGAATGCCTCTGAAAAGGAGAGTGAATTTCATAGAGAGGAGTTGCCGTGCAACTCGCCACAGCCAGCCTGTAACAGAGCTGAGAATCAGTCATGAATTCAGCCCCGTGCTCTCAGATATTTCACAACCTGTACAAGTTATCACCTAATAAATAACGATTCTTTGCACTTGATCAGTAATTTTAATCCACTGATCTCGGAATGTTTTGTAAAAGTCAATCGCGTTTCTCCATATACAGAGAGATGTTGCAAATGCTTAGTACTAACTGGTGTGCTCCGAGCGAGGAGCTCTCAGTAGGACTACCTGCAATAGAGTATTACACACTTGTTAAGAAGTCTTAGAAGGACCGAGACTTTACATACTTACAGTGGTGTACCTGTGTAAATATAAATCACTAGGTTGATCTAGGCCTCGTATTTAGGTGCATATAAAAAGGCATTTAGAAGTTCCCTATAATTTGTTTTAAATTCTACCACTATAATTAATCTCATGTTTTATTTGGGATCTTAACATTGTAGTGATTTTTACAGGAGTCACAGTGAAAGTAGTAATTTTCTGTTATATGAAATGTAAAATAAAATAAATTTATAAATCTATAAAAAAGCTTTAGTTTTAATTCCTTATGATTTAATTTACATTGCCAAGGCTTTCCAAATGTGTGATTTTAAAGTTAGAAGTAACCTTTCAAGAGATAAATGATGTAATAAATTACTTTTCTTACATTTAAAATTCCCTTGAGACAAAACATTCTGCAAGCCATGGAAACAACTACAAAAAAATGTATTTTGAACACTGTTTTATCTGACGGTATATACGAAGGAGTGGTTTTTGCCTTCTGCATTTTTATTTTGAAATAAGGTTTAAGACTTGCTGTTACTTTCAGCTAAACGGAGATCGAAAAATCTCCATGATGGAAGCTTGTTTCTAGTTTTTGAAAAAAGAGCTTGAGTCCCAGTTGGGGGGGTTTATAAAGATACAAGTTACTTATATTGTAGGTTCAAGATAGAACATGAAAGCAATATTGCACTGCAAGCAAGGACAGACTTCCAAGGAGTTTCAGGAAGGCAAACAACATTGTCTGTTAAGGTAATCGTGTTCTGACATTTTCAATAACCATCCACCTTACCCATCCAAGAAAACACAAAAAAACCCCAAACCACCCCAAACCAAACCCCAGTGTTTTTCCCTTAAATATCTTTCTAGGCAGGAATGATCTAATCTTAGCAAAGTCCCTCCTGTATCACCTCTAACATAACACACATTCCCTGTTACTAGCAGCTATAACCATGTCCAGTCAAGATAACAGAACAGCCCAGACTGACCAATAAAAATTTTAAGAAACTGCAGAGGTTTTCTTGTAACTTGTGCAACCCCCATGAAAATGTGCATAATGACATGTTGTCGCTCAGAGGATGAGACAGGAGAGGGTGAATAGAAGAACAGCTACATAAGTAGCTGTCCTGTCTGTAGTTTGTCTGCTTGCCCATTTACTATGCTTAAGATGCAGAGTTTGTTGCTTCTCCAGAATGATGCTCAGGGTCTTCACTCTGTTGACGACTTCAGAAATGAGATTTTGTATCATTTGTCACTGGATGCTCCCCGATTTTATTTGGCAGTTCAGAAGGAAGCGAATCTGCCAATGACCAAACCAACAGGCATACAAAAAAAATGCTTAACGTAGGAGGGCAAGATTGTGAGTGAGATAAAGGCTGCTTTCTGGTTTGGCTGCGATGGTGGCCAGACCATACTTCAGTGCAGAACCTAGACAGTGAAGAGGCAGAAAAGGCAGGCTTGACTGTAATACGAGTCATTCTGTCTATACTAACTGTACTTAAATCATTCCAGCAAAAGCCCATGAGCCTGTTCCAAACAAACCACCGGCGAGCTTCTTCTCAAAGTATGGATCATCAAGAAAAAATAATACTCTTCAGAGCATTATTTTAAAAGTAGTATTCCATACTTCTTAAAGAAAAATACCAAAACCCTGCAAGTCCTTTCTTCCAGGTCATTAATTTGACCACCCCTCTTGGGACCAGCAGACTGATCTTCCTTCACTGCGTAGCACATTCATTGACATTTGCAGTATCTTCTCCCTTCAGATCCTCATTCAAGCTTTTTTTCTGCTCTATTTCAACCTGGCAGAGGAAAAAGAGGGAGAACATTTGTAATGAGAAAGGGAAAAAAAAAAAGATTCAAAAATCTTCCTTAGTGGTGATTCGTGTCCTGCTCAGGTGAAGAAACTCTTGGTAAACTGAGAGGGTTGTGAAGAGAAATAGACTGAGGAGGGAAAGCTGGATTTCATGTACTATAAGTGTTTTCAGTCCAACCCAAACAGTTTTGTGATTCAACAGCATCATGACATCATTTGCAGAAGAGAGAATGTCATGCAGAGAACCGGTCTCACATGATTTTATATTCATCACCATCCCCAGCTGTACTCTGAATCCAAACCCAGAACCAAATCTGCAGAGGATAGGTGGCTTCCTAAGTGACAGCAGACGACCAGCCTCAATTTTAAACTCTGCAAAGACTGATGTATAAAGCAAAGAGATTAATTTACAAAATGCACATCTCCATTTGTGTTCTAAATTTCAACACCTCCAAAAACTCAGGGATAATCCAATGTTTAATTCTTAAAGGGATACTTAGGAAGATCAAGTACCATCTCCAAGGAATTTAAGAGACTACTAAAAATGAAATTACAATTACCACTAAAAATATTTGCCATGAGAATCTTTTCAGTATCTCTCATCATTGCTCTTAAAGAAGGCAGGTAGGATGCCAATTTCTCTGCTGAGTGATCAGCTAACATGCAAATTTTGGCATACTGAGATTCTTGGCAGGTATATACATACTGCATTTTCCCATCTGCTCCTCTCCTTAGGGCAGGCAGGAAGAAGAAATATTTAAGCACAGAAATACCACGATCCTTTTGTCTGCTGTAGCACTCCCACTGTAGCACTCCCACTGTAGCTGCTACGAAGTGCAGCAAAACTCCCTGTTCACACTCTTACCGTATCAGCTAATCCCCAGTAGGTGGCTGGGTGTATGTGTGTGCTCTTTGTCGGGGTTTGGGCTGGGCTGGCTGCTAAATTAACGACAGATGCTCTCTTTACCTCTCTCTCCTCCTTCCCAGAAGAGAAGGGAGAGAAAATAAGGGACAGAGTTATGGGCTGAAAACTAAAACCACTTTAACAAAATATTAATAGTAGAAATAAAGGATAATAATATATATATAAAAGAAAATAATGGAATCTATACAGTATATACAAAACCAGTATGGAGCTCCCAGGATGACAATTATGTCACCGGCTGGCATTGGGGAAGTCCCAGACGGGACTCAGTGATGGACAGGAGCTGAACTCAGGATCTGGATTCAGGAATGTATGGATCAGGATCAAAGGCAGACGAACATACAGAGTCCTCCTCAGACATTGGCCCTTGAGGAAAGAGACTAACCCCTTTGATCCCTCAGCTTTTATACTGAGCATGAGGCAGATGGGATGGAATGCCCCGTTGGTCAGTTTTGGGTCACCTGTCCTGTCTGCTCCTCCCCACAGGTGCGACCCCTCTATGCTTTTCTGCTTCTGACCCTCCAACGGGGCACATAACAAAGTTGGTCGGCCTTGGGTGTTATAACAGTAAGTGTAAGCAAGAGCCTCTGTGCATACCATGCCTGGGCATCAGCTACAAACATCAGGTCTGACCACTCTGGAAGCAGACACTGTCTCAAGAGTATGCCATTAATTTCAGACAGGGCAGTTAGTTAGAAGACTTGACTGGGAAGTAAAATCACTGAAAAGAAAATTGGTTCTGTTTTACCTCAAACCAGGACACTCTTCCACAAAGCAACTGCAAGCAAGTTTATTCCGTCTTTGCAGAGGGGTAATCCACTGCTTGTTTGCCATGAATCAACAGGCTGCACGTGTGTAGGTACTGCACAGAGCCTGGCATGTGCCAAATTCCCACCTCATCTGCCCATGGTATTTTATTTGTCTGCCCACGCTTTTCCAGACAGTGTAGCATGCACAGTAACCATGGCGATTGCCACATGCTCAGCTTTACCTTGTAACTGTAGTGTGCTGAATAGTTGACCCACTTCCTCACATCGGTCTTGTCCTCAACAGAGATGGACCGAACAGTGGCTTTGGATGCAGAAGTGGTGGGCATGTCAAATTCCACATCTACGTAGCGGACAAAACTGGAAGGCACTTCCCGGTCAGAGCCAAGCTCTAGGTGACAGAAGAAGCAGTGAGGATGCCCAGAAACTGGAAAAAGAGCAAACAGACAGGAAAGTTGTGCTGGATGGATCAAAAAAGACAACACCTAGGAGGAAGCAACATCACAAAACTGCAAGAAATCCAGAATCTGCCTAGATGAACTACTTTGCAGGAAGCGACAGTATCCAGTATCTTACCTGCTTCAATAACGTTGGACTTCCCAGAGGACTTGAACAAAATAAATTACAAAAAGTACTGATGAACACTCTAGTTTGCTTTTAGTGGGTGAAAATACAAGATGTAAATCAAGCATCAAAGGGTAAAGGAATTTCCCCTCTTCTGATTCCCCCAGTGTATGTAACATGCTAAGTATGTTGTGGCATATCCTTCTGAAATGTCATATATTGACAGTAAGTAAAGGTGGGATTCTGCAGATATTTCACATTTATTTGAAACTGTTATCCCCATTTTTAGCAAAAGAAATATACTGGATAAGGATAAATAATTTTTCTGGTTTCAAAAAGCAAATCTGTGCACAGCTTGGAAATAACTGTTTATTCCTTACTCTAACCCACAACAAGGTGGCTAGTCATTAAAGGTGGCAAGGTGAGGAAGTAATCATGTTCATCTCTGTCATCTGTAAATGATAACTTTTGTCATTATTTTTTTTCCATTTGTTTCGCTGGACAGAAGTGCTGTTTAAAAATTAAAGTAGGGACTGCAAGTCAAGCTAGGTTGGTTTTATTTCTGACCGCTGCCAACTCCCTAAGCTCTGGAGCAAGTCATTTAAGGTCTACGCCTCAGTTTCTCTGTCTGCAAAATGAGGATGAGAGCCCTCAAAGCCATCTTGGGCCTCCTGATTGATGAGATCCTATTATCTAAGTATGTGTAAAAGAAAGTAAGGTATAAATCAATGAACAGAATCCTTGTCTGCCACTGTTCCAGGCTTTAGGATTTCTGACCACTTGTTCATTGGGGAAGTTCTTCTCCATACAGCTCAGCAAGGCATACAGGACAGAGAAAAGGAAGGAGGAAGGCACACAGAGTAAAAAGAATTGGGTGGGGAAAGCCCAGAAGCTTCCCCTGGGAAGAGGAGGAAAACACCACCTGTGAAGGACTTGCAAGCCTGGGCCTTGAAAAGGAAGTCAGCTCCTCATCCAGAGCTTAGCCCAAAAGTCAGCCTTGTCGAGCTGAAGCTTGAAAAGCAACATGTGGGATTTTCAGGTATTACTTGTCCCAACAGGATGAAATGGAGCAGTCTTTAGAGGGCTTAGGCATTGCAACATCCCACTTAACCTCTGAAATAGAGGTGGAAAAAAATTTCAACATGGTGCAAGTCTGGATAAAAATTTCATTTCGAGTCAGCCTTGTAGTTCCAAACAGTCTAGCCAGAGTTTCCTCACAACTGGAAGGTTTATAAACTTATGTCTGTGCAGCAAATCCAGCGAGAGGCTATGCAGTTCAGCAGAGACCACAGAGATATGCAGCACCACAGCGGGAGCCAAGTTCTGAATGAGTGGGTGCAGTATCGAGCAGATATAAAAGCTTGAGTTCTGCAAGCATTAAAATACATCACTTGCTTTTCATCAGGATTAATTATCCCAAACACGGTTGCCCCGGTTCTAAAGCGAGATGGGATCTCTCCCTGACAGTGCTTCCCACCTTTTCATACCTGGCGCACGCTTTTTCTGGGTAAGAAGCAGTGGTGCACAGCAGACCTTCAAGGTGATCCCACCCACCGTGGGCTAGCAGCAGCCCCGTGTGCTCTCATGGAGAACATTGTGCCCTCCAGCATGGCAGGGCTTTTGCTTCTGCCCAGTTCTTGAGCTAGGCTGTGGTGGGCACACCTGTGGCGGCGGTGCCTTCAGCCTCTGCCATGGGACACTCGGGTGCCGCTGCACATACCTGGCAATCGCTGCTCTCTGGCACTGTGTTATGAAGATGCCTAAAAATGAGTCATTCCTGGCTCAAAAATTCCGTGTTCAGCACCCAGTACTGGCAACCAGCTCCCCGTCTCAGGCTCCCCGTCCGTTCCTATCTCTTTCCTCACCCTGTACCAGTCTCAGCAGACGACTCATTGTAATCCTGCCCGCTCACTGCTTTCCCGTGCTTTTCCTCTGGTTTCCCATGGGTTGCTCCCTCCTTCAGACTGCCTGGCTTGAGCGGGGGCCCACAGCAGCCCAGGAGAGGCGGCTCTGTGCCCCACGGCTACAAAATGTTCAGCTTGCACCACTACGCTCCTGAGCTGGTACGAGCTCAGTTGCTCTGGGGATGGACGCATGCAAAGGTAACACTGGGAAGTGTTTAACTGGGCTTGAGCACGCTGTGTGACAGGCGCTTTGGAGATCCGAGCTTTTAAACTCTTCATAATTTCAACTGGACACATGGAACCAGCAACCACTCTTCTAACACACCTGAATGTTGGTGGATATTCATAGCCTCCCCCCCTCCAAAAAAAAAAAAAAGGGGGGGGGGGGAGGAATGAATATGGGGAAAAAAGGCAAAAAAATATATTAATGCAATGCAATCAACAAAGCTATTTTCAATAGTTTAATTTCTTCTAGTAGGAGTACCCACTAACAGAAAAGACCATGCACAGCACTAAAAAAAATATGGAAGTTACTAATTTAAACCAGCTCATTATGGTAGGCAATCAGATGAACTGATGAAGAAAGCAGCTCCTCCACCAAAGCTATAGCAAAACTATTGAGCACCTCAGAGTTTGTGAGTGTCCTGAGTGTGAGGCACACAAGGCACAACTTCTGTAGACCTGTTTGCTCAACAGGCTCATGCCGAGCTCTTTCTCTAAGGGACAGGTACGCTTTTTAGTAAAAAAAAAATGAGGATAAAATTGACAGACTGCTTTTGGTTTGCATCTTTTGCTTCTCTGAGCTACTAACATTTCATTCTGACAATCAAGGACCTGACAACATAATTCATACACATGCACGGGTTACCGTGATTGGAGGGAATCTGTTCCGAGTGACCCTGATGTCCCAACATGTTTGGATTAAAGGATTTAATTTACTTCAGAAAGTATACCAGGCAGCATGCCTGGGATCCACAGCCAAACCAGACCAAAGTTCGGATATCCAAATCCAAGGCTCTGCACGGAGGCTACATCCCTGCTCTGCTGGGAGAGTGTTTTCCCACGATCAAAGACCGGGTGGATGTTTTCCTAATGTTCTGCTGGTGGATTAAAAAAAACCCAAACATGTGGAGCCCAGCCAGCTGCAACTGGAGCTCTGCAAAGCCTGTAAATAGGCTTTCTTTATCAACTGCTTTGTTCATATTAATTGTGAATATGAGAAGGGCAATAAAGTTTAACAAGCTGTTTTGGAAAGGATTTCAGCAATGTGCTCAGTAGAATCCTGTCCATAGATTTTTTTTAGGTCAGATCATTCTCAGAGCACACACAGTCCTTCATTTGTCATATGCTTTTCAATGTCCAGTCATAAGCAGACGCTTTGGCTACAAAATAATACAGCCGGTGCTGATAACAAGTTCCTAGAGTGAGAGTGCAAAGGGCCCCATCCCATTAGAAAGCACAAAGAGAAAACATTTGGATAAGACACCGAAGCTGCTGAAATAATTCTTAGCAATTTGGGTGCTAGGATACTCCACCCTGAATGCGAGCAGTGAGCTTGGGGAGGGACCATCTCTCCTCCGCTGCGGGGTTGTGGTGCTGCCTGCCCGTCAGGACAGACCATAGGCAGGGCTGATGGTGCCCTACGCCTCACGTCTACACAGAGCCCGCACCAGTCTGCGTACAGGGAACGAAGCACAAGAGGTCCAAGTGGCTAGCTGGAGACCTCTGGAGTTCCTGGGATCCTGTTTGCAAGGGACTGATGTGTCAGAGCACACAACGTGGATGAACAAAGGGTCCCATAATAAGTCTGTGCCTACGTATGTACTTCTTCGATAGGCGCATGGGGCGGGCAGATAGGCACGTGCGCTGGAGGGAGTCGTGCAATGCATACACCCCAGGTTGCGTGGACAGGTTGTGTGGCCTCTGGAGGCAGGGTGGAGCTGGAGACTGTGGCTACCTGCGGCATTTCTCACCAGCCGCAGTGTGATGCCACCACCTCTCTCTTGCTCTGGAGCCCCAGGCACCAGAGAAGCTCATTAGCAGACCAGACATTTACAGAGGATCCAGAGGGCTGTTTGAGGTGAGCTGCAGGTGCCACAGTAAGAGAGCATGAAGTGTGAGTCAGGGGAATGTTTTTATGCTTAATGCATCATTTATAGGGACTTCTGCAAACAGGTGGAGGTGAATTATTATATGACTTGTGGGTAGGGCTAGATACAGCCAAGCATGCACAAGGTTGGGAGTAGGCCTACACACATCAGTATCATGTGGTCAGAAGTGTATGTAGTCCATCAGGCAAGTCCAAGGAGTGGGAATCAATGCTTTTGAGTACCATTCATATCCCTCTTTGCTTGCCATATACTTTGAGTAAGGAAAACCATGGGACAAGTACTGTCAAGAAATGTAAATAGTCCTTGAGAGGCAAGGTCAGATTTAAACAACACTTGGCCTGTGCAGTCATCACTTTGGGATTCCCTCTCTCTCATGTGCCTCATGTGTCCTGGCCAAGACAGTGCTTGCAAGGCCCTTCCTTTCCCTGAAATTACATCTGCCCTGACCGAAGGGGTGAGGACACTCTCTTCCTCTCAGGATGTAAACAAATACTAACTGCCCTGCATTCCGCACGGTGACACTGATGGATAGATGGTCTGTGGCTGGGCTCCAAGAGCAGCGCCAAGTCTGTGATGCATTTCCCCCTGACACAGGGTATATATAATAAAGCCTTATGCTGGGAGAGACGAGATCAAGGAAACAGGAGACATAGATCAACATCTCCCTCAAAGTTGCCATGGGTAAGGGAGCATCACCTCACAGGAGTCAGCAGAGCCAGGAGCTTTGCCTCTTCTCCTGGTTTGCTGCTGGTATGTTCTGTGATTGTGTTAAAGTTTGGGGGCTTTCGCTTCCCCAGCTGTAATGTCTATACGGTATACAGAGATCCTTGGAGAGAAGATGCCACAGAAGGCCCAGTTTCACAGCATCTCATTCCCACAGCGCATGCAGATGGCATAGTGAGATTTTCCTCACAAGCATGTTATTGCTCATAAACAGCCCGAGGTTAATTTTTCATTGTGATATTTCTCTCGCGTTCCCAATCTCTCTCTTCTTGCATCCTGCACTGCAGAAAACACGGAGCCTTCACTTTTGTCAATGATATCCCTCCAAATTTGTAACCTATGGTGTAAGCTGGCGTCCTTGGGCCGAAATGTGATCCAAAAGATTAGAAGACTTGGATGACTGTTTTGCTGACACTACAGCTCAAACTCAGGACAACATATGTCCCTAGAAAGTGCCAAATCTGGTACAACACTGAACTTTCAGGGAACACCAAATACGGAAACCCACCCAGTCACCCAGCTGCATTACTAACGCATTAATACTAAAAAGTGGACCTCATTTGTAAAAAGCTAGTCTAGAACAGAGAAATCAAAAAGTAGAATTCACTATTTATTCAATATGAATAAAAATAAACCCGAGTTGTCTAGCTTTATTGCCCACCATGGATGAAAGGCAGGAAGTGGAATGACTGGCAGTGATGGCCCCAGGGAACAGTAGCTTGTTTATATTATTTGAATGTTTAATTATGATCACGTTTCTAGAAATACAAAACACTTGTGGGGTTTATGTTGGTACTCTGTCTTCAGGTTTAAGCTGTATTTACCTGTTTGTACTGATTACAGAAGCATAGCCAAAAACTGGTGTTTGGAAATTAATTTTTTTTTTTAATGGTTGCACAATGTCTTCTGTCCTTTTTCAATCCCCATTCCAGACACTTGGGAGGCATTAGCTGTGGTATACACATTGAAATATATAACACTAGCTCAGTATACTTGGCGATACATGGAAAAGAAATCACATGTGCTGGAACTACAGCAGTTTACCTGGTCGTGTCATTCAGCCCCGTAGCAATAGTATCTGGCCTTTGCAAGTTACCTGAAAAAGGTACCTGCTGCCAATAACAGTGCTAAGCACACAGAGGTGTTTGATGCCTAAGTGCCATAATGTAGTCATAAAAGCAGTGACAGAAGGCATATCTTTGCATCAGGAAAACCTAAACCTGTTTTCATCATTAGCAATGTTTGTAGGATACATAAAACGACTGCAATGAAGGGTCAGATAAATGCTCCATGCAATTATCTGATGTCCTTTGGTATACTACAGAGGATGATTTATTGCTCACCATGTAAACACAGTATTCCCTATCTTCCCAAATACATAACCCCTTTAAGTTTACTCCTGCAGAGATGGTATGCACCACTCACCTGAGTTTTTGTCAGGCAGTCGGTTTATCCTCCATACGATGGAATTAAAGGCGTGCTCATATTTGGCAGTTCCCAAAGTTACTCTCATTACTGGCTCAGAACCAGACAGACTGGTTGATCCAAAAGTGGCCCCCTTGTTCACCTTGGCTTTCAAAGATTTCTCCCCCAGGACGCTCTCCCTGCGGAAGTTCTTCACCCACTCGTTTGGCACTGGGTAGCGGATCATCACATTTTCACAAGGGACCTGAGTTAAAGGGTCACGGTTGGAAGAGAACCCAGTGGACATCATCAGCCAGCTCTGCACCTCCACCTCCGCACCATTGATGCTGGCAGCTGTCCTCAGAGTAAAAGGCAAAGTTTTCTCAGCAAAGACAGTTCTGAATCGCATCAGTTCAAACCGGCAGGCATCCAAGGGGTTGAACAGGATAATACGGGAGTTATTAAACATATCCTCATCCACACATGAATGGAACCGACAGCTGTATAATTTAATCCACTTAGTGGTAGTAGTGGGCATAATATCCTGCCTCGCAACTATTTCATTCCCTTTGATCAGGATATCATTAAGGCCCAGTCTGCATTCTGCCAGGCCAGAAAGGAAGCTGAGAACATAGATATGGGTCAGCACACTGTGCTGGAGAATCACACTGTCTCCTTTGGCCAAGATACCACGAAACTCATCCCTGACATCAACCGTGATTTCTTCTTCTTGATAGTTTAGTCCCACCGTGCTCAGATCTGTTGATGAGGCTGGCAAGTTCATCAGTGTGTCTTGCACAGCACTGATGAAGCTAAGGAAGTCTTCATAATCTGTAGTCCCAAGCTTGATAATTTGCTCTCTCTCTGCTGTGTGAGCAATGGCTGGCTTCGGCTGATACTTCTTTTTCTCCTTGTAGGTTGTGCGGTCCAACCGCACACTGTGTATCCTTCCATTCTCATCATAGTTCTGGAGTTTGCGCTCTGAAATCTCATGATTGATTTCAAGTTTGAATTCCCGGAAAGGCTTCTCCAGTCCTTTCTCATAAAAAAGCTGTATACACCCACTGTCAGTCAGCTTGACATATATTGGTCCCCAGTGCCTGGATGACATAATATTCTTCTTCTCTGGAATCCTGAGCATCATTGGCCATCCATCCTTTGGCTGAGCGGGTGCCAGGTTAAATAAGGCTGCATCCAGATCGTACGGCATCATGGGGTCATCATCAGGCAAGGTAGGGCTGCTCACACGATCTGGGTCTCCAATCTGGAGTTGCTTGAGCTGCTCGACAGCATCTGTGTGGGTTATACTTTTGTTTGCCTCATGGAAACTGATGGTATCAGGCTCTTGATGGAGAATAATGAGAGAATCTCTTTGGCTTTTGCCTGGAGCACTGGAGACAGAGGAACTTTTGGAACGCCTGTCTCGCTCCTCGAAGAATGAGCTGAATGGATTGATGGGTGAGGGTTGGACATCTCGCAGAGATTCATCCAGGAAGGGATTAGTAGCACTCCATGGTGGTGTTTCAACAGAAGGCAACTTGGTTAAGGAGGAGAGATCTAGTTTTTTAATTTTGGAGAGGTCACCCAATGTGCTTTTAGGACGTTCTCTTTTCTTAAAGGATGTAGTGACGTTAAAGTTAACATCTGGAGTCTGTGTTTCTGCAGGTGGAGTGTCTGTTTTCAAGGGAGAAAGGTTCTGTGGTGAAAAACTGACTTCATTGTCATCAAAAGTCACCCAGCTGGGAAAGCGAACTGTGGTTGGGGTAGATGAATGTCCATTCACGGAAGTGTTGTTCAGCTGCCAGTTGACAGCCTCCATATCTACCTCTTCATCTTCCTGGAGAGACGAGGAATTGTCTTTAAAAAAAGAGGGGAGGGGAGGAAATTTCAGCTAATTATTCTGAAGTTGCCTAGTTCTCTCCACTAAAAGAAAAACACAGTCTGCACAATAGTTTGCATGCTCAAGAAAGGCCTATTCATATGCTGGGCAAGGAAGATAATCAAAAGACTTGGCTAAAATGCTGAAGAGTCTGGCAAGAATGAAGAAATTGGTTCAGCCAGTTTTAAATGGACAGTTCAACACAGAAAAGGAATGCAGGAAAAAATACAAAAGGAATGACAGCAATGATTGTATTGCTTTCACTCAAACATAATGACCTAAAAAAGAAACTTAGCCTACCTGCTGTAGTTAAAAAGCTTCCGTCTCTAAACTTTCAGGCTGCATTTCTTCTCTCCGCTTACCTTCTGTCATTTGCCTGTTTTGTTCCCTCTCTCCCTTGTTCTCATTTTTTGACTTTCTGTCTCCATACCCTTTTTCTACAGAAGAATTCAGTGGGGAGAGGGAATGAACATTGAGGAAGAGCACTTCTCCACTCTGTCCCCCAATACTTGTCTGCACATTCTCTGTTATCACAAAAGCACATGGGGATATGGTGAAGGCACCATAAAAGGTGCCTAGGTGGCATTCTTGCCCAGGATGTGTTCAGCAAAGAGACTCTTTGGCTTACCCAGTGGGAAAGAGTCTGCCAGTCCTTGGATGTCTCTGAAAAATCTCTTGGAGGAGCTATCATCTAGGGATGTACATTAGGATAAGGAAAAGCATATTTTTGACTTGTATTGTGGAAGATGTCCTCATCCTGTCAGGACATGGTACCTTTGACTGCTATTTTCCTAGTCTCAGGTTTTGCCAAGACACTTCCCAGAAGCCTGCATCATACTGTGCTATTTCAATCCCAGGTCTATCCGGAGGAGATAGCAGCAGTGCTAATAAGGTGTTTTCCAAAATGCACACGAATTCTCAGAGTTCAGAAATTAAAAGGTTTTATTCCCCCTGGGCTAATGAATCAGAGTGCTCCTCAAAATGAGCAGCCAGCATGAAATTATACTCTGCATCTGCGCCATGGGTTTGTCTACATATGATACAGCAGTGCTAGCATTTGTGCCTTTTGTTTCTGGTAAATCTATAGATTCCATGTTTTACACAAGTCACTGTTCTTCAGTACAAGCAGAAATGTGAGTGTAAAATGTAGCCCTTTGGTATGGATGTACACCTGTGATGTGAGCATATTTTACAATATTAACAACAACAAACTATTTAAGTCATTATTTAAATTGCTACCAGTTTGCAAAAAAGATGAGCTTGATTTCCATTCTGCCTCAACCATAACAGACAATTTGAATTTTTATTACAGTTACCATTTAGAATATGAAATAGGGAATATTCATGAAAGCCAAAATCCTGCCATTAGCTCATGATAATGTCTTGGGTAACTTGATTTTCTGGGCCCTTCAGCCCAGCTGTATGGAAGTTCACCCAACCTTTTGATCTAAGGACAAAACACATTATGCAAGTTCTAAGGGTTATTATAATTGAGAATTATATATGAAGCAGAATGATACTAATTTGTTTTTCAGGCCACAATAATAACAAAGCAAACCCAAAACCAGACAGCTTTTACAGACTATCCATGCATTGCAAAGTATATTTGAAAAGAAGTGGAACTACCTCAGTTTCTCATATTTTCTTCTATACCCTGTCCTTTCACTCCCAGCTTTGCACAATGCCTCTCTGGAATCCCTGCTACTGGTTGCACCAGTGGGTAGAGTGGTGGGTCCTTTATGTGTTCAGTTTTGCCACAAGAATATAAATAGATTTGTGGGGGGAAAAAAAAACCCAAGCCAACGGATTATCATCCACAACTACACCCTAAGTAAGAAAGTAAGAAAAAAACTCAACAAGAATAACCACTGACATTGTTCTGATCCTCAGGTCTGCACCAATACCTTCTATGTTGTCTCATGCCTTTCCAGTACTTTGGTTAGCAAGCATGCAATCCTCTGAAGCAAAGCAAAATGGAAAGATGTGATAAGAGTACCACCTCTTCGCCATCTGCAATTATAGTTTTCCCCTTTTCTGCATCTTAGTTTTTGAATTGCAGAAACCAAATCTGATTCCAAAAATAAAGTATTAACACTTATGGTAAGTTTGAGAGAGGCAGATGAGAAGACCTCCTTGAAAGTCCACGTGAAAAGCACAAAGAAATCACCTGATAAAATTTCTTTCTGAACTGAACGGGTTTTATAAAATAAACTACTTATTTGATCCAGATGCCCAGAAATACAGAAGACACATTAAGAGAAGATGGCTTTATAAATGTAAGCATTTGCGTAATTTTATTTTCTAGAAACACAATAAACTGTTATTTGATTTGATACGTAGAAGTGTCAAACCTAAGAAGTGAAATAATCTTTCTTTCCCAAGCTAAAATCAAAACTACATTCTTCTGCTGCCAAAGAACCATATGATTGGGTTTACAAATATTTGAAGAACACAGAGGTGGTTCTAGAAAAGACAGGTTTT
Organism: Pluvialis apricaria; assembly: GCA_017639485.1. Taxonomy (NCBI): domain Eukaryota; kingdom Metazoa; phylum Chordata; class Aves; order Charadriiformes; family Charadriidae; genus Pluvialis; species Pluvialis apricaria. Next base: position 24,125,599 of record CM030012.1, on the reverse strand, counting down.
TAGCTTTGTAAGAGAATGACTAATAGCAGGGAGGATAAAAATAACAATATGCTAATGCAGCTAAGCATCCAAAGAAAGTTCCTGAGAACTAGATGAAATAGTGTGTATGTTCCAAGAGAAATATTGGCACCTCTGCTGCAAAGGCAAATACAGCATGGCGAAAAATCTTGACATTGCTAGAGGTCGGCTTAGACAAAGATTTGAGATTTTCCCCTTCTTGACTTTTGATGAGTTCCTGAATATGGGTGATGCTGTTTAAAATGTGAATGTCCTTTACTGTGGCAGGACCCCAGTAGGTCTGGGAGAGGACACTTAAGAAAATGATTCCCTAAATGAACGTTAAGTTCATTATTTTACTTCTTGCTTTCATGACTGTTTTCAAAATTCCTTCCTACAAAATAAATCAAGACAATAGCTTGCTGATGGGGTGTGGCCAATCTTCATCCCACAGTGACTCCTGACTGAGAAAGACTGATCAGACTGAAAAAAATTATCAGAGGGCTGGAGCACCTCTCCTATGAGGACAGGCTGAGAAAGTTGGGGTTGTTCAGCCTGGAGAAGAGAATGGTCCAGGGAGACCTGATTGCAATTTTTCAATACGTAAAGGGGGCTTATAAGAAAGACAGGGACAAACTTTTTAGCAGGGTGGGTTGTGATAGGAAAAGGGGTAATGGTTTTAAACTAAAATAGGGTAGATTTAGACTAGATACAAGGAAGATGTTTTTTACAATGACGGTGGTGAAACACTGGCACAGGTTGCCCAGAGAGGTGGCAGATGCCCCATCCCTTGGATGGAAACATTCAAGGTCAGGTTGGACAGGGCTCTGAGCAACCTGATCTAGTTGAAGATGACCCTGCTCATTGCAGGGGGGTTGGACTACATGACCTCTAAAGGTCCCTTCCAACCCCAACTATTCTGTGATTCTATGATTCTATGAAAGACTAGATCTGCGTAAAAAAGGAAGTGATCAAAACAAAGCACTTGTTTTTTCCTTCTTGACCGACTGACTTTGTTTTCCTACGCAAATGACTTTGATAGGTGTTTACTTTGCAAAATTAAAATATCTTTTCATTGCCTGAGCTTGCCAGATTCCAACCTGACAGTTTGCTCCAGCCAGCTACAAAAGATTTACCAAGGAGGTGAAGGGTACAGTAGCTCTATCTCCTTTCCCAGTGACACCAGCAACATGTGAGCTCTGGGGCAAGCAGCCTCGGGCTGCCCACACAACTATGCATCTCTGCATTCATTCCCCCACATAAGGGGTGCCCGCAACCAGCACTGGCTGTACATTACGACATACATGCCTGAACATCATGACCAAGCCATTAAAGAATTTGGAAGCTTAAGTCCACTGGATGTAGAACATCTCATTATGATCAGTCTCGTGACTCACTACAAGGAAAGAAGGCTTTCATTCTCTTTAATCATTTCATCTTTTCTTTTTTCTGTTTAAACCATGTTGCCCAAAAACACCAGTCAATATCATGTTACTTATGCCTGTGGGAAAGGCAGCCATCCAACTGCTAAAGGCCATTGATATTGCAAAATGTTCATGACCAAAACTGTGCCACAGAAGTAGGAAGAAGATCTGAGAGCGTTACACACTTTCAAAAAGAAAGGCAGATGACGACTTTAAGAAGTGGATCTGAGCAAAAGCCTGGATTTTGAAATTTCTGAGTACTCATCTATTTTGCCTCTTGACAAAAATTAGTTCAGAGCTTCATGGTGTGACTGTTTCTGTTACCTGAATACATTAATTTACATTTAATTCAGATAGCTCTACTTTACACTTCAGTCTGTAGTACAGGCATGCCCTTAATATGGTCACACCTTCCAACGGGGTACTCCCTTCCTTGATGTAGCCAACACCAGTCTCTCAAAGTAACCATTGCTAAGTTTTCTATTGGCATAGCTGGATCTATTCTAGGACGCTCGCTAGGAAACTAATCTACATAAAGTTCAGCAGACATATACAGGCAGGTAGTACTTCAGACTTGGCCTTTAAAGATCAGCCAGGTCAAGAGGGTGCCAACTACAAAACCTGTAGTGTCTCTGTATTCATAAGCAGTGATAGAAAAGCTTTCTGTGCAGGCAGACAGAATCTGGGAGAAATCATGGACCAGGCTGTTGTGCAGTTATCTCTCCATGACAAAGGTTATACTTTCACATTCTTTCTGTGCCATCTGTATCTGGTTATTTCCTTGCATTTCTTTTCCATATCCAAGTCACAACAGCTGTGTCTGTACACTGTCTTTTTTGGTGGTTCGTCATGTTTCTGATCTTCCCGAGACAGATAGTGTAGCTTAAAGCGAGTGGGCTATTGTTCTGAAGCAATCCAACCAGACTCCCATTTCCAGCCTGGCCACTGACCTGCTATGTGGCTCTGAGGAAAACGCCTCATTGCTTTCACTCTCGCAGCATCTGGTTCTTTTCCCACTTTTTGTAATTTTCAACTATAAGAGTGTTAAATGTGGAAAAGTGACTGACTCTGTACTAGAGTATCCAGCGTGTTTCTAGGACTCTCACAGAACACTGCGCAAGTGTGTAAATGTCACAGAGTTGGATAGTAACCTACAAACTGATTCAATTAATATTTCTGTTATATCTATGCACTTGCAAAGAGTTTCAAGTTTGGTACAATCCATGAAGCCAGGCCTGTTTTTGTAAGCCTTCCTGTTTATCACAGCTCTGTTAATGGTGGAAGGTCAAATGTGTTCCTGCTGCAGACATCAGCGTAACTTTCTGTAGCTAAACAAAGCTACAGCAGAAAAGTGCCAGGGAAATCAGCTGCAAGAATCTGGAACTCAAAGCACAGAAAGCTTCTTGTCTATGGGAAGTTACCACATGCTTATTTTGCACAGAGGATATCCCTGTGAGGATAACAGTTATGACCTCCACGTGCTTCCTGGGTACCTATGCTATCACTCAGCATATGGTAACATTAAGGGAGTACCTAGAAAAGTCCTCTCCCAGCTTGCAGGACCCTTTCTTCCCATGAGCTTCAGAACAGACTTCAGAGACAGAAGAAGAGGCAATTACTTTGCCACTTTGCAAGAGGATCACTGGGAGGGGCTGGAAAGCCCCAAACCCCCTGAGCACCAACACCCAACAGGCTGGAAGGTACATTTGTAAGCATTCCTGCAGATTTTGAGTGTCTCTGCAAGATCTGACGTGTGGAAGAGATGACTGCTTACACAGTCCTTGCCCTCTACTCCTCCTGCTCAACACATCACGTACAAAAATCTAGCAGCAATCTAGTTCTCCAGCGTGTTGAATTGTTAATATAAAAACTATGATTTTAACTTCATACTTTATGGCACAGCCAAGAAACATTTCAAAATCATCACAGACTAAGTAACCAGCAGAAGGTGCGAGATGAAAGACTGAAGTCACAGACCTGATCTCTACAGTTCCCTTTCTTATTCCTTCTCCTCTTCCCACCTGACAGGCTTCTCAGATCATGCTGAATGGATTCATCTTTAGATAACTTTTGAGCTCATCATATTTTGTCATATTCTATCACTACATCCCTTTGAACTTGGGTATCTAAATTTAGGCCATGTAACTCAGTGGCCTGATTAAACCTAGTCTAGTTTTATCCCAAATCTGCAGTAGTTCTAATCTGAAGTACTAAATAGTCTGTTCCCAGCAGTGGGTTAATGACTACTTAAATATGATTCCTGATGCTTGGTTAACTATCGCAAATTCATCATAGGTCCCAAAAGAAGTTCAATTGTCAAAAGAAGTTACATCGTCTGAAGTTACAAAGAAGTTATATCACAGAGCTTCCAGCTCTATTTAAAACACAATGGATTTCATCTACGTTCAATTAATTTATCCCCATGAGTCTCTAATCTTTATAAGAGCTGCTACATTTCATTTTAAATGGAAGTCATCATGCAGATCCTAAACTGAAGATGAAATACAAGCAAATTATGACAGTCTCTCACGGCTCGATTGCAGCAGCCCTTGTACCGCAAGAAAACTGTTGAAAAGGACTGTCCTCCATGTACCATCCTAAAGGACCCTAGAAGTTTTTGTGGACTTTTTGTCAATGTTTTCACATTTTCTTATTATTCTATAGCTACACAAACATATGTATTTATGAGAATGTAGGACTACTGCATTGCAGGCATCGGTGCTCACCATGCTTTGTTGCCCTAAATCATTTGCCTTGTGCCTCCTTCACTGACATTGCGTCTTGCTGCTTGCAGAGGGAAGAGAACATCTTCCCAACAACCAAGCCTGACCTAACCATTAAGAAACTGGTATCAGAGTACCCATAAGAACAGCAGTAGTTGCAGCTGGAAGTTTCATTGCAACCTATGCAGCTATGTATGATGTTACCTGAATGCCTTTTTTTGTCTCACCTGTTTTTCGCTCCTCTGTTTATCTTTATTCAATTGGAGAAGCTAATTAAATGTAGCCTGAAATTCAATCAAAGCCCTGTCATTATTCCCTGAGTAAAAAAAATGTTCAACATAACAAAATCAGGGTATGCAGGGAAGAAACGAGAAAAGCCAAGGCAGCTTTGGAATTGAACCTGGCAAGGGATGTAAAGACCAATAGGAAGGGTTTCTTTAAGTATATAGGAGACAAAAGGAAAACCAGGGAAAATGTGGGCCCGCTCTTGAATGAGATGGGTGCTGTGGTGACGGATGATGCAGAGAAGGCAGAGTTGCTGAATGCCTTCTTTGCTTCTGTCTTCACTGCTGGGGCCAGCTCTCAGGAGTCCCAGACTTTGCAAGTGACAGAGAAAGTCTGGAGAAAGGAAAACTTTCCCTTGGTTGAAGAGGAACAAGTTAAAGAACAATTAAGTAAACTGGACACCCACAAGTCCATGGGGCCTGATGGGATGCACCCGCGAGTGCTGAGGGAGCTAGCAGAAGTCATTGCTGGGCCACTCTCCATCATATTTGAAAGGTCCTGGAGAACAGGGGAGGTGCCTGAGGACTGGAGGAAAGCCAACGTCACTCCAGTCTTCAAAAAGGGCAAGAAGGATGACCCGGGAAACTACAGGCCGGTCAGCCTCACCTCCATCCCTGGAAAGATGATGGAACAGCTCATTCTGGGGGTCATCTCCAAACATCTGGAGGAAAAGAAGGTTATCGGAAGTAGTCAACATGGATTCACCAAAGGGAAGTCATGTCTGACTAATCTGATAGCCTTCTATGATGGCGTGACTGGATGGGTGGATGAAAGGAGGGCAGTGGATGTTGTCTACCTTGACTTCAGCAAGGCTTTCAACACTGTCTCCCACATCATCCTCACAGGCAAGCTTAGGAAGTATGGGTTAGATGAATGGACAGTGGGGTGGATTGAACAGTGGCTGAACGATAGAGCTCAGAGGGTTGTGGTTAGTGGTGCAGAGTCCAGTTGGAGGCCAGTAACTAGTGGGGTCCCTCAGGGGTCAGTACTGGGTCCAGTCCTGTTCAATATATTCATCAATGACCTGGATGAAGGGATAGAGTGTACCATCAGCAAGTTTGCTGATGACACAAAACTGGGAGGGGTGACTGACACGCTGGAAGGCTGTGCTGCCATACAGCGTGACCTGGACAGGCTGGAGAGTTGGGCAGAAAAAAACCTGATGAGGTTCAACAAAGGCAAGTGTAGGGTACTGCATCTGGGGAGGGATAACCCCATGCATCAGTACAGGTTGGGGGCTGACCTCCTGGAGAGCAGCTGTGCGGAAAGGGACCTGGGAGTCGTGGTGGACAACAGGATGACCATGAGCCAGCAATGTGCCCTGGTGGCCAAGAAGGCCAATGGCATCCTGGGGTGCATCAAGAAGAGTGTGGCCAGCAGGTCGAGGGAGGTCATCCTCCCCCTCTACTCTGCCCTGGTGAGGCCCCATCTGGAGTACTGTGTCCAGTTCTGGGCTCCCCGGTTCAAGAAGGACAGGGAACTGCTGGAGAGGGTCCAGCAAAGAGCTACAAAGATGATTAGGGGACTGGAGCATCTTTCTTATGAGGAAAGGCTCAGGGACTTGGGGCTTTTTAGTCTAGAAAAAAGAAGACTCAGGGATGATCTTATCAATACTTATAAGTACTTAAGGGGAGGGTGCCAGGTAGACGAGAATAGCCTTTTTTCAGTGGTGCCCAGTGATAGGACTAGAGGTAACGGGCACAAACTGGAGCACAGGAAGTTCCATCTTAACATGAGGAGGAACTTCTTTACTCTGAGGGTGGTGGAGCACTGGAACAGGCTGCCCAGCGAGGTTGTGGAGTCTCCCACACTGGAGACGTTCAAAACCCGCCTGGATGCCGTTCTGTGCAATGTGCTGTAGGTGTCCCTGCTGTGGCAGGGGGGTTGGACTTAAATGATCTCCAGAGGTCCCTTCCAACCCTGACGATACTGTGACACTGTAACTTAGAACTTTCCTGCATTATTTAGTTTAAAAATACTCAATATTTTTACTGTGTTATGTTTATTGAGTAGTTAAAACTCCAGTTTATGAAAAAAAAAAAATTCAGATATGACATAGAATAACTGAAACAGTATTTCAGCAACTCATAATCTATGTACAGCTGACGCTCCTTTTCCTTGTACAGATCTCAGCTATGCTACCTGCTCTCGGCTATAACTATAGTTTTGTAAAAGTTTCTTACATGTTCTGCAGTCTCTACTGTGCAGTGGATTAAGCAATCAGAATGGATCTGGCTTGGCTTAAAACAAACCCAAGCATCTGTAACGCACCTCGTGCACAAATCTGGTAAATTGGATTCCTACAGCTGATGTCCGTATTCAGAAAATGTGCTTTCCAAATATACTGTTTAGGTTTTCGTCTGTAAACACTTAGAAATTAGTTTGCTAATACTCTTAGACAGAATTACAGTCAAGAACAAACACACAACCTATCCAGAAATCACCAAAACATTGCAGCAAAGATAGATATATAGCTTTGAAATATAAGTGCCTATATGCCTGGGTCTCCAATTAATACAAATTTATCATTTGAAAAACAGATTCGGAATTAGACATGATTCATGCAAGTCACGGACAAGGTTGTTAGTGTCTTGAAGAAACTGTTAGATCTTCACGTCAGGTAGTAATTAGGTGGCAATAAGTTAGAGGCAATAAGGATCTTTAAAAGGGCGTAAAACTCTCCTAGCTACAGCTCGAAGACATTAGGTACTCTAAGAAAAGCATTATTTATAATTTAAACCCAGCTTGCTTTGATTTTTTTTCAGTGTAGAATGCTACTTTAAAAAGAAATTGAAGTAAATACATTTTGTTCTTGTAACATACTTACAAAAAGTGGAGTTCTTCTCTTATATGTTAAACAATAGTAGTGAATGGGTCCCAAAACTATTACACAAAAGAAGGCTTTTTGATTTAAACCCGTTTGAGAGTCACAGATCTAAGAGAGCACGTGTTTTTCCTGAAGATCAATTCATGTGCTTCCATTAGCTGGCCAGAAGGTGGTACATTAAGACTGATACAATTAGAGGAGTATTCAAGATTTTTACAAGATTTAGACAAGACTGTGACTGTTCAAAGAATTCACAATATATATGTGGCATAATACTATTTTTTTAGAATTAGGAATCATTTGAGCCAAGCTGTGAACAGATCTCACGTAAGCGGTGCAGAAAGCATTAAAACCTGCTTGTTTACCCTTAGAACTTAATTCTATCAAACAAACATACTATACTCATAAAGTAAACATCTTGGCAACTAAGCATACCTACATGATTCATTACAAAGCAACGCTGTTTCCACCCCTGAAGACGTAGCATAGATACGACTGACATATGTTTACCACCATGTCGTCTAACTATGTTCTCAGCAAGGTGTGCTCAGTCCAGAGGTTACCAAGAGTATGACTACACCCCAGCCTTAGTCATTGTTACCACCAGTGGAGTACTGATGCTCCCAGTTTGGCCAGGCTAGACACAGCCTGTGTGTGAGGGGACAGAGCAGAGCTGGGAAATGCAAAGCTGAGCCTGTTCCAGCAGAGGAATCGGTAAGAGAGTGACGGGTTCTCTGGGAAAGAATGAATCCCTCCGCTTCACCTTTTATCCAGAAGGAGAACAAGGAGCAGACGAGAACAACGGAAGACACGGGCATGACAATTTTCAAAAGCAGTTCCTTTCAAAGTACATTGGCTAAGATAAATGGAGTCAGTTTGCCTCTGAATGTACTTTGGACTTTGCTTCCACCCACAGAGGTCTGCCTCCCTCTGATTTTAATCAGCAGTACATAGAGCATATCCTTCGGTAGTGGAGCTGCCACTGAGACAAGACCACAGAGCTCGTGAAGAAATATTCTGAGAGTAAATAAGGAAGGAGAAATGGTCCTGCTAGCCCAGGACGTTTCAGGAAGTTAATGACATTTTGCAAGCAGAATAAGTCTGTAGCCAATCCTACAAAGGCAAAGACATTCCTGCTCCACCTTGGAGGAGCTGATACTAGCAGGGGCTGTTGAACAAGCTCTCTTTTGCAAAGAGCAGTTACATAAATCTCTCACACACAGACAATACGCTACTTCCTTATGTCATCATTTTACAAGCAAAACATAATGGACTGGTAGCAAAATGCAGACCTCTTAAGTTTTGTCTTCAGCACTTGAGGTAGTACCACGTGGAATAGGCCTGACGTTTGCAGTGCCCAACTGCAGGTGGAAACGTGCCAGCTAGTGGATCCTTGCACAGCCTGGGATCCCATTAAGCGGCCTAACCTTTGACTGCAAAGCTCCACACTATGGCCTCACACATCAAGTTATGGATCCAAAAGGCAGCTGCGGTATTGCATGAACATGGGGGTCTGGCTCTGTCGAGTAACTGCGAGAAATGTTCCCATAGCCATAGCAGAATTGAAGACAGGAGACCATCACCTGCATTAGATATCTAAAAGAGTCTGGGTTTGCTATTGCCAGTCCGTCAATTCATAAACTGTACTAGAGTGACCACAAATGGTAACACCAGCTGATAGCAACCTGGTAGTGGGTGCAAAATAACTGGCTGATCTCTGATTCCTAGGTGGGCAGCTCCTGTGGGACCGGAGCCAACATCACCCCAACTATCTCCTCAGTCTTGTGCTGATTCCGTAGCCAAAAAAGACAAGTCAGTACACAGGGATGTCAAATAAGCCTGTACCAGTGCCCAATACACTGCTAACAAAAATAAACACTGATGTCCATACCTGCACATCATTTAGGAGGAGGCAGGACAAAGTATATCGGGGAAAGAATGCTCAACAACTGACACAAAAAGGTACAAAATTAAAATTTATATTGATAGAAAAAGATTTAAACTTCTATGCTGTAGAGAAAAAAAGTGATGGGGGCAAAGGAGAAAAAACAGACATTTGTTATTTTACATCTTCAAAATGCACTATTGCCCAACACTTCTGGCTCCCTACAACATTTAAAAATAGTAGCACTAACTTCCTCATTCCCGCACCCAAGGCATTTCCCAGGATCGAGTTATATGTCATATCAAGTCAGCAGCTCACATCCTGTCTGCCAGATTTGTCTGCATATCTCAGGTTATCCAGGCAAGAGGTAATCTCATATTTATACTACTTTTACTCTGAGCAATATCAAAATGATTTACAAGTTATGCCACTGCTGTTATTTCAGAAAACCCAAAGACTCATTTCCCAATTTCTAATGTAAGGCTCTGCAGAAACTTCAACTTCAGCTACATATTTTAATAATTTAGTTACCTGATTAACTGTAAAGACAGATTTGTTCCATAGACAACACAGCTGATAAATACTTATAAATTATGGAAGTTAACAGTGCTCCACTTTTGCCTGAAGCTTATGTTCATCTCCCCCCCCCCCCCCGTAGCTTGCCATGCAAACATTGTCTGTTTGAAGTGCAGAGAAGACCACGTAACTGTGAGGGTAGCCCGTCTGGCCAGCCCTTCTTGACTCAAAGCATGTGGGAGCTCCAGGCTACAGTCAAGTTTTATGAATTAACAAGTGAGGTGCTCAATGCAAAGGTGAGAGGAGCTATAGCAAAGCCATGTGTAGATAAAGTTTGTTTGTTTGTTTGGGTTTTTTTTAATTCCTGGAGGGATTTTTGACACATACCACGAAGGACTGAAGGAGACTAGCTGGAAATAGTGTGAAAAACCAGAAAGGACAGCCTGAACTACGTGTAATGCCTGACCCATGTAGATGTCGCTGAGGATGCACCTGCCAAAGCAACACCCCCACCCTCAACAAATACCGATAATTACAGGTGCCCGAGAAGCAGCATGATGCAAAGGATATTAGATAGGAATAGGCTGCAAAAGGCATAGGTGCTAATCTGAACTATGTGATTGTCTAAGCGACCTTCAGCTAGCAATTTATGCCCTCTGTTCCACAAGTTTTCTCTCTGCAGCAAAGCAAAAATACTGATGTAATGCAAAGTGTTAATGGCTGTTGTCAAGTGTGTTTGATGAACCGGCTATCCTAAGTCATGTGAAAGCTTGTGGGCTTTCTGGGGAGCGTGCAGGATAAATGGAATAAGCAAGGGAGCTCCTGTAGGAAATAAAATAATTGGAGACAGTAGAAGCTGTGGCCCATGGCTGAGCAAAACTTAACTCCTGCATGCCAAGGAATTTGCTTGTGTACTGGCTGCTTGCAAGTAGGTACATCTGGATGAGAACAAGTAGAAAGGTGGAGGAGCTGCAGTAAACAGCTAAGACTGGATGCTTGAGTACAGGACTGGCTGTGAACTGCAAGGAGAAATACTGGGAATTTGCTTTTTTCTGTTTGTTCCTCCCATGCGCTGAAAACAGAGCACTGTCCACATTATTTACAAGCAAGAAGGATTCCACCAGAAATACTGGAGGCAAGCCAAAAAGGCCTCTAGTACCAACCAGCAACACCACCTCCTGAGATCCAAGTATGACAAATACTTTTTTTTTCTAAAGAGAGAGTGTGTGTGGCACTGCTCCCCCTGCCAAGACTGACCTGACATTAACTGGGGGGAAACCTGATGATGGATAGAAAGAATATCTCTTACCAGCTCTCAGCGGAAACTATAATATGAATTAATGATTTAAATTACAGTTATTTTTAATGCCATTGCCTTGCACAATGTTGGAACACTAAAAATTATGATCTGGCAGACGTGTTCTTACACAAAAACAAAACCCAGAAAATATCCCTATGATTTTGTTAGAAAAACCAAAGTCATGCCTGATTTTGCTTCAGGTAGGCAGCAAGGACTGGGAAAAAGAAAGGCCTGAAACACTGAGACTGAGTGGTAAGGTGGGCTGGAGAACATTTATAACATGAATACACATTTGGGAGTTTTTCCAGAAGTGTAAGGTGAGCGTGGGTTTGCTCCTCACTCTGTAACTGTAAGGGCATGAGGACTACTTATACCCACTCATTTAAACTGTGCACCTGAAAGACCTAAATGTTTGCTCAGGTAGAAATTGGGATGGCAAAAGTAGGGCCCATGGGGTTGCTCGGAGATCACAAACAAGAAAAGCTTTGCATTGAGTGAAAATACTCAGAAAAACCCTGGAGTTTCCAAACAGTTACCGAGACCTTGGAAAGCAGACTCCTGCTGCAGTAGATACTGAAACATGCTGCTTACAGCCAGACAGGCACCACTTTATTCTGGAAATAAACTGAAACTGTGTCTTCAAAATCCCTATTAGGCTCTTGCTAAAGCAGCTGCAGGGTTGAGTCAGGGTGCTGCACTGCTGTTTCTCACCTCTTGACGCCTTTCAAGATGTGGTTTGGAGATCCGCTGAGCGAGATGGTTTAGGGAGACAGGACATAGTAAGAAGAAATATTCCCAGCGGTGGTAACCTAACTTTAGCCTCCTTTATGGTGTCACTTAAAGACTGTTCTCAGGTTTTGTCTGTCCAGGAAAACCATCATGTTAGAAGGGCTGGCTTGGAGAGTGTTTCTAACAGCATGGCTGTATGAGCAGAGCGCGCCTGCCCTGCCAGCCTGCCTAGCGCAACCACACTAAAGGACAACTTCAGCCAACTTTGGCAACTAACGGAACTGATCCAGCTCACCCTTCAGATGCGCGTAACGAAAGGACTTCAAAGGATGGCGGAAAACAGAAAACTTGTCAGCATGTTCGTCTAACTACATTTGAGCTAACTGCTCCTGCTATAAGGCCCTCTGACCCAGTCTGAGAGTTTTGTTATCATCCCATGCTGCTATCAGCACCTCATCTCCAACCTCAAGGCAGCTGCCGACCAGCCCGGGAGGCTGTTACGAGGGAATGGCTTGTTTTACGACCGTACTACTCTGATTGATGAAGCTGTTCTCCCCTTTCCACACTCATCTGTTCCAGGTCTGGGACTCCCTTAGCGCAGCCTTTTCCTTCAGCCCAGGCTCCCACCATAAAAGCCCAGCTGTTGTGCGGCTATTCACAATTGCAGGAAATCAACAGAACCGAATACTGGGCTGTTATCTTTTTTTATGTCATTCGGAGTTTTGTTTTTCCTTTTTTGTATCTGTGTGTGGAGCCACCACGGTACACGGGATTATTCAGGGTCACTCCACAGAAGCAGCTAAACAGAAACGATCCAACAGGCTGTTTCTTCCTCTTTCCCTTGGGCCATGCTGGTGTGATTACAACAAACAGAAAGGCATGGGCCTCACTGTTAAATGTGAGAGTTTGACCAAAAGAGACCCACGTGTGAAGAATGGAAAGAAGTAACTTAGATTGTTATCCCAGCGCTCTGTGGCGATAAGCGATGAGGAAACCCATTCCTGTCTGCACAAATTGTAACTTCCCATCTTCCCATCTCTAGCAGGCATCTTCCCTTCAAGCTACGAGTCTGCCTGGGGGTAAAACACAGGGCATACAGGGCCCAAATCCCCTTATGCTAGTCCTGCATAACTTCTCAGCCACTCTGATTTCTTTTCTTACTGTTAAGTTTTAGCTTCCCCCATCACTGCCTAGTCTTAGCTGAATGTCCTCTTTATTTCCCAAGTGATGCTCCCCATTCTTTTGCTGGGGGTGCAGAGCGGGAGGAATTCAGCTGGTGGCTTTGCCAAGTCATCTCTTTTTCTTTGTAAGGTAGAGACAAAGAGTGGAAAACACTACAATAATCTTGTGGAGAAGTAAAGAAGAGAACACAAACGCCAGCCATCTCAGTTAGTGAGCCCCTTGCCATATACATGTATACACACACACATAGACATGAGAGAATAAGTTGCCAGCTTTAAAGGTGATGAACAAGGAATCCTGAAAATTTCTGTCCTAGGGTAGCAGTTACTAGGAATTAGGCAGAGTACAGGGGCCAGGTGGGATGGGGCTCTGTTAGTGTCAGAGCAATTCCTCTACAAACTACAAGACAGAAAGCTGACTGGAAATAAACTTCTGCATTCTTGAAATCTGGACAAGACCTAGCAGGTCTTCAGGGTACGGGATAAGATTAGGAAAAGAAAAAAAGAAAAGATGGACAATGCCATAAGAAACCTTACTGCCTGTGTCACAAAGTGCGTAGCTGGTTTGGTGGTGGCGGCTGAGAGACAAGAGCTGAGCACTGAATGTGAGCGATGTGAAGGAGAACAACAGGGGCCCCACAGCTGCTGTGCCCTGTAAACAAAGCACGGCTTTCTGGAGGGCCATGTGAGAATTTGCTGAAGGGCCCTGAAAGAACCGAGGTCTGCCCAAAGGAAACAACAGGGATTAGAGAAACGAGGAAAATGGGATAATATGAGGACTTTATTGAGCTTGAAAAGAAAGGTACTCAGACTATAAAATGGAAAAAATAATTATTAATGTACTCCTGTAAACAGATCAAATGGACAAGCAAGAAATTGATAGGCAACAAACACTTAACAGGTAATTAAATTACCCTAAAGCAATATCTTATTATACAGTGGCACTGACTGTTGCAGGAGATTTGAGAAGAGCTGCCTAAGAAGAACACCACTGCTATGGACAAGAACGACCGCCTCAGTTCACTATTGAGTGTTATATTCTAACTTTTCAAAAAATAAACTGTTCGCTTCTTAGGAAAAGATTTTTTTTCCTTCATGAGATTATGCTACAGAATTGTTTCAGTATGTTATGGAAATGGGGGGTGGGGGGAATCTTTTTTTGCCCACTGGCTTACTTGGGTACGGTGGATACAGTAGTCAGATAAAGTGTCAGAAATAGATGTCAGATGAAAACGTACCATCAGCTGACTTCTACTAGGTTAACAAGTTTGGAAGAAATACCTTATGGGGTTTAGGAACATGATCTAATCTGATCTTTTGCGCTGCATCTCCCCAGTTTGCAGGTTCATACCACTCATCTAGGTCACACTGAGGTCAAATGGTGGAAACAAAAAGGCCAGTCATGCGGAGAAGGATGTGCATCTTATGGAAAGCTTCGAATTTAACATCTTTTGTGAAATGGCATTTCTTGTAGGATTTGTTAAGGAACACGCATATGAGCGCTTGGAAGTCACGAAGCAGAATTCTGCCTTCGCTCTGGCTTAATGAAAGTGTGTTTCTGCTTGCGACAAGGAAAGAAATTGCACTGGAAGGGAGTGTGTTTCTCTGAAACATAATTTTAATGCTCTAGAAATGCTGACAGCTTGGAAGATTAAATCCTGTATTTACTAACTCAGCAGTATCCTCCTCCCTAAATTTCCCCATCATTGGTGCACCGCAACATCAGGGGGCAACCTTAGAAAACAAGATATCTACTTGACACGTGGCGAAATCTGTGCTTGAACTCACCGAGCTGGATGTGAACAAAACCGTTCCTTGGGTTCTGCTGGTGATTTTTGGATATGAAAATTGGTTCACCCATAAAGCAAACTGAAACCCAACTCTTTTATTATAGGATCTGAGCAGCTGTCAGCAGCCTGACTGTGCTGGGGTAGAAGCTGTGCCACGCAGCCCTGTGGGCCAGCCAGCCTCCTTGGAAAGAGTTTCACCAGGCATCAGGAAGCAATTACCAAATCCCCACAAAACCTAATTATGCCCCCTCCCCTCCTTCACGAACTATCATTTAGGAGAAGCCAGAATGATTTTTCTCCTCTCTCCCCTACAGCTAAAACATAAATTAAGGGATTATTTTTTTTTTCCCTCCCCCCTTTTAAACTTTTAGCCCTGTTTAGTCCTTTCTTTGTGCCGGGCCTTTTGTCTTCGGGGATGCGGCTGCCTTCTCTGGAAGCTGATGGAAAGACAACTGCCCAGCAGACAATAAAGCTGTCTGCAACCCAGCTGCGTGTGAATGGAGGCAGCGATGGCCGAGACAGCGGCATTCCCACCCCGGCGCTGAGGCAGTGGGGTGAACGGGGCAGGACCGCCCGGCCGGTGGCTGCGTCCCCTGTGTCCCCCCCCAGGGCTGCCCCACCGGCCAGGAGCGGGGCATCAATGAACGGGGAGAGATGTCAACCCCCGCTTGCCCTCTACCAGCAAAGGGAAGGAGGCAGGATTGCAGCGCTGGGGATAAATGGTGGCTCCTCCAGATGGGGAAGGTAGGGGGGAAGAGCAGATTTGAAGCTGCTGGTGCAGAGTGGGTGCAGGGTATCTTTCATGAAAGGCGTTCCTCTGGAGTATTTGCTTGTACAGACAGGCCTTGGCGCTAATTACAGCATTTGAAAGAGATCAAAATAACAAGCAGCAAACAGGTGAGAAACATAGCATGCCTGGAACTGGCATCGTTCTGGGTCCACAAGAAATAATGACGACGTGAGTGGAGAAAGGCACAATGTCCTCGGTCGGAGTAATCTTCCAGGAAGCTGTGGCTGATCAGGGATGCTGAGCGCTGGTTTTGCAACTTTAACATACAGCAAGAACTAACCCTGCATATTTTATCTCCTTCTCCTGCACAGCATGCTACAGTGTGAACCATTAGCAAGTCATTTAATGGAACTGGCAAACACTTCTCGAGCAGAAAGAACAAATATAGATAGCATTGGTAGCATTATCCTCTGTAAATTCAGGGTAGAGTTTAATTGGAGGGCAGTTACTGGAATCCCACATGCTTTAACTAACTCCTGGCTCTCAGCATCGAGTGCACGTAGCTCTAGCGCATGTACATTTATAAACTGCAGAGGAAAGACTCCCTGTCCAAACTGAAAACTTCTGGTTGCTTTTGTGATAGGCAAGACATTTTTTGATGATATTTGATGGAAAAAAAAAAAAGAAAAGAAAAAAGATCAATTATTATCTTCTTATTTCCCTTTTTATACACTGTAATGCCCAGGTACAGAAATGGAGGGAACAACTTCTAGTGGAGACAAAGCAAATCCCTTTTCAGCCAAGAGCTGCCTTACTTTTGATTTGGTTGGAGGAACAAGGATCCTGCTGGCAGCAGCTGTCTACTCCAACGGCTTGCAAACCACCTTCAGATAAGTACACCAAAGTCTGGCTGTTTCTTCATCATCCTTTTGGCCTGCAAAGCAGACTGAAAATCTCCTGGGAACAGGAGATCTCATGAGAGTATCTGAACTTCAGGTCAGGACAGAAAGTCTCCCAGATCAGCATTCCTGACAACATTTCAGTGATTCTCTGTTGGTCCCAGCTGGAACCTGTACATGCTGAGGCAGCTGCGAAACAGAAAATAAGCTAAGCTCAACTGAACAGCTTCCAGCTTCGGGAAAGCTCTGGAGTTTGGCTTAAATTTGGGAAGGAGAAAGTTTCAGGCTGATTCTTTTCGTCTACATTACTTCATTCATTTCCTAGCACGGAACCACCTGGAAAGGGGATCGCCGTGTCTGCCCATGGATGGCCAGGTGCCAAGCAGGTTTCACTGCTTGGTGAAGAAGCTCCTTGGCTGGTCAGGCTGTCTGCACTCTGCACGATGCAGCAGATAAAAGAGACATAAAGTGGAACGCCAGTATTCTGTGAGCAACGATTTTGCTAAAGAGGCAAAAGGGAGCCTGCCTTGCTACATGGAGCCAGTAGGACCCACTTTTAGATGGAAATAATACTGTACATCTCGTTTACTGTTGTCTGTAAACGTGTTTTACCGTGAATGGTGTGTCCAATAGTATGAACTTCGGGATAATGTGCATGGATTTCACTCAGGTAAGGAAGGTCAGAGGGAAGTAGGGCAACGTTATGGGATGGAGGGCGCCTTCAGAAGCAGTGATTCTGGAAAAGATTTGTATGATTATCACCTCTGGTGCAATCCTGAGGCTAAAAGAACTGATGTAATGTTAAGATTTAGGAAGAGAGAAACATGAAGTAGAAAGGAAATCATTTCACTCGCATATGCAGCATGGCCTGGTTCCTGGCAGAGCACTATGACCCAATCGTTTGTCCAGAATTCAGGGATGTACAAAAACTAGGGAGGGTTCAGAAAAGAAAAATAACTATAAAGGAATAAAAACCCTACCACACAGCAAAAGACAAAAACTCAATCTATTTAATCTGCGCCGCAGGAGATTCGGGAACAATCAGTCTGTAAGCACCTACACAGAAAATTGTAAAAAGAAAAATTGCTGTGATCTAATAAGTGATATGTGATAGTTGGAAGGCAACATGGAGAAAGTGAGATTAGAAATCACGCAGAGTTTTAATATCAAGAGCAATTAACCACTGAACCAATTTACCAAAAACTCTGCGCGGTGAAGTCCCACGTCACAGGAGTGCTTTAGGCAGGTAAGATTATTCTAGTTCTCACAGGAACTAAGTCAGGGATGTGCTATGGTTTGTGATATGCAGAAGCTCCAGCTACATGATCACTTTAAAGCTTTCTGACCTTTTAATCTGCATGGGAAAAAATACAGCAACGGTTATTTAAGTAGCTCCACCTCACTCCCCTGTAGCGTGGTGAATTTAGAAATAGCTGAATGAATTTTAGTGCTGCTCCCTCACAGAAAAACATTAATGTAACTAGATTAAGTATGGAGAGTTGATGTCAAATCGAGTTTTAGAATTGGCTGTAAGGAATGGAAAACAAAAGTTACAAAGAAAGCCAGGCCAGTATTCAGGAGGCCAAATATAATCATATCTGTAAGGACGTCCTCACACAACCTGATCTCAAAGTGCTCAGACATACATGCTCCTACACATCATGATACTGTAGTACAAATTGCTGTTTAAAAATAATAGAGGAATAAAAAAAGAAGTTGCATCAAATTATCCTCTCTTATAGACCACAATAGTTAGCTGAATTTTGCTTTTTGCACTTCAAAACTCGGTTCCAAATGTACGCTTATTTGTAAATCCAGCTGCTTATTCCTGCCTACACGAGGGCAATGCATTTCTTGTGTTTTCAACAAATACCGAAACACTGAAGTCCCCTAACAATGCAGGGCTTGACGAATCTGAATTGCTCGCTCACCCACTGAAATTCTATACAGAGCAGCTCAGAGCTGTTAATCTCACAGCAAAACCTGCTTCCAAATCTTCCCTTTCTTGAACACCTCAGCAGGCACAGACACAGATTTCCATTATCCCTTCAGCAAAATTTGGAGAAAATTAATATAGCTCCTTTTTGTTTTATGTTTCAGTTTACCTTCTTATTCCACAGAGAAGCCTTTATCAACAAGGAAACAGCCTACTTTTCCTCTGTCTGATCAGAAAAGAAATAACCTCCCACAAAAGTTCATGAACCAAACTGCCCTCCTCCCCCACATCCTCCTTGACTTTAAAACATGGTGCATTTGTACCAGTGCAGCAGGCACTACGAATAAGGCTCAGGAGGACATTACATGCTGATTTAATTGTATACATACAACTTACAATCCCCCTTTGAATCACTTGTTCCCGGAGGACCAGAAAGTCAACCCTCTGCCTCATCCTACCAGTGCTCGCACCGTCAAACTCTTCCTGTCAATAAAACCTTCCCAAGTCAGTGGTATCGTGTTAGAGGTTCCCTTGGACTTCGTGGGCTGAGACGTCTCTTCCAGTCTCCCCTCTCTGTAGCTCATCCATCAGCCATCCTTCCGTCCACCCACCCGCCTAGCCAGCCACTCATCGGCCCCTGCTGCCACAGCCCCTTTCTTCCAAATTAAGTTTGCACGCTTCTCCTCCCGCCCATACGAAAACCCAAATGCCCATCACTCGGCTGAATGGATCCTCTCCTTGCCGCACTTACCCGGGGCTCGGATAAACTTTAGTTTGGCGGTGCCAGCGGCTGGCGCGTCAGTCGGGCTGGCTGCCTCCGCCTGCGTTTGTCCATGGCCGCCCGCTGTGGGAGCTGAGTGGGGAGGTATGCACCCTGCGTGCCGGAGCAGGAGCCGTGGCTCGCCGCCTGCCAATCAGCCCCTCTCCGCCGGGTGGGCAGGGCGGGGAGACGGGAAAAATGTGCAGGTTACTGTTCAGATTTGGCACACCCAGAAAAGCAGGAGGTGGGAGACGGGCAGAAAGGCT
This sequence comes from Pluvialis apricaria, assembly GCA_017639485.1. Classification (NCBI taxonomy): domain Eukaryota; kingdom Metazoa; phylum Chordata; class Aves; order Charadriiformes; family Charadriidae; genus Pluvialis; species Pluvialis apricaria. The sequence goes on along the minus strand of CM030012.1, from coordinate 24,106,351 downwards.
GGGAGCAGCAGGCTCGACGGGTGAGAAACTTCATGGCAAGCTCTGCCAAACGAAAAAAAAAAACCCACCCTTACGTTTCGGTCTTTCCTCTTCGGTATACGAGCTCCCTTTTGGGCGGCAAAACTAAACCAAAGCAAACTCAAAGATATTTCAACCGATCACCTTGCAAGACATGCAGCAGGCTGCTCCCTGTGTCAGCAGCTGAATCACTGTGTCCAGTTAACTCTTCAGACACCAGCCGGTTTTAGAACTGGGATTTTCTTTTGTCCCCTCAGGTGAACTGTTTTGGATTTCCTCCAGATTGGGTAAATACAGAGATAACTTTTAAATGCAAAGTACTTAGCACATTTTAAACTAGTCAGTCATTTTTAATCTCTGCTTTTGCACCTCCTTGGAAATATTTTCCTATGTCTTTCTCAAATTAAAGGACAGAAATTAGAGGGCAGTTTCTGATCGTCGTAAGTATAAGACATTCTAGTGCAGCCTTACAGAAGGAAAGAGCATAAAAATCCTGTTTTTAAAGACCGAACAAGACAAATTTATGACAGTGATGACAGGATACGTCCATTTGTGATAGGAGGGGATTAGACTTTACAATCCAGGAAGTTCTTCGCCAGTTCTATCCCATAAAAGCCAAATGAAAGAAGGGAACCTAACCTACCCACCAAACAGCCAGGTCCACCAACACAGAGTGCTCCACCTGATGAATACACCTCTAGGTCTTCCCAAGTGTGCCATTTCAGCCTACGTTATCTCCATCCTTACCCTCACCCCTGCCCCAAGCAGTTCGGATGTAAGACTGAGAACCATAGGGACAATCTGCCGATGCCTCTGAGCAACAGCCAGCATCCTTCCGCTCCGCTGTGACATTTCTAGGGTTACTCAGGTTTTTCTCATTTCCCCTTAGCGGTTACTATGGAGAAACAAAATGTATTTGGGATTTTGACACACTAAGGAAAACAAACAGATTGAATGCAAGGTTATCTGGATAATTTGGAAATCATGCCAGAAAGTATCTGGCATACAAATAAATCACTGATTTGACATTTAACCATTAAAATAAATCAGTATAGAAATAATTTTAAGGACGCTGAATTAGCTGCAGAAGGTAAATGGCTTTATGGTTTGAAAGGTGGAGTACGACAGTATGCAGAATCAACAAGGAAAGACCAAGCTATGACTTTTGTTTTTTGGTCTAACGGTGAGTGAATTAAATGATAGAGGGGGGACTAGATAATGGAACGAATGACTACATGATGAGGTACTGTCAGGACAAGTGTGTTGTTGTCTTTCAGGTGGGAAAGGTGCAGAACAGCATGCAGCAAAGCTGGTGCCTGCCAGCCTGCAGAAAGGACTCGACTGCCTTACTAACGGGGTACATTCGCGATGGCAGGCGAGGGGGCAGAATCCGTGGTTAGACGCCTCTTCTCAGGAAACAAAAAAAAACCCAAACAAATTAAGAGTGGCCGCATACTGTCTCCCCTTGTGCCAGCCTCTCCATCTAGGCCTTTGCAAATTTGAGCCTATACTACTCACCTGAAATTAGATAATTAACAGCAGAACAGGAACATTTGTTTTCTAATACCCCCAGGTCTGCCAGCCGTGAAGCTGTCCCTTGTGCAATGCCTTCGCTGCTCACTCCCCTCCTGCACCTTGTTGTAACTGTAACAGCTTCATAGAGCAGATAGGGCTGGCTTTATCGGTGTAAGAAAAAGCACTTTTTGTTTCACAGAGGCTAAAAATTCCCAGGCTCGTAGCAAGTTGAGGCTAAGGCAGAACAAGATGGAGAAATTAGCCCAAGGACAAACCGCTTGAACAAAAACTTTTAAAGGTGTGGGGCTTAAACAAACACGCTGGCTGGAAAAGATGAAAACTCAGATCTGCTCTTGTGACTTTCCAGATGAACAATGATCCTTTTCTCATTTTATCCTTCCTCTCCTCTCCTCAGTCAAGGGAAACCTTTATGTAGATAATTTTGTCTGGTGTTCTGTCTGTTGCCTCGATCTTTTTGTGTGAAACAGCAATGTAAGATGAGCAGGGAGATGAAGTCATCTTCCCTTAGACTCCCTCTTTTGTTTCTTGTTCCCAATTAAAGTCCATAATTAATCTGGCCACCACGACGGAGCACTGCATGGGGTGCTGGGATGTTGTGGATATACTGAAGCAAACTTGTTTCTCAGGAAACAGAGCTTTTTTTTCCTCACATGGTATTGACCCTTTGTCAGATAAAAAAAAAAAAAAACACAACAAAACAACACTTTTAAAATGTGCACAGCAATCACCTCAAATTAAGAGTAGAACCAGATTTGTGGAAAAAAAACCCATAAAATCTGCTTTCCAAAAAGTACATGCACTAAAGTGCTGTTGTTATCTCTAAGCTGAACACCTCAAAGACTCTCAAGAGCCTTTGTGAAAAATCAGAAGGATAAACTCACCCCAAAGTGCCTGTTAGGCTGGTGACTCAGGCTTTCTGCTTGGCTGTAGCAAATCTAGGTTCAACTCTGTTCTTGTTCGCACAAGAGCTCAACTTGAGCTTCATGTCCTTCATCCTAGAGAAGGACCCTACCCGCCCTGCTGTTGGCAGTTTGGGTCCAGTCTGTCAAAACCCCACCTGGGACCTCGATGGAAGTTCTGTCAAAACCAGTAAGGCCACAGAACTCTTCCAACAACCCCGGCAGAAAAGCTGAAAGCAGCTGATCAATATTGGGTGTCTAGTTCACCCCTTCCAAGATTGCCCTTTTGATGTTTGACACTTCTTTGGCAGACATTGTTGTAGCCAGCTAACCAGTGGAGCTCTTACTGCTGGGGCCTGTTTGACACCCTGACAGAGCTCATTGCAGAACAAATTGCTGAACAGTCCCCAAGCTCTCCCCATTACCAGGTCTATTTTTCATCACACCGCACCAAGCTTTATTCATATTCACCCTTACAAAATATGAAACCTGGATGAAAGTCTGTTTCAACTCTCTTTCCTGAGGCATTTGAAGCATAGATAACAGATAAGGACTTGCTCTTAAGCAGTATCTTGTCACTGCTGGCCTGTGTTCATCCTACAACAGTTGAGAAAGAGAGAACGATCCAAACCCACCCTGTACAATTCAGCTGAACACCATCTTCTGTCAGCCATGTTTGGCTTGTGTCTATAATCTATCTTGCAACCAGCGACTTCTGAAGAGGAGCCACCCCAAGATCCTTTTCTTGGGAGGAAAAGATGGCAAAATTAAAGCTCAGTGGCCCAGAATGGGTTTCTGGAGGACCATCTTGGCAGGACAAGATGGTTTAGGCCAGAATATATTCAAAGCAAAAAAAGCACATAAGGAATGAAAGGCATCAAGATACATTGGGAGGAAAGATTAACTGAAAGCCAGATAATCCTCAGCTATATAACACATGGCCCAATCCAGGCACTAGTCAGAGCTAAATACAGCTTCTCATAACTGAAAATATGAATAGCCAAACCCACTAATATCCGGGAGCTCTATGAGACACAGTCTTAAATGGGTTTCTGCCTGTTACATATTTCCACATGGCTGAAGCAGTATTTTGCCAGTAAGCGCTCAAGGTCTGTGAGAAGAACAGTGTGTAGAGAAGTTCACAGGCCACAGACCACTGCCCAGCTGGTCCAGTTCTCATGCTGGGAACACTCAGAGATGTCTCCTTCACTCCCAAGGGTGCCCTAACCATGCCTGCCATTCAACTCTATGCCAACCTTGCTGTGGTTAGAAATGGATTTTCCTTCGGATGTGTCTCATCACATGTCACCAAGCCCTTCTCTGACTCCGAGTTGCAGGCAGGACCTTTGTCCCTCTCAAAGATAAGGCTGGTTAAGAAGAGTCTGAGAATGTTTGTTTCCTCACGCACTGGTTGGATGCCACCTGACCAAAACCAGTTCTCCTGGTGCTGTGAAGCACTCTGTGCTGCGGGCTGAGGAGACCAGGATCTGTGTGTGTAGAGAGGGATGGAGGTGGGCCAGAAAGCCAGGGGTGGGACAGGGGTATTATTTGTAGCACCGTTAAGACCTGTCTGATTCCACAGCCGCTCGGCTGGGTTTGTCTGATGCTCACCCATCCCTTCCAACAAAAAACACGACTTAGATTTTTGTTTGGTGTCCTGCAAGAATCTACAAATAAGAGCATGTATATATGCAGACACTCACGTATATAGAAACATATATAATCATATGCTCAGGCACATAGAAAGAGAGAGAACCCTGGCTCACCTGCTGCATGCTTCCACTGCCTTGTGACTTTAAGGCACAGAAAAGGGAAAGGCTTCGAAGCTGCTTAAGCCATTGCCTGGGGGAAGAAACCTGAAATCTTAACTCCTGACCTAATGAATGGAAGTCATACCACTCCCTCCAGTGCAGTAACACCAAAGGGAATGGAGACCTAATTTGAAGAAGCAGCAAAACCAGTGCCAAAGTAAATGCATCATCATCAGGATTTATGATGAAGAAACACAATGTAGAACTCTGGGCTTTCATTCTTCTGCAGCAAAGCGAACTCCGACATGCTCAAGGAATTACATATTTGTGAAACAACTTGTAAGGCTCTAACGATTATTACAAAAAGCTGTCTGCTCTATTTGGTATTGTTTGTAGCAACTTTATCTTCAAGTGGAAGGTGATTTTTAACCAGAGACTTGTGTGTAGTCTGCCATGCTACACAGAATTCACACCTGTTGTAACTTACTCCTGGTTGAAAAAAGAGGTGGGAACATCTGGACCGCAGTGTTTGGAGGTGGAGAAAAGCCTTGGTCACCCTAATGACAGACATATTGCATAACCGAGTTTCTTTACACCAATTTGGAGGAAATTTTGGCCTATTACGTTTCCTAGCAGGTTGCCAGCACAGACAATACAGAGTGACTATGACAACTGGGTGTAACCAGCTTTATCCTCATCTGCCACTCATTTCCATGGGATTGGGAGTTACGTGCCTAAAATCACACGCTACTGAATTAATTGAGGGGTGCTCCAAGTAACTTACCTTGAGAGCAGCAGTTACATCAAGGGACAGCGTGACCCTACCTTGTCCAAGGAGATGAGCTGCAGAGCTACTAATTGTGTTAAGAACGGGAGAAGCCAAACAAAAGCTTTTCACATCTGAGGCATCACGGTTGATTTGTCCAGGTCATGGTCTGAACGGATGATGGGGCCAAATAAATTCTCCAGCCCAGCAACATGAAGTTTAATGAAGACTTGTTCAGTCAGCCTTATTAGCAAAGAACTCTGCAGTGTCTAAGGAGGAGGGGCCGCTCTGCTTTCAATAGGACACAAAGGGTGCTAATTTCTAATCTCTGCTCCATTTGATGCTCTTTAAAATTCATAGCCAAATTATAAAGTATGAGAAGCTGAAGAAAATAAATATGCAGTTGATAAAGGCAGCCTTTGTATTCAAACTTTTGCCGGAGAAACCACAGAGTAGAAAATTATGTTGGAGGATCTTCACTGTTCCCACAATCTTACCTCATCACAAGAATTAAAAACGACTTTATCCTTATGGTGTTAGTAATAAAGAGAATTATCAACAGTCTTGCCATTCATCACAGAAGGCAGTGAGACAGCAAGGAACATACTGTGGCTGTTCAAGTTCCAGTTCATTGCCTTAGTGATTCTAGCAGTTATTTTCCAACAGTATTCATATTTTCACCATTTTTGCCATTTGTTCACCATTTTTTACAGGTGTTAACTTGAAATTTACTTTAAAATAAACTATACTGGCAGATTTGGCACACACCTTGGAGACCTTCTTAAACATTTCTGTACATTCACGATTGGGTCCTCCTCTTTTTAAACATCCTCCCTTTTGGCTGCACATAGTTGATGGAGAAACTGACTTTGTTAAACACATCGCAAAACCAACTCCATTTATATGAAAAAATACAGAATATAGCATTTTCCAAGCATAGCTGTGATTTTCTGAGTTGAAGGCTTTTAAAACAAAAAACTCAAAGGAATACAAAAAGAGTGTTAGGTTCTTAAATTTTTGAAGAAAAATAGTGAGGAGTATTTGCCTACCGACAATTACTACGCAACTAGAGTAAAAATGGCACAAGAATTTATTTTACACTTTCATTTTGGCTATATGACAGGTTTGGTGCGACTCTAGCAAATCTGCCTGCATTATGTGGCTCTCTACCATGTTGCATGGGGCACTGTAGGAGATCACACTGTTAAGCGTAGTGATCAGTGGCCTCCAAAGCTTGTTCACTGACTTGAGTGGCGTTTTCCCAATTTATGCTAATTTAAGTGGAACTAGAGTCATGGTGTTAGAGTGTAGGAAATAAAGATATTTTTTGGGGTGGGGGAATTTTGAAAAATGAAACTATCTATAAAATTTTCACCCAGAAAATTGAATTTTAAAGACAACATATTTTTCTTATGCAAAAGCAGAAATCCAGACACAAGAGTCAAAGTCCTAGAGCACAAGAGGGAAGGAGAAAATGGCTAGAAAAACACTGCAGTTTCAGATTCCTGTAAGATGCAAAAATTGTCATCACGGCTGAAAGTTAAATGACACTGCAGGGCACTTCAGTATAGCATTAGTTACTGCCTGAATTGGTACGTGTTTTCTTTAAGAGTACCATTACTTCATTAGTTTGCCACAGTGCTACTGTAATTACCCAGTCAACGAACAGCAATTTAAGTTCTTAAACAGAATATGAAAAAATTCTTCTGCACGCAGAAGGGTCTTCTGCCAAGTAAAGGGGAATGACAGTCCCTTTACCCATTTTACCTTCACTGCCAGAAGGCAAGCAGGTTCACCCACTAGCAAAAAGCTGAAGCAACTGGCATCACACTTCTTAAACACTTAAGTTATTTTAAATTGGAAAGGAATAGAAGTAACGCAGCACCCAGAAGTGTAAAAACGGACAGGAAGAGAGAAAATCCTGAGGTGGAGGAAGGGAAAGGGACCTTATGAATAAAAGAGCATTTCTTAGAGGTAGACAGTGGATTTCAGAGATTTCAGCAATTGAAGGCAAAGTTTTAACTCTGCCCAGAATCTCTCTGCATCACAGGTGTATAAAAGTCACATAACATAGCAAAAGAAATCCTGGACACCACTAGACATTTGGATGAAGCCCACAAAGGTAGAAGTTTTACCCGGCTTTGTTAAGATGGTGTTTCAGTGCAGTTTGTGCAACAGACAGGCTGTTGGGCTGTTCAGAAATTGTACTGAGTGCTTTATTAAAATCTAGTAAATGCGTAAGGCTGGCAATTCTGGAGAAAAAGAATGACCTCACTTATGATCTTATCTACATAAAATACAGCAGTTTCCAACCAAAATGATCCCAGAGCACTGCACTGACTTTACTAACTGAAGTATAAACTTTGCACTGTGAAATAACAGTCACCTCTGAGAAAGAATACAAAGTCTTTCTAGAAGTGTACAAAGATCAGTAAGTGAAAAATGGCTCTTTCTCCTTAAAACTGCAAGACCATGTAAAGAGGCAGTATCGTTTACAATTATCGTACCTGAAACAGAGCTGCCTTTCACCAGGAAGCCTTTGCTGGCTCCCTTTTCTCTTCAGAAAGTACTGGCAGCCAGGAGGCTCGAGAGCCACCTTGAAACTGTTCTGTGAAGCAAGGGATGGGCTGGAGCACGTGGATTAAAGCTGTTCACTACTTAACAGAGTAAGAAAAAATTCAAAGGCAGAAAAAGCATAGGCTAGACCTCTGTCCTCATATTTTCTTCCTCTTCGCTTCTTCCCTGGAAAAAGAAATCAAAAGGCACCGGCACTGGGTTTCCAGGTCTGGGAGGAGAAGCTTGACGGGACATGGTCCCATGCTGTTTGAGTTGAGATCTCCTTGGAAGCCAGCCCCGGGAATTAATGGGTTAATCTCAAGTGCCTTTGCTCGCTGCAGAGCAACTCCTCTCCCTGCCATCTGATGAGGGATGTGTTGATTCCTACCGACCTGCTTTTCCTTTTATCCAGCAGACAAGGAGCTGCTGCCTCAGACAAAACCCATCTCTTCCTTTACACCTGTTTGCTCCATTAGTTCAGCCTTTGGGTTGTCCAGACACGCGAGACAAACTGGTTTTGTTCTGTGGAGGCAGCTGGACGGTCAGTCTCAGCAGAAGGCTGGGCGCAGCTTGGCAGGGGGATGGAGGGCAAGCTGGACCCTCAGCTGCAGGCAGCAGCCAGCTCCGCACAGGGCCAGGGCAGCCTTGCAGGGCAGGGGACACGGCCGGGAGCGTGCCCACAGCTCCGCGCTACAGCCTCTAGAAACCAGCTGCGCCCGGCGTCCCTCACTGCGGAACTCCTGCAAAACACACGCAGCCCTCATGTCAGCACATGGAAGAAACCACACGGCTCTTCAGCATCGAAGTCTCTTGCTAACCGAACCGCCTGGTGAAAGCAGATCACACTCAAGACACCTTCTCTGTATTTCCTTAACCCCTTCACCCTCCCAGTATCCCCCCATTACCGCCAGCATCACTCTCATGGGAACACCCATGTGCCTTGCCTCTGACTCTGCTCTGTTACTGAGATGCCATCTGGTGTCGATGCCTTAACTACCGGTGGGTTGACCTCTCTCAAGCTAACCTGCCTCGACCCTTATGGGAGCTCAGTTTATCTGATGCTGCCCATCTCTGGATGCATACGTGACTAATCAGGAAATCGAGTGCTTTTCACGATGTTTTAACCATGCTGTGACAAACAGGCTGGTCCCTGCAAGTATGGGACACAAAACAGCCAAAGGAGCTGAAGCAGATTTGTGAGGAAAATCATCAAGTCCTGTAATTCCAAACTGTGCAGAGATGGAAAGCGTACTTACAGGGTTTGACCACATCATGGGGAGGCTCTCGTGACTCTCATTTGTATCTAAAGAATTTGCAGTGGCACAGGTTTTAGCAGAGACGTATGATGTTAGCAGAGCCCCAAGCACATACCCATGTTGTTACTCTATGTCACTGTGTCTTTACTGCTTTTGTAGCCATGCTAAATCAAGCAGAAAGCTGCTCATGAACAACGCAATCTGTATTAACCTTAAGGCCAGACATACCCAGAAAGCCTGAAGTCTACCATCAGTAAGGACTGACCTGCGCATACAGAGACAGCAAGCACACAGCCCTGCTGAAACCTTCTCAGCTCAGCACAGTAGACTGCCTGGTTTCAAATACAGCCTTTAAAGCAGTGCAGCTCAGCGGCTTTACCAAGAAAAGTATGTTCTGCTGACTGAGATGAAGGAGCAGGATGAAGACTGTGGAGTCCAGTTACAGCATTTGCTGAAGAGACACACCAGCATTCAGAGGGGAACAATGTACATGCAACCGCGTCGACAAGAGTGAAATGCCTTTGTGTCTCTCCCTCCTTGGAGACGAAGAACTGAAAAGGTTTGCAGGGAATCCTGCAGGTCTCCCAGGATACACCATAGTTCATGCTAATAATGTGTTGCTGGAGGCAACCAAGCCTGAACAAACAAATCAATCTGGGGGAGGCGGCGTGATGGGTTCATGAAAGCAAAGCCTCCAGTAAAGCCCCCCTACTTCTTTTGTGTCAAGCTTTCCCACCCAGATCCCAATTCTGGCTGGAGAAGGGCCGGCCGCAGAGGAGGCACAGCCAAGCAACCCCGGGCCAACCTCGTGTCCCACTTTCAGAGCCAACTCGCTGTGCGGGAGATGGGGCTCTGCTGCCCTGAAGCTCAGCGAAGCAGTGAAGCTGGCGTGCCAAACGCACCAGCAACCTCCAGTTGTCTGCTCTGCCGCATGGACCACGTGCCTCTCGGTACCCTGCATGCTGGCATGTGCTCCCTTTCCATCCCCAACCCTCCCGAAGACTCGTGCCTACCACGCAGCATATAAATGCACAATTAGGTGGAGGCAGAATATAAAGGGCACAAACATGTAGAAATCATTCCGCTTTTTGCACCAAACGAACATTTCCCTTGGGCGTCTCAGGAGAAGGACCAGGCTATATGTTTTCATGAGCAGTGTCATGAATATTCTTGGTGCTTATGCAACAACATGAATTTATTTCACTTCATTCAAAACTGAAACTCTTCTTACCACACATTTCTTGTAAGAACATGTATATCTCAGCACCACACTCACCATTATGAAACTGCATAAAATTTTTTCAGGAAAAAAGGATTAATTCCAAATCTCGGACATAAAAAAACATATGGAAAATGGCCTAAAGCTTGGCATCAGCCTGTGCTAAGTATCTACTTTTTGTGTAAAGACAGAGTTGTACAGATTATTTTAACTACTATCAGACGTCTGCAGTTAATGACAGTGTGGCATATACCCGACCTTTTCCAAAGACTAACAGATATATCAGATCAGTCTGAATCCAGACTCAGAGCTACCCTGCTCCCTCTGGCCACATCAGTGTTGCTGTGGAGAGCCATCCTCTTCATGTCACCAGAAAACCAAGACTTTTAAAGGTCCGTTTTAACATAACCTGAAACCTGGGAAAGTGGCAAGTCTAAGCTTACACATTATCTGCATTTCAGATAATAATCAAAACAGCTACTTGCTGAAACACCTACTTCAACATGCCCATTTTATACTATGTGTTATCTTTGTTAGTAACCACTGATCTTCTCTTGTCCTACAATTCTCACGTTTGGTATGGAGCATTGAAGACACCCAAGTGTTAATTTATCTGTGTTTATGCTGCTCATACATTAAATTATTCCATTGCTCCAAAATCTGCCTTAGGATGTTTCCGGAAACAGTGCACTTTGTAATTACCGTGTCTGTGAAAACGATCAACAAGCCCTAGGGCTGGAGCCAAAGAGTGACTATTACAGGCACCTACCTTCTCAAATGCTATCCCCACCGAGATGTCAACCAGCGAGGAGGTTCCTGCAGGCAGCTGCACCCACAGAGGTCACAATCTCGCAGCCTACGCTCAGGGAGTTTATGCCTCTTCCGAGTGCCACCGTGCATATTTGTGTCTGCGTATGCAAGGCCAGCTGAAGGCAAAAAGCAAATGGCAGCCAAGGGTACGGGATGGCCAGACGTGGCAGATTGCTGGCTGCCCTGTGCCAGAGATGGAGATTGCTTGCTCTGCCTCCAACAGCTGATTCTGACCTGCCGCAGCCCTCTGGCCCCCGCCCCAGTCCTGCCAAGGGTATGGCAGCTTCTCCTGCGAGCAGCAGCTCCCACACCCTTAACAGGAGGTGGACCAGAAAGCCTCCAGCTCCCGCTCTTCTCCTCATCTTTCCTGGCCTTGCTTCTCCCCTTTCTGCAGTGGACACAGACCCTGGCACCAACCCCCTTCATGCTCCCGCCCCTCCACTATGAGGGGCCAAACACGGGATGCTGTGAAGACCGGTCCTGTATCCTCAGGCATGGCGAAGCAGAAGGCAGTAGGGAGGGAGAGAGAAGCAGAGGAAAAGCGAGGAGGGTCTCCTGACCACATCCACAGCTCCCTGGCACATCAGGCCTCTCATCTGCGTGTAGCCCCTCTCCCCACCAGTGGCCACCTCTGCCCACCTCCAGCTCCTCTCCCCACCAGTGGCCACCTCTGCCCACCTCCAGCTCCTCTCCCCACCAGTGGCCACCTCTGCCCACCTCCAGCTCCTCTCCCCGTGTTCCTCACCCAACCAGAGCGCACGGTGTGCGGTAATATGGTTGTGCCACTGCATTAAGTGCTGAAGATGCCTTTCTTTCCTTCACTCCCAAATGTTAGTTTAGTTATTCACGTAAACCTGACAGAAAGGCATCCTGCCCTACTCTTTCAATTTTCAAAGCAGGTTTAGCTTCATCCCCGGTCTAATGTTTGAGCCACCAAAATGAGGGACCATTTTTGTTTCTTGCAGAGATGACTTATTTCATCAGTCTCGCCATTTAGTTCTCCCCTACAACTAGAACGCTTATTGAAGATAAAAGCTGAATAAAGCCAACACGGGACTTGTCGACCTGCAAAGCTGGGTCTCAATAGGCCCCACCTTTCTCAGAAATAATCTTTGATGGTAATGTTACATACTAGAGCTAAAGCAAACCACACATATCCATATATAAAGAGCAAGGAAGTGGGGCTGTGGTGATAATTAAACATAAATGCATCTAGACATTGTGCCAAAGCTAATGAATACTTTGCCACTGCTCTTTAATAAGAACGATGAGGTACCACACAGTGGTACGTGCACAGGAGGCAGGCCAGATGACCAAAAGGACAGAGTGGAAATGGAAATTAACATCAATAAGGTAAGAAAACATTTTGGAGAGGTTACTGTGCTCAGATCAGGAGCTCTGATAAGCTCCATTCCTAAACTCTGAAGGAACTGACATATTTAAGCACAGCTTTCGTCACAAGGATTTAAAAAGAATCAGTTCAGATGGGGATGTTACCATACAACTGGAGAATTGCATATAGAGTAATTGTATTTATAAGGGGTGAAAATGACTTCAGAAAATATAAGCTGAAAGTCTGACTGCAGTAGTATGCAAGACTTTGGAAGGAAAAAGTGAAAAGCAGAAGATAAAAAAGGGGATGGAAGCTAGATTTAAAAGAGGTAGTTTGTTCCAGCCAAAGCTAACCCATTTCTTGACAACTGATTTTCAAAAGAAAAAATAAATGTCTGTATTAGAAGCAGCATTTAATGTGGTGCCACCTGGGAAGGAGTTAAAATGCAGACTGATACCAGTATTAAGACAGAAGTCACCAAGCTAAAATGAAGATAGCCATTGAGTTTTAAGAGAAATATTAGGTTAGAGCAGCTACAAGTAGAATTTCTTGATTAAGACTACATGATTAAGACTATGTTTATCCACATTTTAAAATAATGATCATGGTAGAGAAATGAACATGCCAATGGTATTTGCTGAATGCACACAATTAGGAGGAACTGGGTATATAAAGCAAGCTGTGAACATCATACCGAAAGAAGTGGTTCATCTTGAAGACTGGGGTAACAGAAATGAAACTAAATGTAATAAACAATATAAATTTCACAATAAGGCATTTAAAGACAGATACATTTGTTATAATGAAGGAACTCATCAATTATGTATGAGAGAAAGTGCTCTAGGATATAGACAGTCAATCTGAATATAGTGAAAGGGTACTTGCCTGATGCACTAGTACGAAAGGAAGTAAGATCCTGGGATGTATCAAGGAGAGAATTCCAGAAGATGGGGAAACAGTAATATCTGGATATCGGGCTACGGTGAGACCTCAGTCTGTGCACAGTTTTGCTCAACCACATCCAAGAAAGATTAATTCAAACAGGAACACGAGCTGAGAAGGGCTTGCTAGCATGAGGAGGAGAATGGAGAACTAAAATATTAAGACCTCGTCTCATTCAGTTTAGGAAATGAAAACAGAGAGGGTTATAATTACACTGTGTAAATATATTAAAGGGCTTATACTGGAGAGAGCAAAAAGCTATTTGAAAGACAATATCGGCACAGGAACACGCGGATAGGAAATGGTCATGAATGCATTTACACCAGTGTCCTGGGAAATAGTTTCCATTCCTATGATCTTAAGTGAATCATATTTAAAGCTGTCTGAAATACACGTGAAAATACACCAGCTGTAATAAACTGGTGATTAAAGTCTGCACTTAAATGGCATAATTTCTACAGAGCCTGTAATGGACACAGAGCTACAGGACATATGTTGAAAGAACATCTATTCTCCTTCTCGGCACTAAACTAAATGGCTTGATTTGGAGAGAAGCACACAAAACCACAGCTATTTGAAAATTTTGCTGCGTCACAACAGGAACAACTGGGAACCTGAATATTTTGGAACCAGTTTTAGGTGCCAAACCCAGATCTCGACTCCTTCATGACAGGTGCTGAGCACTTGAAAGAGTTTTTATAAAAATCAAATCCCAAGTGACGCGTTCAAACCAGTTTCCATGAGTTTTAGTGCAATATCTTCAGGAAGTTTATGACAAGTAGATTGGGCTGGCACCTACATCACAAAATCCAGGATCACTCTTGGTAACCAAGATCAGAATGAAGAAAGTAGCATGAAGTCTCCTCTTCCTCTCACGTAACAAGCACGGTCATAACACAAATCTCAGTTTATATCTCTTCTAAGATTAGGCAGAGGATATTGGTCTCATCTGTCAAACATAAGGACAATTAAGACCAAATTGTTTCTAATAACTGGTGAACAACCTCATTATGCAAGATTCATGTCCTATCTGTGTTCCAGCATCATTTGGTTTGATCGAGGGTAGATCAGCTAGAAAACGGAGATGTTGAAGTAAAGGCATACATCAGCCATCTCCCTACAGTACTCACATCCAACTCTGTTCATTTCTGTCTTGAAAGACCAGTGTGTGTTACATCTTCTCCTAACATTGGGGCCAAATAGAAGGACAAAGAAGGCAGAAGTTCTGATAAACACGAACACAAAAAATAATCACAAAAAATTTCAAAGCGCACACAAAAGAATAAGTCGTCACCATAGGAGCTAGAGGTTTTGCTTAAATGATTCCTACAGTCGTCTTGTTTTTATCAAACCTGATTCCCATTTTATCCCACACTGTCCTTTGAGAAGGCAACTCTATAACTGATCCCCTAAAGGCATTTATCAGCACTTTTCCAATTCCTGTGCTGCACAGTCCAGTGTTCCCCCGAGCCTTTCTTAGGTTTCAGATGATATCACAGTAAGGGAAAAACAAGCAAATCCATGCATTTGGGCATCATGAAATTTCTCATTCTTACTTGCCGTCTGCTCCTGCCAGCCTCCTCACCTGCTGTTTTACACTGCCAATTCTATACAGCCGCCTTCGTATTCAGACAGGAAATTCAACACAGGACTGGGATCTGTCATTAAGGGCACATGAAATGATTTACAGCTCCTGTTAATTAGTACTACTGCTGAAACCTCACTTACTTCTCCACCACATAGAATTAACAGTGAAAAATAAGAGTTCTCAGGTGTGTAATTTCTCCACGCAGTGAACCCCACTGCTGTCTGAGAGCTGTGGAACTGGGCTCCCTGGGGTGCAGCCAGCTCCGCAGAGCGCCGGCTATGTCACCGTGCAGCACGGAGCTGGGACAGTGCTGCACCACTGCTATATGGCTATAGTGCCATTTTCACCTCCTGTCAGTGGTACCGCAGCATGCTGCCAGGAACTGAATGCAAGAGGGGAGATAACGCTGCTGACGATTGCCACTGATGTTTTCCGCTTCCAAAGAGCTGGACATGGGGAGATGTCTTGATGCTTTTCCCTCCCAGAGGCTTTACATTCAGAAGCTATTTAGCATCCTGCAGAATTGCTCCAAACAAGCCTAGTCTTTCAACACAGCAATCACAGATAGCTGCTGTGTTTAAGTATTCCATCTCAAATTAAGCTTCAAAATGAAGTGCCCAGCTGCAAAATCTCCTACTGAACTCCTCGGGCTTATCACACAGGCATGTGGCTTTCTGCACAGCATTAGAGAGCAACTGGAGCCAATGTAAACACCGTGGCTGAGGAATCACAGCCTTACAAACACAAACAGAGGGCTTCGTACCACCTAGTCTGCCTCACTGGCATGAGATAAACCACAAAGCATCTACCCTACACGTATTCTCTTGGGATATTGCCTTCATAAAGGGAGATCAGCAGGTCAGTCCCATGATTGGGGCTGGAATTCTGTCTGCTTTCCTTTCAGCTGATCTGTCTATATAAAACCATCAGCGGATAGGTGTGGAAAGAGGGAAATTCATTAAGAACACCACATAGGCTCAGCGCTCAGCTCGTTTTTAACAAAGTCTAACCCTGCCACAAATCCACAGTTCCTGTAGCCTGCACTTCAGAATAGCCATGAGGAGAAAACTCAGCACCTCAACTAAGAGATGTTCCTTTAGCAGTTTGCAGCACAGGGCCAATGACATGGATGAGATCAGAACTGATTCTATGCTGGCATGCAAGCAAGAAAACACTCCATTAAACAGCAAAATTACTATATTTTTTATATATATATTTTTTTTTTAATTAAAGCATTCCTAAGCAATAATGAAAATTAGGCCCAGTTACCACTTTGCCTCTTCCTGGTCTTAGACCTGGTGTTCTCAGAATGCAGAGGAGCAAGGGAGGCCTGATTAATTCACAGCAGTAAGCAGGATAAGACTCAGCCTAGTAGAAATCAGTAGGAGCAGACCCTTTTGAGCTTTCTTCTAACTCCTTTCTTGCTATGAGAGCAATGTTGTATCCCCTCCTCCAGCACCCTGAAATTGCTCATCATTCCTGAAGAAAAAGCAGGGATCTAATAGTCCTACAGCAGCCTCAACGACTCTTCTTTGGGCGGCAGGGTAATAGAGAAGGTAACTAATCAGTGCTATTTTCTGGGGCATAGATGAGGCAGATACTGAACCTTTTGAGGTTAGGAGAATACATTTAGCCCCAGCTGAGGACACAAGAGCTAGCAGAGCTGAGCTCAGTGACAGCTCAGTTATGCTTTAAATATTATCACGAGGAGAGTCCTTTCTAAAACTGAAGTTTTGAAGGGTTGGAGATGGTTGAACAGGGGCAAACTGCTGCAGTTAACATTCAACAGAAAAATATTATGGAGATACTTGCTCAGAATATGCTGTATCTCAAACTGAAGTTATGGGTTTGGTGCAGAAATGAGTGGGTGAGGTTCTTTGGCCTGAGACATGCAAGAGCCCAGATTAGATTATAACAATGATATCATAGTCCTCCCTTCTGACCTTAAAGTCTATGAATCAGATGACTGCAGACCAAGTTTATTTTGTAATTCACTCTACTGAATAGATAGAAATAAACTTTTGCTTACTGTTCTACCTGTTCTTTCCTCGCTCTAACATTTCCCCCTTCCTTCTAACAAATTTTCTGCGCGTTTCCTTCCTGCCATAAGGAGGGACTGAGACAATGACTCTGGTCCACTGCTTATACCTGCAATGTTCAGCTGCTTCAGAGAGCAAGACTGCCAGAATACACGGCAAAGACCATTTCTACTTCACCTAGGGCTAGCCCGCACAACTGAGCTGCAGGCTGCCCCACTGCAAAGCAGGGATGAGGATTCAACACGGCTGCAGAGGTCACTGGGATACTGTGGATTCCTTAAAGCAGCCATGAAGCATTGAAGAGGAGCTGATTTCCAGTATGCAGGTCCAATTTGGGATCAAAACTTTTCTACTGCTGTGAGTTATCTGGACCTAGCTTCCCAGTTCTACCCTACCAATGCATTACTCTTAAAGAAGTTAGAAACGCCTTGAGAAAACTAGGGGACGACAACTAGAATATAAAACTCCTGAATTGCAAGCTGCTGGCTGGTATGGGACATGAGGAAGAAAACCACCCTGCCTCTGGTGCTGAATATAGCCCTTACAGGTTGGAGTTGTGCAAGAACACGTTTTAGGTGCTATTTGCTCATGGTATTTTGGGGTCCCCTCCTCTTTGAGGCAAGGGTTTGATGTTCCTCTCTGCAGCCTCCCCAGCTGGCTTTGGCAGGCTCTCACATACAAATTTTTTCATGCGTCTGGGACTGGGGCAAGTTGGTTAATAGTTACACAGCATAACTGAAGTGCAGTTACAGGTGGAAGGTGTTAACCATCAGCATATGCTATTTTCCCTCCTGCTCTGGTAATTAACGTGGAATATCTTCGGAGCTTGTAGCCTGCTTCTGGCACTCAGTGCAAACACATTATGCAGGCGTATAATCTGTTCAAAGTTGCTCTTTTGAAACCTACAGAACGCCATTCTTGCAATCATGAGATCAGGACTCAGTATGTAGCTGGCTACAGTCACAGAAAACGTTTGTAAGAACTACTGCAGACAAGTGTCAGGAAAAGGTTTGAAAAGTTAGTACTTGCCCTCCATTACCTTCAAGAAATAGCTGGACCTGAGCTTGCCAGAATTGTCATCTCCAATTTTTAAAATAGAAGCAGTAGAACCCCCTTAAACCATGCAATTCACTTTGAAAATAACAACATTCTCAGAATTAATTCCTTGTGCTATTTATTAAATTTCTGGATTTTGAGCAGTTAGGGGTCACACATGCAACCTTCCATCTCCAAACACGCAGATGTTCTCAGAAAACAACAACATAGTGATTTCCTCAGTATCCCAATAGTCCCAGAGCTTCAGGAGAATGCCAAACAGAACAACTGGTCAGCAAATTGAACCATCAACATCAAACATGGCGTGGCTGCAGCTCTCCTAAGATACAAATCAGAGCAGAAACAACAGAACTGGCAACAACACACCTAAAATAGCTATCAGAGAACTTATGCCTGCAAGGCTAATCAGCTTTTTATGTATATATATATACACACACAGCATTATTATGTAATATAGATAGGGTTTATTACATATTCTTTTAAATTTATAATAGAATATATAGTTTATGATCTATGTAACTGTATCTTATCTATTTTATTATGTATTGAACATATATAATTATTTTAATTCTGTGTACAGGTCAATATTTAATTTTTATTTCTATAAATAAAAATTACTTCAGAGATTAATAGTGAAATGCAGAAATCCAAATCAAGCAGTGAGGTGTTTGTGCACAACCTCAGAAAAGATCCCAGTGCTTCCAGATCTGTAATCACAGCTACAAGAAGGCCCCTCCCTTGCTCCTCTGACATGTAGATATTTGGCCTTTTTTGAAAGCTGAGACAGGCATCTGCTTCAGAATGAATAAATACTTGTATTGTATCAGTAACAGAGATGTCCTGTGTTACTTATCTTGCAGAGTACAGCACAACTGCCAAATGTTCCCGCTTCTTTCCATGCTCATTGATCCAAGCTGAGCGACATGGCGAGGCATGGTAGGAAGCTCTGAGGCAACGGGCCACTTCAGCAGCACCAAATACGGCTTCACACACACTGCGAAACCCCAGCTGTTGTAAAGTGCTTGTTGTTATAACCGTGTCAACATGCCCACTTTAAACGGGCAGTCTGCTATCACTTGACCCAAATTTATTGGCTAACTGCTGCAGGCTAAAATAGCCCCCCGTGCTGACAAAGATGAAGATAATATAAAAGGCTTCTTGGTGCCAAACTAGCACAGGCAATAAAGTGTAGCATCTTCTAGTTGCACTTTGATTGAAAAGCAAATCTTTTTCAGCTCTGCTCGTGCAATGTTTACCTTCAATGCTGTGAACTCTGCTGCCTTTACAACATGCCACTGAGCTTATCCTGGCTCCATCAGTCAGGAGGCTTTCTGCATTCCCCCCCCCGTAGTGAGGGTATACTCGCAGGTTGGGATCATTCAGGTCTCTACCATCTTTCTCAGATTTCTTCCTAAGTTGTATCTTACATAAACACATGTGGTAGATAAAGCTCAAGCCCATGGAATTGTTTTCCACTCAAATCTTGTGTCAGTTGTGAGAAAGTCGATTCCTGGCCAACTTCACCTGCTTGGAGCCTACCAGCTCTGGACACCAAGTTGTGCCTTCTCACCGCTGGGACTCGGCTCTGTCTACGCCTGCAGTCAGACCTACCTCAGGCTTGCATCTGCTCCCACGCAAAACCCCGTGCCCCGATCTTTGACCAGCAGTTGATATTTAAGCATTTTGCATGTAGGATAAATTCAAGACAAATCATAAAATTACAGAACAGAGTATCCTGGATTCTCTTCTATGCTGTTCAGGCAATAAAAATTCACCATGGCTAAAATAGTTATTTTACTCAGTGTCTGACCACTGAGTAGACTTTTTCCACACTTTTCTCATCAATAGGTTTTCCTCGCTTGAAACAATATTAAACCGGAGCTACTTTATAGACCCAATTCTTTACTAAGTAGATAAAAAATTGATTTCTTATTTTCATTTGGTTTTTTAGCATTGAAATGAATCTGATTTCCTCTCCCCCCTCATCACGCTTGACCTTGGAGTCTACATACTGGCTAGCAGTCAACCATCACAGAGCATAAGGATTCCTCTCTTTTCCCTCATGGAAAAAATTAAATGTTATTTCATTGCCTTGATGGAACCTTCAAACTCCACTACAGATGGAGGCAGCCAGTCTTTTGAGAAGAGAAATTCAAATCACATGCTTGAATCAAGTCAGGTTTGAATAACTGAATTTCTGGAGTGGGGCAGAGAGGAAGGAAAGAAGAAAGTGATCATGCTTTTTTGTCTGCTTATGCACTGTGAGAGTGGGATGAAGGCAGAGCAAACCACAGAAAAGCAACCAGAACTGTACAACAGTTCCATGGCCACCAGGCCCTCAGCTCCTGCACCTCCGCAAACCTTGCCTGATGCCAGCAGGCACCCCAGGGGTAGGTGGGCTGTGAGCCATCCCATGAACGGGAACAAACAGATGCGCTTTGCTCATGCTGCCCTTTTGCAAACTCCACACCTGGTGGTAGGAAGACTCAATGTATTTCTTACTTCAAGTTCCAGTACCACTAACATAGTGTACCTTATGTTTTAGCTAATGACACAGCTTTGCCTATATTATGTATTTTTTTTACTTATAAAAATTTATTGGTGATAGGAATGGTTTTTTTGTACCTGTTTTGCTAATAAATATGTCAGTTTGTGACTAACTGGGAAAGAAAGATGAGTAAGAAGATTGTATACAAAGCTTTTACTGAAGTATAAACTTCTCTTTTGAACATACATAGCAAATAATTCCATATGCATACCAGTGATATACAGCAGCACTTTTGCATTTCGTTTCTCTATATAATGCGAAGTTATATACAAACTGGGCATCCCTCATTTCCCTTGCTCACGTGGAGCCAGTCCCAGTGACAATAGCCAGTCACCTTTTGACATCTATACCAAATCAACAAAACAGCAATATCCAGCGCACACTCCAGATGAAAACTCTTACACTTCACCCTAATAAACATAAGCTCATCGGAACAGAGCTGATGCCCACGCTGGCATCCAAACAGCTGGCACACAATGCCAGCTTGCCTCTTCTACCTTTCTCCCAGTGGTTTCCAAACTCAGAGGTACAGACAAGCAGAGTATTCTAAAATAAAAACCATCAGACAGACTTACGGTAACTGTATTATTTGAAGAAAGAAAGGTCTCTACTTATCTAAAGTAAGTACTGTTTTTCCACAAATCCTTTGTCTTAAGCACCCAGCCAGTACCTACCATGCTGCTGTTTATGAACCTGCCTCAGTGTCCAACCCAGTTTCACTGAGCCATCAGATAACACTCTTTTCAGGCCATCTATGTATATATTTCTTATGGAAGGGACATAACACCTCAGTAAGGTTTAGGAAGTCCATTCTCCCAAAACAGATCTTATTTCACATGTATTGTTAAATTCACCACCTGAGAGAAAACACGTTAAATACCTCACATGTCTGAGCTATTATGACACCATTGAATCAATTTTCATCACCAAACTGGGTAGCTGCTGACTTTCCTCAGCTTGGGGTGAACAGCTTCCAACATACTGCAGGTGCTTCCTCCTGGAGCTGTGTATTTTTTTTCCTTTTTGTGACCTGATATGCCAGCTCTTTTTATGCTCCATGAAAATCTGCTTTATCATTCAAGAGCCCTCATTACCCCAACAATGCATGACACGGGTGGCACCACTCTGCTTTATTTCTCCTGCTTCAGAGATTATCTAGAGTACAACCGAGGAGCAACGGGCTACAATGCCATGCAGCACATTCTTCCACAGTCAGGACACCATCTGAATAGATCCCTTCAAGGTCAGGTAAAGAATCCTTAAATGATCAAAATCTGCTACTGAACCACCCTCTGTCATCTCCTACACTCTGTCTGCATTACCTTACAGTAACACTGCAAAGCACAGTGCAAAGGACACATCCAGCAGCCTGGATCTGTGTCTTGGCAGTCACTGAAACAGAGAAGGGCATGCAGAGCTGGACCTGCCTCAGCTGATAAACTGGTGACTTACGAAAACCTGTGCATGGAAGTTCGGGAAGGGCATCCAGCTTGTTCCACAATATACTGAGAACTAGCTCCTACATCAGCTTAAGCGAAAATCAGAAATGCTCCAACGTTTCACTCAGACAAGTCCACCAACAGGTACATAGTCGCATTTGGCTCTTACTTTGGGAGTGTGTACATATCAGGGGCGTGTCAAATCCAGGTGTGATTTTTCAGGAATCGGAGTCGAACGAAGTGTTAGTCTGCCTAATCCTTAAATATGTTTCTGCTTTGGATCTGTTCCCTGTAACTCACTTCTGAGCAGTGAGTTTAAGCAGCATCAAAAAGATCGAGACGGAACCTCAAAGGCTTCCCTCTTACCAGCTGAATCTGCTGCAGATGTTCCACCACTGGTCAAGTCCTCGGTATTAACTGACTGCAGGTCTGTGTAGGAGGGAGCAATGCTTGGGCTGCTGGTGTCCTCCGAGTTGGTTGTCCAGCTGCTCTCCGAGGCATGGGCTCGCCTCTCAGAAGAGTTGGAAGAGGGGGAAGTCCAGCTGGGTGCTTTTGATGGAGACACTGGATGCAGAAAACAAATGGGTATCAGTTAGAGACTTATAGGGCAGTCTTCCAGAAGGTCACAACTATTCCAAAGATGCGCTATATCAGTCTACTGAGACTCTGTAAATATAAATTCCAACATCCACAGCAACACAGTTATTTTACAACAAACACACAGCAACTTAACTAGTGCCTGGCACCGTTACCCTCCAGCACTACTCAGCTGTCTGCCTTAGATCCCATACTGCTGGCAGCTGTATGTTTTCCTGTTGTTCAAGTTTCGTCAAAACTGGGACTTTTTGGAGCAGGAAAATTTCATGTTTCTGCCACTGCTGACAAGATCCGAGTATCTGCATTGTGCAACACAGAGGAGTTTTTATAGTACAACAGATTTTTCTAAAGTGGTTTTATTATATTTAATTAAGCATTCCTTATCTGAGACACCCACTCAAAAGTAGTCGTCATCTTAGGAATGCTCCACATGGGAGGAGTATAAAAATAAACTGAAATTGACCTATTGATGTCCACTAGAAATGGCTTTTGTTTCTGAACATGCAGGATGGAGCGCCCCAATCTGAATAAACTGCATAACATTGCTGCTCAGTTTAGTCCAAAAATCCTGTTCTACTCACTTACCAGAATTGCATGTCAAAGAGTAAGTCCTCCAGAGTTCAGAGTAAGATTGTGTTAATCTTATACATCCACTGCTATGGATGTGTATTGTATACTCTTTGCCCACAATATCACTCAAATGTTAGGAACAATGGGTGACTGTAGTGAGGAAATAAAAAAAAAAATTGCAGTAAAGAAGTCTTCCTGAACTAAGGAAAGGTGTATTGGTAGAGACTAATTCTAATTTAACGTCAGCATAATAACCATTTTCTAAATTAGTACATCTATTTTTATCTTTTAAACCAACAAATATCTCAATGCGCCCTAAATCTTGCAGTTACAGAACAACCAGTGACACAGAGGTTCTCTTCTCGACATGTAATACATGAACGACCCTTTTTAGGTTGACAGATACATTAGAAGAAAACGGCAAATTAATGTTAAAGAGGATTTATCTCTCTCTGCTCCACCAAAGTGGTGTGATAGGACACCATTTCATTATGGAAACCTTGCTGTGTACACAGAGGGACTACCCAAACAGTGCCTTGCCAGTTCAGAAGTGCAAATTTATTTTGTATAGCGGCACTGTTACCCTCAGGTGAACAGGCACTGATATATTTGTATTTGTACAGGTGGGAGCCTACGTACTGAACTGCTTCTGAGTAGAGTCATCCCTAAGGATGAGGAGCTGAAAGTCAGGAGATCTGTCTCCTTACTGCACATGTTGACGATTGTGTTAGAGTGACGTGATCACAAAACCCCACTTCTCTCTCCAGTAAATTCTGTGCTCAACGCCTGTAGATAAAGGATGACAAGTGAATGATTATAATCTGTCAGTCCCTCTCTCAGCCTTTCTGTTAGACATGGCATGAGGCGTCTGCAAAGCCACCCTTAAAACTTCACCTGAAATTGCTTTGGCAGTCAGAGTGCTTTATTTGGACACAGAGGACAAGCTGAAAAGCTGAGCTCCGTACATGAACCAGAAGCAAAAGCGAAGGGTTTTAAGTGTGTTGTATATCTGGAATTCTAGAAATTGTGGAATCATTCTGTAAAGAGATCTTCAATTTGCAGTGTTTCTTCTTTTTGTTTAAAGTCAGTCACAGCAATATGAAAAACATAAGTTAATTTAGAAAAACATAAGACTTAGTAACTCATATACTGTCAACTTGTTTTGTGCTTTCCAAAAACAATGTTTGTCTAAGAGGGAGAGTGACTGGAATAGTGTTGCAGAATACTTCTATATAAGGGCAAATTAATTGTATTCCAGATAAGTTGTGCCACTTTAGAAAAAAAAACAAATAAATTCTTCTAAAGAGACAGACTTGTACCTTGGAAAACCATAACCATACAGAACTTTTTCTGCAACAGATGTTCTTTAAAGTCTCACTACAGTCAACTTCCACCTATGACTGTTCTAGGTTCCCCAACACTAACCCTTGGAACCAGTAAAAGTCAAACAACTATCTATCAATCTCAAAAAGCTAGACAAGCAAAAGTAAACATCTACACATGTTTAGGTCCCTCTTCAAATGCTCCTGCTGCTCTCCAGATTCCTGGAAGTGCTGAAACCAAATTCCTAAGTGAGGTATGTTTTTTTTTTCCTAGACGTTTGGAATTTGGTCTCTAATGTCAATAGATGCAGAGTCACAGCCTTTCAGCAGCAGAAACTTCTCAGAAATCTGTTTATGTTGAAAGACCAGTGCCAGAACTGTCCCTAACATGCAAATCCTGTAGGATACTGAAAATCAACTCATTGTTTCCCAAACTGAAATGTTTCCTTCCACATGCATTTTGCTTTTCTTGACGTGTTTTCTCCTGATACAATGGATTGGCTTTTAATATGCAGATTTACCCTTAAGCATTCATTCCTCTTTGATGTTTTGAGGACGCGTTCCTTGATCCCTACACAGTATTACAATCAACCTTGTTAGCATCATTTCCTTTCCTATCACACAGGACCGCAGATCTTTTTGATTTTAGGACAGCATCACAATTGGTCTAGTTTTTGGCTGCTGATCTCATCACAGTATCACAGAATGGTCAGGATTGGAAGGGACCTCTGGAGATCATCTAAGTCCAACCCCCCTGCCACAGCAGGGACACCTACAGCAGTTGCACAGGACGGCGTCCAGGCGGGTTTTGAATGTCTCCAGTGTGGGAGACTCCACAACCTCTCTGGGCAGCCTGTGCCAGTGCTCTGCCACCCTCAGAGTAAAGAAGTCCCTCCTCATGTTAAGATGGAACTTCCTGTGCTCAAGTTTGTGCCCGTTACCTCTAGTCCTATCACTGGGCACAACTGAAAAAAGGCTATTCTCACCTACCTGGCACCCTCCCCTTAAGTACTTATAAGTATTGATAAGATCATCCCTGAGTCTTTTTTCTAGACTAAAAAGCCCCAAGTCCCTGAGCCTTTCCTCATAAGAAAGATGCTCCAGTCCCCTAATCATCTTGGTAGCTCTTTGCTGGACCATCTCCAGCAGTTCCCTGTCCTTCTTGAACCGGGGAGCTCAGAACTGGACACAGTACTCCAGATGCGGCCTCACCAGGGCAGAGTAGAGGGGGAGGATGACCTCCCTCGACCTGCTGGCCACACTCTTCTTGATACACCCCAGGGTGCCATTGGCCTTCTTGGCCACCAGGGCACATTGCTGGCTCATGGTCATCCTGTTGTCCACCAGGACTCCCAGGTCCCTTTCCACACCACTGCTCCCCAGCAGGTCAGCCCCCAACCTGTACTGATGCATGGGGTTATTCCTCCCCAGATGCAGTGCCCTACACTTGCCTTTGTTGAACCTCATCAGGTTTTTTTCTGCCCAACTCTCCAGCCTGTCCAGGTCACGCTGTGTGGCAGCACAGCCTTCCAGCGTGTCAGCCACCCCTCCCAGTTTTGTGTCATCAGCAAACTTGCTGACGGTACACTCTATCCCTTCATCCAGGTCATTGATGAATATATTGAACAGGACTGGACCCAGTACTGACCCCTGGGGAACACCACTTGTTACTGGCCTCCAACTGGACTCTGCACCGCTAACCACAACCCTCTGAGCTCTATTGTTCAGCCACTGTTCAATCCACCCCACTGTCCATTCATCTAACCCACACTTCCTAAGCTTGCCTGTGAGGATGATGTGGGAGACAGTGTCGAAAGCCTTGCTGAAGTCAAGGTAGACAACATCCACTGCCCTCCCTTCATCCACCCATCCAGTCACGCCATCATAGAAGGCTATCAGATTAGTCAGACATGACTTCCCTTTGGTGAATCCATGTTGACTACTTCTGATAACCTTCTTTTCCTCCAGATGCTTGGAGATGACCCCCAGAATGAGCTGTTCCATCATCTTTCCAGGGATGGAGGTGAGGCTGACCGGCCTGTAGTTTCCTGGGTCATCCTTCTTGCCCTTTTTGAAGACTGGAGTGACGTTGGCTTTCCTCCAGTCCTCAGGCACCTCCCCTGTTCTCCAGGACCTTTCAAAGATGATGGAGAGTGGCCCAGCAATGACTTCTGCTAGCTCCCTCAGCACTCACGGGTGCATCCCATCAGGCCCCATGGACTTGTGGGTGTCCAGTTTACTTAATTGTTCTCTAACTTGTTCCTCTTCAACCAAGGGAAAGTTTTGCTTCCTCCAGACTTTCTCTGTCACTTGCAAAGTCTGGGACTCCCGAGAGCTGGCCCCAGCAGTGAAGACAGAAGCAAAGAAGGCATTCAGCAACTCTGCCTTCTCTGCATCATCTGTCACCACAGCACCCGTCTTGTTCAAGAGCGGGCCCACATTTTCCCTGGTTTTCCTTTTGTCTCCTATATACTTAAAGAAACCCTTCCTATTGGTCTTTACATCCCTCACCAGGTTCAATTCCAAAGCTGCCTTGGCTTTTCTCGTTTCTTCCCTGCATACCCTGACCGCATTCTTATACTCATCCCAAGTCGTCAGCCCCTTTTCCACATCTTGTAAACTCCCTTCTTCCACCTGAAGAATGTTGCATGTACTTCCTATTTTCCAGACAGAACAACACAAAATGGTTAAATTGAGATTTGCCTTACTGTGGGATAGCCTCTCAAGGGACATGGTAGGAGTCCAAGTTACTTGAGCCATTTAAAACCAGACAAAGCCCTCGGGAAGAAGTGCGGGGGGGGTGGGGGGGTGTAGACCAGATGATGTAACAGATCTTGCCTTGCTCTAATTTTGGCGCTTTGCTGAATACCTCATTGAATTCAAGAGTGCAGCTAACACCGATAGAATATGAGATTGCAAGCCGGAGGCCCATTGTGTAACAAATGCAAATGTTATGTCACCGGCTGGCTGTGATCATTTACAGATTATGTAACATTTGTTATAGGAACATTTGGGCGAGCCTAAAAAGCTCATTTTTCACTTTACAGTATCAGTTTGACTAGCCTGACAGTAACTATGAGAAAAATCAAAGTAGTTCTTTTCCCAGCAAAAGGAAAACAAGGACGAGGGCTCCACAATGCATCATTCTGTGACTAAATGTTTCTGCGGCCTCACGCAAGAGCTACTGCTTCCCAGGGAGAAATCCACATCATTTAGCAGCTGTCAGTTATATATGCATAAACCTGAAAAGCAGAAATATTTTGAAAGAAAGGTTTTGCCTAGCATTTACTCTCCCTGAACAAGGTAGAATGGTTTACAAGAATGCCCTAAATAAAGATAATTTCAACTATGAGGCTCACAATGGGTGCTTTTCTTTTCTAGACCTCAGGTTTTGACCACGTTCTCACCATCCAAATTCTTTGCCTGTATTTTCAGCCCTGTTTCTTGCTATCAGTCCCCCTACTCGCTGCTCCCCCAATAATACCTTCACTTTTCCCAGGACAACAAGGGTCCAGCATTAGCCTTGGTTTTTCTTTCAAACCACTACATGGCAGTTGCCTTTAAATTACTATTTTTTTTAGACCCTGAGGACTGTGGGACAAAGATTTGCATTTGGGGGAACCTGTGCAAAAATACTGTAGCCCTAAGGTAAGACAGCATCTCTCTCCCCTAGGGTTCATCCTCTCTGCTCTCACAGCACTCTGGAAATGCCACTTTGTGCGCCCTTTTCAAAATGTGTTTCCAAGCAGCCTGGCCATCAGCCTGGGTAATTATCTAGTCAGCCGTGCAGCTGCTTCAGCGTGGACAGACAGACGATTTCCTAACAGCACTGGAGCCCCGACAGGAATGCAGCCAGGGGTGCTGAGCCTTCAGGATGTTGCTCTTCACAGTTGCCTGCACAGGAAACAGATTTCAAACATCTCCATCCTTCTCACACTGTTCTGTCTGTCTGTACTTGGCCTTTATACTCTTCCCCCCATCTGGCTATTTGCTATTGTTCTTATGCGGGCTGTTTGCTACTGGAAATGAATAATTGCTGTCACCTCGGGCTTTCCACTGAGTGTGTCAGCGTATCATGGTTGTAACACAAAGTCTCCAGCTTTTCTGCTGCCCATAGAAAAAGAGACATGACCTGCAAACTAATGGAGAACAACAAGGCTGAAGTTTATCCCACCTCTTTCTGTCAAACGCCCCTCAGAGTAGAGGGCCAGAGACAAAGAGCTGTCACCTCTTCCACCCCACGACCTTCCCTTCAGAGGCTGTCAGCTGCGCTGGTCTGGCCATTTATAATACAGGGTCCAGAAGAGGAGTGGAGCAGCTCATAAGTAAGGGTTTTTAAATATCCACATCACCTCCTTAGGGTTCCTATATGGTTAAAGAATAGCAGCCTCCCGTGCAGGGATTACTTGGAGTACACCCTGATCTGCCTGCCAGGGGAACTATACTCCTCCACAATCTCAGTCAGATGCTAAAAGTTACTGTGTAAATACCCCCCCAGTGGCATCGATCACTTAGGAGAAGCCTTTGCAGGGACACAAATGGGTGCCTTCTTCAAAACCGCAATGTTTTTGGAAAGTCTTCTCTGATCACCTCTTCTGGATATCCTAGACCTCTGCCTACAACCTAGTATCTGCTGTGGCTGAAAACACAAACCAAGAGACAGTGTTTTTGCTAAGCACATACCTTAAGACTGGGACACATCCCTTTAGGGATGGGAAGTCAAGCAATACACCATAAAATAGTCTTATGGAAGTCTCTTTGTTATGGCTAGCTTTGTTTAGGCTGAGCAAGGAATTTTGTTTTGTTTAATAGGAAGGTGCACTTTGAGTTTTCCAGTCAAGAAGGACATCACAACATTAGGAAGGAAATATGGTGTCAGAGCAACCAACAACTCCGTTTGAAAAAGTATATGGCTGTATGAGTAAGAGTAAGGACCACCTAACCACGAAATTAAATGGGAGAGGTAGAGCACCTCAGTTTTATAAATGTACAGTTACGGGTGCTCTTCCTTCCCTCCTCATCACCAGGATGAGTAAGTATTTACAACTAGGAAGAATAATCAACAAATAAACATAAACGTAAGAAGGTTTGAAGCAGACCTTAAGAGAAACTTCTTTTTGCCAGAAGATTCACCCACTTGTCCTGCACGAAAGTCTAACCACTGTCTCAGACTAGTCTGTAGCACCCATAAAAAGAGCAGATAGGAAACTGTTGGGTTTTACCCAAAACCCAACCCAAAGCTGCAAATCCAAGTTTTCTGACACCAGTATTATTCATGTTACAGGGAGTATCTGATGGAGCCAGTGAGCAGAATAAAGCTGTAACTCTTTAAACTGCTTTAATAACCAGCAGCAACAAAGTGGAATTATTAAGAAAGAATCTCAATCTAAACACGAAAAAGTAAACTAAGGTTTTCTTGGGCAATTACTCCACAGCCTCCTGTGGGGAGTGACAGAAGTCTGTACAGAAAAGCTAGAAGCTCATATAGCCGTACCAGTTAGCGTAAGCTGAGGAGGAAAGCCAGTGGCTTTGCATGCACGTTTAAAGTATGTCAGAAAACTTCTACATTTGAAGAAAAGTGCATGCAGTCCTGGAATTAGGGTCAATTTTGGTTGGCTTTGTAATTCTCCGGCTGCTATACCATAGCATCAAAAGACAGCGGAATATACTGATGGGTACTGGCACACCAGTTGGTCTCACTAAGCTTCTGGCAAAAACCATATGGGGACCATAAGCAGATAAAGACTACGACCACAGAGGACGGTGATCACTATTCTTTCAGTCCCAGATTACAGAAGCAAACATGGCTAAGACTTTTTAGATGGCTGTTCATACCTGTACATAAGAAACGTCACTACTAAAAACACCACTATGCTCTTTTCCCATGAATGCATTTTGGCAATCTCCAGGTTTGAGATGTAAGTGGAATGAATCCAAGCAGCCTTTCATTTCTTTTACCAATAGAAAATACTGCTAGTTCAACCCAGAATGAAATTATGAGCCCCTTTTGAAACTCCGATAACATTAATTGTGTTAAAATACAGTACAAACTAGTCAAATTTCAACCTTTGAGAAACCAAAGAGCAAGGGAAAAGTCCTATAGGCCCTCACTGTATTCTGTTATGTTACTGGGATGGACCTTTTCATGCGTTTGCCTCACCTGCTTGTGTGTGGGTTGACGGAGCACTGGTCCACGGTGCATCTTCAAACTGAACCCAAGCACTGATGGATGACGACAGATCAGTGCTGGGACACACATGGTTCCCAAGCACAGCAGAATCCACCTTGGGTTGGTCAGCTGCATCTTCCAGCTCTGTGTGGGAGAGGTCTTGAAATTCTCCATCTGCATTGTGGTTCTCTTCCGAGGAGGTATCTGAGGAAGAAAAACATTTCTCCAGAGGCTCCTCAGTTCTACCTAAAATAAAGACAAAATAGAAAGATTGGCAGGACTCACCACTGCTTCATTGTTTTTTATTGAAATATCTAAAATTTGCCATTA
Organism: Pluvialis apricaria; assembly: GCA_017639485.1. NCBI lineage: Eukaryota > Metazoa > Chordata > Aves > Charadriiformes > Charadriidae > Pluvialis > Pluvialis apricaria. The sequence continues at coordinate 24,075,607 of CM030012.1, read as the reverse complement.
AACTTAGGTAGAAAATTTTCCTTCACCTAATGTAGTTTTTAGACTAACACTGAGCATAGTTTTGCACTCAATTATAATAGGTGAGACTTCGTCCATGGTCAGTTGGATACTGTCTTGAATCTCAAAGGACAGATCCAAACCCCGTAATAGACCTATGCTAAGGAAATCTCACATTAAGAGAGCATTTTACAATTTTGTCCCAAATTCTCCTATTACATAGGGGTAGCAGGAGATAACTCCACCTCAGCACATACTGCTTCCACTTAGAAGGCGAGCTCTGTGATGCTAGATATATGACAGTAGTTGGTCCAATTCAAACAAAGAAAGTCTCACAAGGGTCAAAGAAAACCAGAGATAGCTTACCTCGTGGGTTAACAGGGAGGAGCAGCTCATCATTGAAGGACACCCACTCAGACTGGTGGGAGGCAATGACACTAGTCAGAGACGTCATATTCACAGCAGGCTACTCATCTTCACTTGGGGATTGGAAGGAGGAAGCAGAATGGGAGAGAAGTATGGTGAAGATGAGCCAGTAGAGGGAAAACACCTCCTTTGCACTTTCTTTTCTTTTCAAGTGCTGTTAAGATAAGAAAGGAGTAAATCAGGTCTTTTAGAAAATTAAATGGGAGAAATGAGTGCCACCATTTTAATAATACAGAACATTAAACCAATTTATGTACAACAGGCACAGTGCTGTCAAAGTGCTGCTGCCTTTGAGACAAGAATATGACCTGTGTCTCAAGGAGGGCTACACTTTAGCAACTCCTTGATTAAAGCACCTGAGGGTCTTCAAACAGCCTCATGTTAAAACAGTCAACCACCAAAACCAATGTCTTATCCCTGACTCAGGGAGCCATGCCTCTCATAACCCCAGCAAGAGAGGTGATGAGGGGATTCTCCCAGGTTTAGCAAATTTTGATTATGATGTAACTTAATCCTGATCCCAAAATGTCAGCATGTCCTTGCTCATCCTGCTGCTTACAATGTCTGATCCCTCTAAAGGGCAAGCCATAAAGTGTATGTCTCATTATCAATAACATCTATGTAGCTGGCTCTGGGATCGGGATGGGTTGCCCACCATTCTCATCATAGTCTGTGTATGAAGAGATGCCCTCTCAGCTAGCTGCACTTTCAACTCCACTGCTTGACTGGAACTTCACATTTTAATTTTAAAAACCAGCATCTTAAATCTTGTCTGGGCTTAAGCATGATTTTGCTGTAATGCAGCACATGTTTTCACAGACACAGCAACTTTAATTAGGATGCACTCCAACAGAACGTACCCCACGCAGATCTGGGAATTTGCTAAAGTGAATGGGGCACTGCAAAGGACTCTGATTGATGGCTAGTAACTGGGAAAGGCCAGGTCTCAGTAGAGAAATTCTCTTTGATGAGCACCCACAACTATCTCAGATTGCAGACCACTTTAAAACTCTCAGAGGACTATTGCCTTCTCCTAGGGGAGCGTGTGAATTCTGTCCCCAGTTATCTCAAGCATTGAAGCTCTTGTTGCCATGGTATTCAAGTACTTGAAAATACTAAAACTCAGACTTGACTATTTTAAAGAGCTTTAAGTAGCATCTCTTGGCCTGCTGTCTCTCACCAAACTAAAGCGTTTTTTTGGGGGTGACACTTCATGTTGGTGTACAAGAACAGATATTTTACTGAGACTTCTCTTTATCCTACATTAACAACATTTAGGTCCAAAGAGCAGGCGCTTTCACTCTTTAAGCATTTTCTGCAGGAAGTAGATCATGAAATGGTTTCCAATATGATTATTTTCTTCAGGGCCACACAGTTACCAGTCTGCTGAAGGCAGGTCAGCAAATAAGAGCTACATGAAAGAGCTGAAAACTTCAAAAGCTTGGAAGTCACAAACCAGCCTGACACCCAACAGAAAGAATTCACGGGTCACTGTTCATTGTCTGAAGATGAACCTTTTCAAGACTGAACAAAAAACGTACAGTTTCCTGCAAACACAACAAAACCAGGATTCCTGCAGCCAATCCTGATGGTTAAGTGCAATTTGCCAGAGGGTCGATCCCTCTCCATAGACTTTCCAGAGCCTATGGCCAGCCACAGCCAGTCACCCTGCATCTCCTTCCCTTGTCACACAACCAATTCCCTAATGCTGGAGCAACGCTTGAGTCCCAACCCCTCTTCCCCCTCTCCCACGGCAGGACCTCTGCCCTCAGGCAGCGTGGGCAGACACCTTTGCCTGCCTCGCACAGCCTCCAGCGTGGCTGCCATTAATAGAAATTACAAAGCTAAACATAGAAGCAAGCTAAGAGAAAAAGAATAATCAGATGTTTAGGGTCACTTGGACGCCATATGAGGGAAGGAGAGGAGGACCTTGGTGTTTTGCTTTCCTCGTGTGACCAATTAAGCTGTTTGTTTTGGGCTTGTTTAAATATCTGTAACCAAGTCTTCTTTTCCCAAACAACTGAATACTGACCTCTCCTTTCTCCTGGAAAAGTCCTGACGGAAGCATGAAATGGCAGGAAATGAAAAAAGAAAACAGTTTATCTTGCGTTAATGCACAGAGACTCCAGTAGAGTTCCCTTTTTTTTTTTTTTAATGTCAAGGGAAAAAAGCCACGAAAGAAGGCAAGAAAATGGACTGTTTCAGCTCTGCAGATATGTGGGAGAATTATACCATTATCTTAGGATGGATTTGCTCTTTTACCCTACTGCCCCATGACAAGCATACTTTTCTAAATCCACTCAATACCAGACAGCAAAACTTAAAAACAAAAAACACCTTAAAATGGATAGTGAGCGCTATGAGCCCAGAAAAGCATCAGAGTACCGTGCAGTACAGCATGAAGCGCATACTCCAGCTATACAACTTCCTCACGGCTGACATTTTCTACAGATTTCCCAGTTTGGTAAATAAAGGAGATTGTGTTGACTTATTGGGGTTATCACAACTTTTAGAGAAGCAGCCTGAAAAAGAGAAAAAGTCAGTCTGAGTAGATCATAATGTCAAAGAATCTCAGAATAGAGGCACTCGGAGGATGCACATGTTAGGATGAAAAAAAGCATTAAAAAGAGAGAATTTTGCATTCTCTCAGCTTTCACAAGAAAGCATCAATCCCACCCCCTGACCTAAATGCCTGTACAGAATTATGAATCATGTACAGCTAACTCCTGTGCCACTATGTGGAAAAGCTACAACTTCATCCCCAAATTGTTTTTCACTTCTCTTCACTTTCCAAAACTTTCCTTAGAAGAAAACCTAAGCCAGTCCCACGGTGAACCAAGGAGCCGTAGCCAGCACGACACCAATGCCACTGTGCATTCAGGTAGCACCATGATGCTGCAATTTGCAGAACTACTACAGAGGTACGTGTCTCCAGAGGAACCATTTGACACTGTGGATAAACCTGAATCCCCTCCATAGCAAAGCAATCAGCATCCGCTATTTAAACACCGCAGCGAATCGTCTGCAAGGGAATTTTGGAGTTCTTCTCCCTGTCCTTCAGACTTCACAAACATCCATGGCTATTCCTCGAGAAATGGATTCCGGACCCTACAAGGACCAAGGGAACAGATGGATCCTCTATAGTCCAAGAGAGCTGCAGTTAAAGCAAAAGTTTATGCTGTACAGCCCAAGGAAAAGGAGATGGAAACACATTTCTTGGAACAAGACATTCTCAGGCCAGGCCAGCATCACATCCCTCTACATGAATGGGATTTGTATCAGTGTAGATTTTGTTATTTCTGGATTTGTGTTATGTGCATTATGCTTTTTGGCACTGAATTGGTTAGAAAAAGTGAATTTATCAGATTTTTGGTAACAAAATTGCGAATGAAAAGTTTGCTACTATTACACAGTAAATACAAGGTAAACCAGATGTTATACATGCTGACACCAATGACCCTTACCATCAGTGCAGTGCAGTGATTTGACCATGAGGCAACAAAACTCTAAGAAGCTGAAATTTCTGCTTCAGGTGTCCCTTTTTTACATTACAGTTTCACAGTGGGACATGTAAGTCTGAATGGCAAGTGGGTGACAGTTTTCCAGTTCTCCAAAGGGCAGAGATCATACAGCTGGAACAAAACTCCTTGCCTGTTTAGTCCTCCTAATGTTTTGACCAAGCACATTACATAACCCCTTTTTAAAACTGATGAAGGTTCATTCTAAAATGCCAACACTGCTTTGATAACTACAAACCCTGTCTCATTTCAAGTCTATGTAAACTCACAGTTCATAGCCATTTTTTCTTGTGATGTGTTTATCTATCTGCCCTTTTGTACAACTCTGGTCAAGCAACAAATGAAAAGAAACATCACCATCCTCCTCCCTGTCTTTTGCTAAGCCAAAACCATATATTTGAGCAAGTGACAAAGTTATCTCATGCCAGAAGTCTCACACCCAGCACCTTGTACAACAAGCCCTCGCTTTAGGTTGGGACTTTTACACACTGTGCGAGTACAAACACCAACAGTAGTAATGGTTCATAGCACTATTGAGACATTTTAGAAGTATCTGTAATGGAATGGTGTTTTTGTAAACATACCATTCAAAGTATTTAATTACTCATGTGTTTGGACAGCTAACTCGAACATTGTTTCTCAGTGCATTTCAACTGTGCCCAGAAAAAAAAAAAAACAGCTTAGCACAGTTAATAATTTTAAGCACTAAGGGTCATTTCTCCCAATTGCTTCAAGTTACATACACACCATGCATGCTGCAGCAGGCTTTATCACCACTACCCAGAGTTACTACATGACAGTTATGTTGAAGAACAGAAGAAGAAAAAAATTAGAATAAAAATTGAGAGGATTAAATTCAGGTTTTGTTTTGCACCACTGAAAAAAATCCCATAATCTGTACAGTGACACTCTTTCTTGCTTATACATTCCCTTACAATCCCAGGGACCTAAACATTAATTGGCTACCGTATTTTGCATTTGGTTATTGTAGGACACCATGGAAAGGAAAACAACTAGACAAGCTGTTAAGTTCCACGTAGAGGAAAAAGAAACTAAGCCAAAGGGGCAGTAAAAAGGAAAGACTCTGGCCATGGCTTTTGTTGTAACAATCAAGTTTCACTAATACCGGGAAAGTCTCAAGGAAAAATATGTAATTTTATCTTGACCACGTGTTTGGCAAACCTGTACTTACAAGAAAATTGTAGTAGCATGAACTGAGGAATGATTGCTGCCTTGGGCAAACTTCCAAGTGAGAGAGAGCTCACGGCTCTTCCTCTCCACTTGGCCTGTAACAAGTAACAAGCACTGACCACCATCAGCACCTGATGACCTGAATAATAAACAAACTCCAAATTGGAAATCTGTTCTCGAGCATCAAAAGAAAGTCCCAAATACTTCAGGGTGCCACAGCAAAAACAAACCCCAGTGATAAACAACAGGAAAAACACCCCAAAACTTGAGAAACCCAATGCTTTAAAGGAACTGTATTTTGATTTTATTATTGTGACTCAAGAAATCATTGCACCAGCCTCTGCCCAAATGCCTGAGCTAAGATTACTTTATGAATGACCTAGATGATGACAGGAATAAGGTCATATTTGGTTATTTGATTATTGCATTCTTAATATTGACAATCCTATTTTCTCCATGTACACAGCTCCCCCGGCTTATAAATTGCCCCAAGAAAGTCTCTGGTAACACCAGGTTTTAGAACTTACATGAGTTTTACTTACTCCGATTCATACGTGCTATTACATGAGCTCTATGACTTCAGATGTAGCCTAAGAAGCTCCGTCACCACCTGGTGCATGTAACACTCACTCATATGAAAGCTCTCAATATGTAAGGAAGAATTAGGGCTCAAGGGAAGCCAAATGGACATCCCTTGTGAAACCCCTGCAGCCTCTCTGGAAGCAAGGATGGCTTTGCCCATTACAGATGACAACTAAGCGAACGGTAACAAGAGCCTTGGCAGTGCTCTGTCCTCAGAGCCTGGCCAAATGCACTTTGTGCCATTACAAGGTCGGTTATTACTATTGTCCCCTGGCAACTTTAGACAGAGCTAGAGTAAGGCAGCGTGTGGTACTGAAGATGACTAGAGCCACCCAGAACACTGGATGACAAAAGCAGCGGGGGTCTCCCTGAGCACAGGACCCACTGCAGCCACACTAATTAATAGCCTTACCCAAATATTCCAATAGATATGAAGTGATCTCTCTAAATCCACACTGCAAGTCAGTGGGAGAAGCAGTGTTAAAGCTGAGGTGACCTGGAATGCCCTTATTTCCTCTAGGCCACAAGACCCCAAGCACCACAGATAAAACCGTGTCCCACAAATACACATCTCAGCTCTGCTGGAAGCTCACGTTTCTTAACAGGAAGAGAAGACAACCTGTAGGGGATGCGTTGGTAAGAAAGTCATAAGCATCTCCCTCAGGAATATTTGCATCAAGGCTAATATCTGAAAGGTCAACAGCTGCTGTTTTCTCTACACCACAGTTTATCTGCCACAGAAGCTCTTCTGTTTTCCAGAGAGAGAGAAAACACTTAAGATGCTCTCCTGCAGGCAATACCAGGATATTTAGGCAGTTCAGAAGGCAATGGTCTCTCTCCCTCTGCCAAGGCCATGCCTTAGAAACACTTCATGGGTTCTGGATGCCTCCTCACAAGAGCCAGTCAGACAAGATACTGTTTAGAGGGATGCAAAACCTGATACTGGAGGAAAATTGTACAATCTCTTCCTCTATTTCTTGCACGCCCAAGAACTTGAGAAATGTAGAAAAGCACTGCAGAAGAGCAGCAAGACAGAGAAAGAATGGGAATCTAATACTATTATTATTTTTTTTTACAATTAGAAATAATGTAGAACAGGTAGTAACCAAGGGAGCATGCCAGACAGAGTGTTTGGCAGTGATAGTTGACATCCCCAGCCACATTGGGAAAGTAGAAGCTCTACATTTCAGGACTTTAAATACAGCTCACTGTGGGTCCACAGTGCATTCAAAGTGTAACTGAAACCTCCAGTCATGAAATTGCACTAAAACTTGAAGGATAATTTCCCAAACTGCCAGCCTTCCAACTAAAACTAGAATCTGAGGCAAAGATCGCTCAAATGCTTCTCTTACAACACAGAGCAACAGTGCTTTAAAACTAGACTGGGAGAAGATCCCAGGAAAGAGGCAACATAACTTGTTCAGCAGAACATCTTCATCTCTAAAATCTGGTGGGGTTTTTTTTCCAGTCAGTATTGCACAAATAGGAGAAAAACTAAGCAAAACACTAATGTAAGGGTTTGACCTCCCAAGGGCTAGACTAATTCAGAATCACTTTACAGATCAGGTTTTACTTTGTTCAACGAAAATTCTCTTGGTAATAACAGCAGGCGACAAGGAATCTAAATGCAGTAAGGGGGGGGGAAGAAGTTGGTAGCATTGCCTTAGGAGAGGGCGAGTGCATGGTCTTTACCGCTCTTCCTTGTGTTCTCAAGGCCTCCACAAGGCAGAACTCCAAAGCAGCAACCCAGTCCCAGAATTCCACACCTGACCATTACATGTGTCACAGACTTTGCCTGCTTCAGGATGGTGAATTTGCAATAGTCACAACTATTCTACAACATAACACTACAATAAGTGACGTTCCAATCCATAGTATGGGGAGGGAACCGGGTTTAACAACTGGTTTCTTCTTTAAAATCTATGAAAGTGAATCATACAAGGAACATGTTTTTCAGAAGAAAGCTCCCACTGATCACCCTGATTTGCATGTCTGGTATTGATGTTTTCATATGTTCTTGTATAAATTGCACACGGACAAGCTAGCCAAATGTATTCCATTTACCAAACTGTCCAAAAGCTGTTGTACTTTACTTGCTGTTGTGATGATTATCAAGGTGTGGTTTTTAACTTATTTCACCAACGTAAAAAGCATAATGTTCTACAATCAATCGCCCTTGAACCAATTATGTCATTGCAGCCTGACATCACTGGAGACAGCCGTCAAGAGGTGAACACAGATCACAAAGCTCTGTCTGTACATATCCTTCTTCTAAACTGGGACTAATGACAAAAGAAACAGGCAAGCAAGCCAGTGATCGTAAGTTTACTGGAATATTGTGCTGGATGATGCATGCTCTTCTAGTAGACACACATCCTGGCTTTTATGAAATGCCATCCTGTTCTGCCAGGTACTAACATTCCAGCATTGCCTATAGGCCTTGCAACAAATTACTGCTTTACCAGTATTCACTGTATGCTCAAAAAAATGATCCTGCCTCCATTAGTAAAAGGAGTAATTCTTCCTGTGCCTCAAGACTGGTTCCAACTGCACAAATGAAATATTACAACTAAGTTCATGCTAGAAGTTAGGGGAAAAATCTCCACTGAAAATGCTGAGTATAATTAGTTGCCATCAATCAGTATCAGTTAAGCTCATTTTGGATTAAGAAATTTGGGAGAAGAAAAAAAACCACAACCAAAAAAAAAAACTAAGAAAGAAAGAAGTCAAGCCCTCAAACACTAGCCACATTGAAGACAAGGGAGAAACTGGATTCTGTAGACAGAGATGCTTCACTAGAGGCTGTATGCCTACAGAGAGGATAGGCATTCATCTAGCTGAGCTGTGAGTATGCACAGAATGGGAGAACAGATTCAGAGCAAGGGAAAAACACAGAATCCAACTGTGAAAGCATCAGGAAAACAAGGACCATTGAGGAAGTGATGCAGCCCTGAAAGAAAGCAAGGAAGTTTTCCTGTGCTGAATCTTGGCTGGAAATTAGGAACACTGAGTGAGAAAGCCATCTCCTGTTCAAGCCTTCTCTCTATTTCCATATAACTAACAACTACATATATACAAAAATAACTTCTATATAATTGTAATTCTATGTAACATCTTTTATAACTTCTAAGCTGTATCAGCAGCGCCTTTCCAATGAAAAAAGTTTAAAAAAGGATTTTCATTATAAGGGAGATCCTGTTTGATGGTTATATCTAAAGGCAACCTTAAAATGTGAGGCTGTCTCCCAGTTTAAGGAAGTACTGCTTGATTATTTAAAGCCAGACAAAAAAAAACACTCTGGAAGAGGTATCACAGGGAACAAACCTGCCCTGGCGGAAAATTCCTTGGATGATCCAACTGGTCTTTCCTCATTTCCAGTGTCTGGAGAGTCAACTGAGATTATGCAATTTAGTGTGATCCCAGGACACTGCAGCCCTTCAGGGCAACCCACAAATATCATGTTTGTTGTCACTCTCTATTTTAGACACTCTAAATATAGGCCCATGAAACTTGATGGTGCTGCTCGTTTAGCATGACTACTCCTGTTTCAAGAGAATGAGAAGCAAATACAGACACCCCCCCCCCCCCCATGCTTGAGCAAAGACTGAATTTAAAGGGAGGTAGTGTTTTATATACTATTACAAAAAACTATATATGAAGTAGAAACAAAGATCTTGACAAGTCAAACTCATACACAGTACAAAACAGTATGTTTGCAACTCTATTGCCTAATACATTTGTGTCTAATTGTATTTGTCTAATTGTCAAAACATGAAATAAGAATGCATGGCATACTAGCATGATGTAGAACAGAGGGTACGAGAAAAATCCTTCAGTTTTTGTTGTTTGGTTTTGAGTTTATTGGGTTTTTTGTTTGTTTTTACTATCACATGCTAATAAGCGGTATTAGTAAAAACAAAACATGTTTCAGGGGAGAAAAAAAAGAAATCTGTTTTGTAGTATCTCTGTCAGCTGGTCCATACCTAGAGAGTAGGTTTAGTAAGATAAAAATAGAGGTAATATTTGTTCTTGAATGTTTCTTACTCGTCTCTGGAATTTCACAGGGAACAGAACACAAGAGGTGGCTTTACTCTGGTGCAAAGGGGTATAGCCCTTTGCTGAAAATGAAGTTCAAAATAGTCTACTTTCCAACTACCAATGCTTTGGCATCATCTGGTTTGGCGAGTAGCAGCTGCTCGTCTTTATGGTACTACCCCTTTGATAGCTGTGCCTGTGAGACAGCAGGCAACCTTCTGCGTTCCAGAAGAGGAATCCAAGAAACGCTGCCATCTATCTACATGAGATCATGTAAGTGCTGCAGGGGTGCACAGTGAGAGGCAGACCCCTGTGGCATATGGAGGCAGCATATCACTCAGTTTGTTACACCCGGTATTTTGCTGAGGAAGCTACAGGAGGAGTATCAACAGCAGGAAGAAGGACTAGTTGCACCTCATGCCCAACAGCATCAAATAGTTAATACCAACATTATTGCACAGCTTCCACGAGATGCTCATCTTTTAATCTGACACAAATGTCCAGTTACGAATCATTAAGGGTGTTGATAAATACACAGCATTATACGTCGAAATTCATATGAATCAGCTCCTGCAGAGTGTGGCACAGTCCCTGGTTTCACTGTGCTTAGAATGGCTCAAACAGTCACTGCACCAATGCATTCGCGAGGCTATCACACAGCAGATCATAAAACAGAATGATTAAGAATAAAGAGAGACATGGACAATGGCCAATCTCAATGGTTGGGGCATTATTGTCAAAGTAAACTGTCAAAACTGGAATAGCAGGGAGCACTGCACACCAGGTACGCTGACAGAGCCGGGCAGACACCCTGGGGAGAAGGTTCCCCATAGACCAAACTGTTTGCTGGGCAAGCTTCTACAATGGCAGCTCCTCGTATGCCTGGCTTGAGCCAGTGGTACACAAGCACTGCAGGTGTACGTAATTGCACATCGTTCACAGAATCTAAAACTAAAACTGCTACTTACAGGTGCATGAAAAAAATCTCCAGTTTTCACACAGAAACAGGAATGTGATTTGATCTTCAAAATTCCATGTTTTGAGGATATAGAATAATTTAGCTGGCTACACCAAATCAGTACTCAAAAAGAAAAAAAAAACAAAAAAACCCAAAGCCAAACAAACCAAAAAAAACCCCAAGACCTACAGTGCGACATTCCACTATTCTTTCCTTCTCAGACAACTAACTTTTCAGTTTCAAATAGCAGACACTTGTTTTATCACTAAATCGTGTGAAGTTTAATTGCATTACGTGACCAGCCATTCTATATATCCAGAAGTATGCTCTCCTTACCTACACTTTCAAATTACGCACACGGAAACTAAAAGAGTAAGATGAAAGTCCCATGGTAAGACAAGTAAAGTCATGAACATACTCGGCTCTCAACTGGACTTGGGTAATGCAATATCTTGCCTCCCAGATTTTTAGACAAGAATTTCATTCATGTTACATTTCAAGGTGCTGCCAGACATTGCATAACACAAAGTAATTTTCTTCAAAGGAAGGCATCAGGTCTGGTTTACGTGTGACCTGTTTTGTGTTATCCATCTGCTTTAGTAGAGCAAGAGTACAAAAAAACCCAAAACAACAAAACATAAACCGCAAAACCACCAAAAACCCCCCAATCCCAAAGCTCCCTTCCCACCCAAGCCCCCAGAAGTTTAAGACAGGGTTACTGTTGCCTTGAAGACTCTGGAAACTAGTCAGGAAAAAAAGTGGAAAGAACTTTATGGAGACTTCACTCACTTCATTGAAAAATCAATATAAAGCACTGTAGACACGGAGATGGATGCTGGGCACTCAGATAACACTGGCAAGGCCTTTCTTCATTAAAAGGTTTGGAAATCTGAGTATCCTCCTCTATGCAATCCCTCTTAGGTACCACTACCAGCACTGCTGTGGTTTGGCAGCACGGCTGTTTAATGAGCCCGCTCTGGAAACGGCAGTAACGCAGTCAGGTCACCCACCTCCCCACCCAACCTCACGTAGCCGTAAGTGACCATGGTTATTCTGCTCCTCAGCCCACGACATCGCTCGGTTGCGCAGCATTATGATATGCGGAAATACCAGTTCACGGCAACATTAATGCAGCATTACAGCTCTGGGGAAGCTGAGTCCAGCCAACCTTTGTCAAAGAGTGACTTACCCAGTGGACAAGTTTTGGAAATGGGACGTAGACAAGTAGATTTTAAGATATTTGAGATATTTACCTCCCTCTTTCATAAAGGCACAGACCCACGAAGGGACTGGGACTCTGCTTCTGTTACCAAGACTGGCAGTGATTCACTGTGGCAGAGCTGTAAATTTGACACCAGCATAATTCACGCAGACTCATACAAAAGCTTGTTACAAACTACTGAAAATTAGCAGAATTAGAAGAATTTCAGGGTTTTTTTTCAAGACAAACTTCATGACAAGAAGGGATTATTCATTTGAAAGTTAGTGCCTGTTTCAGTGTCACTGAAGAGCTCGATGCAGCTGTTTGGAGTTACAGCTCCCAAAGGTCTGTGGCCACCCTCAATGAGTCTTAGCTCTGAGCATATTCATATCAATAACCTGGATTGAATACAAGGAGAATTTGCAGTCTTTTCTGGGAAAAAAAGTGAATGCTGGTGCCAAACTCTGAGCACACATGTAGTGTGCTAAACTAGTACAGCTGTTCCATTCAGAGAGACTTGAACAATTTAAATTGCAGAGGTCAGATGAGTTATTTAGGAGGGGAAAGCCCAGATCCACCCAATCTATTCTCCTCAGTTTTATCCCCTTCAGTGACGTTTCAGACTCTGGCAGTGAATACCCCCAAGAAACCCACGCACCTATCAGTCAAGATCTTATTCCTCATGCTGAACTCACATACTTTATAATTTGGAATGAGATTTAAGAACACGCACCTGATGTTTCCACCATATATAATTCTTATACATGGGATATAATTTTTAGCCAGGTAAATATTTGAACCCTGGTGAACCAGAAACAACATAGCAAGGATCAGAGAGAAAGGAGCACTTCTGGTGGCAAGTTTCTGTCCTCAAGCAGCTAGCAATTAAACAGCAACTAATCATTAAACTTCATAGGCCAAATTCTTCCCTACAGCTGTTCCATTGAAACTACTTTATTAGAAAATAAACTGGCCTTGTGCTGTGGAGCTTGACCAGCTCAAGTTTCAGTTATGCAGCTAGTAATACTTTTTCTCTTCAAAAATGCTTAGTAGTGCTTTTTCCATGCGTTTCCATCACCCACACAACCACAAAACCACCATGCAGCTCTGCAAAATGGTACCTTCTGTGCAAAAGAGGCCCCTGGTTCAGATAGCAAGAGAACAAATTACCATATCATATACCCACCCCCATTTTCAAAAGTAAATTAAAGATAATTCTTTCATTTCATTTCACAGCTGGCAAACCCAAGAGCCCACAGAGAGAATTAGTTTCTATAAATATTCATGTCTATAAATGCCAACTAAAACTTGGCCTAAAAGAGCACAATGAAACAAGAAACACAGCTCAGCAAAAAGACATCCTTTCTCTCCAGCTCACCAGGCAGGTCTGCTGCCCTCGCACCAGGAGCTCCTCTTTGGATCTCAGCTCCGGAGCACACTGCCTGCCCTTTGAATCTTCGGATAGTTCTGCACTACTAGAGCACCTTCTTCGTAGGGTCCTGAAGCACACCGGTCGGCTCTGTCCTCTGGTTCAAGCCGAAGGAATTGTGCTGAGACGTTTAGTTCAGTTACCTTAATAAAGCAAGATGAATCACAACTCATTTAACTCCGGATGCCCAGTTAGACATCCGAGATAGTCATCTGATGCTCTGTTTATAGTCAGTAGGAGGAACACAACACCTCCAGAGGATCCTTCCTCTGATCTATTTTCGAACGAGGTGAATCCCCCTCCAGAAAGACTCTGGCAGCTAACAGGCTTGCATGTCTTTTTCACACCTAAATTAAGACAACTGAATCACAGCCAAAAATAATGTGGTACCAATACTCTATTTCCCCTTTCACTGATGTGCTGCATTAGTGTAGATCCTCCCCTCTTCCAAGGAGTCTAACTAATTCCCCAAACCCCACAGCACACACTCCTCATCTCACAGGGCTTCTATGCAGGTATTTATTGTTATTACTAAATAACCTACACACACATGCATTTTCAGATTGTTTTCCCATACTGCTTTTTGGCTCCCTCCTTTATTACTTCTAGGGCTGCCATTTGTTTCTTTCAGGACTCCTTCCTAAGAGTTTCACTTAGTTCTGTCTTCCCCAAGGGAAATGTCTGCAACAAAGCTTAAAAACCACATTTAGTATTCAAGATAAATGACTTTATACAATAAAACGTATCAGTAGGCTCACCATCTGTCTATCCCACCTTCCCTGCCAGTATCAAACACAGAACAACTGCCTCACTCTGCAAAGAATGAACAAGCAGCACTTCAGCAATGATTTGTTACTCAGAGACTTCTTTCTCATTGCATACAAAAGCCCCTGAGCAAGAGGAGATGAAATCACCAAATGCTGATCTGAAGTAATGGCACAACTAATCAGAATGTTCCTATAGCACAACCTCTTCCAATAAATAAAAATTCAAACTTCAAGAATTACACAAATTTCTAGACATGTCACTGGAGTGGATTGATAAACCTTAATGTATCACTGCTGAGAAAATATTGTCAACATTTTAGGAGATATTTACTGTTAGAAAAGTACCTACTGAAGGATTTTTGGGATGGGTGAGGGCAAAAGCTCTTTACTGTTATAGCTCCCTTTCACCAGCTGTATCTCTATAGAACTAATGCTTAAGAAACCTATACATTTCAGTAACCTACTTCCTTTAAGAGTATTTTCAATTAAAAAAGCACTATTTATTTCTATAGTTATCTAAGGGACACACTCATTTATGTCAACTTTTTTTAATATTATGACATTTATATTTTCCCTTTTTTTTTTCCTGTAAATTTATACCGAGGATTATGTTACATTTAAAAAATTGGTAACAAGTTGATCAAGATGCTGTAGCCTAAGTTTACTCTAGCAAGCAGTGTAAAACCTTACCAGTAGGAGCAGAGCTGTAGGGTGAGATACTTGCCATTACGAGCGTAGCTTTCACACTACTTTTTTGCTGCCTTTACTTCCCATTATCTCCAATCTGATCCTGTAGACTGAATTTGCATTAGCACTTGGGAGTACATTAAATGAGCTCCTGGAGTTCTTCTGACTCAGTTTAACCCCAAACCAAATTAGTTTATGTGCTCTGAGATGGAAACTGAAGTGCAGTAAGTGCACATGATCAGGACATTCATTTCAAAAGTGCATTCCTGCTCCAACGAATGCACTAATGTGCATCCACAGTTTTTTAGAAAAGAAGGGAATCCTGGAACCCTGATGCTTGTCCCCTGGTATCTGCACAGGACTGCATCTTCTCAGTTTTTTCAATCTCGACCTCTGAAATTTGACATCCTTAAGTTTTGAAAGAAATGGGACCTTCCACACCATTCACCTTATTTGCACATTTAAAAGAGTGAAAATTGATTGCAGAAGTCAATAGGGGATTCATAATCCCTACCTGGGAAGCAATCTTACCCATACAGACACTTTCAGATGGATTTCTGGCCCTGTTTAAGGTCCTGGCAAAACTTTCACCATCTACACAGAGCAAACATTTAACCCCTAATGTTTCCAGATGTATGAGCTGAGCTGTAAGGCTTCCAGTTGTGTTTCCTAGGACTCAAATTCACCTGGTCACAATTACAGCCACAGTCCTGAAGACAATGCGTGCTCATACACAACGCATACAAAGAGAGGCATTCCTTCCTTGAGGTTAACCACTTGTAAAGTTATTACATCCATTAGCAGAACTGGCAATCCCTTAAGAAACCATTCAGCATGGTTAGTCTCCAAAGAAAATGTGTTAAGAAATCAGAGGACAAAAAAAAATATCTGCTTTTGCCATTGAGTACTTTATGATTTATTTTTTTTAATTTATTTTGTAATGCAACTAACAATTCAAATCGCCTGAGAATGGCCTTCTGAAGGCGCTCCTCTCCTAACTGCCTGCAGAGTGAGCTTAAGTGATTAGCTTCAATATATCCAACTTTTAGATGGCCAAAATTATATTAGAAGATTGCCACCACCGCATGAATACTTACAGTTCCATAGCTTATTTCCTGATGATTTTTTTTTTTTAAGCTTTTCAACTTTTAAAGAGAAAGCTAACATTGTTGCAAGGCTTCTGAGGTGAAAACCTTTGCTTTCAGCCTGCCTGTAAGAACACTGGTTTTCAAGAATTCAAAATTCACTTATTTTGTTAGTTTATTGGCAAAGATCATGACAGGTGCTTTGCACAAAGCCTCGGTGCAACACTTGGGTTAAAAGCTGCATGAAGAAAGATGGTACTACCAAGAGCAAAGCGTCAGAGCAGGAGAATCCACAAGCCATCATCATCTTGTAGCTGATGCCACCCTGGCAACTGCCTCACTGACTGGAAAAGTCACCACTTCTACAACAGGGGCAACAGAAGCCTTGTGGAGCACAACATCTTGAGAGATTTGTAACACGCATAGATACCATTCCTCATCTTAATTTGCTGATGCCAGACTTGAGATCGCTGAAAATTAAGGACTCTATAAACACGATGTATTTAGCCCACTCACAATATGGTTTTAACCCCCACACAGTCTGGGTTTCTCCACCGTACCAGCTGCCAGTTCTTAACGAGATAGCTGGCAAGGTAGCACAAACAGGGACTCGAGATGGGGAGTTGGCCACTACTGAGATGTAGCTGTTGCTTTTTCACCTTGTGTCCTGTGGAGTGCTACCTAAACCAACCACACAGCAGGGTATTAATTCTGCCACTGATGTAACGAGGGATCCAAGGAACTCACGTAAAGCAGACACCTGCAGTTAAAGACCAAGGTATGCTGTTATGTCCTTCATGATAATAAAGGACATGAATCATAAGAGCGTACAGCTGGTCAGAACTGAGATACACTGCAACATGCAAAAGAAAAAAAGCTGACCTTCTCTCTTATTGGAGATTTTAATGCCCATGCTCTTGATGGCATTCGCATTTTAAAAATAGTTTAAAAGCTACAACTATAAAAGACCAGCGACTGCTAAAGTTGCCAACTGTATTCCTATATTTAAGGAAAACAG
Organism: Pluvialis apricaria; assembly: GCA_017639485.1. Classification (NCBI taxonomy): domain Eukaryota; kingdom Metazoa; phylum Chordata; class Aves; order Charadriiformes; family Charadriidae; genus Pluvialis; species Pluvialis apricaria. Next base: position 24,058,713 of record CM030012.1, on the reverse strand, counting down.
TATGTTAGATCTGCCTGGGAGTTACTGGTACTTGCTTTCTACTTGAGATCTCCAAAGGAATATCGTGAAAAGCCTTTATCACATTAAGGCTTTAAACAGAAAAAGTCAAAGATCTACCAGACAAAAGCATGATATAACAGATTAAACATAATTCATAGCGAATACTGCTTTATGTTCTAATCAATCAAATCTGAAAATTCCTGGAGAAGAGAGAACCTAGCCACATTTGGAAACTAAGTATTTGGGAAATCCGTATGCACTGCATAATCCTGTGTAATACATCTCACTGGAGATGGGGGAAACCGCTCTTCAAGCTTTTCTGTTGTAACACAAACATCATTTATGAACATAAACCTGTTTACCTGGAAAATATTAAGGCAAAGTCCAGAGCTCACTTGTCTGTGCAACAGAAGGTATCACAAGTCATCTCAGCAAAGAAAAGAAAAAAAGAAACCAGTCATGTGCCACAATTAGTGAACATAAGCATTTTGCAATCAACCTGTAGTTTGAAATTTACTTGCCCAAACTAGTAAATTTACAAAATGCACATGTCACAGAAGACAAGAATGATTCATAGCTGATTCACAAGAAAAGAAATGCCAACGTTTGCCAAATTTTTGCCTTGACAATACTAAAAATGCCCTCAAACCAATACTGTGAAGTTATTCTAAGGAAAATTCCCAGCAAAAGGTGCAACTAAGTATGAGAAGACGTGAGCTGTAAAGCATCGCCAGACCTAGTCAAGCAGTTGAGTGGGGCTTTTTTAACTTGTTTCTCTCTGAAAAACTCAAGTCTCAAAAAGGATTAAACCACGGGAAAAAAAAAAAATCAGAAAAGTTGAGTCTGATTACAGCTAATTAGTCAACAAAACCATTAACAAAAATCAACAGAGAGAAGTGGAGGTGCAGTACAGAAAGGGTATTTAACGCATGAAGCTGGCGAACGTGCAGGGAAGGGGCTGTCTGGTTGCATATCAACATAAAAATCCACTTTGCTCGGAAATATGTAATTTGAGCTTTTTTTTTTTAACCTATAATTTACATAGCGCATTCAAACGAGACGACAGAACGATGAGTGGCGATTTTCTTCTTCTTTGCCTTGCAATATCTCAACCGCGGGAGAGAAAACAAAACAAACAAAACCGAAAGACAAACAAACCCCAAACCATTTCAAAAGCTGCACGATTCGGTAGACTCGAGAAAGGAAAAAAAAGAAATAAAAATTAAAAAAAAAATCCAAAACATGAGTAATCGCAGAGAGCAGCTGAGGGGTAGGTGGCTACGAGCAGCTTCCACATGCTGCTGTTAATGACTTAATTAACCCTTGAGCAGCCGCAGAGCGGCGAGGTGCCGCAGGGCAGCCGCGGACAGACGGCGTTCGCTGTACAAAGGCGAGCGGACAGACGGCCGGCGGGCGGCCGGGACCGCGCTCCCCGGTACGCAGCCGGGACGGAGGGTGCGTGTGGGACAGACGGACACGGGTTGAACGGCGGGGCGGGCGGTCGCGGCGGGGAAGGGTCTGGGGGCGCCGAGGGGAAACTGCGGCTCCGTCAGGGCGCGCAGCCGGGGCCGTCCCCTCCGCCGAGCCGCGGCGAGGGCGAAGCGGCAGCGGCCGGTGCGCCCCGGGGAGGGCGGCTGCGCCGGCAGGGACACCTGCCTTCGGTTCAGGTTTCCCGGGCTGCGGTTTCTGGATGCCCTCCGCCTGCCCCCGCGTTAGCGCGGCCCGCAGACCGGCTCCCCGCACGCCCAGAGCCGCGGTACCCCCTCTCCCGGGCTACCGGGAAGGGAGAACCAGGGTGTGTTGGGGGGGTCGTACCCTTCTCCCCGGCGGGGTCCGGGGCACGCAGCTCTCCCCGACCCCGCGGACCGACCTACCTGCCTGCCTGCCGGCGGCGGGGAAGGTGAAGCGCTCCGCGGGGCCGCGCTGCCGCCGCCCGCGCTGGCGGACAGCGCGCTGAGGGGAGGCGGTGGCGCGGCCCCCGTCCCGCCCCCCCCACCCGCTCCCCGGGGCAGCGGCAGCGCGGGGCCGCCGCCATTGGACGCTGCCCGGCGGCGCGGGGGGGCACCGCGGCGCCTCATTGGTCGGCGGCGCTCTCGCCCCGCCCCTCTCGGGCCCGGTGGGGCCGGGCCGGGCCCCGTCGGAGCGGAGGGCGCCGGTTTGGGGCGGGGGGGGGAGGACGGGGACCACGGACGGAGAGAGGAGTGGAACGGGCGTTTGTTTCCTTATTGCCGGACTTAACCCGTTTCAATACTTTCATGTTTTTAAATGCGATTGGAAGTCAACGCACTGCCCTGCCGGAGGGGCAGCCGCCGCTTCCAGAAATGCGAAAATAAATATCAATGGGTCGATTAAAAAAAAAAAAAAGGTAATACCAAAGGAAAAAAAAAAAAGGTAATACCAAAGGAAAAAAAAAAAGGTAATACCAAAGGAAAAAAAAAAAGGTAATACCAAAGGAAAAAAAAAAAGGTAATACCAAAGGGAAAAAAAAAAAAGGTAATACCAAAGAAAAAAAAAAAAAAAGGTAATACCAAAAAAAACCCCAAAACCAACCTCAAAACATTCTGCTAGGGGTCATTCAGCTGGCATTCTTAAATGCTTAAATACAACCGTTTATTTGGTAACTGGTGATTTTGTGCACCCACTTCTAGCACAAATTAATAGGGGTCTCAGTTCTTTCATTAGACCCTGATAAATTTCACGGGTCAGCAAATTATGCATTAGCCAGGACTAATACACTTAACCACCGTGTCTGTGAACCAAATTGTTTTTAAGCTGTTAAGCTGTAGTAGTATTACAGACCGAATAATTTAAATCCGAAACATTAATCTTATTTCTTTAAAGATTTCAGATCGCAATTTGCACATGCAAATGTCTTTTTGGAGGCTTTCATTTCTAAGCCTACCGCAATTTCAAGGCTTCTGATGAAAGGCAAGTTATGGAAAATGAGCGTGTGCATCGTACCTGCGATCGGCAGCTCAGGCGCATGCGGTTACAGCCACTGGCGCGTTCAGAGACCGACTCTGGAGAGCTGAGGAAGTATCAAGCCACCAAAGAGCTTCTGAGAAAATTGAACCTTGCAAGCGGAGAAATGTTAATAACCTTAGCATTGGCATTAAACATTATTGTAACAGCCTTAATTAGTAGTGGGGGCTGAAAAAAAAGTTACACAAGTTTAACTCTTCTGCAGGTGAACTAACAGTTTTTAAAGTGCTCCTGTAAAACACTTGGAAAATCTCAAATGAAAAGTGCAGGATCATAGAATGGTTTAGGTTGGAAGGGACTGTAGTAAACATCATCGAGTTCCAACCCCCTGCCACAGGCAGGGACACCTCCCACCAGACCAGGTTACTCAAAGCCCCATCCAGCCTGGCCTTGAACACCTCCAGGGATGGGGCACCCACAACTTCTCAGGGCAACCTGTTCCAGTGCCTCACCACCCTCAGAGTGAAAAATTTCTTCCTGATATTGAATTTAATTCTATCCTCTTCCATCTTAAAGCCATTCCCCCCTCGTCCTATCACTACATGCCCTAGTAAAAAGTCCTTCCCCAGCTCTCCTGTAGGCCCCCTTTAGGTACTGGAAGGCCGCAATAAGATCTCCCCGGAGCCTTCTCTTCTCCAGGCTGAACAACCCCAACTCTCTCAGCCTCTCCTCATAACACGCAATTATGATAACTGATGTTAGCGTATCTGGTTCACTCGATTGTGTCTTGCAGGAGCTTTCAAAGAGGTTCAGAGGTTGCTATTGGTATATACTCATCTGGGGATGTGCATTAAAAAGTACCCCACCACCCAAAGAAACAACCAAAGCCCCTGCGATACAAGTGGGGGATGTCCTCTGGCACAGAATGTTGACATGAACGACAGCTAGGGGTGGTTGGGAGAAAGTAACACACAACTCAAACATTCCCAAACAGTATTTACAGATCATGCATAGTTTTATCCAGCAGTATAAAATGTTGATTTCCCAAAAAACCCCTTAGTCATCAAAAAATGTTTAGTTGCATATACTGCCCACAGGCTGAAAGGGATTTAGGCTGGTAGCCATACTCATTTACGTGTGTAAAGGTTGACTACAACAAGGACACAGGATGGATCTGCTCAAGTACAATTGGTGTCTTTGTTTCTTCTCATAATTATTTTCTGAGCCAAAAGAACCACAGAGTAGTTTTCCAATTGTTTCCCTATCTTCCTCATCTTTAATAAATCCAGGATCTAGAATAACATCATTGACCTCTGGCGTATTGGCCCAGGAGAGATCCTGACCAGATTCCAAGGCTGTCAGCCCTTTCCTGGGTTTGGTCAAGTCCTGAACTCCATTTCTTGTTTTTTCTTTTTTTCCTCTTTTGTTTTCTGGATAACAGCATCAGGATCAGCCATTACGGAGTAACTTTTCCCACCAGCACGATGGTCCTGCAGTCACAAAGGCAGCTACAAATGCCATCGCAAACAGTCCAACAGTGGCAGGGGCTGCCATATCTTGCATTGCTAAAGCACACAGAATGAAATTTCATCAGCCAGGTTGCAATTACGACTCAGCTCCAGTTATGTTTTATGTTTTTAAGTTATGTTTTCCATCTCTGCTGTCCTTTTGACCCCCAAGCATGTTTAATGATAGCCTTTAGATGGTTTAAAGGTTGAGGAAAGGGATTTTTCTTCATTTAAAAAGTCATTAAAGGAAAAAGGTTTTCATATAATGTATTGCTTTTTTAGCACTTTTCCCTCTTTTATGAATATTGATTAACAGGCTTAAGCTGGCTCTAGCACTGATTACCTTTTCTGGTATTAAGTAAATTGAAGTTCCTGTATTCAACATCCTTTTAAAATATAGGGGGGTGGGAGGGAGGGGAGAAGATGATTTAGAACATTTCATTCCCTTAAACTATTTATCCCACCAAAGTTATCAAACCCATTACCACAGCATCAGACAGCTCTGTTTAATACCATTACTCTGTTTGGACTTGCAAAAAATTTTTACTTTTTTGTTTCTGAAATACTTTTACTAGTAAGATCTCGAATGGAAGGACCAGCAGGTAACATACCTGTTCCAGGTTCTTATGTTTTCCCGAGTCTCCTCAGAATTAAACACACAGAGAACTTTTGGTCAGCCCTGAAGTGGTCAGGCAGTTGGACAAGACAGATGCTCACTGTAGGTCCCTTCCACTGAAATATTCTATTACATCAGAGAATCAGAAACAAAATTACTCCATTTGAATAATTAGACATTAAATTTTGGCTTGAAAACTGCTATTCATACAATAGAAAGAAGTTAGAAGAGAAGTTAGGAGATTTGAAAAGTTTGAACTTTTTTTTCCCCCAAAAGTAGGGAGGGGGAAAAAAAAAAAAAAGAAAAGAAAGAATCAACCACACTCTCGATAGTCTGGTTTGCCTACTTCAAATAGTTTGGGTTTGAAGAACAAAGATTATGTCCTTCCACTTTCTAGAATATGACATAATGTTGCATATTAACCATGAAAACACAGCATTCTGCTGCTGGTATTCTGACTTATGTTGAAAATATATTTATGATGGGACTCTACAGGGTCAGAACATGTGAGATCACAACTATAAACACACGTACCAAATAACTAAAGGCTAGAACAATCCCAATTCTAATTTATTTTGAATATACGCATCACCTGACTTTTTGTTCTTTCAAATTGACAGATAATTAGGGTTTTTAATGTTAATATTTCATTATAAAGACATTATTAATAATTCATTACATCTTGGCAAACACTTAATTATGCTATTTTATTCCAATATAAAACAATGATTCTCATGCCAGCTTTACTGCAGATTTAACTGAATGAATCAGTTAACAGAATTAAATATATTTCATTGTATTAAATGAAGTGTGGAAGTGTGATTTAACCCTTAGTGGTATCCCAACAGAGGCCCAATTCAGAGGTGTACAGAAGCACTTCCAGAATTTCTCACCTATCTGGATGGATCTGCTTCCACAATTAAGTCTGTACTTCTCATACTTCTTTATATTATATCACAAAGTACGGCCTCACAGGACTGTTTGTTCATGTGTGCTCCTCAGGCCATGGGTTGATACTGACATAACACAAAGAGCAGTAAGAGAAAATACACGCGTTGTGCCAAAAGACTGTTAGCTGAGCTTCCTTACCTTGTACCCACATGGATGCACGTGAACACTCATTGCTGCAGCCGACCCAGGCAAGCCTGAAACATCGTACTTCAGGAGAGATTTGTGAAATTGCACATCACAGTTATGGCAAGATTAGTTTAAAACCAATAGTTTGGGGACAAAGGTGCTGTTTCCAGCGTGGTAGGCCATCACCTTCATTTCCCATTCATAGACTGGGCCCTTTCCCCCAAGGAAAGAAATTGCTCAGGCGTGCGGGTACCTTTGCTTTGCCATGTAACAGCAAACCAAAGTAATCCGTAGCTGCACAGCGTGTTCCGCCTGCGATTTGAGCAAGTGAAGGGTCTGTAGAGCAGCAGCACCAGGGGTGTTACAGCTAGTGGAGGAATTTGGAAGCATCAAATGCTTATAACGAAGCAGCACAGGCAGAGTTAGAGACTTATCAAATGTGTTCATTTATGTAATTTGAAAACTTCCTTTCCTGTAGCTGCAAAAAAAGTCGTTATGTTTTGGCATCTAGAAATCCTGAGGGGACAATGGAAATGAATATTTTATTTGTTGTGTTTAAATAAGGAATAGTATTTTAAGTTGACACAGTCTATCTTTTGTTCTAGCACCTTTCACAGCACCAAAGAGAAGACTAATGAGACGCTAGATTTGAAATGTTAAAAAAGAGGATTTATTTGTAGTTTACTTTTCTGTTTTCAGTATTTACCATACAGTTTTTCAGTTTTCAGCCAAAGGATTATTTGCAAACTGTTTACTCCAAATATGAGAGCTGTGTTTTATAATGCTGACCTAGTATCACCAGAAACATTTAAAAGCATTTCCTATCAATCTCTCTTTTGGAGCTGAAGTAAGAGTGACAAAAGAAGCAAAGAGCAAACTTTTGGGGGCTTCAAAACTCAAACATAATAATTAGGCTCCAAAACAAAACAGTTACAGAAAGAAGTTTTGCATGTGCAAAAACTATTAAATATTTTTTGTGTCTCTATGGAGCTTTTCACTGAATATGCAAGATACCAGAGTAGGCAGACATAGTTAATATACAGCATTTGCTAAAATGTTTGTTAGTTGAGAGACAATACATTACTGAAGAAACCCTCCTTTCTTGCTCTGTTTTGAGAAGTTCCTACCTACTCACACCCTTTGCCTTCCACAGAGTAAAAGGTCAGACTCCTGGTAGGAAACTCAGCAAAGCTGTTTGTTTAGCAAAGGGGCAGAAAAAGCCAACACAGCTGCGTGCAGTGAGATCACCACATTTATCTCACTGGGTCTGAATTCTCTTACTATAGTCACCTCCCTTCTGTGCAATGTTTCCCAGATTTCAACAATCAAGTCAGACTCAAAATTATTTGTGAAAGATATGAAATCCTTTAGTTATCCGATTACAGATGAACGTTTAATGTTATACTCTGGATTCCGCAATAAAAGGTATACATATTTTGGTGTGGCTATTCTTCCTAATGGACTGTCCAGTCCTATAATCAATTTGATGAGAACCAGAGATGAAACTAAATACAACCTGAAAAGAATTAACTCAAATCCACTTCATCTCACAGCATCAGTAACGAAGATAATCAGCTACTGGAAGACTCACCAAATGTAGATTTTTCAGGCCTTTAGCCTTTGAATGCAAAGCTGGGTGATTCTCCAAAAAGTACCTTTTTTATAATCCAAAGTTATACGCCTTAAACTGGAACATGCCACATATTTCTTTGGTAGTTTTACCATCAGCTGTAATAGTGACTTTAAAGTCTACGAAGTGTATTTAGTTTCTTTTTTTTTTTTTCCTTATCACATGTCCATTTTCAATACTTGCAATGCAAGCAAGCTTCTCCTTTAAAATGGTTGTTGAATAGATCTGGGGAAACTTACCAAATAAAAAAGTCTTATTTAGAAGCACCTAAAATGCCATTAATTGATGTAATTTCAGTATATAGCACAGTCCAGAGACTATCAAATTTTAAAGTAAGATAGGAGAGAAACAAATACTGTAAAATATTGTAAAATACACATTTCAAGTTATTTGGATAGCTCAAATATTTCACCAGATGGTCTCAGTGAAAAAGTGATTTTTAAAAGAAATCTTCATCACCTGTTGCTAAGCATTTTCACTTGCTCTAGTGGGAAAGAATTGTACTCTAAGAAACTCTGGATTTAACTTTGCAAAAATAGCCACTGTCCTGGAAGCTGTGCCCAACTAGTCCACGCTTTATCTGTACATAATATTCCAAAAGGTGTTGCAAGACAGACTGGTACGACAGCAGATTGATGACTATACATATTAAAAAAAAAGCTGTAACAGTCCAGGGAAGGTAATTCTCTACCTCATCTTTCCAGAAGCTACAGTGATTTTTATTTTTGGACTTCTGCTCTACAAATATGAGAGAAATAAGAGCACCGAATTATTTCATTTTGGCAAGTAAGTTTCTGAAGTTCCTGCAACCACTCTTTTCTCTCTCAATATACATGCATGTGTGTGTGTATATATATATACACACACACATACACACACACATATATGTAGATATACATAAACATCCTCCCATGACATGACAATGACTAAAAGTGTGGAAGTTACTTCCTTCCTAATCTTTTGAGACCTAAAATATTTTTTGACAAGTCTGAGTCACCATTTAGTATTTGATGCCCTCTTGTGGCTGCAAACACACACCCCAGATACAATTTTTTTTTTTGGCAGCAAAAGCGATTAATTATAAGCAATAAACAGAGAAAAGTTTTAGTACGACTCTTCTACAGAAATGGAGCCACATTCATAAATAACAGATGGGAACAGGGACATCTAATTTTACAGAACAGTTTATGCTTATGTTTAGAAGGAAGGATGAGTATGAAGAAAAAAAAAAAGGAAAAAATATGGAAAATGCCTGACAGCAGAACTGGAGACATAATTTAAGTGTTTTGCAACACAAAAAATAATATTCTTCCAAGTTATTGTCAAAAATCTGGAATTGCAACCCATGTTATGTACAAAGCTGAAAAAGTTGGGTAGCAAAGAAATAAAAACGTGAGCAACCTATCCCTTAAGCGGATGTCTGCCTGAAATGCTGCTGCACTCAGAAACGCTGACCAGAGTAAGCAGCAGTGGCACCGACACTTTTCGGGGTAAAAACATTCTGTCTGAGACTCACTACGGAATTCAGTTACCGTGCTGTGGATGTTAAATCACATTTACCTCTTGCTACCTGAAATGCAACTACAATGGTGCTCCATCTTCACTTATTTTTCTTTCTGAAAGTGAAAATTAAGACTAGATGTTAAAGCATTCATTATGTGGACAGATAGTACACTGCCTTCCCTCAGTTTAGCTTTGGAATATGGCATTTGCAGTCTTCTGAATTATTTTTGCAACAAGTAGACTAGAGTGTCTTTCTGCCCTCAATAATTCTTTATAAAAATAAGAATTAGAGTCAGGTTTCAGAAATGCCATTAAGCTCATGATCATTTTGAGATGAGGAAGTACATTTTGGCATTGTATCAAATAACACATTCTAATGAAACAGGTGTTGCATATTTACAAACAATACTTTCTATTAATATTTTAATTTTAAATGAAGTGTTTTAGTTTTAGACTGAGGAGAATAAAGCCAAGTAAAGAAACAAACAAAACCAAGCAAGTCAGAACACCAAAACAAATGTACTAGTTTTGGATGAACATTAGTCAGTGGCTCTTTCTTTAACAAAAAAAAGCCAAAACAAACAAAACAAGAAAACCAAAAGAAACCCACAAAAACTCAAAACTCACACCCCCCCACAATCATTAATATACCTGGTACTCTATTCCCACCACAGCAAGCAGCTCCCCGTTGACTACAGGCTACAAGTAAAATAAGGTACCTACACTTCTGACCCCATTTCACCTTGAGCACATCAGCAATTGCCTCTCAAGTCACAGGCTGTTTTGGAAGGTAAGGGATAACCTCGAGCTACATCGGTCAGACTCGAGCTGGTTTTAGTACCAGCAGTTCTGTTTCCTACCTGCAAGAAGTGCTATTGGCAGCAGCAGACAACCTGGGAAGCCTCCAAATACTTCAGAAAACTATGGAACTTGGGCTGATGCCAGGAACAGTTCACCTGTTGATGCCTTCCATAGCCGTTATCATTGCTCCCTTACTTTCCTTCTCCCTAATCGTTTTCTTCCAAATTAACAGGCGCTTTGGAAAGCAAACCAACATAACACATTTATGAGGGAGGACTCAAGAGTCTCAGCAGGTGGAGCCTGAAGGGGTGAGTGGGTTAAATAAAGGCCTGAAAAGCAAGCAAACTAGTCAGCTTGGAGCCGTGGCTCCCTCGGTATCTGTTTCTAGTCGCTGTATTGCTGTCAAAAATGCAACAGTAATCCTAACATTACTGGTCACTATTCTCGAATGCCACAGCAGTTCTGTCTGCCACACAGAGTGAAGATGCTGTATACACTGAAGAAAAGGCCACACACATACACAGGCACAGGGTGCAAGTTTCTAGCACAGCTGAAGATACAAGGTATAATTTTCTATTCCCCTTACTATGCCCCTCCTAAATTAACAGATTTTTTTTTTTTTTTGAAGAGGAATAGAAGTGAAAGAAGTGCGAGTATCCTACAGAAAGGGATGTATTCAGCAATGGCATATCTCAGTGCGTATGACTAACAATGGACATCCTCTGGTATCATAACCACTGTGAACACTGAGGGTAACCACACAGGTGGTATCTTTATTTCACAAGATTAAAGATACAGTACAAAATGAATCTGTACATCTTTCTATTAACATAATTTGTTTACACAATTATATTACATTTGACCAGCCTTTATAGTGATTTTAAATACAAAATAAATTTACAAAACTCCTACAAGACCCTTTAAAGAACTGCAGCTGATAAAAACAAAGGGTTCCCCCCAATAGTCCCTATTTGCCATACGCATTTGCAGTAGTTCAAATCAAACTAAGTCTTTTTAGTTTAATATTCTCTGAAACAAAAATAGAATTTCAGTTCGTTGTTGCCTATCTAAAAAGGAAGCAACTTGCAAAGGTGAGTGTGATCCCCTTTTATAGGCCAAAACTAGCATATAATAGGTGGAAACTAGATAATGCATAGTCTTAAAAGTCCTTTCACAATTCATGTTTTAATGTTCTTCTCCAAAAAGAATAACATTTGATAGGGTTTAGTTTTGTTTTTTTACTCTAATAAGAGCAGCTGACTTATGGAAGATGACTAAAAAGTGAGTAAAACTGTCTCATTAAGAGTCTCATTGGGATGTTTGTATCAAAGGCCTTATCTTCTATTACATCGTCCCATGACGGACAACATAAAGCAAGGAAAATTATTTCAACAGACAGCTCTGGGACAACTTTCACCAGAGTTATGAACTAGAATCCTGTTTTCTCAACAGTTCAGCATTTCTGTCAACCAGCAAGAGCATCTAGTGTGTTTGATTAATAATTTGAGATGCAGAACAATGTTTTCCCCCATACCTTTCCACAGTTTTCCTACACATAAAACTCCCACCGACAACAGTTCCAACAGCTCTGTAGTTCCATTCTCTGTGCAGGGAGAGAAAAGCATGTGTCCAGGAAGGTCAAATAGGCAGTCTCTGGCCCACGTTACTGCAAAGAATACAATTTTTCCATTCAAAGCATGCTGAACATACCAAAAAACGTTTCTCAAACCAAGTTTCCCTTCTAAAATACTCCTGCATATAAACTGTAAGACAACCTCTGTGCTACCAAAAGGGAACAGTACTTCACTGCAGTAAACTGAGCAACCCAGCTCCTTTAGGAAAAGAGCTGCTTGATAAACTGAGTGCAAAACAAGAAATATATTGCTAGTAAGAGTTAAATGTACTTCCCTCAAAACGCAAGTTTTAGATGAGAGTAGCAAGGGATTGTCACAAAAACTTAAGTCATGTTGTAGACAACTGATTTAGAAAACTTATTCATTTCTTTAATCCCTGAGTTAACTCGCCATTACTTATGGTAAGTACTTTTTTACTACTACCACTTCATTCAAAGGAATGTCATCCGAAAAAAAGTTAGTGGTAGTAATTTGGTGGATGGGGAAAAAAAGCAGGAGAATGACTTCCTTATTGCTTCTTCAAAAAGCAGTTCTTTAAAGTGAAATAACTTGCTGATCTTCAATCATTTTCTTCTGCTGATTTCTTGGATGTAGAAATGCATCAGGTTCAGTGAAAGTCAGCTATAAGACTGTCACATAGCAGCAATGATGAGAGATTCTCATGCAAATAGGACAGAGCTTTTAGAATTTAGTTCTAATAGATCAAACAACCAAAACATTTTAATAATGCAGTAACAAAATTGTTAAACATCCTAAGAGACCAATACCAATGAACCAATGGTGTTTAACTGAAAAACATTTTCCATATAATCTTTAATTTATTCATGCCAAGCTAAGAAGAGCTATTAAGTGACAGAGGCAAAAATACTTCAGAGGGAGTGTTCAGAAGTCACAGATATCTTAAGAAGTGCAGCTGGGGAGTGCTGTACATTTTAGACACTACATTTAAGTTCAATACTGTCCCATCTGCTAATAATGATTAAGACTGAACAAGACATTCCTCTACCACATGCTTCAACCCTCCAAACTAAAATGAAAGATTTGTCTTCACATAACCAGCATAAGCATTTTTGAAGTACTCAGAAGTTCTACCTATATTTTAATACTAGTCATCCATGATATTTCCGTTTACAACAGTGGATTGCTTACCTTCTTTCCCAAACTACAGATCTATTGTGCAATGGTACCCTTACAAATGTACTAAGTATGAAACCATACCGAAACCTCAATTCTAAATAAAGCATATTGATATGTTGCTGCCAATCCACTTGAAAAATATTTGCATGAAAGGAAGCCCTTAACCCTTTAAAACATAACAGCTTTTGTCAGAAAGCAGCTAAAGCCTCCTCATATGTATTTCATTCAGCTTTAAGACAGTATATTCAGAGGGTTTAATGCTAGTACAGAAACAAATATTTAACAGCCATTGGTAAATAAGAACAGAAACTTCTGCATTTCTTCCCTCTAAGCTACTCCCCCGCTGCTTCCCACCCCGAACACTTGAAATTATAGTTCAATGAAAATTGTTACTGTGTGAAGATTCCTCTTGCAGTCTAAAAACATCAGTCTGCAGGTTGTATTCTTTACACTCACTAAAAAGCCTTTGCACTGACCTGGTGGTATCAAGAAGCCATAAACCATTAGTCATCCTTCTGGATTTTCTTGTTACAAGGGATCCTCAAGATGGCACAGCCAGAGACGTTACTTTGACTTTTTCATGTATGCCAGGTACAAGAGAGGTTGGCGACAGCCAGAGCACTGCTGTAATCTAACATAAAATTTTTATCAGTCAGACGAACTTTGGAGTAGCATGACTGGCATAATCCCATGCCCTTCTGTAGACAGAGTGTATCTTCAGGGCCCTTTTTTGTAGATGCATTAAAAAGATGCATGCATGAGATACCACATGTTTCCTTCTCGCAGTGCAGATCACTTACAGGACTGTTGAAAATTAAATACAGAACTTCCACCTCTAGAAACAAAACAAAAAAAAAAGTAAGCTAACTCACTGAGGTTTCTGGCTCTGTCCTTTCTTCAGCGTCCAAAATAATACTGGTGCTTTCTGCAATCTAGACTCAGCCTCTTTGTAAGAGCATGTTCAAATAATTTAGGAACACTACCAATTTGGGTTTTTTGGTCATGAAGTATTGCAAAGTATATAGGCTCCAAAATAGTTTTAGAAGGATGCGAGATCTGGGCACTGCGTGGATGGTTTTCAACTGATGAGCTTTACAGACCCAATCTGTCCCAATCGGCCTCCTGGGTTACCTACTGTCTGCTGAGAACTGTCTAGTCTAAGGGGAATGGTGGAAAATACTCAAAAAATAACAAATAGAGAGTGGCATGTTTGCTGGCTTAGTTTTACAGAGTTTATAAATAATCCATGTTAAATCATTCACGACAGCATAAAAGACCAAAGTGTAAGAAATACTAAGAAATAATGAAGTAAGGATTGTAGAAATACTTGGGATGCAGATCAGAATATAAGTTCATACAGTTCTAGTCTTTTTAGACTTTGAATATAATTCGGCTTCTCGGACTTATATTGGCCATAAAATTACTATTCTCATTACTTTTATATAGGGCAACTGCACTTAAGCAGGCAAAAACCTTCCAATGCTAGCCCTCTGCTCTCTCTAAGAGATGAAACGGACTCTGAATAAAGAGGAACTAGATACAGCAGGCAACATTTTTGTAGTAGCACTCTTGTGTTTCCATGAAAAAAGCCATAGTGTTATTCCATTGGCACTGAAATAACATTCAAATCAGTTTCAAAATAATTTTCTTATCCCTGAAAAAAGGCATCATTCTAAGCAGCTTTCAGACTTTTTTTTTTGTTTAATTTTTAAACTTCTTTGCGCCTCTTTTGGGGGAGGGACCGTTGATCCAAAGTCCTAAATCACAATGAAAATTGTTCCTTTTGGAAAAATCCAGTTCTTTCACTGAGGCTCTTGTTGCTATTGCGGTGGTTGATGCTCTGGCGGTGGTTCTTGTTGAGGCACAGCTGGCCGCAGTCCTGCTGGTCTGGGAATTGCCTGATGTTGCCTTTGTCTGTAAGCTATAATTGTTCCCAGAAGCAAGGCGATGATGGTCATAAGGTAAAGGTCCCACTCAGGCCCCAGCAGCTGGTCCATATCAATATGTGAGAATACCTCTCTTATCTAAGAAACAAGAAGTCCAAATCATCATGTCAAAGAGCAAGAATAAGAAGTTACTTTGATTTTAAATTTGACTTGCAACAGTTTTCACATACAAGTACCGGTTTTAAAACTTCAGTAGCTCTTTTCCTCTTGGGAAAAAATAACATCGTATCAGTGACATTCGTAATTTCCAGGAACTAAATGCCAATAAGACTAAGAGCCATTCTATATAGCAGAGCTATTCTATTTTCTGTTCTAGAGATGAAGGTTCTTGATACATAGCTTTGTGACTTCACATACAGAGCATTAATTTAAATCAGAATGAGGTATGTAAGCATACTAGTTGTCTTAAAGAACAAGGAGCAAGTACCTCATACACAGAGGCAGTGAACTGATCAGTCCAGCCAAACTGGAAACCATCAGCAGACTGCCATGAATGACACAACATTGAGCCCCAGGATACTTATGCGGTACAATGCTGAAATTTGTCAGATAAGGTACAGGGAAGTTACAGCGACTTACTGCTAGTTTTGATTGAACTGCCTTTTTATCAGACTTCCATTCACATAAGCGTTAGCCAACACACACTTTATGCTTCACTACTGTATCTGATGGTACCACAGAGTCATTGTCAATTTAAGTTTGCATCAGCAGACTTAAAACTTGGAATACCCATGTTCTGCATACTAGCTTCTGCAAGTGCTACATGGGTATCTGCTCAATTGATTTAGAGTATTTTGACCGTTCACTCCTGAAAGTTGCCAGTCTCAAGACTATTAAATTTTGTCAAATTTAGCTGGATTGCCTGAACTTGCATTTGAATTCATTAAGTAATCCAAAAGGCAGTAATATGTCAGAATACTGAAAAATATTTCAGACACTATAAGGAAAGAATTCGCCTATATTCCAGGCAAATATTTTTTTCAGTGCCATCACTCAGCAGAAACTGCACAATAGCTAAACTATCTAATACAAATAATAAATAAAACACAACTTAAGTGGAATTATTACAGCTGAATATAAAATAGCATGAGAATTAGGAGTAAAAAAAGTATTTTTTCCTGAACTGCAATTATGTCATTGTAATCATCTGCTTAACTTTGATAGCAGACAGTCATGAATAAGAACAGTCAAACAGGTTAGGGAAATTCTCTTCAAGGGAAGAACAGCACAGAAGAGTACTGGCTCTACACTTCTTAGTTTCACACAATCACACAAATAAGAAACAGGAATCACAGCTTCAGTAACTTTCTTGATATGCAACAACGCAAAACACATCTACCTTAAGTTTTCAGAAGGCTCCGGTAAGACTTCTACTTAAGTAAGATTACAATTCAAACTTATTTTAAAAATGGAAAACACATTTGTTGTTTTTCCTTTTAATTCTGCATTACTTACATTCATTTCCCGTACATACTGCAAGGAATAAATCACTCCAAGCTTGCAAAGTGCTAGGAAGACTGGAACCTGAGCATCTGGGCTTGCTTCGGCTGCCATGTCATAGAATCGTTTTGCAAGGTGAATATCCTAAAAATTAGGAAAATACAAAGGTCAGTTTTGAAGAGCTTGAAAAATTAACTATAAAACGTAGAGCTTTTTCAATGAACTATTGTATACCGTCATTTGAATACAAGGTTTTTGGTCAAGGTAAACGCAAACCAGTCAGTAAAACTTCCCCTTTTTTTCCTGAAGGATGTTCACCTTTGAATAGACAAGTAAAGGGAAGCTTCAATCTGAGGATGAAGCTATTATAACTGATGCTAAAATGGAAGCTCACAAAGAGATTAGTATTAACATTTTCAACCCATGCACAGTAACCTAAGGCACATATTTAGGTAACTGTAGTACACTCTAACATTTCCAACCACACCAAACATGAAAGACTACAAAAACACAAGTCACAGAGGAGTACACAGCAGCAACTCCTCCCAGTTATACTACAGTACGCCTGCTGCACAGTGCAGCTTCTAATCATTTCTGCACATATTCCCAAATTAGATTCTACTCCTTATCCAAAACAGACATAACTTGCATTAGTGAGGGCAGCCTGGCAAAAGCATGAGCACAAACAGCCAGCAACTTTAGGAAGAGCTTAAATTAGTGTTCTCTTCTGTGGTAGCTGGAACAAGAAGGCGACTGTAGCAAGAAGAACAGAGGATACATGTACCTGAATAGTGTACCTTTTCTTGTTTGGTTGATTTTTTTTTTGGTTTCACTCCAGATACATACTGTGCAGTGTTAGGATGCTTGGATACAAACTGCCTATGTTCACTCAGTGATGTGAAGGACAGGCCTGTGTAAGACTTACCTCTGGAAGTGTTCCAAGTTGGACACTTAAAATAAGAGAAACCTCCAGGACTTCATGCCACATGTTCATTTTAGAATTTTATCCTGATTGTGAAATACCATAAAGATTTTCTGCTCATTGATACAGCAAAGCTTAGTTCCATAACACATGTGGAAATAACAGTATGAAAATCAACACATTATGTGCATGAGATGTACTAGCTCACATTTTAGTATTTTAATTCAATAGAACAACTCTAAATACTCCTTGAGCCTGGAAAGTCTGTCTTTTTTATAACTATTTAAAAGAGTTTCGTTACCTCCTTTGTACTGTGCTAGTATCAGTGTAGAAGCAGATCCTAAATCATGGCTTATTTTCATTTCTAATTAGCAAGCACTTCATTCTGCTTATACATTCTTCACTCTCACTTGACAGACAAGTGAGAACTGTAGGACTCTAAGCTTTAACACACAAATAGCACTGAAATAGCATGCCAAATCTTAACAGAAGACCATGATAAAATTAATTTGAGAATATTACTCATTCTTATTTTGAGTAGTATATGGAAACAGTCTTCATTCTGACATGTAGGCTCAGGAATTGAACAACATTAAATCTATGAAAAGCATTTAACAGTGCACACGTGTGAGATTTCTGAAGGGGATTAATATTTGGCATTGACCTGGTATGAATTTGAAAACTACCTATGTACAGAAAGTACAGCATAGAAGCCTATGTGTAAGAAAGACTATTTATTCAATAAGTAAAGAGAGAATAAGGCAAAAGCTGTTTGGGAAAAAAAACAACCAGTAAGAAATACCATATTTATGCAGGATTATCCAGAATGAACAGTGACCTGAACTGAAGCTGTGGAGGCCACCTTATTGGATCATTCTCCCGAACTTCAGGGTGCTTGCAATCTTAACAACAAGGACATAGGTGGAGAATTCCTTTCTTCATCCCCTTCCTTCAACAGACTAAAACTCCCATTTGTTAGACACTGTAGTGCTAAAATCTTTATACGTCCCTTCCACAGTCCTCTAGTGGAAGAACAGACTTCAGTGGTAGATATCACTTGCTACACCAGGAAGCACAATTTTAACTACCAGTCATTTTCAGAGGTGCTCAAAATTCAGCACTTTCCATTCTGGGAAAGGGAAGCCAAATAGTCTTTTGATTCATTCAAAACTCAGTCTTAGCCTTTTTCAGAATATCCTAGCTCAGCACCATTTTAGTTTTATATAGTCAGTCCTAGATCTCCATCCTCTCATCTTACGGTTGTGAAGTTTTAGCACACAGCAAGCAAAGACATTACATATCCAGAACTCCTAAGACTGGTTTTATACACGAATTTCCTTGCTTAGACATTCTCAGTGCTTCTTTCCCATATCTATATTAATTATCTCCATTTCCCTTGCAGTTTGACTTTTCCTTCCATAGTGGATCTGTATGAGATGAAAATATTATTAATCTGCATCAAGCAAGGCTGCATATGCTCATTGTAAGCCCCTGTGTACTCATTTCAGCTATCTATGTGTAGCCATCTCTGCTTCAAGTTGGAGAATACTCTATGCAAATGATAACATTAGGACTCATTTTTGTCAAATTCTTAGCAGTTATGCTGAACGTGATGTAATAACATTTTCAAAGTTTTTATTACTTGTTCTAAATTGGGTTGTTTTTAAGGCAGAAGCAAAAGAAACTTTAAAAAGTCCACGTCTAAAAGGATTTTTTTTTTTTAAAAAGAAAACCTCTGAACTTCAGCACTGTTGCTTTTAGCTGCAGCCTCATTTTCAGAAATTAACTAGTTTTGAGGACTCAGTTAAAAAGAGAAAACAGTCCTAAAATAAAATTTGAAGATAAGCTTTAGAAATAATGCTGTTTGTGTACTGTATTGTCACTTCTACAGCTAAGTCAGTAAGCAGTTTTCAAGTGTCGATTGCTTGCTGCTGTCAAAGCAACAATATTGACCTAAGACTCTCCCTTCACTGTTCTGTCCTTTCGCCAAGAATTTAGGGTAAAAGAAGCAGAAATCGGTCTTTTAATAGACCAACAGAATAACTAAAAGATGGATACCTAGACAAAAACCAAATGAAACTGAAAATAAGGAAAATGAAACCATTTCTTGCAGTTTCAGGTAACCCAGAAGAAATCAGTAAATTAATACATTAATTGCATGAATTAATAATATATTAAGGTAATGTAGGCTGCTCAAAACTAGTACGCAATTACTAATTATATTATTTTGAGCCACAAAAGAACATGTTGCTCTGGATTCCATAAAATTTAGTTAACTCATGGACAGCAATACACCATAGGCTCCCTAACATATACTCCCAGATATACTGCCTTCTTTTAGGCAATGTAGTTTGGAAAGCAAATTGTGGCCTAGCGTAATTTGAAAAACCATAGTTAATAATCACATTGTTGTTGGTGCTTATGGTTTGCTACTTGAAGATGCACAGAACTTGTTTTCAAAATGTCATGATAGAGAAAACAAATTAACCAGTGTTTCTGAGGATGAGAACAATCTTGTGCTAAAATACTTCAAGCCTGGAACTGATTTGCATTCATTCATTACACTTCAAAGTTTTGAAAGCATTACTCAAGCATACGGCACCCTTTTTGCCAATCTTCACAATTTTGGGCAAATAGTTTTTTCTCCTGTCTATGCCTCATTTCCTCAAATTGGTAAGTGTGAAGTGGATTTCTCCATATGCTACTGGAGAATGTATTGGGAGCCATGCGAATTCCTACTCAGTGGTTATACAGTGCCCAAAGCCCAGTAGTGGTTACAGACTTAATCTAATATTAGTAAATGCACTGTAATGAAGCAGACCATCAGCCTACAGCTTACTCACCTGCTTGATGCCCAATCCCTTCTCATGCATGTAGCCCAGATTAAACATTGCTTGGGCACTGTGCTGTTGCTCTGATGCCAGTCGATAGTGAATAAATGCAGTTTCATAATCAACATCGGTACCAAACCCATAAAAATGGTAATCTCCAAGTTTAATTCTTGCAACAGTATATCCTATAAATAAAGAAACAACACAAAAAGATAAAATAGCCAAAGAAAGGCTTTCAGTTTCCTATGAAGATGCAATTAGGGTTTTATTATTCCTTTCCACAGTTTGCATGAACTGTTTCCCTTCCTCCCCCGCCCCACATAACCAGCTTTTTTTTTTTTTTAATATTGGGTTTAACTAACCAAAACTCAACCAATTTCTATTTTCAAGGAAGTCCTTTTCCCAGTAATCCTACCATCATTTTTATGCTATTTAGTGCCATCAGTTGAAAAGCTATATCCTGTTGTTCACAGTCATTTATTACAGAAAAACTTTTCCTTTATTATATAGTCATTAAGGGCTTGAGTTTTACTTTTAGAACAGAGACACTGAAAACTTGAAAAATAAAGTCTCTCATCATCATTTGGTAATTGAATACTTAACCATTCCATCCTCTCAATTTCTAACTTTCCACTAAAAGCCAAGTAGGTCTGAAAATTTTCAGACAAAACTCTTCGGCTCCATTTGCATGACATACTTGCTCTTAAGTAAAAAGCTAGTAGACAGACATTAACATAGGTGCACCTGTATGAAAGTCAGGGAACTCACACTGAGATAATGAGTTAGTTTAGTTTTACTTATTTTACAATAGGATCACAAGCACCAGAGTTTAAACTTGGGTTGGTTGGACATCACAACTGCATTCTTCCTCACTGAGCTTTGCTTGCTTTGAAGAGGAAATTGCATTTCTTATAAATGATCACAAGTACCAAAATCCTAAAGAGTACTTTGTACCTATTTTTCCAAGTGAATTTACTTTTAGAAAAGTCAGTGTAAACATTCCTTATGCTGTTTACCACTGCTCTACAATTCCATATGGAATGGCAAGAGAAACACATCGTTCACTTGTGGTTCAGTCCTTTTAACCTTCAGGATCTCAGAATGGCTCAGAACTGCAAGCTCATTGCAATGACATGACAACTAACAGGGGAAAAAAGAACAACAACTACCCTATGTGGAATATTAACTACTGTTAAACAGAAGGAGGTAAGCTTTCCCTCCTTTCCTGTTTCACAAAAAGGATGAAATAAAACATTAATGGCTCTACTGAAAATAAACTAATTGGAATTGTGAGGTACAGACATACCTTGAGAAGCTGCTCTATTCCAGTGCAGCAAAGCTCGAGGATAGGTTTCATTTTCTCCTACTATGCTAGCTTCTTCTAGAGAAGAAAGTAATTTAGTTAAATAGGAGCATGGTATATGCACACAAGACCACAAAAAAACCCTGTGCTTATATTCTGTCTGCTGAATTAAAAACGTGAAGTAGTCTGTGCTATAGCATAAACAAGATTCAACCCATCTGAAACTTATAAAAACTCCTTTCATTTATATGGTCTTCCCATATATCTGCCGACATAAGAGCTGGGAACAAATTGTATCATTTCGCCCTGAAATATTGCTTATCAAATGTCTCCCATTCCTGCTCTAGGATATTCTATGATCCTTGAGGAATGACAGAAGACACACACAATTCGGGATCTGACAAAGGTGCACTCAAATACAAGGCTAAAGTATAAGCTATTTTAGTCTGACCGTCTAAAAAACAAGACTAGTCAAGTAAAACAAAGGCTTAAACTCCTTAACCAGCCAGAGACTGTATATTTTTCACAGCAACACTACAGCTACTTCCGACCACAAGTTATTTTACTTGTCCATGTCATAAATTGAGGGTTGCTGAAATATCAGAGTTCAGACAATTCAAAGGATTTATAACTTTTTTCACTTCTAGTGTAAGTGTAGTTTCAGCTATACTATCTCACAGTTGACATATAGACTTTTTCCTATAAAGTGTATAAAATAATTTTAAATTCATCTCCAGTTGAGATGCAGGTATATCTGAGTAATGACAATCAGAATTTTAATACAGGGAAAGATGCTATTCCTTTGCAAGAATGCACTCCCAGCCAAGACTGTCATTGCTGTAGCTTGTCTAATGATGAGTCACCTTTGAAAAAAAGTAACTGGAAATTAAGATATTAGATTAGCCTATCAGCCACCAATAGCTGATTTTTATATTAAGATACAAAGCCCTAATGCTGGTAATGAGACACCTAGATTTCTGGGTTTGAGATCCATAAAGTTTAAAAAACTGGGTTTTGTAGTTTCTGGAAAGATCTGTCACTTGGACTTCCATTGTTTCCCTCTGACCTCAAACTCTAAGAAATCCAAGTTTTAGCCACCTAGTTGCAATAAGAGATTTGGGACAAGTTTTTTTTCCAAATTTAACAGAACCAGCTGCCCAGCTCTCCACCCTTGCTTCAACAGCAGTACAAGTAAAGTTACAACAAAAATATCTGGAAAAAATCAGCAAAGACACTACAAGACAAAGAACAAAGGAAACTGAAGCTTGTATGCATAGTAAATGCCAAAGGTAAAGCTAACGCAATTCCTAGTTTATAGATTTAAAAGTAAAATGTGAAGTCTATGTTTAGGAAGTCCAGGGAAGAAATTCTTCAGCACTGTGCAACTTTCTAAAGCATTCTCTCCCTATCCCATTTTTTAAATCCTGTAACTTAGAATTTAATTGTAATCTAACTTTTAGGCCAGAAAGCTATCCTTACAGGTGAAAATTAAAACTGCTTGCCAGTGTGATGAGCAAGAAAGACGACAAGAGTCTCACTGAAGTTCTAACCGAACAAGAGCTATGTAATTAGATCTTCAAGCACACTAGCATTCTACCAAATGAGCTACTGCAGACCAACTTGAAGAAAAAACACTTTCAGTAAAAATTCAGGTCCTTACTCTGATCAAGTATGAAAGCAGCATTGCTTTGTGCAACTTCGTAGCCCTGTTCTGCCAGGAGAAGATATTGAACCACAGCAGAATTTGAATCACCATCTTTATAGCTGTTGTAGGCAGTCATCAGTCTTTCAGACCAACGCCCCCGCTCGCATACATTCTTAAACAACTGCATAGAGGAAAAAAGAAAAAAGGGGGAAAAGACTGGTTGTCAGGAACTTCAGAAATTTAGGTTTTGCAAGAGGTAAACCTTTAACATTCAAACGCCCGCTCAAAATATTTACATTTCAGAGGAAAAACTTGATAGAAAACTCACTGCTTAAGACAGGCTTACTTTAAGATACAGGTTACTAAGCAAATACATGGCAAGATTCAGATGCTTACTCAGCATTATTCTTAATATCAGCTTTTTTGTTAAACTTGTGTAAATGAAGAATTCAGTACTTATACAGATGTTTACTTTGTATTACATTCTTTTCCTTTTCTTCAAAGTTAATAAAGGAAATATAAACTTGCAATATCAACATAAAAATAAAGATTTTTCTCACAAGATACAAAGGCGTTTGATTAATATATTACTTTTCCTTTTGATAGCCTTGGATCTGCAGTCACCAGTGGATTTTAGCTCAGACAAATTTCCTATATAAGCTGACGTGGTTATATCCAACCTTTTGCAAGTCAGTATTATTTGATCTTTATAAATGGATGAACTTACCTCAACAGCAGTATGACAGGATCGCATCACTCCAGTGCCAGTAGCGTGCATCTGAGCCAGATTATAAAAAGCCAGAATGTGGCCACCCTGGGAGGCCAAGTTAAAGTATTTCAAAGCTTGTTTATAGTCTCTCTTGACTCCAATGCCATCTACAAGAAAGAGTAAGTCATTGCTATTCATTGTTCTTGAAAGGCAGAGTTGTATGAAATAAAGAAAAACGTTGTGAAAGTGTTAGGAGAAAACAGAAAAAAATATAAATGCAATGCAGCTAGACCACTCTACATGCAGTATATCTACACTTCTAATGCCACCTAGTGAACAGTTACTGAAAGGGCAGATGCTCAGACCTGGAGAATCATCATTTTGATGCCACTTACTGTAATACATGGAACCTAGTTGAAGTTGTCCATCAACCCATCCCTGTTCCGCAGCCTTCTGGAAATACTTTAGTGCTAGTTCATAGTTCTGCAGGAAGATTTGGTCCAGTCATTAGAACCTTGCAATACACCACAAGTTAAGTAAAGAAAGAAAATACGCATGTGCGCATCTGTGAGTGCATGGACAGATCTATATTACAGAAAAATTACAGTGAGATGGTTGTGCAAAAAATATTCATCTGGTCAAAGTTTGGAAACAACAAATGAAATAGCCTACAATCATATTAGCATGTCTTAGAGATAGCTACAGGCTTAAGCTGGCATCCATATATAGTATTGCTATGAACAGTAATGCTTAACAGAATGGATGCCCTGTTCTGTTTCTAGCACAATTGTTTAACTTATTTCCTCAACTTCAGACTAATTCAACTTCTGAATATCTGCTTGCATAGCTAAATAGAAAACATTTTGCAAGAAACCTTCTTGTGGGAAAAGCAACAAGGCAAGTGAACTAATTAAATATTTCAAAGTGTTCCTCCACGCTCACAAGATACACAAGGAGGGATAGTTAGGGTTTGATTTATTTCACAAGAAAATTAAGAGACAAGTTCAAAACTCCTACTGAAAATTTACACAGCTATGCATTTCTAACAGCTTCAGCAACGTTTTCAAACTTACTCGAGGGAACTCAGCATATTTCATAGCTGCTAACTCCACAATGATTTTTTTCTTTTTTATATTACAGATTTCCTCATTAAGTTTTCAGTGTAACAGTTAACTTCACAATTAAGTTTTCTACAGTACTTCCCACCACAGAAAAAGTTTGTTGACAACAAGAAGTTACACAATCACCTATGATTAGAAAGACGACTGTCAAAAGCTTACCACTGGAACACCTCTTCCATAGAGGTAAGCCATTCCTAATCCACTCTGTCCAACTGGATTACCCTGAAAACACAGGAAAACACTTCTGCAAAGAAAGGCAAAACGTACAGCTACGTCTTTCAAATTTTCTGTCTTTAACATCCCCAACACAAATAGTGCTTAAGATAGATCTGCTTTGTAACTTTGCTTCTGCCAAGTAATACTTATTTAGGGAGAAAATAGCATCTTCAGTAACTTTTATTCAGTAACTACCCAGGTAATTGAAAGCTTTTCTTCTTCTTGTTAAACACTTGTTATGAAAGCCTACTGTGCACTTTCAAAATGTCATACGAGATGTAGAATACACACCCATAGAAAGGTGGGGCATTAATAGCTTATTCATCTTTAGTTTTTTTTGCAGTTTGAGATGTTCTGGATGCTACAGAAGCTCCCAAAACAGCTACAGGAACTCTGAAAATCTGTCTTAATTTAAGGGCAGATTGGTGGCTGTCCTGTGGGCTGGATTACTGGCCACCGCCCCCACAAAAGTATGCACTATGGTACTCCTTCAATGCCAGGACAGGCAATGGGGCACATCAGAAACCTTCAGTAAATGTAGGAAATTAGCAAATTGAGAGGTCCTTACTCTAGGACAGAGGTGTACAACAGCAATCGGACTGTGGAACGCAAGAACCATGAAGACCCTCCAAAGCTTCATCTACTGTGTTTCACATGCTAAACATCTTTCCTGGGGGACTACTCATGCTTTAACTTTACAAATGCTACCACAAGGGATAGGTCAAAGACAGACAGGAGGGATTAACAGCCAAAAAAACCCACTTCAGTGACACGAGAGGTATAAACCCAAAACCATTATCTATTCACTGACCACAAAACAGAACCAAATTAATAATTTCTGTGACAAGACAACTTCTTATTAATGAAAATTAACACTTAACAGAATTGCAGGCTACTTAGGTGGGCAGTATTTCATACTGATGCCAGCATTCATGAGAGTTAGACCCCCCCGTGCTAAACACAGCTTCATGAAGCACCATGACCAGAACTGGCGGCAGCTTCTGACATGTTGGACAAGTAGGGTTTAACTATGGGCTACTCTGGGACAGAAGTTTGGAGTAGCTATACGTATATGGCAGTGTACAAAAAGAAGCATTAGCAGCATTTCCGAGCTATTCAACTTATTAGTGCACATGCTGTATTTCTAGCTTCCAGATAATCATACCATATCAGCAGCTTTCTTGAAATACTGAAGAGCTGTTTCATTGCTCTGAGGTACAACATCACTTCCTTCTGAGTACATCTGGAGGAGAAAGGCATAATTAAAGAACAGCTGAAGAAGTCAGTTTAGTATGGAGATAATGAAGCACCTTTGCTTTGCATATGAGAGGGGGTCTATTGTACTACTAGACTATTCTGACTATTGTATTATTGAATAGTCATTAAAGAACTTGCCCAGAAACAGAAAACGCATCTCTATGCTGTAAAGTTCAGATTCAGAGGATTTAACTTTCTAATGAAGAATGAACTGCCCATAGAATTAAAAAGTTTTTATGAAAATACCTTTCATTTCTGAGTTCTACCAGTGTGCAGTGAGAACACATGATCAGGCAAAAATCTTGTGAGACCAGTGGAAGTCAAGCTATATTGGCAGTTAAAATACTTCTTGAAAACAAAGCAAAAATTGGTTACTAAACCCTGTTCATTAGATACAAAACACTCAAGCAATAGAGAAAGCAGGAACCTGCAATTTCTCCTGTCAGATGCCTTGACCAGAACGTTATGTTATTTTTTTCATGCTCTCAGGGCATGAATATTGCATCCTCTACTGCAGTGACAGCCTGAAAAAGATAAGCTAGAGCTGCTGCTTATTGCAGCCTAACCTTAGAGAGTACTCAAATGAAGTAATAAGGATTTAGCTCCTCACAGGGTGAAAGTAGCCTGCAACCCAGATCTCAGGCAAGTGACCTAAATAACTTTTTAAGTAGTGAAACATTAACATCACCAATGGTAGCTTGTCAATTATGTTTTAGATTAAAAAAAAATAACTTAGATCTGAGAAAACTGGAGACAGTACTCCAGGTGGGGTCTCCCCAGAGCAAAGGGGCAGAATCACCTCCCTTGACCTGCTGCCCGTGCTTCTTTTGATGCAAACCTATTGGCAGCTCTGACTCGGATGCCTCAGTTCTCTACACAGAATAAGAATACTGATGTCTTTCCCCTTTCCTTCCTGAACTTAGTATTTCCCACTAGGCAAATTTGAGAAGCCTTACTTTTCCCCACACACTTTATGGAACAGCATAGTAGCCTACTCTGAGTTTTGCACACCACAGAGAAAGGACACTTATGTATTTAACTATTTAATTTAAAAAAAAAAAATCTCTAGTTCAAGCACTATTTCAAAAAAACCAAAAGTTCCTAATGTGAAGGAGCAAGTAGAAAATTTTAACTACACAGAATAGACTACAACACTCAAATTTTGCAGGACAATTAAAACAGTAGCAAAACAGAAGTACTTGGATTCCAGCATTCAAGTTTTAGAATGCTTGGCATGAGAAAGTAGGAAGTATTTGTTATTTTTCATGGAAAGGCAGTCAATTTGCTTACTTTTGAGGGTGTTCATATCTTACCTTTCCTAGAAAGGCCATGGCGTGTGAATTGCCAGCATTAGCTGCTTGATTGAAATACTCAAATGCTCGCTGTAGGGAAGAAAACAAGTACTTTAGCCAGCATGACTATGATTTGAGTACCTTTTTTTGCAAACAGAGCAGAGGCAAGTAGGTTGTTTGCCAAGCTACCAGGTTGTTCTGGGAATAAGAGTTATCAGTCGCACCTAATTTAATATATGTAACAGGGTTCTCCACTTAATAATCGGAATATTGAGCAGCAATCCCTCTCAACAGTGTATTCCAAAAAATAGGGGACACCCCCCTCCAACTGATACTATGCACAAGCTACAAGGGTATATCTTACTCCCCTATTGTACCTCCAAACCCTCTTTAGAAGAGGGGAGATCTGCCAGTTTCTATTCCGGTTTTACACAGAGCTGGGTTATACTCATTCTGAACCCTTATAGAGCAGTCATTTTAAGGTATTTTAAATGTGATAACCATTAAATAATTTACTGTTGGCAGCTGAGTCTGAAATAATCATCAGGACTGCACATCCTCAGCTCTCCATTTTTTCAATACATACTTTAAGAAGAGGTTAGCTATTTTAACTTCTATAAGCAGTAGCTAGATTGGCTTACATCAGCAGAAGTTTGATTTTCTATGCACAGTTAATATCCTTAATACTGAAAGTTGCACTGTTCTGTCTACAGAAGCAAAATATTCTTGCAAGCCACATAAACCAGACTATCATCGCTAATGCACGCACCATGCGTCATGAAGATTCTACTACATGCACAAAAGCTCAGCCAGTTTCAAGTACTACTTGACAAAAACCTGGTCTTTGTTTTTAACTTCCTCATTTCTAAGATGATTAGTCTTAAACTAATTGGTTAAGAAAATCAGCTCCATGTACTAGTCACATGAAGATTAAGTTTTATTGAATTATTAAATGACTTAAATTTTATTGAACAAGACTACTGCGTTCATTAAATACCTTACAGTGGTACTTAAACGCTTTTGCTTCATTGCGGTCTCAGCTATACCTTCTGCCCCTCTGCCAAGTGTAATATGTATCAGAGACACACAGACAGCATACCTGATGATTTTGCTCTACTCCTCTTCCTCCATGCAAGTGCAACTGTCCAAGGCCAACCTAAAAATAAATTTTACATTGCAAATAAGTCACTTTTCCCTAGGCACTTTCTTCTTCTAGTAATACAGATACCAGAGAACTAATTACATGCACAATGATAGACCATATCAGAATTAAAGATGCCACAAAGTCTGAAGGCACAGATTTGCTTCAATAACTACAGTACAGTCCTATTTTTTTTCACATTAGCCTAAGCAAAAATTTATCCTAGATGAAAGTGACATGACTGTCCTAGATACAAAATAGTACTTGTTCGCTTGAATTCTGCCTACCTAATTTTTAAGTCATATATGACCAAGTTGAATTGTGACAATTTGCCTATATTAGTGTCCTCCCCTCCTGCATTACGTGTAGAAGACGTCCAGCCGGCAGCATGCAGAAGTCATGTAAGAGCAAAAGCAGCAAGAAACTGAGGTCCCCTGTCAGGGCCAGTTCTTTTGATCAAGGCTTCCTCCCCAACCTCTAAAGCTATCCTTGAACGAGTCTGTTTGGTTTCTAGTGAAAGCCAAGATCCTCTTTCCTAAGAAACTAAAGTTTCAGACTTATTTTCCAGAAAAACTTGCATTTTCTGTCCAAGTTCTACCTCAAACACACTAAAATATAAGCCTCTTCTCATAAAAACTAACCTGGAAATAGCAACCAGGTTGATTTAGGAGGAAGAGAAAACTAAAGGTCCAACATCTTTCCATATTTCATAAAGCTGTTCCCGTAATTCTTGAAAACCTCTGCATGTCATCAGGTGAACTTAATCTTACCTGTGCTTGTACATCACCTTTCTCCGCTAAAAACTGATAATACTGAATCAAGTCTTCTTCTAGCATCCCACTTGCCATTCCTGGATTTTCTACTTCATCTGCTAAGCGAATTCGCTGAACCACTGTGCCGCCAGTCAAAGAAATGTCACTAGCAACTAGAAAACAGATAAGATAAATTTTCAGACAGTTTTGTTCAATACAAGTATTACACTGCAACTTAGTAAAAACAGATCTCTACAGAGCTTCAAACTGTTACTCAGATAGAATGAATTACTTTGACACTCAGAAAAACATTTCAATAGACAGAGATGAAAATAGCATATCATGATTCAGAGTCAAACAGATAACTTGTTTAATAACAGGAATTCTCTATTTTTATACTATTAGTGTTGATAGTACTTCTAGGTGAATGATATAGAAATACATAGCAAGTCAAGAACATTAGCCTAATAAAAAGCTTTTACCGTGATTAGCTACAAGCCGGTAGTGAGTGAGAGCAGATTCACAGCTTTGAAGGACTCCTATCCCAGCCCAGTACCGGTAACCCTGGAAAGGAAAATATAAAAATCTGGGACTACCGGTTATTTGACAACATACCACTTGCCAGGTTACAAAACTTTTTTCATGTTACTTGAGCAAGATTTGACGAGACAATAGGCAAAACAAAGGCCACAAGTCCATTGTGTCTGCATTAAAAGCAACTGACTGACACCATTAAAGGTTAAGCGTAGCCAATATACTTCAGATATTACTCAGGAAAAAGCAAATAAGCAGACTGATACTTATGGGTGAAAACCTAAAGCCTTTTACTTACACAGGTTGCAGTTTATTTGTCTTAAATCTCACAATACTGATTAAAACAGCATCTTCTGTAAAGATCTCTGGCTTTCACAGTTCTCATTAGCCTATAAAAATTGAAAGTCTGACACGTCTGCTTGAAGTCAAGACACGTAAACATGGTCCGTCTAAATTCACAGTGGTATACAACTTCAAATGAGCAGACCTTTCCTTAAGTTAACAAGGAATAACAGGGAAGATAATATTGCCCACCCAATGCATGCATAATGAGCTAATATATGGACAGTGTAGTCACACGAATGCAAATCTTACATCAAAAATTAAAAGTACAAAAAAGTTCTTGCATATATAAACTTATTAACTATCTTACTTACCAAGATCATATGGGCAATCAGATTTCCTCCTAAAGCTCCAAAAGTGTAATACACCAGGGCCTTAAAACAAAATCATTGGTTATTTAACATCTGTCTCCAAGATAAAATACAGGAGCACACACTGAAGATTTTTAAGTTACCTTAGCTTGACTAGAATTGACTCCTAGACCAGATGCATACAGAAATCCAAGAGCCTAGAAATAAAATAAAGTTTGTCAGCACATCCTTTGAAAAATCCAGGATCAGTTTTCCTGGAATACATAAGTACAAAGTCATCTAACAACAATTCAAAGCTGCAAAGAATATGCCAAGTTCCTACCTTCACTTTGGTACCTCCTATATCTAGGCCCTTCCCTGCCCTTTTTAAAGTATGACGTTTCTAAATTATTCACTAAGGACAAGAACATAAAAACATCTCACCAGAATTCAGTCTAGCAGACCGAACGAAAGGAAGAAATTACTACCTCCCTGA
Organism: Pluvialis apricaria; assembly: GCA_017639485.1. Classification (NCBI taxonomy): domain Eukaryota; kingdom Metazoa; phylum Chordata; class Aves; order Charadriiformes; family Charadriidae; genus Pluvialis; species Pluvialis apricaria. The sequence goes on along the minus strand of CM030012.1, from coordinate 24,027,648 downwards.
ATGCCAAGTGCAAATGCAAAGGTCCTGAACAGTAAAAGCATCCTAGTTTAAAGACACTAAAGTGAAGATCAGCAATATCTGTCAGGTTATTGATGTATCCTGTTTGTCTCATACACCAGTGCGAACATACATGAATCATCACCTTCTCTAAGAGAGTCTTACTGTTTGATTTACTGTCTAACAGACCCTATGAACGTTCTATTTTGCATCTGTTCTGCCATGGGTTAGTTGCATTTATGACTAAATATAAGCAGTTAGAATGCACAGAGCTGTTTGGCTGAGTTGTATTTCAAAAGTTATTTTTATTCTTAAAATTTACGTAATTATTGATCTATCTATAACACCTGTTACAGCTGTGTGGCCCATAGGAGAAACTAGTAGCAAAGAAGATAACAGTATATATACGTAAAGGTGTCTATATTTCAGTGTTATAAGACTACTCTAGGCAATTCTGAAAGCACACCAAAAAAAAAAAAGATCACCTAATGCAGATAATGCAGACAGCATCGAATTCTAGACCAATAAAAGTCAAGGTCTTCACTGAGATACAAAGTCTCTATAGAAAACATGTTCCTGCTTTCCATGGTATATCAGCACTCTAACATTAAACAGGGAAGAGCAGGAGACTTGGTAGCCAAAGAGCTAAAAGAAACTGGATAATTCCTAGAAGCTAACACTTTCAAAACAAAAGAGGTCTAAAAATAAGTACACGCACATATTGAGACATTAAAATTGATAACACCCACATTTTATGACATTACATGTGAACAATTACATATGAACAATTCTATAATGGTCAAAGGCACATCGATGAAGTCCCATTCCACTGAACACCTTCCAAGATTCCTAGGAGTTTATAACTTCCTAGATTATGAACTCGTGTGTGTGTTTATCTACCTGTCTCAAAGATAAAACTGTAGACGAAAAGCCACAACATCCCACACAAACCACAAGAAAAAAGTAACACATAGTTTCAGAAATTTGTTGTCTGGAGTCACCTGTATCTACTCGTTTTTTGACTTATACATCAAATCTAGTCAGTCATACAACAGGTAAGAAATTAAATGAAAAGACCACCATCATACTATATTACTGGTAGTTTAATGCTGTTTTTGTTAAACTCAAAGAGAGCACCTGTTTCCATGTGTTTACCTTGAGGGTGCAGGAACAAATGGCACCTGCACTCTCAGTAATGCTAGCAGCATGCAGAAGCCAGGTAAAACAGAAGCATTTGGAGGGACAATCTTTGAACCAAAGCAAGGCAATAGTGAAATTTAAAAAGTTAAAGGCAATGAACAGTCAGAATTAGGAAATGCTTAGGCAACCATTGTAAAATACATTTCCTGAATCAAAGCCTGAACCAAACATTTTACATCAAGTTTTCAAACAATTTAAAAAAGCAGCACTCTGTCAGCTGTCTTTTTTAACCAGGCAACAGGTACCACTTACTGTTCTCATTCTATTCTGGATGTAAGAACAATCTATAAAAACCACCTTAGAATAAGAACAATCTATAAACCAGTTCATAAACCTATAAAAACTTCTGTAGAATCGAAGGACATACATACCATTTGTCCTTTAGGAGAACCCTCTTCTGTGAGTTTTTCAAATAGTTCTTTTGATGACTGGATGTTCTGCTTCAGGTAATCCCCAAACAACAACGCGTAAGACACTTTCTCCATTGCCTTCGTATGATTCATGTCAGCTGCTTTCAGAAGATATTGATACGCTCTTAAAAGAAAACAATTTCTTAGTCACCTCGAGGCAATAAAGCAGATTTCATTCATAAACCTGGAGATTCTGGGGAGGTGTTTTGTTCCTCTATTTTAGCCTCTATTTTCTACAAATGCATCTACCTATAGTAACTTGTTCCAGCTCTGAATTGTCAATCTATGCAACAACTCATATGATTTAGCTAACAGACAAACTAGATTTTAATGTTCACTCTACTCCATATGCAAAGCAGTATGCATTTCCTCCCCTGTAAGATATGCATTAAGTTTAAGGGCAAATGATCGTGTTTTTGCAGCAACAATGTTAAGTCCTGTACTAGGCATCTAGTAGGACCACTACTCTGACAGCTTCACAGATCACGATGGAAAAAAGAAGCCTAAAAAACACTACGGAGTCTCTTTGATTTGTTGACTACAAAATCATTCCAACGGAAACACTAAGCGCTGGGTCCAAGACGACTGCATACATGGCCTATTTTGTGATGAAAGAGTCATGCTAACAACAAGAAAGTGGTCTGTAAACTCCCCTTTCTATTTCAGCCTCAGAACTTACAGTAGTCCTCCACAGTATTTTCACAGCAGCTGGTTTCACAGCAATTTAAAAAACCATAACCTTAAACATCATAACACAGTACCGTCAAGCATGCTTCAGCTTGATTACTCATGGACCTTTGACAGCATTCCAAAATTTTTCTCTACCTCTCCTCCTTTCTATTCTCAAGCTTGTTTTCTTTAGGACAGGCTGAGGCACACCTGGTTCCTCACACAATTTTGTCTTCGAAGAAAGTGTAAGGTGTTCAAGAGAACTAAGATCTAATAGCGTTTCACGATTTCTACGCTATTTTATACAAAAGAATACTTGTCAGAGTCTGACAGATACTGCCTCCCTTTGTCTTTGACACGATGTGATGGACAACCTCTAGGTGTGCTTCAGTTTCCCTGATACATAAAGTAGAAATATGCTCCCTTATCTCCACGAACAAGTTTAACCATGGTAATAGCGCTCACATAATAATCAGCAGACTGAAGTCACCACTTACTGATGAAGTTGTCAACATGAGTACCAGAGAGTTCTAAATGAACATAGCTATTCTTAATTATAGTGATAAGTTGACAACAATTTCATCAGTAATTGGATATATACAGAGTAGAAAGTAAACAGACCAGAATGAACAGAACACTCATTTCATTCTATTTTCTTTGTTTTGTGTACAAGCATTACCCTTTTCTCTCATACAATGTTAATTATTAGAGTTTGAACAATTTGTTGAGATTAAGCTTGATACTGTTTTGATAGTGACCAAAAAGATCAGAAAGAAGGAATAAAAACAGAGCAGGACAAGAAATGCTGTTTTTTTCCCCACTTAATCTTTGAAGCAGAAATAGAACCAGACTGTAAGAAACATTTAAAAAGGACAATTATCTTGTATCATGTTCTCAGTTTTTTTCTGGGCAGTTGCCACATATAAATTGTAGCTACAGAACTGCAGCACCACCTTGCAGTAAGTCAATGTTTTGATGACATCCACTCTTCAGAAATTAAGCTTATATAAATTTTAGTGGATTCAGAGAAAAACGGGCATTAATTTATTTTTCTAAATACCCCAAAATTACTATTTATTTTCAGTACTATTTCTGCATAGTTTGATGCTAAGTCCAACAAACTGCAAAGTCCCAGGGCAACTCATTTAAGTTATTTTTCAGTTAAGCCAGAGTGATCAACCATGTCATCCTTCTGTTGTGGGGGTGGAGGAGGTAGACTTACTCTTTCTTCTGAGCCTTTTTACTGCTTTCATTAAGGATTTTCATTCCAGTCTGATAAACATCCTCAGCTTCTTGCATCTGCCTTCTCTTATTAGACTGCTCTTCAGCTAAAAAAAAGAAAAGAGTACATTAAGAGCTCCATTTACATAGCTCAAGACTATTCTCTCAAAATTCCTGTTAATACTAAAGGGAAAATACAGACAGAAATAAGTTTCTGAAGACCAAGAAACAACCCAAGTGATTACAAAAAGGTGTCTAAAGGAGGTGTTGGGTATCTTGCTAGAGAGTTTCTTCTCACGCGATGTCTCTCATGTACGAGTTTGCTGCTCCAAAGCAAGCTGTGCAAGGAAGGACGTTTGCTACAAAAGGGTTGCCTTTGTGCAACAAATCAATGAGTATAACGGGAAACACTGTCAAACTCCTACACTCCTACAGTCTCAGAAACTAAGAGTTTTATAGATGCCTCTACTGCAAGATTTCCCAAATAGCTTTTCCATCAAGAGAACTTTGCCTTTATAATTACTTGCGTATCACAGTATAAAGTGGCCATTAATATAAGACAGGGACTTTAGACCCTGAAATAAAAAGCTTTAAGAGTGAGGTAAAAGGCATTAAGAGACTGAAAACACTACCTTAAGAAAGCATTCCTTGGACAAGAACAAGACATCAGGTTACTTACTTTCACAGAAGCCCCACTTTTGATCTTGCTTGTAATCATAGGTTGTGGCACACCAAAGCCTGCCATCTTCCCTCCCATCTGCAGTGCACTCTGCATACTCCTTCTCCATAAACAAAAAGGGGAAGTGGCAGGGTTCACCATCTGCAGTGCCTCCAATAGCTGTCAATACTGAAAATACATACCCAGGAATTAGAATGCTTTCCTTTATTCCACAAATTAAAGTCATCCACTACATACAGGAAAGCACTCCTATGTTGGTTTTAATTTCTATGTACTGCAATTAACCAAGTTTTCAGTAAATCTTCTAATTTACAAAATTTACAAAAGCCTGAAAACTAATTATTTTTCTAAATAGCACTTGAAAAAGTATTATTCTCATTTTTAATTAGGAAATTAAACAGAAGGTACGTGGTTTCTTATATTCCTTAGTTCTAAGCAAAGAAAATATTTTGTTTAGATTGGAGAAGGCAAATCTCAGTTACATTTTTACTGCCTACCAAAATAAACAGCCTTCCTTTCACTTTCTCATCTCTTTTCTGCACTTCCTTCCTCATGCAAAAGACTACCCTTGAAGTGCATTCCACTGCATGTATTCATTTTAGCACCAAGGTTAGATGTATTCATGACAGAACCACTCACTTCGCCAAATGTGATACTGAAAGTACTTGAGTATCAGCAGGGAGTACGCTTAGAACATACAATGGTAAGAAAAGACTTAAATGAAATCACTACAAGTCCAGTCATTTTCTATTGTTGCATATACTTATATTGTAAACTTATTTCACTTCACCAATATATTTAAGTTGCATTCGAAGTTACTTTGAACAGCATGATTTATCATTTCTCATGCACTAGAACTTCAAAAGTTACTAATTCCAATATTGCAATATTTTTAAACAAAATCAATCTTCTATGAAGACTAAGAATTATCTTCGTTTTTTGAAAATGAAATTATTTCTATTAGTCTTTTATAAAGCTTTTTCTCTTTCACTAAGCTAAATCCAGCAGGTGGGTTCAGCTTCATTTGAAGACAGTTGCAAAGTCATGCAATTGAGAATGTCAATTATATGGTGTTTTTTCAAGATAAGTTTCTAATTCTTGTGGTTACAGAGAAAGCTAGTTCTTTTTTCTAGAGTCTATAATTGTAAGACCTAGAAACTATACTAATTTAAAAATTTCATGCTGATTTTTTGAAGCATAAGGAAGTCTCCAGGATTTGTTAGCCTGTTCAAATTGCTCTTTGTAATTTTCATTCCTTGGCAGACATTCCACCACACCACTCCAAGTTAATTATCCCATAACACACAAGGAAAAATGTTATTTTCAGAAATTGCATCCAAAAATAATGTGTCCAGATGCAATTAGCCTGGAATAATTTTAGACATCTGTTAATCACAGAGTAATGCACAAGCTCATGCTAAGGGTAAGTATAACTACAACTGACAGGACCTCTTATCATTTGAACAAGACCTCTCTTGTCATTTGAACAAACTCCAGGTCCAGGATATTAACACTACTTGAGAACTTGAAGTTTTACTTGTATTGTTTAGTACCTTGTCTCCTGTACTGAAAGCAATTTGACACGAACCCTTTACATAGTGCTCTGCATAAGAGTTACCCGTACACTAAAGTTAGGAAATTACTCTGCCCCAGTGCTCCCCCTTGCCTTTTTTTCATTCTAAATTCAACCATAATGCAGATAATAACAAACACTAACCCCTAAAGCAACACAGCAATGCGATCACAGGATAAAATGCTCACCAGTTATTTTATCACGTACTTAAAGAGTGACAAACTGAGGCAAGTAATTTACTCAGAGGATAAATTACTTTTTGCCACACTGAGTGTGCAAGTAGTAATTCATTCAGACACAGTAAAACAGGTAAAGTATAAGGTCTTTTATCATTATATTTTGTCCTTATTTACTTATATCTCATCTCATACTTTATGCTGCAAGAAACCCAAATATAGATTACTTGTAACTACTGGTTACATTACTGCAAGATTCATCCAAATAGGAAAACAAATGCTGCAGGAATTGCCAGCTCTGTATAAACTCGTGGGCAGCTCTCAACAAAAACATTTAGTATGGAACTTGACAGTTACAAAAAGATACAACACAAAAGATAACTAAAAAACATCATTTTCTTTACACACAAGACCTCACTAATCAGAAGAGAGTAGGACAACTTTCTCAGAAGGTTAAAAGCCTTAGTAGTACAAATTCTAAATTACTGAAGGTTAATTTTTTTTTTCTGTCCAATATCCTGAAAAAGACACGTGGAAACTTGAAGAATATAATTTTTTTCCATGCAATCTCATGACCACACACAGGAGTCAAGCTGTATTTAGAAAAGTTTCAATCTCCCTTAATGCAGTCCTGTCACCAGTAGCTCATTCGAGACGTCACATCTGTGCCTCAGGTAGATTCCTGTCCTGCTCAGTTAAAAAGTCTGCCAGTAAAGCTGTCCTTTAGCAGTTTTTTCTCCTGCCAGAATACAAGTACTTTCCCTTCAGAATTGCTTTTTAAATAAACCCAGTAATCCTTCCATCCATATCGCTTATTTACTTCATAAGAGGTTCCAAAAACTGCGCAAGACTTAAATATATGGTTTTTGAAAGTCACTTGCAGTACTTTGACAGGTGTCATTAAAAATCTTAGTTGCCAGGGACCAAGCCATCTGGTCACACCTTTCTGATGTGAGATTAAAAGTATCGTAAAGTTTACTTTTGAAATAGACTGCACTAACAAAATATGGTGCTTAGCTCACTGGTTTGTGTCAGCAAGCTGTTTAGTGGATTTTATGTATCTTTTTTCTGTACAATACTACACCTCTTGACAGCAATACTTAACCCCATTACTGAGTTTTTGCAAACTGTATGCTAGTTCTGCATTAATAAAGAAGGCTTATTAGAAAACACTGAAAGTTAGTATATAACAGAGCTCATTTCATAACTCTTGCTTTCTTTTGACATTCAAATCGGGGTTCAGAAGATAGAAAAATACTGATATTACCACGTAACTATATTTTTTCAGTAAAGTTGAAGATTTACTTATTATGGACAAGTGAAAACGAAAAGTCTTTGCTGCATAGGCTAGGGTACTCAACTGTGCCATCTAGGTATCATCCGCTACTAACTGCAAGTCAAAGAATCATATTACATTTATATTTTTATTAGAAGTAAAAAAGAAATACTAAAATTTCCTGGGAACTTAGCTACAAGCACATAAGGTTTTACCTATATTTAAAAACTTACTGAAGTTTACATGTAATTTAGATATTGCCCTAAGGCTCCCAATGACATTCTAGGAAGTTTGGTTTGCATCACAATTTGTCCCTTCTCTGTCAACTGACTCTCCAGGCAAACAGCCAGCAGGCTGAAACAGTTATGCAAAATTTCTCCTTCTACGGTTGGTATACATACATACAGCACAGCATGGGTACTTGAGTCCTATTTGAAGAAATCAGGGCTTTCTCCATTTGATAGTTAAAGCTTTCCAAGAAGACAGAAACAAGAATAATTACAGAAAACCCTTTCAAATGAATGTAAAAATAACCACTCAAATTTCATCACAATATATTTGAAAACATTTTGATGTTACTTTCTAATGGAAAAGGCAGCACTTGCCATTCCATTCCAGACAGGTTAAGACACTAGTTATTTCATATGTTCAAAATGACTACTGGTGTTCATCCACGAGCCAAAGTTACTCGGATGCATCTTTCTTGTCACTTGTTCAAAAGTCTGTGAGCAGTTACCTGGAGTCTGTATTTCTGCTTCTTCTAAATCCTTATTTAATAGATTTGACATTTCTAGAGAGTTCAATTCTTCCAGCGAATTCTCTTTTTCCTCCTCTTGACTGTGAAAGTTCTCTTCACCTTCCGATTGAGAGTCCGACTTCCCTGATTCAAGGAAGATCTGACCCGCTACCACTCGAGTTCCTGTGGAATGGTCCTTTACCTGGTCCTCTGCAGATAAAGTCTGAAGGAAAGCACCCACATAATTTAGAAGATTAGAAACTGAAGAGCAGCAGCTGGCAAAAACAACATTACTTTTTAAAGATATGATTAACATACTAAGTTTAAACAGTAGCATCAAAACTAAGTTGTGCTACCTCTATCAGCTCTCATTGACTCTACCCCTTTCAGTTTTTTGAAAAAGAAATTTCTTTTTCAAACATGTCATACAAAACTAGTTCTTTTGATGCACAGAAGAAATTAATGAGACAGCAAGAGCTACAGAACAGTTTAAAACAGGAATCAAATCTTAGTTCTGAATTTCAGACCTTTACTCTCACTCGACAAGAAAAACAGAATGACTAGAAACTTATTTCCTCACCTTTGACTCCAGTGATTCATCTTGATTTCCCTCTTCATCTGGAAGAGATGTTAAAAGTCAGTAAAAAGCTTCTCCATGGATAATTTTATCAAAAATAAAAATAAGTTTAACTATAATATTGTACCATGGTTCTGAAATATTCTAGTGTACTAAGTTGACTAACGCACTTCAGAAAGACCTTGTTAGTATTGTCAGGAAGAATCAAATGTTCCACAGATGATCCCCTTCTTAAATTATCCACACAACTGTGTGACCAATACTGGAAAAAAAGCATGGATTTTTTTTTTTTTAAACCCCAACCAATCCTCTAGATTACTACACAGTCTGAATTGTTGCAGTCCAACTGAACTACTTAAAAGGTATGCATCAAGTGAAAAGGATCTACAGAACCCAAGGTTTTTAGTCACCAAATCAGCTTTAGTATAAACAGCTTCAGTAGCAGCCAGAAAGTGATAATACCACCCCATTTAAACATTGTTCTTTAGAGAATACCAATTAATTTTGCCTGACAAGTATATTCAAACCTTTATATAGAGGTCTCTCTTCAGAACTATGAGAAATTAGTTCGTCTTTAAGATATTCTACAAGACTTGTTTAACTGTCATCTTTCTTATCTGAACGGGCTATGATATGATATTGGATTAGAAAGATTGGAAAGAGAAGAAATAGTAAAGAAAGGCTACAAGGCAGAAATTTATAGGAATAGAGGTGAAAAGGAGGGAGAAGATAATCAGAAAAGCTTATTTATGACAGTTTTACCACTGTTTTGCAGAATTGTGTCTCATTTTCTTTGTTCCTGTAACTTAAATGGGCTACTCACTGTGCTTCAAACAACTTGTTTTGCACTATCACGTCAACTGAAAGCCTCTGAAATTATCACAGCTGAAACGTGACTGTTCCCAGTCATCAGTATCTGACTCCACCTCATTTAGGTAAACAAACTCCCCACACCTTTGAAATAAGATGCTACAGGCCTCCCTCTCTCCTGTACACAACTCACTTAAATCAAAATAAAAGCTCAAAATATAAAGAGATGACTAAGCAAAGCTGCCACTAACTCCTACTACATTTAGAAATCCCCCCCCTTCTGAGACTGAGATGTGTAATGCCCTATAGTAGTGGTAAGGCGTTGTCAGGCTGGAGACCAACACTACGACTACAAAATGTACTTGAACTGATAGAAGTTAGTGCCCGGTACACGAGACACACCATTCGGTATGTTAAAGTTAGCTGTTAAAGACTACCTGCACAAATACTGAACACCAACAAAACTCTCCAAAAGTTTACAGAACTTTGCTGACTTTCTGTAAGCATTTGGCAGCAAACAAAACTTGCATACTTTTCATCCTCATGCAAGTAAAGTGTCTTACCAGAGATAAACCATCTCTGAAGTGAGTAACTACAAACATGACACTTTTATCAGTTAATGTTTTGAAGACTAGTATTATAACAGAGCAACTGTGGGTATTTGCAATGAAAGGGCTAATCTTGGAAGCCAGATTCCAGAAAGCGATTTCCACATTGTTATTTGAAGTATAACCTTTGATTAGAATAAGTAAAAAGACGAGAATCAACTTTAAGCTGTAACAGCATAGTGAAAATCGAGAAAAAAGTGCTAAAACATGTAAGTTGAAGCTGCAAAACTAAGATGACAAGAAGGCTGACAGCGCAACTGAGACAAATAGATAATAGTCTGTTTAGCATACTGAAGAGGGTGGAAAGCTCAAAAAGTTTGACTGCCAGCAGACACAGGATTAAAAATTATCTATAACAGTTGGTGTGGGTAAGCAGCTGTACCCTACAGGTCCAAAAATGAAAGCGCATAGAGCCCTTCAGAAAACCTAGTGGAAAAAGAACAGAACAGTCCAGATGAAACAGAACCTGCAAGTAGCAACCAAGGCAGAATCAGAACAAACACCAATTGGGAAAAAGCGCCAAAGGAAGCATAAGAAAAAACAAGGCCAGCTGCATTTTCGGCAGAGACCACAGTGCTTATCAGCTTGAGGAATCTAACAGATAAGGTTGACTGTGATAAGTCATAAGAAGTTCTACCACTGAACTTCAACACTTCAGATCACCATGTAACAGTTGCTTCTTGAATACAATAAAAGTACATATGCATTTAGGATACTTGATGGTCTTTTCTATTTTGAAACTATCAGACAAATTTGAAGTTACCGTGTTTCCCACAAATTACACTATACTATCCTAAATAATTTTAATCTAAGACCATATGCTACCCCTACAACTTCAAACTCCAGAGCTTGTCAAGAGATTCAGACAGACTTCTAGAGCGGAGGAAAATTAAGACAGGGTTAACCTACGCAGTAGCTTGTATGCTGCTATTAATATATACACTTATACAGTACCGGTTACTGCAGTAACAAACATCATGTTATTTTTAACAACTATACCAGCTAGGGTGTTTGTTTTTGTCTGTTCAAAATCAGCTTATATGCCTGACAGCACTAGACCATTCTGGCTTTTTGGTAAAGGCTTTACTAACTGATTTCAACTTGTGGAAGGTTGACTTTACAACAAAAGACCGCACAAGGTCAAATATAAATACGGTATACTATCTACGCACACATATGAAAGAACAATTTTATTGTAACTTCATATGCAAAGCAAAAAGTTTACTAAATTGAAACGCAAGAGACATCTGAGCACCATAAGGTAGAGCTCATTAAATGTTTGCTCGTCTTCTTTGAAAGTAAATAAACCTATTTCATTTCTATTGCATCATTTAAATTCTCTCTGAAGAAACCAGCTTTGTTATTAAGAAGTTGTACTTGAATAGTTGTTTTCAAAACAGTGGTTCCAAAACAGCACTAAAGCAACAACAAAAATATTAGTTTAACTGTTCTTAGCTCTGGGACATCCTTCTAAGTTAGACAGATGAGGTTGCAGCGATGACCGATAACGTGACTAGAAAAGGGATCACTTACAGCCTTGTTATTTCACAGAACTGCTGACTAATATGTACTCCCTACTCATAGAAGTGTGTCTACTTCTAAGAAACATTTAAGAAAACTATTCTGAAAGCATTCATGAAAGATCTATGGAAGGTCACAGTTTGACCTAAGAACAGCTTATTAGTCAAGGCTCAACTACTGAACAAAGTCACAGATGTTATGTTTGTACACCTGCTTCAGGGATTAAAGCTGATAGTTTAGTTTGGTTTTCCACAGTTGAATTAAAAAAAGTAACTAACATTTTTTTTTTTTTTAAATTTGGGTCTGTTACCAAGGCTGCCAAATTCTATAGACACCTTCTGAAAAGGCCAATTGGAAATTAATCCTACTATTTGTTAAACAAATTAGGGAGATGCAATGATATATTAAAAGGAAGAAGTAGGCAAAAATACTTGTGGCTGAAACGGGCAGCTGGCAACGTTGTACAGAATGCTTCACTTACAAACAGTGCTGAGCTGTAGACACTGATGGGTGCTCTCATGCCCAGCTAGGACTCCAGAGCACTTCATACATCTAAACACTTGTTTCAACCATCCATCACTTCATATATAATTAAAATCAGCTTTAAAATATATTCAATTTTCCTCAATTAGAAAGACCAGTGCTCAATCAGTCTATTTAAATATAGCAAAAGTACTCTGGCAGCCTAGGCTAGATAAAAAGATCCTACCATATGCTGGATAAAGATCCTACCATTTTGTGAGAATTACTATTTTCAAGAGAGCACTATGGAGAGAGGGGTAGAGACAAGAAGAGCTATGCTTTGGGATTCAGCAAGAAGAATGTCATTAGCTTGAGGGAGCCCAACAGTTCCAAAGTTTTGCTGTATTAGAAGACCAAATCAACTAACAGTCTATAAGGCTTAAGGACTGTTACTACCAGACAAGAAATACTATTAGTTTCAACATCAGAATGGTCAGTCACCTTCAGGAAATAGCCAAAAATTCAGTATGTGCAAGCAGCTGGCAATCTCCCAAAGCTCTGATGAATGCCCTAACTGATGACTGTAGTCAGTTTCCTTCCAGTCTTCACCAAGCTCTTCAAGCTTCAAACACTATCACAACAAAGCAACTAGTAACAACTAGTAAGAGTTTGCATGCTCTGGAGCAGCGATCTCCAAAGTGGGGTGTGTACACCCCAGGGGGTGCGCTAGCCAACCCACTGGGGGTGCAGAAAGAAAATACTTTTTGTACCATTAATAAATAAAACTTTTCTTAATACGGTGTTTATTTCACCTTTATCTCACTCTTTTTTCATTTCTGTTTTTGTGTATGTTTTATGCAATTGACTAGCTAGACTTTGAAAAAGAGTGCAAACCCTGTTTATCTGATTCTTACACAAAAAAAGGAAATCTTAAGAAAATTACCTCGGATTACTTCTCGTCAATTTTTCAACTGTTAAATTCAGCACAGATACAGACTCCATAGCAGAGATGCTATTCCTATTACACAAACCTTTAAAACCTATAGTTAAGCAAAATCCTGAAGCGGCATCTATTCAGCAAGACTAGTTTTGAAGTATCCTTTGCAGCAATTACATTGTTCCCAGCCACAGTCTGTGCAGCATATTAATTTTAGTGCAACTACAAGATTAAGATATAGGTCAACCCTCACCCTGAATACAAATCTTTTTTCCAGTCTCCTTGCAATTGCTGGCTAACTATTTACAAAACTTACTCTCCAGCAGTCCCTCTGTAGGAACTGATACTCCCTATCAGGCAACAAGTTTAGGGAACGTTTTTCAGTTAAGTAAGTAAAATCAGAAGGGTCAGGGAAAGCCCTGCCTTTTGAGAGAACAGGTACAGAAGTTTCCTACAAGTATATGACTGTGCTTATTTGTCCCACCACTTAATGAGACAGCATGAAAACCTCTGCCTATCACCAAAGTTAGCCATGGAAGGTGCAGGGTAGTCAGAGGGAGAATTACTTCCTCTCTTCAGGCAGAATAAGAGAATTTCTACCACCTCTTCTGCAAACAAGGGGAAAAAACCCCCAAGAATCAAATAATACCTGCAATCGGAAAAAAAAGTAAGAGAACATTTTTTTCAACATTCTTAATGAATTATCAACAGAAGAAGCAGAAGGCCATCACTACTGTGATAAGCAGACGATAGCCAGTTTGGCTGGAACAGAGTTTCCTTTTTTTTTAGCTGTTTTTGCCAATGCCCTAAGGACTCCTTAATATTCTTTCCCCAGTCCCCAATGTTCAACTTCTTCATAATCCGTGTTACTATTATATCTTTAAAAAAAATAGCGCCCATTTCTTTAGGCTTGAGTTTTCTTGCATTCACCTCAAGTTTTTAATAAATGGATTTAAGCAAAGTTTAGGACTATAGAGTTAGGGTTTAAAGCTGTAGTTAAAAGATTCACTACTAAAAAAAAATCCTCATTAAAAACATCTTCTGAAGTCAGGAAATGTAATATTTGGACTATTTTTACTCATCCTTCTTAAAACCCCTCCCTTCGATGTACTCACATTCCAGACAACTGTTTTCAGACCACACATTAGGAATGAACAAGTATTCAGGAAAACATTTAACACACAGTCTCTAGGCTTGTACCAGACTCTACTAGATAAAGTGGTACTCTTGAGGGAAATCAAAACATCGATGAAGTGATGACATCTTATTTTCTTTCAGAACGATTCTTGACTAAAATTGGAGGAAGAAAGGTCTTCCTGTTACCATCTGCTGCCAAAAGATGGACTCCAAACACCCTCTCCTAATTAACTCTGGATATTAATGAACAGTTTTGCCTCACAGTAGTGATTTAAGTTTGGCAACAGCTCTTAATCCTTCATGTACTGTACCATGTACTTTCTTGCACCTACTAATTATATTAGTTCAATTGACTCTAAACATATGCGTTTTCAAGGTTGAATTAAGCTATCAGAACTTTATATTCACAAACACAACTTTGTGATAGTGGAAAAGCAGCCAAGACAGAAGAGTTGCATGCTCTCACAGCTATAGATGCACACATGCGCAGCCCTTAATTTTGTCACCTAACTTCCACGTACACAACAGATGGTTCATCTGACATGAACAGTCTCATCTCACCTTAGCTTTTTGCTTTATATACACAATCAGTGAGAACACATTATTCAAAGTCTGGGTACATCTCTCTGGCTTCACAGAACTTGTATGTGTCTGTTCTACACCTTGGGAAGTGCCCTGCTCGTTTATAACATTACCTACAAAGTTCACGTAAGTATGCTTGATATCTAATCTGATCTCCAGTAACATAACTTGAAATTTCAACTTCCTACTGCATACATAAAAACGAACCCCAAACCACTGAACTTACCTCTAGAGAAAACGTTACTTTTCTGAAATATCATTGACAGCCCAAAAGCCCATCCTCAGCAGCACTGCATAAGGCTGTCTATTAAAGGAGTGCTTTCTGGCTTTAGAAACACTATATAAATAAACGCATTGCACATTTCCCCCACCCGCCCATAGTGGAAAGAAGGGTGTGGGAGGCAGAAACCCCAGGAAAGGAAGTACATGACAACATATGAGAAGCACACAAAACCCAAGCTGCATAATAACAAAAGAAGCGGAAAAAAAAAAAGTATTACAGCGACATACTGCAGGCCCCAGAAATGCTCCATATATATTTGTGTGAGAAAAGTGTTCTGATAACGCTAACGTCAGCATTATCAGCTCCTCGGCAAGAAGACGCGTACCAGGCAGAAAAAAACCGGTCTCACGTGGGGTTTGAGCAGAGCAGGCATTACGAAGTAGGCTCCTAACGAGCTGCTTAAAGGCAGGAGCCAGACGAAACAGCGTGCTCACCCCCACCAGGCCTACCGAACCGCCCCCGGCGAGGCAACCCCAGCAGGCACAGGCTGAGCACCGCGGGCCCGCCGCCCCCCGGCGAGCCCGGCTCCGTCACCGGCGGCCCCGCAGCTAACAGGAGCCCCGCTCCCGTCCTCTCCCCCTCCCCTCCACCGCCGCCTCGGCGCCCCGGCGACGACGGCGCTGCCCCCGCGTACCCCAAAGCCCCAGCGAGGACACAGGCTCCCCTCGCCCGCTGCCGCCGGGCCCCGCTGCGGGAGCCCGCACCCCACTGCGGCCGCAGCACGGCACGCCCCCCCCCCCCTTCCCTCACAGCAGGCCATGGCGGGGGGGAAGAGGGGGCGGCGAGGCCGCCGCAGAGCTCAGGCCCAGCGGGACGCGGAGCCGCGGTACTAACCGGCCGCGGCCAGTCCTCCGGCCCAGAGCGCCGCGAGGCACAGCACCAGCCCGAGGCGCGCCCGCCGCCCCATCCCGCCGGGCTCCTGAGGGGCCGCCGCCGCCGCCGCCGCCGAGGGGCTCCGGGTCCGGCTTCCTCGCCCCGCCCGCCGCCCTCGCCACCAACCAATCCGCTGGCCGCGCTGACGACCAACTACCGACTGCTGGCGGCGGCACACGCAACCCTCCGGGGAACGGCTTGCTCTACATGGCCCGCGCCGATTGGCTCGGGGGAGGTAAAGCTCGTCGGTCACGCCCTCCTCTCGGCCAATGGGACCGCAGAAGGGCAAAGCGCGTGCCTCGGCGAGCGCCGGCCGCGCGAGCGCGCCCTTCCGAAATAACGGCGCCGGTTGGCTCGCGCGCCCGCTCCTACAAGGCCCACAGTGCCTTGCGAAGGCTACGGCGCGGCCGGTGAGCGCAGGGGCCGCGAGGGGCCCACGGCGGGGCGGGGAACTACGTCGCCCACAGCGCCACCGGGGCCAAACTGCGCAGGGAGCGGCGGTGCCGCCCGCAGTCAGCCCGGCCGTGAGGCGCCGCGGCCGGTAGCCGCCTTGGGCCACCGGCGGCTCCGCGCTCGGCCCCGAGCGGGGCGCCGGGGCCCGGCCGCAGCGTCGCCCTTCCCGTTTGAAGCCTAGAGGCCGGCTTTGGGGAGCGGGGCGGCGGCTGCGCGCCGCGGGGCCCGGCCTGTAGGCGAGCGGCTTGTCGGTGGTCGCTTGTGGCGGTGGGGAAGGCGGGGGAGGGAAGGGGGCTGGCGAGGGCCGGGCAGCGTCAGCCGCAGGAGCGCGGCGTTACCCTACCGTGGGGGTGTGATGAGGGCCGGGGGGTGAGGGGTGGCGGTGAGGCGGGGAGGGCAGAACGGTGTCCGGCTGCGAGGAGCAAACCTTCCTCGCTGCGGTGGGTGTTTCGGTCCCGTCCCGTCCCCCCCCCCGGCAGGCCGCAGGTGGCGTGACACAGAGCAGGGCAAAAGTCAGAGCCGGAGCTCCGGTCTTTCTTATGGGGCACCTGGAAAGCGAAGTTAAAGGTTTAGCTTAATATACTGAGTCTTATTTTTCTCTGCTAACAACATTTTTATCCTCTGGCAATAGGTTTCTGTATCAACTTTACCCCCCACCCCAGTGGAAAACTGTAGGGTTTATGACTTTAATTTGCTTCTAAAAGCAATAGGGAACCATATTCCAGATAGCTGAACACGCTTTCTTGATTAGCTGTCTGGGAAGCGGCAGTAAATTAAATACCTATCAAAACTAGCATAACTGAAGCATGTGGAACTTGGAAAGGATTTAGTTAGCTGAACTTTCCCTTCAGAAAGTTGTCAGCTCTGGGAGGGGATGGAGGACTGTGGGACACAACTCAGGTTCTTGTAAGAATCACATCTTTCTGTAGGTTGGCTTTGGGGAGTGGGGCGGTGGCTCCGTGCAACAGCAAACGAGGAAGGGGAACCAGCATCTCAACTTGCAGCGGACTGAAACACGATTGGGTAGTAGATGTTACTGCATCACAGGACCATGCTATCTATGATACAATGCTGTGCTGAATTATAAAATGGATTTGCCACACACTTTCTCAATAGTATTAAGCCATCTCATCCTTACACCTCTACAGTTGTGGTCTTTGCAGGGTGAGAGTAGCCACCAGTGGCTGTGTTTTTTTCCCGTGGGAGAGAACAGTGGAACATGCAGTCCCACCCAGGGCTGGCTGAGGGGTTTTCTGCCTTCTGGGACCGGGTCTGCAGGCAAGGGAATGCCTGTACTGCTTCAGCTAGGAGGCCGCTGAGTAGCATGTAAATACCTTGCACAGATCTAGTAAGTACTTCTGAGTCTAAGTAGGACAATAGGAAATACTAGTCACTTTTTTTTTCTAGCTACAGTACAGCTATAACAGCGTCCATCAACTTTGGCAAAAACTTTGCTGTGGTGTGGGAGTGCTATTGTTCCAGTACAGGCCTGAGGGGGTTTCACCAGAGCACTTCCCTGTGCTTGGATCAGGCCGAAGTTTAATCTCTGCCATGCTAAGTAGAACCACGTTGTAAGCTTGCCCGCTTGTGAGCGTTGCTCCCCGGAGCGGAGCAGCTTGGCGGTGCCGGGGAACCTGCGAGGGCGATGCCCATGTTCCTCCGACTGAGGGGTGTCAGGTGCTGGGGTGGGCTGCCCAGAACCCCTGTGGTGTTCTTGGCCCTGGAGGTGTTCAAGTCTTGAGTGAAAAATACCTCCTCAGCCTGATCTAATCAGCCCTTCTTCAAGCAGGGGGTTGGACTAGGTGACCTCTGGAGGTCGCTTCTAACCAAATTTATACATCGGAAGTGGTCTGTGGGTGGTTAAGTGAAATGGAAGAACAAGAGGAAAAATATAATAGGGGAAGGAGATTTTTTTTTTTTTCCCCGGGAATAATTAATCACCTTCTAAATAAAAAAAAAAATCAGATAATATTGCGGACTGAGTTAGTTTCAATTAATTTAGTGTATGCTGTACTCTAAGAGTGCGGTAAATCTATTTCTGCCTTTCCATTTATGTGTGCAGCAGCCATAAAATTCCCATTACTTTTCTTAATCAGTTTTGCATTTTCTTCTGTGAAGCTTTAAATGGAAACTTAGGTATTTTTGCTGTGTTCCTTCTCTCTATTCTATGCCAAAATGTGGTGGTCTTGTATGCACCAGTCCAAGTGACCAGACAAATAGTAAGGGCTCAGATTGCATCCTTTGTGTTTTAGGTACATTTGAGCTTAGTTTCTCAAGTGTTATCTAATCTAAATTTTCAAGAGATTTTTGCATTGGACCTATTTAAATACTGCCTAGTACTTGTATGGCATGAGGTAATAATAGTCATTCTCCAGGTAGGAGAATGTAAGTGTGTGAGTTAAGTTTTGAGTAGTTTAGTGATAGGCATGATAACTTTCTGAGTATTTCTCATACTCTTTTACTTGTCTTTTGTCTCTGTAGTTTGATCACACAACTTTCTCTTTTGTAGCAACACTGCTTTTTACTTTGACTGTGGAAACTTTCTTGTCTGACTCTTTTTTTTCTTTCTTAATGTGAAACTGCGGAAGTGGGAGAGGTATGAAGCTTGGTACATTTTGACAAGCGTTTTCCCAAGAATCATCCTAGCAGAATATTTTCATCAAGTTTTTATGGCTTGCTTTAAAAACATAAGAAGGAGCAAGCTTCAGCCACCTCTCAGGGAAGATTTGTGTCCCAAAACATGCTGGCTTTCTGACATTTTTTCTGCCAAAAAGGACACATCTATCTTGTTGTTTGTTTGGTTTTTTTTTTATTAGAGTGCAAAATATATAGTTTTAGACTAATTTTCATAGTTTTTGAATGTGTTTTTTCTTTGTTGTACTATGTGTTTTTAAAGTATCTGGACACATATTTCTGAGGAAGGCATTACGAGGAGAATAATACTCCTAAATCTCCAGTGTTCATGGCTATAGGAGGGTTATGATTCCAGCAAGGCCCATATGCAAAGTAAGAGACACAATATAAATGTTAATTAAGCAACCTGAGGGAGCAAAGGTGAAAATTGCCAAGCTTAATATCACCTGATCTGTGATAATCAAGTGCCCAATCACAGGGAATGAGGGAGAGAGGAGCAGTGATGGAGAGAAGAAGGAACATTCTTCCATTTTATGTTAGAAAATAAGTTGTTGGCATGGGTTTTGTGAGAACTCTAGTCAAGAGGAACAAGAAGGATGTACCTCTAAGAGCTATCAGGCAGTCCAGACCAGTAACAAGTTGTAGAGGTTAATTAGCCAATACCAGCATTTTCATAAACAGAAGTGTAGATAGCCAAGTCCTATTTCTCCTTTCCAGCTGGTAAAGGCTGAAGCTCATTAGTGAAATCATCAGCTCGTCTTCTCTAGCTTCCCAAATACATCCGCAGAGCTCTCTAATATCAGCGTGGGCTCTTAATATCCATGCCTAGACCCTTGGCCCCTCTGCGGTATGCGGGGCCTCCCCTACTGACCAGGTATTCTGCTTTGAAGTTCTCTAGCAAAACACGCACGCACTCATGCACTGTTCTCACATACACCCCTTGCTCATGCATCCCTTGAATATTAGATCACCAGGTGGTGATCTAATGGCCACGCACGGACCCTGTCTCCCTTACCTCATTACTGACTCAGATGTGGAGTCTTTCCTGATACGGGTCTTCTGCTCCCTGGCTAGTCCAGCTTAAGGTTTGCTAGCAAACTGTGTGTATGTGTACATGTGCATGTATGTGCAATTAAATTCCCTAGGGAAATACAAACAGTCTTGTCTCTCCAGCTGCTGGCATTTAGACCTATGGGCGCTGTGAGCCACAGTCCCTGCTCCAGTTGCTGGAGCTGAGAGCCCAGCATCGCGCAGCCAATGGTGCATGATCCCTTCCCCAGTTGCTGGTGCCCACACCTCTGTTGTATTCTGGTCTCTGTATTGTCGGCACCTGGATCTACAGGCCTGGTGACCCAAGGTCTGTTCTCCAGCTGCTGCCAATTGGAGATTGTAGTACTTACATAGTGAGAATATTACAAAGGCAAAGTCAATAATAGGGTTTAATAAGAAGATAGTATATACTGTGTTGATCAGGTGTAGGGCTCAGACAAATGTCCCACGTTCGTTCCTCTGCTGTCCATCTTTATGCCTCAGTTTCCTTCCCTTTGTTACTTCCCATAAAGATTCCATAATTTTTACATAACCCTACGAGTTCTTTCTATTATTCTGTGGTTTTGGTACACTTCCACAAATCGCCTCAAATATCCCATCATTCTCACAAAAACCTTGATTTCCCTGCCTATTCCTCTCCTGCCCCGACTCTGTAGTTCTATTTAATAGCCCATCAATCAGCGACTGAAGAGTTCTGGTCTTTGTCTTCCTTATTACCTGCTCATTAACATTTGTGTGTCTGTTTGCTTTATCGCTTTCCTTGTTGCTTGTTATTTCTGTTACACTGCATAGTCCTTAACCAGGTAGCTTAATGAACCAGGTGCTCTTACATGCTACGTACTCTTACAGTGGCGTAGAGAAAAATAATCTTGTTTGGTTAAGGACCTGGAATCATGCTGCTTTTTGTATTGGTTCTGTTTTTACCTCTGCTATTGAGTTACTGCTATGACTTGCTTTTTTTACTGCTCATTTTCTCAAGGGAAGAGCTCCAGTTATCTTCAGTGAGATTTCCTGTAGGATTTAATGAAACCTGAGTATTACATGCTTACCAGGGTTGTAATGTTACAGTCCCAGGGGCATGAGTTACTTGCTTGTATAGATTTCTTATGTCTCCGAATTGTGTTAAGAGCTTCAGCTCTCTGCCTAGTGTGGAAACCTTCTGGCGAGGACAATTGGTGCACTTGCACTGAAAATAATGTTAGCTAGTTGGCTGTGTGCTGAAGCTCCTGTCTTTAAATGACAATGAATAGCAAAGGCAAATGAGTTTGCAGTGTGTTACAGCATAACAAATGCCAGCCTACCCTAGAGATAAAGTGTAGTGGCATCGGGCTGGTCTGTGTACAAGTCTGGTGAAAACATAGTATTTATAATTTAAAAAAACATTTTAATTATTGAAGTAATGCTGTGTAAAATCAGTAGACTTCTATTCTGGCCCCTAAATTTCAGAAGCTGGACAAAACGAGGAAAATAGTTTTATTTAGAAGAAACATAGTCTAACAGTCAAGGGTCTGTAATTGGAAAATGCAAGAGATGGTCTGTTCCCTTTCTGTACTGCTGCACATACATGTGAATTTAGGTATAGTAGAGTGTCTTTGACATGATTTCCTGAGAGGTGTCTCATGACTTGCAGTGCAGATGCAGAGAGAAATTAAAACTAATGCTGTCTGCAGCCTAAAAACTTCATATACATTGCACTTTACTTGCACATATGGGTGTAACGGTGTCAGTTATATTAATGGCAGTATCTAGTGTGACCTGAATTACTTTAAAGTAAGAAAAGCTCAAAGGGACTGAAAGCCTTCAAGGTAAAATAGGACAAGATAACTAATACAGCATGGAGATTGGTTCAGGGGTAAATGAGACCTGGATATGATGTTTCCCTTTCCAGCTCATGAGTCCTTTTCTCGAAACTTTCCGTGCTGACTGCAGGCCCAGGACCAAAGCGAGAGCTCTGGTCAGTGATCAGGTGAGCAGGCAAAGACGCACGCGGGATATTCATGATGGGAATCGTTGAGCATTAACTGGCAAACATCCCCAGAGCTGTAATTGTGGGGGGAACACAAAGCCAGACGAAGAAGAGTGCCTCTCTGAGAACGTCATATTTTGCTATCCCCTAGCTTTCTGTGAACTCTTGGGTATCTAATTTGTGTTTACATTGTGGCAACACTGTTATTTCTGGGGCTTTTTCAGAGTTAGCTCGCAAGTATGGTTATTTACTATTCATAATGCTTTGCTTAGAAAATTTGAGTCATTCAGCTGGAAAAACAGAAAACAATCACAAGGTTTCAACTATCAATCACAAATAAACAGTCTTAGCAGTCATGCAGGGTATAATTTATTCAGAAAAAAGATTCAGCAAACACTTGCAGATAATGAACGTGCTTGGGGGAGTAATTTTTTTCTGAGGTTATTTGGGAACAGGAAATGGTAAAAACTGTTCAGCTGTATATATTTAGAAACACGTATGTAGAAATAACTTCCATCTAAAAGAACTTACGACTTGACAGAGTAAGAGGTCCATATTCAGGATAGATGTCAGCCTGCCCAAGATTGTTTGAAGTGCATCATCGGAGAACTAACTTGGGGTGTAAAAAATGGAACTAATAGCAGGTTGGGACTGAGGTGTACGAGTTGGGCTCTGCTCCTCAACAGTAGAATAGCAGCACAAGTTTTGTGAAGGGATCTTTGGAAGACTTTTGAGGAAAACTTCTCCATTGCAGGATTAGGTTTTGTCAGGCCTTGATTCTGTAGTTGCCACGAGTGAGGTGGTGTAACTAGTCCTGTGCCCATGGGGCAGAATGGGCCACTGGACTTTGAAGAAGGCAAGGTGAAAGTCGTTGGTTGCTGGCCAGATGTGCAGCTGTATTTCATTGCTTCCAGCAAAGCCTGCACCAGTCTTACCTTGCCACCAAATGATATTGTCACATGGATTCACACAAAGTTCCTCCTGCCATCAGTGTCATTGTCGGTTTGCTCTCTCGTGTCAGGCTGCAGATGCGCTAACAAACTGGCCTGCTCGCAGTGTTCAGACGTGATTCTGGTGGTAAAAGCGTGTGGTAGGTAGCAGGGGAGTAAAATGAGGCAGAATGTTGTGCTTTTTAATCTTTGTTTTGGCTGTGAAAAATCAATGTTCAGTTTACTAAAAGCCATTGAAATGGCATTTCTGTGATCAAACATCTGAGACTTGAATGAAAGCTGGACTGTTATCATGGGGGGAAATGGTGATCAGATGTCTGGTGAGAGAATAATGGAAGAGTATCAAACCTTTTTTTATTTTAAATATATTTGCTTTGGTGAAAAGGCCTTTCTCTAATGGTTTAGCTGCTCCTGTTTATGGTTTAACTGTGGTTACAAGTGTAAGCTGTGAAGTGTGAGGGTCTTGTGTGCAGTGTGTGAGTGAACTGGGGTTGAGTTTATACTGAGTTGCTGAATTTGATGTCCATGAATTCATATAGTCTAATACAGGGCTAAGTGACTCCGTTTTCACTGTACGCTGCTCATCTGCTTGAGAGACAATTTTACATACCTTTTAACCAAAAAAAGTCTCACGGGAGAGAAACAGAAGGCTCAAGGACAAAAGAGAAATTGGTAATGGAACAGGGAGACGAATAAAGGAAACAGTGAGGAAAAGGAGAACAACAATAAAAATGTTCAGGAAGAGAATGTGGTTGAGGAATGGTTGCAAGAGCTGGTACAGTGTGGGGGGAGATCGCTGCAAAAAGCTCTCAGAGGGGAGGCTGCCCAGCTATTTCCATGTGCAGGTTTGTGGTGTTGGTGGGGAAGATTGAGAGGAGTTACAGAAGCTTGAGCTTTCCACTGCTTGGCATCAGCAAGTGCCACAAACTCCTGGCTTGCCTGTCACCCCACAACAATCTTCAAATTAGCTTTGATAGTTCTCTGAATGCGTCATTTTTGTGTTCAGCAACACTAAGGAAGATTGAACATTCAGAATTTCCAGGAAAATAATAGAATATAAAAAGGAATATATGTCCAAATCATTACATAGTTCTGTTCGCTGTATCTTAAAAAGGATATGATAGGACTTAACAGAAGGTACACAGGCACTGAGGATGTTCAGAAAGATGGCCCAACTTCAGTGTGAGAGGAAACTAAGTGGACCGCAACTTTTTGTCTTGGGAAAGAGGCAGTTGAAAAAAACCTGTTAAAGGTTTATGAAATCACGAGTAGTATGGGGAAGATATGTAGAGAATGATTACTCACCATTTCAAACACAAGAGTTCAGCAGGTACCCAAAGGAATGATGAGCAGGTTTGAAACTTTTCCAGCCAGTGTGGAATGAAGGTTAATGGAAACTTTCTTTCCCCCATGAGTTTTTGTGACATAGTATGAAGAAGGTTGTAAAGAGCAGGTCTGTTGTTGGTGATTAAACTTGATGACCTGGATCTGGTCTTCACCATAAATAGCACACACTTCCCTGATGATAGAAAGCTGGAAATGACCAAGAGAAGCTCTCTTTCTGATACTTTGTTCCTTAGGCGTTTTGTGCAAGCTGTTGCTGAGGGCAGGATATTGACCTTGGTGAGCAGCTGGCCTTGCACAGGATGGTTCTCGGCATATGCATGTATTCTCAGTGTGTTAGTCTGTTCCAGATGATTCTCCATGACAGGTAGAAATTCGAATGCTGTAGAGCCATGTGCACATACAGTTGGACAAAATAAATACTGACATACGAGATCCAAGGGGTGAGTGCTAAATTGGGAAGTAAAGCCTGCTCATGATTTTTATGCTTAAAGTTTTTTAATTGCCATTAGTTTTTTCAAGGGATCCAAGAGGTAGCAGTAAATCAGAAGCTGAAAACAGTTTATCTAGTTCGACTGAGAGCATGCAGCAAAGGTGCACAGTCTTTTTATAAGTCTGTTACAAAAAGACAAAGGAAGAGAGGCTTGTCATGATTTCAGCTGGCTACAAAGTGAACTTTCTGTAGTTGATTGAGTAAAACTTCTCCAACTCACAAACCTTTAGGATGACATAGGAGTGTAAGTAGTGAAATAGGTATATTAAATGAAAGAAATTTGGGCTCTGATGACTATTTTATGTATTTGTTCCTATCATACAGCTTCCTTGGATCCTGTAAGTGTGACTTAAGTAAAAACTGAGTATGTTGTTGCCTACAGGGGTGGTTTCCCCACTAGAATGCATTAATATTTTAGGGTATTTTCACACACCACTATTTCTATGCTGTCCTTAAAAGCAAGAGGTAAAACCACTAAATGTCTTAGTGAAACACTAAGTGAGGTTGGGGCCTGAGGGGTGGGGGGCCTGAAAGTAATCACAGGTAGGGTATAAACTGTCTGAAAGAGAATTTAAGTACCATAAACCTGAGGATGATGAAGGCCTTCGGTAATCCCTGCTTGTTCATAGTCAGATAGTGCTATAATGACTGTATTTCTCAGTAAATATTTGTCTTAATGACTTTGAATTGGCAAATCTTTTGAGGTTGATAGCGGTATGCTGATGCAGAGCTTCAGTAACTCTGCAAATGGTAGCTGGGATCAGTGTTATAACTACTTCCCAAACAGTAAAAGCTGAAAGAGTAACTTGGTAGTGGAATATAGTAGTGGGTACTCATCTGTGCTGTGGGCCATGCCACAGGTACAAAGCTTCTATTTCAGATTATTGCAGTAGATAATGTTTCCATAACATATGGATCCCAGGCACAACCAAAGCTGGGTCTGCATGCTTTTGGGTTTGCATTTGTTGGAGTATAGACATACTTAAGAGGAGTTGTGTTTGTTTTGTGGTTTCGGTGTTTTGTTTTTTTTTTTTTTTTTTGTGGGAGGTGGTGTGGGGGGTGTGTGTGTGTTCGGATCCTGTATGGAATGCTCAAACTGGCTTTTGGTGAGACAAGCTGCAAAAAATGCATGACCATAGCTTAAAATTAATGGTACTTTAAAAACGTAATTGTGGTATCATCTCTATTTGCTTTTTGGCCCTGTGGAGTGATTCATAATGTTGTCAAGCTTTGCTCTACAGCTGCTGTGGTTATAAACTTCAAAAAAATTAAAATAAATTCAGGATGCTAATGTCAAAGGCTTCCAGCAGCTGAAGATTTATGATACACAATTAATCTCTTCAGATTCTGATATTTAGGAATGAGTTGGAATCCTGGCTCATGTTTCTGATACTATTTATATTTTTTTTGCTAGTGAAGGCAATAAAAGTTGTCAGATTACTAATACTGGAGAATAATGATGTCCTGCATATTCTTATAAAAGATGTATATGACCTTAACTGGCAAAGCATATTTAATTGGAGGAAGTGGAATTAATCTTCCTCTGTTATTAGTAACAGTTCTTATAACTGTCAATTGACTGATTAAGTTCAGAAGGATCTCCGGTGCTCGTGGTTTGCCCTGCATTCTGCAGGGATTTTTTTCTTTTTCTACTATATTCTAATGTAGGTCTTCCTACATCTTGGTGTAAAAAAAGGTTTTATTAGGCACAGAGCAGTTCATTCTAAGTGTGTTAGCTCATTAAGGCTAAGTGCCCTGTTTGCCACCCTACATAATCTGGAGAATTTACAAATTCATGCCTCAGCAAAGAAATCCAGTATCTCTGAATAAAGTTGGGAAACATTAATTTCTTTTTCATTTAATGGACTTCCATTGGTGTCTGAATGAGGTAAATGATACACAGATGCTTTTCCACAACTGTATCGCCTCCCAAGCAAATGAGTGACAGCATTAATGTGTACGTGTTGCTGGTCCATTTTAATGGGCCATAATTTCTGTAAAAATCATGTTACTTTTGACCAAGATGGAGAATTGCACCAGTGAATCAGGTTCATTTTTTGTATATTCAGCATGTTCTAAGCCAACTGAGATCTGGAAGACACATAACTGTACCATTATTACACTGTGTTTGGCTTCATAGGCATGGCCTTTACTGGGGTAATTCTGATATGGTTACACAGCTTTTGGCTGTGTAAGTGGCTCATATTTCTGTTTTTCAAAAACAGTTAGATGCTATGTCTGTAAGAGACAGCAGGGAAATAAATTGGAATTAATTTTGCTTATTGCTACATGCCAGCTCATAATATTGTGAGCCTTGTTAAAGGACATACAGGTGTCACAAATAGCTCTAGAGTTATGGTGCTCATGTTAAGCTATTGTCAGTCAAAAATGACTTAAGAGGGGTTATTCATCTCTTCCTCCAGGAATTTGAGCTTGCCTACAGATTCAGCAGGGCGAGCATCCATCAGTTCATGCGGTGGATAGACAGATGATTTTCACAGTGGGAAGGAGTACAAAATGCACTTCAGATTTTATTTTTTTCTCTGGTGTGATTGTGAACTTTAAATGTTTCGTGAGTCAGCCTTTTCTGCCTCGATAGCGTTCCCTCAGGACAGTTGCGCTGGCGATCAGCTTACTTCTGTCGTGGCCTTAGTTTTGCCTCTGCTAAGCTGCTCTGTAACCCACAGCGCATGAACAGTTTTGATGGAGCTCAGTGTTCGTGTTACAAACTTCAGTACGCTCAGCTGTAAGCTGACTAGATTAGAGCCCCAGCTATCCCAGCTGACTGGACCAGAGCTCCGGCTCTCCGTTTGTTGTGCAGGAGGAGCATTACAGCTTAGGTTTAGGAGCAATTTTGAGTTTGGCAGAAAGCTCTGTGCTGCTGCTTCTGCCATAGATGCCGCTTTAAGATTAGGAAATGGGCACCTTTCCTCAGCAGTGCCTGTTCTAAACATTGAAGTAAAATCTTAACAATGTCAAGAAAATCGCTTGGGGTGTAAATTGGATTTGTCCTGAATTGTAGGGAGGTCCTCCCTACTCAGGTTCTCGCTTCGTTAGGTACTAACCTGAAGTACAGAATTCCAGATACCTCAAAGCTGTGAAGCTGCGCACCGCAAACACGATTTGAAGATGCTTTCTGTTATATTTATCTGTGGTACAGATTTACACACACACGCACCCCCCGGGGCTGCCGCGTCCCCGGCCCCGCTCGGGGGCGGCCTCAGCCGCCAGGGGGCGCTGCGGGCGGCGACCGGCACCGGGGGGGGGGCACAGCTTTGGGGATGCTGCTCCAGGCCTTCACGGTGTTAACGGCACCCGGGAATGGACAGAGAGGGAGGGTTCTGCAGTTAACCTCACCTAAAATCCTGAAAACCTGGCATTTTCTGAGGGGTTTCCGTTGTCGGTCGTACTTACGAAGTGGATCTCGTTTGGAGTGCCTTTAATGCATCTCGAACGCCGCTGCTGTTAAAGGCTGCGGAGTGCTGTAAGCTTCAGCAAGGGTGCTGCTGCTCAGCCTCCCCAAAAAACAACAGGAAAAGCTTTTCTGGATCAGAGCCCGCTTTTTGAGAAGTCTTGCCTTAATCTCTCAAGACTTCCATTGCTCAGCTGTGAAATGGCATTAGTAATGCATCCCTTCTTTACTGAAAAAGAACTTGCTTGTGGAGCGATATTCAGATATTTTAATAATAAGGCTATTTAAGTCTCTAGGTAAGCACCACAAAGATAGTAAATTCAGGGCAAAATTAACTTCAGTACAGTGAATAACACGGAGCATCACTGTATAATCTGTCTCACCAAGTTGTGGAATAATGGCTGTTTTCTTCATAATGATTCAGAGACTTAGACATTTCAATCTCTAAATGTGTTTGAAGTGTCTTTATCTCACTTCTGGGACTGGGAAGTATTTGTATCAAAGACATGGGGAACAGTTTATGCTTTTGTGGTTCTACAATTTTTCTTTACTTTTACTCTTTTCTAATCCAGATGGGACCGACTTCCTTTGGTAACTTTGTTTTCACTTTTGAATTCTGAGCAACTTAGGGCTCAAAAGAATTTTTTTTTGAAAAAGCTCGCTTTTCTGACTTGAGACTGAAAAACAGATGAATGTGTAATTTTTATATAACATGTTCCAGACTAACTGTTGCTAAGGTTTGCTGTCTGATTTAAAACTGGTCCTTCAGACTTGCTGGAGATGTAACTGAAGCTTGATGTTATGAGTTCATCCGATTTCAGTTTTGTAATGATTAGTGTTTGTTTTCTCAAGTTTTATCTCTTTGTTCCTAGGTGTTTTTTGACTGCTGAAGTGAACCAGCATATTGTGAGAGCAGAAATGGATCAGCATCTGACCTATACTGTACCTGCTGAAGAAAACTTGCTAGATATTTTTCTTTAAAAGAAGTTATCTACATTGAAAGGCCTGTATGTGCTGCTCTTTTGCACCTGGAAAACGTAGTATGGAGCTTCAAATTAAGTGAACTGTATGAACACTTGGGCTATTTTTTTTCCCTGCAGCTCTAGTGTGTGTTCATTTCAGATACTGCAAAGAGCCGATTCTACACCTAGCACCTCCCGTTGTGGCAGTGTCCGATTTCAGCTTGTGTGTCATACTTGGAGTGGAATTTTGGATTACTGAGATTTTGCTGATGGGTGTTTTAGAGGAAAGATTGAGGAGGGGAAGAAAGCCCTATATGATTTAGGTAGTCAGTTCCCCCTTTCGTGGGGGAGGATTCCTTCAGTTTCTTGCCCCAGTAAGTGGATGGCTGAGCAATGAAACATACAGTTGATTACCGTGTGTAACTATGTAATTCTTTACTACTTCAGCATGCAAAAAAGTTGCATTGTCAATTGAGCAAACAGAAGGGGAGACAATAAGACAACAAAAGGTTACAGTTATATAGAGACTTTATATATAAGGTGCATCATGCAGGTACCTGTGGACAGTTGCATATGTGGATATTTTATGTTATCTTTTAATTCTCTCGCTAAAGAGAAAGAGGAGGTTAGCAAAAGTTGCTGTGACTTTAAAAAGAATAAATAAACTCTAATTTCAAGAAAGCACTGCTATTTTGTATGTGTTTTCTAGACTATTCTGTGGAACAATAAGGTACAGATCACTGATTGATTTATTCTCTTTATATTAAATGTCTTAAGAGGAGGAGCAGTTCAAAGAGTAGAGTGTCTTTGGGCATGAGTATTACAACAATACATTTTTTAAAAAGAGAAATAGCTTTGGAAACAGCCCTAAATATTTAGAGCCATATAATTAAATGGCTGCACCTGCTGCATTACAAACATGTCTTGTGCTTTCTGGATCTAAGGACTGGAGCCACTTGAGTTTGTTTTCTCTGCCATGCTGAGAGTTTGTGCCTGAAAAATGGTGTAGTCTGCTGATTCCCTGCTTTAAACTCAAATCTCCCAATGTTTATGGAGAAACAACCCATCTCCAGGATTTGTTTTTTAGTTAGTATGAAGTTAATGAACTGAGCCTTGACTTCATGCTTGAACTGAGAGAGGCTTTTGTTCTATGGTCTGTATGTGTAACAGCTATGTTCCAAGGCCCAGTATTACGAGTTAATGGGTAACCTCATTAGATCAAGTCTCTATCCTTCCTTTCAGTCTGACTTGCAGACCAAGAAGCTATTCGCTTCGTAATCAGACACTGGTCAAACTACTGAACTGATACCCATTTCTTCCTGAAGTCTTCCTGATGACTGCCATTAGTACTTACAAGTAGCTTAAAGCAAGGGCAGACCTGTCTGTGTAGCAGGAGCATTGTGTTAAGTGGTACACAATTAGGGTGTCATCAACCTAGTACTCCTACTTAGTTTATGTAATTCACAGGAAATGGCAAAATTACAGGCTTGTTCCATTCTTCTCTTGTGGATGCATATAAATATAGAAATGTGTAGATAAAAAAAACCCAACAGGTATTTAGTCCCATGATTAGAAATGGTGATAGTTAGAATAAGGTATTTGGCCATACAGGGTCCTGTGATGTCCATGGAGTAGCCATACAGACCACAGTTTCCAAAAGTGGGTTCCTATAATTCTTAGTCTAGCCAATGGATAGGGTCCTAAACAATTGTCTTGACATTCAAAGATCCTGAGTACCTTCAGTTCTCAATGTGAATATAGTCGTCTGACTATAGGACACCTAATTCGAAAATGTCAGTTATGTCAATCTCCCCATCTGTAAAATAGAAATATTAATTAGGTTAAGATTAATACATTCAAAAGAGACTTGTGATCTTTGAGTAATCTCATGGAAATATAATTATTATAAAACCTATCATGCATTAAAAACCACTTTATAGCTTTAGAAAAGTAGGTGTTGCTGTCAAACAATTTTTTTCCCTTATGCTGATGTGTTTGTTTGCACTTTTAGCTAAGAAAAAAAGCAGTAACAGACATCTGACTTTGTAAAATAGAATATTGTTTAGGTGAATTACAAATAACAGACTTTGCTCATTTCTGTTAGGCTTGCTAAAAATCTTAGTTTGAAACGAAATTAGTGAGCCAGATTTTTCCAGGACAGAAAGCATCAAGTTAGAAAGCACTGTCACAATTAGCATTGTGCCAACAAAAGCATGTGCCTTGGAGGTTTAGTAACGGTCTATAGTACCTTTTAATTAGAGGTCACTGGTTGGAATCCAGCTCAGGATAGTTTAGTCATTTGGTATAAGTTGGTTTAGGGACCTATGCAAAACGAGTCTCAGGTCAGTGTAACTGTATTTTTAATTATCTACAACCACAGTTTTGTTGTTTTCCTTAACAATAATTTTCTTACCTTCTCTAAACAGAACAAAATGTTAATATGAAAAACATCTTGCTAGCTGATAACAGGGTAGAGAAGGACTGAACATTTAATTGTTAGCCTTTGCATTCAGATAGCCGTTATCATTAATACAGGATTAATGCAGGGGGTTTCATCCTGCAGGAACTCAGTTATTTTGATCTTCTGAAGCAGACGTTGAACTCCGTGAGTTCTTATGCCATGTGAATAGTCTTCTGGAAATGCATGGCGTCACTGGTAGGTAAAAACAAAGTGTGGTGAATGCTTTACTGGGTCAGATTTCATAAAAAGAAGCCCCTTATGAGGAAAATCTTCATTAGAACAGAAGCAAGTACAGAGTAGAGTGTGTGGGGGTTTTGGTTTGTTTTTTTTTGTTTTGTTTTTTTTCTGCTCAGGGGATCCATGGTGTCTGATAACCTTCTAATTCTGAGATAGCACAATCCTTCTTGAACTCTTCCAGAGGTCTTTTTTTAATCTTCTACTACTTGGTGGACCTTTTATCTCATCTATTCTCCAGTGCCAAATTACAGCAAACCTTTCTTTTCTGTTTCAGCATCTTAAGATTTGAACAATGTTTAGACCTTGTTTTCTACTTTGTATCTTTAGTTTTATTTGTCTTACAGCAAGCGGAGAAGTATGGCATTATGAAGCAGTCTGATTTGCACAGAATACCCAGTTTTATTGGAGCATTGTACCTAACACTGTTTTTTACTGTATGCAGGCTTGTATTATCCCAGAGAATCACAATCTTGATGGGACAGGGATGTATTTCCATTGGGACTCATTCTAGAAAAAAAAAATATCCAAATTCTGGTGCACTCAGTGATTTGCATGGTGTTTTGAATCAGGTCAGAAATGTGGCTTGCATCATGGCTTATATATGTGCTGTGCCCTGTACTGGGTCTGAATTTAAGGATGCTTACTGGAATCATGACTTACTGTTACTTAACTTCTGGGTTCAGGTAGCTCTGAGCTAGAAATACGGCTAAATGGAATCTGTTTTTTGTGCTGCTTCTCCAGTCTAGATGAGAACATTTAGAAGCTTTCCATTATTATTTTCAGGTCAGCTTTCTGTAGTTATTTGAGTCACTCCCTATTAGCAGTTTTTCCATTAGATCGTGTCATATGATAGATGTGTTATTTTTTTTTTTTGCAACATAAAATATAATAGTACATAATAGATTCTTTAACATGAACTGAAAGTGAAGGAGGACACGTTAACTTTCAACATGTTGTCACACGTGAGTGCTTTGTGACATGACTGCAAAACATAATTGTGCGAGCAGATTGCCTCTCCCTGTCTGTGTTTTTCCTGCACCTACAATGTGAGACACTCGTCCCCTCCTCCCTGCCAAAATAAGCAATCATCCCCATTTTTCCACAGAATAGGATGCAGAAAGTGGTTGGTTGGTTTGGTTTTGGTTTTTTTTTTCAGTTGTCAGATGAGGGAATTACAAGCACAAAAATGTGAGATGGAGTTTTCAAGAATCTCTGTGTTTTTTTCAATATTCCATGGAATTGCAACATTCATCTTATTAAAAAGAATGTCTAAAGCCCTTTGTATCACCTATGCACCTTTTACTTCTCAATCTGACAGAAAAGAACCTTAAGCCATGCCAACAGCAGTAGCATAAACTCTCTTATTTGAATTTAGTGAAGACTGAGGTATGTCTACTGCCTGCTGTAGAGCTACCAAACTAGCTAGCTGTGGTAGGGTGGTTTTTCTAGTGCGGCAGCATGGAGCATAATGTGGGCAAGTTTCTGCTACTTCCTCACAGATGAAGCGAGCCTTTGCTGGGCTCTGAGCGCATCTGGTAGTTTACCACAAATACTAGCATTAAAGCCAACATGAGTTATTTTGTTCAACACTTTAAAAACACATAACTGCCTACTCTTTTCAGTAGCCACTGTAGTGAAAAATGCTAGGTTCTAGCTGATCTGCAGTCTTGGAACAAGAGTCTTAGCAAATTTATTTTCGGTTTCTCTGTTTTCTATCATTTCACATGATTCTCCTCTCCCTGCTTAGGCAAGTGTGCCTTTGGGAAACAAACAAGAGTACATTGTAAACTTACTTCCAGAAATTTAGCAGCCTGCTTCTGGAAGAGGCAATGGTGTTGATTCATTGTGAGTCTTTGGGGTTGCAGAGGAAAATGCCAAGTTCTTTCATGACCCATTGGCTTCATTAAGAATCAATGAACCTGACCTCACATGACTGGGAACTGGGAAAAAAAATCTTAACATTTCTCTGTTTCTTTTCCATCAGTTTTCTAAAATCACAGGGCATAACCCCAAATAGTTTTATTTTTTGAAACATAAGCACTTCAATGGGTGCAGCTTAATATGAATAAACAGTATGCACGTGAACTACAGTGAATGTACATCAAATTACCTGCCTCATACATGATGTCACCATGCCATAATCCTGAGAGCTGTATGAGGTCTTAAATCAAATTACGTTTAGAAAAGTAGCTGTATTATTCTCTTGCACTTAGACCTGTCTTCTAAAAAGATGAATCTCAGATTTAGAGAAGAAATTTTTTATGTGTATTCTGGTTAGGCTGTTATGAGATGCTGTGTCAGCAAACAAGAAATTGAATTTCAAAGGGTAGAGGAAAGGGACAAAGCAAATACGACAGAAAGGACTAATTTTATGTGTCTTGTCTCTCACTGTCTACTAAATTCCTTTTCTCCCTGTGTGCTTTCAATGAAACCTGGAGAAATGAGTAAAAAAATTGTTGGCTAACCTTGCAGTAAAATCCTGTGGTGACATGTTCGTCACATCAGTTATGAACTGTACAGAAAGAGCGGGGTTTTTTATGCTAAGGTTTGGGGAGAAGTAACCCCAGGCCAGTAGATGCCAAGACAGGACTTTTAGAAGTCTGCAGTTCTTCACAAAGGAGTTTAGATTATGCAGCTAAGCAGAAGCTGTAGAAACCCTACCAGCTGACTTGCCTGAGCAGTTACAGTGCTGTCATTGTGAACGCTGAATCCTTAAGCCAGCACTTGAACTGATGTGGACTAGAAGGAAATACTTGTCTGGATAATTACAAACAGCAAACGTCTATAAAAATGGCATGGTCTTTGTGGACAGTTTGAATAGTGAAAGAGCTACATTTGAAGACTAAATTGTTTATTGTGAATTGTTCTCCCAGCTCTTCTAGAAAGTGGTCTCATATATCAGTGTTCAGTGCTTTCTCAAATAAAACAAAACAGTCTGGCGCTGTGCCACTGCCTCACTTCCATTCACATGCTATTAAGTTTACCACTGGCATGAATCTTTCTCTCCTTGGAAAATATATGGATGGGCAGTACTTGACATTCTCTTTTCTTTTCCTTCTCATAGTTTGAGTCAAGCTACCCACGCAACACAGTGATCATACAATTTTTTTTTACTATAATTGAAAAATATCAGTTGCAGCCTTTCTTTGAAGAGTTGCATCAAGAAAATTACTTTTTCTATCATCTTTTTTTTTGTTTTGTTTAGTAATACCAGTCATGGCAGGAGTTTATTTTGTTCTTGATTTTTGTCTGATAAGGAAATTTCACAGCCTAATCAGGAAACTCTGGGTAGGAATGTTTAAAGCAACTTGTAATTTCTGAAAATATAAGTGTGACGTTGCTGAGGTCTCCTGAAACGATCACTCAGCACTACCATTGTCAAACCATGGGGTTATCGTGGTTTTGCAAAGATGAACAGTCAGAAGACAAAGGCTGTTCAAAGATTGTGATCATAAACCCAGTAGACCCGTAGTGCTCATGGGCTGGAGGGGAGTAAGGATTTATGTAGGTAGCAATGACTAGATGGATGCTTACGCTCCTGAATTTGAACAGGTGATTACAAATATGTAAAACCTGCATCAGTTATTCAAGTAATCTGCTCAGTCAGATGTCTGAGTGGTTTGGGCAGATAGGGCTTATGCTAGGTTGAAGTAGGTCAGTGTGTCCCTTATCTGTAATAATCTTGACTATGTATTGACTTGAATAGAAAAAATAAAGTGGGATTTATTTCAGTGGGACTTTGGCATATAGCTGGGGAAGAATGTGTTTGTAAGTGTTTTGCTGAATCGGGGCCAATGGAAAATATTTCTAAGGATTAAGATTTTAGACAATAAAAATAGTTCTGTTAATTTGAATCTTTTCATATATGCTCATTATACTTTTATATTTTGTCTTATATCTACATAGTAACACAGTAGTGCAAGTCTGAGAAATGAAGTGGTTAACTTCTCAGAGGAGAATACAGGAAAATTCATTAAGCTTACTGTGGAGTGTAATTTGTCTGGAGAATTATATGCTTTTCCCTTATCTGTTCAGAATTTGTGATCTGTGGGTTGCTGAATCCCGAATGGGTGCTGAAATGTATTAGACTAGGGAATAGCGTCCCAAAGAAGGGAGGAGAAGCTTTGTCCACTGGGGTATTTACAACTATGTAGTGAAAGCGCTGGAGAGCTAAGCTTATTATTGTTCTTAAAGCATGGATTATTCTGTAATTCAGACACAAGGAAGTAATGGGACCCTGGCATAAGGGGTTCACAGAAGGGGGTGGGGGGAAATAATCCAAATTTTCTTTGACTTAATTGAACAGATACTGTTTGTTTTGTTGAGATAATTACAAAAGCCTTCCTGTTCTTCTTGTAAGGCAAGGGGAGCAGACTCTGCTCACTGAAGACTGGACTTCGTTGACGTAATCTAATTCCCTTTTTAGTCAGGGTGTTTGACCACATTGAGAAGCAAATCAATAAATGAGATCTCTTGTGTAAGGTGTTTGCATGATTATCAGAAACACTACCTGGGAGAAGCCTGGCATGTTCCTATCGCCAGCTAGGGAATGGGAACGCTCTACTGCTGGCTGGGGGGAAGAAAATGCTCAAAGTGAAATACTAGGTTCCAGGTTTGAGGCATTTGAAGGGCAATTCTTCTGGGTTCTCTTGGGTCTTATTCTGTAAAGTATTTTCATGAGGGTTCAAAAAATGTGCTAGTCTTTCCCTTCTAATTTGTAAGCGAGGATGTAAAAGTTTTAGGGTGACACAGATGTTAAGCTCAAGATAGAACCAAACCAGATTGTGATACTTGGTGAAAGTGTCCAGCCTTTATAACAAGGAGGAAACTAAAAAATAGAAATTAAGTCTTTTTTGTGTGTTCTTCTGCCCTTGAGCTCACTGACTAGAGGCTAATCACCTTTGATGCTTTAACTTTCCAGTTTTTGTCACATGGTTTGGTATAGAGCATTGATACTGTGCAATGGCATTTTCTTACCCCATCCAGCCATTACTTCACTGTCTGATCTGTCCTCTACAAAGGCAAAAAGGAATAATTTCTAGCAAGATTATTTTGTCCTTTATCTTGATGGATGTGCCCAAACACTGGAAGCCTTATGGGGCAAGGGTTGTTAAATGCACGAATACAAAGTGGGAATTAACAGGCCAGAAAACAGTTCAGGTGAAGGAGTTTGTAAACAGTCTGCAGGATTAAATATTGTTCACCGTTTGAAGAACTTGATGAGTCCTTACAGTGCTGAGATGGGAAGATTGATTTGCAGTGGATTTCCAGATAGCTGGTGAGATTATTATTTCCTATCAGTACTTTACTTGCTCTCTTGTTTTTCTGTAAGATGTGTGGGCCTTCCTCGTCACCTCTGGCATGCCAGGTCTGCACAAATGTGTTACCCGCTGTATTCATCGCTGGCTGCTTGGAGTAATGCTACACAGGGAAGAGTGCTTGCCTTTGAAGATTGACTATTTTTTCCTGTCTCTGACTCCTTGGTCCAAAAAAACCAAAGCACCATAACTACTTGAGGAAGATTTATGACTTCTTGTGGCACCTAGTAGTCAGTGTGCAGTCAATATATCTGCTAGGTGCAGACTTAATTTGAGAGAGTAGTAAAGTCTTATTTTCTAGTTCCTGGACATGAAAAGCTGCACAAGGTCTATAAAGGTGCTTAGTGGGATTTCAGTTCAGGTGAATAACTCTCTACCAACCAGAGACAAAGAATGGCCTGATAGAAAAGCAGTTAACCAGCCCCTAAAAAGACTTTTTATGGCAGAATGTATTGAAGACATCTGCTAAGCGGGACACTGCCAGCCCCCGGGCCATATGCTTCATGTCCCTGGCATATGCACAAGTAAGCACAACAGCACCGAACATATTGGGAGAGGTATGGATGCCTCTCCTCCCACTCCTCAGAGAAACGAATGGAACAAACTCTTGCTGCATAAAAAGTGATGGTAGAAATTCACCAACCCTTAGGCAAGGATCTAATCAAGAGAGAGAGTTGGAACACCTCTGTGTCTGTCCAGCTCTGCTGGTCACTGATGTCCTCTTTAACGAACTACAGCTCAGAAACCTTTGGTTTCCATTTGTGTTGGACAGGGTTAGGGTTGCAGAGTTCTGTCTCTTAACTCCTGTATGCCACTTCAAAACCAGGATGTGGAGAGGGTGTGTCAGGGATGTTGGTATCTAAGATGAAGTATTTTCTGATTCTCTTAAAAGTGGTTTCTTTTGGCTGTGTTTCTCACAGGCAACAGTTCTATTTTTACATTGCAAAACAATTTAGCAACTTCTAGGTTTATGTATTTGCCTGTATCTTACAAAAATAATAAAAAGTAATTCCCAACATTCAAAGCGTGAGTCAAGTGAAAAACATTGAAGTAGAAGTTATCTAAATTTTGCTTGCAGTTTCATTGGATTTTTTTTCAACGAAGTGTGATTTCTTCCGTGCACCTTGTTGCTTAGGCAATCTTATTACATCTTTTTTTTTTTCCTGTGCTTTCACGATAAAGCTGACATGAGTACATTTTCGTCTAACTTAATTTATACTTTGTCCCTGTGTTAAAGCAAGCCATGGGGGGAAAAAGTGAATGCCAAAAGCTATTAGGATTAAAAGGAGTAAGATGGCATTTTTAAGGTATATTAGGAACAATACCCCTCCAGCTGATGTAAATTAGATCAATTGGGTTGTCTATTGTTAAACTGAAAGTAAAATTATAAATATTGATGCAGAACAGATAGAAATATCCAGCAGCTGGGTTTGCTCTGTTTTTTTAACCCTCCTATGATATTATGGATAGTATAAATTTATTCCTTATAGTCAAAGTGGAATGTGGGCAGCATGAGCTAGAAGTAGGTATTTTATGACCAACAGTTCTGAAATCCTAATAAATAAATCTAGCATTTGAATTCTCTGGGCCATTAATTCAATATTAAAGAGTGCTGGAGAACGGGGAAGCTCTGTAACAGTGCAGGAGTGCCATCATAATACCCATATTTAACAGTATTGGAAGGGACTATCTAACACCCAAGAGAGTAGCTACTTTTGCATGTCTTGGCAACAGAGCAGAACAGTTTGGATGCCATCAACAAAAGGTTAGAGACGAAGATCGTATTATTGTCAGTCAAGATGGTTTTATGGAAATGTGTCTGTCAAACAAAACTGTCATCACTTGACAAGATCACAGATCTGGCTGATAAAGAGAGCAGAATGAATATAGTGTACTTGAATTTCTCAAAGGCATTTGTCTTAACACTTTAACATCTTGATTGGGGGGGAAGCAATGAAACTTGGCTCTAAGAGGTTATATATTAGATGGATTAAAATCTGGCGTCGTGGCAGATCTAAAAAAGTTGCTGTTGGTAAGAAAGCAGGGTATCTGTTTTCTGACAAGGTCCCTCAGGAATCAGTTTGCTTTTACATTATTCAGCATTTTAGCAGTGTTCTGAAATGTTACTTAAATTATTTACTAGCAAATAATATCATGATTGTACTATTGCATTATTTCAGAGTAATCTGAATTATCTAAATTGGCACAGTTGAACATTTTCTACAGATAAATATGACATAGTATGTGTAGGAGTAGAGAATGCTGGCCATACCTAAACAAACTTCCCAAGAAACTCCTGAAAAGGAATAACTTAGAGCAGGAATTATTGCAGTGAGTAACTATCTGGATACTGTTTTTTACTAAAGTGATATGCAAAAAGATTCTGCTGTGAACACTGGGACTCTGAAAAGGGGAGTCGCAGGTAAACATAGGCATAGTCTTGCCTCTGCATGCAGCACTGGTAAGATTACTACATTCCTATGTCCAGCTTTGGGCTTTCTACTCCAAGGCAGACACAGCAACACTGGAGAAACTTCAGAGAAGGGCATAAAAATGATCCTTAGCTGGAAATGAATTTGAATACCTTGATGTATTCCACCTCTCTCTCAAGCGTCTGCAAGTTGACTTAATACACACAGATAACTAGATGAAAACAAGATGGAATATTTAGGTTAAGATAGTTTCAAACAGTTCACTCGAATGTGGTGGACTTGCCCTCACTTCTAAAGTTTTAATATTTTAATGTTATCTTAAGAGAGCATACTGATATATAATTCCTAGAAAGTGACGTTAAAATGGAAAGAAATCATGCTGAATGAACCCTGCAGGCATTAAAACCTGTAAAGACCTGGGGAAGCATGCTGGTTTGATTCAGTTTGTGGTCAAGACTTTGTCTACTGGCAGCATCCTACATATCATGAACGAAGAGCAGGAGGTAAAATGTAAAGCTGCGTTTTGGAGTGAGGAAGATGAAACTGAAGTCACAAGGAGGGAGGTATTAGTGAGCTAGGAGGAAAAAATAAAACCAAAATGGATCAAACTGGCTGGAGAAAAGGCAAAGAAGAAAAGAGAGAATGAGCCACTCCAGACAGATCCCCCAGTCTTAACATGTACATATTTCAGGCCTGTTAGTTGCACCTTACTTATTAGTTACACCTAGCACTTTTCATTATGGGGAAGAATAAAATGCTTCATGTGAGAGCGAGACCTCACTTTGATTGCCACATATGATCTATTGGTTATTTCAATAACTTCCCTTTTAATTTGGTGCACCTGGGCCAAAGGAAATCCTTTTTTGCAGCAGATCATAAGAATTCAGGGCTCATTGTTTTAACCCTCTCCATTCCTGGACTACAGAACATATCTTTTGGAGATTTATGAATTTCTGAATGCTGTTTTTACAGTAGCACACCGTACCTGAGAGCGAGCTTGATGAAAAGACTTTCCACTGTAGTCACAGCAATAGCTGTGTTTCTCCTCAATTCTTTCTTCTGCTACTGAAATGAGAGGGATGTAAGGTGTAAAAGATTAAACAAAAGTTGTGCAGTCCAAGGCAACCCCCTGGATACTGCACGTAGCTTTTATTTTTGTTTTTATGATTTTCTGTAAGCTCTTGTGGCAACAACTTTAAAAAAAAAAAAGTAAAAATAAAAATTTATTTGTGTCTTGGGAACTTCACTAGCTAATTACAACTATGCTTAGCCAGCAGGGCAAATCACACCAGTGAGTACAAGAAAGCTTGAGATGGAAGCGTGTTTACTGGCATACACACACTTGTGTGTGCGTGCACACAATTTTTAAATGATGCGAAAGATGTTCTGTATCAGTGGGGAGGGAAAGGGTGCAACCACGCACTCCTTGCAGAAAGGTTTGTCAGTTTGTATATTTCATTTACCCTTGAGTAGCTATTCCTTCCACTTACTTCTTTTCTAACAAATCTTCCTAACAGTGAAGTTGAAAGACAAGCTAAAAATCGCATTCATATGCATTAAAGGCTTTTGAAGCAGTGATTTTTTTTTTTTCAAAGTTAAACCATGAAGACCATAATAGAAAAAGAAGAAAGCACTTTTCTTCTACTGAACTGCCCTTGTCTACTAAGATTCTTTGTGCATTTGTAACCAGCTCCATGCTGATGCCAGCTGTTCTGGAGGGAATTGAAGTGTGCCAGACTTTCCCTCTAATTTGAACATGTCGAACATCTTCATGTTTCAGCAAAGGCATGACTGATAGGCAAAACAGCGCTTCTCAGGGAAAAGACTGAAGGAGGAGATGGCTGGTATGCCTCAGTCTTTCATCTGGAATGTTTTCTGATAGGCGGAAGGGAATGCCATAATCATGCTCTGGAGAAAACAGCTGCTGAAGGCATCTGCACAAGATCTTTTATGGGTCTTTACCTGAGAGTGGTCCAGGCATATGGCCTTACTGCCATACCAGGAGCTGTTGCAACCATTTCCCATTGCAGTTAGGTTTTAGCTTGGTTTGCATCTGCACGCAAGGTCACAGAATCTTAGAAAATTTAGTTGGAAGGGGCCTCTGAGCTTAATCCCACCCAACATCCCATTGGAAATAGGATTGTTGGTACCGAGAGACCAGGTCAGCTGTGGTTTCATCTAGATGCAGCTTGGAGATTCCACTGTCTTTCTGAATTACCTCTTCCAATGCTACGCTACCCTCCTGGTGAAGCAGCTTTTCCTCATGTTCACTGTGAACTTCCCAAGGTACTAAAAGTTGTGGCTTTTGTTCTTTGCTGAGTTTCTGAACTTAATAAAATGGGCTGCTTGCTGTCTTTTCTGTGGTGAGGGAGCTAATATTTCCTTCCAGTGCACTGGCAGGGCTTCACCTTCTAAGATGACTCTTTATGAGCATTAATGGGTAGTTTAAGTCTCTGTGGTCCATTCCTTTTGGTGGCAAGTCTTCTGGGAATGACAACAATGTGGCCACTTCTCAGTGTTAAACAGTTCTATAATATCTATGGACATCAATTTGACAGGAGATTACTATTAAAAGAAACGGCTGTAATATCCTTGCCATAATCAGAGCCATTGTGCCTCCACTGTTAATTTAGCTCACTTTGCATTAGACGTTCACTGAACTGGTTAAGATAACTTCAGACACTTAATCACTGCAGTGTTATTAAATAGTTGCATACTAATGTGTTCAGATGACTTGTAAGCCTCGTGTAATCAGAGGCCGTTGAGCCATCAAAGCAGGTTAAAAGGAAAAGACAATTCTGTCTTGTTGGGTTTAGCTATTTTATATTAAAGTAGATGAAGTATGTTTCAATTACGGTGGGGTGGTACAAGATTATCAGCTCTGAGACTGATGCCCTTTGTTTTGGCCACAATATGAAATGAGTCCAGGTAGATTTCTGATGTGCTTTTCCCATTTTTTTCTTTTTCTTGGGGTGTGTGTGTGGTGGTTTAGCCCTAAAATCCAGTTACACCCAAGATCACAGGAGTTACAAAGAGGTAGCTTATGTAGTATTTCCAAGCCTAGGTGTGCAAGACTAGTGTTTCTGGTCTGGGGAGAACATAAGGCTGATTTAAAAAGAAATTTATTTTTTAATTTTGTTTACTTCCAGTTGCAATTTTTTATTTACTTTATGATACTTTCTGAGCGTAAACACTTGATCTCCATTTGAAAAATACCACATGCTTGGTGGAGTTCAGTGACGAGAGTGAACGATGGGTGATGGAAAAGCTGAGCAGAAGGAGTAGAAGTGTTTGTATGTGACACATCACAGGAGGTCCATGTGTTAGGTCGGGGCAGGGCTAACAGAATTCCAGCTTGCTTTGCTTTGTGCAATGGAAGCCTTGACTTACTGTGCTTGTTAGTGAAAAGGGAAGAATGCGAAATGCTCAGCCTCCTTCTTCACTGTTACTAAGTAATAAGCAGAATTGCTGTAGGACAGATGTAAACCAAGCTGGCATTTATCTTTAGATTGCACACTCTTGTCAAATCAGACTAATTTCCTTCAGAAATCTGTCATGTTGCTGCAGTTGTGTTCCTCATACCACGCCTTTGTCTTTATTTTAATGCTGTGCTAAGACAAATCAGGCTGATACTACGTTATCAGTCAGATGTATCGGCTGCGTGTCTGCGTCAGCCTGTGCTTGCATGTATGCAGTGCAGAACAGAACTAACAGACTGGGCCGTCTTTCTGCTGATAAATCTGTTTCCAGGGCAAGCAGTGCCTGTGCATTTTGCATACCTTCTAAACAGCTCCTACTTCCATGCAGTACTTGGGCTTTTCCCTTTTCGTCACTGGTGAACTGCCTCCCCAGTTTGTTTCAGTGTGGTGCTGGCAGGGGGAAGGGCATGAAGTGCCGCCTTCTTTTTCCATTTGACGTGCAAGAAATATTGGCCATTTCAGTTTGTTAAATATTCCATGGCACTTTTCCAGGGAGTGTTTTGTAGCCCAGGTGTTTTCTGCAAATGTCTTGTGAAACTTCCCTTGTGACTTCAAATTAATATAGCATTTTTTGTCATACCGAAATGTAATTTAATACTGTCTTTTGCAGTTGTGTTCAGAGATGGCTGAAAATTAAGTGAACCGCACACTGGTGCTTATATAACTTGTAAAACATGCAGAGATCTCTAGGGAAAGAGAATAATTAAAAATAGGGACTATTGCCACTATTACTGTTGTTACTAAAAGGAATAATTACCTTTTTCTTTCTGGAAATTCTATATCGCATTTTTTCCTATAGGAGCTCTTTCTGTCTTGGGGCTTTTCTAGTGCCCTTTAAACTTTAATCTGCAGCCTTAGAAAACCTTTTAGGTGCAGGCTGAGACAGATTTTGTTACTGAAGCAAGCCCTCCTGCTGATGGAGCTGTGTGTTTAATTCTTGGCAGAGCTGGGGAAGCACTTGGCTTGGATTGCTTGCTGTTCATCTTTTTCATGTAGCCTTATGGGAGTTCTTGATAATTCTCAGTTGCAGCTCAAAGGCAAGAGGAGCACAGTGTATTTCAAGAACACTGCAAAGAAATTAGTCTATTTGGTTTAAAAAACTTGGTTTGCTATGCTTTTTCAGACATGTAAACATGATGCAGTTCCTTTTAGCAGCGGAACTAAAAGGGTGATAATGCAGTCGGGCATTCAGTGAGGTGCATGTCTACACCGTTATAAATGCATTTTGTAAGAAATCACTTCGCTTTGTTAGCGTTTGGCTTGTGAAGGGGGGCTGTCAAAATGAAGGAAACGTTATACCAGCAACTGTAGCACCAACTTATCTTGGGGTTTTTTTTTGCATTTATGTGTTACGGTTTTTAATTACTTTTTGAATATACCCTTACTGGGAGACGGGCTGCCTGTTTGTAACAGGAGGTGAATGTGGCAGCAAACCAGTTTCGCTGTGGTTCTTTGACAGGTGGAAACTAGCAATGCTCCACTGATGTAAGGGGATTTATGTTAACTTACATCTGCCAAGGATTTGCTCACTACTGTTTCTTTCTGTTCAGTGTGTCCTCCTGTGCCCTATGCGTTATAGTCTTGCAAACAATTATTTAAATCATCGTTGCAGTCTGTGTCAAACACTGGACCTCTAAATGGGGATATTTATCTTAGACTAGTTTCCTCAGGTTCCCTAGTGGTAGAAATGGGTTCTTTCAGGAGGCAGCTCAGAACAATGTCATTTAAGCTGTAGCTATAAATTGTG
The DNA here is from genome assembly GCA_017639485.1 of Pluvialis apricaria. NCBI lineage: Eukaryota > Metazoa > Chordata > Aves > Charadriiformes > Charadriidae > Pluvialis > Pluvialis apricaria. The sequence continues at coordinate 23,982,983 of CM030012.1, read as the reverse complement.
TCATGAATGTTTGTATTGCTATCTCTGGGTGGTATGAGGTGATTAACCTTCTAATTTAGGCACCCCAAATCAGATGATAAGAAACCTTCTTGCTTTTGGCATCTCTCACCATACCCTGCAATATCTGAATACAAGTTGCATGTTAATGATCCCATGTGCTGGAGCCCAGAGATGATATGCCTTTACAACAGAAACGTGCTGTTATCAAGCAACAGTGATTCAGGAGTGTTCCTGTAAGATGTCACAGTGTTGCGTGACAATATCAGTTGTGGTCTTCTGGCACAGTCGCTAGGCAGGATCTTGTGGTGACATGATACAACCTCACTATCAGATGTTCTTTTGTAACGGTCTCATGAGAACTGAGCTGTGCAGCCACCAGCCAATAACAAGGAAGTTTGACACCAACTGATGAGGCTTTTTATATTGTGAGGCTTGCTCATAATGTTCCACTGTATTGTTGAATACGTATTGAATCATCTTGTGTGCCTACAAAAATTTTTCTTGAGAAATGTTTAATAAACTCTTAGAATAGCTCTGGATTTGTGAGACAACACAAGAATAAAATCCAGCTACAGCAGTTTCCCTGGAAATTAATTTGGTTCCATTTAAAAGCACTCTAGATGCCCAGGTGGGTGGAGGAAGAACTTGGTATGTAGAAATGTGGTAGATTTGTGACAGGATACAGGTTATAATGGAAAGTCCAAAAGGCTGCATGCAGTATCAAGTAGTGGGAAGAGAAGTGCTTTATGCCTTTGTATGCATTATTAAGAATAATAACCATCTGGTGGGTGGAGAACTGGAAGAAACTTTACTTAGTGACTCTCTGCCTCTAGTACTTTATAACAAACCTTAAGGTTGGAACATTTGAAGTTAAATGAGTAGCATAAAAAAGCTGGAAATTGTTTCAGCTTGGTTGTAAGCGCCCAGTTAATTTCACAGTGGAATTACGGATGGTTTCTCAGCGCTTTTTATCACTAGCATACATTCTTGTGTTAAAAGTGAGGATCAGAAGACTTTACCTTGATGTTACCTTTGGTCCCTGACTGAAGGATTTCAGAGTATGAAGTCTGTCCAAAGGGCTATGGTGGGATGCCCTACTCAAAGAATCACAGGCATCAGAGACTGCAAATAGCCGAGGGGCAGGGGGCACTTAACGCCAGAGAACCTGAAGGTTCATCCATCCATTTGTTCATTCAGTGTGCTGCAGGGACAGAAGCAGCTTGGACTGCAGGAATTCATTGGTAAGTAAATGAATTCTACTCAGTTGGAAATTCTTGGAAGAACAGATGATGCTTCCAGGAGTATTTGTCCACACTTTAGATCCAGATCTGGATTTTGGATTGTCTGCTCCCTAAACACAAAGTTTAAGGTTACTTGGATTTAACTTGTTAAGTATAGGAGCTTGCTGAGAAATTCAGAAGCAGTCTGATTTGGTACAAGTCTGGGTAGTAATAGAAGGTCTGGATCTTGGTTTACACCTGGCACTTTTTCTTTGGCCAGTTTCTCTTTCCAGGCTATGAAGTTCCCAAGCAATGGACTGTCACTGCTGTTTTTAGAGGGTAAAATGTGTAGTCAGTATTTGTTGCACTGTCACTGTTTCATTCCCGTTGAGTAATGGCATCCCCTCTTCCCCCATTTCCTGAGCATTTGCAGTTGAGGCAAGACTCTTCCTCTCTTTTTTTCTGGCAGTGTGACTGGGAATGCTTAAACATCCATCATACTCCACACAGTGGAACTGCAGGATAAAGTTATCCATTCATCCATCTGCCTACCATCCTGTCCATGGTCTTTGGGACTTTTTATATAAGCCATTATGGAGAAAATAACATCACCAAAAAAGTAGATTTACTGATTGATTTTATTTTTTTTTTTCTTCTTTTGGACCAGCAGTCTCACACAGTTGGAGACATGACATGTTTGACTTGAGTAAACTCATTCTGTCTGTCTGTCTCCCTCTAGATTCTGAAGTACAGCTTCATCATATTTTGGTCTTTTCTGTCCCAGTGGTGCACCTGCTTCCATTTTTGCTTCAGTTGCATTTATGATTCTTCCTGAAGTGTCTGTGGATGAGACATTTGGCTTTGCTCAGTTACCTTTTTCACTGTCTTAAACGCAGGCATTTTAGCTTTCTAAATTAAAGTCGCAGGCAAACAGCAAAAGATGCTAACAGTCACAGCATTGTTATCTCCTCATCACTGCTCTGTCCCTACACCTCCCTCTTGCTCAGGCAGTTCTTACTGGCCTTTTCCTCCACTTATGCATTGTTATCTGGTTCAAGCAGAAAGACCGTCTGGTGTTCCTGAGGAGGTAATTGCAATTTTCTGAAAATTCCCCATTCCCCTTACCTACCGTAGTGTGAATTTTTGCTTGTCAGCCACCTCTCCTGTTAAATGAAAAGATACTCTTCTGGGAGAGTCTGTGGATTTCAGCTGCTGCAGAATCACGTTTTAAAAAAAAAAAAAAAAAGAAGAAAACAGTTGATCTCTGAGGCACCTAGGATCAAACTCACAACTGGATTATAAATTGATATCATTTATGGGATAAATAATGATAGGGACTGTCCTGGTTGCCTAAAACATGACAGGGACAAATCCCAACTATGCATATCAGTTCTCTGACCAATTTAATAAAGAATTAGCCAAGTTAGGTGGGCCCTACTCTCTGAAGTGCTTGATGGTCTGTCAAAGGAAGGATATTATTCAAAATTCGTGGCGTATCCTTGGTTTTCTATATAGTTTTCTCTGTATCATCTTAAATACCTAGCCAGAGTAGGTCATCACTTTGTCCTCCAAATAGCAACGGAGATGCATGCTCTCTGGTCTGTCGCTTGTTAGTTTCCTACAACTGTAGAAAAATGGTTCAGGAGAAGACCTCACAGTAATTCAATATGTTCTTGTACCAAAAACAGAGTCATGGAGAGTGAATCAGTCCCTTCCTCTTTGAAGGCTGTGATCAAGCACTGCCCGTAACCTAATCAGAGGACAATATACGCGTGGTTATTACCATGGGGGCAGATCCAGAGGTGCCCGGATCTCAACTTTGACATGGCCCAGAGAGGAAGAATGCCTTGGTTTGGATTGACAACTCCGTATGTGTAAACTGAATCATGCCCTTTTTCCAGTAACAAATTAGTCATTCTGAAAGCATTGACCTCTTAAACTCTCCTGTGCCTTCCTAGGACGTATGTGCAAAGGGTGAACCTTGGTCTTCAACACGGACTGTAAGATACAGAGCTTTGCTATCCAGACAGTTCGTGCCTGTTGCTGAGAATGGGAGCCCTCAGCTGCATTTCCCCCAGTTTTTGATTTTGCGTACTGTCTACAACCTGCTGCCAAACGCGAACATGTTCCTTCGTGCCTGAGAGTTAATGGAAGTACACTCAGCGACATACAAAACACATTTAGACTCATAAAACATAAATAATACCATTTGGTGGTGACATGATTTTTTTAATGGATAGATCAGTTATATTTCCATGTCATTTATCTAAAGTCCCTGCCTGAAATTCATTGGCTAAAGGCAACCGAGGGAATACATTTTATGTTAAAAAACCTCAAAAAACTTTCTTGTCATCTTTGGAAGTTGGCTTTCACTGAAGTGAGAGGACCTCTTTGTCTACCCATGAATATGCCTTCTGCTGCCTCTTCAGAGCCATTCACGCAGAGCTGTTTGCACTGTCTTGGGGCAGGACATTGCAGAGAAAGAAACACGGCAGCACTTCCAGTTGTGGCACCTGTCACCCTCTTGAAGAGGAACAGATGTTCCTCTCTGGACCCTACTGGCTTTGGGCTTTGCAAAGGCAAGATGGGGTAAATAAGACCCTTTTATGGGTTCTAAGTTGGAATGGGCACTTAATTCCCAAGTTAATTAAAGCCAGTGGCACATGGTAAGACACTAATTTTTTTAGTTGACTAAAACTGACCAGAGTTTGCCCTTCAGTTAAGTGCATTTGACTGTAAAACTAGACCAACCCAAAGAAGGGAAAGAGGGATACATCCATAGAGTTACGTGTGCCTTTTGAGCACTGTGCACTTCTGAACAATTTTTTCAGAGTAATTCCCAGATAGTGACTTAGTTGCTGAACTTAAACTCCTCTTTCCCCTGGAAAATGTTTCTGTGCATATGGGCCTTCAGATCATTCAGATTATTACATCAGTATCTATTCACGTGGCTTAATTTTGTGGTCTGGTCAGGAGCCTTTGGTGCCTGTGGCATACCTGTCACTGATACTCAGCCCAAGTCACCTGGTCTTGTGTTGTGGTTTCAGTTGGGATAGAGTTAGCTTTTTTACTTGCAGCTGGTATAGTGCTATGTTTTGGATTTGGGATTAAAAATACTTTTGGCAGTGCACTGGTGTTTTTTGGTTGTTGCTAAGCTCTGAAGGCCTTTTCTGCTCCTCACACTGCCCTGCCAGTGAGAGCTGGGGGTGCACAAGAAGCTGGAGGAGACACAGCTGGGACAGCTGACCCCAACTGACCAAAGGGATATTCCATACCGTGTGATAACATGCTCAGTATATAAAGCTGGGGAAGAGGAAGGAAGGGAGGGGACATTCAGAGTTATGGCGTTTGTCTTCCCAAGTAACTGTTACACGTGATGGAGCCCTGCTTGCCTGGAGATGGCTGAACACCTGCCTGCCCATGGGAAGCAGTGAATGAATTCCTTGTTTTGCTTTGCTTGTGTGCGTGGCTTTTGCTTTACTTATTAAACTATCTTTATCTCAGCCCACGAGTTTTCTTCACTTTTACTCTTCTGATTCTCTCCCACATCTGAACTGGGGGGAGTGAGCGAGCGGCTGTGTGGTCCTCACTGCTGGCTGGGGTTAAACCACAACATCTTGTTTCTTTATTGTGTAGAGATGGTATGGCAGTTATCCAGGTATCTGCATGTTACTTTGGAATTGGCTTGCAAAATGTGGCTATTGGAACTGGGAATTCAGAATTCCGTTAACTCTTGCTTGTTGTAGTGCCTCAGTTCATACATCTTTGATTATCTTTATCCTTCCTTTGTGCGTTCCCCACTTGATGGCAGTACAACAACACTTATGGAAATAGGGAGTGCAGAAACGCTTGGTTTTAACGCTTGCGCCTCAGCAGAGGTGAAAATACATCCTTTATGGTAACTGCTTACTTAAACTACTATGGGCCTTGTTTAAGCTGGCTACATCTGTGTAGGTTCTACTTACAAGGCCCCAACTGTGCGATTTCAGTAACGTGTATGTCCTATTTAACTTGGTCTTCCAGAAACTAACATTGTAGCTGATTGTTTGTGTTTGTAGTAATATTGCCTTTATACAACAGGCAAGAATCTTGAACAATTAAGTCAGAATGTAGTAATTAAGAGACTAGACCCATATCAGTGACCGCAGTGGATCACTTCTGGCTCTGTTTGGCAAAACTCAGTGGTGCATACCCAGTTGTCAACTCAGTGTAGTGGAATCTGAGACACCTTGAAAACAATCTTGTTCTGTTTCTGATGCTTTGATCTTTTGTGCTTAATTGATGCTGACAAGTGCTGGAGAACATCTGAGAGTGCAATGACCTCTTTTTCCCCTTTAATTTTCTCATTTTAGTTTAAAACTGGCCCTATACAGGATATAAATAGTGAAGCTATTTACATACTGTGTTCTGTTCCAGAGAATCACTAGGCAATTTTCAACTTCATACACTTGGCATTACTAAAATAAAGCTACTTCTGGCATAGATGTTAGGACTGCTTTGGCTGAGGTTATAAACACAAATCTGGACTCTATGAAAAAAGTGCCAGGGGGATCTTTTATGTCTCAAGAAAGAAGACAAAACCTTTCTTCTAAAGCTTTTTTCAGAAATGGTTCTTGCTGCAAAGCATGCTGTATAGTACTGCCTACAGCTGCCTTAGAAGGATGAAAGGTTGAGGCAGCCCTGTGAGCATTTGACACTGAGTCCAGGAGTCTAATTATGTCAAGCCCGATGATGAGACTCTTAAATCATCCCTTCTGGCCTTTTAATTAAAGCAATCAGGCATAAGACTGGCAGCAGAACCACTGATGGAGAGCATTTTCGGCTGAGGCTGAAAATTAAAGGAAAAAAGATGGTGCAGAGAATGGGAGAAACAACCTTAACTTGGTTGGGCTCTTGTGATTGTAAGGATGTAGGTTGGGTGAGAAGTGACATTAGAGTGAGAATTCTCAAGAAATGGAAGTGTTAAAGTCTTAGAATAATCTGCAAGAATGAAAGGCTGTCCTGCTTTTACTTCTTCCTTTTCATTTAATGAAATCATCCTATCCATGTTCTGTAGTACTTACTCTGCAGATAAGTGTTTGAAAATAAAGTTCTGTCTCTCTGCATTTTTTCTTAGGTGTCCTGCAACCATGGAAGGGTGCAGTTAAATGCATGAGGTGCAGTCCTAAAAGCAAAGAAAGATAAGTCTCTCTAGGGTGAGGTACCCTAGACTGGGTTTCAACATTTCCATCATGTGTATATTTGTACTGGGTCTGGCTGGGATGGAGTTATGAAGTTAACTTTCTTCAGAGCAGCTCATAGGGCGCTGTGATCTGTTGGTAACACTGGTGTTTTGACTGCTGCTGATCCGTGCTGATCCGAGCACAGTATCAAGGTGTCCCCCTGTGAGCAGGCTAGCAGCGGGCAAGAAGTTGGGAGGGGACACAGTTGGGACAAGTGACCTGAATTGACCAAAGTGATATTCCATACCATATAATGTTGTGCTCAGCAATAAATCTCTGGGAAAAGAGGATGAAGGGAAAACCTTTATGGTTATGGCATTTTTCTTCCCAAGAAGCTGTTAGGTGTGGGGAGGCACTGCTTCCCAGGAAGCGGCTGAACATCTGCCTGCCTGCCAATGGCAGGACGTGAATACCTCTTTTTTGCTTTGCTTGCACACACAGCTTTTGGTTTTCTTATTAAACTGTCAGTATCTCTATCCATGAGCTCTTTGCCTTTTTGCCTTCCTTTGATTTTTTTTTTTTTTTTTTTTTTTTGTGTTTCTTTTTGTTTTTTTTTATTCCCTCTCCCACGGGAGAGGGGAGTGAGCAAAGGCAGGATGGGTGTTTGGCTGCTGACTAGGGTCAATCCACCACACTATTGCATCCTTCTCATGATTTTTGGCCAGGATTTGTTGGGAATTGTAATCATGCTGCCTTTTTCCTTTACTTTGTCTAGCCTTTCCCACTAGCCTTCACTCTCAGATAAGCCTGCCTTCAAAAGAGGATCAGATGAAGCTGACGAAGCTGTAAATAGAAACGGAATTTAAAAAAAAAAGTTCCTTATGGACAGGATGGTACGAAGGAGAATATTCAACTTTTTGAAGGGGGAAGGTGTGATGATACTCACTAATGTCTCCAGAGGATTCATAAGTACGGGGTATGTATTCCTAAGAAGATAGGTTTTGAAAAGCACCTGACTAAAAAACATCAGGAACTCAAGCTGTTTTGTGGATAGCTGTTATTTCTGTAGCAGGCTGCGCTGGAAACCTGGGTCTGAGCGTTAGGGGAAAAAGTGGATCTGAATCCAAACTTTACAGCTGATACTGTTACCACTTCCCAGAACTGAATTTGGATTAAAAGATGCAAGTGAAATTAGAGTAGGTTACAGAAGCTTGTTTATTGTTTCTGTTATGTAAAACTTGATGGAATTTGCTTGACATTTTTGGACCGAGTCAAATTCAAAGCCATTACTAGCCACTTCAGGAATTTAAGATGCATAATTATGAAAGTATCTACCTGATTTATAGACAAAGTGGTTGAAAAAAGCATATCCTGATCTCTGGAGGTATTCTTCAGACTTCCTCATGAGGCTTGCAAGTCTTTTTGCAAACCTGAAGAGTTTGAAACATTAATGCCCTTTTTGTGGTATCTTGTTCCTTTCTTCAGATCTCTTCGGCATCTCTTTATTTTGTCTTTCTTTATCCAGAACAATAACTTTAAAAAAAAATCAGTACATTTATTCTGCTACCAAGTCTTATGTTCATTTAGCTGTGGTTATCTCCAACACTATTAGGGAGCAGATTTCTGGATTAAACAGGCTTAATTTTACTATTGCTGTTAAGGTTATTCCTGGAAGCAAACTAAAATTTCTGAACTCCAAAACCGTTTACTAATTTTAATGAATTCAGCAAGCCTGTTAATGACCGGGTATTTTATTTGTTCTATTTTTAAAGGTATGGGAGTATTCTTCAAGGTCACTGATGAATTATTGGCAGACCTGAGAATAAAATGCAGTTCTTGTGGCTTCAGTCTTGGGCTTAACCCAAATAATATCTCTGTCCTTTTTTGTGTGTGTGCAGTCTCCTGCCTGCTCAAATTATTACTGAGCTCTAGCAGAATAGAGTAGGGGTTGTATAAGAATGTTGTATTTCTCAGTCCTTATAACTCTGTGTAGAACAGATTCTCTTTCGTTATAAGGAATTTGCCTCGGTAGTAGGATTAGTGAAGCTTAGTTTCTCTTCAAATCTCAGGCAAATATCTGTTAGTTTGTGTGAATTTTGTTAGTTTCAGGATTAAACAGTCTCAAATTGCCAAAGCAAAACATGTTCCAAATCTAAATTGTTTTATTCTTTCAGCAAAGCAGAGTGAAGGCACTACCTTTGCATCATAAAACAGCTGAAGTTCTTTGGAACCTGGTTCCAGGCTGGTGATCCTCTTGATGAATGCGATCAGAGTCCTGAGTTTGAATAAAAAACCCTAAGAAATCAGTAGAGTCTATGCAGTTTAGCGTTTTGGAATATATTACATATGGCATCCACGAAGCACAACAGATAATTACTTCCAAGGAGCTATCTGAAGCAGATCTGCCAGTGCCTATAAATTATAACAGGTATTTCCCAGTCAACTGTGAACAGAGCTTTAGGTAGAATACATCTTGGCTGTTAGGCCTGGAACCTGGTTGATCCACAAAGCTAATCAGGATTTGGTAATGTTAAAACTTTGGGATTAGGGAAAGCGGCAGCTCATCTGGTGGAAGTTCATTGGCTGTAGAACATCACAAAAATCGTCTACCCCAGGCAATACTAAATTCTTGAAATGTAGTGCGAGTAGTGTGGGATGCCAGGATAATGAGAGGTTTATACAGGTGTTTTCCCACTTGCCAGGTTAGTTTTAATTGCCATATGTAGAAGCCAATTTGTGTTAAAGGGAAAAAGCAGCATGAGCCAAATTCAGAGGTGACATAAATAGCATGTAATTTACACACAGCTACAGCGTCGTACGTGCACCGCAGTCTTATGCGAGCCGTGTGCCGTGGGGCACAATAGCCAGTCTGTAGCCCGTGGATTGTGCTGATACCTGCTGCAGCCCGGTCCTGCCTTGCGCAGGGTTTGGAATCATCCAGTCCGCGGCGATGCGCCCGAGTGGTGCATTTCCACTGGCAATTTGACTTTAGCTCTGATTTCACTCTTTCTACCTCCTCTTTTCAACTAAACTTTTTGCCACCTGTAGAGTGTGGCCCAAGGGTTGGAGGACAGTGCTGGAATCCCTTCCTGACTGCTGTGGTCTAGCTGCGTCTGGAGCCTGGCTGTTTTATGGAAGGGACCTCTTCCTCTCCTCTCTGCAGAGTAGCCTGCACAATGGAGTGAGCACAGTACCATTTCTCCCTTTAAAAAACAAACCTCTGATTTTTTAGGTTGTATTCCAGCTTTCACTTCAAAGCTTAATTTTCCAGAGTAGTGGAAATGCTGCAAACAAAAGGGAAATTTCCCCTTGTGGGAAAACTGGCAAACATTTCTGCTGTGCTGTTTAACAGGTGGTCCTATATTCCCAGCTTGGTGGGAGTTTAAACCTTCTCCTGTGTTTTCTAGAAGGAGCTCTCACTTGTTTACAAGGCGATCAACAAATAATTTTGCTCCTGAATAATTTTAAGCAGGCACAGTGTTCACAGAAACCTTTACGGTAGCAAATGAACGGTGTGTGCCAAAACAGAAACAACCTTCTGCATGCTTGAAAGCCAGGAGGAAAAGGCCACACTTTTTTCATTGTCACTTTCCTAAAAAGTTTAAATATAGGCAAAGTTGCAGTCAGTTGGTGGTATAATGTGAAGTAATTGCTCTACTATATTTGTGAGCGATTGATCATCTGTGTTAGTTAATAACCACATAAAACAATCCTGGGTGGAAACATACAGCATGCCAAATATGTGTTGCCAAGTATCAAAGCTGTAATAGAAAACTTCCCATCTTAAACTGTGGCTACTGTTGAAAATGTACGATGAAAGTTGCATGTTTTTATTCAACAGACAGTGAGCAGTGAGATGAATTATACTCTGGTGTCCAGTTTGGTACTATCACTTACAAATGTTGAAAATCATGGTAGCGTATCATCAGAAGAGAATGTTTTGCTCATACTTTTCATAGCTTTGGATGTTTATTTTCCCCAGTTTAAACCTTGACATAAGTAGAGTTAGGTCTCAATAGCAGCTTCCTAAAAATGTTGGGATATCATATCTTTCTTGTAATAAAACAATGATATAATAGTTCAGTGATTCCCCTGTTAGTCCTGTAGACCTAATACAACCACAGGACAGTAAGACAGATGTTTTTATGCCATGTATACGAAAAGCTGAACTTAGCTGACTATTCTGCTGAAAAAGCCTTTATTACTAGCAAGAAGAGATGAGAACAGCAGCTTGAATGGCCGGAGTTGAGATAGCAGAAGTTGTGTGACTTTTAATATCAACGTGTTTGAATTGGGCTTGGAGTATTTAGAAGCCCTGAAGTATCTTGACTGTTGCTTTCCTGAGAGAGGCCAGATTGAGTGCTGGCCTTGAGTGTATTCTAGGCGCTGGCAGCAGGAGCTTGAGTGGGGAAGATTGGAGGGAGACTTCACTGAGGATCCATTTCCTAAATGGATTATTGTTGGTCCATTATTTTGACCATATAGGGGAAAGGGGAGTGAGTGTGTGCGTGTGTAATGTGTTCTAAAATTGAAGGCTGGGAATCTTTCTGTAACTAACACTGGTGTATATTGGTGACCCCTTGCTTTATATTTCCTCACCCAAAGCTATCTAAGCAGAAAATTGCCTGTAAAGCAGCAGCTTGCTCCTTGCTTCAGGCACAAGAGGGAGGAGAGGAGGAAACAAGATGATACTGGGTCAAAATTGGTAGCTAGCAAACCACTGTAAAAGTCACCTTTCCTGTGTCCTCCCTCTGTGCCTGTTTCAGATCATTGGCTATTGGGTTCTCCCGGTATCTGTTAATATCTGGTTATAAGCAGTGCCAAGGAGGAATTAGTAAATGTGTTGCTGAGGAAAAAAGAGATGAAGAGTTCACTGTGTATCAGCAAGAGAAGTGGTATCGCAGCCAGTTTTTGTCAGAGCTACTGAGATTTGAGAGTGGACAGGAGGAGGAGGATGAAATTTAAGGTACAGGAGAACATTTTGCAGAAGCTGTAAGGATGCATTGGTGCCAGAGACAAGATCAGAATGCCAAGAAGCTCAGCAAATATGTGCTGGCAGCTTGTGCCAAAAATTAAAAAACTCATCAAAAAGGAAATTATCCCACTTCCTGAACAACAAAAGGCAATTGTATCCTCCTTCCCCTACTACTTACAGAATGCGGGGCAAGCTGTTTCACAATATAAAGAACAGAAAAGCAAAAGCTTTTTATGCTCGCATCATTTGAAAAGCCTTACTTATTTTTAGTAGGAAAACCTTATTTGGGTGGATCCCAGCATGTACTGGTGCATAGGGTTGTTTCTTTCCCAGGACACTGTACTGCCCCTTGTTGAATTACGTGTCTGTCTTGTCAGCTCATCCTTCATCAACCCATGAGCCCGTCAGCCTGCATCCCTCTCAGCTAGTGGTCCATACACACCCAGCACCGTTTGTAGGAAGCAGTGTTCACATCTCGCTTTGCAAAACCTTGTTGCTAAGCCTACCTAGTTTCCTCCAGCCTGTATTAAAATAGTAGTAACTCCTATCCACAGTGGGAAAAGTTTGTGATCAGGGTGAGGGTTAAACAGTAGACAACATTAAAGGTTTTTCAGTTGGGGAGGGGAACGGGATTGGGAATTCTGGGAAGCGGGTATTACCAGAGGTATTTCTTAACTGCTGGAGCAATAAACAAGTCCAATCATATCCTCATTATGCAGAAAAGGACTTAGAAGTTAGTCTCTTGACTTTGCGTTTAATTTCAAGGACTGCCTGCCTGGATTCAAACGAGCACCTGAGCAGGCACCAGGGATATACCAGATACCTGTGGGCGTCCCTGGTGCGGGAGCGCTGCCAGAGCTGCTGTCCCTGCTGCCAGCAGCGCTTCACAGCAGCGCAGGGCGCTGCGGCTTCTCTTGCTGTCAGAGCTGTATTGCCAGCTTCAATTTCTTCGCATTTCAGCAGTAATTTTGATGAGCTCTTCTTTCTTCCTTCCATTTAGCCTGACTCCTACTCTGGTCCCATGAAGGAGTTAATTTTCTTACATCTGCAGTGGGGAAGGAATGTAATTTAAAACTGGTGCATTTTAATCTGTGGGTATGTGTATATGATACAAGCAGTACTACACATACCGAATAGGAAAAGGCAATGAAACAGGGCTAAGGGAATCAAATTTTGTCACAGAAGAGGTAGATGGTGGGCATATGCACTTCATAACTTGGCTCATAACAGCAATTCCAGAGTTCTTTCTGAAGTCTGAGTGGGAATAAAGCTTGTCTTCTCTGTATGTAGAATTGTCTGAGGTTCTTACACAGTAATGCCCACTCAGTCCTGAATGATTACTTTGAACTTAGGGATTCATTCTTATTCTTTGTGCTGGTGTGTGCATCATAGGCTTGTGAATGTCTTGGGAAGTGAAACAGCATAAAGCTTTAGAAAACCTACACTTTGGTCCCACATTAAATAAACATCTTCCTGCAGCATTTGCAATATCAGGACAAGAAACTTGTTTTAGTACTTGTGAAAGTGGTCAGGAGAAGCGAATGTCAACCTATTTGTATGGTTAAATATATGCAGAATGAAAAAAAAATTATATATTTGTGCAGTACAGGGGCTTTTTAAGTCTCACTTTAAATAACTAGAGCTTTACAAAAGCAAGTAGAGAATATTTTATTTTAACCTTTAGACTAATAACTGCTCCTTCAAGGAAATGGACATACTTTTCTGAATAGAATTACATTTCTCTTTCAATCACCATCTAAATCAATCATTTCTAAGGAGCAGATGCATTAAATACTGTGTGGCTTTGTCTGAATTTCACAATGCTTTCCTGTTACCAGACATGTCCTTCTCTAGATGTTGTCAGCTTCATTACTAGGTTTTTTGAGGACCTTGTAACCTCGAGGCAAAGCCATTCTATGCCTAACAAGTAGAGCTGTCTTCTCTTGAAAAATGTGAATACAGAGGAAGCAAAAAACACCTAGAAAGTGCTGGAGCCCCTTTCTCTCCCCCTTTTCCTCTCGTAGGTCTACAAGGACTACAGATAGTTCTGGTTACAATTCACACAGTCATTTATCATAAAATAAGACGTAGGGATCTCTACTAGCTTTACTAACACTATTAAATAATTACTGATTAATGCACGGGCTTTTCTAGGATAAAGCCTACCTACAGCAGGTTTTTCCTCTGATAATTTCCTTTGTGTGTTTGCATCGTGTTCTTCTCTCTGTCTCTATGTGTCAGTGCAAGTTGAAAGGGCGAAGTAAAATTAATGGTTGCTGGGATTATGTTTTCTTCATTGTCAGTACTGGTGTCCTGTGGAGACCAGCAACCCATCTTTTATCCTTAGTTTGGCGTTTCTCACTTGTCAGGAACACAACTAGATCTTCTGATGTTGCCTTGAAGGATTTGACTTGTGGCCCTTCCCTAGTGGTGAGATGAGATCAGATAATATATATGTCTGCCAATTAGGAGAAAGAGGTGCTCTCATGCATTGTTTCTTTCCCACTTTGCCTTGAGAAGTTTCTGGCTTTATTTCTGCCATTACAAAGGTGTAAGGAAGGATTAAAGCAAAAGAAATCAAAAGAAGTTACTGCTGATGAACTATAAGATAGAATTGTTTCTGCCACAACTTTCTGTGCTTGAGCTGCCACATCAGATGTATTACAGGATCTATAGGTAAGAGATGCTGCCCTGGCTGCTTCTTCCAGTTTGGAGGCATGTTATCTACTTTGGTTATATTTATGACTACATATCCTCAGCTCACTGCTCTGCCTTCCTTATCTTTTAAGTGGAAAGTTTATGCTTCCAACAATATCCAGAAAAATAAGAATGCATCAGAGATCATGCAAAAGCCTGTTTATTTATAGGAGACCCATTGTAATGTCTGGCTCTTGTTTCCTTGACTTGGAGTGAATGGATGGAGAGACAGCAACTGCATTTACAGTCAAGCAGGCGGTAAGGTGTTGAACTCCTCAAGCCCAGTAATGGTGAGTACTAAGCTGGCATGAGGCAGGGAGCTGCACAAAAGCCCCGTGAGAGCTGTACACTACTCAGGCCTCTTCCTTGCCCAATTCCATCTTTTCCATGATAGTCCTTGGTTCCTGAGTGGTTGTTCCAGCTCCTACTCAGCTTCACGATTTTTTTGCAAACCTCACCCTGGCTTTCCCTGTGTCCTGTCTGGTTTCCAGGCTGGTCTCTGTGTTCTTCTTTGTCCATTTCGACTGACCCATGCAGACTAGCTGGAATCCAGACTGGGACTGAATGTGTGTGTTTGTCTAGCGTTTTGAAACGGTGCCTTTCTGGCTTTGTCTGTTTCCTGTTGGTGGCTCTGTAGTCCCATCCCCCAGACAACTTGATTTTGCCAACTGCCGGTAACAGAACTCAAGTTTTCTAGTAATAATTAGCCATACCAGGCCTTAAAACTTGTCAGACCCTGTCTGGGTTTGTATGGTCTTTAAATCTATTGTAGCTTAACTTTAGCTGTATGTATAAAATTACTTGAACTTTTCTGCCTGTAACTAGTAGTTCTAGAATCAGATGACTGCTGCCTGGCCTGTCCCAACTCTAATAGCAGAATTTTCCGATGCTGAGGTGTCTTTTGCCTATCCTGTTGTTTTGAGCTTGGTTTTAGCTATACTATTACCTGATTGACTTTAGGTTTTATTTCACTTTGTGCAGTTGTGTGGTTCTTTCCCAAAAGATACCATGCCACATTTTATTGTATCATACCTTGTATAGAGAAGGATTTGTGGCTCGACTAACCCTGAGAACCATTAGGAGAGGAAGAAATGTAATCTATTTACAAAGGAGAGTGTAGACTTGCAAAAGTAACCTAGAATGGATACAAGACCCAGGAAGGAAAAAAAGTCCCCATCAGCATTGTTCTCCCAGCTGACAACTCATTGCACTGAAAGGATGAGAACGTGACATCAGAAGAAAAGGGCAGATACTTATTTCTAGGCATTTATTCCATTACTGATGATGCACAACAGGAACTGGGTCATTTGAATTGTTTCTTATTTTTTCATTAGATTGCTAGAGCATTAGTTAAACTAATAATAAAATATTTTTCTTGGATTTTCATACTAATGCATCCTCTTAGTTGACCATAAAGAAACTTTGTATGTAACAGCTCTCACTTGTCTTTTGGAGTCTCACTCTGATTTACCTGGAATCCAAGTTGGTCTTTAGCGGTCTAGGTAGAATATAAATATCCCTGAGCAGAGCCAGTGTTAAGTGTGAGTAAACTGGCAGTTGCTTTGGACAACAGTGTGAGTGATGGTAAAGGTATGGTGGTAAGCAGGCAAGGAAACTCAGTCTCCTGGCATTGTCCACGTCAGTGTTTGGTCTTCACTGGCTCAGGGATGGTAACGAAGCAGCTAGAGGCACAGTCCTCTGTAAGTGGCCCTGAGTGATGAGAATGGGTATGTACTGCTTAGTCCCTGAAAAAAATGACAACAGCTATGCTGCCTGCATCTTGGTTTGGTCAAGCACCTGACCTTGTTGCTATGGGGAAGAGGCACCATGCAGATATTGGGATCAGCAGGATGAATGGTGATGGGGGGAGGGGGAGGGCCTGGAGACTTTTCAAGCTCCCTGACTGCCACTTCTTCCTGCTTGGCAGCTCTGCATTTCCTGTGTGTCACAAAGCAGGTGTTTTGAGGGTTAGCAGAAACACATCGGTGGCAGAAGCAGATGGCATCCTGCTAGGGGTGGGGAACTTGACGTTTGTCTTTGGGAGAGAAGCAGTGATTTTGCTGCGTAGTATCCTTATTGCTATGCATATAGAATATAGTGAGGTCTTGCATTAGAATGGAGTAGAGACCTTGAAGCAGAATATAACTGACATTATCCTATGCAGCATATTTCCCTGGAGAATAAGAGAACCCCATTAAGAAATGAAAGATATCGGTAACTCCTAGTTATCCCATATTCTGTCTCAGTTTTTAGACAGAATTGGAACACAACCAAAACATCCGAAAGGTTCTTACTGCCCACTTCAGTGGCCTCAGTAATGTTGCATGTGAGAACAAGAATACAGAGCCCCTAGAGACAAACTCTTCCTGGAATCCCTCCTAGAGATTAGAGGATTCCTTAATTCAAACACTTTAAGAGTCTAAAGCTGGTACATTGAGTCTTCTGACTTATATCAAGTCTTCTGTCTCTTAAACTAAAAAAGCTCCTTTTTGCTGAAAGGGATGGAGCAGTCTCCTTCACCTCCTGCTTTGACCAGCTACGTGCTGTTGCTGTATGCTGCTTAGCAGCTAATGTGTTCTTTAAAGAAGTGGCTGCGCTCAAGTGCTCAGTGAAGGAAATTACTGCCATGGAAGAAGATTGTAAGATTTATGAAAATGTACCAGAAAAACTTTAACAGAATCCTGACGTTTACTGCAAGTACAATTATTTCAGCCCATTAGGTTCAGGGCCAAAAATGCATTTTTGGGGTTTTTTTTTCAATACTGTTCTATTTAGCATATGGCTGCAAGAAGCCTTTATTAAAGGAAGGAAATCATAGCACAGCCCTTGAGCTTGTATGTCATGATGTCTCATCTCCATGTACGCTCTCTTAAAGTCACATAAAGGGACTAGAGCTATATTTGGTTGAATCGTATTTCTGATGAGATATTTTTAGCGAGGCTGTTTCATCACCCGCATCACAAAACAGCTGGGAGCCTCAGATGCGGTTCAGTGTCTTTTCATTAAAGCTGCCTTCATCTGCAAGATCTTGGAACTAATAACCGTGACCAAAATGAATCTGCCCTCGGGCAAGGAATGCTGGACACAGAGCCATTCATTCTCACTTGACTCCTTGTGGGAAGGCTGAGACTTAACTAACTTGCAGCTAGGAAAGGATAAATTTGCTGAGGCTGTGAAACAGTAATCGGTTGACCCTGGGCTGTGCCGAGTGGCTGGGTCACGCGCCAGATTCCAGGCGCAGCTCAGCCCCATGCCACTGTGGCTGAGTTAGTAGTAATAAGATGGCTATAGAGAAGCAAAATTCTGCTGTGGTTGTCATGGTGGAATTTAGGATGAGGTAATCACAAGAACAAAACCACAAGACTCAGTGACATCAAATCTGAAATGTATTTACTAAGTGGGTGAGTAGCACTCAAACATGTGCAGGTGCTCACTTACTCACTCTGTATGGAATACATAATAGTCAAGGTCCATTTGTGGCTGGTATTGTGAAGGTCGGGGGAATGGGATGCTTGTTCCAGCTGGTTAAGAGCCTGAGTCCTCCCTGGGACCCAGCTGAAGGACTGGGACTGGTAGGCATCTCAGCTGCAGAAAGCTGGCCTACCTTATGCCAGAGGGATCCTGGAGGAAGGTCAGGGGAGACAAACACAATCCAGAAAGCTGGAGAACTAATGAGGAAAAATGTTGAAAGCTATCATTCGAAAGATTCTCAGAAAAGGGGGTAGCGAGATACTAAAGATCCATATTTTGTCCAGTTGAAACATGAGATATTTCCTGGTTTCTGGAGCTTGTGACCCTCTAGCTTGAATTTCAGACCGTTGCTTTTGAAGTTTAGCGTGACTAACTTTGAATTCTGAGGACCTGAAAGGCTAAAGAGCACAATGTATCTTTATGATTGCCTGTGAACAGCACAAAATGAAAAAGTAATTGAGCACAATACTTAGAGAAACAGGCATATCAGAAGTGTTTGCAAAGAATTAAAGATCATCTACACAGTCCTTGAATTGAACAGCTGAGTGTCCAAGAAGGTTCATGCTACAACAGAGTTCAGAGCCTAAGGCAAATGGATGAGAAACAAGAAATGACTGTCCTGCTAACTTAGCATGGTCCTGAGCGAGTCACTTCTCTGTTCTAGACCTCAGTTTTTCCCATTTGTGCATTCCACATCTGATTCATTGCAATTGCAAGGGTCTGAACCTTTTTATTTCCTTTGATATCCTGTGGGTCATGGGATATTAATGGGGCTTGCAGTTATACACTTTTTCATTCACAATTTTGGTAGAGAGGTAACAACTGAAAGAATAATTTTGCTTCATGTCATCTGGAGATTTGGTCTGTATTCTGTTACTTCTCTGTCATGTCTCAGTGTTCCACAGTTTAAAAAATATTGCCCTGTTTTGCAGGGGAACAAACTGAGGCATCAAGAAAGCAGTAATTGGCAAGGCGCACACAACCGTTGTATGGCAGAGCTTGGAGCAGAGTTCCCTCCTGCACAAGCACTTCTAATTAACACTTTCTGAATTACATGATGTACTAGCGGGCAACAGCAAATTTCTGAATCAAACACTGCTTCCTCTGGGCAAAGTTTGAGTTTGGATATGAGTCCTGGTCTGACCGTCTTACCAGGTAGGATGTGTTTTCAAAACATCCAAAGCATCTTCTGCTGAGCCTGTCACATTCAGTTGTGGTCTTGTCAGACCTTGTATCATGACTAGTAGTAGAGCCAGAATCTAGTCTTGTAATTGAGTGCTCTCTTTGAAATATTCCTGCACAGATATATTGATTCCTTCCCAGATATAATTTGCAATATAGTTGAGGATGTGGAGACTAAAGAAGGATACAGCCCCCGTCAGTCATGAAGTATCTTCCAGGTTTCTGATGGTACGGGGAAAGGCTAATTTACACAGCTATTCCTGCAGCTACACAAATCTATCACTTCAGTACACAGATCACAAACTTCTCATCTCTCTACTTCCTAAGCAGGATCTATATATTAAAATATGAGATTAAGCAACTCTTATAATAGATTTTTATGAGCTTTGAAATGGGACCTACCTTGACTCTACTGTAAGTCAGTGGGAGCTGAACTCAATTTATGAATTTAGCCCATTAATCAATTGACTGCTATAGCAATAGTCTTTGAGGTGAACAATAATGATTCACCTTTAGCAGATAAGACCTTGGAAGCCACAGATGTAATGTCACTTCTGTTATACTTTTACATATTTTTAAAGCTTTTCACCACTTGGTGTACTAGATGGTTGGGCTATGCAAGAAAACAGAGAAACCTAAATAGCATATGTCTAATAGATGCGGTGTGGAGTTTGATGCTTCCCATCATAACAAGGGCTTGGGACCCACCGCTCTAATCACTGCTGATTATGGACCAGGTTTGCTGGATCCAGAGTTTGGAGGTTGCTTCATTATGTTCCTCAGTGCTCTGGTTTCCAGAAAGGCTCATCAGCCTTGACACAGAGTGATGCTGGTACATGACAGCTCGGGCTCAAGTACACGATTCCTGGAAACTGGCAGTGGAGAGTGGGTGAAGTGTCTTTGTGGAGTCAGATCAGGTTAAAGCAAGGAAGTGCAGCTGGCCTTTGGCTGGCTACACGGGAAAGCATTGGGCCATCTGTGTATTGCAAACCCCAGAACTAGCACGGTGCCAGATTAAGCCTAGCAGGGTTTATTAATTCTGGCTCTGGGCTGTGCTTCAGTGGCTGTGTCGTTAATGGAACCAAGACAATACTAAAACCAGTCTGGACACATTTTTGGTGCTGTGCCTTAATTTATTATCCAGCTGGACCTGAACTGTCTCTGCATCTATGACATGGACAGTTGGTAACCCGGATAATCCATGCAGAGAACAGATTAAGACAACTGTCACTTAGTAGGTCATGTGCAATACCCTGCTCTGGCTTCTAGTGTACTTTCTTTAGCCGCAAGGCATCTCTGCCTACCAGAGGACAGTTAGAGGCTTTTAAAGTCTGTCACCATTGCCACAGGAATATTCAGAATGGCTCAATGTGGGTCTGTTCCAGTGAGTGCTCTGCATTCCTGAAGGGCAAGGCTGTGTCAGATGTTCTTTGACTTAGAAAAGCAAGTCACTTAACTTGTTTCTGCTGTTGGGTTCTCCTGAGGGCATGGGAATCGCAGATCAGATCAGGTTCTAGATCCGTTTCATCCTGTCTTCTACCTCGGAGTGCCCACGTGGCTCAGGGGACATTACTGTACCCTGTTGCAAGCACATATGAGGTAATTTGTTCTTCCTATCCCTCCCCTTTAGACTGACTCTGATCTCTAGCTGCTAGCTTTGCCATCATCCTCATCAAATACTGAAACCATTCCTGTGGTGTACACCAGACCCCTGTTGAAATGATACGAAAGTCCATTGTGTGCCAGACCTCTGATATGCTTTGCCCAGTGTCCTCTGCCTGCCACACACAGGAGGCAAAATTGATTGAGTGAGGTATGGAGTAAGATGGGAAGGAAGGAGAAAAAAAAAAGAAAAGGAAAAGGGAGAAAAAAATGCAATCCACAGCTTAGAAAAATCTAATTCTCTCAAGGTGTATTGAAGTCTGCAGAGCGGTTATCTTTTTGTGTGACTCATAGCAACCAGCAGTGTATCCTCTAATAGCCTTGGTGAGATTGAAGTTTTGGTGATTGTGGTCACGTTGTTGGCTCTCATCTTCTTTTCCCAGAGCCTTTCAGCACTGCCCCACATCAGAACTTTTCTTTCACTAGGTGGGGGAATGAGTGGCCTGACAGCTTTGAAGGAAATGTTTAATAAAAATTGATGGATACAGCCCAAGAAGCTCCTCTTCCATTATTCTTGCTGGGAGTAGAGTTATTAAGCTTTGATGGAGTCATGCTCTTTGCTGAAGTACTTTGTGCCTGAGATGCTCGTGTTTACCAGGTTTGAAAAGCAATCGAGGGGAAGGAGATAGAGGGAGGTGATTTGTGAAGGGAATTTGGAAGCAAAATTAATTTGAGCTATAATTGATCGGAGGTCTGGAAATACTAGCAAAGGGAAACACCAGCAGACTTTAAGGTCAGGTTCTCTCCTTTCCCCATAGGTATAGCAGATAAATATCTGCCCTATCAGTTATGTATCTGCCTTTGAGGTGGCTATCTTGCTTGCATTTTTTTTTTTTTTTCTGTGTAGGAAAGCAAAAAATGTTTCTATAAGTGAGAAGGAAATTGTTCAGGCAAGGTATTATTTTTACTGTTTAATTCTTCTGTCCTCTCTCATGTTCCAGATTACCCCTATCTGAGTGGTGGAGAGGCTGCAAGGTGCAGTACAGGCACCAGTAATCCTTTCCATGTAGGCACGTGTAGCTTAGAGAAACAGATCTGAAGTGGGCAGTAAACGCGGCTGGGGCAGTCTGGCTCTCCAACAAGTTTTTCTGCCCTTGGACCATGTCAAGTGTCCTCTTCTAAGGCCACTCCTGCCTGCCACAGCCCTTGAATAAAAGAGCAGAATATCACTTGTTAGTGCTCCCTACATACCTTTTTCACCTCTTTTCTCTCTCTCTTTTTTTGTTTTTTTTACCCTTCTTTTCTCAGTTTAACACTGAAATGAACAATGGGCACTTTATGCTTTGATCAAGAGGTACGTCAGTGTCCAGCAGCAACTCTCACTAGTAAAACCCAGTTTAACCTCCCAGTTAGTCATTCACATCTACCCCCACAATTTTTCTGCCACGGTGAATGTGCGATTTAATAATACAGTTCTTCAGCAAGCATCCTTCCCAGAAACACTTCTGTTTTTCCCCAAATGGCAAAGGAGTCTGGTTTGTGTTAGCAATACTTCATAAGACCTAACTAAATATCAAAGTGAAGGGTCACAGTGTGTGCTTTAGTGTGTGAAAAAGCTTCATCCTCAGGTTTGAACATCGCTTGGTCAGGCATAAAAGTACACATTCACCTTACAGAAAGCGGATGATTTGTTAGTAGTTCTTAATAGTGCTGAGGTGGTCAGTAATTTCAGTAAAAAGAACAAGATCTTTCCAAAGGAAGTCCCTCAGCCGCACGCGTACGAAGGAGTTCAGATTGGCTGGCCAGCTGGGCAGTATATAATGAATAAAACCCTTTGGTGCTCATATAGGGGTGGGTAGGTACAAATGTAAGTCTCTTACTTTTTCCACTGTAACTCTTGTGTTTTTAAAATCTGTATTTGTATTTTGTAAGTAGGTTTATTTTGTTTTCACCTTGGCTTGGGTTAAATTTGGTTTCAGGGCTGTCTTCTGGTTATTGTGGTTATGTAAACTGGGGTAGGAGCTTGCTCTTGCAGTGGCAGGCTCTCAAATACAAAGTAACGCCCAAGGATAAGGTGATGCTTCTTTCTTAGACAGGCAGGCTTAGGGTTTGATAACATGAACATTAGTGAGGAAGAAATATCTGCAGATGAGTGCGTGCATCTCTGGTTTCAGAATGTAAGATTATGCCCTGTAAACACCCAGTTCCTTACAAAGCTTTGTTAAGTTCTTGGCATGTTCAGCCTCCAGTGGAAATAAGTCCTGCCATCTGTCTACATGTTGTATGAAAAACGATTTCCTGTTGCTAGTTTTCAATTTCCACCTTTCACAGCTTCATTGCACGTCTCCCTGTTATGGTATTATGCAACAAAGAACAGAAACTCCCCATATCCCTTGACTAGTACAGTTCCTTATTTGATGTACTTTTATCATGTTCTGTCCTTTGTAGCCCCTTTCTAAGGCAAACGGTTGAAGCCATTTCAGTGTCTCAGTGTGATCTTTTCAAAGCTGTCAGCCATTTTTATCACCCTTCCCTGAACCTTTACTTCTGTGATATCATTCTTTGATGTGGGAATAGCAGCAGAGGGCCCGCACAGCAACTGCATCACATTGCAGATCACAGTGACATTTGTACTTGCCTGTTTGTTGTCAACATTTACCTGAAACCTCCCAGAATCAGGTTTGGACCTTTAGTGTTCATGTCACATCAGCAACTCATAGCTACGTTGAGATTAAATAGACATAGGTACTTCTTCCTCCTTGTTGGGCCTGAATTACTAATGATACTAAATCAGTTGAGTCCTGAGGCTGATCTTTGAGTAAATTTACTTTTAACTCCCATGGGACTTCCACTGCCCTTTCAGAAAGACATATTTCCCATTAGATGTCTGCTTGCAGTTCTGAAGCTAATTTTGCTTTCTTCAGCTCATCTTCTATTTTCCCATGTCCCTGCATGTGGTCCAGAAATCAGAGTGAGTATTGCATTTTAGGAATTTGAGCAGCAGCAAGCTAGAAGACTCTCCAAATATCTTTGCAAGCTTTCTGCTTGCTTCTTTTTTTTTAATGTAATGGAATTTATAAAGTACAACAGAAATCTGTTGCTGAAGTGACAGAAGTTGCCATGCTATTAACAACCAGATTGAATGTTAGAAATCTCTGGTGATATCAGCCTGTTTAAGGAAACCTTAGAGCATGGCAACCACTTACTGAATATTTCATATTAATAAAGCCATGCACTTGAGTTCTGGGCAGGGACAAACATTATCAATAAAATAAGAACTGCTTACTGAATCTCATGGATGTTGCAGTAATAATAGCTTGAGAAAATTTCTCTTAGGCTCAGATTGGTAACCCAAGCATTTTGATCACAGGCAGGATTGGACTTCTGCCCCTTCTGTGCCCAGATACATGGGAATGTCTATAATTGCACACCGGCAACTGGGAAACTCTGGTTTTACTCTTTTTTCCTAAGTGTCTAAGAAAGGTAAGCAATGAACTTGTGTTTTCTGGCTTTTTAATTCCTTTCCTCCTTTCTTTTTAGTTAAGTCAGAGGAAACGCTTTCCAAAATTGCCCTTATTCTTCGTGCACAGAAGAGGATATATCAGGATTCCAATATATATTAAACATCCTGCAGTGAGAGTTCTGCTTGTAACAAATAAAACTGAATGGCTTTGTGTTTTTTTTTTTTCCTTGCAGTTTTCATGAGCTAGTAAAGAGGATTTTGGCAGTAAAATACTCTCTATCCCTTAAAGAAACACATCCTGTAGAGTTTCTGGAACTGTTTTTAAATGTCAATTTCTGAAAGAAACATAAACGAACCACTTATCTTTAGCTTTTTGGTACAAATTTGCTGGCTTGATTTACTGTATTTGTTTCCTGTGAAAAGTTCCCTAGGCATGTATATGGTCTCATGGCCTGATTTGGGAATCCTTTAAACACAGTTTTGATGTGTACAGAGCGAGCAGGCATTCCGGGAAGGCTTTGGTTGTTAAGGTGAGAAGAGAACAAGTGATCATAACCTTCAGCTCTCAGTGAGACCATTTCCTCATGGGTAGCACTGCATTTGTTTAAACAAATGAAGACAGAATGAGTCTGTCTGATCTTGCAGTACATGTAAATTGCTAATGGAAGCTGTCTCACAGGAACTGCCTCTTGGGTGAAGATTTGGGTTAGGGCTTATTTTGTCTGTATGTCATGTTAAATGCCCCTGATGTTGATGGATCTGATACTTTCTACATTGCAGGAGAGTTGCCTGCTTGATTGGAGTACAGTTGATTAGTCTGAAGTTGAAGTGTGACCATGGCTGAATTCGGATATTCCCAGCATGAACTGTATATGTGATTACTGGGAAGGGGGGGAAGGTTGGTATGTGACTGACTGAGCTTAAAAGCTGACTTCCAGCATTCCCTGTCTTCTTTCTGATTCAGGTGATGAGATTCCAGCCTGCAGGGTTACTAACCCAACAGAAAGCAGCTAATCTTCTTGTGCCTTTACTTCCAGTCCTGTAAAACCCTCACACTCCAAACAACAAAATAGTAGAAACTAGGAGCCAGAATACCTAGTCGGGCAATTGTTGCTTTGGCAATATTCTCAGTGACCTCCGTGGCAGTTTTGCCTGTATCAGAAAGGTAGGATTGGGTTTCAGCTCTATTTCCAGCTAGTTTATTAAGGGGGTTGAGATGGCTCTGCTAGCATGGATCTTTTGTCTGCAGAAACCAGTCTGGGTACGTACGTGCATTGCGGGAGAAGGGTCTGGCACAAGCTGAGCTGTGTTGAATAGATATTCAGTGCCAGAAAAGCAATCAGGTCTGGATGCAGATGTGGGGTGTGACTAACGTGAGGGGCTGAGGAAGAACTGGAGCAGCTCAGGTGCTGCAGGTCAGAGAGGCAGGCACTCCAAAAATCAGTGCGTGAAAAGCTTGTTTAACACTCGCCTGGATTAATCTTCTTGCCCACAGGCAGGCAGTTGCTTGCTGAAGAACTGCAGTAATTAATGCATTTCAAACAGGAAAGAGGTCATTGCTTGTGGTACAGTAACTTCTTCAGTGGAAATGCATTCCTTCAGTACTGAAGCATGTTTAAACTCCCTTTGGCTGTTACATTGAAAAGGGACTTTGCAACAGTATAGCAAACAGATGGAAGGAGTATTCTGGAATTTCATTTATTCTCCTGCAATTGGTGGTGTTTGTCTGCTCCGTTAGGCAGCGCTGGTGGGTGCTTCCCTGCTCTCCCCTGCTTGTCAGCATGCCACCGGATATTTAAAAAATGACACCCAGCATTCAGAAACAACTTCAATTGAAAATGCTTATTCCAAACACAAAGAGAAAGGCACAACACTTAAATACTTGGAGAAGAAAAGAGTGGAAAAGTCTAGAAAGGAAGGAAAACAGCAGCTCTGCCTGGTCAAAATGGAAATTATTGGTGTGCATTAGCCTATAGTACAAGAAGGCTTGACTCATTAGGCATTATTAAAGTCCATAACTCAGTTAAATTTGTTTAGAGATGTAGCTGGGGGACCGTTGTTCCAGATAGTTCAGACTTGGCCCTCTTCTATGGTGCAGTATCAATACTGTGTGGTAGTCAATTTTTCCACTAGTTTGGTAGACAAGTGGTAAAGCATACAGGGCTAAATTCAGCTTTAGCACATAGGCAGCGTAACCAGAGGAATCTGTTGGGTTCGGTCTGGTTCTGTGCAGAGATGGCTCCATCACCTTCAGAGCTTCCTGCCTTGTGCTCTTTCTGCCCCGACAGTGATGCTGAGAGGACTTTCCTCGGGGGGTGCAGGAGCATGTAATCAGTGACAATGGTGGTACTTTCTGTGCAGGCTTGTGTGTGCACGTCTAGGACAGAGAGAGACATCACTCGTGTAGCTCCGCAGTGACTTACCACAAGAAAGGAAGGGCTGGATTTGCAGTCATAGGTGATGGATTTTATTATTTTCTTCCTTCCTTACCTTGACATTCCTAAAGATGATTTTAACATGATAAAATGTTGCAGAAATTCTAATATAGTAAAATGTTGCAGAACGCCAGAATTGGATTATTTTTTTTTGACAAATAGAATGCAAATTCCTTTTATCAAGTCGTTGAACTTCTTCTATCTAGTGATTAAACTTGGGTTAAGGAGCTATCTTTAGAACTGATTTTTTTCTAATAAATCTATTTATTCAGTTAGATACTTTCTGCTGAGGGAATAGCTAGCGCCTCATTAAAGTCTGGATTAGATCAACCCACATGTCAGAGCAGATTCCCAACTGTTAATATCTTTGTCACTGTTGCCATCGTGGCTAACATTCACAATCTCGAGCTGAAATCAGATGTTACTTAGTACCTTCATTTAGCAATATTTCTGACTTCAGTGTCTTCCTCGTATTTCCAGATGTAACCCCGCAAGAATGTATGGAGCAGGATGCAATTATCAGTTTATGTAAAATGATTGAGAAACAAGGGAGGGAGTTACAAGGCATGGAAAAAATACAGGCAGGCCCTTGTGATAAAACCATGAGGAAGCTCACTGAGTCAAAGTCCAAGAGCTGGCTGGGGCTTATCCATACCTGTGCGATACTTGCAAGCCTGAGACATCATTTTTCACAGGGAGTTCTGGAGTGTAATCCATCATCATTCAAAACACACCAGCCGTCCTCTGAAAGCTATTTAGGTCATGAGATGTCACCACACCTGACCATAAAATCCATCATACCAGGGAAACCAATGGCCAGTGCCTTGCATTACGAAACACTGTGAGGCAGAAGCTGTATTTATCTTTGTTAGAATTGACAGATCGCCCCTGTAGCTTCAG
The DNA here is from genome assembly GCA_017639485.1 of Pluvialis apricaria. Lineage (NCBI taxonomy): Eukaryota > Metazoa > Chordata > Aves > Charadriiformes > Charadriidae > Pluvialis > Pluvialis apricaria. Next base: position 23,955,876 of record CM030012.1, on the reverse strand, counting down.
ATTAGCCCACACTGACATACAGCTCCATATATTACAATCCATCAGGGCGATCTCCTTTGGAACAGACCAGCTGCTACTCTAGCTTGACGATTTCTGGGTTTGTTGACGGATTTGGAATGCTGTGAACATATATAAGAAGAGAGGCCCCTTTTGAAATGCTAAGCAGCTCTATTCTTTATCCCTAGCAATTATCTTTGGTGTTGGGTTGTTCCCTCCTCCCATCCTTCATATTTATTTCTTTTCTTGAGTCTGCGAGGGTATTTTGTGCTGGTGAACATTTTCAGCCTGACAGCCCTGCCTCCATTTATGCAGCAATGCAGCAGAGCCTACAGCAGTGCAATTTACATCACATCTTCAGGGTCCCCAGGAGACTGAATAGCAAGTTCAGTCTCTGTACCGCATTGATTCGTTAGACAGTCTTTTGAGCTCACCAAACTTCAAACTGAAACCGTTGCTTCTACACAGAGGACACTTGTCCATCAGCATCACAGTAACTTTACATCTGCTACAGCGCATGTCACACCAGAGCTGATTTAATGGAGCAGGCTGATAAAGAGATATTTCTTTGCTACACAAAGGAAATAAAGAAATAAATGTTTCTTTTACATGCTGAGATTTGGCTCTCGCTGATGGGTATTTCTGAGTGTCTCACATTTTATCAGGCAAAAGAGGGAACTTACTTTCTCTTTGACCTGGCTTTGTTCTTCTTATTCTATTACATAATTACAAAAGAATGGCCAGTAGTGGTCAATGGTGAATGCCAAATCACTGTGTCAGCAGGTAAAACCTATAATGATACTTCCCTAGAGGATACTCCCAAGTATTCCTGGGTCTGAAGGGAATTCTTTATATTTAATAGCCTTTGACAGATTTTTCTTCCCTTAAGCTGTCCAATTGCTTTTTGAATCTAGGCAAACTTTTATTAGCTACAGCACCTATGGCGTGATTTGTATTGGTAAACTACTTTCCGCTTAATAAAGTGGAATTCCACTGCTGGAGTGACATCTGAGCAGATTTAAGGGGAGATCATCTGTACTGAAAACTACATAGCAGTTAATAAATATACATAATATTGTAAAGATATTTATAAATATTTTATAAAACATACTAGTAAAAATGTTCAGGCCTGGATGGTATTCAGCCAAGAGTTCTAAAAGTATTCAGGGATGAATAGATGAATATTAGCATTAGTAGGTAACCTCTTGCTTAAAACCACTTTAGGATCTGGAACATTGTGAAGAGACTGCTGAGGCTTCTCCAGCCCTTGGCCTGTTCCCCTGCTGCTCTTCTACATGGGCAGCAGTGATACTGCCAGAGAAGACCTGGAGCATATCAAGAATGACTGCATGGTTTTGGGGGTGAGGGTCAAGGGCATGATGGTCCAGGTGGTTTTCTCTTATCCTCTTTCTTAGAAATAGCTAAATTATTATAGGTGAAACTATAACGAGTCAGCTTGAGGCAGGCACCTGTTACGGAAAACTTTATTTGGAACAGTTTTTATACTGAAAAGTGAATTTTAGAGGAATGATTAGGCAACCTCACTGGGGTTGGCATGTATCAACTCTACTTAAAATTGCAGTCTGATCCAAAAATACAAGTCCAGAATTTTTGCATTCTGCCATACCTTACTGTTTTAGATCATAATATTCAGACAAGAAGCTGCTACTGTAGTGGTAGCAGAACCTTAAGAGACCTTAACAGACCTTAAAAGATGTTCAATAAATAATTACAAACTAGTGAATAGCAATGTTTGCTAGTGTAAAGTACTCCATTAAGCTGAAATAACCTGGTATGCTTCAAACTTCGTACCATGATGACTTACAACCAGCTGCTTGCCACACATGTAAGTGCTGGCACAACCATTACTGCTTCTCAACGTATTATGTCATTGATAGGAGAAAAAAAAGCTGTGGAAGACCTCAGGGAAGTTTCTGAAAACTGTGTTCAGGAATTTTGGTATGTGTACTTGAGGAAAAGCCCTCTGAGAAGTGAACGAGTTCTGCTTTTTATCCTGGTGCTGTTTATCATGTCTCCTTATCTAAGACATGAGAGGCATGAAATAAGTACAGTGATAAAAATAACACAACTCCAGTGCCTTGCCCAGTGTTGTGCTCAAGTGTGGCCTCGTGGTTCAACAGCAGACCAGGCTCTGTACCTGAGGTGTGCCACCAACTTCTTGTGTAAGTGCACGACAAATTGTTTCACTTCTTTTGGCTTAGTTTAGTTTTTCTCATCTGTAAACAATGACTGACTTAATGGAGATGCTATGAAATAGTGCTTATGGATATTTATTATCTTGGGTTGTTAAATTAAAGGCCCGGCAAAAGTGACTCCTGATTTTTTGGTAGATGGCTTCAGGTATGATCAAACTGAAGTTTTCAGTAGGAGGTGAAAGTTTTCGTCAGATCTGAGGTTCTTTAAATTTTGATTAATTTGACCTCTTGGTAAATAACTGCAAAGGAATACTATTCTCTTTCTGTTGCATGGAACTGAACATAGTGAAAGTTTAATGGGGATGGAATCATCAAAAGGATGACAGAGTTCGTTCTTTTCTCAGCAGTGTTTGTTTATTTTAATTCTGTCCCTGTCCTTACTTGTTATCTCACAAATGTTGATGAACAATCAGCTAATTCCTGGTACGCTTACTGAATTTTCTTTCAGTTTCCTTTCATAAAGATGGAGCTATGATGTTATCAGTAGATGTATATAGGTGTTTCTTCTTGCAAATACAAGAAGAACAGAAATGCTCATCAGAAGTTTTGAAAACATTTCTGAATCTGTGATGGGAGATGGCAGTTTCTTAATACCTGGCAACTGGTCTCAATCCCAATGGGTTAGATAATAGCTGCATGGGAAAGCATCCAACAGGTTTTTGTGAAAGGAGTCATTGGATTTTGTTTTTTACAATATTTTGTAACATCAGAAATACTACCTGTATTACTCTAAATGAACAGTGTAATTTGTCTTTTATGTTTCAAGAAGATCGAAAGCTCTAGTATAGTTGGTGATACAAAAAGACTTTTGCTCGAAGAGCAAGAATAAGTGATACCAGCAAGTACGTAGTTGCTCCAGTCACCTTTGGTAACTTCCCCAAGTTGATTGTACCATCTAGTGTCAATGTAGCCTTAGTGGGACATGCACCTCTGTAGCAGGAAATGTTGTAGTTTGCAGTCCGGCTAATGTTCTTAGCAGGGGAACAGGGACCAAATGCTCCGTGGGAACTAAACTTTTATTTCCCACAGAGCTGGATTTTCTGTCAACTGGGAAGAAGAACAGAGAGAATTCTGTCTCCTCATTCTTGGAGATAGCTCTCATTTTGCCAAACTCAGTGTACTAAACTATACCCCTACCTACTGTTAGCTCATTTAGCTTTTTATATATTTCATATATTTGCTGCATAAACCCTTTCATTATTTGTACTGTTTTTACTTGAATTCCTTTATTGGAGAGTCTGTGCATCCCATTCAGGCCTAAGGCAGTCTATAGAAAGGCTCCCAGTCAATTTAATGGCTTCAAAATGGAAAAAGACATATAATAATTTATGAAGAATATTAGATGTGGTAGTAAATCCCTGAAACTAAACACTGCTTTATGATTAATAATGAATGTTGATGGTATATTTCATTAATGCTGTGACCTACACATTCCTTTTGGAGCCTCAAGCTTGAAAAGAACAAAGAAAAGAAATTAAAAGGGTGTTCTTGTACCAGTTTGGGATTGGTTTCTATTGCTACTTTCCGTGTCATAGTTTTCATAGTACTAGTATTAATCTAGATGCTATTCAATGACTGGATAAGCTGGTGGATGTAATTATAGGGCTTTTATCTGTACTTCAGCCAACCGTGGTGAAAATATTGATTTGTTTATGATTTCTTATTCTTTGGAGTAAAGTTACTCTTAAGAATAACTACTGGAATAATTTACTGCAGCCATAACTTGTGTATGCAATGAGTATGGTGTAGCTAACTGGAAATGTGTTAAATAATTTACTACAGCTAATAGTAATAAATACTGAGGAATCACTAATATCTCATCTTCGGCTGCATAAAACTCCCTTGTCACTGTGGGACCCAGGCAGTTGCAGCTATTCTTTGTTACATTCCAACCTACATTCTTACCTGCATCAGGTCTGTCTCATGTAGGTATTTAAGCATTTTTCAAATAATTTATTACCTTCTTCCTTCATTTTCAGTTAGAGGTCAGTCAGTATGTATTTGTTGCAATAATGCTTGATTATGTGCATTTATTTGTTTCTTTAAAACACTTTCCTAATAACAGTTACTTAAAAAACATTTCAGTATAAGGTAAGGTATCTCTTAAGATGCCTTAAGAGTGTGATATCAGATAGTTAATTATGGTATAACTTTACAATGAGGTGAAGGTCTGTCTCCCTGTGACTTATTAAAGCTGTCTGATCATTTTGTCTCAGTTCATTACCACGCGCATTTTAGCCCTTTCAGCTACTACTCCCCATTATGACATTTTTATGCTTATTTATCTCAACTTGACTTTGCTTATTTTGCAAGTTACAGTGAGCAGTTTAATAAATTGCATCACTGTTGTAGAAACCTGATACTTTTATACTTTATTATTGGTGGTGGTTGTTGATTTATATACTTAAAACATCACCTGGCTTAGAGTCATCTCTGCAGTGTTTACCGCTTGCTATAAGCCAGCAGTTTTTATGGCAAGACCTGGAAAAGGTTGACTGCCAGAGCAGTCAGAGCGATGCCTTAAGGTATGATAGTGCCACCTGAACATAATAACGCATATGAATCAACTGATGCATATAAGACTCCTCAGCTGTAATTTGACAATTTGAAAATAGAAAGCAGTATAGTACCGTCAAAAAGATACATTTTAGAAAGAATATTAATAACAGGGCATAAGATAGTTATCCAAAGTCCCAGAAAAGTGATTAACTAAGTATTGGTGTTCACTCTTATTCCTAAGAAAGGAAACAGAAATCAGTGAAATATGAAAGGAAATGAGTGGAATGCAACAATTTTGCTAATAATCTGTAATGGGGATTCTTGCATCGTCCTTCAAAACACCTGGAAATGTTCATGGACATTCTCAGCATGAACAGATTTTAGTACTAAGTATGTTTTCAAGCAGCATGTGTAAATTTAAATGCTACAAAGGAGAAAGGAAATGTGCTGAAATCTCTAAGAATCTCACAGAGGATTTTAGATGAGGACTAGTTTGGACAGAGAGCTGAAAACTGAGAATGCCTTTCTAGAGTTTTGACTGAAGACTTAAACTATAGCCTATAAAGAACAAATTAAACTTTATCTATGAAAATAATGACTTGAGTCTTAATAATTTTTCTTACTTTTCTTTTTTTTTAACTTTACTGTGTGCTTAGTCAATGCCGTCATCATTCTTTTCTGTCTGCAGTTAATATCCTGAAGGAGGTGAGAAATCCTTTGACTAAACATTATTATTGTAGTCTTAAAGTGCTTCAGAATACTACTTTTAGTATTAATGTAATCTTTTATACTTGTAACTAATATCCAGTATGAGCAAACAGGGTGATGTTGCAGGCTTATGAAATATTACTTAGTTTATAGGGTATGTCAGACATCAACAACATTGTTCTGCAAGAAGCTTAGTCTTCACTTCTGTAAAGAAACATAAAAGAGCTAACAGAGAATGGAGGTATTGTACAGACAGCACGTAAGAACAACCCTACTGGCTCAGATCAAAGGATTACTTGTGTCAACAGTCTGTTTTAACAGGATCCGTCAGCAGTTGTTTAGAAAAAAGCATAAAGACAAAATAAACCTCCCCAAAATACTCTCCCAGGTACTGAACCTTTCAGTGGATTTGTCTTCCATAAATCTCTCATAAATTTGCTTTTCTGAAGCTATGTACGTTTATTTTTGTATTTTAGTTTGGTTTTTGTGGGCTTGCAGAGGAGAATTGAGGACTCGGTTTACATTTAGGTATCAGGCAAACAAAATGGTGGACAGAAAAGAGAGTGAAATGGAGATCTTGATCAAATGAGAAACAGGGAATTGTTCACAATGAATTTTGGATTTTGAAGTAGGAGGCGACTTAGGAGAAGGGAGCACAGCCAGGATTCAGAGGCGGTGCCCCAGCAAGACTGCTGAGGGGCTCGGGCAGGCTACCCAGTAGGACATGAGCAGGGTGGTTTCAAAGCTGGAAATGACAGGAAAAAAACTAACTATCTCTTTGTACCGTGTCTTCAAAGGACTGGCAACAGACTGGCAGGTGCCAATTTAAAACCAACAAAAAAACCCCATATTTTTCTTTTGGATTATGCGTCTTCTTTACGATATTTCTTAAATGGCAAAAAAATGGGCTTGTAAAATCCAGTACTTTTGTCTCAGCTGAGCTAGTGCTTTAAAGTTGGCCAACTCCCAACCTGCCGTTCCAAACTCATCATTATTTGTTGCTGGCAAGCAGTAAATCCTGTATGCCATCTCTCTGGGTCAGAGACTTTGCTTTCTGGATCATGGTGATTTTTGTTGGGTTCTTGTTGTCCCCACTTATGCAGTATATAACAAACCCCGGCAGAAAAAGTCATTGTCAAAAATGGGGCATATTGACTTTGGTGGAGTAGAGCACGTCCCAGAAATAAAGATCCTGGTTTTGTATAAATATCCTTGATTTAGAAAAAGGAGCGGGGGGAGGGGAAGAAAATGAAATGCAGAAATGATAGATTATGGAAAACTTTTTTTTTTTTTTTTTTAGGGGAAACTTATGAGACCCTGCGGCACTTATAGCTCTTCAAATTGTTATTAACCAGCAAGGGCCTTTTATTCTCATATTTGGAGGAAAAGAGCTGTGCTTTATATTTTTATTTTTAAACAAAGCATCCTAGAGAGGTGAAAATTTGCTGCCTTTCTTTTAGAGAGCAATGGTTGTTTTCTGCTCAGGCCACACTAGAGACTGAGGGTAAAAAGAAAAGGAATTTTTAATAGTGCTGAATTGACTATTTTTGTTCATTTTACAGTATCTTGCTTTCCTGACGTGTTTACTTTACAAATGCTTCAGCTCATGGCCATGACTTATTTTGAATGGTAAAGTATATAATTAACGTCAAGGTGAAAGGCGATTATGCTTGTGAATACTGCTCTATGCCCTCCAGAAACCACTTATGAAGCCAATTTAGGTCACACATGGTTCAGTCTCTCAAAAATCTTTCTTAATAAAGCCCCGAGGCACTCTCTTTTACTGAGCAATTAACAGAAAGCTAGTTCCTTGTGTTATTGTGGGGAAATGATAATTTGTGGAGAAGGGGGAGGGACCATATGAGACACATAAATGTTTCTTCACACAGCTCTGCTGAAAGCTGAAAATGCAATTTAAATGGGCAGTTAAGGTGGGGAACAACAAAGATCCAAATTCCTGCAATGAAAGTGCTTATATGTTAAGTACAGTGTTTTAAGTTGGAGACGTTTCACCCCCTTCCATCAATTTTTTCCTGACTGTTTGAATGGATGTTTCCCAAGAACCCTCTCATGAAGCCATGCTGAAGAGGAATGGTTCCCAGCTTTTGGCATATCTGTTGCACCATGAAACCCCTTGGAGGTCCTTGCCCACGCAGGCACTTGCTGACAATTTGAGAAGAGCAGAATGGCAGTAAGAACTAGACTCTGATTTGTAGGCATCATTTTCAGAAACCCGGCCCTAAAAACGCATGGTTTTATTCACCCTAGTAATATGGTAGTCACTTATTACAGTTTGGTTCTTGCCAACATAGACAGAAACAAGCTATATATGATAACATTGTGCGATATGTAATAACCATGTGTTATCAGGTGGAACTGGAGCAGTTGTTATCAACTTGACGTATTTGGATCTCAGCTTGGATTTCTCGAGCTGGATAGACTATGGACTTTTATGTGAAATATCTGTATGGTGCTTCTGCCAAAACAGGGCTTTGCATCATTAGTCGCTGAATTCTCTGGACCAAGAAAATTCCCACTAGTGTGCTTATTAGTCAGAGAATCAATTACATTAGTCTCATAATCAGACACAATTGAATAAGTACTCCATTTTTTTAAACTCTCACGATGCAGAGAAGTGCTATTACTGAACCAAGACCTGATACAGTGATGGTTCATATTTAATAGTTACTGTTGTAGTCAGCACTTATGAGGAGAGAAGCAAAGATTTACTATAGTTGTACAATCAATTGTATTTCTGCTGTTTAGTTTGACATCTATTCTTATGACAGTTTGATTTGCATGTGTATGTAAACTTTGTAGACAGCCACACAAGATGAACAAAGTTTGCAGCTGAATGGTGGTTTGAAGGTCTACAGTTACTCTTGTGCTATATACAGAGTTTATTTAATTCAATGAACCTGATGGCACTTCCCCTAATTTTGGGTCTAAGGCAAAGTGGTTGCAATGTTGCTTAATGCCAGAAGGGATTGCAATTCACTGCACAGTAGTGATGCGGTCATAAGGACTGCAAAATAATTTTCAAGCTATTTTTTCATTATTAAAAATATAGGAATCCACTGCCCATGTAGAACAAAGGACAGGGTTAAATGCCCTTCTACTAGAAGGCAGAGGACAAGAGTTGGTTAGTGTGAGTGGTTCCCGTTTGGTTGTCATTCGCCCGTTCTGTCGCTCCCCAGCTGTCCTCTGAACACACAGCAGCAGCGCAGGTCGGACTGCGGTTCAGCAGGAGCTGAGAATTGAACTCTGATGTCCTCTCGCCCTGGCACCTCTAGCTGACTCTCTGGTGCTGACTGTTGTTCTCTGAAAAGAGAAAGGGGACAACACTGGCCTCCCTCCCAGCAGGATGGGGGAACTGTAAGGGGTTACTGCCGCTGCTAGGTACAGGCAGGCAGGTGTTACGGCTTTAGGCTGTCTTAACTACTTTCTCCACTCAGAAGCTGCTCTGAAATTCAGATGATCAGTCAGTCTCACAGCCTGTAGGTAAGAAAAGCAGGAAAATCAAGGCCCATTCATTAAGTGCCGAGTGGGTCGTTTTCAGTGCTGTTTTCGATGAAAACCACTGCCAGTAATAATTTCTTCTGCTAGTGGCACAGAGGAGATCTCTAGATGTGATAATACTGGCTTGGAGGGTATGCATTAGTATAGTCTCCTTCCACTGCTGAGAATTAGCTCGTTAGGGGCTTTTTTTACACTCAGAGGACACAGGGGACATGAAATTCCTCTTTCCTTGGTACATAATGTCCCCCTTAACTTAAGCTACTTAAATAGCTACCTACACTCTTAACACCTTCCAAGCCTCATTGCCCCAGGTATAGTTTACTTTGCCGGTGTTTGATCCCGCGCCTCAGTACCGACTGGCCCACTGATCTGCTTCCCCTACAGTCATCTCCATGCTGTCTACTGCGCTCTCCCTCTTACATACAGCACCCTCCCCTTTCCCTTGTGAGCTCTCCTTATGCAAAATCCTCCTCCTAACTATTTTTGTGGTGCTGACAGGAAACGAATGAATGGTAATGAGGCAGTTAGATGGAGCTGACAGTTCAATTATTTATTTTTAAAGAATGCATACATTAAAGAATTAAAATTGGATGGGCCAGATCCTTATCTGCTACTGCTCTTTTATGTTAAGAGAGTAGCTCTGAATTGTGCCAGAGGAATATCTCTTAATCTGTGCCTTTTAAAAAAATTTTTATGGTAGTTGATTTTTCTGGGAATTCTTGCTTCTGAGGGTAAAATATGTTATGGGTGCTGTTTCAACACATACGAGTGATAATAAAGAAATCGTGTTGGCATCGAATCTAGCTATTGCTACACAGGTGGTGATCACTGGAGTAAGATGGGCACCGAGAACACCTGGCAGCACAGTGTGTGCGGTCTCAGTTGATGCCTGCGGGATGTTCAGCAGTATGGTGGGGCGCTTTGCAGCACAGCAAGGGGATTAAGCCGTCCTCTCTGCGGTGGAGATCACACCAGTAATCCATCGTTCAAAAGTTTTAAAAGCAACTGAGTGCTATTACTGACGAGACATAATTGTCGCTGCTCAAAATAACACACTCACCTATTATCTAGCCAGGCCCAGAACAAATTGTCCATAAGAGCGCCTATTTTGTTAAGTATTCTCTCATTTCAGCAGCATCCCAAGCAACCACAAGATAAAATTGCAAAAGCATCTTTGGCATCTACTTGCACTGAAATGCTGTGTTCTCTGGATAAAGCTTAGGTTATGCCTGTTCTGACCTTGGACCAACTTTCAAAATCAGAGCTAGTCCTCAGTTCTCCCTTTGACTTTCTTTGTCATTTTGTTTTCAATCACTTCCTGTGAACTATAGGACGGTGAATGAAGAAATGGCAAAACTTTTTATGAGGACAGTGAGACTGGTCAGCACCTTTCTGAATTGAAATCCCCTCACACATCTGATTTGAAGGCAGCTAAGGAGCCAAAGCAATTTCTCATATAAAGCTGCTTGACAAGAGGAGTTCTGGATGATTAAATCTGTCTGTAAGATGCCTGTGCTGGTTTATTTTCCTTCTTTTTATTTACAGGGGACAGAGTATTTGTTAGTGGGAGGAGACTGCTATAGGTGGTTAATGTTGCAGTTCTGTACGTCTACCCATATAGTGTGATTTGAACCTGTGTTTCTATATCTATTAAAGTTTCCATTCATCTGTTTTTGTAGTGGACATGTGAGGAAAAATCAGGACAATGTACAGCTCAGGTAAACTTTCAAGTTTGTGTATAGGAAATATTGGTTTTTAGCTTTAAGGAGGGCAAGGAACTACTTGCAGCTGTGGAGACTCTTTGTACAACATAGGATTCTAGTTCAAATCCAGTCCAGGTCACTAGTGCTCGTTGTTCAGTTCTTTTTGAGCTACTAAAAGGCATGAGAAGATACTACTGCTGGTCCCCTGGCTGACACTGCCACCTGAGAGACAAGACACAATAAACCAAAGAGTATGAACTCCTCTGTCATCTACAGAGCTGGTCCCATCTCACTGGAGACATAGAATCCATTGGTCCCATCTCACTGGAGAGACAGTGTTGCAACTGGCTATATTTTACTGAACTGGTGGGTAGAATTGTTTAGTCCTCAGCTAGAACTGTCAATGAAAGTGACTTTTAAAAATTTAAGTCAATTATAGCTGGCTGAGGTTTTAATTTTATTTGAAGACAATTATCAGTAGCAAGGTCATATTCCGGCTTGGCTGACACCAGTTCCTGACCGCATATACAGTACAGCTAAGTATCAGCACTTCTAGGAAACTGGATGTACTCTGTGTCAAGGATTTACTCTTGGAACATAAACCCCTGCTCGGAGCCAATTCAAGACACTAGGCAAAGCAGGCGCTGCCCAAAGGACATGAGTCTGTCGGGCACAGCTGACGATCTGTTTTGCCTTTGTTGGATATGGCATCAGCTGTGCTCGCCTGCGCAATGAAGACTCTTCCACTTGCTGAACCCACTTCCTCTGCTGCTGCCGCTTCCCATGGCGAGGGTGTGCCCTGGAGAGAGATGTCATGAGAGGGAATGATAGCCAAAATTAGTAGTTTTTCCAGTCTAGAAAGTTTATGCTTTCTCTGCTTTTGAGTGGGGTGCTGCCAGGCTGCACTTACAGATTGAATCTCTGGTACATTTGTAAGGACTTATGTTTTGTCAGGGAGAGTAGAGTACCAAGACTACAGCTGTGCTGGTGGGACACTACACAGCTGATGATAGAACCGTAGCCTTACTTGTAAATGTTCCCAGGTGAGGCGATGTGAGAAGCAGAAGAACACTTTGCAGTGAGGCTGAATGTTGCTGCCACGGGTCGGTGAAGTCAAACCTCTGTGTGCTGTCATTTGGATAGGCTGTTAGTCACTTCTCTCTCAAGGTATTGCACCCAGTTGCTATGTGCAATTATACAGCACTGCAGCAGCTGGCTAAAGACAACCTTTTGTTTGGTTCATTGATCAGTTTGTATAGTGCTTTTAAGACCATTAGCATGTGTAAGTGAAGTAAATAATACAAGGGTCGTTGAACCTGATACCCACACAAGGATTTACTGGCTGCCAATTTGACTAGTTTCCTGTTCTACCCACACTTTAAGTACAACTGCTGATAATCAGCATTGAAAGAGATTATAAAAAGGCTGATGTGGAGGGAGACGGCAGAAAAGTAGTTTTTCTGTGAAAATTACCTGGCTATAGAATTTAGAAAGTTGACCTAATATTATACGTCAATTTCCCACACTCCTCCATCTGCAGGGAAGGTGTTATGTCACACAGCTCTGTCATGGGAAATTTTGACAGAATCTAAGTCTGACATCATTTTGCTAATGGAGTCACACGTGATGAGATTCTCGGAGGCCATCAGTGTGTGAACCTCTTGTGTGAGGTAGGACAACCTCAAAGAACTGGAGTTCCATATTGTTCCTGTTGACGTGGCTGTGTTAGAGCAAGTAGATCTGACAAGCATCTTCAGGCCAATAGGGGATGCTGGGATTACTTGGGCTCCCTACACTCAGCCTCCTTTATTTCCTTGCTATGCATCTTTACAATAGAAATTCATAAAAGCACTTGAGATTCACAAACATTTTTCATATATTCAGTACAGAAGCCATGTATTAAAGAGCATGTAGAAGAAAATAGCCCTTGCTGTTGTCTGGAACTAAAGGCAAAGTGAGATTATCAGAAAATCCTACTCTAAGGTAGTGCCTTGAATGAGAAAATACCAAAAGGTTTTAAGCAAGTTCATGTCAGGATAAATATCCGAAGTCCAAGTTGTTTGCTTTTTTGATTCAACTGTTTCCTGTGAAGTCTTTACATTATAAGAGATTTCTTGCAATATCAGTTGAAGTCTGTGAGATGGGATGTACATATGATGTTACACAGGAAAAAAAAACCCGCATGATGGAAGAGACAATGCTACAATGCAATAGAAAAGACTCCAAAAATATACTGTTGTATATTCTTCATCCTTTTGTGTAGTTTTTCTCAATTTAAAATGAGGTTGGTTAAGCCTTTAAGTATTGTCTTGCTCTTTGTGTAGACACCCACCATTAATGGTGTGAAAGCCATGTAATATGACATTCGTATGCATGCAATACTTTTCAGACAAGTATTTGGTGTCTCAGAGAGTATATAGTTCAGACAAAGAAGAGAAGAAGTTAGGTTGGAGAGTAAGACCCTACAGAAGATGGAGGCATCTAAAAGTTATTGTCAGAGCAGGTGGTATATCAGAAGTATGTAGGCAGTGGCTTTTACAAGTTTGTCTTTTTTTCTTCATTATTTATTTTCTACCAATGGGAAGCTGATGTTTCTGCATTTGCTTCATTTTTTTCAGGATCTCTCATATGCTCTTATGATTTTATTTTTCATATTATCATAAGCTGTGAACTTATGACGAGAACATGTGCTAATGCTATTTCTGAGAGTCACAAGTGAGAACTATACATTTCAAGATACATTTCAAGAAGCCATGTCATTTTTCAGAATGTCTTTAGACTGATTTTGTAGGCAAAAGCAACAAAATGAAGTAGAGAAAGAGATCGAAATTCTGTTGCCATTGGCTTTACCATCACCTACCCTTGAATGCAGAATAATATTATTATTTCATTTATGATACTACTTTGACCATTATCCTGATTGAAGCAACAGCACTGTGGGATGTTAGCATGACATGTAGTAAGAAATCTAGCTGTACGTGCAAGCTTACCTCCAGGCTGAAATGCTGTGGTTTTGAAACAGTTGGAGAGAATCAATTAAGACTGCACATTGCTGCTAAATATTTGTTACTTCTGTGTATTTCAGGTACAGCCTCATGAAGAATAAAAGGCCTTTAGGCAATTTATTATACGTTAAGTAAGTTCAAATCCCTTGTGTCAGATGAGCTTTAATGGAGCTTTCAGTGGTGGACATGGGGAGTAGTGTTCAGGCCTGGTGATAGGTAGCACCTTGGTGGATCTCATAGACCTTCTGCAGAAGGAGGTGCTGCAGCTCCTGCCCACCTCTGCCTCTACATAGCGTTGGCTTGTTTCTGATGTGAGAGGTGACTCATGGAAGGAAGCAGCAAATTATAATTTATTTTAAAGTTTCATTGCTACGTTGTAAAGGCTGCTTGAGGGTTCCACTGTCCAAAATGGCATGCATGGATGGGTGGATGGGGGGAGGGCAGTGGATGTTGTCTACGTTGACTTCAGTAAGGCTTTTGACACCGTCTCCCACACCATCCTCACAGGCAAGCTTAGGAAGTGTGGGTTAGATGAATGGATGGTGGGGTGGATTGAAAACTGGCTGACTGACAGAGCTCAGAGGGTTGTGGTTAGTGGTGCAGAGTCCAGTTGGAGGTCAAGCGGTGTTCCCCAGGGGTCAGTGCTGAGTCCAGTCCTGTTCAATATAGTCATCAATGACCTGGATGAAGGGATAGAGTGTACCATCAGCAAGTTTGCTGATGATGCAAAACTGGGAGGGGTGGCTGACACCCCAGAAGGCTGTGCTGCCATACAGCGTGACCTGGACAGGCTGGAGAGTTGGGTGGAGAGAAACCTTATGAAGTTCAACAAAGGCAAGTGTAGGGTACTGCATCTTGGGAGGAATAACCCCATGCATCGGTACACGTTGGGGGCTGACCTGCTGGAGAGGATCTCTGTGGAAAGGGACCTGGGAGTCCTGGTGAACAACAGGATGACCATGAGCCAGCAATGTGCCCTGGTGGCCAAGAAGGCCAATGGCACCCTGGGGTGTATCAAGAAGAGTGTGGCCAGCAGGTTGAGGGAGGTCATCCTCCCCCTCTACTCTGCCCTGGTGAGGCCGCATCTGGAGTACTGTGTCCAATTCTGGGCTCCCCGGTTCAAGAAGGACAGGGAGCTGCTGGAAAGGGTCCAGCAAAGGGCTACAAAGATGATTAGGGGACTGGAACATCTTTCTTACAAGGAAAGGCTGAGGGACTTGGGTCTTTTTAGTCTAGAGAAAAGAAGACTGAGGGGGGATCTTATCAATACTTATAAATACTTAAAGGGAGGGTGCCAGGTAGATGAGAAGAGTCTTTTTTCAGTGGTGTCCAGTGATAGGACAAGAGGTAACGGGCACAAACTTGAACATAGGAAGTTCCGTCTTAACATGAGGAGGAACTTCTTTACTTTGAGAGTGGCAGAGCCCTGGAACAGGCTGCCCAGAGAGGTCTCCCACTCTGGAGACGTTCAAAACACGCCTACATGCCATCCTGTGCAACCTGCTGTAGGTGTCCCTGCTGTGGCAGTGGGGTTGGACTAGATGATCTCCAGAGGTCCCTTCTAACCCTGACCATTCTGTGAAAACAAACTTATGAGAGTCTTTTTTTCCATCACAATCAGAGTCCTTCCCCAAATCTAGGCTGTCAGAAGCTGACAGAGCCAGGGATGAATCTGGATCATAGAATGATAGAATCATAGAATGGTTTGGGTTGGAAGGGACCTTAAAGATCATCTAGTTCCAACCCCCCTGCCATAGGCAGGGACACCTTCCACTAGACCAGGTTGCTCAAAGCCCCATCCAACGTGGCCTTGAACACCTCCAAGAATGGGGTATCCACAACTTCCCTGGGCAACCTGATCCAGTGCCTCACCACCTTCACTGTAAATAATTTCTTCCTAATATCTAATCTAAATCTACCTTCTGTCATTTTAAAACTGTTACCTCTTGTCTTATCACTACACTCCCTGATAAAAAGTGCCTCTCCATCTCTCCTGTAGGCCCCGTTTAAGTACTGGAAGGCTGCTATAAGGTCTCCCTGGAGCCTTCTCTTCTCCAGGCTGAACAACCCCAACTCTCTCAGCCTTTCCTCATAGGAGAGGTGCTCCAGCCCTCGGATCATCCTCGTGGGCCTGCTCTGGACCTACTCCAACAAGTCCACGTCCTTCTTATGTTGGGGGCTCCACAGCTGGATGCAGTACTCCAGGTGGGGTCTCACGAGAGTGGAGTAGAGGGGCAGAATAACCTCCCCTGACCTACTGGCCACACATCTTTTGATGCAACCCAGGATGTGGTTGGCTTTCTGGGCTGCAAGCACACATAGCTGGCTCACATTGAGCTTCTCATCAACCACCACCCCCAAGTCCTTCTCCTCAGGCCTGCTCTCAATCCATTCTCCATGAAGTCTGTATTGGGCTTGGGATTGCGCTGACCCAGATGTAGGACCTTGCACTTGGCCTTGTTGAACTTCATGAGGTTGGCATAGGCCCACTTGTCAAGCCTGTCCAGGTCCCTCTGGATGGCATCCCTTCCCTGCAGACTGCTTCACACAGCTTGATGTTGTCAACAAACTTGCTGAGGGTGCACTTAATCCCACTGTCCATGTTGCCAATGAAGATGTTAAACAGCATCAGTCCCAACACTGACCCCTGAGGTCAAGAAAGGTCTTGAAAGTGACTTTTGTCAGATCAGAACTCCTGCAGCTACATGAATGTTACTTGATCCCTCCTTCTTGATCTCGTCTCTTCTTGTGAGCCTTTGGTGCCAGTGCCATTTATCAGGAGCACAGAACAGGTCAGAACTGAAGTGGGGAAAAAACCAACCAAGTTGACTTTCAGGTCACCAGTTTTACTGTGTCAGAACCAAAAATAGAACAGGAAACATTATTTTCAATTTTAACATGGAAAATTCAAAATCCGCTTGGCTGAGTGTGTGGTGTGGGGCTTTTCTGTGTACAGTGTTTGACATGAAATATTTACTGCTCAGAATGACCATTTTTTCAACCTGAAAAAAGATTCCACCTGTGTGACAGAGTGTGCTGGCTCCCTACTGGGCATGGAAAATTAATACCATGTCACCTGAAGAGTTAAGAGGGGGATTGGACAAGGTCATTTTTCAGCTAATCTTCATTACTACTTTTTTTTTTCTTGTCTATTTGAGGTATGCATGGAAAATTTAGAAAAGAAAAGAAGGGGAGCCCTCAGTAGGCACAAGCAGGTCTGCAGAGCATCAGCCCTATTGCCCAGCTCAGCAGTGCTGATCCGTGGCTAAAGCTTCCTTGAGATTTGCTCAACCTAATGATTTGCTTCAAGCTTTCAGCCTTACGTGACAGAGTGACAATACAGGGCATTTCCTGGAGTTTTTGCAGCTTTGGAATAAATGGTAATAAATAAATAAATAAATAAATAAATGGGAACCATGTGTGTATGTGTGAGAAAAAAATTAGTATACAGTTGTGCTTACTTTTTGCCAAAAATTTCCAAAAAAGTTTTACCCTCCCTCCACAATTATCTAGTAATTCAGCTAACTCACAAAGTTTAATGTACTTGGTAAGCCAGTTTAGCCTGCCCCAGATTCTTTAGCAACACTAAAGAACATCTTTATCCACCTCAGTGTTCACAAAGAAATAAAATGAAAAAATAGCACGTCATCTTGCACTTAGAAGTGCTTCTACAGCAGCAGGTTATTTTCTGTGCAGTTGAGGACTCCTGAGTAACTCGATTTTAACAAGACAGTGTACAGCATCCAGTATAAGGGAGAAAACACACAGTACAAAGCCAGCCTTCTCAGGCCAGGGGTCTACTAACCATCCCTACTAACAGTGCAAGTGTTAAAACAACTAAGGGTAACAGCATCTCCATTTCAGGTATCATAAAAATAATCAAACCAAGGAATAAAAAGTTAGGAAAAAAATTAAAGAAAATTACTGAAAGGACTATATAAAGAAAAGACAATAATTTTTTTTTCACCACTATTATTAGTGAAAGTACTTTTAACCTAATCAAAATATTTTTCATGTTAAGTGACAAAATTAGTCCAGAAATTGTTAAGCTCTTGATATCTACCATGTTTTGGAGACACCACATAGCGTCTCCAGATACAATAGGCTGCAACTTTGCAGCCATGGAAAGGTAGATCAGTAAAACTGGATGCAGGTTATACATCTCATTTATTTTTTGTTATTGATGCTGTGTTTTGGGTTTTTTTTGTGCGACTTTATTTGCCTCTGAGGCAGTAAAATGAGAATTGTCAACTTAATGGCCAGTACCTGATTTGCTTAAGATTTCTCGGTCTTGGACATGATACTGGTTTTCTAATGCTGTAGAGAAATTTTTCGATGCAGATAAATTGATGCCCTTCAGGAAAAGTTTAGGGGTCTTTAACAGTGAGCTATTACCAATGCTTGCTAATTGAAAGTGCACTTCAAGGTTTAGAGAACCTAATTTTTATTTTGTAAAGCTTTTGCTTTTTACTGCTTCTCTGTCTACCATCTCTTGTGCTATAGAAAGCTTAGGAGTATTAACGCCTTCTTCCCTCTGCCTGTCAGTCTGGCTGGATGAATCTGCTGTGCCTCAAGTGCATTGGGGACCTTCCCCATTGGCTTAGAAAAAAGAGGGACTTGGTATCTTTGTTATGCAAATCATAGGGAGAAACAATTGTTTTGTGTTGCCAAAACCCAGGGCACTAGAGCGATTTGCATTTTTTCATTCAAGTGTGTTTTGATGACTCCAGTCCCCAAATCCCTCTCCACAAAAATGTGAAGTCAACACAAATATTACTGAGATAAGGAAAACCCCTTAATGCTGGAGACTCAGCAGGCCAGACTGTCTGCATGGATGATCAGTGTTATCAGTCAGTAGCTGTACAGACTTTCTTTGACTATGGTTCGTTTCATGCTGGTCTTTTCTTTGCAAAAGCCCTTCATGTTACTAAAGTCCTAAGACTTGCAGCTCTGCCCCAGAAAAAAACTCCACCTGTGGCCTGACAGCATTCTCTCAGCTTGGGCTCCAGGCTCTTGGTGTTGGGCTCCAGGCCCTCCATAGACATCGTTTTCTGGATCCAGCTATGTCTGTGGAAGAAGTTACTGACTTCTGCTATGCTCCATTGTTCCTAATATTTCTGCTGATATTTCTGAGGTAAAGTAACAAGTTCTGTAAAGAACACACTGTAGGGCTTTCTTAACCTTAGTGGAAAAAGGTCCCAATGTAGGATGGGGACAGGATGCAGCACTGGTACACGCAACTGATTCCCCACAGGCACATCAGGTGGAACCTGAGATTCCTACTCTCCAAATGTTCTCAGCCTAAGGAGACAGGATCCATTTTGGAGCTTAACCTCACTCTATCAAATTCCTCTAGAGTAGGTGCTGAAACTGCTCTCTAGTTTGCTAATTCAGGTAAGATCATAGAATCATAGAATCATAGAATGGTTTAGGTTGGAAGGGATGTTGAAGATCATCAAGTTCCAACCCCCCTGCCATAGATCATGCAAGTCAACTCACATCATGGCTCAAGATAACATAAGTGATTTTGTCTGAACAAATTAGGAAGTGTTGAAGGGCTCAGCTGGCAGATCTGTAGATGTTTGTGCCTCCAGTAAAAGATGGAGCACAACATGGTAGCCATTCCCTTCTACAGTGGCATAGCTCGATCTAGCAGAAAGCCTCTGTGACCTTCAGTTCCTTCTTTTCCAGGGAAGTAATTTATTTTCTTCCTAATTGTGTGGCTTGGAAGCAAACAGCATTGTTCTAGACTTCAGTCAATGCTTAATTTACAGCAATCAGGCAGTAACTTTAAGTTCCTGAACAATGCTGGGCAAAGACCCTCTTTGTTGTGTTCCTTTCAGCTGGAGTGGGGCAAACACTTTGGAGTGTTTGTGAGGGCATTTTGATTCAGACTTCTCAGTAATCCTGAGGCTTAACAGAGAGATCCTGCTTATTAATTCTGCTTTGAAGCACAAACAGGTAAGCTGCAATGTCAGATCTCATTTTACCCTCCAGAGTTTGTCACTGAACAACTCGGCATCCCTGAATTATTCACAACACAGAGTACCAGCAAGTGTCAAGATCAGTAATCATCAGCGAAGCAAGAAAGAAATCTGGGCTGCTGGTGGTGGTTTTGCACTGACAGGAGAGCCTGAGTTTCAGAAATTAGACAGTCTTGCTATTTAATGTTCAGAAAAATTCAACAAAAACACGAAACACGGAGTTGGCCATCTAGGTGTTCTCAGATTCCCCATTTAACCCTTTGTCTTAAAAAAAAAAAAAAAAGAGGGTTTTCTTATCTTTGCTAAGTTTTTACTTCAATTGGACCATTGTAAATGCAAAATAATTTCGCTGATGGTATTATAGTCCTTCCAGCTTTATGTAAATTCAACAAAAGTTAAGTTCTAGTCCCAGTATCCTTCTGTACTGTGGATAATTCTTGCAAAAACTAAAGCTAGTGCTAAGGACCACAGCCTTCAGTAGTCTTCAAGATTCAGTGCCCTGCTGTTATAGCAGGCCCCTACAAGACAGTCTAAGTTAATTCAGCTGTAGATTTTATTTCTGTGGTAGAATCTGTCGTGGCTTGTCAGGAAAATATAAAATGATGGGTAATTTAGATGAGTGACATTCTTGAAAAAGCATTTGCCCTTTGATTGAAGAAAAATGACTTGTTAAAAATAGTTTGAAATCAGGATATATTAATTAAACTGGGAAAGTGGAAAAGAGAAATCCTACCAAAATGAATTCTGGTTATGCACAGCAGCCAGCCTTTCTTTGTCTGTGAACAATGTTTCCACTAAGCAGAGAAAGTGAATCAATACTTGTAAATGCTATGTCCCTTGGATGAGCCCTGAGAGGGCCGAACAGCTTCTTCCCTGGGACCAGGAATTCTCATCAATAATTATGGTACGTAAGAGCTGTGTTTAGGAGGTGAGGTTGGTAGTACAGGGTGATCTCATTTGTTTGTTGTGATACAAAGGTTTGGGTTTATTTCATTCCCAAATGATCCCTATTTCCTTGGGCTGATAATGTGATACCTGCTGTCCAAATAAATTTTGTCTGATGTGGCTGTGGGGATTCAGTTGTGTGCACTGTCTCTGCAAAGAGCATGTGAGCTTTGCGTGTGCCCTTTTACCAGTAGAGTAAGGAAACCATAGAGGGTGTTCTTTACTATGGTGGTTGACCTTAGAAAGACCAGGGCTGTCAGTGTCTCTTCTTTCTTGGTTTCAGTACTGGTCTGTCTGGAATACAGAGAGGAATGAATGGGAGGGAAGAACGAGAAGTCTTCTTTCAAAAATAACAAAGCCCAAACCAACCAAAGAATCCCTTCATAAGTCATATTTCTCCTACAAGGACAGGAAAAAGAGAGAAATCAATAGCTGTAATTTTAAAAAATTGGAGTGATTCTTTGACTTTGGCAGGGTCATAAAAGTAGACAGATAGCAATGGAGTAAAATAGATTGGGAGCTTTCATATCCCTTCAACATGCTGGCGAGGGGAACTGAATATTACACTCAAGAGCTCTCTCCTACTGCTTGTTAGTCAGTTGTTATTTCCCCCCTGCCACCTTACTACCTCACTTTTCTTTAACGTTTATACAGGAATTTAAATATATATAATAATAAGGAAAATGTCTTTTCTCAACTAATCAAGCTTTGCTGTTTGTAACCTGTGGTGTTATATTCCTTCTGACACTTTTCAGTCATTTGTGCACAGCTTCTGGAAGAACAATCTGTCCAGTAGAGACTTGAATTGCTCTCCCCTCAACCCCAGGTCAGTGCTCCTCCTTTCTCTTCTCCTCCCCTGCACTCCATTACAGTCCTTCAAGGATTTTTTATCCATTCAGGGAGGACTGAAATATTAGAAGCCCATATTTTCCCATTTCAGGGAAGCATTTTCGTGCGTAGCTAGAGAAGGAAAGCTTCAACAAAAGCTAAGTATTTTTGATGATACCAGTACACATGACGGTTTCAGCCCCTGTCATCAGAGCATGCCTGCACAGTGAATATGGTGTCTAGAAAAGTAGGAGGTAGTTTAGAAAAAGGAATGCTGGCTGGAATTGGTGGGAAACGAACAAAGCAGATAAGAACGGAGGAGAAAAAAATGCCAGAAGCAGCTAATGAGGAAGCTGCTTTGAATGAAGAGAACAGAATTCAAGTTACATAGCGTGGCAGGGATGAGGAGCTCTATAGTTTATGATTTACTGTGCCTGAACTCAGAGGAGTTATTCTATTTTATAAGTTAATGAGTAAGGAAGTCTGTAACTTACTGGGCAGCTGAAAATACAGTAGTTATTGCTACTGATAATGAAATAAACTTTTATTAGGACTTTTAATTTCACTTTTTTATTGAAGCTTTTTTATGCTACATGAACAAATGCTGAAGAGCATGTGGAAATGACCTGCAGAAGGTGCCTCAGGTGTTAAGGTAGTACGGATGGTGATACAAGGGTAGAGGAAGAGCATTTAGTGCAAGGGACACCAAGTTAGAAAAAAGAGTGACTGTATTGCATTGACTCTAACAGGTTAGAGTCACGACTGTGGCAGTCCCAGTAGGAGCGTGTGTGTCTCTGTGTGTGAGAGGGGTGATACAAACAACCCATAGCCACATAATGGAGCGGGAGAGGGGAAGAGATACTCTTTGGAGCTTCTGGGTTAGCAAAAGTGCCTGAGGACAGCTGCCATCAGGATGCAGATCTGTCATCTAGATCATTCTAGCTTGCACTGACCACTACAGATTTATACTTTCTTTCGCTTTTTGATTCTGTGCTTCTCAGAGGTTAAACAAAAAAAAAAAAAAAAAAAAAAAAAAAAAAAGAAGGAAAAAAAAAAGACAGATTTTCCCAAATCACTTTTTTTCTCCCTAATGATCTTGGCAAGATACAGACTGGGTTTTGTCACCCGTAATCAGGCTAGTGATCACTTTGCAAATTATTTCTCTGACTTTGATTGGAAGTAATCACAAAGTAAAATGCTTCACAATGCAAGTAGAGGGTACAGGAAACAACTCTTCAGGATGTTGTCAGAAAATAGAGTTAGAACAAGATTAGAAAACGAAACAACTGGTGCACACACATTTTAAAGCATAATGTTCTTTAGGGGGGAAAAAGAATTTTCATGCTTTCTATCTGCCAGTTCTTTTCCTTTTGCCAATAAGCACAGTAAAATGTATTAAAGTCCAAGTTTGTTCAATTTTTGTTTTCATTTTTATTTCAGTGCTTACCTTTTCTCAAACTGCCTCCAGCATTAGAATAGCTACCCAGTGGCACAAGGAAACATGAGTTTGTGTTTGATCATCTGTTTTTGAATGTAGCTTGCCATAAAGGAAGTGCAACCCCTGAAAAGTTTGATTTTTTTCATTTCCTTAAGAAGTATACTAGTATGTTTTTACATTTCCTTAAGAAGTACTAGTATCTTTTCTTGAGATTTTTCTATTTGGAATAGAAGGACATCC
The DNA here is from genome assembly GCA_017639485.1 of Pluvialis apricaria. NCBI lineage: Eukaryota > Metazoa > Chordata > Aves > Charadriiformes > Charadriidae > Pluvialis > Pluvialis apricaria. Next base: position 23,932,794 of record CM030012.1, on the reverse strand, counting down.
ATCATTCAAAAAACAAAAGCTTCAATTGAAGACTTTATAGATTCTCTAAGTTTGCTCTAGGAGCGAGAATGGGACAAAGGAATGGGTAGTAAGGAGGAGGGGAGGAAAAATATTCTTATCCCCCAGTAAATTAATGACTCTTCTGCTGTGACAGTTTATAACTGTGAAAGTGCCTAATGTGTCATCCTTGCTGTAAGCAGAAGTGAAGACTAAATTCAATGCAAGTGTCTACAGGAAAAACACAAGTTGCTCTATGCTTTGTAAGTGGCTCTTAAGTTTAGCGGTGGGATACAACTCTGCTCAGAGTAATGGAAAGTTAAGGGCTTCTTGTCTTAAGGTTGTAAATGAAGGATGTCATCCACTATCTATAATGGATGTAATACTCCACACAAAGTATTAAAGTAATGAGCTACAATGCTAAGAAGGTTTCTGCTGTTAGAAATCATTGCCACTAGAATCCAGGCACGCATGGCTCCTGCAGACTCTGCCAGTACTTAGGGTCAGTACTCCTGAGCTGCGCGTAGTATGGCGGCAATACTTGTTGGTTTCTGGTGTGTGGGTGAAGGTATCATACCTATTAAAACAGGAGTGTTTTGGAGAAGACAGAAGAGGTTTGGACTGAGTTCAAATAAAGATTAAAACTAAACAAAATACATTCGTTTGAATTTGAGGAAATATAATGGACTTAGCTAAGTCTAAAAATAAAAGAAATGGAGAACATGGGGCCCAATTGCACGAATTCCTTGGAACTTGTAGTTTCTCAGGATCTGTTCTGGACTGTGCGGAGAGGTCAGGGTCTACATGCGATTGCTCAGAAAAGATGTAGATGGTACTGCATATCTTAAACAGAGCTGGGAGATGAAAAATATTCAAGACAACAATATGTCTGACATACTGTAATATGGGTGAACTAATTTGTTATGCTGCTCAGAAACTCTTTGTTCCAGAATCAAAATAACAGATCAAAGAAGTTAGTTGTTTACTAACGGTCTTAGAAGGGCTTTATTCTTTAACAGAATGGGAACTGTTGGCTGTGGGTGAGCCGGAGAATATATTCACATGTACTCCCGGGGTGCTACATTTTTTCTTTAATGAGTGATCATAAACGCCTCTTTCATATGTCATGTCTGAAAATCTGCTCTTACCACGAAGAATCTGGTGTGTGGCTTGGTGATTTCAGCCATATTCTGTTGGTTTTAAAAACACAGTCTCTTCTCTGTCTCTAAGGAGAAAATTGTGGTGGTGGTGGTAGTGATGCCTGTCAGAAATAACAGTCTGCACTGTTATCCTCTTTATGGACTATAATGCTGTCCAGAGTCCCTCTGATAATATATGCTGTAGCCCTCTGGGGTATACACGGCTCTGATTTGACTGGGTGAGAGCTTTGGACAGATGCAGCTGTACCATGCAATGAAGGAGGAGTTTACGGCACTAGCTCTCCTCATCCGATATATTTGTGGATCTCCCAATATAATTCAGTTTCGCCATCTGCTCCATGCGTCAGAGCCCCCAAAGGCTTTTAGCGGGATACTGTTGTTAAAACATCTGAAATATATTGGGTGAATTAGAGAGCAAGTTATCTCCACTGATTATAGAAAAAATTGAAACAATTAGCTTCAATATAGACATTTGCAGTGTAAAGTCTATAAAGACTGGATAAATGCATAGTACCCTAACTATAGGAGACCATCCATCTATTCATGCCTCATTTTGGCTTTTACACCACACTCAGCACCAAAGCCAACAGGTTGCAGCTTAAGACCTGCAAAGCTTTATGTGAGCAGATAGCATTTACTTGACTATACACCACCAGGCATATGGGTTGCATTTCATCAGCCTGGTTTAAAATTAATTTTTTGGTCAATCATAGACTGGACAGCAACGCTGGAAGAAAGCTCCAGACAATGTGTGGTCAATCCCCCTGCCTCTGTGGAGAGCTGACACTATCATGATTACAGCTGGGAGGTTTTTGTCACCGTTAGTGCGTAGGCTGGGTGACAGTTCTGCTGGAAGTTCCCTGGATACAGTGTCACCTGATAAAGCAGACTTCACAGTCTCTAAATTACAAAGCAGTTGCACATATATGAAATAATGAATACTAAATTCATATGAAGTATGAATATTTAACCAGTAATGAAGAAAATACTTCTAGCTCCGTGCGATTCATGTAGATTTTTAATTTTGTAAGCAGGAGGGTAGAGAAGCAACTTTAGGAGCAGGAGTACTTACTAAACAGTTTTTCAAAGCAAAAGTGTCCGTGTGATCTTACAGTGAGGCAATGAGCTCAATAATTTTACTACCATCTATCCTGTTTGGAAAAGGGGTGCTGTGAGGTGCATGATCACAGGATCTTCTGTCTTTTTCCTTCACTTGTACATGCAGGGAAAATTGACTTTCGTATCTGTGAATCACTCTCAAGAATTGTGAAAAGTAGGAGGCATCCAAAACCCACAACAGGCAGAAAAATATGACTGAAAAAAAAATTGTTTTCCTCCAGTTCTGAATCCTGGTTTAGACCTTCTGGAGTTGGCAGCACAAATAGAAGGTGAATTAATTATATGTAGCGTTATAACAATAAATTAATGAGTTTGAATAGTAGAATTGGGTGTATAGGAACATTTTGATTTGTGGTGCCTGATACCTGAAATTGATTTTGTCAGATGCAGATTTCCACTCTGCCTAATATACGTCTTTCCCATTTCCCATGTTCTTGAGACATGGCTGAAATAGGATTCAGTTCTTCCTGTTCTTGTACTGGTAGTAGTTTTCTTCTCCTGCATTACATATGGCAATGCAGAGTGAAAAAACAAGGAAGATTCCCATCTTTCCAGCTGGATCCTGCTTTGTGATGGGTTGCACTGCTTTTCAGTGCTTCAGTTTCTCCAGCTACAAAATTGCTCTAACTGTGTTTAGCAACCTGACATAATGGTATAAGCTTGGCTCATAAAACTAGTACATGAAGGTTAAATGTAGCTCATTAGTAGAACTTGTGCTGTTCTGTAGCAGGGAAATTGCGAAGAGTGAGTGAGGTGGAATGGGATGGTCATGTTAATGGGACAGCTTCTTAAGGTTGCTTTACAGTTGTTTGCATTACTGTATGATACCTAAAAGAAGTCTATCTCTTTGGAACTTTAATTTATTTTTTTTAAGGAGGAAAAAGCAGAAAAACCCCAACCAGCTGCTGAGTTCATCATGCAATACCCAGTTGTATGGCCGTTCCTGTGGGCCAGTTGCGTGAGCAGCCCTGGGCATGCAGGTTCAGAGCAGCGCTGGTGAAGAATGCAGGTCAGGGCAGCCCTAGTGCTTGCCCGAGTGGAGACCTGGAGTTTGTTTCTGTCCATGGTTTCCTATTGCAGTTTAATAGAAGCAACTTTCAGGGACTTTGGATTTGGCAAATTTTCCAAGTGACATCTCAAAGGACAATGACGGTAAGCATTACTGAAGAAAAGAAATAACATAATCTGTCACATAGACCCTCCATGGAAATGCATATTTTTTTTTTTTTGAAGAGCTGAACACATTAAGAGTATTGATAGTAAAATATTGCAGGAGTGAGAGTGCAAAACAGAGAGTACACAGGAACATTTATTTTAAGCATAATTGTCCAGCCAAAAATGCTTAGGGTATAGGAGACTGGACTCAAATGACTATTTGTGGCATTATTTTTAATTGCTTGTGTAAGAAGCATTTGTTAACCTGCTGGCAAACATTTGAAAAGCTCAGTCAGTCTAGGGGGAAAAGAGATTTCTGTGTGTGGCTATTTTTATTTATCTTGTATAATGCACAAAACCATTTGTTCCCTGAGTACAAGTTTGTAATTAAAACAAGTTAGAAAGTAGCTGGGAGGCTTTTATGAGGAAAAAAAAATGTATGGATGGGTTGGTTTTCTGAACATGTTTTTTTTTTTTGTAGTTTCTTTATAATACCTGATTTTCTCTTTAGGGTTTACAGTGCGGTGTATACAATTATTTACGAGATGCTGGAGTATGATAAATAGAGCATTCCAACATTAAAATAAACACCAAAAAAACCACCCAAAGAAACCTTAGGATTTATATTACATGCCTGCATTGTATTAACCCTGACCTTGACTATGAAACTCAGACTAATCAGAAATATAAAAGAAGTTATGCTGGTGATATATAGGTAAATTAGCATAAGCATGTTTAATCTGATGGCCAAAGATGACAAATCTTGTTGGGCCTTTTTCAAAATTATCCTCTATGCAATCATTCTAAATGTTCCATTTGTTCTTCATAAACCCTGCACTAGGAAACCGATGCATAGAATAAAAATGTATCACCAGGGTCAGTGAATCCAGTCCTACACAACTCTCTAATAGACATTTAGTCTATAATGGTCTAGGGAGAAACCATGCCTCAAGCCCATATGCTTCATAGAAGCCTACGTAAATGGTATATCCAGAGAGGACCAAAGTGGTAATCCTAATGTGCCTATACCTGAGTGTTCTGCACTGTCACAGAAATATGAACAATACCACCCATGATTACAGTTCCTTCCTCATAATTTAAAATAAGGCTGGCTAACTGCTTGATTTTTTTTACAAGAATTATTAAAAATGTTCAAATTTCTTCCTGAGTACCCTTTAAAATCTTTAAAAATATTTTTAACAAGGTCTTTTTGCTGCCATGAGGATGTTCTTGGAATGAGTTGTCTGCAACATGCTCCCTACACCCTTCCTCCATCTTTAGGGGTCGGAACACCTTCACCTCGCCTTTTTCCACACTTCTTAGATCTAGCTTACCCAGTGTCATACACTCAGTGTGTTTTACATTTCATTCACTCTGCACGTTCCTGCCTGTTGCATCTGTATCTCAAATACTTAGTGCTCAGCTCTCATGGCCTCTCTTCTTCCTCATCTTTAACTCTGTAACACATGATTGGCTCTGGGCTCTGCTGGCTGGATACATCTGGCACCCGTGGTCATGGTAAAGGACGAGAGCTGTGATGCTTTGTACCAGCAGCTATGGGAGAGCAGTCTCTCCTTGCGATCCCTAGGGAAAGCACACTCCTGCAACATAGTGCTTTGCCCCCCCCCACCCCAGCATGACTCCATGCGCAGATTTATTGCAGATGCATCATGCGGGGTGTGGAGGAGCACACCAGGAGCAAAGTAGGTCTAAACGTCTACAGAGCCCCATGAGCCAGCACATTTGGGGTGGCTATGGCTTTGGGTCCTTACCCTGCAACTGCTGAGGGAGGTATCTTATGTACCTGTGCAAAGGTGTGCAGACCGGAAAGCTGTGTGACAGGGCTGCCTTTTGTGAACAGTTGTTAATCTAATAACTGCTTTTTTTCTTTTACTGTCATCTTGGGTTGATTCTTATTTCTTGAGGGAGTACCTCGTGTTTGGAAACGAAGGTGATTTATTTTTCTTTCATGTTGACTGTTTTTCAGTGAGCTTGTGAGCATGTGTGAACGTGGTGCATATATGTATTCATTCTGTACTTTACCAGAGGAGGTGGCATTGGAAAGGGACAGAAACATTTGTCTTCTTTTAGAAGACAAAATGTGAGAGAGGTCAGCACTGGAAAAATACATTCCCTTCGTTGGTTTATTTCATGGTGTCTGCATGGTCATTCCTGGAGCCAGTATTAATTGGTGGATATTGTTCTGTGCATTTTAATGTCTGGGTGAATGTTTTGCTATGTGGAACTTGTAGAAATCGTAAAACCTAATGATACTAAATAGAAAAAGCCCCAACTGCCAACAACCTTATTACATACCAAGCCAACTGAACGAACAAACATGTGCATAGAATAAACAGGCAGGATTAATGCCTAGAAATGCACTGGCATTCAGAACAAAGCAAAATACAATTCAAACACAGAAGATTGTTGAAGCTCTTGGAACTTAGTTTAAAAATACAAAGCCAAAGAAAATATATAGCTAAAAGGTAAAAAGCAGGGTAAACCCACCAGGTATTTCTGAAGAAGAGCACTCCACTCCTACGCTAACATTAAACACCAAGTGTGTTAATCTGAGAGTCTGTATTTTCTTTGTATGCACGGAGCAGTGACACCTTGAACAGTGAGCAGAGACTCTCCTCTTTCATTTGTTGCAGTTAGATTTCATTTTTATGTGTTTGTGCACAGTCACTATTATTTTTGGCTTTTTATGTACCAAGAATGACTGGTAGTCAGAGAAGAATATTCCTACAAACTCTGTGGGATCCCGTGCCTTTTACAGACTGGAGGTAGAGCGGATGCTCTGATCTTGGAAACCTGTTCCAGGGGTAGGAGCAGGGACTGTAGTCCTGGAGGTCACTGGGAACTGGGAGCTGCTCTCCCTCACGTAAGCACTGTGTCTGTGTCTGTGGCACCTTCTTCTATGTGGGCTTCTGAGCTGGCTTCCATCAGGCTCCTGGTGTCAGCCCAGCATGGCACTGGGAGGACAGCTGAGGAGCCCGAGCCTATTGCAAAGGCAGGAGACAGCAACTCAGGTGATCAACAAATTTTGCTTCTCCAAGAGGCAGGGACATATAATCTTGGCACTCACAGGATCTTTGCAAGAGTATAAAATCACCGGCTTGTACCATGCGTGCATGGCAATGTTTCTTGCTGAAGCTCTGCACCTATTTCGAGTGTGTTACTGCATTAATTTCTTGGGATTTATGCTTTTGCATTGCAACCTATTCCATAATATGCAAAGAGGCCTCTGCACTTCCACGGACTGTTCAGAATTTTTAAGATAAGTAATAACATGAGAAGAACTTAAAGCCGAAATCATGACTGGTGTTAAATGGCTGAAATACATGAGATGATAGATAGAATTAGTAATGAAGCAGCACAGGACCAGGCTGTTTGGTCTTCAGGATCATCTGCTGACTCCCCTTTGGGAAGTAGTCAGCTGCAGACATGGAGCAGGGATAATGCATCTTGCTGTTTCAGAGAATGAAAACAAGGCTTGGGGTGTCCCTGTCCCTGTTCTCAGCTTTGATGTCCAGATCACAGGCATTAATGGGTTGCTACAGCCTGTGGGTAGATACTGGCCAGAAGTCTTGGCCTTATTTGTGTTTCTTAAAAACTGTTTCAGTGGATTATTAAGAAATAACATTGCTTTTATGTGATTAGTTATTTGGAGGCACTTCTATACATGCAAATAAAATATACTATCTTGACCAGTTCTCTGTCCTGTGCTTCAATGGGTCTTGTCAAAGGTTGTGGCTCTTCACATTCTGAAATAGGGCCGGTCCTTAGCAATGTTGTCAATGTCTCTGGCCTCTATGTTGCTGCTATGTTGAGTTATCATGGGAAATCAACCTGAAGGACATATAGTAGCATGAATCTGAAGTAACGTCCAGTTTCTTTTCTAATTTTCTCCTCTCTAATAATTCCTTTTTTTTTTTTTTTTCCCCCCTCTTTTCCCCTAGTCCAGCTCTGCAAGCCACAACTCTTGTCAGGAGAACTGGAGCAGAGACAGACTTCAGAGTGATCTGAGGGAGGACTGGAACTCGTTTCGTTATTGATTAGATATGGCTCAGGTAAGAAATGATTCTTCAGCATGGATTATTTGTGTCTGGAGGGAGGGTAGCAGTGTCTACAAAGCAGTGCATTAAGAAGACTATCTGCCATCCTTGTTCAGGAGAGCTTGGATGGCTGACTGCACAGTCTGGTTTTGGTTACGTAAACGAATGGAAAACTTTTCTATGGCTGTCAACTCACACACAGACTTTTCAACATTCTTCTGCTACAAAGAAAAAGAAAACAGCAACAGTTTTGTTTTGTGTGAGTTTTTTGTTTGGTTGGTTTTTTTGTTTGTTTGTTTTGTTGTGTTTATTGCCTCATTTCAGGGCAGAATGTTTTAGCATCTCCTGTTACTTGAATATACAGTATCATCTCTCATTGCGATGCCTAATCATGGTATAACTGACCAGATATTCAGATTCAGTATTTTGGTCTCACTGGCACACCCTAATAAATGTGGGAGCTGAACTGTTCCTAAGAGAGAAGTATTTCTCCAACACCTAAAGAACCGGTCATCTTACAGAGGGATTTATTTACTGCTACCTCTGCAACTTCTCATGTGAACTTGGATGATTTCTTCAGCCTTTTTGTCCTTCACTTTCCATTTGTAAAATTAGCATGGCTAATTTGTCTGCGAGGATGTAGATGAGCAAATACCAGTGGTGCTGCTGGGAATCTTCTGGCATTAACTGAGCTCCAAAATATGATGCTAAACAGCTTTTTCTTACTTTTTTCCTACATTGTATTTTTAAATTGTCAGCTATTCCGGGATTCTCTCTTACCACATAAATACTTAATATAGTGGATCTCCAGCTTGACTGAGATCCTTAGAGATTATTGTAATACTGATAAAAAGACCTCCTAATATATTGCAAGGGAAGGAAAGAAAGCTTCAAAAGTCTCTCCCTCCATGTTTGTTTATGATGTGGTCCATCTATTAAACTTCTCCATGCACACACCTAAAACCTGACACGTGCACACCTAAAATTCTGCTGTCACCGAGTCTGCTGCTTTCCCATGCCATCGGCTGGAGTTTTGTCACTGACTCCTGGCAGAGCTGGAACAAGGTCTGTCTGGGCATGGGGAGAAGTGTCTGGCACCAGAGTCTCTATCCTATGAGAGGCTGTTCCCATAAGTCCCTGGGGGCAGCTCTTCTGTTTGGTGATCCTCTCTCATCCCTCCTTATCTTTTATTTCATCTCAGCCCCAGGGGAAAGGTTCCTTCACAAGTCCTTTGCTCACAGAAGGCACCTCAGCTGCCAACTCTTAACACACGAAGAGATTTGTTGATGTGAAATACATGCAAAATTCAGCGGGCATTATAAAATATTGAATAAATCTACATGAACAGAGACAGGCATATAGAATTTCCCTCTAGTCTAGTTCTGAATTCCTTAGCTCTCTCTCTGTGCTTTTGGCTCATCTTGTTTCAGGGTAACACAATGGTATTTACTTATTTTAATACATTATTTACATTTTCAGATCTTACTTTGGAGGAATTGCTATTGATGCCTGGATTTAATTAACATAGGACTTAGTAACAGCTTAATAAAAATTAAATTACAAGCCATTCATTATTCCTTGGGAAATATTAAGATTTATTAGCAATGTCTCCAAAATTAATTAGTTTAAAACTGGTACATTTCAGAATTAAACTGGGAAACTTTTGTTTGTTTATTTTTAGGGAGTAATTATGTTAAGCAGATTTTTTTACTTGAATTGAACTGTCTCAATTTAGAGCCATATTTCCATTATATGCCATTATACATTTATTGATAAGAATGCTCTAAAAGAAATCCTGTATTCTTTCCTGGAATTCAATGAATGCCTGTGAAAGATGAATTATGTTTCCGGAATGTTTGCAAACAAGAAGGTAAATGGGAGCTCAAATTGATTTTTATAATCAAATTTCAGTAAAATATGGAATGCTGATAATTCATTCTGTGCCATAGAGAAATTAATTCCTGCTGCAACAGTAGGAATTACAACAATCTTGTTTTGTTGGGAATATCTGAAAGGATGAATTTATTTTTATGTAAATATTGTAAAACTTTCAAGCTAAAGGTCCTTACCTAGATTTGCTACTGTGTGAGTGCTACCTGGTTACACCTTTTCGGAGCCCTACCTTGTTTTTGACTGTGTCCAGAGCCACTACTGTCTTTGTAATATCAAAAGTTGACATTAGTCTTTAATGTATATTTGGAAAACTTTCCTCAAACATTTTTCTTCCTTCTCCCATCCATGCCTTCCATTTTGTTTTTAAAACTAGAGATGTTGAATTAGTGCCAGACAATTCTTTTATCTTCCTCCCTATTGTCCCTTTTTCCTACTTATTGCTAGTGGAAGCAAACAACTGAATGGTTTCCTTTTTGTTTATTCTTTTTTTCTTTCTCAGTGGCATTTCAAGACTTCAACATCCGAAAAGCTATACTGTCAAAAAGGAGTATAGAAAAGTGATAAGAAAGCAACAAAAGAAAGTCTGAATGCTATTTAATCTGTTGCATTCAGTTGCAAATAGGAGTGCAAGAAAAATGTGGGAAGGGGAGGAAGGATAAATATAATGAAATTCTGTTGAAGCACATTTTATTAGTTTTTGGTGGCAAGCTGGGCAGGAAATTTTATCTTTTGAGGATATGAGAATGATTGGGGAATTTTTAACGTAAATACTTGCCTCTTCCCGCTTCCCCTTGTAATTTGGGACTCCATATTATGTTTTAGCCTTTTCAGAGGTTCAATGAAAGGTAGGACAGAGCCCCAAAGGCCTTGTTTCTGCTCTTTAATATATATGAACTACTGGTCTGCTTGAAAAAGCTCTCTCTTCTGTTAAGCTCGCGAATCCCATGGAGAGGGGAGATTGTATATGAAGTTTTAACCTGTGGGGAGCAACAGGTGGTTATAGAGAGAACTTCTATGTTTACTTTGAGGTCCTGTTTTTATTTAGCTTATCACAGAGTCCAGCTCTGTTGTTGCATGGGGTAATGGGCTCTGACAGCAATTTGCTATTAGAAGTAACCACTTACCCATATCCACTACCACAGATAGCAAGAATATGGATAGCAATGCCAGCATGTTTCTGGGCACTCTGTCTTCCTGACATTCATTAAATACAGCATATTTTCTCACAATTGGTCAATTACTGCTGTTAACAAATGGTTTATTAGCACATTAACCTGCATTAACAGAGAGTCTTGTCTGTTAACTGCTGGAGATAAGCAATTTCTCAAGCTTTATAGATTTCAGTAATCACTTTATGTAATGACACGTACTATTTTCTGTATTGAAAAAATGGGGAGGATTTTCAGAGACCTGATTGTGAGAAGTATCTGGCAGTACTTGCAGCAGGCAAGTTTATTCAAAGTTGTGTGTTGCTCAAAAGGCCTTCTGGAATATTGTGACCACTGAAAATGTTGGAGAAAAATCTGTTGTTACTGGGCCGATGAAGAAGGTTGATTGGAGAGCTGTAGAACTGATGTCTGTTTCCTGAACATTATAGATACTCAGGTCTTAAGAATTATTAGGAGAAGTTTTATCTCAGTCTAGATGGGATTTGGAGAGTAGGAGGCTATATCTGATATCATACTTGGTACTTAATAATAATATTTGGTCTTTGGAAATTACTCTGGGTTCCTGAACAACTGCCAAGGTACAGTGCTCATTGAAGAGAATCAAGGTACTAAAACAAGGAGAGAGACAAAGAGCCACTTGGCCAAATACCACCCAGTATCCCAGAACCTATTGCTGATATGTCTAATCAAACCACATATTCTTCATTTTCTCTGTTAACAGCCCAGTTAATTTTGAAGTGGATGACAAAGACAGTGTCTGTGAGGATAGGTCCTGGTGTTTGCTTCATGGTGTAGAGAACAAAGAGAACAAGCAAAAAGAATTCAAAGCTCCCCTGAATACTGAATTGATGGACAAGGTGTGGCAAGAAGAATCCCTGTCCAGAAAACATACTCACTTTAAACATTGCTGCCACTGGTGTGCACTTGGGGAGAGCCTCGTGCCAGACACATGCTGCTCTACATAAGCCTATGTGCATATGGACATTAGCCCATATGCAAGAATAGAGAGAAGTTCTTATAGAAGAGGAGTGAACAATGAAGTCTCTGTTTTCCATTGCCCTATCCCATCATGTAGCCACAAATATGCTTAGTAGGAAAAGTCACACTCAACACTTCATGATGCAATGGGAACAGGGACTGTGAGTGTGGCACAGGGTATGAAAATTACTACTCAAAGCCAGCTAAAGCCTCATGGTTGCTTTTGGAGAGGTGGTGAGCAATGTGTATGTAACCTCCTTCTCAGCACTCCAGAAAGAAAATTCAAATCCATTGTCATCTAGTTGGTGAAGTAACAGTAATATAGTAGGAGGAGATGATCTGTAGGGTTCATTTTAATAGTATTTCCCTTCTCTCCAAAGGATTTTTTGAGTATGTCAAAAAGTCAAGATGTTATGCAGATAGTTCTTTTCTATCTATCTATCTACCTATCTATCTATCTACTAGAAGTAGCAATTCTTGTGAATGTAAAATCATTGCATAGACGAAGATGCTGAACAGTCATTGTGAGGCCGACGGCAGTAGTCTGTGATGTCCTCCATCAGACTGCACTGTGCAATTTGGATTGCTTGAGTGCTGTGGCCAGGTTTTGGTCTGCTAGTTGCACTGGGAGAAGGGAAGGACTCCTCATATTCTACCTCAACTTTGCACATTTATGTACTCCTGGCAGAGAATAGATTGTAGGCTGGGAATTTTAAGAGTGGCCAAATTACTTCAGATAACAAGCTCAAGGATTTGGCCTCCTTAATCATTCATCCACCTTTAAAACCACCAGAGGTATCCCTATGCTATAGGTTTCCATAGGTAACAGTGTTTTCATTAATATTTGCTGATTAGAGTATTTTGTATCTGCCTCTTCGTGTTGCTCCGGATGGTACTTAGCAACTGTTGCTCCCTAGCCTAGACCGCTTGCTTTGTTAAATTTAATCTCAATGAAAAAAAAAAAAAGCTACCTCATTAACACTAAGCCTGACCTTCCTGCTAATTACCATCCTTAGCAAAGGGTTAAGTGTCATGCTATTTTACTTTTATAGCTGGCTATAGTTTTTCTTGTTGGACTCATTATCACTGACTACCTTTGAAAATGCCTTTCAATTAATATAATTTTCACATATTTCTTCACCTTCCAATTATGTTGGAAAGGATCTTGATCAGGATAAACTGGTGTGTGATGGGAATTGTGGAATCAGGAACCACCAAATAGCACAGCTTATTTCCCAGTAAAGAGTATTTGTATTAACTTTCAGTCTAATTTAATTAATTGTTCAACTAGGTAAGAATTTTACAGAGTTTAATGATGCTATTAAGTGGTGTTTCTGCTGTATGTGGTAGGTGTGGAATATGAAAACACACGGGTGCTATTTCAAGTCTTAAGTCACAACTACAACTGATGCTGAATGAAATTGCTTAGAAGGTGAGATGACAATGGAAAATAATTTAACTTTTGACAGAATTTTCAGGGACTTCAGGACTTTGATTTTGCATATTTGTAGACCTAGAATATTCTGCCACCTACACACAGTTCTGAGCACCCTCAGTACAGTGAGGTTGTGGGTGGTATTCTGTCAGAAGGAATTTCATCTAACGTAGCTGTTGCAGCTGTTGACCCTGTGGTCTTTTTGTTAAGCTGAATGCCACATTACCTGACAAACTAATTATGTAGCTAGCTTCTTTGTGATCAACACTCAGAAATGGAGAATTCTCCTGCCTCGCTTCCTCTTCTCTGGTCAGATCCCTCTAAGAGTCCTTAGGCATCTTGCCTGTTATTCTGCATATAGCTTGATCAGTAGAGCTGTTGAATTTGCATCCATTCCTCATACATAGGATCTGTTAAAACTGTCAGCTGTGCTACTGTTTTTGTGTATCAGCACAGATGCCATCTTGTAAAGAGTTCAAGGATGACCCAACAGGGATACGGTTTATATTTGAAATAAATAGATAGATGTCTATTGGATGATTCCCAAATGGGATGAGTAATAACCTCCTTTAAATAGCTGTTGAGTCCTAAGTCATATGGACTCATCAGAGGGGTTTAATTAAGAATCATCAAATTGAACATAGTAGAAGGAAATGTGGGTATTTGTGCACCGTGATGGCCTGACACCCTCTCTGCATATGGTACTTCCAAAGATTTTCTGCATTCCTCTCTATGCTTACATTACATCCCTGTTTTTCTCCTTGCTAACAGCCAGAGAAGGCTGACTTGTATTGAAAAAACATTCCCTGAGAGATGACAATAGAGAGGGGGTGAATACCTTTTTTAACAGCATCGTGAAGCAGTCCGAGTCATCTCACAGCCTGTCTGTGCAGCAGCTTGACTGTGATAGGGTGGAGGAAATGGGGAAACAGCGTTATGTCAGTGGGTGGCACTTCTAAGAAAAGATAATGAAAGAGGTGCCTAGATCCTGAAACTCTGGGCTGATGTGCCAACCTCAAAATGTGAATCTTGGTTTACTGTCGCGAATGAAAATTCTTAGTATCATGAGTCCTCAAGGAAATTCATCACATAAAAAAATACACTCTATTTTTTATCCTCTAGAAAGCCTTAGGGATTTGAGACCTCTAGAAATTGAAGCTTTAAGAAAAGCATCAAATAATAGATGCATCATACAGTAATAAGACAGTAAAAGTGCAAGGTACAGAACAACTTTTCTTCCAACTGTATTACCAGCCAGTTTTATCAAAACACAGATTATTTTAAACATATTTTGATTCTTTGGAGGGGAATACTTCCTTTCTTGGGCTCTCTGGCACAATTGTGCCTTTCAGGATTTGAGTTTCTAGCAAGACAATGACGTTCTTGAAATCATTACAGGTAATCTCTTACCTCATGGAAAAAAAAAAAGCGAAGACAAAGTGTGTATTTATATTACGATTTAGAAATAAGTAACTTTGTCTCTTTCTACTTTGTGGAATTTTTAACTCTAAAACAGAGGAGGGAATCCGTTCTGATGTCATGTCCTCATCAGAGAAAATCTTGACACATAATGCTCTTTGATCACTTCTGAATGAGACTCAGTAGAACAATGTACATATCCTCTAAATTTGATCTGCTTTTATAAATGAGATCAGCACATTGAATGGGGAGGAAATGAAGAGGTGAAGCTGTCAGTTTATCTAGCCAGGGCATCAGGGATCAAAGACTGGGGCACAGCTTCTAGAGAAATTACTTGGACATCATCTCACCTCTCTGAGTCAGTACACAACCCAGTGGAAAAGCAGCATACACACACGTCAGTGTCATATCAGATCTACAGATGGCAGCTGCTGAGAGAAACTCATCCCGACTAAGGAAACTCTTGGAGACACTTGTGATACTGCCTGGGCTTTCATGCTTTCTGCATTTAATAATTTTCCTTTTCTCTTGAAGTTTGCAGTCTCCATTTCTTCCATGCAGATTACATCATCTCTGAACACACTGGGTTCTTGTAGACCTCACTGCTAAGGTGAATGTGCTTAATACCACTTGCTGAAGAAAGAAAGAGCTCCCATGATGTTGGCTGAGGTTACTTACCCCACGCCCACTTGATTCAAAGGGAAGACAGGACAGAACTCTGAAGGTCACATTCTCTCAATACTGAGGAGCCTTATTTCCAAGCAGATTTCTTATAGAGCTGCTTGGAGAGCTACAGTATTTCCCCTGCCACAGAGCAGCTTTAACAGAAAAGGATTTGTAGCAATCCAGACGTAGCGGTTTTCTTTCACAAGGAGTAATGAGCAAGAATTCAGTGCAACTGTTTATAATGGCCATCAGAGGGACTTCTCTGACCGTTATGGCAGTTTAGGGTGTAAGTCAGTCCAGTTAATGTGCCAGGAAGCAGATAATAAAGATTTCAAGTGGGCTGTCACCAAATCATTGGAGTTAGCAGATGATCATCAGTCTCAATTTCACTGTATCGTCAGTGGTGCATAGTGTTAAGTCTTTTAGCGGGAGGGACCTGGACTGCTCAGCTGCACACTGTAGACCTTCTGCGGAAGCAATACCCTTTCGGTTGTAAGTCAGAGCCTGCTCTTTAAGAATGCATGAAGTTATGTTCTGCCAAACATTCAAATTTCTTGTTTCTGTGGTGTTTGATAGAGACATCTGTCCTGTTGTAGTAAAATTATTTAGGAAAATGAAATGTAAAATGTAATTGAAGCAACAAGGAAACCTGCTGCTGCTCAAGTCCTCTATACTGCCCCGACCCTATTTAATTATTTACCTAAGATTAAAATAGAGAAATAGAGACATGATTTATCTATGATTCAATTAAGGAACTAACCAGCAGACGATGTAGCGTTGTTGATAAGTAGGGTATTCCTGTCAAGAGAGTGATGAACTGTAGGCCTGGTCAGCAAACTGAGAAAACCACTTGGAACTGCTAAGATCAGAGGAGAAGTAGGTAAAAGGTAATTCCGGCAGGGGGAGATCGCGACCACCGACTCATTGACCGCCTACCCAAGTGATACCACCTACTCAAAAGAGAACAATGGAAGAAGAAGACAGAGTCTGTGCACTAACTTACATAGGAAGTGAAGAAATCTGGACCAATCATTAAAGAGAATAACAATGAATATGTATTAATTGCTTGAATAAGTAATAATCAATGTATAAAACCGAAGATTTTTGAAACTAAGGTGTGCTCCCATATTGGGATGAGCACCCCATTTCTGCGCATTAATGGAATAAACTTGGAAATACCTCTGCTCTGTGTGTTACGGCTTGCACACCAGGTAAAGAACCCAGATTTGGGTTCTGGTGCACCTTGGGTGCTGGTGGCTCTAATGAAGAACACAGCAAATGTAGCATTGATTCCAGTTTAGTCCTTTCCCTACTTACACTCAAGAATATCTTTTAGTTAAGGGAAACACTACATCTCTAGCATATGTGCTACTATCATTTTCTTTATAAACTGATTTCTATACAAAAGCTAGTTATTAACCCTTTATATTTTTATGTATTTTATATATTTTATATATCTATATATATTTCATATATTTTTATATATATTTAAATTACATTTAAGGAGGCACGGATGAAAGATTGTTTGTATGATGGGAGGATCCCAGTAACAGGACTGAGATGAGCAGTCACTGCATCAGGCCCAGGCTAGATGTGAGAGAGCACCTACCTAGTTGATGGGATGTAAATTGGCAAGCTGTGGAGAGGTTAGTGTGGAGCAATGAGGGAGTAGTGTGGCACACCCAAACAGGGGCAAAAAGCAGGTGCTTGTGTCTTTGAAGTCCCATCACAACATTTGTCATACATTAGCTCCATCATAAACCTAGGCAATTTTTCTGGTACTCCTACCAATTTCTGATTGTTCCAGAACCTCTCTGTTTTAAAGGTTAGAATGCCTGTATTTGTTGCTGGCTTGCACATATTTTTGTTAGCTTTCTTTTGTTTTTAGCTTAAATATTTAATTTTCTTCCTGTCTATATTTACAGAGAGCAGTCATACCTTCCATCAGCTCACACTTTGCGTGGACAAACAGTTGCCATTTCTTAAAATAACTGCTCCTTTCCCTTCAGGAACACTCTTTGTTCCAATTTAAATTATTTTTTCTTGAACAGGAATGAGTAGAATCACATTATTCTGCTATTGCCTTGTACAGTGCGATTGTACAATACCATTCTGTTTCACTGGAAATACTTTACCTTGTACATATCCTGGAATAGAGTTTGTCATGCTCAGAGTCACATTTCTTGGTATTTACAGTGATGAGCTAGTACTCCCACACTGTTGTTCTTTTTTTTGGTTTGTTTTCAAGTGATAATTCCCCATTCAATAGTACAATTGGAGCTCTGGTACAGAGCCTAGGAGCACAGCTCCGTGCCATGAAATACTGTTTTTTCAATGCTTTTGGCACTTATCAGCAGAAAGGTCTTCCTATTTAAAAAAAAAAAAAAAAAGCTTTCATTTATGCTGACAGTACTTCTCCATTTTTTGTCACCAGAAAATATGATTGGCATCTCCTCCTTATCTCCTGTTAATTCATTGAAATATTACATTAAACTCCCATAGAACTGTAATCATCAGTAATTCTCTCCTCATGCTAGCTAGCTCTTTATTCATCTTACAGTTCAGAACTACATCATATGTTCTTCATGCTAAATAATAATTTTTCATCTGAGACCATTTTGATTGCTTTCTTTAAGTCTGATGGATTAGGTTTTACCTAATTTCTGTAGAAAATCAGTTAGTCTAACAAATAAGACCACATTATCCTTTACGGTGTTTTATATTTACCGTTATTAATTCCTTCAGATTTTTCCTGACTGAGATCAGGCCTTGTAGTTGCCAATATCACTTTTCCTCTATTAAATAAAGCCACCATGTTCCTGACTTGCATGTTTCTGTCTCTGATTTGACACGAACTGAATTTATTTGTCCACATCACTTTCTGTTGCTTTTGTGCCACCTCCGTCTTTTCTGAACAGCCCATCTTATTTGGTGCAATGTCCAGCCATGCTTACTGTGCTTTTATGTTTTCCTTAATGTTTTACAGTCATCCGTTTTCATGTCCTGTAGCAGGACTTGCAGTTCTTCCTTCCAGTTGTTGCCTTTGTTCTTTGTGATAAATACAACAGCTGTTTCTCTCTGACTTGGTTCTGCATTTTGTAGTGTTATACACTGATCGTATCACCTGCCTGGCTACTGCTCCCATCTGGCATCCTTCTGGCCCTTGCTCATCTCTGTGCAAAAATCCATTGAGCTAATTAAGGACCTAGACCTTCAACTGATCCTCTGCAAATCCTTTCTTCTCTGCATGGTCAGTTAAAATGAATACACTATTCAGAAAATATCTCACCCTTTATGTTCAAAAGTTTCTGAAGCAGATCAGTTTTTCCGATTCCTTCGTGGCTCATTTCTGTGAGTAATTCTTGTTCTGAAGCTTATTCCCAGTCACAGGAATTACTGTAAAAATCCAAATAGTATGTGTGGATTATTTTTCTTTTGGATTTTTTTTACCTACTTCTGATAATGAAGATAAGAGATCAGTACTGAGAAACAACTAAAATCTGCTCTTGGCTTATCCTCTAGACCCTCAAAAACTTCTGGCAAGTAACGTATGGCGGGGGGTGAGTGGGAATGAAAACTACTATCTTTGAAGTAACCTACAGCAATTTTTGGCCAAACAAATCTACGCAAATACTACCGATCACTGTCTAGTCCAGAAATGCAGGACTGCTGACAAAACACACTGTGTTTGGCTCAGAAAACACAGGATGCTGCTCTGTTAGATAAAGTTGATAATAATGGAAAGGGTTGTTGTAGAGAGCAAAGGGAGTATGTGTACATAGCAAGAACGTTGCAAGTACACAGAAGAGACAAACAGTACTGGCTTGTTCATTTTTTATGCTTGACATAACCCTATGTTCCTTTGCAGAAAGCCCTTGGGCTTTGCAAGCAATGAAGTAAATTCTGCCCTTAATTGTTTCTCTCCATTCATTTCAATGAGATAGCAGTGTTGGAATTAAGCCTTAAAACCACTTCATCTGGATCTGGAATTGTAAGGACCAGAATTGCAATGATTTGAACTGTGTTACCTTTTTAAAAAATAAGAAGGTTGACAATACAATATAGTGACTAAAATTTTAAAGAAAATACAACAGGAGAAGGGACCCTTCTTTCCCAATGACTAAGTAACCATACTTGTCTCCATGGGAACTGTAGATCAGCCCCATGGTGTAGGGGTGCTGCTGTGTGTTATTTGCTACTGTCACAGAACAGAAAAAAGAAAGGTGATGGAGAAATCTCCCTCATGCTTAGAAACCCTTAGTCATTGGACAAACTTGTGCTTGAGCATTGGTAACCCTGCAAAACCTAAGTTGTACGTCCAATTTCCTTCAAACTTTCTTTCCACCTCAATCTGCATTAGTCCCCAAAATCACCATCCGTAATCATCTGAGTTTCCGACAGTCCTTTTCAGTTGGAGCTTTTGGGTCAGGATGAGGCAGACTTTTGAGCTCTGTGTAGGACTCGTGTCCATGATGTCACAAGGATTTAGTTAACAGGTTGCACTCATGTTGTAGCTTATTCTTCTTCTGAGAGGGGAAAAATGGGTTCAGGCACTATATTCCTAGACCATTTCATTCGCAAATGTTTACAGTCTTGGACAGAGATTTAAATTACTAAAGTGGCAACATACTGAAGCAGCGGCAAAATGTACAGTTCCCTTGTGCCCAGAAAGCAGCTGTGCTTAAAAGCTGTCAGCCAGCAAATCCTTTTGCTTTCTGCAAAACTTTGTGTTTCCATCAATTTACTCTGCCCTGGACCACTCAAATTAAGGTCTCCCTGTCATTCTGTTCCCATCTCGATTTTGCATCCTTAAATGAAAGCCAGCATTGATGTGGATGTGTTCAGATAAAGAGAGATTGCAGCTTCATTTATAACATGAAATATATATATTTGCTTTTGTAGAAATGCTTTGCAATAACATTTGAGATATGATACCAAGCACCCTGGAAAAGTTACTGGGCTCCAGTTAATTATCTTGTGTTTCTCCTGATTCAGTCTCAACCTTTAAATTCTGATAAAGCTATTAGTTTCATTGCTTTACCACTTCTAGCACAAGACGGCGTTCCAGGTCATGACTTGGACCCATGAGCATATGAGGATTGCCCAGCATTTCATTTCTGATCAGATAAAACCTGAAGGGTTCAAACGTGTATCCAAGTGCATCCAAAAATCTTTGGAGGAGAAGCCTCATTAGAACAGACTTTCCTTTGAGCTTTTTGTCATCCCTGGCTGGCTTTGAAATAGAACAGAAATATCCTCATTCGTGCCTTTGTTTTCAAGTATGGTTTTTTTCCCAATATTTCCACTTTTAGCTCTGAGTGAAACTGGGTAGCAGAATAATAGAAAATTTCATGAGAAAAGAACCTAGTTTTCTGGAGACAATCAAACTGTAGAGCTAGTCCAAACACTGGTCAATATGTAATGCTTATGCTTAATCATTACCTGACTCAACCCGTCCTCTTTCTTGTCCCGTTGTCATGGTGTTTGTAAGTGATGATTAGCCAGTGGAGAACTTGTTTTAATGACAGAAATAGCAATGTCCAGTTTCTAAATTAATTCACTAGATGTATTTGTAATCAAAAAGATTTAATATTGTTCTGCTTTTGTTATTTAGCTATTTTAGTTTAATTGATTAGCTGTAAATTAAGTCAGGTGATACTTTTCAATTCCTTCAGCACATTGAATAGTCTGAATGTTCACATGAGTAAGCATGAAGCTCCCTCTCTGAATACCAGCAGCAAGCAATGAAATTCACTTTGCACAGAAAATGTAGTTACATGAATATTTGTGGAAGTAAAACACAAAATTAAATGAGAAAAAGCACAGCAATAGCATTACAGGATTAACTCTGTCTTTCTCACAAGTTAACAGGTTGTTCTTGCTTACACATCCATCCTATTTTTATTTCACAGTGAAGGTAAAGACTTCGAATGAACATGTTGCTAAAAGTAAGTGAAAAAGACCACGGCTATTCCTTTTTACACCGTTTTCAACTTGCTCTGTTGAACCCTATGTTTATTCATCAGAATAATTACACTTATCCACGTTTCTCCACATTTCTCCTGAACTTCCATCGGAAACTTGCTGTCTAAAACTTTTTGACAAAATCTGAAAAGCTTATTTAAACTTCTGTCAATTTACATACTCATTTCCCCCCTTTTTTTTTTAACCTCACCAGAAGAATACATTTGTCATTACATTTATGTATGAATATAACTTGCTTACTTGTTACCATTTTAAGACAAAAATCTTTGGACATCTGAAGAAATTCTTGAACCAGTATAACAATCTTAAAAGATAGATCAACCTTTTTAGATGCAGTTCACAAGTCACGACACTTAGGCAATTCCTTTTAACTTCACAATATTCTCTAAAGCTCTAGGAAACTGTAGACAAAACCGGACTTTAGCTCAGTGTTTTGCAAGCTTGCTGGAAATGGTTTGAGAAGAGAACTTGGTCATCTGTGGCTCCAAGCCAGAGATTAGCTCCTTGAAATCTCGTGTCCAACAGCACTCATTCTGCGCAGCAAAGAGAGCGCCAAAGCTGAGGCCCAAAGTGCTGCTACACAAATGATTCCTAATGAAAGCTCCGGCAAAACGGACCCATCTCTGCCATCAGCCTTCTCATTTAGGAGCTGACATAATTCGTCCTCCTTCTCATCTGCTGCCCCTCATTATCCAGGTGGCCTGATGTGCCACATTACACCCTCAGTAGATGTATTCCTTTTCAAAGGCACACTCCCCAGGTCAGAGCTGTTTCTTTTGATTTGCTTTCTGACTCGCTGACATTTGCAGAGATGCGCCAGTGCATCTGAGCCCAAAAACAAGGAGGTAGAAAACACATGAAGTTCCTTTTGCCTTTCATCTTTTCAGCCTTTGTAGTCAGACAAGATTTCTATTACATCGGCCTTCCTTTTCTTCTTCTGACTTTTTAAAAAATTTTGCTTTCATTTACCCTGATCTTCTTATTAAAGTTGCTCAGCTCTTTCTTGACTCCTGCCAGCAAAGTTCTTAGCAAGTCTCCTCATGCTGTGACTGTCTTATGTAAAACATTCTTTAGCACTTTGTCGCTCGAGTTCCTCTGAACTGTATTCCTGTTACATCAAGATGCGCTTGATTGAAGCTGGGGATGCAATTTTAAAACACCGCTGAAAGGAATTATTTTACTCAAACCCGGGTGTGTCTTTGGAGGGTGTTCTAGTCTCCTTATTCCATCTCAAAGTTATCCTTTGTCAGCCTGTGATACCGAGACTGCTTTCTGTCCTCTGTGTTGTAGTAAGACACTAGCAGACTCTGGATTCCTGCCTTTTTCTGCTTTCGACTAGAAGTTGGCTAAATAAGTCTGAGGTTATCCTGTACTTGTGGCTTGAGCCTAAAATAAAGCCTTATATTATTACATCAAACTAACAGAGATTATCAGGAGACAATTACTCTGCCAGTCATGTATCTATGCATTAAATATCTGTGTTTGTAGAAGGTGCAGACTTCTGATGCTTCACGTATCTAGTTTAATCTATGATTAGTACCTGCGTAGGTGTAACCACACCTACATGCAGTTCGTGCTTGCAGCATTTGTTTCCAGGAGGACAAGAGAGTCTAAATGGAATAATTTTGTTGAGGCAATCATGATAACAGTCCTGATTGATAGACATGTTTATGCTTCTACAAAGAGTCCGACCATGGAGGGCAGGCAGCTTATGAGCTGTGACAGTACTGCCTCTCAGACATTTCTGGGCAGAACAAGCAGTTAACTGACATCCAGAGAACAGAACTGCATCTCCTCCTACCCTGTCAGACACTGCTTTTCCCAGCACTTCACACCCTGTGTAAAACACCTAGGGCAGTTGCAGCATCCTAAAATCTCCTTTTGCCCACTATAATCAAAGTCAGGAAATTTCTGTTATGCAGATTTTAACCTGGCTTTTCTTTCCACTGCAGTTAATGAATCCACAAATGTCATACACTAGGATTTTAAAGCTATAAATAAATTTTATTTGTTGATAGATTTTCAGTTGCATTTGTTAGGGGCTGTGAAAGGAGCAACTTACACGCTATTTACGGAAGGGTCCCAAATATTGGTTACAGTTAATTGAATTTTATATCCCACAGCAACTCATTTTTCAACTTTCAGTGCTTTGGTCTGTATCTTGACTCTGTAAAACCTCCCTTGGGAGGTGGAGGAAGTTTTCAGTGTATGCTTGTGTAAAAATGAAGTCACAAGAACCAGTGTTTGTTGACCAGTTCTGAAAGTCGTATGATTTACTTAAAGGTTGTTATTAGTCTATTAGATTTCAGCTGGACAACCAAACTCTTCTGTCACCATCTGGGCTCCAGCTTGGGCAGCAAAGAGCCTGACAAGCCCAACCAGTTGAGAACTGGTCTGTAAAACTGCTGGGTGATCTACTGCATCCAAGTGGGTGTAAGATTTAACCCATCGGTTGCTCTGGGCTGCTTATTGTTTGTATACATGAGCTAGGCAGTCATCTCTGATTCCTGGTTCTGGCCCTTGCTCCTTTGTTTGAGCAGTCATTTGGATTTTGTCCTCTCTGCTCTTGCTCTGTCCTTCGCTTTTGGAGCCAGACTCCTGACCAGCAATCCTGTACTTCCTGCAAAACAGCCACAAATTGGCCATATTTGACTTCTTATTTTTCTGACTTTTGACAATGTTGTTACCTTGCCTTTCAACTTTGTATCCACCTTAACTTCTCAGTTCCTGACCTTGCTTTTGTACAGTGTTGGCATCAGCTTGTCTCCCAGACTGGTGGCTGCAGCCTGATCCCAAGCACTGGGACTCACTCTCTGCTGGATCCCCTCAGTAGTTCCCATAATTTAAACATGTTCCTGCGCATTTACAGTTCTAAACTGCAGGGCTCAAACAGCAAAAAAATAGAAGACTATTTAATGTTGTGCAGTGATTTTTACTGTAGCCGCTGTAAGTACAATTCTGTCATTCTGCCTTTCCTAGAACAACCAACCTAAAACCCATATTTTCCAAGCCTGAATGACTCAGGAGGCTCAGTTAAGGGCTCAGGTTTTCAAATTTGTTTAAGAAAGAGTTCTTGCTTTTATGTCTCAACTAACACAATTAAATAGGATAGTCATCTAGCAAAAGGATTCTCAGAAGCATTGACAACAGAAGCTGTCCAGTTCACCGGGGTGAGGGGATGGGGTGGGGAGAGGAGGAATCAAAAATTCTGAATACAAGCAAAGCCGGTAAGTGAGAAAGGAGACGAATTTGAAGATAAAATATTATTCCACAAGGAGAAGGAGTGTTCACAATAAAGGGAAGTAATTATAGCTGTCTGGCTAACTTTTCTTTTCTGAGAGATCATCTTGCTGGTATGTTATGGTAGATGAGATGGTATTACAAGTTTTTTTTCTTGACATGAATAAATGTTTGTCTTTGCCAAGCCAACAATGCAACCCTCTAGAGTGCTCTGACACAAATAGTTCTCTGAAAGTTACTGATGGCAGGTAGCTGAGTCATCTCATGGCTTTATTCATTATATTTGGCATTATATTCATTATATTGGGGAATAGGACACGTGGATTTACTGAGAGAGTCTAGAGAATGTTTCTCCTGGTTTTGTGTCTGTTCACCTGTTCATCACCTGTATTCCTTAATGTGACACAAGACTTGTGAAGAGTAGAAGGCACCAGACCTTGAGGTTGGGGTTGCCCACAAAGGAAAATAATGTTGTGAAGAAATTCTCAGTGCTTAGTCCTCAGAAGAGATGTGGCGTTAGTGTTACGTGTGGAGTGAACTGGAAGTTTAACCTGGGTACTGTTTGAACTTAAAGGAAAGTCTTCCAAAGTGTTGTGGAACAACTAAAAGTTATTTGTGACCTTTTCAGTCTTGCAGGTGTTGAGGTGGCCAGATGTGGGGTGTCTCAGATCTGAACTGTTTTACACGGGTGGAAAGGCGATAAGGCATTTAGTGAAAAAAGGATTTATCTTGTGTGATACTGCATTATCCTTTGCTTTTGAAACTCACTGAAGATAAAAAGGATACAGTATTTGAGCATATCTGTTCCCATTGTCACAATGAGGGATGATAACTTGAAAGGTATGTTGTGTGAAGAAAGTAAAGAAATATAAGATAGTTGCCTGAACTGCAAAGATGACACTCTGAAAACAGTGTGAATGCAACCAAGTGGCCGGTATTGACAGTACTTCCATGTAATTATGGAAGTCAGAATAAATTGACTAAAGGCCATGTGTGCTAACTTTGTTCATTTGGCAGTTTCTTTCAGAAGATTGAAGAAAGAATCACATGCCCAATTTTGACATAGGGAGATAACCCAGAATGTAAGAATTACAGCATCAGCCA
The DNA here is from genome assembly GCA_017639485.1 of Pluvialis apricaria. Taxonomy (NCBI): domain Eukaryota; kingdom Metazoa; phylum Chordata; class Aves; order Charadriiformes; family Charadriidae; genus Pluvialis; species Pluvialis apricaria. The sequence goes on along the minus strand of CM030012.1, from coordinate 23,907,416 downwards.
GCAAACTGTATACCAGTACAGCTCTGTATTTCATATGGCCTACAGAAAGGAGACAGGAGGGTGAAAAATCATTGAAAAATAGATGTATTCTGGGCCAAGTATTTTGAATCATTCCTATATTAGAAAAAGGATGGGACTATGTCCAAAATAAGTCTATATTTTGTATAGATTTTTAAAAAGTCTGTGATAATATTTCTTGCAAGATAGCCCCATGCTGTCATGAGGAAAACTTAGAATCCATATAATGTTGTTAAGATGGTACAGCTTTATTCATGGTTCAAGATATACAGAATAAAATTTCAGTATTTATGGCATTAAGAGTGGTACAAACCAGGTCTAATGTCTGAGGTTTAGGACTAGGACCTTAGGAAAATACTGCCAGTGTTGTGCTTCATCTCCAGTCCACTGGAAACATATACTACAGAATTATTTAAATAAACATCTGTATTCCCCAAATGTAGAATGTGTGATTACAAAGGAAATCTGTAGTTCTATCAGAGAAGTGGAAAACCATTAACTGAGCTCCCCCCCCCCAGCAATACAGGTAGTTTTCCTTCTGTCTTTTGAATTTAGCTTTAAAAATCAACAATACTTTTATTAATATAGTTGACTATTCAACATGTAGTCTGTTAGAATTAAATTGTGCAAAAAATGCTAAGCTGGCTGAACAGAAGTGCAGAGAAGGAAAAAATTTTAGAGAAAGTTACAACAGTTGTTTCTCGTCATCCTTCTATTGAACTTTGCCTATCTCTTCTGTGTATAGCACCGTTGTCTTAAGTAATGGAAATGCTCGCTCTCATTGGATTAGTACACTGTCTCAGATGTGGAATTTCTCTAATTTAACACAGCTACAGTGACAAGGTCCAGATATCCAACAGCAGCTAGAACACAAGACACCTCATTTCTTACCCCAGTGTGAACCAGAAGAAGCACTGTTCTATACTCTAATGGCAGCAAGGTGTTCGCATTCGTGCTGAACACTGACCCAATGTGATCCCCCAACAAGTCAATTAAAAGTTGATTAGTAGCTTAGCTAGTTTTTTATAGCTTGTAGAATGAAGAGGGACTTTTCACTTCCACTGTTGGTTCTTTTAGAAGTCCCCACATGTAGTTCACAAATGTTGCTGTCAGCATCCCTTTTCTTTTCTGTTTCTTACAGATGTATTTTCTAGTTGTTTGCACAGTGTTTGCTAGATTACTGGGTGGTGAGAGCCTGGCTTCCCATGGCAGAATTTGGCTATCCTTTCTAATTATATATTTTTGTCAACTCTTATAGATGCCTATCACAATTATGGTTTTAGAACCATGAATGAAAAAATGTAGGTGAAAGATCTAACTCCCATAAGCATCGCTTTGGCGTTTGTGAGAGACTGGAACGTCAAGTAATTGTCTCAAAGCTTGCTTGTGTGTATCCTGCAAGGTGCAGACTACCGGTAGCAGCAGACCATTCTTCTGCAAATCGGGCACCGCCAAACCCAACAGCAGCAGGACCATCTTTTTTTTTATTGGGCGTCACCAAAACCGATCCCAGGCTGGGCCGGGCTGGCAGCCCACCAAAAGGTCTTCTCCTGTTTACCACCAATGGTCACGTGAAGGCCGCCTGATAGATGAGGCCTCAGGCGCGTGAATGGCACATGGAATGTATGCACGTGTGCCAGATCGTAGATAAAAGGACTGTGGAAAGAAGCTGTGGTGTGCACCCACCACTGGAGAACTGAAGACTGAGGCCCAACGGGACGCCGCTGGATCCGTGGCGGTGACTATCCTTTGCTTATCTTTCTGAACGCTTGCTTAGTTTCCTTCTAATATTTTCTGCTTTTCCTATTGCTCCATTCCTCTGTACCTATTCAATAAAAACGGCCCGATTGGTGGCATTTCACCTCATTTGTGTCTTAATCTCACTCTTGGGATCATTTCAAACCTCCCCCGAGCCTGAAATCGGTCTGGGACTTGTCAGCATTGTTCAGTGCTTTTAGAATAGTAGTGTAGTGGTTTGGGCCAGACTGGTATTTTACAAGAAGTATATGAACTCTTCAAAATATCACCTCTAAAATGTTAAATGCAAGTCTTTATGTCTGCTAGAAGCCAGGGCAGGTAACTGAAACTGCTTCCCTAAAGCAACATGCTGGAAAAACATGAAATGGTGATAGTTTTGAACTTTTGTGTCCGCTCTTGTATTGAGACTACAAGGCCATAGCTCTCCGGAAGTCCAGGTGCTTTTGACAGTGATTTGGACTAGGAAAAATAATGAGACAAATGCTCAGAATGTCTCAGTGTCAGTACACAAATCTTGAGTTTATTGCTACTCTTACTGAAAACATTTAATTCTGTGAGACTAGAATATTCACTCTCCCATCATTTGAGTCATCCCTTTTAAAAGTTAAAGGCTCGGTTGGATCTTTGTCAAATTGAAATATCCGGGACAGAAATGATTGTCACCCCATTGTGATACAAGCCTCCTGCAGTCAAGATTTTTCCAGACTGACTTTGGATACATTACTCAAGTTTTGAGGTACCAGTTTGACGTGCTGAAGGTGGTCCAAATTCCAGAAAAAAATTGCTCAACATTTTGTGATTATACGTCCCTATTCCAGTGTCTGAAGCTGAGAGGGAAAATAGTTGCATGCATTCATAGAGAAATCTCCCCGGTATCTCTTAGACCTCAACAGGGACTTTATAGTCATAGAAGCGTATTCCTACGAGCTGTTTTATGCAATATGAAAATGTTGATTATTAAAAGAACATATAATTAACTTCAAATGAATCTTTAAATTACATTCAACTGCAATTAACCTTAACAGAGTTAATCAGCTGTGGTTACTTAACATTTATATAATTGTGGGTGCTTCTGCATTAAAATAAACAGTATATTAGTGAAGTTGTAACTTTCTTCTATTCTTTTTTTTGAAGATACAATAGAGATCTAAATCATACAAGGTTATATATCTGTTGCAATGATAGATAAATTAGCAACGTGACATCTTCATCTTTGGTACAGAATGTATTTATGTGGACCCAATGTAATATTAGAGCAACATCGAAATTTCTCTCTCTACCTGGAAATCCTGTGTGCTCACACTCTGGTGCAGACAGACAGTGCCTGATCACTGTCCCTGGCTCCCCAAGGTCTTGGGTAAGCAGCTGCTGATAACCAGGATGAAGTGTATTGAAGGTTATAGGAAGTGGTCTTCACGAGAAATAACCTCTTAATAACACTGTTGGCATGAAAGAGTAGTGTTAGAAACAACCTTCAAACTGGAAGATCTTAGTTTCTTATCCTGTGTCCGTGTTTCCTCTTCAGTTTCCTCTGAAGCTAATAAGTGGACCTAGCGTCTTAGACAATGATTTGAAAAAGCTTTTTAAGGGCTATGTGTTGACATGGTTTTTGCATAGTGCCCCTTCTAAAGATTTTAGTGTAGTCTAATGCAGTGCTGTTTAAATTCAGGAAAACTGTTTTAGTATATGGGCTTCTAGTAGAGATTCTACCTTGGCCACTTGGTCCTTCAGAGAGCATCGAGGACACCTTAGAAAGAGAAAGGCCAGTTTTCACAGGTGTGGTATTCACTCTCATGCTTAGATTTTTAAAGAGTCCTCAGCTCTTATTCCTCAGGAATAAAAACTCAGGTAAAACCACACTTCTACTTACAGTGAATCCCTTAGAGCGAGAAGGATGCCAGCATGAAACTGCAGTGTTTGGGTACAGAGAATGAAGTTCTAAGCCTGGAATAGCTACGGGCTACCTTTATTCAAGGTAGATTGCGGTGTTATGGTCTGGTCTTTAATATTTATGGAGCATTTTGAAGATAAATAGCATAATACACAGCATTGTATTGCTACAATGATTGGGACTACTGCTGTGAAATAGTCTAGTACTTTTTAATAAGGGTAGTAACTGGAAAATTATACATGAGGGATGTAACCAAGCCTGAAAATGAGCAATGTGAATGGTGCTCTTTAAAAAATGGAAAAAAATCCCTCCAAGACAAATAAACACTCACTGCCAAACCCTTATTTTATTAAATTAGCTCCCTTTGCTCTGTTCTTGTTGTTTGCCTGTTTAAATGTCAGTAGTATATATTATATCTTTAAGAGTTCCTATTTGTGCCTTCCCTGAAGCTCAGCTGACTTTCAGTTACTGTCTGACTCAATGAAAGTGTGGCATTTTTTTAAAGTCAGAGTGCACCATTCCCTTTTTCTCAATCATCTGCTGCTGTCAATACAGTTTATAAAAACATAAGTGCTGGTAAGATTTGCATTTCAGATTTTGTGCTTGTAGTCCTTGTCACAGAGGCAGTTGCTTTATACTGGTTACTGGTGAGGCTTCAGCCCCTCACAAAGAAGGAAAAGTACTTTTAAATTCTTGTGTTGTATATAGTTATCAGGGTGAAAAAAAGTGTGAAGATTACTGATACAGTGGGGAAAAAATATACTGTGGAAAGAGAACATTGAACCAGGTTTCCTGCTTGTGATCCTTTACTCAAAGATAAGCTGAAAGCTGTGGTTTGGTCTGATTTTGACCTAGGTCTCATATAGTCTTGGAGGTGAAATCATATGCAAGGTCTGGAGACAAGGTAACTCCTGAATTACTGAAAGCTTACGAGAGTCTTTGCCTGATCTGTCTGCAGCAACAACTTTCCATTTGGTTTTCTGGTGCTATACATCCAAGATAGTAATCCCTCTTCTGGCTTTAACATAAGGGGAAACCATAACCTAACTGAAAATACAAATTATTTGGTTCTGATTTGGCTCTTATCTCATGTAAAGATTTGTATCTGTGTTCGGGCAGCTTTCTGTGGTTGTGAATGCTTTGTCAGTCCTGCCACCTTCTACCAAGCAGACCACACTAAGTGTGGATGCCATATTGTCTATAATTATTCTGTAAAAAACAGGTTATTTATTTCTGAGGAGTAAAATGTTTTCCAATATTTTAGTTTCTTTGATACTTTTGGTTGATTTGCTTTCATATGACTTCAGAGAAACTTTGCCAGGGAAAGCTGTTGCCCAGAAATGCACCCTCTTGTTCCTGTTGGCAAAAGCTTGCCTTGCTCTGAAGAAACCTGCAAAGTGATTGTTGTGGTTTAGGCCAAATTGGCCACTGGGGACATAGGGGACCCCAGATGGGACCGACAGATGCTCCCCTCTACCCCTCTTCAAAGAGAGAGGTGGAGGAGGGAAAAGAGACTTAATGAGTTTAGAAGGATCTAAACTACTTTAATGAAATATTAATAATACAATAAAAGGAAATAATGAAAAATATACAAAACTGTATCAAGCTCCCAGGATGACAATCATGACACCGGCTGGCACTGGGGCAGTCCCAGGCTGGACTCAGTGATGGACGGGAACTGGATTCTGGATCTGGATTCAGGATCGGGACCAAAGGTAGACGAACAGACAGACTTCTCCTCAGACGTCGGCCATTGAAAGAAAAAAGGGCCTGACCCTTTGACCCCTCAGCTTTTATACTGAGCATGAAGCAGATGGGACGGAATACCCCGTTGGTCAGTTCTGGGTCACCTGCCCTGTCCGCTCCTCCCCACAGGTGAGACCCCATTACGCTTTTCCGCTTCTGACCCTCCAACAGGGCAAATAACAAAGTTGGTTGGCCTTGGGTGTTATAGCAGTAACTATAAGCAAGTGCCTCCCTGCATACCATGTCTGGACATCAGCTATAAACATTGGTCTTATCACTCTGAGAGAGCGAACAGTGCCTGCACAATATGCTGTTAATTTCAGTAGTTAGAAGAGGCCCAGCTAAGAAGCGAAGTTACTGAACAAAATTGGTCCTGTTTTACCTCAAACCAGGACAGTGATAATAGCGCCATTTAGGACAATTACAGCAAAATATCTTTTAGAAGTCATGAGTTAAGTCGTGAATGAGGAGGAGATGGTAGGACAAATGCAATTGAGGGACTTAATTCAAGCCAGGTCAAGTCCTGTGACCCATAGTGCCGTGCTGATGATGCATATGAAAGAGGAACTAGCAGAGTGGGTTTTATCACATTTCCTTGACTATCAAAGTTTAACCTTCCAAATAAATAACAAGGGCATCTGAAATTCTGCTGTTGGAGATGGTGTAGGCTGGGTTCTTGCTCTGGGGCTGAGGTGGACTTTAACTGAAGAGTTAAATCAAGGGGAGGTTCAGTCAAATGCTTGGGAGTGCTTTGGTGCATGAGGAGAAAGCAGTGGGTTTGACCCTGGGAGAGTTACTGACACTGGGAGGGTAAGGGCATAGTTGTGTTCTCCCCATGTTAAGCAAACTCAGATGGTACCAACAGAAGCATTATTGCCCTGCATCCTCCCACTGCAAAAATATGCGAGGATGCAGCAGCATTTCAGAGCTGATGTGGGGACTGTGGGACAAATACACACCTGAAGAGTCTATTTCCAAGGTGAGAGCGCCTGGTTTGGAGTGAGCTGCATTGTCTGCATTGAACAGGTGTTTATGTGGCAGAGCTGAGAACATTTGCTATTCTGGTCATATTCAAGGTACACCATTTTGGAAAAGCCCGCCCTAAAGCTAACAAACAGAGATAAAGGCAGCCTAGGCTAAGAACAGCTGGAAGGGGCAAAAAGGCCTGTTTAAAGTCAGACTTCACTGGAATCTCTTTCATGTGATAAAGTATTGTGTCATGTTCTTGACAAATACATAAGCAGATCCACAAACAAATGAACAGGTCTCTTCAGCTAGTTCTGAATTGCTTTCTTTTGATACATTAAGCTATATGAGTTAGTCATTAATTTTCTAGTATGGATCAAAGTTCACATACAAAATGATGAGGCTTCACAGGAAGCTGTTGACACATGAGAAGCTGACACCCCAGGGCTTATAGGCAAGACTAAGTCATTAGCAAAGTTTTTATAAAGCAATATCCTCAGGTAATTAGATCTCTCCTAGTTATATTTGTCTGACAAGAGGAGGAAGGAGGAGTAGAAGAAAATAAATAAATAAACACCAGTGCAAAGAGGAAATTAGAAGAGCAATTGTTAAAAGTTGTTAATCGAACCATTAAGTAGTTCATTATCAAACAGCACTGTGGTAATAGGCTGCCCTGAGCTAATTGCATATGTTGAAGCAGCACTAAACGGCTTGGGTCTAGCCATGAACTTTGGGGCTTGGAGAAGCATTCATGGAGGTGTGAAAGCAAGCGTGCGTGGAATAGTAATGAAAATTCCAGGGTCCTGGCTTCACTTTAGCTGGACTCGGTGGCTCAGTTTCCTCTCTCTGTTTAGCTGCACAAATATTAAGGTCAAACGCTTGCCTGTCCATCTGTCTGTCTTTGTGGCCAGTGCCAAGAAGTGCCATGCAGCACGTAGGTCTATGCCTCTACCAGAATGAGCCCACACAGTATATGGTCATGTGTGGCATCTTCAGGGGGTTGTGCAAGCTATAGTCTTGCTTTGTTCCTGAAAGCCTTTCTCAGTCAGTGCATTGCCAGCATACTGCAATGGTCAAACCCTTCAGGTTTGTCAAGTGCTGTTAGATCTTTGGCTGAAAAATGACAGTTCCCTTTCTGGATGGTGAGTGGGTGTTTTTTCATTGCAGGCCTTTGATGAAGTGCACTGGCAAAGCAAGGATTGGAGGTGATGCCACCTCTAGCCGAACTCTGAAATCTGCTATTTGTCTGTGTCCCTGCTGCAGGTCACAAGCAAACCTTTTCTCAAGCACTTGTCATGTGTTGCTGATGTTGCAGAGGGGCCTTGTGTTGAAGTAGGTACAGAAATCACCTTAGTTTAAACCAGGTTATTTCTGTATTTTCTTGTGAAAAACACTCATTAAGAGCTAATTGTTAGTACTCGTTTGACAATAGATTAATGCCTTTCCTTGATAAGCAGCTCTTCTAGAGCCCAGACAGATAGAAAATCCAGTCATTCACTAAAATGTCTGGGATTTTTTCTACTGAATGAAGCGTAAAGGGAAAATATGTTTCATGTTCAAAAAGATACAGACATAGTTTGTATTTCCTATGGAGACTCCCTTAATGCTGTTCATAGATATTCTGTTTCTCTGTCTCCTCCCTATATTTTTGTCATAAATTCAGTATTTGCGAGGAAAGCAAGATAAGCTGCATGTGCAGTGTTCTAGTCCCTCCGTGCATGGCTCTGTGCCTCAGCAATGAACGAATGCAGGACCAAACCTCACAGTGGCACTGGTAGTCCCTGTCCTGCACACTTTTCCACAACATGGAAGATTTCTGCTAGACTAAGCTAAGGATGGTTTTAAGTTGCTCTTTGACATGGCTAACAGTGCCTTCTACTCCTCGCCAGCCTACTCTGTTGACCTGCTAAGCTCTATCCGTTTATCTTTAAAAGAATTCGTGACTGGAAGCAGACCTGAGCCTGGCGTGTACTGCCCTGAAAGGTTGCGGCATGGGCTCTGCTATTAGAGAAGGCAAAACAGGACTGAAAGTTTTAAAAAGAAAAATGTACGCCTCATAGGGAAAAAGGTGGAACTTTGTTCTTTAAGCACTCTGTGATCCAGTTTCCCATCTGAAAAAGCAGGACCTCTCACAAGGTTGCTTAAAGAGTAAATTAATTTATTGTAATGGCCTTCTGTTCTCTAGCTACAGAATTTACTTTTTGTCACACATCCATACTTTAGTATCAGATTTTCTTAATGTAGTTACGTTTCTATTACTTGCTAATTGTACATCTGCAAGTGAGCAAAGTGGAAATCAATTTAATCCTGTTTGATTCCGCAGAGAGCCTGAAACACTAGGTTGGAGAAATGAAAACCGACCTATTTCACTTGGTAGGGAAGACTGTGAACTCTGTAATTGCTTTGCCACCACAATATGGCATTTTGTCAAGATGTTTCAGAGCTCAGTGCTTTTGCAGTGCGCTTTACCATTTTCTGCCTTCCGGCATCCATTGCTTTAATTTCTGTCTTAGTGCCCTGTGTGTGGCTGAACTCTGACCTGATGCTTTTTCCAAAAGAAGCCAAGTGCAGCACAGCACTGCGTCAACCTATAGCCTGCTGAGAGGGGGTAGAAATATGTGTAAAGCCCAAGAGTAGGAGAGAACCAGAAGTTCGGTGAGTGATCAGTGCTGGTATTGTGCCCCAAATCCTGGCCTCAGTGCTGAAGATAAGCACCTACAAATTATATACCAATAAATATGTTAATCGGTAAGTGACAGTGGATGTCTGTGCTAGACGAGATGGGGATGTGGCTGAGACATAGAATAAAATTAATTAGGCAGTGGAATTTAAAGGTTGCAGTAAACAGTTCTGTCTCCCATTGTGTTAGTGAGTAAAAAAGCCCCAGCTGGGGTTAGCATCTGAGGGTGTCGCTCAGTGGTGATCTGCAGTGTCATGTCTGATGACAGCAAAAGGACACAAAACCCTTGGTATTGATTGGATGAACAAATTACATATATATATGGGTACTTTTCTTCTTTGTATAAAAAAAAATGCAAAATGCAAATCAGCTACTGTCGGTTCCTCTCTCCTGCCTCTAAGCTCACTAAATATTGTGATACTCTAGTAGACTTACCCTGGCTATCAAAATTTATTTTTCTTTCAGTAATTTAGAAACAACTGGGGGAAAATTAAAGCAAATTATTAGCAAATTATTAGTGTAAGTGTTTTGGTGGCCTCTTGCTATGTTCATGCCGACCCTTTCTTCTTTTACATGCAGTCACAGGGTTGTTTCTTCTCTTTTCAGTGAACCACTCCAGCTTTGCAAACGATCTTCCCCTTTACATTTATCTTTCTTTGTGCGTGCGTGTGCATGTTGTTCTTTCCTAATGCATGAGCGCTGAAGCAGAGACCACGCATTCAAGGCTAGAGCAGCTGCACACATCTAAGATTAACAATGAAATCTGTCTGAAGCTCTTAGTCCCAACCTCCTCACTCCAAAATGGCCTGCATTCCCCTTTGGAAGGAGTAAGCATTCAGAGGAGCATGCATGCAATTAAATATTCTGCTCACAGGAAGGATATTAGTAATGTCTTAAGGTCCTGTAGTTCATTTGCATATTTTATTCCCTCCAGCTAAACAGGGAGACAAGTATTAAAATCCCATTTCCCTATATGTGTCTTTCTGTTATATTAGCCTGTTTATTATCATCTTGTTCTAGCAAGATGTATATGTCTTGATTCCTCCGTTCCCGTAAATCCCGATGCTTCCTGTGAGGTAAGAGGTCAACACGGTGACTCTGTGGTTGGCGTTGTGTGAGCCTTTGCACATCAGAGCCAGCAGAGGTGCCGTCCTGTGACATGAGTCCACAGACATATTAGATCTCATGATTCAGTATGAGATCCTTTAGGTTGACCCTTTACGTTTTCCACTCACACTGCCTTGCCGCGCTGCCTTGCCTGCCTTTTCAACGTCTGCAGCAGCGGACTGTGGGTTCTCCCACACACTGTGAGAACCCTCTGACAAGGTACGGCTGGCCAGCCCTGCCTGGGACCTGCTGGTAACTGAGGTTCAGGCAGGTGGTTACAGATCTGGGGAAAGATGGGGATAGCACTGCTTATGGTGTTGTGGGAAGGTGTCCTCGCTCACGTGTGATCCCTGAGGGGACGCAGACTCACAGTGCGGGTGTTACTGACCTGTATTCATACTTCTGGTAGGGATTGGCTTAATGACCCCTGAGAAAATATCCAGGACCACGCTCTGGAAAGCTTCTGGGGGCTCAGTTGGGAATGTGGATTTCTCAAACCAAAATGTGAAGTGAAACACAGAGCCTTGGATAGACTACCTTTTGTTATTTGAAGTTATTGAATGGCAATATAACCTCTTGTAGTCTCTGTTTTGCAGAGGTGTTAAAGATTAATAAGTGCGTACTAAATACTGAGGGGAGGAAAATGTCTACCTGTTTCTCATTGCTTCACTTGGTTGGTTGTTTTTTTTTTTCCCTATAACTGCTTACATCATATTTTGGTAGAGTGTCCAGTCAGAATACTTTTCACCTAGGCTTAGAAGATGCCTGAAGATCACACATAAATTCAACATGCTGTTTTAAAACATCTTGTAATACATCATCTTCTTGAAACCTTGACAAAACAATTAACTGTGTATGAAAACTCATTTGGCTGTTGAACTGACTCTGTGCCCTGCCTTTTTAATTTGGATGGAGTTGTTTCTCCACCCTTGGAAAATGGAAACAGTAAAAATTCTCAAATGGCTGTAAGTCCTTTAAGCAACTTGGTTGCTGTTGTTCTTAGTAATAACATTATCTTGGCACTGGACTACACAGATGAGTGGTTCTGAGTGCAAGAAAACCACAGGTCACTTCAGCCTTCTCCTGGGCAAAGAAATACTACACTTGGACAGTCCTTTCTTCTGGTGCCAGTAACAATATTTCTGCTCCTCCTCTGTAGAACAGTGAAATAGTTAGTACATACTTGACCTGTGTTTTAAAATTAATATTCTAAGATATATGAATGAATTTGATGCTCCTGAAAATTAAAGGACTCCTAAGATTCAGAGAGACTTTGGCTTATTATGTAACCACACGTACATAATCCCAAAAGGCATGGGTTCTCAGCACGAAGCTCTGGTAATTTTCCTTATTCCTATCCAACAGTAATTTCTGTGGGTATTTTTTTTTTCATCCTATTTATCCAGGTTTTTATAGGGTGTATATCCCTTTGGTACTTGGATAAGAACATAAAATGCCTGTACTGGCCAGCTGCGGGTGCCCAGGGATGACTATAAGAACTGGGTTAAGCCTGTAGTAATAAGTCCCCAGTGCGCTGTTCCAGCATCCAGTGATATGTGGCTCAAGGACTTCATCAGCTGGAGGTAGTATCTTTGTACTTATTAAATCATGATGGATTTTTAATGTGGGATTTAGTCCAATTGCCTTCTGAGTCCTTGTAAACACATAGCAGCTGCCATGCCCTGTGACAGTGAGTTCAACAGCTTAACTATGTGAGGAGAAATCTCCTACTGTTTCTTTTGTACCTGCAGCACACTATTTTCCTTTGATTTCTCCTTGTTCTTGTATTAATAAAGAGAGTGAACAATGCTTCCACGTGCATCATCTCCAGACCCATCAGTCTAATGTTGTCAGTACATCTACTTTCTGACCTGTGACTCCCCTGTTATGAGAGGTCTGGATGATGACAGGTCTGTACTACCTGCGCCAGGTTCTCCTCTTCAGTGGGTGCAGCTTCAACAGAGCTGTGTCTATATGTAAGAGGAGAATTGGTGCTAACACAGAGCATCTTCCATGTAAGGATGCTTAGTCCTAGTTTGAAATGTATCCCTAATATACGAGGACCAGACTCCTCTCAAGTAGGGAGCGCAAATCATGCCAAGTTGTGGAACGGTATTTTAATCTGTGCTTGGAAGAGATATGTGAGACCATTTTGCTTGTGTCTTACAGCTAAATCACTTAAATGGTAAGTTTAATCTTGAGGTATTTTTATTGCACGATGTTGTTTAAATAATGAAACTGGCTTAATGGGAGATACGTTTAATAAACTGAATTTCAAATAAGGTTGAAATCCTGTACACTGGGTTTTATCTCAGTTAATAGCAATACTAGTTCAGTTTCTGAGCTGCATCATAATACAGAGATGAGATTTCTATTTGATATTGCAGTTGGTATTGAAAATGATTGATGACACTAATTTTTCTGGTGCTTCCACTGCATGCCAACTGTATTAATTGCTAATTGTTTTAAGATACACCTCTACCTATTTGAAAATGGGGGAGGGGGGAGGATGGCTGTCCTAAAGTGACTGGTAGTGAGCACTGTGAAGGTGAGTGCGAGTGATTAATTTACTAGATCCAATAAGGGCTTAGATGTTGCTTTCTAAACTGCATCATTTTACACTTGGTCTCCAGCTGTTCCCATGGCCTGACTCAGAAAGCTTGTTAATCCTGATGACTTCCAATTTACTAGACAATAAGTAACAGGCTTAAGAAGCAAAGTCTGATGGAACAAGACTTGTTTATTCAACTCTCAGCTTCCACTGACAGTGCACTTCATTGCCTTTAGACTGGCTCCGCTCTCCATAGCTCAGGGCTAGCAGGGGCTTCCATCGCTCTTCTTGCCATTTCAGACGTAGCACCTGGGTTCCTTAATGGGCTGTTGCTCAGGCTCCTGAAAGAGACGTTGGAGCAGATCCTATGCATTTGTATGGCTGACAGCCAAAGACAGATTGCCCTCTGGATGACGGGGCTTTGATTGGTTGCTGCCTTTCCCGTAGTTGCTTAAATTTGGGCAAACTAGCCATAAAATGCCACCAAATTAGAAAATTAGAGCACAATTCTCTGTTATATCACTGCCAGCAATAATAATGCAAAGCGTTGTACATTGGTTCCCATCTGGTGTAGTTTTCATTTTATGTGCTTTTTGCATTGGAGCAAAGGACAAGGGTAGAATATGTTCCAGAATTGGGTCATGGATAATTCTAACTAGGTTAACTTTGTGTCAATTTCCAAAATATGGTTCGTTAGCGGAGGGGTTCATTAGCAGTGTGTGTCCCATTACTGAGGGTAGTGGAGGGTGGTGGAGGGTGGTGGATTCTATGCCTGTCCTGCCACAGAAGACGGGAACCCAAGAACTCAAATCTATGCAAATTAAGAAAGCACATAAATAAGAAAAGAAGAATCTTTTTATGAAGTAATCTTTCAGATGTTTCTGTCTGCATTTATCTTGAAATATTAAATTGATTTGCCCTTGCAAAAAGATTTTTCTCACTACTGATCATTCAAAATATAAAAAGAAAAACTTTGCATTTTACCAGTTCTCCTTTGAATGATAAAGGGTATCAAAAGATTAAAGCAAAAAAGTGTTTATTAATCTTGTCTACCACAGTGCGAAAGTCTTACATTTCTGTTTAAATAAATATTCTTGTTTTTCTGTTTGTGACTGGATAATAAGAAAGATTACTGGGAATTCAACCCTATGCCCCACTCAGTGCAGTCCCTGAATGTCTGGGTGTCTATCCCTAGGGTACAGGTGATTCAGTGTTGAGATGGTAATGAGTGTGGCTTCTTCCAGAAGTGCAGGGGAAAGCATAAGAGCCCCAACACATAACCTGTGGAAATGTCAAAGATATATTCTTCAGAATCTGTGTCCCCAGTGCTCTCTGTATTTCCACTGGGGAAAGCAGCACGTGTGTAGAAGCTCTCATCTGTGTACTCAGTTTCACCTGCTCCAGACATCCCGGGCTGACCGTGCACTGGCAGACAGGCCATATATTGCCTGGATGGACTGACTCTTCATTGCAAGAGCAATGAGTCCAGAGTCTAGCGTAGGCACCGTGGCCATTTGTCAGGAAAGCCGGCAAATTGCTGCAATAGGTGAACAGGTATTACCACTAAAAGCAGCAGTCTACTGTTCAAAGCAGTAACACTGGCAGAAGTGTTTGCCTACTGCTGCTCCCAGGTGAGTGAATGAAAGCGAGATGAAAACCCACATTTTTCTGATTTTCTTTCTGTATCATTTACTTCTCTCTGCACACCTAAATTAAAGGAAAATGTTTTGTCCATTGCCAAAGAAGTTTAAACTATGGATGCAGAAACTAGAATTAAATGTATAATTTCAGCACTGTCCTCTTGCTCTCTGTTTCATGGAGAGACAGATCACAAAGTTCCTGTATCTTCTTAGGATGTTAAGGCTCTTGTACTTTTGCATCCAAAGTTGAGCCACTGAAGCCAGCAGACTGGACTGCAGTGCCATCATTGACTGTCCTGATGACACCTTGTCTTTACGTTTCTTCACAGGCTCCAGGTGGAGGGTGTCTTTGCATCCCTCCCTGTCTGAGGAAGAATTGCAGAATAGCTGTCTAAGACTCCATTGGCAGTGAGGGCAATGCTCAAAAAAGTTGTGATAAGTGTGATCTGCCTTCTCCTGTGTTAGTTATTTGTCTGTTTGTAACTGTTTAGAATTTGGACGATGGTGAGGAGGCTGGGGGAAGCATGTCAGATGCAAGGGAAAATGTGTGGAGGTGGCATCAAGAATTCAATCTGAGCACATAAGACTGGAAATTTAACTGCAGTTTAGCTTCTCTAAATGTAGCTCTTTAGAAGGAACCATTTGATTTTTGTAATCACTGTGTTTTTTTCTGATTCTTTCCTACTCAGCAGTATTTAGAACAGTCTTTGCTTTCCGTGATGAGAGCTCATTTCAAAAAAGTAGGCTGTAAAAATCTTTTTTGGGTCCTCCTCTTTGAAGGACATCTACGTGGGTTGCATGTTAGATCACGAGATAACCGTCAGGAAATGAGATGTTGCTTCTACCAGCAAGAACAGCCAGATTGCTGCTTCCTTCCCTCGATGCCAGGTCCTCAAACACACTGCACTCATCGGTTATTATCATCTGAATCTTTGTACTTTGGTAGAAATAATCTGTGATACAAGATGTGATGGTATCATTTAGTTTATGTGCAGTGAGCCTAGTGTTATTTAGCCTGGCCTGTGTTTTTTTATGACAGAACGTAAAAGACTTGTGTGTAACCTCCCACTAATCCAGCGCCGCTATTGCCTGCAGGATGGTATATAGGTTCCTATTGTGGAATTCCTATTATGGAAAATAAGCAAGTTGTGTGAAAAGGAGCTGAATTGCAGAATCCTCACCTCACAGTCGATGGCTCAGTGAGGAAGCATTTAATTGCTTGGTAACATCCTGGCTGGACTATACGGTGCACTTTCCGTGGGACGCAGTATGCAACTGTGCAGCATGGTTGTTGGTTTGTCAGTAGTGTGTGTCCATCTGCTTTATTTCCTGCCCTACCCAGAGGCTTGAGGAAGTAGCTCACTCAATAACACTCCAATTTACTGACTCCACAAATCAATCACTTGGCAATACGTGAAACCTTTTATGCCATGTTTGTAGCAACTTATGCCCATTTAAATAAGTGGAGTCATGTATGTTATCCCTTCAGCAGGAGGTGCAATAGGTGTAGTAGAACATTTTAGGTAGTAGAACATTTTAGGTAAATCTAGGTCTTTCTAGCAATACTAAATTAATTCCCAAAGAGGTATCTGTAGCTGATCTCTCAGGTCACTGGGTTGGTAATGTAGGACTGGTCAGACCATATGGGACAACAATCCCATCTATGTTCTATCTCAAATGACAGAGGTAATGGACATTAAGCTCTATTACCTGAACAGACCAGTCTCAGCAACTCCCCTCTTTTCTTGACATTTTTCTTCACACATAAAACGTTCCTTTCAGCACCAAATTTCATTCAGTTTTTTCCAGGCTTGGGAGTGCAGTTGAATTGGCAGGTTTGCTCTCTGGCCTGTGGGAGGAACCTGCTATAGGTCTCCAGTGTCCAACTATGAGCGTTATAACTGCCAGCAATGCCAGGCTGATTCCCCAGAGTGTGAGGCTTTAAACACACCATGAGTTGGTAATGACTGTAGGTCGCTATTATGCTGGCCAGGATGTGAATCAGTGACCTAGAGAAGGCAAGCCTGATGTGTCTTTACCATGGCCATGAGCCATCCAGGACTTCCTTTCAAACTATGTAAGGAAACTACCTGCACTGTTATTATATTTACATATTAGTGGAGATAATGAGATGCAATAAGTCTTGGTTTTTGCAGCCTATTTTCAATAGTGCAGTTCTTTTGCCCTTGATATACTGTTATGGGAGACCAATGATTAATGGGTAGACAGCGAGAGGATGGCTGAAGCTTGCCTCCCTGGAAGGCCAGGAGGTCTAACCAGCCAACCATTAGAAGCTCATTACTACAGCAATAAAAGGATTGATCCCTTAGTATAGCTCCCTTAGAACTTTAACAATTAACCCACGTGCAATTATATGCTGGCAGTATAAAGAGGCTGCTGATAAATCACATTTTTTGTTTCTAAAGGCAAGAGGGAAGAGAGATACTAATACACTGCAGCATATGGAATTAATATAAATTGGGAACTAATAAAACAAGCTGCTAGGAGCAGTGCTGCCATTGCAAAATTTTGAATAACTTGACAGTAGCAGCCAATTTATTGCATCTGGGCAGGGACCAGATTCTTCCCATATCAGGTGACTTGGCTCAGAGTAAACATGCATCTTAAGCAGACTACAGAAGGCAACAGAACTGGCTGGCAAAAATGAAGTTAGACCAGCTTGAAGCAGTGGCCTGAGAAACAATTAGGCTGCTGTAGAGTACTAATTGCTCCATTGTATTAGATGCAAACACAGAACCAAAATGTAGTTCCTACTCCCCAGTGTTAAGAGTTTATAGTTTTCTAGATAGCAATGTATGAAATGGCGTACAATAGATCTGGTAAAAGACAGGTTGTGAGGGAGAAACACATTCTGCGTTTCCATGTACTGAGGGCGCGTCTGCACTGAGCTAAGGAGACCAGGGCTGTCTAGCTGAATCCCATTAATTGCCTGACTTGCTTCTCTGGCCAGTCTTAAGAAACCCAGTTAAATTACAGGTCTGTGGCCAGAGTTGTTTGTTCCTCCCCAGGGTAGTCTTGCAAGATAAACACTGCTTATGCAAAGGAAATAAACCGCAATAGTAAATCGATACACATACACTGTCTCCAAGAAAGGGCTTTAGTGGCCCCAGTCTACCTCGCACAAGGTAGATACCCAAAGTTTTTACATATTCTTCCTCTGCTTTCTTTGCCAGGTAGAGCGATTGCCTTTTCTGGAGCTCTCCTTGGAGCATTTTGTAGGGCCCCATAGGGCTCGCTGTAAGACTGTTCAGAAATCAGCCTGGGAAAATTCTGTTTGTTACTGTAGCTCTTCAGCTTCCAATATCTCAGACATTTTACCTTGAGTAGAGCAACAGGGGGACGTGCACACTGATTTCTCTCTGTGTTAGGTCTGCAGGCCGTCCTGTAGGGTGCCAGGTGGATTAACACGGGAGTTTAGCAGGATGTGGGTTGTTCTCCCTTTGAGTCAGTATTGCAGCAATGCTTCAGCACATGGATTTCTGTACGCCCTCTCAGGTGATTTTAGAAGCACTAGCAGCTTTAGGATGGTAAACTAGTAATAATAGCACTTGGTACTAACTCGCTTTACTGTTAGAAAAGCAGAGTCGGAGTACATAAGATTTGTGCAAACCACTTGTTCTCAGTTCTAGAAACATCGCTAACTGGAGTCCTAATTCTCTGATAACCCAGCTGCCCCTAGATATACAAATGAAATATAAATTTGAGTGATGTAACATAGGAAAATGTCAGCTTTTCATCCCCAGGATCTTTTTCTAGAACTGTTTTTAAGCGGCTGTAAAGAGCCGGTTGAATAAACTCACTGATTTCTTCTGCTTTGCCATTGACCTGTATTTATTTTCCCTTTTGGATCTTACACAAAGTTGCTAAAATAAATGGGCATTGATCTGTGTGCTTATTTAATTGCATAACTGTATGTATTCCTCTGCTTAACTTACAAAACTTCACAGAAACCCCCTATTGTAATGGAATTCTTGCAATTTATGAACATCAAAAGAACTGACAGCAAAGACCATCAAATCATAATTTTGTTTCCCATTCCCCAAATATACATATAGTCACTAAAATTTCTGAGAAGATGACTACTTGATTTGCATCATAAATGCAAACTTTTAAGAAGTCAGCAGAATCTTAGTTGTCAATGCAGCAAAGCTAAATACACTTAAGACATGAATGCATTTTATTAAAAATAGAAAGATATAGGTGAATATAGGGCATTTGAGAAGAAAAGTATTCTTTGCCTAACTCTAATGGTTGATCTATGAAAGAAAAAGTTTATGAATTTAGGCGACTTTATAGGTCTAAAGGAAGTAGCCAAGAGCTGCTGTTGGCCTTTCTAACCATGAGGGTCTCTACAAGGTTAGCGTGAGAGCACGTCCTCTCCTCCTGCCTCAAAACAGCAACTCCCCTGTGCATAGATTCAAGAGCTCAACTGATGTTGCTGTGGCAATGTGTGCATCCACTCTTAACAACTGCTTTCTTTTCATTCTCCTTTCATGACCTGAGTTCCTCTTGAGGGAAGGATTGCATATTTTAGAGGCCCAGTTTTAAAGCTACAAATATTTGCAGCATGAAGGAGTATTTAGGAAGGTATTGCTGTGTGCTTGCCCTAGTTTCATGCTTCTCACTATGCATTTGCAGTGTCCCTGGAGACAAAATATTGAGTTAGACTAACCTTTTGTCTGACTGGGATGACTGTTTTGTTTGTACATATCTTCATCAGAATATACATCCAATTTTAGAATTGAGCAACACTCCAGAGATTTCCACAAAGAATTGTTTCTATTCGTAGAGGCTCTTCTTGAACATTCACTGCTGTGTGAAGGGTCTCTTGTGTTACTTTTGCTGTCTTCAGCACAGCAGGCAACACTGCGTCTTTTTTTCATCTTACAGTCAGAGATACAAGGCATGAGATCTTTGAGTGCCCTTGGAGGACAGGATGTGAAAAAAGAACTTGTGCACTCATTTCTGTTACGTGTACAAAGGGCAGCTCGCATACACACAGAGTCTTTCAGAGTCTGGATTTAAGTTGTTGGCATCACTTGACATTTTTAGGCGGCATTTCCAAAGAAAGCGTTGATGTGCACTAGCTTTAGGTAGTCTCTGAAAACTGTTGAGTATGCATCTGCAAACCTAGGATTTCATAATCATTATTCTCCAAAAAACAGCTTTGTTTCAGCCCACATGCAGTGTGGTATTTAGTAGTTTTACAGGCTTAGCCAAGTGTTTCACAAAGACATAATGTTGTTTCTAGGCAGAGGTATACCCTGCTCCAGGAAACGGGAAGAACGTTTCTCAAAAGAAGCAGCAGGTGAGAAGTACTGACTTAGCTGTGGTGTTGGTTAGTTCCTCAGGGGAGGAACTGAAAAAGTCTCTGAGAAGGTGGTTCAAAAACCTTCACTGAGGACTGGGATTAACAAGGCTGAGAGCTATCAGAGACTGCTGTTCCTATGACCATGCTACACCAAAACAGCAGTACCGGCTGCACAGCGTGAGCTCAATGTGTTCAGAGCTGAGTGACTTATTAGATCTTCTTTCCTGAGCATGCGTCCACTCTCCCACAGCCATTCCCTGGCACAGTCCTGTACAGGGCTGTGCAGATGGGAAGCATTAGGCCATTCTCCCATCCTTGCGCCATCAAAATCCCCTTTTCCATAAGAGTCTAGTCCAGTACCTATGACAGAGGTCATTAAGGAGACCAGAATGGGGCCAGGAGACTAACAAAGTTTGATAAGTAGATGTAAATCTGCCCCCTAGAATATAACAGATGATAACAAGCTGACTAGTCAAAAACATCGTAATGTACTGTGCGTGCAGTGCAGTCAAGGCATAAGTTTAGCAGCAGATTCAATATTACAATATACTGTGCGTGGTGAGGAGAGCCGAGTTACAGGTGCTGTGGGAGCTATAACCACAACTTTCTTGGCTTTCGCATTTTCATTTTTTTTCTTCATGCAGCCTTTTTGGAAGAAGAGCCATTTCAAAAACTGAAAAATATCTTTTTGCAAGGAAACAATGCAAGTGAGAGTGAGATGTTATAACCTGAGAAGCTACCAGGGAGTCCTTGAGCTGAAAACCAAGAAAGATTCCCTCCACATTTGGGCACGTGTTTCTGCAGTGGGCTGCCATCAGGAGCCTAGAGACTGCATAGTTATCCACGATAAACAAAATGCCAAGGTGGTACTTCAGTGCTATTGTTTTTATTAACAATGGTGCAAGATACTAAAAAAGCCATAAAACCCAATTATTTTCCTCTCAACTCTATCATCGGAAATCTCGGCACAGTTGCGTGATTGCTTAAACCTTATCCACCAGAGTAATCCTTGATGATGTGCAAACCCTTCAATGTGTCCTGCCAAATGATCTGCCTGAAGCAAAAGTGATATTCTTTACACAAAAATACCCCATTTCCACCAAAACATGAGTCACTTTCACCTTCTTCTCATGTAATAGTCATCAGTGTGCAAGTTTCCATAAGGTTCACCAGCTTATCAACTCTATGCACTTCTCACAGCCCATCAGAACCATCCCTCCTGCTGCATTCCCTTAGCTCACCAAGACTGGGCTTCATACAACATCTCTTTAGCATCTTATTTAAGCAATTTCCTTAATAGCTGCTACAAAGGTACCTTACAAATCTCCCCTTTGCTACTGGCTGAGGGAGGCCGTGTTAGATGGGGAAGAGACAGGTAGAAAGGCAGGCTGTGCAGGTGCGGTGGGAAGTTCCCACTGTGCCTGTTGATGGGGTCCACAGCGCTGACAAAGAGTTGTGGGGTGCAGTAAGTGCCTGACAGATCTGATAACTTACTTCCAGGATGAAAGTGCGGTTAGGTTATGCTGGTATAGCATCAGCTTAATGTTTAAGAGCTCCATCCAACCAAAACCACCTTGTTGCAGACTCCAGTTTGAAATCAACTGTGGCCGATACTCCTAAATTTTAAAGAGGAAGAAATTAACCCAGATTTCAAGGGCCATTCTAATACAACTTCCTGGGTTTGTGCCAGAACCTCACCATATGTTGAAACTGAGGCCATAGCTCTGTTTCAGGTCAAGGCCATAGATTAACGTCCTGCCACATCCAAGCCAGAAACCTCCTGGGTTTTGTCTTGTGTCAGCATTTGCTCTTTTCCATGTTGTTCCAATCACAATACCTTTTCCCTTAGTACCACTACCAGCAAATACTTTGCCCAGGACATTTCTGTACTGTAACTTCTTTTTGTTGTGGCTGGTCGGGCCTGGCTGTGTAAATAATTCTTGCCTTGGATTGAGGCAGGAGTGCTCAGAACGTGCTGTGCTGGCCTGGCAAAATGTGTGCTGGGTCTCTGCTTTTCCTTCCAGCTAGAGCTGTGGTGCCATCAATATGCTAATTCAAAGCAGCTGAGAGCAGAACTCCCTACCTGCAGCTTTTTAAACTCAAACATTTTTTAATCAGTTTCCTAATTGGGACCTAGGGGACCCCATTATGCTTTAATAATTCATTGGACAAAATCTATCTCTTTTTCTTTTAAAATCCTTAATTATGAGATGCATTTTAAATGAGTTTGATCATGGTGAATAACTATGTGTTCCAGGCTTTTTTTTTGGTCCCCTTTTATAAGATTGGCACACAGAAATGCTCTGGAATCGGACCTAAAATACTCCATATGGACAGTTTATTTAAGGCATTGCCATTGTCTGGATCCAGTCACCACACAATGATAACATTTTTTTACTCAGTTGTTTTCTTTGTCTTTGCTTTATCGGTGACCACAGTGATTGGTATGTGTCACTGT
Organism: Pluvialis apricaria; assembly: GCA_017639485.1. Taxonomy (NCBI): domain Eukaryota; kingdom Metazoa; phylum Chordata; class Aves; order Charadriiformes; family Charadriidae; genus Pluvialis; species Pluvialis apricaria. Next base: position 23,885,269 of record CM030012.1, on the reverse strand, counting down.
GGTCAGATTGATCTGTGCCCCAGACAGTTTAAAGGACTATATAAGATACTGTGTTTGAAGTTTGGAACTGACAATATAGACCAATAATTTGCGTGGTATATATTCCATAGGCACTACAGGAGAATAAATCAGTTCATCACAACACTTCTACAAGCAGTTTCTTCCTAACCTTATCTTGCAATTGGCACCATGCTGTCCCTCAGTTTGAGGACTGAGATTTACTGCTATTTAAGATTCTTACCACTTAAAGATAAAAGCCCTTTTTCAGCCCATAGGCAGACACAATCAGAAGTACCCCACCTTGTAGGAGGAAGCTCACATATACACAAAACCAAAGCTCTCTCTTATTTACTCTATATATGCTGATACACTGGCTGTCCAGATTGTAAATCATCTTTTTGTTGTATCTCAGCTTACAAGGTGAAGACAGAGTTTTATAACACTTACACGAACTATTAATTTAGTAGTTAGTCAATTTGCATGAAATTTCTAAGATGCTGATTAAACTCCAAGCCAACATAAATTTCTTGTGAAAGTTAGATTAGATTTTCCTAGAGACTATCTTATGCTCCCTTTTCTTGAGTACTGATGAGGAACTCAGCAACATTGTTCCCAGGATTTCAATGACTGTCTTCATCATTTAATTTTCGTGTGAGCCCCCATACCACCTCTTTAGACTGGAAACCACCATGAGCTTTGCTTAGTGACTGCACACAAGAGGCACAGTAACAGTCCTTAGAGGTATCAAGACAATTAATTTCTTCTTGGTATGTCTGTAGCCTGTGTATGTCCTGCGTTTTGCTGTTTGTTAGATAACTGCATTCTTTGAAAGAAAGCAAAGTAGGGATGGTATCTATCAAGAAACCGAGTGCTTATAGGGGAATTTGCTCCCACTGAGCGTTTGATCTCTGAATTTGTATTTGTTGGCAGCTTCTTGAGATTTTGGAGTTAATACTTACCTCTAAATATGTGATTTATAAGGTGAGTAATAAATACGCTGAGTGATGACAGGGAACCTGAGGTTGTTGCTATGGAAACTAGCTGCCAAGAGATGTAGGAAGAGTTTGCTTTGGAACTTTATATGGGGCCTGGATTTTGGTCCTGGGGAAATGATTTGCTGATGGAGAGATCCAACACCACTGAATATCTACCTTTAAGACCTGTATTGAGAGACATGGTGGGAGTCTGTTTATTTCTTCTAGGGGCTGCCTTTTCTCCAAGTTTTAAGTATCAACTAGTATGCTCAAATAAGATTGCTTTTGGCATCCATATTGTTAGAATAAAAATGCAGATATCTGCAGTAAACATGAAAGTTCTGAGATGACTTGGCTTAGAAGAATCTCACCATCTCTTGGCTTTGAGCACAGGGGGACCTGAGGGTGACTTGTGTATTTGACTGAATGTCTAGGATTAGGTGCGGCAAGCTCTTGGACTTATGTGTATAAACAAGGTAATGTGCTTGGTTTGAAGGAAGAAAGAGAGGCACTAGTAATAATTCTTTGCGGAATGATGTCTATATTGAGGAAAGGAAATCCAGTAGAAGGTTTCCAGTAACTACTGGCTAGAGGCAGCTGTGCTGCCATCTGGGACACAAACGAGTGTAGGGACATCTAGTAAATCAGCTCCAGAAAGCTACCTAAGGTAGTAGGAATGGTGACAGTCAGAATCAATATGTGCATGGTGTTAAATAAATGAGAGCCAAAGAAACTAAAGCATTTCTTCTACCCAACCGTCCCCACTATGTAAATGTGTGTTTGCTCTTTGGATCTTAACTGTAAGAAAAGCACAAAACGATTGTAATTATGTTGTGGGGCCATAGAGAAATCATATACAGCTGAAAGGAGACCCTGAGGGAAGTGCTGCGCAGCATGAATATGGCCAGTATGTTTTGAGGGAAGGCAGTTCTAAACCAAGGGTACACAAGTCAGCCTGAACTGCTTGCTTTGGTGCCAGAAAGGACTCCTTGGTCCTATTTTACTGAGTTTTAGACATGCAGTAGGAGGAATATGTGCTGCCGGTAGCCAAACAAACTGAAATATTATCAAAAGAAGGAAAAGGGAAGAACCAGATCGAAAAAGAGCAGGAAACAGATAGGTGCAGGGGAGATGCATCACAGTTCATCTCAATTTTTCTTCACCCGGGCAGGAGGAATCCTGTCTTCTCCATTGTCCTAGGACATGCAACATACTTTGGTATGGCGGTCTTGCAAACTTTATTTTCCTACTGCAAACACAGACAAATCAAATATGTATGTCCCTGACACTGCTTGTTCTGCCATCACCCGAACTGGGAAAGCAGCTTCTGCAAAAGAAGCAGCAGACGTCAAAATGCATGACACATCCTCTTAAAAGAGAAAGCAAGTCCCTCTGTGTGAATAATTGCATAATAAATAAAAGCTCTTCTTTCTCAAAACTGTTGACATTCTGGGTCAAACCTCTCCCTGGTGTAATTCCCCCATCTTCAGTGAATTTACATGAGAAGAAAAGTGGTCCTCTCTGTTTAGAGACAGAGGTGATTCTGCCCATGTATTTGCCTTGCAGCTTGGAAAATTAGTTGCAGCCTTGTGTCTGTGTGTGTCTGTGTGTGTAATACATACAACTGTGCATGTGCACACGTATGTGTGTGTACGCATTAAGAAACTAAACTTCATCTGTGTTACACATTTTAATGCTCTAATTTATCAGTTCTGATGCATTCTTCCAGGCCCATTTTACCTGCTACAATTTGCCTATTCACTTTTGATGTAAACTTTACTGTCCCTTAACTTGCAGTGAAACAGGATTCTCATGATAATTTTCAGCATTAAAGAACAAAACACTCTAGATGGAGTTTCAGTACCATAACAATCATAAAAGCGGCTAGAAAGTCTATCACTTACCTACTTTTTTAGGTTCTTCAAGTCATAGCTGCTGATTAAAATGAAGTTTCTACTCCTTTTTTCCTTGTAGCCTAAACACAGCTACAGCAGAAAAGGCTGAACCCTCGCTGCCTCACAGAGATCAGTTTGAGGATCAAGCTCTGTTGCAGAACACTTATTGTGGAGATGAGGTGAGAAACAGCAAATACCAACTGGATTGCCCAGTGCTGCAGTTGGCTATGAAGCATTAGCAAAAAAGGAAGTCATAAATTTGACCTCAAACCAGAATAAACTGTCAGTCACTTAAACAAACAAACAAACAAAGTCGCTTTTCTGGGCTTTTATCTGTGCAGTGGGAGAGCACAAGTATAGGTCTCCAGCACAATTTGAATTGCCTTCGTTTTCACTGAAAAGAATCAGGATGAGACCCACCTAAATAGATCTTCAAGACATAAGGGTGATCTTACTATTTGCACCAACGGAAAGAGATCAAAATAGGTCAAGTGCGAAATAAGAGCTGGTGTAGGAATCTGGGTATCTCTTGGGTAGAATACAAGGTTGTTGAACAATCTTTCTGGGAAAAGCACATACCCAGCAAAAGCATTCCTCTTTAGCGCTCTGATGCACATTTTTCTTCTTGTCTGAAATGTCAATTTTACTAATATTATCACATTTCTATACAAAAATGTATCTGAAGTTTATAGGGAAATATACTGAGAAATTCAAAGCAGAGATAATTGTTTTTCAGACAGGCGATTGCACCATGAAAATGACTGTAGCAGGTCGTGACTGAAGGCAATAGATTCTCAATATATGAGAAAAGAATATTAATCTAAGGAACAAAATGACCAGAAGTTTTCATAAATATCACCGGTCTCACTGGGTGTTTCGGGGAAGGTTCTGGAAACGCTTTCCACAGGGCCTAAACACAGCAACCAGTTTGAAATGAAGGCTGAAGTGAAGAGGGATGGGTAAAGAAGTATATTATTGCACGTCCGGTTACTGTCCTGCTGTGACATGCTGTGCACACCTTCTCAGAGCTTGGCACAATTTTAGATTTCAGTCTTTCACCAGCACCTCTAGGTTTGAGGCGAGTGTCTCAAGTGTGCAACCTTCCTTTGGAGCATCTGGTGCCGGTCAGTGTCAGAAACACAACTCTGAAGTAGCTGGATAAGGTTTTGACAATTTTCATGTTTCTCTGCCAGGCAGCTTAAAACCCCATCATATTTACATTCTATAAATAAGGTATTTATGTAGGTTTTCTCTTAGAATCAATCACAGAATCACCTAGGTTGGAAGGGTCTTTTAAGATCATTGAGTCCAACTATCAACCTAACACTGCCAAAACCATCACTAAACTGTGTCCCTAAGCACCACATCTACATGTCTTTTAAATACCTTCAGGGATGGTGATTCCACCACTTCCCTGGGCAGCCTGTTCCAGTGTTTGATAACCCTTTCAGTGAAGAAATTTTTCCTAATATCCAATCTAAACCCCTCCTGGTGTAACTTGAGGCCATTTCCTATTGTCCTACCATCTGTTACTTGGGAGAAGGACTGACCCCAACCTCGCTACAACCTCCTTTCAGGTAGTTGTAGAGAGAGCAATGAGATCTCCCCTCAGCCTCCTTTTCTCCAGGCTAAACAACCCCAGTTCCCTCAGCCGCTCCTCATAAGACTTGTGCTCTAAACCCTTCACCAGCTTTGTTGCTTTTCTTTGGACACACTCCAGAATCTCAGTGTCTTTCTTCTAGTGAGGGGCCCCAAACTGAACACAGTATTTGAGGCGCAGCCTTTTCTGTACCTCTCTGATACCTTTCCTGTAGAGAAGATCTTGCTGTACAGCCATATACTTCACTGTGATAAGCGTTGATGTTTTCATAATGTGCAGTCTGCTTTTTACACCTACATATAATTGCACCTGCCTAATTAGAAACTGTATTATGAAGGAGGGAAAGTATTGAAACGATCAGCTCTATTTTATGTACTGTAACATGGAAGGAAAAGTGCTGCATTTTAAATGGAATAAAAATGGTTGAATTAGCACTGCATGGTGCCACCATAGAAGAATAGGTGTTGGGTGTACTGCAGAAAGTTGGCTGCCTTGCATGTTCTTCAGAACATGAGGTTCATCCCCACCACCCAGTAAGTGCTGATGCCAACAAGGTTCAATTGCTCTTTGCCACTCAGACCACTTTTCCCTTAATAAAATGAGGAAAGATTAGAGATATGATGCTACCAGACCATCTTCCTTCTCTCTCTCTTCCCATTTTTCAATGCGTAGACACAGCATGTGATTAATGCTTGTGAATAGTATATTCAATAAGCATTTTCTGTGCTAGAAGCTATCATGCTACAAGCTAACTTAATGTACTTCATGCACGATGTGGCTTTTTTCCCATTGCCATCAGAAAGGTGTGAGGAAGAGCAGTGACATGCTCCAGAGAATGGAAAAATCTTTTGAAAAGGTTTGTGATAAAACTAGCTTAATGTTTTTCAGCCACTTGGCTTCATGAATATCACATCCAACTACATGGGCTATAACACAACACTTAGATGCAAATGCGAGTTTCCCCTGTCAGTATGTATTTAGTGTAGTGTAGCCATTTAAACACTTCATTTAAAGAACGGGTGAGGTGATCTCAAGCTAAATCATAAGGCTTCTGATCTACTTTTTGGGAGTTTTCAAAGAGATGGCCACACAAAGAAGGATCTGTGGTTTACTCAGACCTTACTTTGACTGTAGTGGCTATTTTGTTCATGAGAAGGATGTCTGGATTTGATCCTGAGTTGACAGGAGCTGTCCCCTCCTGCGTCCCTACCTGTTGCTCAAGTAGCTTGTATTATATTGCTGCTATTTGAGTTACTAAATGTGATTGTGGATATAACAGTGGTCAGAACTGAAGCCTTTATTGGCCTTATTGGAAGAAAGACTTCGGGGTCCACTGCACTGTAAGGCACAGTAAGCACACTCTCTCCTTTCCTTGTGTTGAGCTTAACAATATTTCCACATGTCCCATAAAATAAACACATGGCTTGATATACACAGCTGACATTTGTGAGGCTTCAACATGACAATGCCACTGTTTTAAAAATAATTTAAATATTGTTATTGATTTGACAGCAGGAAGAAGTTGACAAGTGGAGATGGAATACTATTTACGTTGTCATATCCCATTTCCATTTGTTTGGCTGCTTTTGTGAGGGATGATATGTTGGAAAATAAGATACAGCATCTATCATCATTTACTTGAGTGTAGAAAGTTGCATTTACAGTCTTTACAACACGGTAATGCATTCTGCTCCCCATCACTCTGTAGTAATGTTGGACTAAATCTAATGACTTCTACAAGGCTTCTTGATATGATAGCAGAGTAAGATTGCTTAACAAGTCTAAATAGGATGACACGGTGGAATTTCCTCAGCATTTAAAACTTTCTTTAAAGTCCAACACTGTACAAATTAGCACTGTGTTTGAGAATGGTTGCATCAAATACAAATTAAATTGGACAACTGTGTTAAACTAGTGTAGTCTCATCAGAATTTTTATTGTCTGCAGTATTGGTCAAGTAAGATAATCTCCCAATATCTGCTGCACAGGGTCATAACAAGATACTAGGGACCAACACACAAAATACCTTCACAAACGCGACTTAGAGAAAGTGTTTACTCAGTTTCATCCAACTCTTGGGAGGTATCTGAAGGTGAGGCAAAGCTCTGCCAAAAAAGAGGTCACTGACATTTTTAATGGTTGGGTTTTAGATGTTGGCTGTTTTATATTTTTAGCTTTAGAGCTGTGACCTGCTTTTAACCTAATGTGACAGGAGGTCTGAACGATGTTAATTGCCAACAGAAAAGAAAGATGATCGATAAGGATCTGAACCTGCAAACTCCCAGTACGCATTTATCTCCACCAGTGAGAAAGCCCAGTTAAAATCAATGAACCAGAAGCAGTTGTAAACCTAAGCAGATGTATGCTTGAAAAACCGTGAGATTCCGCTTTCAGCTCATGGAATAGCGGGCTATTTTTTTCAGTAAAAGTATCTGTGCACAGATCCAACTCCCAAGGTTCATGGGTCAGTAGTGGAACTGCAAGTCTCAAAAGAAGCGAGAACACTCCTGGAAATCTTTCTCATAATTGAAACGAAGGATGCTTTTTCCTCTGAATCCATAATCAGGCTAGAAATAGGGAATAAGTTTTAATGTTTTTGGGCTTTTGTGTATCTTATCTGAAGAAGATAGTTTTTCTATCTAGAGTGCATCTCACTTGCTGGGAGTCCTGAGAGCAGGGTGAAAAGTTGGACCTTTAAAAGACCTATTTGTTCTCCTCTAGGTTGCAGGCTTGTTGGATGGCCTTTTACAATGCACTTTCCTTCATTTTTGTTTCCACTCCCTCCTCTCACTCTCTCATGCCTGTGGCAGATTAGAGGAAACCTTTGACTGACAATATATAAATAGTTTTTATGAATAGTAAACTTAGGAGCAAGGCTGCCAATACCTCTCAGAATCAGGGAACTTTGGAATGGTATTTACAGTGAAGTCGAGTTCAGATAGGTGCTGAGAGGTAAACAGTTTATGGCCACATCACTTCTGCAGCAGAGCAAAATAGTCAAACGGGGCTAATGGCCATTTTCAGCTCTGAAGAAGACACAAATTTTTGGGGGGAGAAGTGGGTTATTTCATTTTTGTGTCTATTTTTGACTTTTTTTTGAACATTTGGTGCACCTTTCATTGAAAGCATTCAAAGTTTTGGCAGTCTTTATTGACTGTCTGAAAGACAGCAACACGGATTTATAGTATGTGTAAAAGGATCATTGTAGTCATCAATGAATTGCATCCATTTCTGGAGAGAAACACAGCAGGTGCTTCACTGAACACAGCAATTCAAAGCAATAACATAAGATAAGATGAAAAGCCTGTCATATAGTAGAAGAGCAACAGAAAGATTGGTAGTAAGTAAGAATTAATATATTGAGGATAGCCCTTTATTTCTAAGAAAGGCATCATTGTGAAACATTATAAGTAGTCAGGATATAGCAGCAGAGTGCACCTTATAATCAAACCGCTAGTAACTTGGAAGAGTGTGACCTTTATTGAATTTATGAATTCATAAATTCATTGTTCCTGAAACCGATTCATATTAGAGATGGCTTTGAAAAAGTCAAAACTGGATACCAGGGGAGAGGCAGAAGTAGATCTGTGCTATACCACATTAGTCTTCCTCTTGTTTCCCATATTCTTTTATATGTGCATGTAAATGCAGTGGCAAAAAACATAAGCTGATAAATAAAAAAGCAGACACAGAGCAAAAAAAATCCCATTTGAAAATTCTGACTCTGTTGATGCCCTGAATGTTTTGATTATAGTCCAGCTTAGCCACCTTCTCTTTCACCATGGCTTGAAGTGGAAAGCCAAGGGGTTTTGATCACCCTGAATTGCCCTGTGTGTCACAGTTCCAGAAACATCTGCGAAAATCCCTCTCTGCTGATTTGCTCTTACAATTCACAGTGTTCAATGGCTCTTGATTTGTTTCATTTCTCATGACAGATGTGATGGTCTAGTGGTTGTACATGGGGCAACAGTGTACAGCATGTAAACACAAAGCACAATTTTTTCCTGCAACTGTATCTGCCAGATTTTAAAAGGGAAAAAGAAAAGTGTGGGGTTTTTTTCTGTGCATTGGTGAACACTTATTTCAGATCTCAGATGCAAGCAAAGACAAAAACTCAAACTGTGCAGAAAATGAAATCTATGTAGATACTTACAGAATGATGGAGAGCATCTAGTGAAGTGTCCAAAAGGCTTTCTCTGCCACATATTGTATGGATATACACTGTGAATATCCACCAATACGATCTGGGATAATTTATAGTAGTTGCCTAATTCTATTGGTGATTTTAATTGGGTAGATGATTCATCTTTGTTTGTTGGCTCATTGCTACATAATATTTTTGTTCATTATTATGCATCTGCATTAGTCCTTTGGGATTGCACATGCGTAGTTTCTGTCATCCAGGAAGGATATTATTAAGAATAAGCAGAGGACCAAGTTGCACTCCTTTCTTACCTGTAAATGGGACTAATAATACTTTTCCCATCTTACCAATTTAAATTGCACAGCTTTTGGGACACAGTCTCTCTTATATTGGATTTATCCTGCCTTTTGCAAGGAAGCACTGGCTCTGGCTTCAGAGTCTGTGTGGTTCGTTAGTGTGGTTGAGAAACAAATTGCCAGAGGACTGCAGTGTCAGACACCCTTCTCCCTCCTTCACTTCTGTGGGCTTTGTTAGGGAACAAATGTCTGTGCAGCACTTGGTTGGGAACTCTTATCTTTTGAGTTATACTTTATTCCTAGCAAAGGCCAAAACTCACTGGTTTTGGCCAACCTAAAACATCACTCTCCTTGCCGACATGAGCTGTTGGAAAACAAAGTTTTCACAGGCAGCTCCCTGAAACACTGAAACACTGAGAGTGAAGGAGGTGTAATGACCTCTAGTCCTCCAGAAGCTTTAGATGGAGGAGACTATCTCCTGGGCCACTGTGAAGTGAAGAAGACGCACGCTGAATCAGGTGATGAGAAGCAAAGCCTGAGCAAGGGACAAAGACTCTAGAAAAAAAGAAAAAACACTGTGAAAAATGACTCTGAGCCTCAGATAACCAGTCAAATTAATTGTTGCTGTTTGAACACCCTTTGACAGTGTATCAAGGAAGGCCACCTACTCAGGTCAGCTTCCATATCAAGAGTGAAACAGGGAACTGATTTAGAAGAAAACACTCCTGTCCTGAAGGAGGACCTGAAAGAAAAATACCACTACAAACCCCAGGACTTTCTAGCATGTGTTTTGTCTTCTTTCTTGCCCAGCAAATCTCTGTAAAACTTTATTTCCTATTTCATTAGAGAATTGGATCTATGGGGAATCTGGCTGTTGAAGTGTAGATCAAGGCAGGTCTACAAAGGCTTTTTTCTCAGGCATATTCTCGTAGCTTGGCTCCTGGAGGAGATGAGGGAAGAGGGAGTGACATCCTGAGAATACTTCAATGCTCTGCCAACGTGAACAGCATTTTGGCTTCACTCACACTGCTGGGGCACAGCATCGGTGCTATTATAACTTACAGAATCATAGAATCATTTAGGTTGGAAAAGACCCTTAAGATTCAGTTCAACTGTAAACCTAACATTGCCAAGTCCACTACTAAACACTAAACACCACGTCTACCCGTCTTTTAAATAGCTCCAGGGATGGTGACTCAACCACTTCCCTGAGCAGCGTGCTCCAATGCTTGACAACACTTTCAGTGAAGAAATTTTTCCTAATATCCAATCTAAACCTCTCCTGGTGTAACTTGAGGCCATTTTCTCTTTTCCTATTGCTGTTATTTGGGAGAAGAGACTGACCCCCACCTTGCTACACTCTCCTTTCAGGTAGTTGTAGAGAGTGATAAAGTCTCCCCTCAACCTTCTTTTCTCCAGGCTAAACAACCCCAGTTCCCTCAGCCGCTCCTCATAAGACTTTTTATCTCTATATACATTTTAGTACTTCTTTATATCACAGTTTTTTGTGTAGAATAAAGATGATGTCACATTTAGATATGACATAGTCATAGTATCAGAAATGCATGTTAGTCATACAGATTGGATTGTATTTTAATCTATGTAGAAAGTGCCCATATAGTGTAGTGTAGCTATCCAAGATAAATGGTATAAGGAAGAAAAACCTGACTTTACCATTGTGCTTAGCTAAATCACCTTAAAATTATTCAACTGTTCATTGCAGGTCATGTAATAAAGTCAAGTTAGAGACTAGTAAACTAAGCTGACTTAGACACAGTCTAACAAGAGCTGCACAAAGAAGGGGAAAGGCTAATTTATTTTGCTTCTCATCCCTCTGCAACTGTTGTGTAGGTTGGTATTGCTAATTAAGACTGCTATATAACATTAACAGAGAAGAAATATGAACTGAGATCAGGAAGGTCTGGGTCTGATCTTTGCTGCCACCTGCAATAGAGCGGTGTGAAATTCAGAGGTTATGAAATCCAGCACATATCTCACTCAACAGACACAATATAGTTCCACTGCCAACATTTTTTCCCATTCTTTCCATAGTCTGTCTTTCAATACACATTGTAAAAGTATGATTTCCTTCTAGATTTCATTTAGAAATACCTGCAATAATTGAAGGCTAATCTGTTCTCTGAGCCTTTGCTGATGGGACTATAAAGCTGGGGTCAGGTGCAGGATTTCTATCACCAGCATCTGAAGCCCTCTGTTCCTAGAACAGGTGAAGCACAGGTGAATGAATTAGGAAACTTGGACTTACCCCCAGGCTTTTTTTCATTCCTTAGCTTTCCTGCTGTGTAGGTCATTTCATCATCTAATGGGGGCTGAACTTAGGTTGTCAACCATGCCGCTTAAACTAATAACCTTTAAGGCCTTGGGAATAGGTTCAGGTCACTGCATGACAGAAAGGTGGATCCAGATGTAGGTTTCCCTTCCCCTTTGAAAGCAAAAGCATTTCCATTTAGGCCTCCCTCATCAGAGCGTGGACATTTTTTGCGTTATATCTTTAATGGAAAAATCTGTACTTGGGTCTTTAATCTTGGCTATGAGGCTTTCTCCTATCCCTTTCTCTCCTTGGAAACCATTTTTCCTTTATTGTCCAAAAATATTTCATGTCCCTGACACCCCCTCAGACCCCCAGTCCCATTGCCAGGATCCAGGAAGGGAGCTCAGCTCCTGGCAGTGCAGGTGGCAGTAGATGGCAGCAGCAGTCCATGCCGGGAGCTGTGAGTGGCAAAATAAGCGATAGAGGGGCTCACAGGAGGCTGGCATTTTAAATATCATCATTTTTTTTCCCCTGACACATCTCTGGTTCTGACTTTTTCCCCCAAATCTCGTACATGTTCTATAACAATTATCCAGAAGGGGTTTTCATTTTATTTGCTGTTACACTTCTGCACATGGGTGATCGATAGAAGCCTTGTCCATGCACCCCTTAAAACATAAGCAAGAAGATAATTTGGGAAGCTCAGATGATTTCTATGGAAAATACAGCACTCGGATTTATTCTTGGTTTTTCTAACACTTCTATCCCTGCATACGTGCTTACAAAGAAAGGTGTTTCTAAATTACTTATTTGGTTCCTTGTGCCTCTGAAGCTGCAGTTCTATATTAGAGCAGAGAAACCTGGAGAAACTGCTTTTTTTCCTTTTGAACACTCTCTTTAGTTTTAATTGCTGTAGCTCAGTACCATGGCTGATAATGAAGGGAAGAAGACATTTTCTTTATTTATACCATGAAGTAGGATCCCACAGGACAAAAAGATGGCCTTCTTTTAATCTTACAAGCTAATACAAGGTTTTGAAATATGGTCAGTTTGCCCTCTCAAGTGACCGCAGTGGCAAGGGATTCAGCCATTGAACCTGTCAAGTGGATGATATCCCCCAGGACTAGATTCAGGCACTGCTCCAGAGTCCAGGCCTGCTCAATGCCCATGCATACCCCACTGGTCTGGAGCTCACGGTACTTTTTTTTTTTTTCTTTTTCCCAGAAGCAATGCTGATTTCTTCACACTCTTCTTTCACTTAAAACACCTGCTCCCCAAAAGCAACCTGCAGATTAACAGCTTCTCAAGTCAGGCATATGCAACAGCTACGTGCGGACAGTCAGAGACATTAGCTGGGAGTACAAGTATAGAAATCACCAGTGTTTTACCTACCAAGCAAAACAAGAACCTGTTTGACAAACAACGAAGTAACTGCAAGGCCCTTCACGCTTGTCGGGCTCTGGGTGTTGCCTGACTCCAGGAAGGCAGGGTTATCCCTGCTTCATCAAGCTAATCCTCTTGCCATGAGCACCCACATTCCACCTAGCTTGTAAAGGATCATAGAATCACAGAATCATAGAATGGTTAGAGTTGGAAGGGACCTCATCTAGTCCAACCCCCAAGTCACCTAGTTCCAACCCCCCTGCCATGGGCAGGGACACCTTCCACTAGCCCAGGTTGCTCAAAGCCCCATCCAACCTGGCCTTGAACATTTCCCGGGATGGGGCCTCCACAAGACAACTTCTTGAAACAGAGTAGTTCCAGACCTCCAGGCAGTGACTCCCGGATCAGTTGCCTCTCATAATCATAGACCTTTGTGGCCAGTTTTGCAATCAAAAATGGCCTCTCCCTGACAAATTACTTTTTGGGGGTGTGATCCAGCCTGTTGTTTAGAGGTTGCATGCATAAAAAAGAGCTGCATAAATTACTGACACTCTCTCATTAAGCTTTAGAAATGCGTTTCGGGAGAAGCAGTGAGACTGAAGACAGCACTGATATGCAAAGTGGTGTCTGTGGGTTTTTAGTGATACAGATAGGGAGTTCAGTATTTCACACAGAAATCATAAATTTCATGAACGGACTTCCTATTCTAGTCATACAAAGTCTGTGTGTTGATGTAATTTCATTCCCTGTGGCTCCACCTGCTGTATCACTACCCTTCAAGTGCTTTATTCTCCCCTTGTTTTAACCAGTTCGCCACAGGCTGCATTAAGCCTAGCGCAGGCGGCAGGGGCAGACGCAAACATCACTAGAAGAGCCATTCAGATGGCCTTCAAGTGATAATGTCATATGTTGTTGTAACCGGTATGTTCCTTCTGCTTACTTTTGATCAGAAAGAACACTATTTTTGGCACGGAGGATAGTTACGTGCCAGCCTTGGGAAGCATGTTTGAGCTGTGATGTACAGGAGAAAGAGTGAGCTACATATGTTTCGCCATTTTTGTGGCTTACATTGTATGCAAGATCAGAGGTGTTTCCAAGAATTGGATAATAAGAGTGACTGTAACAAATTGTTAGGTGAAAACAGGAGTCGATGTCTTGAGTTTTGCTTGACTTATGTAGTAAAGCAAAGCTAGATCAAACCCCGTATTTTTAGACTATTCACAAGACATGTAGTTGAAATACATGTAATGTGAAACAGCATTAATTCTTTGGTAAGATTTCTGCCATCTTGGATGTTGGAAGTCTGACATCACGGGTTACTTCCAAAACGTAGCAGTACCCTTTCACAGTTTGATTTGACTGGGATCCAGAACTGAGGAAACAGTGTCCACACTTTGAATTTTTGTCTTTGGGATCATTTCTCTTGCCTTGGTAAGAAATATATACCCAATGAATGGGTGGTGATAGACAGAAATGAGAAGAGTAGCTCCGTACTGCTTTTGATGGTTCCAAAGGTTGGCAGAAACTTGGAGTTGTTCGGTTTCTGAACATTACCACTGGTTTTGTACTTAGTAGAAACTATGGTCCTCAGCTGCCACCATTACTAAGGGTATACAACTTGTCATTCACAAGCTTACAGTGACAAATGAAGGCACACAGCCTGGTGTTAGTTTCTAACACTGTTCACAGCAACTCAGCAGTTGGAGATGCGTATCTGTAGTCTACTGCCAGCTGGTAAAGCATGCAGGTTGCAGTTAAAAGTTTCCAGATTATTAGAAAGAACTTTGAAGGGGATTTAAAAGTAATATTAAAAATTAAAAGGAATCTAAAATGTTCCTTAAGGCAGAGTAACCAGCAAATCCCACTGCATTACCCTAAGCACAGTGGCTGGACTTCCATCATAATTAGCCACATATCTTCATTATCTAGACCATCTCTTACAGGTGAAAATGCCTATTAATACCCACTTTGAAGAAGAAGCTTGTGAAAAGTAAAAGCAATATCTGTGAAGGTTGTACTGACCAGCCACAGTGCAAAGAATGGAATTAGCCCTCCAGCAATGGATATTCCCATCCTAAGACATTACCGCATGTAACTCATCCATAAAATTCTTCATTTACATAATTAAAAAGATAGACCTGTTGGAGCACCTCTCCTAGGAAGACAGGCTGAGAGAGTTGGGGTTGTTCAGCCTGGAGAAGAGAAGGCTCCGGGGAGACCTTATTGTGGCCTTCCAGTATCTGAAGGGGGCCTACAGGAGAGCTGGGGAGGGACTTTTTACGAGGGCATGTAGTGATAGGATGAAGGGTAAGGGTTTCAAACTGGAAGAGGGTAGATTTAGATTAGATATCAGGTAGAAAATTTTCACTATGAGGGTGGTGAGACATTGGAACAGGCTGCCTTGGGAAGTTGTGGATGCCCCATCCCTGGACGTGTTCAAGGCCAGGCTGGATGGGGCTTTGAGCAACCCGGTCTAGTGGGAGGTTTTCCTGCCTTTTTAAGGTCCTCTTTAAGGTCCCTTCCAACCTAAACCATTCTATGATTCTATGGCAACACCTAGTATTGATTTTTCTTTCTGCTTAGCAATTTAAGGGGGAAAAAAGGTTAAGAAATGTTTTAAAATACACAAAAAGCCTGGAACATTCCTTGGAGTATCTGAGGTTGGTTTGTAGGTATATAATATCACAGTATCACAGTATCGTCAGGGTTGGAAGGGACCTCTGGAGATCATCTAAGTCCAACCCCCCTGCCACAGCAGGGACACCTACAGCACATTGCACAGGACAGCATCCAGGCGGGTTTTGAACGTTTCCAGTGTGGGAGACTCCACAACCTCCCTGGGCAGCCTGTTCCAGTGCTCCACCACCCTCAGAGTAAAGAAGTTCCTCCTCATGTTAAGATGGAACTTCCTGTGCTCCAGTTTGTGCCCCGTTACCTCTAGTCCTATCACTGGGCACCACTGAAAAAAGGCTATTCTCGTCTACCTGGCACCCTCCCCTTAAGTACTTATAAGTATTGATAAGATCCCCCCTGAGTCTTCTTTTTTCTAGACTAAAAAGCCCCAAGTCCCTGAGCCTTTCTTCATAAGAAAGATGCTCCAGTCCCCTAATCATCTTTGTAGCTCTTTGCTGGACCCTCTCCAGCAGTTCCCTGTCCTTCTTGACCCGGGGAGCCCAGAACTGGACACAGTACTCCAGATGCGGCCTCACCAGGGCAGAGTAGAGGGGGGACTTGATATATTGCTATGTCCCAGAAGGGACCTTTAGAAAATGATAAACACAGGTATAAAAGAGAGTGACACAGGATTAGCTGAATCTGGAAAGATGAAGGAAGACAGAGAGTCTGCTTAGATGTCAAGAACTGTATCGAGGAAATCTTTGAGACCTGCACAGGAAACGCTGAGCTACATTCATTGCAGAAATACAAGAAATAGCCTCTTTGTCTTAGGTAACCTCTTCCTTTACACAGAGTGGGGATAGCTGTAGGTGGCTGGAGAATCTGCCTTTGTAGTGTAAGCAATAGTGGTTCTGATTTTCAAACATGGAAAATAGGGCTCAGACCTAGTTGTCAGCTAAAAAGGTCATCAGCACAACTATTCTGTGGTGTATTTTAGAGCCGAATTTTGGATATTCTTTGTCAAGGAACAGAGAACAGATTAGGATGAGAAGAAATGAAGAGAATATAGATAACTGTGCATTTGAAGTGTACTCAAGCAAACAAGTGAAACATCTACAAATAAGGAGTGAAAAAAGCATCAATCAGCAAAACAAGCTGGTAAGTGTAGGAAAAAAAGGAGAATTGAAGAAGTCAAACTGAGTTAGGTCTTGCACAGAGCAGCAACGGGTTCTTGAAGCATTTAGAGAAAATGAGAAGACAGTAAACTCGAATGGTTCTTCAATGAGGATGAGATTGAGATGGTAATTTAGATACACTTCAAAACAAACAGAATTCTTTACTTCAGTTGTTTGACAATAATAGTGATAGTGATGTTAATATTCAGGGTACAGAAAAAGCTTAGTAAGGGTGAAGAGATGAAAGTCGAAAAGATTACAGTGAGTTAAAAACAAAACTCGAGCATAAAATGCTGTAGCTGGGATACCTTAGAAGTATCAGATGGTGCAATGACAGAAAAACCTTCATGGGAATGAGACAAAGATATAAAAACTGGCCCAACATGGTTCCACATCAACACGTGCTTCTTGTTCAAACAGTTTGCAGACCTTGGAAGCTGAGAGCGAGTCGAGGGGGGATGAGAAGAAAATACTATGACATTTAAGACAGACAGACAAAGTTGAATTCACAAGGGAATCTTTTTCTCCTGAAGGCAATTATATATTCTGCAGTCTTCATTCCTCCCAGTGCCTCACTTGCTTGAGATTATATTAATTGGGAGTGAGGGTAATATAGCAGCAAAGTCAATTTTGGAGCAGCCAGGAGCGGAGCTGGCAAGTAGCTCTACTGAGACTGCACCTGGTGCATTGTGCTCAGTCAGGCTATACCTAAAAGACTTTAAAAACCAGGAATATTCCTATTTCATCCCTTCTGATACTTAACTCTCTATCCAGAAAGGATCCTCACTAGATCAGAAAGCTTTCAAATATGCAGAGGGTGTAGCATCTGACTTGGGTAGCACCTATCTAAATGGAGAAGGCAGAAAAGGTGGGGTGATTAAATGTGAAAAAAAAAAAAAAGTCCTTAAGGTCACACAGCATAACCCAGTGGCAGAGACAAAAACAGAAACTCAAATTTTTGAACCTCCCCTTAATCTCTAGAACACAAAATGAACTTCCAAGCTGTGGCATTTGTCACACAAGTTATCTGCAAGCCACTTCAGAGTCACACTTACCACATTGCAGGGCTGAAAAATCCCGCTGCTACTGCTGACACGGGTGGCTGAGAGTAACCTGTAGCTACCCTGGAGTAGTGCCCCTGGGGTATTCCTATTCAAGCCTTCCTTCCCTGCACTTCGTTCTCTAGAATATCTGCAGACAGTAACGTGAAAAGTGAGAGCTTGTGGCTGGAGAGAGGTTACAGAAAGCTAAACATTAAGGCCTCTTCCACTTAGCTTTATTTATTCCGGTACACTAAATATTTTCCATTAACTGCTGAACAAATGTAATGACTTAGACATTAATGAAATCTGTATAAAGTGTGCATGGCTTAAGTGGGGACAGCCTAAAATGCACAGCACAAAGAGGCGTTCTGCAAGAGGTGGAGAGGGATCACCTGGGTAACATTTGTGTGGGACAGCAGTAGTTCAGGCAAACAGAAACATTGGGATGTGTGTCTAAAAGCAGACCGCACTTTAGCCTTATAACATTAAGCACTTCTCCAGTCATTGTGGAAGGATATTGCACAACAGCTGAGGCTTGGAGTAAAGTTAGAAAGACTTCAAGAACATAAAACATTCCCTTTTTGTTGTCCTTAAGTCTTTAGAGCAACCTGTGTAACTTGGTGCATTTTTTCCTTCCAAAGAATTCATTCATTCCTGTAATCATTTTATGGCTAGAAATCTGCTGGTAAGGATGTTATGAGTAAAAGTGACTCAGCCCTTGAGATCAAAGGGTTTAGTTACTGCTGAGCAAGGAAGTAAGACTGTGGATTTGGGGTTTTACATTAATGATTACTGTAGATTATGACATTACTTTCAGCTAAGTATTCCCATCTGTATTTATCTGAAGGGTATCACTTGTACACTGTTATCCAAATTCAGTGAATTATCCTAGCTGTCCTGTAGTCTTTTGTACACATGACAGAAGACCTTTCTAATCAGGAGCCTTTGACTGACTTGCTACAAAGCCCAGACAAGACAGAAATCTGCCAAAATCTTGTGAGATAGATTATAGCATGCTCAGCCTGAAAATGCATAATCATGTGCACTCTGTAATGAAGTTACATGTCTATTTAGGCTAAGCAAGAGATATTTTTTTTCCCCAGCTATGCTCAGTGACTGGAAATGCAGTGCCTGCACGTAAGACGCAGTGTTGGTGCATGTGTTGCAAATACCACCAGCACGTCTGGTTCAGGCTAAAAGCTGGGTATGGTGAATCCATGGTAGGAGCATTGTATTTCTTGCTGTCCCTTTAACTTAGCTACACTGACCATGGTGTGTCATTAAATCATGAGCATTAAGTATCCATAACTGAAACATGTTTTGCTGCAAAATGCCCTTACTACCTGAGGGAGCTGCTGGATGATTTGGGTGAAATCAGGAAGATCTGCCTAGTGTGGGACCTGTTGTGCCTTTTCTGATGCATTAGGGTGGCACTGGAGATTTTGTAGAGAGAGATAAACAGTCTCTGACTTTTGCCACCCTTTGAATTCTCGGCTGCCTGTGCTGCCTTCATGTTGATCTGCCTCCCTGCTTGATACCGCTTCGTAAGGTACTAGACCATAACAGAAATAGGCATGATACAAACAATCAGGGTAAGTCATTTCACTGAAATAACGCGCACTTGGCTGAGGATTTCTCCCTAGCTGAACAGGGAGGGATAAGGAGACTTGTTAACCCTCATTGTTTTCACTTCAAAATCATTGAGAAACAGGAAATTTCTAGAACTAAGAGACAATCTACTAAAAACTACCAGCTTTTTCAGCTGAGTTCCCTGGGAGGAGTAACCTGTTCCAGGAGTCAACCCTTCCTCAGCTCCCATGCTCTGCAATCCAGCCTTGATGCTTCCTTTTTCAATCTCTTTGAGGTTTTCTAGCTGTCTGAATATATCAGTACCCAGCACTGGCGCAGTGTTTTAACATATCATGAAAATTACCAAATGTTTCCTCTGCGTGTGTGTGGTAAAGGGAAGCTTTATTGCTTCAGCTCATGAGCAAGCCACTGAGTTATAAAGAGGTTAACACCATGGCTGGACTGGGAATTGAACCTTCATCCACTGAGCTTCAGATCCAGGGCATTAATTAAAAACTGATTTGGGCCCTGACAATACTATCTAGGTTAACAGGAAGAAAAAAAACCCCAGCAACGAAGCCGCACCCAAAATAGAGTAAGACCTTGCCCGACAGTGCAGGTTCTTAAATTCTCTTCTCACCCTCTGTGCAAAAGCTGTAGTTAGGCACTGTGCAGCGTCTAGATGCTTGTTGTTTGCCATTTTGTGGTTACGAAAACAGATGACTTATGTCACATCAATAATCTTATATCCTTGAGGTATTTATATCCCATCTAATCTCCACGTAATGGATTATACACCGTACTTGCACCAGGGGTTTGAATTTCATTATTCTTATTAAGATGTTATTTCCATAGCTGCTTCATTCATTTTCATTTTGCAAAGGCCTGTGCTGAAACTTTGGTGGCTTTGCTAACCAATTACAATAATGTCTTTCAATTATGCTACAAATAGAAGACTCCAGCAGCTAATATTTAGAGTGTAAAATGTTCGTCTTTTATTTGGCCTGACACTTGAGATGTGCAAGCATCCTCTGGTACTATTGTTATGCTAAAACATTTATAGAGTGGGATCAAATAGCACATATTTCAGACACATAGAAAGAGACATGTTACCTGCCCCAAGGAGCTTGTATTTTAGGATAAGACAAGACAAATATAAGACGAGACACTTGACAACAGATCAGTTCAAGAAGAGTCTGGAGGAGGAGAGAGAGAAGTGGGTTGGGAGATGAGCTCCAGAACGATGTTTTAAATGTATGGCAGCGTGTGAGAGGCACAGTACTCTCAGCGGGAAGGGAAATCAGGTGCAAGAATTAGGACCTTTGACTGGAAGCAAGGGATACAGAGAGAGCAGCACTTTGCAAAAAGCTTGTTGCAAAGCCCTTCAGATACTGCTGTCAGGGTAGTTTTCGTGGAAAGTGAGAAGTAGCTACATCCGTCTAAAGATAGTCAGGCTGTGGTGAAAGCCCTTCCATCCCCAGCCTTGCCAAGGCATTGAACCAGAGCTTCTCACGCCGTCTTTCATTCCAAGCGAATTTTCCTCCTGTTAACATCTGCGTTGGTTATGTATCCCAGGGACAAGTCCAGCGGAAGCTGGGAGGTGTCAATACTGAGCTGATTTCTCCTTGCAGCTCACTACTTGGTTGTGTTCACATAGGCCCAAAAAGCAGGAATCCCTGCACCTAGCCCCCTTTTTTACTGGATAAAGAGAGGCAGGAGACAAGAACCATGGACTCGGATTCATTAGCTCTTTTGTGGCAGTAGTGTTACTAGTTTGAAGAATCGAATGGAGAGACAGACAGGAGTCAGCATAAGATCCGTGACCTTTGTGAGTCCTTGGGATGAATCTGTCTCCTCTGGATGTGGGTTTTGAATGAACAGCTCACCCAGGTGAACCATCCGACTGCATCTTGGTTTCAAGAGTGCCGTAGGTGTGACTGACAGTTAAAAGACACAAGATGAGAACTGTATCCTCTGGAGCTTGCAAGCCATTGTTTCACTGAAGCTTTCTGCTAAGAAGTGACATGTCTCTAAGGAAAGCTAACTGTATTATCTTTCATTAATTTGACATGAGAGTATGACCTTTGTCTCAATTAAATAGGATCTTGGGAAAGAGATGCTGCAGAAGGCTCAGCAATGATTGCGCAGTCACAGCAATTCTGCCCTACTTATTCCACCTACTGTCTTAAGGTCTGAAACCCTCACATGCCATGGAAAGAAATGCAGTGTTTGGACTTTGGAGAACTTTATGAACATTAGTAATTTATGCTAAATGCCTTCTGCTGCTGAAGCTTGCAATGAGGTTTACATTAAAGCTTATGGTGACAGGGCAAATAGGACGATATGATTTTGCATTGGCCGCATCAACTCCCCTTGTGCGGTGTGATAAGACAACCCTGTGCTTTGGTCACTGTAGAGACTGTGACTTTGAGTGGACTTTCTCTTTTTGGCTGGGGATAGATGGCTCTTTAATTTGGGCTGAGACTGCCCTCAGAAGTGGTATGGCTCAAGCTGATGAATTTTAAACTGATTGGTCAAAGCAAGGGGGAAAGTCTAAGTGGATTTATTAGCTACAGATCTGTGAAAGACAAGCTGCCCTTCCCTGCATTAGTCATCTGCTGTCAGATTACCTTCAGTGATTATTTTGCTAACCAAAAGCAGGGGAAGGAGAGGAAGGATGGGGAACTTTTCCACAGTGAACCTACAGGGAGCATGCTATACAGATGGACAAAAATGCAGGTGCTAGTGACAAATGCACGCACCCAATAGTTCCTTGAGTAAACCTTGATTATCAGGCCACGTGAAATGGCTGATGGCATCAGATGGCAGAGATGCAGGTTTAGTTTAGTGTGGCAGTGAACTTACAAAACCTACCATGAGAGTGAGAAAGTCAGATAACGGCTATGACTTAGGAGATCTGGTTTCAAGTCTCTGTTTAGCAGCTTCATTATGCAAATTACTATATGCCTTTGCACCTGGCCTATGTGTGAAGTGCAGATAATGTTTGTAGTTGAGTAGTTGTATCAGAGATTGAGAGGCCCTCAAATGCTATGTTCACAAAACAAGGTCTGTTGCACCCAGGACAGGGAAGAAACGCCATTTCAAGTACTTCAAAAGCTATAGGATGTTTACATTTCGTAGCTATGAAATACTTTCAGAAAACCCTCTTCACACATGCCTTGCTTAACTGTGTCTTAATGATTGTGGGACAGATTCCCCGGACCAGTAGATTTTTGGTTGCATGCCTTGCACATCACCAAGAAAACCTGGAACAAAACGTATGGTTTTCCTATGCTGAACTAAACCTGGAAACTGTTCTTAATGTTATTTTAGCTCTGGGATATGATATGACTCCTTTTTTGTGACAGACTCTTTGTTTAGTTAAAAAAAAAAACCTGCCGTGGTGCTTCCTTAAAAGCCGTGGAAGAATTTGAAGTCTTACATCATGAGTTTTAATTAACGTAATTGAGCAGACTGATGAACCCTTAACACAGTATGAAGAATGAATTCTTTGTAACAGAGATTATAAACTACTTCTTTGAAAAGCATTTATTTGAAAGAAAAACCTAGAGGTGCTAAAGAAGCAAATATATGACTCATATAATGAAACTTAACTTCTGTGATAAAATAAGCTGAAAACACATATTTGTCCTTTTGTAATTGGTTCCTGTCTGTGTAGGCACTAGGTACATCAGATTAAATTTAAAAAGTAATATACCAGGTAGCCAAGTAGTAAAGGCATAAAATTTAAACTGTGCTAGATGTGAATCTGCACGAATTTGATTCCCATGCCTAACAATGCCCATTTTAGTTCAAGTTTTCAGAAGCAACCCCAAGTTAAAGCCTTACAACAGCTGAAAAGGGAAGAGTGCAAGCACATTGTTTTTAGACCCCAGCTGGATAAAACACTGAGCGACCTGGTCTAATTTCAGTGTTAACTTTGCTTTTATCAGGAGGCTGGGCTGAAGACCTCCTGAGGTCCTTTCCAACCAGAGGGATTCTGTGAAATATGGAACAAGCTATCTGTCCTAATGATGCCTCTTCAGGCAAAGACATGCACACACATACGCGCACACTAGAGATGCAGGTCAAAGCTGTGCCTTAGGGCATAGTCTTGTGACCCTGAAGTTTCAAAATGGTGTAAAACATAGAGAAACAGACCAAAAAAAAATCTGTACTATTTCATGAGAAGGAGACAAAAGATTCTCTGAATGTGAGTTTGGAGCACATGGAGAATCATGAGATAACAACTTTTTCTATCTAATAATATTAATTTTCAGGGAGTGCTCAGCTATGACTACTTTTGCCGCAAATGTATCAAGATTACAACTATAGATAAAGGTTTTTTTCTTCTACCAGAGATTCTGGCAGTCTGTGATTTTGTAAGTCTCTGTTCTCTTTTTAAAAACATTAAATTTCTAGTCCTCAGCTGGAAGAAAAAAACCTACATTATTCTTCTGCGTTTCAGAGCAACACAGAAATATTCTCTAAGTATAGAACCATATATTTTGAGAAATATATTTGCTATTACAAAGAAAAAAGCTGTAAGTTTCATAGTAAAATATGCTTGCAGAGGTGATGTAGGATGATGGTCATCTCCACCATCAGTTCACAGAATATTTCTGGGGCTTTTCACATTTTCACACAGCAGCGTGTCCTGATTGAAAGTACACTTGCTGCTGCAGGATAGGAAAACTCCTCCTTTAAATTTACCTATTTTCTTCTGTCTGAAAACCTCCCAAATTGGCTGCTGCAAAACTGCAATACTGGTTATAACTGCTTTTACAATTACATTTGTATGTGTTCAGATAGAAAAATTGTATATACCTACCTTCACTAATCAGTGCTTATATCTTGCTTTAAGGCTTTTCTCTCGAACGGTGGAATACTGGAATGCTTAAGTAATTCATGAGGCAAGGTAAGATTGCCCTCAGCAATACTACAATTAATACTTCATAATCCTTTTCTCTGGAAAAGTATGCACCTTGGAAATATCGGTGTCATTTATTGTATTTCTCATATAAGACTCCATACTAACATTTTATTTGCTCATTAATCAAAAAACATAGAGGTTTTTCTGCAATGCCAGGGACCACCTGTGGCTAAGACCAGAGCAGAAAGAAAAATTTCTAAAAACCTGCAGGAGAGTCTGTGATGGAGATGGCGTGTCTGTAGCCTGTGTGCTAATACTACATTTTACTTTTTGTTTTCTCTGCTATTTTGTATCAGTTAGCTCTGAATGTTATAAAAATCAATGCATATTCAAGAAAAACTCTAACCATATTGTACATCTTACAGTTTACAAATCTATTTTAGTTATGTAATAAAGGTGTAACAATAACAGTTCTGGCAAAATGAGACCCCGCTCAGGGTGCTGAGAAGCTGGAAAGAAATAAAATGAGACCTCAGAAAGGGAAAAATCTCAAGTTTTGTGGACAAATGTATAAAAAAGCTGAAGTAAATACATTTTAGATGTACTTGATTTCAGGCTTTCATTTTTAAGGCACTTCACAACTTGATAAGAAGTAGGTATTTTTGCATGTGTGTGCTAAGTTTTTCAGGATTTCCAGTTTCTAAGCATACATTTCAGGGCTGGGGATAAGATTCCCAGGACTCCCAGCTTAGCAGCTACTGCTAAATAAAAGATTATATACAGCATGCTATTTGCTGTAATATTTGTTGAGACGTACCGAGATAGGAATTTGAAGGAAAAAAAATGAAATTATCAGGGCCTTTGAACCTTATTCATAATAGGAGTAAAGCCTCTGCAAACCAGACTATACAGCTTGTGCTTTGTGCGAAAGATATGCTAAGGATGAGCAAAGACAGGAACCGAAAAACAAAATTCTAGGCAAAATACTAACTCCAGGCAGGTATACAACTAAACGTGTTAAACACCAGCAAGTCTAGAAGCTTCAAATTGACACGATTCATCTTTTAAACAGAGTAAGTAATGTAGGTGAGGGCCTCAGGAGGCAAACTCTTTTCTAGAAAAAATAAAAGAGTAGGAGCTTGTCTGAGAAGGTGAGAAAAGCTAAGGGGTATTTGCTGACAAAAAAAAAACAACCACCCCCCAATAGGAAAGGCTCTAAAGATGACATGTTAGCATAACATGTCCTGGGGGAAGCTGAGGAAAGAATGCTCTGAAAATCCCTCTGAAAAACCGTGTCTCCCTAGTTGCTAATAATGGCAGAGAGCCTGCTGAAGAGGGTAGGGATGGAGAGAGGTCTTTTCCCCAGGGAAGATCTGGCTCCTTGTGTCAACAGTGTGGTTTGGAGCAAGAGGTGGGATCTATTCAGAAGGATTTGTTGGTATGAGGCATGTACTGCGCCAACTGCTTTCTGAAGCCCTAGACATAATGATGTAGAAATTTGTTAGTGAAATGAATGATTGCAAGGTTATTTTCTACGGTGATATTTACTATTTGATAGTTTGGCTGACCTTTTCATTGAAAATAAGGGATTTTCTGACATGGATTTCTGCAATTGGATCAGTAAGTTGCTTTAAAAGAATAAAGGAATTCAACTCAATCTGAAATTGCATCTGTGTGTAGCTGAGGTTGCATAGATGTAAATTTTGTCCCCTCTAGCATGTTCATCCACAAAAAGAGGTAGCATATAGCAGATCCAAGGAACATTTTTAGTGACCTGTGCTTTCTGTGCTGTCCTGTCTCTTTCTGTTGGGGTCCCCATAGATGCAGAAATAGCAGCAGCAGCGAAAAAGCTGCAGAAGACACTGGAACAGTCAGATAAAAAAAGATAGTGATAGCTGCATTTAGAAATTATTCACAAATCAAACACTACAACAGTTCTGTAAAAGGGGAATCTTTTTATACCCCAAGACTTGTTTCAGTTAGGTACATGATAACCTTAATTCTAGAGGTCCAGCCGTGAAAAAAAGTTGTTTGGAGTAAAATGAGCTCAGAAGTCATGCCCGACACAGAAAACTGTGCAGCCGTAACTACATGTGTAGTGTTCAGTGCCATCTGATTGAACACAGCACATGCAAGCACTGAAAACTGCTTCAGACGTGCCCTGTCTGTAGTTTGTTTAAGTTACACACAGCAGTTTAAGTGACTGATAACCAGATTAAAAGTTTTGTCATTTTTCTTGCAGAGAAAGCAGTCATACCTGTGAAGGGAAGTGTTATGAGCACTCATAGCTCATGGGGATGGATTCTTTGATGCGCTTCAGTAGAAAAGAATATTCCTGATACCTTGATTGTGTGCAGAAGACAGGCAACACATTTTGGCCTTAATGTAGACCTTTATGGATCTGCAGCTCCAGAGATATACACCTTCATAGGTTCATGCTGTCAAAGTTCACCTGGCTGCTTCATTGGTGGAAAGCTGCTGAATGATTTCACCTGTCAGAAGATGTAGCATGCAGAGAAGTACAGCTTCTAAGTGCTCTGTTTAGAAACTCTGAATTCCACCCATCAACCTTTGGTGAGGTTTCATTGCTAAGACTTCAGAGGTAAATGGATTGTTACTGTGTATGAAAGACTGGAATGAAAAAAAAAATATCAGTGTTAGGTTGGTCCTTTAACCAGTCTGAGGTACTGTGGAGCTGATGTCACTGTGCTTGGAAAGAATCTGAGGTGCTATAGAGACATCTCTATAGAGATGCTACAGAGAATCTGAGACATGAATGAGCTGGGGAGAAAAAGGGGAATTTCTTGAATGTGTTGAAATAAGACTTTTGACTTACATAAAGAACTGGCCTTTTAATATATAAGTACTCTGCAAAAAGAAAGGACTGAAAATTTATATTGTTAAGATCACATCATAATCCTGTTCAGTGCATGACCCAGGCATCTGGCTTCACAGCTATTTACAGCTTTATGCTCTCAGAGCATCATAGTGCTTCCTCCTCAAAGCAGGAATAGCAGGCAGGTATTCGTCTCCATCTATTCAGTGGCTAGTGTGTACTGCAGATTAAAAAAAAAAAAAAGATATGAGTTTTAGGGTGAGGAATTGAAAGCAAGTCCTTCTTTTTAGATGGTCATGCTGTAAATAGACAGGAAATCCCCAGAATTTCAATTTAATATTTTTTCCATGGTTGTGTCTCCGCTTACTTTAAAACAGAGTGAAAACTTTAAGGGAATGTGGGATAATGCTTTTCTTTATTACAAGATACAGAAAAGGGCCAATTATCTCAAAAGATGAGAATGTGCCAGTAGAACCCACTAGGAGCACATGGAGAACAATACGGCTTGAATTGGGGTGAGAGATTGGGGATTTCTCTGAAAAAGAGAGGCCCTTAGTGCCCAGTTAGAGGCCCTTAGTGCCCAGTTATGTACTGTCTGCAAAGAGGAGCAATTATATCATTTAGTGCTACAGAGTTAAAGCTGGTGATGACATCTACTTCTATTTTTTTTTTTATACTCCATTTCTTTCTGTAAGCAAAAGCAGGGAATATTATAATGAGCATCCCAAAACTTTTTGTGACACATTCTCTTCCATCAATTATTTTGGGAATTGACAGCATTAACATGTGCTGTGTGTCTTTCCACTTGCATGGTCAGAATGGCAGACGAATTTAATCAGTGAGCCCTACTAAATTGTTCTAAAATTCTTCATGTAGTAAATGTGGCCAAAAAATAAGCCTTTCCTTTTTTAGGACTGCCATTGATCCCAGTAAATGCCTTCAGTATTCTCCCTCTCAGTAATTACCAGGGTTCATTATGCAATCGTAGATGTGATGAAATGGTTTGCCTGCCTTTGAAGCATGACAAAGACAGTTACGCATTAGTAATAAAAACATTTTCATAGCCCATTTCACCCCTGCTTACAATCACTTAACATTTTTTATAGAAATGCAAGATCATCGTCAGTACCTTGACAGGTGATGTGACATTCATGAATCATAAGGGAGACTTGAACTATCCATTGGGTGATTATTTAAGGGAACACATAAATGAGATCCCAGAAAATCAACACATCATGCTGTGTGTGTCAGCAGGACCGAAAAACTATGGGTAAATGTCACGTAGAAAGGTGTGTATACAAAGCAAAGGGCTTACTCTGAATCAGGAAAAATCAATTTTGGCAGTTTTGAACAATTCAGTCTCAGATTATGGTACAGCTTTTAAGGGAAACAAGCTTAAAAAAAGCTAGAGAGCCACTGCAGGTGCCAATTGTCCGGAAGAGCACTACCAGGCAATAGAAACAAAAACCCTTCAAGAAAAATCCTTTAGTTCAGCAGTATTCACAATTAGAGGCTGAAACCCAAAAAGGTAAATTGCAGCCTGATGACTTTTGGAAATTGGTGTACAATGGAAATACCCCTTTTCCTGATATTTTACAGGGACCACCAGCTTCGGTAAAAGTTATTCTATGAAAAAAGTACTGAATAATGCCAAGTGAACATTGTTTGTTAGGTCTGAGAACAGAATAGGCTATTATAATAGTTGACAACCTCTGTATAAAGACTTGTTTTATAAATATCATTATATTAATACTGTAGAGAGCTTATCTTTCATTTTGATTAACCAGCTGTTCCCATCCATGAAATCACTATGAGTTATTGTAGATTATTTGATGTGGTCTGCTTGTGAAAGTAATGAAACTGGGAAAATCCACATCATAGGCAACTGAAGAGTAGGTGGGTAGTCCAGAACACAGTCCCAGGGAAAAAAAAAACCAAAGAAAGAAAGATAGAAAGAAATTTTTAACATTAATTTAAACACAAATTGTATCTTTCTTTTTAAAACCTCCTGGGGTAACATGAGAATTACAGCTACAAGGAAACTGGTGTACGCTAGTGGCATTTAATTCTTTCTATAAAATTTTGATGATGCCCCCTAAAAGCATTGTAGTTAATTTAGATGTTATAATACCAGAAGCTTTTAGATTAAGAGTAAAGCTCTTCCGTCAGATTGGCTAGTGGTTTATATATTGAAAAGAGCTGCTGCTGGGTGTAAAATGGAGATGTAGGAACAGACTCTTTTAAAGCCTGAGTCTGCTGAAGGAGAACATGTCCAGCTGTGTGAAGAGAAATAAACCTCTTCTAAAGCAACTCATCCGGTCTTTTGTCTCCGACAGAGAAAGCTACGTGTACTTTGCTCTCACATGGTTGAATAGCAACCATTTCAGAAATATCCTGTAACGTCTTAACAGGAAACATTCTTTGGATGGGATTCAAAATTGGGAGTCCTTAAAGAGGGGTAAAAACCCCATTAAAAGTCTGAGGAATAGAACGCTCTCTCTTAGAAGAAGCAATGGCAGCGAAACAGTTGAGGAAGGGGTATAAATCAGACTGTTACTAAATTTTGTTGTATTTTCTGCTTATCTGTTTTAATCCAAGACCGTAAAATGAGTGCATGGTCCAAAACAGATCTGGTGTTCAGTCACAAGAGAGGGAATGAGGGGCTTTTCTTGCAAAGGAGGAAACCAGAAGAACTGCAGCAGCTCAAGTCCTGGCTGTGGAGGTGAAGGCTATTTTCTAAAGACTACATTTAAATTAATTTGAGAAAGCTACAAATTGCTTCTTTATGCTTCAGAAATGTCTGACATTTGAAGCAGGATGATGTTGATAAAGGAAAAGTCGATATGTTTCTTCTAAAACAGGCAGAAAATAGACATCCGTAACAAATTCAGTACCTGCCTTGTAAGTCAGAAAGCCTTATATTGCATGAAACATATTTTAGGAAGAAATGTCTGTTCAGGAAGATGCACCAGCAGACACATTTAATCTCTGGATAATAAAGGGCTCTCTTGTTAATGATTATAATATGCACAATTTAGTTTGTTGTGCCCTCCAGGCTCCAGTCTGTGTCGTTAAAACCCACCTGATACTGGGGATGCTTTTATGAAGCATGGGGATATTTGCGTGAAAGCACCGGTCTGACTGAAGAACTCATCTTCTGCTATGCACAGATGTACTGAAAGGGTCATATGGGAACACCTGAAATGTCAACCACATACTCATTCTCAGATATAACAACTAAAATGTGGAAATTGGTTAAAATAATTGTCCTTTTTTTTCTTTTTCCTTTTATAATGATTTTAGTTTTTATATAAACCTTTCCATGTTTCTTTAACATGTTCTCTGTTGTTACAAAGGATATCTGTAAGTGTCTAAAAATAAAACAAGACTGCAGCAGTGTATTTTTATTAAGAAATGTGGTACTTGCAAAAGCATGAATGGATTTGTTGAAATAGGTTTTGAAATGACCCTGTCAAAAACTCTGTATAGCTTATAGTGTATATATAGCATATGAAGTGCATATAGTATATATATTTAGTACCGATAGATTTTCTACGTCTGTAATATATATTTTATATATATTATGACTGGCCTCACCATTACCTTTTTTCATACTAAATGATAAGAATACACTTTCAAAATGCGTTCAAAAGACAACCCTTCTTTCTGTGAGGTAGGAAAAATGTACAGCGATTACTTCAGACAACAGAGAAGTTTTTGAATGCTAGGCTGAAATACTCCCTATTTCTCAGGGTATTCCTGTATAAGCATTTCACAGTCTTTCTAGGAAGCGTAATACTGAGATCAGGGTTGGAGGAAAAGCAGGATGCCACTGCGAATCAAAACCATTTTGAAATCAGGACTTACACGTTAGAATTTGCCTGTGAAGTTTCTGGTGGGTTGGAGTCCATTTTCACATGTAGTCAAAAAGTATTTTCTTCTCTATACCAATGTTAAAAACTTCACACACAGCAACATTAAGCAGAGATTGATTAAGTTCTCGAGAAGTTTGTTTCTGCTTTAAAGTTCCCCATTTTAATAAGTGAATAGTGCACACACCTGATCAGGTCAGCAGACAAGACAAATACAATATACCCCTTGGCAAACTCTTCCCAATTAGTGAACATGGTCTGATTTTCCCTTTATTGGCCAGTTGCACCAGCTGCGTACGTTCTTTTGTACAGCTGACAGTGTCAGATCTGTGGAACATGGAAGTGGTTGCCCTCCGCTGATGTGCCACTGGTGTGAAAAAATTAATATCATCTGTCTGAAGCTGAAGGGATTTATAATGCAGTTCTTGCTAAAGGCATAATTTTCCATGAATCTAGTAACAACCATTTTAGGTAGCTACCCCAAGAGTAAGTTTTCTCAATTACTGGCCTGGTTGCCAAATGCTTTCAACAATCTTGGTTCATTATACAGCTGGCAATGGCTGCAAGCAAACCTTCACGTCCCCAAACAGAGTTAAGAGGCACCTGTAGGTTCTTCATGACTTTTGAGAAAAGGGAAGCGGATAATATTTGTATTTGCAGTTGACACTGACCAACTGCAAGGTCACTCATTTATACAGAAGGTGCTTTACTACTGGGAAATTTCATTTTCGCTTTCTCCCAGCTCTGTCTGGGCTGTCAGGTTGGCATGTCCTTCTAGAGCTCATCATTCAGGGGTTGCTGCACGTCAAGTGAAAGTATCTTTACAAGTAGGCTAGTCAAAAATTGAGTCACCAGGGTGTCATGGTTTTAATTGAGCAACAACACCTATGGAGGCTCTGTGGGCCTGCTGACAGTGTGACTGCAGCTGACATCCTGCTGGCTGGAAAACACCTAGAGAAGATTAGTTTACTTTACTGCCAGTTAAAAATAGAGTAGGATAGTGAGAAACAGAGACAGAACTAAAAACACCTTCTCCCCTTCCTTTTCCCCTAGCTCTGTCCAACATAGGGGCAGTATCCAGTGTCTTCTCACAGAGGCCCCCCCTGCTACCAAAACCTTGCCACGTAAACACAATACAGGTATAATCGTCTTAGGTTTACTTTTCAGAAAAGGTACAGTTGTCTTAAAGAAATGACAAGTATTCTTGTCGATCTGCTGAGTTTCTCCTAGGGAAGGGCATGCCCAGTCTGTGCTTGGGTAGTAGCCCCACTGGAAGGATGGATTGACAAGGTCTTTCTGCTATCATCACAGCGCTTGTTTTGTTAAAGCCCGAGAGGTTTCAAACAAAGGTTAAGCTTGTTGATCACCTTACCAAAGCAAAATGAAACTAGTCTGTCCTGGTGTAACAGTATTTCTGTGATAATGGAGTTGGAAGAATAATTTCCTTTACACTCCCAGGTGTTTGTCATACGCAATGGGTTCAGACTTCAAATATGGGAGCAATACAATAAGGGGATAAGAGATTTCCTCCCAAGCTGGCTTTCTACAGTGTTGGTTTGTGCATTAGAAGAACTGAATCCTCAATTGATATCTGCAGTGAAGGGAAATACATAAACCTCGCAACTTACTACCTCTAAATATTGACTATTTCAGCATCAGTGGAAAATGCATAATCACTACGAGTGCACAGCTTTCCAGAGAACTTTTCTGCTTGACAGACTTGATCAGGAGCACTTCAGGAAGTGCAGAATGAATCATCTATAATTGCTGAAGGTTTGAAAATAGCCTCATCACACGAATATATCCTTTTTCCTGTTTGAAAAAGAGATTTGAAAAGAAGTTAGCTAACTTACATGCTTTTATCTGTAGGTGTGGGGTATTTCTATCAAAACTTCCATACTGATGTGAAATAGGTACATTAATTGTTCCCTTCCAGGAAGTTGGAGAATTTAAAGCCGGAAGTTGAACACAGTCAGATCCCACAAATGCTTTAACTTAAGTATTAATGTTGTAGAATATTTGTATATTTCATATACAAAGCAGAGCTTTGTATATAGGTTTATATAAAACATGACTCCTCCCTCTTTTTGATATCAAAACCATGTAGTTTTGAATAAGAAACACCCAAAATTCAGAAGAAGATTGATAGTCAGTACCTTTTATAAACAAAAGAGGAAATAGAGCTCGTTAGTAATCTTAAGCATCTTAACACACCGACAGTAGTGAATTCAGAACAATTTGCCTCTGGGTTTGTAATGTCCATCTGTTTTAGGAAATGGGCTCAAAGCAGAGCTGCACGTGAGATGTTGAATTACAGAATCATTGACTGCTGCCATGTGGGCTTGCTTAAGTATGTCATTAGTTATTCTGCTATGCTGTGTGTAAAGATCAAGAATGAATGATTCAGAGGAAGAAAGAGTCACTCCTTGATGTGGCTTGCAAAGGAGATATATGCTCTTTCTTACTCAGCCCCAGATCTAAGAGATCTACTGAGGAGAAGAGATGAAGACAAACATCACTGGGGTTGAAGAGGGATGTCAGAGACTTCAGGGAGTATGGTGTTTGCAAAGAAAATCTTAAGGGTCAGGAAATATTAATGTAGTAATTTCAAAACCCATGTAATACAAAAGAAAGTCAGGTTTCGTTCCATTTGAGAAAGGGCTGGTAAGGGACTTAATTTAGTTTCTTGAGAATTGTTTTCTCTTCATGTTCCCTTCTTGATCAAAACCCCTGTTCGAATGGGAGATAAATTCCTTTTAACTTCAGTGAGGTCAGGACTTCCCTTGTGATTGCCAAGTCCTACATAAATGCTAGTTTTCAGGTGAGAAGCTAGGGATTTTCTTTGATTGTGGGTGAACACTAGACTAGCCACAAATAAAAGCCAGAAAACTGTCCCACTTATGTGAAGACATCAGCTCTCCTCTCTGCTGAAAAGCCATTTTTCCTGCCTGCCACAGAAATCTCTCAGTCCTTCTACAGACTACCTCAAGTGAAAACACATTCATCTTTCCACACCATTTAGGCCATTGCCTACTTAATGGAACATATAATGGGACGAAATTGCCACCTGGTAGTTGAGATACGGGACGGCTCCCAAGGGTATAATTATATAGGCTGTTTTTTAATATTCCAATGGTACTGGCTATAGAGATGTATCCCTGCCTGTGGATTTAGTTCATATTATGGCTTGCAGAAATCAGTGGCATTATTTTCCTTTGCGTTTTCCCTAATTGCTGAAAAAGTCTATTTCAAATATGAGTTAACTGTATGTATGAGCTGAGGGCTATGGAACTCTGGATTGAAGAGTGCCTGAAGGAGCAGGGGATAGAAAGGGTAATAGTCAACAGTAACGTGTTAATTTGGAAAGAGCTAGTGTCAAGTGAAGTGCTGCACTAACTTGGTTTTACACGAGCCATACGTTGCTGATCTAAAAGTGGAATAATACAGCTTTTTACTGGAATCTGCAAGTTCTGCCAACACAGAGAATTAATGTAAGTCCAGATATTGACAGTCAAAAAGCCCATGCCTCTGTGTTTTTTGTGAGACTACTAAGGCAAGGAAGGAAAAAATTCAAGCTGAAGGAAAAAGGAGACAGGGGTGGCATATAGACCGTATTCATCACTTTCAGTTCTCTTGAACTAGAAGGGCAAGTTTTTCTAGGCAGGTAAGATGACCCAGTACCAAGATGGCATCTAGATCCCTGGATGCCTGTGTCACTGCCATGCAAGGGGAAACATGCGCAGAGTTATACTGTAAGAAGGAAAAGAATCTGACATGTATAGCAGGAAAGAATCAGACACATTCTCTGAGATGCAAATCCCTGCCAAAAAATACGGCTAGTAGTAAGTTGTATCTCAAATTGTATCTGAGAGTGATATTGCAGAAAGATTTAGAAATACACATGCTGAGCCATCTTGTCAAGGAACAGAGGGGACAACAGACTAGACAGCTGTAACCTAGGTTTTGTTTAAGCACTTTTCTGAGAACTTTGGTTGGTTTTAAGGGGTGCAGTGGCTGTTTGCATGGGGACAAACTGTCTATGACAGAGAAGTGTCTGCAATGAAGTACTATGTTTCCTTTTTGTGGTCAGGAAGATGTGATCAAGTTTGAAGAAATTTGGAAGAAAAGAGGAATGTTTGAAGGTAAGGATGCTTTGGGGCTTTCAGCATGCCACTAAAACTAAGTTGTGCCTCCCAGAAGGATGAAGGGTTGGCACAGAGTGGTGGCTGAACTTCTGCTTTCATGAGAAAAAGAGCGAGAGGGAGAAAAAAATGAAACCACTCTGCTGGGAAGACAGCTGTGAAGAGTCAGGTTTGCTGTTCCTATGAGTGATTGATGGTGGGAATCAATCTTTTATTGACTGCTGCTCCAAAACTACTGTTCCTATATCCTTAAATCTTCCTAATTGATGGTGGCAGCAGCAGCAGCCAGATTGGGCGAAATAAGAAGAACGTCTGTTTGATCCTTTGGCTGCTTCCTGGCTACTCTGAGCAATGGTTTACTTTGCTTGGTTCTTAGACAAGGCCCTAACTAAATAGTGTTCACTGACTTTTTAAGAAGGATTAGAGTCTTGATATAAGGCTGCGACAGAAACTGATTCAGTATAATAAAAGAATAAAGCCCTTCTGCACCTTTTTCCATGCCAGCATGGAAATATCCTCCCAGAACTAAACAGCATCTTTGCCAGATTCCTCAGCAGGCTCTGCTCTTCAGTACTGTGTCTGCAGCCTTTCTATCTTACTGCTTTTCCTAACCTCCTCTTCCTTCCCATTTCTGTTTCTTCTTGAAATTGCTGGGTTAGAGAGCATCCTTAGAGATTATATTTGTCTAGTACTCATGATACAGTGGCAGTGTTTCAAAAATAGCTAATGGCAATAACAATCATTCCTGTGGCAAATGTCTGAGACTGCAAACACCAGCAAGGAGTGTAAGAAAGGAATGATTTTGAGTGGTCCAATGAAGTGGATCTTAAGGGAATAATGACACCATGAAAACTCAGAAAAGATTAAATTGAATAGCACTGAGAGGAAAAAGCCTCCTTGTTCTTACCAACAGTGGAGCCTGCTAGGCTCTGGAATAGTCTCCTGAGGAATTATTGTAGTCACTTTAAAGTGGACTGAACACAGCCCTGAAGAATACACTGTTTTGCACTAGTCTCCAGGGAGATGGGCTAAGTGTAATCTAACAGGCCATTTTTATCTCTTCCTTATGTGTCTCCAGGAGTTGTAGCCATGCACTTCATTACTTCACTAGCTGAGTTCACAGAGTGCGATCAGCTATAATTTCTTCTGCCAGTCTGTGGATTCAAGCACCATGTTCACCAGTATGCTCCCTCCTTTCTTAGGAGGGGAAGTGTGAGGAAGGAGGAGGGCGACATGGTAAGGAAGCTGATGAGTTTAAGAGTCATGATTAGTATGCTGTGCAGACAGACAAATCAATCTGCCCCTGCCCAGGCATCTTAATCAGAAGCGTGTGGTTCACTGCGGTGGTTAAGTGCTACTGTGCTGGTGATGGCATCTTCTTCAAGAGACACTATTGATTGCTCTTCTCTCTCTTCTGAGAAGAGATTCCAACTGTGTAGACAGCATCAGGGAGAGAGCTGGTGAAGTGCCCTCTTACAGCTCTACAGGATTAGGATCGACAGTTTAATTTCCCTAGGGGCAGGCAAGCTGTCATTCTAACACAGGCAGACTAGTGTGAGAAAGAGGAAGGAGATGACTGTTTGAAAGGTCCATTGATTATCTGAATGAGCCTGGTGTAAGGCCAAAGACGATGCAGTGCAAGAACCACACAAACTGAGGTGAGGGAGCATGTGTTTGGGAAATCTCTTTTGAGGGAAAACCACGTTCAGAGTGAAACGGAAGAGAGCAGCATATTGCAGAATGACCTTTCCTCGGAGTGGAAGAGAATCCCAGAGGTGGGTGGCATCAGGGTGGAGATGTTATAATCCTCTGCCAATGCTAAAATACCAGACTCTTAAAAAAAACATGAAAGAGAGTATGCGAGCAAACATATGATATTCCGTGTAGGAGTACCTTTTGGTGACTGTGTGTTTGACTATATGTGCAAGTGTCTGCTTATATGCTCTCCATCAGTAGTCTTGTGACTTTTAAAATGCAAGTGTGTTATAACAAAAATAAAGTGATGCAATGTAGTCAGAGTGCATGTTCGTGGAAGGAGGAGATCCAATGTGACTACACATGCCATTATGCTTTTATGAGAAATTCCTTTAGACTTTAAGTAAAATTTTAAAAATTCAAAACTTCAATTCCTTCATTTTTCTTAACCCCCCTCCCAGCAATACTTGTATAAAACATACCATGCTGACAACAAACGAAGTCTATACAGTTACCTGTTTAATGTGGACTATCCAATGTCCCTTCTACACCAGTATCTAGACTGCAAATCTTCTGGGAACAGATACATGAAGTCTCCTCTGCTGTGTTTCATTGTATTGTATCATCAAGAAGAAGACAGCCAGGTCTGAAGCAGCTTTATAGTTTCTTTTTTTGAAGAGCCTGCTCATAAATGTACCAATTAGCTGCCAGCTCTATGCAAATTTAGACATGAGTTTTTGTTGGCAGTTGCATTGCCACGCTGACCTTGTTATAATGTAGAATTCTCTCCCTGGTTTGTTTAGTTGTGAAATACTTGTTACTTTAATTGGAGAGCTATTGAGAGTTAGTAAGCCAGCTACATCTTTCCTGTGAATGGAAATTTTGCCAAAGATAGATCCTGAAAAATGCAGCTGGTGTTTCTAACCTTGTGCCCTTATTCCCCCAAAGAAATTAGCATTGAGTGTCATATAATACAAAAGCAGGAGAGGGTAGGGTTTTAGCTGGAGGGCGGGTGTGGTACGTTGCATGAACTATTATCAGGATGCAAGAGAATCAGGAAGGCTGGCTGGGAAATATTAAAGTGAGTAGAATCTCTTCACCAAATAGATTTAGGTTGAGTTGAATACATTACAGGAAATACAAGTTTATCTAAACTACAGGGAATTCTACAAAGAACCAAATTATACTCTCATTGATTAAAACACTTCTTCAAGGGTACTGCTGATTTGCACTTACACAAAAAGCAGCAGTGTGTTAACTGTGGATTTGTGTGTGAATATGTACATCTAAGGAGAAGAGAGTGCTGTTTTCTTTGCGCTCACCACTTTCTTAGGTCTTGTTCCTTCCTTTACACAAATAAATCAACTGCCAACCTGATTTTTTATTTCTGGACCCCTGTTGCCTCTGTATTGACTGTCATGCGGGAGATACACGTCTGTGGGAGCTCACTGCTAATGCAATAATGAGGAGTATAAACAACAGTGCAGCACTGAGACTGACCTGCCTAAATAATAACTTTTTGGTGAGGCTCTCACTATTCTTTATGTGTGTGCAGAGCATTGGGGAGGCTAAAAAAGATAACTCTTTTTTGAGAAGTGATGTTTCTTTGGCTGAATAAACTGGCGTCAGATGGAAGTGGATCCAAAGAGGAGCTCTTAGGTAATCCTGATATCAACGTGATGCTGGTAGAATAAAAAGGTGATGGTGATGGGGTATAGGGGGAAGAAGCCCTTGTCCCAACCTGTTTTGCTGAAGCTGCAGTGCATGGTGACACCTAAGAATAATTGCTCAGTGGCGGTCAAGTGTGGTAAAATATTCATTCACGTGAGCCTTAACGTACCCAGTGAGAGGAGACACAACTGACCATTTTTCATAACCCTCTTTTATTCTTTAGGTGAAAAATAGCCTTATAACAATTTGTTTCACTCAGCATCTTTACAGCATGCATCTCTTTTTACTGAAGCCATTTCCAAATGTATATCTCTGATTCAACCTCAGGAATGATTCCAGACCTCAGCATAACCACATTGTTCGGAATGAAGAGGCACAGATAGCTGCACCAGACAGCAAAATAAAACCAAACCAGGGAACAGTGCGTCAATATGCTTTTGAGTACTGTCCATTTATGCTATGCTGATACTAAAGCACACTATTATCAAGTGCTGATAGGCTTTTTGGGGTTTTAGGTCCAAACCTTGATGGCACAATGTGTAGAGTTTGAGAAGTCAGTCTCTGCAATTAGAGATTGGAAGGCCCACCATAACAGTTCTCAATCTTTTCCATACTATGACCCATCTTACAACCCTATAATGCTTTTGGAATCCCTTATCATCCAGTCATAGAATCATACAATCATAGAATGGTTTAGGTTGGAAGGGACCTTGAAGATCATCGAGTTCCAACCCCCCTGCCACAGGCAGGGATACCTCTCACTAGACCAGGTTGCCCAAGGCCACGTCCAGCCTGGCCTTGAACACCTCCAGGGACGGGGCTTCAACAACCTCTCTGGGCAACCTGTTCCGGTGTCTCACCCCCCTTAAAGTGAAAAACTTCTTCCT
Organism: Pluvialis apricaria; assembly: GCA_017639485.1. Lineage (NCBI taxonomy): Eukaryota > Metazoa > Chordata > Aves > Charadriiformes > Charadriidae > Pluvialis > Pluvialis apricaria. The sequence goes on along the minus strand of CM030012.1, from coordinate 23,846,326 downwards.
AATGTTTAATCTAAACCTGCCCTCTTCCAGCTTAAAGCCATTCCCCCTCGTCCTATCACTACATGCCCTAGTAAAAAGTCCTTCCCCAGCTCTCCTGTAGGCCCCCTTTAGGTACTGGAAGGCCGCAATAAGATCTCCCCGGAGCCTTCTCTTCTCCAGGCTGAACAGCCCCAACTCTCTCAGCCTCTCCTCATAGGAGAGGTGCTCCAGCCCTCTGATCATCCTTGTGGCTCTCCTCTGGACGCGCTCCAGCAGGGCCATGTCCTTCTTATGTTGGGGCCTCCAGAGCTGGATGCAGTACTCCAGGTGGGGTCTCACGAGAGCGGAGTAGAGGGGCAGAATCACCTCCCTTGACCTGCTGGCCACACTTCTTTTGATGCAGCCCAGGATACGGTTGGCCTTCTGGGCTGCGATCGCACACTGCTTGCTCATGTCGAGCTTCTCATCAATCATCACCCCCAGGTCCTTCTCCACAGGGCTGCTCTCCAGCCATTCTCCGCCGAGCCTGTATTTGTGCTTGGGATTGCCCCGACCCAGATGTAGGACCTTGCACTTGGCCTTGTTGAACTGCACGAGGTTGGCTTGGGCCCACCTCTCCAGCCTGTCCAGGTCCCTCTGGATGGTATCCCTCCCCTCCAGCGTGTCTGCCTCACCAAACAGCTTGGTATCATCAGCAAACTTGCTGAGGGTGCACTCTACCCCACTGTCCATGTCGCTAACAAAGATGTTGAACAGTACGGGTCCCAGTACCGACCCCTGAGGAACGCCACTCGTCACTGCTCTCCACAATGTAGTCTCTGTCATGTAGAACAGGCAGTTGTCACATCAGCCTGGATCTGACTGGGAACTCGGGAGCTAGTGGTCTCTACAGTGGGTTGCAGCCTTTGACAGGGGTTGGTGTTAATGCATCCCATTGTGTGGGATTTCACACTCATTAGGTGGAGCTGCTACTCGGTCAGCAGCCAGTCTTAATTACCACACACTGGTAGAGCGTAAACCACATGTCTTATCACAAAATGGCTTTGGGCAGCGACCACAGGAACTCTGTGGGTAAATTGCTAGGAGGATTGGATTAACCTATTAAAGCTTACGCAAGTCAGCCCAGTAGTTTGTGCTAGAGTAACCATTTCAGCATTCAGAAGCTAAAGGAAAATAAATGTTTTACTGAAAGTTTTCATGCAAGCACAGACTGTAGTGTATTATAACATTTCAGTCCATCTAAAAATTATGTTTACAACCGTGGTTGCAGCTAGTGGTCTTGCTGGCAAAGCCCAAGGACTGGATCAGAACTGAAGGGTGAGACATTTGGTCCATGCACAGTCCTCTTCTGTGCTGTTGCAGAGCAGCACATGTATTCCCCAAGTGTCAGTGATTGCAAAGTAGTGGTACTGTCATGCTGCTTTTGAGCTGGATTGGGCTGCTGGTCTCTGAAATGGTGAAAATTCTTCAGGCTCTTGAACATTGGATTCAGGAATTTAGTTATTTCTTGCACAGAGGAGGTATGTTTTTGGAGAACATATAGAGGTTAAGCACAATCTAATGTTTTATTCAACCGTGTATTCAGGGAGAAAAAAAAAGTGATAGGTGTTGGGCTGTACAAATGGGTGGACCATAAAGTGATACCTCTGCCACGACCTTGTCTAGCATGCTGTGCAAGACAAACTAGACCTCTCGAATCTCAGCCTTTGCAGAGCTGTGAGGATGAGCTATGTGTGTTTGTGCAATGCACTGAAAAAATAAATCTAGATATTTTTGTCTCATTGTTCTTAGCCAATGGAACTTGGGACAAAGCTATCTCTATACTAAAATATTCTTCACTCAGCTCTGGCCTCATTTTGTTTTTTTTCTGAACTGCAGGTACTCAATTACGCAGCAGGATTTGGCCCTTATTTGCCTGAAGCTGACAGGAAAATGAACAGCTGATGAAGACTGAATCAGTTTAAATGCATAGTAAAAAATAGATTCTTTCTATGGACAAGGTGGAAATAAGAGCCAGCCCTGCTGCAGAACACCTTTGCAGAACACCAAGGAGCTTGCAGTGTGTTTCAATGTGACCTCCCATTCCCCCTCATTATCTTCCACTTATTAACCCTGATCTAACTGTTATTGATAGTGCCATTATTCTGCTTGGGACAGCAGTGATGGTCTCACTGACCTTGCCCTGGGTGATCAGAAACTCATTTAATGCTCAGCATACTCTTTGCAAAAGTATACTGAGGGAAAAGTATATTCAGCATGAGAAGCAGGCATGTGTTTTTGCAAGGATTTCTTGTAGTTCTATTAATTATCTCAAGAGGTGGATTGTGCTCCACTAAATATATTGAAAACTTGTCTAAATTCCTCTTTAGTCTTAGAGATAACGGTTGTAATAAGAACAAGAGAATAAGAATTGCTAATCCTTGATGCTACATAGTGTTAATGGTGGGAAAGTGGCCTGGGAAAGCAAGACTGAATGAAAATCTAAAAGTCAAATTTTACTTGCTTGCATGATTCTCTCTTTCTAGCCTGTCTACCTCTTGGGCAGTATCATTAGCTGCTTTCTAAACACTCATTGTAACAGAGAATAAAATTTTACCTCCCACTCTCAAACTTTGCGTAGTCGATTTATTGGCAACATGACAGCACTTCTGTTCTATAAAGAGTATATAATCACAAGGATTGCACTCTGTCAGGACCAGATCCTGAGCACTTCGTGTACATGGAGAATAATTAATGCTCTTAGAAAAAATGAAGGAGAATTCTGGCTGTCTGGTTCTTCCCTGAAGACTGAAATTTTATGGTGCTCTGGCTTGTGCCGCTGGGGCTTAGTTTCTTACATGTGAAGTCGGAACACTTGGCTATAAGAAATATTTCCGTAAGTTTATATTGATTTATTCAAGCTTATATAGATATATTTATTTATGATAAAGTTATAATATACCCTTTTGTGATGGAAATGGGTTAAAAATTTAATTTTCTTTAGTAATTATTTCCTTCTTTTGTATCTCTCCATTTTGGCAATGGAAATAGTCAGTTTGTTGATTAATTACTGGTTTTAATTCCCTGTTTTGGTGCACTTGCATGTAGTTCCCCTGCTTGTATCACACGTGCTATGCAGGAATATTTAATTGCTTTAAAATAAGGTCATCGGTGGAACTAAAACAGATGTGCTTTCCATCTGCTCAGACAAACATGCATACAAGTGTTTTGGTTTTAGAAAAATACTATTTCGAAAATCTAGTTTCACAATCAAGCTAGACCTTTTAATCTTAATGGGATAATGCTCGTGGTGTGCTTGCTAATTGGAGACAAGAAGGCTGAGGTTTTCTGAAAACACTGGCTCAATGCATACGGACACATGAAAAACTCAGCACATGTTCAGCGTGCAGTGTCCAGTGATACTTCATGTCATCGCTCCTCCTGTCAGCAGGAAATTTATTAAAAATTAGTCATCTGTTTAATAAATATAGGATGAAAGAGGGTGCAAAATAGTATTTTGTTAAAATGACAGGACCTCAGTTTTTCAAAAAAAGATGTCCAAATAGCCTATTCAAAATGCATGTGTGCGTCATAGGGAATTCCTCTGTTGTTCATTCCCTGTGGGTAAAGAAATACCAGGTTGATGCAAGATGGATCAACATCGGAAACAATCCTGTGGTCCCTATGGAAGTACTCTTTAGTGGATTTCTGATTCTTTGGGTTTTGTTTTGGTTTGTTTTTACCTTCAGGTTTCATGACATTGGCTGCTGATGATCTGTGTCTTTCTAACTTTCCTGTGTCTTCAGTAGTATCTAAGTTGTAACAGATTAGCAGCTACTGAATAACTGAAGGTAGAAAACTCAAAACATATTCTTCTTAGCATTGACATTTCTCTTTGAGGCCTTTTTTCAGGGATTCCTGTGTTGGAGACTGGTCTGAGGGAGAAATAGCCAGATTTAGGTGAAACCATATTTATATGGATAAAATGTAAAAGCAAGGCAGAGCTCAATAGGTGCTGTCCCTGTTTATGCTGGGGCTGAGTTTGTCCTTGAAAATTCTACTAGTAAGTAAGCAAGGAAAGGATGGTAATCCTTCAAATGTGGAGGAATACATTCAGACATGAATTATGTGTTTGCCCTTTAGAAACACTGAAAAAAACTGGAATATGGTTTCCTCTAGGTGTTAGGTTGAGCTGTCCGAACTTTACTGTAGGAAAGAAAATCATAGAATCATAGAATTGTCTAGGTTGGAAAAGACCCCTAAGATCATTGAGTCCAACCATTAACCTAACACTGCCAAAATCACCACTAAACCATATCCCTAAGCACTACACCTACACATCTTTTAAATACCTCCAGGGGTGGTGACTCAAACACTTCCCTGGGCAGCCTGTTCCAATGCTTGATAACCCTTTTGGTGAAGAAATTTTTTCCTAATATCCATCCTAAACCTCTCCTGGCACAACTTGAGGTCGTTTCCTCTCATCCTATCACTTGTTACTTGGGAGAAGAGACTGATGCCCACCTCGCTACAACCTCCTTTTGGGTGGTTGTAGAGAGCGATAAGGTCTCCCCTGAGCCTCCTTGTCTCCAGGCTAAACAACCCCAGTTCCCTCAGCCGCTCCTCATAAGAGTTGTGCTCTAGACCCTTCACCAGTTTCATTGCTCTTTGGATACGCTCCAACACCTCAATGTCTTTCTTGTAGTGAGGGGCCCAAAAATGAACATAGTATTCGAGGTGGGGTCTCACCAGTACCGAGTACAGGGGAACAATCACTTCCCTAGTCCTGCTGGCCACACTATTGCTGATGCAGGAGAGGATGCTATTGGCTGTCTTGGCCACCTGGGCACACTGATGGCTCATAATCATCTGGCTGGTGACCAATACCCCCAGGTCCTTTTCTGCCAGGCAGCTTTCCAGCCACTCTTCCCCAAGCCTGTAGCGCTGTGTGGGGTTGTTGTGACCCAAGTGCAGGACCCAGCACTTGGCCTTGTTGAACCTCATACCGTTGGCCTCTGCCCGTCCATCCAGCCCATCCAGATCCCTCTGGAGAGCTTTTCTAGCCTCAAGCAGATCAACACTACCACCTGACTTGGTGCCATCTGCAAACTTACTGATGGTACACTCGATCCCCTCATCTATATCATCGATAAAGATATTAAACAAAACTGGCCCCAATACTGAGCCCTGGGGAACACTACTTGTGACCAGCCACCAACTGGATTTAACTCCATATACCACAGCTCTTTGGGCCTGGCCACCCAGACAGTTTTTTTTGTCCAGTGGAGGATATGCCAATCCAAGCCCTGAGCAGCCAGTTTCTCCAGGAGAATGCTGTGGGAAAAGGTGTCAAAGGCTTTGTTTAAGTCTAAGTAGACAACATCCACAGCCTTTCCCTCATCCACTGAGCGGATCACCTTGTCATAGGAGGAGATCAGGTTAGTCAAGCAGGACCTGCCTTCCATAAACACATGCTCACTGGGCTTGATCACCTGGTTGTCCTGTATGTGTCATGTCATGGCAATTACATGCAAGGAGAAGAAGTCTTGGTGTAGACATTCTTAAAGAAGAGAAATTGATCAGTTACTTAATCCAGGATCTTGTCTTCTCCTACCCAACTTTGTATCCTTCCTTTTTTATGAAAAAAAAAAAGGATTATTGGATGCTATATCACATCCAAACTTCTCCCTCTCTGACTTGTCAAAAGGTTTTGCTGGCAGTTTCATTCTTATCCAGTGGTCTATGCTGTTAAGTCTAGCCTAAAATATTGCTGAGATCATTTTTCTCTGGAATATGCTGGCACTTATATTCTGATCTTGGATAAATCCCACAATGATTCTGTGGCCAGCCCAGCCCAAACCATGACATTCTTGAAAAATGTGGGGCCTTCAATGAGATTTTTTCTCTGTAGTGGATGAAGAGTTTCCAGGAAGTGAAGGCTCTTACTTCTGAAACAGTTCATTAATTTATGTTTTTTGTGGCTAAAGTAGTGTTTTTTCTTGAGAACTCTATTTCTATGCTCACATTCGTTTGCATGGTGTGATTCTAAGATTAACACATTGGTTTGGAGGGTCAAAACTCCTAGGCTGGTGTCCCTCTGTTCTGAGTCTAATGTAGTTCATCTTCCCACCTCCCATAAAGTTACGTCTGAATGCTTTGTAAATACTATTGTATTGTTGCCACACCACGTCAAAGTCCTAGTTGACTTTTATGCACTTTAATGAAAGCAGAGCTGGAATAAGTGTGTGTGGGGTGGGACTCCAGCCACGTCTCAGGTCTCCGTCTGACTGTGCTGCTGGGAAAAACTTGAAGTGAAGAGAATTAAGCTTTGTAAGGGGCTGTGATTACTTGTCCTGTTGTTAGTTCACTGTTGCCTCTCCAACAACTACATCTGGGGAAGAGGTGGCAGTTTTGAACTTTGAAACGGATTATGAATTACTCATTTCTTCACTGCCTAAATCACGGTAGTATGAATTTCAGTAACCAGATCAGAATTCGTTATCTTCTAGTCAATGTTTGCAATAAAGTTGAATATTACTCTGTCACTTTTTTCCCCCTGCCTCCACCTGGTCCTCTTCCTCCTCTCTGATCTCCAAGGGCCATTCAGAGCTGTACTGCCCACGTTATTTCCTAGTCTCCTTGCTCCCTCCAACTCAGTTGCCTGGAGTGTTCCTGCCTCCTTTCTGGTGCCATAGAAGCCTGAATTCTGAGTGTGTTCTTTTTGAGCTTAATTCTCTGTGGTACCAGCGTGAACAAGGGTAGGTTTGCTGATCTCAGTGAAAGACCATTAACACATAACTAGTAGGAATTAATGGAATCAATCATGCTGGGTGGATCTCCCACTGAGATTAGCAGAAATGCTACCTTCAAAATGACTGCAGAGTTCACCTTCTACCAAAGCAGCTTAGTTCATAATATGTCACACTTGTAGGCTCTGACAAGACAAAAGAAGGGTGATTACAAAAATAAAATCTACATCTGTACACACCTGTATCTTTAAGGGTGTTTGTTTAAAACCTAAGCATGAGTCAGGACCTGAATTTGAACCTAAAATGTGCTGTCTCCAAACAGACAATGTCAATTGTTTGAGTTGTACTGAGATGCATCTGCTGTTGCTTTGACTGACCGCCATAATAATTACCCAAGGAACTGATTCTACTGTAGCTCTTTTCCAGGATTAAGATACATGCTTACTTTGTCCCTCTGTACCAGAAACTTGGAATGTGTCTATGGTGAACATGTGACACCATTTTGAGTGCAATGAAATAATTTTATGAGTGCCAAAATCATTTCACTTCCATTGCTGAAACAGGCAGAATCAGATCTCAGAACACAAGCTATTCTGGTTTGTCCATTTAAGGACATAAACCTAGAAGCAGAGGAGAAGGGTGAAGAAAGGAAAATAATGGAGAAAAACATTCTCAGAGCGAATACTTGGAGTCACCTGCGACTCCTGAAAATAGTTCATTTTGTAAGAAGGTAAATAAAATGTTGACATATTTGTTTTTTCATCTCTTCAGTGGTTCTTCAAGTGTCCCTAAACTCCTCTTCTTCTTCCTTATTCCAGTGGTAACTAACTGTGGGAGCATCAAGTTTTTAGGCTGTTTGATTTGTTAACAATTTTCTCAGTAAGTCAAGACTTTTTATCTTTCAGGAACCCTGGATATTTCTGGCACTAAGTACCGCCTTACTCCACCAGTGTGACTAGAAGAAAAAGGAGGAGAATTTAAATCTGTCCAAACATATCACTGAAAGATTACAAAGGCAGTAGAGAATGAAGACATGAAAATGCCCTCATCAGGTATATTCTGGAGTGCATGCAGTCTAAGCACTCCTTGAAAACCCACTAAGAAACAACGTTGGTGTGTGTGAACAGTGTAGAGACTCTTTGCACAAGAGCTTCCAAAAGGATGGAAAATTTTGATTAGAGCTGGGGCCTTTGGAACTTTCAGGTTGCTAAAATATGTCGCTGCTGCTCATAAGACCTGCAGTTTTTAAAAGACTTATTTGTTAAATAAGAAGTTTTCGTAAAGTCCATAAAGGCCACCTCTCTGGTTGCAAAAGAAATCCCTTGGCTTCCCTGCCAAACTTCAATGCCGGATTCAAAGCAGGAAGGCAGTAATGCATTTCAAAGAAAAGAAAGTCTTGATAATATCCTAATACAACTAAATATTTTCCTGTGGATATATTCCCAGAAACAATCTTTTGTTAGCTTTTCGTTTGTTAAACAGCAGTAGTGGTAATCAGCCTGGCAGATACCTGGCATCCAAACTTAAGTTCAAACTATGTAAGTGGCATGACATCATAACCTCTAAGGCTGCCAGACAATTTTCATTATAATGATAGGCAGCACTGTCAACTTGGCTGATAAAGAATCCGGTTTATAAGGTGCAGCCTACTATTTCAGGAAAGAAATGTAGGTGTTCGTTTGTTCACAGAAGGGCCATGTGTCATTTTCCCCTGCTCAGGCCTTATTCCATGAGAACAGCTGAGTTTTGTCTGAGAAAGGATTGTGTTATGAAGTTGACAGCATGGAAATAGGAGGTGGCCTTTTCCAAAGGATGCTCCAAAAGCTGTGGAATCACAACCCAGTCATTTAAGTGGTCTGTCATTGTGAAAATCAGTGTTAAATCTTTTTTGAATTAAGAATTTCATTAAAAGACAAAGGAGACGTCTTCTTAGGTGAGTTTTTAGGAGGGACGTTGCCACTGAATCCATGCATAATGCTGGAGATAAGGTGTATACATAGTTTTCTTTGGCCAGGAAGGATCATTCAGTTTAGCCTTGTATATATCATGGGCCAATTAGAAGCATGCAGTTTTTCTTGTATTGAATCTAGCACCTTGTGTTGGACTGAAGTTTATTGACTCAAAAAAATGTTCATCAAGAAATTGGCAATCTGCTACCTCTTTGGGTAGTTTGATTGAAGTTTTTTTTTGTTTTCACCAGCACCGTTTTAAAATGCTCCTTATTGTATTAATTTTACTGTGATTTTAATTTCCAGGAATTGTTTCTTGATTTGTCTTTCTGAATTAGACTGAAAGACTAGTATAGTAGAAAGTACATCTTCCTATAGGAATCTGTGTGAAGCAATCAAATTGTTCTTATTATTTTAGTGATAAAAGTGGTTAATATGTTTAGTTTCATTTAAGATTGTGCTGAAAACCTTTTTTTCCCCTGGTTCTACACTCGTTTTTATAATTTTTCTCTGTGTCCTTACCTTCTCAGGGAAACCTATCTTCATCTTTTTTTCAAATTATTGTGCATCAAAAAGGAAATAAAGACTCAACTTTGTTTAGAGAAAGAAAGACACACCATTCCAAAAATGTTTAGGCCTGGATTACCCTTAGTGATTCAGTGGGGGAAAAAAATCACTACAGTCTGTACTTCTTAAAGGATAGCTGGAAGTGCAGTGTACATTTCTTCTGTGTAAGAGCAAACTACTCGCCAAAGTAATTTGAGCCCCTCGCACTTGAAGATACCAGGAGTGATTTACCGATACTATCGAGTAGGCTTTGCAGCACTGTGTTGACAAAGATAAAGTAGTGTCCTCTTTCTGCAGAGGAGAAAAGAGGCAAAGACTATGTGACATGAGGAAGTTGACATGAGTCTGAGGAAAAACTGAACCCAGAAGCCCCAATGCTCAGTTTCTTGGATTCCCTGGTTGATGCCTAGTAAGAATTAACAGGTCATGGGTTTGAAAAATACCACATGACATTTTTTCTTGGAAAAATCAGAGAATCATAGGATCATTTAGTTTGGAAAAGACCTTTAAGATCACTGAGTCCAACCATAAAGCTCACGAACGTTGCTTTGTGTTAAATATAGAATTATCATACCAGTTGTGAGATCTTCTCATATAAGTGAAAAGAGGTGCAAAAGTGCTACAATTCTATTCAGCATAATTTCAAGTTTAAATCCTATTACTTTTCTTAGCCCAAGTCTTCTTGGATGTAGGTGTAATTGATCATTAATGCAAGACACACTGCTGTTAGGCAGAAAGGCAATTCATCTCATGTTAGCTTCTTTATTTCAAAGGCATAAAATACTTCAAGTAAGATGAAAATGAAGTGTTTAAAAATCCCACACTGTGAATCATTGCCATACTTTCTCCATTTCCAAGGGTGAAGGATATTATTTACTTTTAAGAACATTCAAAGATTTCAGTGATGAAATAGCCACCTTGTGCTTTGAAAGGAAACGTGGGACAGCTGATGTTCCATCATGTCTGAAAGGTACTGATGTGCCAAGTCAGAAGACCAGTAATTAGCGTTTATGCACACAGCAGCGTGCCAGATGATAAGAGGGGAATAGTGGCTGATGAGAAAATGGTGGTTTAAGAAACTGAATTGTTGATAAAATGGTAGGTATCAACAAAGCACATAGGTACTGTGATCTGATCAGGCACAGTAGGGATGTGCACATGTCACAGAGAATTTACACCAAGGCGTACAAGCTCTTCTGCAGCAATAAAATAAATGGTCAACAGGCTTTAGAAGAGTGAAGTGTAGTTTAATAATAGATTCTTAGAGTAGGATTCACCAATGCATCCCGTATGCTGATAAATCCATGCAAGGTACATAGTCACATTTATTATTTGCATTTTGGAGACAAAGAAATGGAAATACAGGATAAAAGTGTCTATCCCAAATTTTAAGAGAAGATCTGGGGTAGAATCTAAGTTCTTATCCTGCACTACGTCTTCTACTGTATGTTAGAGTGGTATTGTTTCTTCTCCCCAAGAAGCAGCAATTGAACCATTCTTAACATAAACAAAACAAAAGAAGAAAGTATGAATTGATTCTCAGTGGATTAACCTGCTGCCAGAATTTAAATACTGCTCGATGCTGTTACCAGGAGTTACAAGAGACTTCTACCTTTCATTTTAATCTGCACAGATTCAAATTTAGACTAAGAAAGCAAAATATGAAATTATGAACAGCTAGCTTTAAACTGATTTCAAAAGAAAACTGTGTATTAGGGAATAGGTTTTAAGAACCTTAGCAAACCCAGCAGAAAAACATTCTGTATTTGTCTATTTGAAAGTCAGACAAGTCCTGTGGCTTTGAGTTCACCATTGTTGTTCCTCTGGCTTTGTGAACAAGATTGACATCAAGATAGAATGAGGGATGCTTTGATTCCATGGGATCCGTGCTCTGGACAGTTTTTTAATAGGTGAATTAGTTCTTGAAAATACTAGGTGTATGGCAAGGATCCTCAGTCTCAATCTCACTCTATAGCACTCTCATATTCCAGGCTAGGATGAGATTGCTGGACTTGATTATCACAGTGCTTTTTAGTAAGTAACCAGGTTACTTATTGCATAGATCTAAACAAAAGATGAAATGGTACAAGTCACTGTTAGTTTTCACACTGCAAATTTTCCTATTGAAAAAAAGTTTGTAATTGAATCAATTTTTTTTTATACAAGAACATCAATTTCTCAGAGATACTGAGTTTTTTTTTGTTTTGTTTTGGGTTTTTTTTTGTGGCAGGAAATGTAAAAATTGTGATTTTTATGCACCAGGTATGATTTTAATTAAGAAGTGCCCAAATAAATCCATCTTCTACATATAAATGTCAATATGAAGTTATAGGTTTCATTTAGTTTTATTGAGTGCATACAAATTCTTTAACACTTCCTTTCTCACAAATTATTGTGGTTGATTTTCTTTTTTTGCTTAAAACAATCACCTGTGGGGTTTTTTTTCTAGTTTGAATGGTCCATATGGTATGAAAAAACTTTGGTATCTAGCGCTACCTCTCTGCAAGTGCTGGTAAGCTTAGAGAAAGGGAACCCAGGTTTAGGGGTTATATATTCAGCTCATTTTGAAACTTGTGCAGCTTTGGACAAATCACCTTCATTCTTGTTCTTTAGCTCCCCAAACACAGAAGGGAAATAAATGCTTCCCTCCCTCAAGCAAATGCTGAGAGGCTCAGATGGAAACTGCTGGAGAAGGACGAAGCACTGTGTAATATTATTAGCTTCGTTAATCCAGGTCAGCCCATTTGTTTCTCACAAAGCCTGTAAAAGAACTGAATTGCCTCTGTTCTGCTATTTGTATTTCCTCGGTGTTCTCCATCCTGTCTCCAAACTGAACAATTTTAGCTGTTGCTACAGGGTTTAAAACTCTTGATTTGTGGCAATAACTCCCACAAAGATGCATTATGGGCACTGAAGTGATTATCTTGAACCGGCAGAAAAAGGCAACCTAACTGGCAATTGCATTCCACTGTCTGCCCCTCAGCCTAGCACCTGCTTTACTGACTCACGGCTCCATCCCTGAGAGCTTTATTCATTAGTAAGGGCCATTCAAGCATTTAATGGAGCTCTTTACATTGAAACAGCTTTGTTTGCTCCTATCTATCTTTTAGGCTTCTTTTGCTGAAGACAAGTCCTTTAAAAGGATGCAATTTTGCTGTGACTGCTCAGTGAGCCCCTCCTTGCTCCCCTGAGTAGCTTTGCTGTCCCTCACCTGCAGATAGAAAAAGTACCCAATAAAGCAAAACTGTAGATTTTTTAAAGAAAAAATAAACAAAAAAAAGCCAAACCCAAAACCAACTCCAGGCAAAACATTAAGGAAGTTCAGCTAGTTGTTGCATTTACTATGATGCTGTCGTAAAGCTTTGTTTTATAAAATTTGGAGGGGATAGGAGGATTTTAGAAGTCTGTAATTTTTTTTTCTTTGTATGATTCCTAGGGGTTTGGACCGTGTACTAGAATATATCTACAGGCACGCTCTAATATTAAAAGTCACCAATTATTTTGGTTTTAATAGATTTTTAAAGCACTCAGAAATACAACCCCTGAGCATGGAGAATAAGATTGTTAGAAAATCCTAGGAAACGCATGAATTTAGAATTAAACCTGTCACAGTGCAAATAATGCATGGGTAAGAACAATGGTAATAATATATTCAAACGTAGCATAAGCCATTTCATTGAAAAAAGGTAAGATTGAAGCATTAATTATTGAAGATCCACATATAAGTTCATCTCTTTTTGGACTACTGTATGGAGAGCATGATTAAGATATGAGCTTAATCCTGTTGTGGGAAAAAAAGTGAGTCCTTCCTTAACAGGAAAGCAGGAACCTTCTCATTTAACTCTTTCTACCTCAAAGACCCAGTTGAGTAAGCAAAAAATAAGTTTAACTTCTCCGGACCTAGAGATTGCAGTCCATCTGGGTGTAAAAGTCCCAATGGCAAAGTCTCATGGAGCCAAACCTCTTTTTCTGTTCAAGGCTATGAAGGTTTTTCTGCTGAATTTTAGCATTTGGAATTTAGTTCCAATATAAATAATGATTCATGTTTATTTATCACTGATTAGCTTCTAAACAGCACTGTGTCCTGCACTTGGGTCACAACAACCCCACGCAGTGCTACACACTTGGGGAAGAGTGGCTGGAAAGCTGCCTGGCAGAAAAGGACCTGGGGGTGTTGGTCACCAGCCAGATGATTATGAGCCCCAGCAGTGTGCCCAGGTGGCGAAGAAGGCCAATAGCATCCTTTCCTGCATCAGCAATAGTGTGGCCAGCAGGACTAGGGAAGTGGTTGTCCCCCTGCACTCGGCACTGGTGAGGCTGCAGCTTGAACACTGTGTTCATTTTTGGGCCCCTCACTACAAGAAAGACATTGAGGTGTTGGAGCGTATCCAAAGAGCAATGAAGCTGGTGAAGGATCTAGAGCACAAGTCTTATGAGGAGCGGCTGAGGGAACTGGGGTTGTTTAGCCTGGAGAAAAGCAGGTTGAGGGGAGACCTTATCACTCTCCACAACCACCCAAAAGGAGGTTGTAGCGAGGTGGGCATCAGTCTCTTCTCCCAGGTAACAAGTGATAGGATGAGAGGAAACGACCTCAAGTTGTGCCAGGAGAGGTTTAGGATGGATATTAGGAAAAAATTTCTTCACCAAAAGGGTTATCAAGCATTGGAACAGGCTGCCCAGGGAAGTGTTTGAGTCACCACCCCTGGAGGTATTTAAAAGATGTGTAGGTGTAGTGCTTAGGGATATGGTTTAGTGGTGATTTTGGCAGTGTTAGGTTAATGGTTGGACTCAATGATCTTAGGGGTCTTTTCCAACCTAGACAATTCTATGATTCTGTGATCACCAGTCTCTGCCTCCTGGCTGTGCCAGACTTTCTCTTCCTGTTGTGATACACAGAATTCTTTTGGGCTTACAAATTATTGATTTTAGATGTTGAAGACTCTGTCCTGATCCTTTTTAAATTGGCTTAATACTGTTGTCTTTTAGGGCTTACTTTAAGTTGGAGGAAACATCCTATTAAACATGTAAAGGTAAACTGCCTCTGTATTTCTTTCATTTTAGGCTTGAGTGTTATTTCTTTAAAAGATTGCTGTCTCTCAAACTGTATTTAGTAGTAGGCCCATTTGTATAGGGGTAAGGGTAGGATATAGTTTCAGCCCGAGTCTTCCAGTCAAGGAAGTTCAGAACTTGACGAGCATGCTCTGGTTCCCTTTTTTTTGTTGCATCCCCTGCTTTTGTCCAAAGTATTAGTGTCTGCTCTAAATAGGACCAAGACATCCTCTCCAAAACACTCTGAAAACAGTTATGGATGTGTAATTTCTGTGTAATAAATGCTGTTTGACTGTATGTCATTGCTGAGTGGTACCAATACTCATAACCCAAAAAAAAGTATTTCTAATGTCTATAATTCCTTGCACTTCTTGAATGAGGAATACTTTTTTAAATTTGAAAATATGTGCCAAAGTGGATATACAAGCTAATAATAGTCTATTAGCTTTTGCATCAATATCATAGTTTTCCAACTGGACTGAAATTAAATTTATATTTAAGGCACTAAATAAATGCTGATAGTATGGTGATAAGCCAATTTTTTTCCTTAATAAAATGTTTACAAATTCTGTGATGTTACTCAGGGGATAAATTTAGTGGATAAAGTCAGATCTTTCTCTGGTATAAATCAGTCTGCCACCTCTAGTGGCAAATAAAAGCAGGTTTTGCTATATCATCATTTATGGAAATAACCAGAGAGGTAGAATAGAGGGAAAAAAAATCTCTACTTTTATGGGATTTAAGTCTTTAAAAACATATCATGAGCCCATTACATGCTTGAATAGCTGAAGAAGATACCGGTAAGCTGTTCCTTGTCTCAGATATGTGTTGTGGCAGCTAACTCCTTCTGGTGAAACCCTTATCAAAAAGCCAGTGGGAACCTGCGCAGTTTCTCTCCATTTAAACTAATTGATTTTCACATTTGGATCTTATTGCAAGCCATAAACCCCATAGATAACACGGAAACATTATTCTATTATTCTATGGCCAGTTTTGGCTTTAAAGAAACAAACTGGGGCTTCCACTCAGAGGCAATGATTTTTCCATTCTCCATTCTGCGGTCACTCATCTCTACTAACTGCTTAAAACTCAAGAGTGCCACAATGTTTACTCATAGTGTTTAAACCAACCTGTAGTAAACATGGGCTTGAACTTATACCCTGAAGCCTAGGAGACCAGACCAACCAGGGGGAAATTTGAAAGACTCATTTAATTCTGTAGCTTTGACTTGTCCTAAATTTGTAACAAGAGTTAGGCTATGTTTCTGACTGTGATTCATGTTTTGCCAGATGGGTACAAGCCATCATTTGCCAAGAGAAGCACAGCGTGTTTCATCATGGAATACAGAAAAATACGCACTCCATGCTAGTGTGTCAGAGTGCTTTTGACTGAAAAACAGACAGGTCTGTGTCTGAGATTTATGCAACCTTTTCCCTTTGGTTTATCTGTTTAGATCAGTATAAGTGCTAGGAGGGATCAAATGGATCATTTCCTTTTGAGTATTATGAATGAAATGTTTACATTAACCCCAAGAGATTATTCTGTTTATTGGCATGCAATGGTATCTCCAAGTGGGAATCTGTGCATGCTCGCAGGCTGGGAAAGAGATGCCCTTACATTGCATTTGGCTGGCGATGCTTGTTCTGCAGTATACAAAAGCTGCTGCTTTCTAGGGTTGTTGATGTATGAAACCAAATCATTCACAGATAAAAAGATTGAAAATGTTTTTTTTGGCAGCGTTTTTACAGTGGCTCAGAGAATGGAACTCACTATTGTCCAATGTGTTTTTAAAGAACTGTGCAAAATAGTTTAGATAATAAACCTGGCTCAGATTTGTACCTCTGTGTAAGTTCTAGATGTTCCACGCTGCTTGTTCAGCAGCTGCCTTTCTTCATAACTGGGTTTTGGCAAAGAAATTGCATCAAGTTCATATACAGTAAAAAACATTCAGCAAAAATACAAACAAAACCAATCATCTCTTGCATTTCTGTTTGTGAATTAAAATCAGATCATAAAAAAGTCTGTTCTTTGAACCAATGAGGCCTTTCAGTAACTTAAAAGATGGTCTTGGATATATCTATATGCAGTATCTCTCCCTGGTGGAGATTTGCATGAAAGCATTTGTCATTTCATTTTACATAATTATACATCAATGAAATGTGAAAATGCCAACAGTTGTTCCACATTTTTTTGGCACTGCAGCTGATTTATAGGGTGCTGCTTTCATTCAATGTCATTATTAGGAAAGAAGAAACACGAGAAATGAAGTAGAACTTCAGCGTTTGAATTTTGGATGTTGGATTTTCAAAGTTTGCTCAGGAAAGCAACTTAAATTAGGATGATTTATAGCAACACTGAATCCTAAACACATAACTGTACCTTTTTTCCCTTTTGGCCCTTCCCTGATTCTATTGGGACTTAGCTGCCATAGTGTATTTTACAATATTTCAGGAAAGCCAAATGAGTGATCATTTTTGGCACATGGAAGTGATAGTAGAGACAGTTTCACTGTGATTCTAAAGAGCCAGGAGCCGCAAATTGACTGGGACATTGCATTTTTGCATAGTCTCACACATTGGAACTACTATCCTAAGCACTACCCTTTCTGCTTCTCTTTGTGCTTCATCAGGGAAACACAAATACAGTGTGAACAACCCATAACAACACTTATGAGAAATGCTTAGATGGGTTGCAACGTCCGAGAAGAGGTTCCTGCCCCTTCATTGCTCTATCACCTTTTTATTCACTATCATTTTTTTTCTGAGTGCCTGGCTAGACTTCTGTCCTCTGAACTACAAGGCTTTAATCATGGTGGAGCAACTCCTTTACCTCACGGGTTTTGGTCTCCACCTGAAGGGTGCTCCATGGCTTTCCAAATTACATAGAATAATGGGAGGAGATTTAGGTTTCATTTGAACTTGTTCATTGGCTGATCCTGTGGGGAAACTGAATGGCACAAAGTGTCTTTTGTCAGGGACAGGCAAAATCATGTGCTGTGATTTAAAGAGAGACTGCTCAGAGGTATTTTGGCTAAAAGGTGCCTGGGAGACATGGCAGTTACTTTGGTTGGATTTGGTCCTTGATTCCTTAATATTTTTTATAATGCTAGTGACTCTTATTGCCATCTAGCCATGATAGTGCTGAATTAAGCAAGCAGTGGTTTTCTCCAGGCCCAAGCAGCTGCCAGTTTTTCTTGTTTAATATGCATTCATCATTGCTATATTCAGAGGAACGTGTAATGAAAATCACCATATTAGTTACGAGCTGTCTACAGTGAAGAATTTCAATTACTGAGGTAGAGTGTCAGTTAATGGCAGAGAAGGGATACAGCATGACATATCAGAATAAAAAATGCGTGACAGATCCATTTTAATTGTCTTTCTTGTCTGTACTTAACCTCTATCATTGTAACAAAAAGGAGAATGGAAAAGAAAAGCTAACCTTTTTTTCATAAAGATAGTGGTAGAAGGTAAAGCAGAGGATGGAAAAGCAGCCAGCAGCTATCAACTTATGAAACAACAATGTCAGGGAGCCCCTCCACGGAGACCGGCTGGTTTGTGTTTGCTGTGCTGATCAAAACAGTATCCATATGATCATCTGATTGGATATTCCTGCTGCTTTCCACTGCATTATTCATCAGATAAAGAGGACCAGCTGGCAATCTTTTGTCATAAGCAGGGTTTTGAATGTGGTAGTAGTAGAAGCTCTGCCCATGATTTCCTGTACTCATACAGGAGTTCCTTTAAGTTGTTCCCTTATGAGCAGTAAGAACTGGGTTTTGTCCTGTTGATCTGTCTCTAAACTTTTCATCTTCTCTGCTGCAGAGTTGTCTTTGCCCAGGTAGTGGGAAAGGGTTTGGGTTTTTTTTAATGATGCCAGTGGGGTTGTCTCCAGACTTGCAATATATCCAGCTTGATTCCCTGCAGCTGCGCATTGCTGCACAAGGATCTTTCCTCCCGAGTATCTCTGGGGCAATGATACAAGGCCTGAGCTCTTTTCTAACACCATGCATACTTCAGTGCTTAAGAGCAACACTGTAGTAAATGTACAGAAATATGCCTTTTTTTTTTTTATGGATGCTATAAAATAAGGTAAGTGAAGGTGGAAGTGTTTGAGAAATCAGTAAATCATTGGGTGCGGCTTATTTTCCCTTAGAAATAAAAATAACTTTAAAATCCATAGACTTTTCTAACATGTCAGAATTATAATTACTGCAGCAAAAGGAGGTCCTAATCACCTCTAATCCATCCCATGTCTACCAAACGTAATTTGAATTTTAGGTGCTGATTCTGGCCATCTGTGCTGTGGGCAGAGCAAGATGAGCCTAGTGTTGTATTTCAAGATGACTGAAGGGTGCAAAGTAAACAGTATCAAAGACGAAAAAGCAGTCTGGAACTTTGAATGGGCTCTTGGGATCTGACTCATGATTTCTGCTTGACAGTAGCCTTTTACGTTAGTCTAAATATGTGACATAAATATTCATGAGCAATCCTGATGAGACATGCCACACTATTTTTCAGCTGTGTTGGTAGATTCTTTACCTGGTTCCTTAAAGATGCTACCAGTATGCTGTTAACGTAGAGGTTATGCTATTCATTATGATGGATTGATGTAATGTTTCAAGATATAATAATCAAGATAACTTGATATAATGTTTCAATATATAATAATCAAGTTTGGTTTTTTTTTATTATACACCTGTACTTGTCTCCCAGATATCATTCCTTTAAAGTCTTAGAGAATTTCAGTGGAGATTTTTAACAAGAGCTTGATTATTATTTTTTTTAAGCACATGAAAAAATGCTAATTCTTTAACAAAGGCTGAATTTGGTAAGACTACCTATGTTTCATAGAAACATCCTGAGACTTTTTCTTGATTGCTTTGGATTTCTACTTTCCAGTAAGATGCACAATTTAACAGTAATTCAATCGTAAAAGGGGTGTTCTTTTCTCTGATGGAAAAGAAAGCCTTGGTCTTTGCAAATAACATGTGCAGCTCATTGTGCTGTGCTTCCTTGGCTTCTCACTTGGTTTCTGTTACAAAGTGCTCTTCATGTCTACATTGCCAGAACCCTACTGTACCCTAAAACACTTTGTTATGGAGCTGGGTGGCTATCTGTGTTGGATAAATTCCAATTTCTTTATCAATGGTTGATTATGCCTTGTTTGGGACGGTGTCTGTGATCTCTATTGTGAGCTGATCTTTCCTTAGTGTTGAATCTCAGAAAAAACAAGATCCGTTCATTGGCTTCCTCTCAGCAGGAGAGTACAGGAGATTTTGCATCTATTTTTGTAGGCTCTGTGTTTCATTTTGTCTGGAATTCATGTTTCTGTATTAGGATCTAAAATATAGCCTACTTGGCTTGAGTTAACTGAAGCTGCTAAACCACATCAAATGACTTGAGGATCACTCGTTGTCAAGTACAAGATATGTAGAATGTTGGGTTTTATTATCATGTATTCCTCACAGGTACAGCACACAAAGCTGTTTGGATATTTTCCAGTTTTGTGCAGTTCTGGAGAATTTAAGCCCTCCTGGGAGCTTGGAGCTGCTCCTTGCTTCCTTCATGCAGTTCACTGTAGCCCCTGGCAACATGCGCTGTTCAGAATCATATCTGAACAGAGAGTTTGATGTCTTCAAAGTTTAGTACCTCAGTCCTTTGACTTCAGTTTTGTTACAAGTGAGACTTAAAGCTCCCACTACCTGTGTACTTTGTCAACTGCAATTTCATTATGCGTTTAAAGAGACAGAAGACAGTGTTATCCAGATCATTAACGCTATGTACAGATGTGTTGACTAACCAAGCCTGGGACTTACCTAGGTGCTGAAACTGTTCCTTGGTTTTCACAGCCAAACTCTAACCTTCTTTTAACTGTGGAGTAATTAAGATACGTTTCCACTTCTGACAAGTATAACTCTAAACATTTTCTAGGATTAGTTACAATTAAAGAAAATTCAAACATATATTTCCAGCTGGCTCTCCCCCATCAAATCTCAAGTTAAACCAAGTAGTGTAGTTCTGACCAAAATAAAGGGGGGAAGGGAAGGGAAGGGAGAGTTAAAAAAATGCTTCAGATATTATTTTCTGTGGAACTATAAAACAAGATTACAAAGTAATAAGGTTCTGTGTTGTCTGCTTCACGGAAGTGCAAAAACCTACCATGTAGAGATTTAAATGATTAAAGTTAGTGCGAGGGTATACGATACAGGCCACACAAGAACCAATGACTCTACGTTTCAGAGTAGTGAAGCTCCTGAACTATTTGTGACCCACAAGACAGGAGTGAAACTCAATCCAAATGAATGAAAAATTATGTGGAAAACACAGTCCTGTGTAAGTATTTAGCATGACATTTGTGGCTGTCTGCTTTAGAAAAACCCCCACTGTGTTTGTGTCCAAAGCTTTAAAGTGTGATTCTATGCTGAAGTATGATGGAATCATCCTAAGAGATCTGCTCTTTTTACATGTTCAGAGTCAGACTACCTGACTTCTGAGATGACTTATTAATGTGTTTTGATGGCATCCACAAGGCATTAAGATGACATGATTAGTTTAGTAATGGCAATTAAAAGACAGAGGTGTGGGGGAAGTAGGAGAAAAAAGTATCATGCATTAAAAAAGTCCAGTAGTAATTGTCCATATTTTATTAGATAATTACTTTTTTTGTAGGGAAAGAGATGAAGCAACTCTGTGCTGAGACTTGGACTTTAAATCAACTCAATTACCAAGTTGCTTTGGCAGATATGGTCCATACATCATTTAAAAGGATTTAAATGGGCATACTGGTATCCTAAAAATCAGCTCCAGCAGTTTACTTCCTAGAATGGAGACTGAGGTTGAACATGTGAAGGAGATTATGGCAGAACTAAAGAAGCAGCTCTAGTTACTACAGGGTGGTGGAAATAACAGAGGAGCACAGACTGGGTCACAGAAATAAGCTGAAATGGTCAATGTGAATGTGCAGCTCTAATGGAACCAAAGTATCTGAAGGCATAGAGCTTTCTGCCAACTTCCACTCCATTGCCTGTGATCCCTCAGTCAATGGCAGAGCAACAGTATCACCTAGATCATAACCATGGGTTTGCAAACATGTTACTTGGGTGATAGGTGAAAAGAAGAAGAAAGCTTAGCAAATATTGATGGAGATGGCATCCTAGTAGAGAAAATAAGCAAAAAAGTCCCTAAAAACTGAGTTTAAATCTAAAGTCCTGGTCTGGATTTACTGGGATCCCAAAAGTCCACATGGCAGCAAACAAGTGTCACCTCATCACTGGAAGACTAGGAAAACCTGTATAGACTCATTTAATGAGAAACACCCTCAAGTGTTATGAAACTGGATTATGAAGTCTCTGCATATCCCTATTGCTCCCTAATTTGACTATGTCCAGATATCACTCTGGCTCTTTACCTCCTGCACACCCCTGGTATGACACCTAACAAGATCTCTGGAGCTGGATTCTAGCAGTTGTCTCGGGCTGTCTCTCTGCACCCCACTGTGGTGGGACATGGGCTGTACCCGTCACAGACTCTTGAAGCCTCTGTGGAGAAACCATCATCCCTCCCCTCCCGGACAGTGGGGCTCCATCTTAGGCAAGCTGGGACTGTCCTGATGAGTCTCTGGGAGAGGCTGTAGCTCTAAAGTAATGTCCCTTGTCCTGATGGTTCCACTTTGGCACTGCACAAGCTGTTAGGCAGCAGACCTGGGGATGGCAGCCAGGGTGATCCCAGAGCCCAGGCCATCAGGGAAGTCCATGGTCAGGAGACAGGTCCAGAGTTGAGCTGGCAATGCAAATTAGCAAATCTGGATCAGGCCCAGCAAGAACAACAGGGCTTGGACACAGCCTTGTGATGGTAGTGCGATGGGGATGGGACAGGGAGGCCAGGCATGGCAGTAAGAACCACTGTGGGCTAAACTGTCCTGTGGAATTATCGCTTCTTCCCTTCCAGGATAAAGCTGTGCTCAGAGATGGAATGTGCATTTCTTGTTTTGAATTTATTGGTTAAATTCAGTCACAATATATGTCCACATAGCAACCAAGAGTCGCCAGGTTCTCACCCCCTCAGAATATGTCCCCTCACAAAATGTTGGAAGCAGCTAAGGTGGGTGCAGTCCCAGTCTAACTGGGCAACTGTGACCTTGCAATACAGTAATGTGCTGTGTTTACACCATTGATTTAGCTTTAACCGCCTCACATTTCACTTGAATCTCCAGATTGCCTCTGTTTGCTTTGTGCCGTTTTGGCTCCCACTGTAATTCTGTTATTGGAGAAATGAAGTAAAGTGATTAATGACATTTAAATTAATTAAAACAATCAATTAATTAAATTAATCAATTTGAATTAAGTCGATTAGTGAAATGAATTCCAGTAACTCAGATCCTGCTGCCTGCTTTCAGTCTGTGACCTTGGTACTGGAGCACATTGGGGTGGGCTGTCTGATGGGCACTAAGAGGAACTCTCCTACAGCTCAGGTGCAATGAATTAATCATCACAGCCTCTGATGTGCCTCAAGTGACTTGTTTAGTATCTATTTCTCAGCCCTATTCTCCACCTATCAGAATCAGGAAACAGCTAAAGAGGCCCTGATTTTACTTGGTGTACCACCAAGAGGTCACTAGTGCAGGTGTATTTACTGTTTGAGTGTCTCCTGCCATGTTGGTGTCATGGGCCCTGTCCAGAGTAGTCTGCACTTGTTACCAAGTTTCTGTTTAGACTGCAAGCGATCCTTTTGGTATCAGCACAGCTCTAAGAATGTTTAGTGAATTTGAATGTTACACTGTACAAGTATAAGGAAAACTCCTAAGAGATGCCATAGAGTAGCTGCTAATGACCCCAAGCAGTTGACTGATGTCAGCTAAGAAAGTTGTAACAAACGGGGGCATAATTTTATAGATTTGTTTTATTTTTAAGGTGAATTGAAAACATTTTGGGATCACATTGCCCCAGCACCAGAGAAATTTAAAAAACAAAAGTTTTCCCGATACTTCTGTTTAAACAAAAGTGATTAATCTCCATATCAAGAAGGCTGCTTAACATAAAATGCTGTAAGTTTGTACTGAAAATATTGAGGCAAAAGTCATCTGGATTTTTTTCATACGGAAGCTAGTAACTGAATTTGTGCAGAGTATAAGGCAGGCATTTGTTTGAACATTTTGCATGGTCCTAAATACTGTTACTTGCATGTGTACCCCAACTGTTGTCTCATTAAACAAATTGTGCCCAGAGTAAGCTATAATCTCAGTAGTTAAGATTAGGAGCAGAAGAAAAAGAAGTTGAAGGCAAGGAATAAAGATAAAAAGACAATAATGCTATATCTACACCACTGGGTTAAGGAAGTTCTAATAGGCTGCATGTACAGATCACAAACTTGCAAATGCAGACTATATATAGATGTAGACCATACTTTCTGAAGCACACAAAGACTAACGTGTTCAAACATCTGGGTGTTCAAATATAATGCCAATACCGTTACACCTTAGGGCATACAGAGTCTCTCCAATTCATCTCCAAGGTGATGATCTGAAGAGGGGATGGGAGGAGACAGAACCTCGTTATCCCTTTAGAGACTTCTGTTTTATGATAGAGCTATAACGGATGGTCACATGCAGAATTTGTGAGTCAACAGGTAATCCCAGATCTTCTAAATCCCAGTCCAGAGTCCTGATCTTTTCACATATAGGAAATTTTTCTTGTTTAAGTTCTTGTACTCTGTGTTCAAGTTTGTATCTTATAAACCTGAGGGATTTCAAAGTACAAGGTAAATATATTCCAGACAAATTCTTGAAGTGTATAGCACAAAACTACAGAATTAAGGGGTTACTTGTTTCCAAGGGATATACAGTATTCATATAGCATCACAGACAAGCCTGGAAAACATCAAGGAATTTAACAGAATACAGGAGCTGCCAAGAGCAAGAGACAAAATAAAGCAGAAGAAAGGATGGCAGATCCTGGAGAAAGCTGATTACTGAGTCTGCAAAGAGAAACAGCATAACTTCTGACACAGTTTGAGTAGAAATTAAGGGCATTGAAAGGAGTTGGATGATGTCTCCCCTGAGACCTTTAGAGCAATTAGAGAAAGGAGAGGATCAGGAGATGTGTTTACAGATAAAAGACAGTAAGGAGGCCTAAGACTTTGATTGTAGGATTAATTACTTGGATATTGATTTAAGTAACAAGTATGCAAAAGCTAAGGAGGATGTATGTTTGCAAAAATGCTTCTAAGGGTTGCTGCCGTAAAGAAATACATCGAAAACTATGTAATATGAGGCAATTTGGGGATGCTAAAACACAAAATGAATGACAAGCTAATACCCAGTATTTCTTAACAATTTTTATTTGTTATGGATCTCAATAGAACTTCATACTTGGCGAACCTGATCTGCCATTTCTTCTGCATCCAGAGTCCTCTATTCTTGTACCCTTGAGTAATAGCTTGAAATAAATGGAACTATTGGCAGAGTCAAGCGTGGAGCTGAGTGAATGAAGCAGTATTTAATCCTTACTTAATTTTTACTCCTACACTGGCCAAATTCCCTTTCATTTGTGCGTGAGTAAGGACAGAACAAACACCTCAAGTTTTGACGGAGTTGTTTGTTAAATACAGGCTTAACCTCCATGCTTGTATTGCAGTGATGCTTATATTTCTGTTAAGTATACAGCAGGGAAGGAAGCAGTGGATGCTTTTGTTTTAATTCAGTCCCTGCAATTAAGCAAAATACAAACACAGAAGATCTAAGACATCTGGAAAGAGGTGGAGTAATGACAGGGCATGTGCCGTGGTGTCTGAAGCAGCAGTGCAGAGGATTTTTGGTAAGAGCAAAATGATAGCTGCCAAAGAGATGCCTTCTGCTAGCCGAGCTAATCAACTCTGGGGAAGGAAAGGAGGAAAATACTTAGAGGCATAGCCATGATGAAGACTATGGAGGTGGATAATGAAGTCTCACGCTGTGTCTAAAGTGAAGACTGCATACAGACACTTTGGATCCAGCCATCTTGTTTGAAGCTGTGGTAACACTTGGTAAGTGGTATTGCCAGTACAGCTTTCTCATGATGAAAAGCTTGTACTCAAAACAGGTTTTATGTACAGCTTGCACTTTCAGGTGAGAGTGTTTATGCTTTTGTTCTTAAGAGCTTTCATGGTACTGGCGTTCTCATCGATCCACACTTACTACTACTGAACTCTGTGCTGTGTAGAGACATAAGAGCATAACCTGCTCCACAGGTGTGCTATTGTGTATTGACTGTCTTTCCATCAATGAAATGCTTTTGCTGCTGGGGTGAAGTTTATCATTTACCAGTACTGCCAATTCATTCCTGCCTTAACTTCCTTGCTTTTGAAAGGAAGCCAGCTTTGACACCACCGCCATGTAGCATTTTCTTATGCTTTACCTGTGTTCCAAATAATTGCCTCTTGTGGAGTATAATTTAATCCGAGTTGATGAAAAATCCCTGTATACTTTTAGAATCACAAGGGACAAAGCCACGTGAAACTGATCATTGACCAAAATATGCTTTGAGTTGCGAGAACTAGTTATTGATAGAACTGGTTTTCGGGTAAGTGTAGAGTTATACAAGACACTGACTACAAGCACTGAAAATGGCTTAAGGAGCTCTTGCTCTTTGTTGCTTGTTAGTGCTCTCATGCAACCCTGTGTTGTCCCTTCTTTGTACCAGTACAAATGTTGGTGGGTTACACCACTGTGTTCTGGATTCAGCCCATCTTCAGCAAAAAAGAGAAAGGGCCATCTTTAAGCTGAATTATTTCAAAGAATCAGTTTGTAATGTGGTTTCACAAATAGTGCTCTGAACAAAACCAACAAGAGGGAGGAATAGGAGCCCTTTCAGCTATCTTCACCATCAAAGTCATAGTTTAAGCACATCCTGACAAGGAGACGGTTCTACTGTGTAACCTATATGGCCTACTAAAGCTTTTGCAGTTTCCAATGTGGAAATACCTTGTAGTATGCCTTGAAGTACCAAATGGGACATGACGCAAAACTGATTTCAGTGAAAATAGCATTTGCTGTTAAATGTTCATACATACTTCTACAAAATCCAAGACAGAATATTTAAAATGAGATTGATGTTAAAAGAATAGCAGGAGAGATGATGCAACTGCAAGGAAAATTAATATACTCATATGTATATAGTTATATAAGGTTATTTTATCTTAACATATGTCTTTCCTTCCTTATATGTTACTGGATACTGTCTTCCCATACAGGAGAAAGGGATTAAGCAATTTCCAACAGAGAACTGGAGTCATGGAGCAAAAAGTCAACCTAGTTCCCACACACAATAAAATACAAAGATGCAGCAGAGTTTCTGGGGCTTGAAGATCTTCCTCTAGCAAGTCCCCTACTTTCACATGAAGGATGCTCTGTAGTGCAGAAACGCGTTATAGCAAAAGGTAGGTGCGGGTTCATTGTGAGGGGCAGGAAATGAAGGGTAGTGGTGTTCTCTGTACATTAATATCTGCTAGTGTGGCTGTGCGTGCTATTATGTGCTGTAGTAATACCCACTGGCTGATCCCAGATTTCTCATGTACCTTGAAGAGAATGTAATGTGGGTCTTTCAGCAGATTTTCTTTTATCCCTGCATCATAGGGCTGTCCCCGCTTATTCCTAATCTTCCTCTCATGCTCTAATCATCTTTGAATCCAAAGGGGTTGCATGACTGAGGCTTCTACCACATGCAAACATGCAAGAGAAGGGTAAATGCATAAACAGAAACGTGATCTGAAAGTACCAGTATAATAGGGCTGGAAAAGGTCCCCCTGCCCCAAACTTTGCTTAACATTTTTTTTCAGCAGTAAAAGAGGTCAGAAAAGATGGTGAGAGGAGAGAGTGCACGTGTGCAGGGCGAGGTCCGAAGCTGGCACAGATCAAATTGATTCGACTGTAGACCTTGGAGTTGAGCCGATTTACCCCAGGTTCAGGCAGAGAGAAAGCTTATAAGTGTCAGTGCAGAGGTTGGTCAGGCACAGTGGATTGGGGGTGCTTCCTATCTGGAACACCACATTTGCATGTTGAGTTAACAAGTAACACCTATCAGGGCAACTAAACAAATATAATCTGTGACCTATTCTCTTTAACTGGTACTTCAGTGTGATGAGCTCATTAAAGGTAAATCTGCTAACACTCATTTCATGTTGGCAGAAGACTGGTGCTTGGTGCATGCTGTCATCTCAACAGGAGATCAAGAGATATCCAGCTCTGACATGACCCATTATTGCTAAATAGCAAATTTGTGTTGTTACTTGTGTTTCATGAAAATGCTTGATGCACATTAAAGGAAACCTTTTGAACCCAAAGCTCATTAATTTTATTTTTTTTTTAGTTCATCAAATTTGCAGGCAGGCTGCTGTACAGCCCAGTTCTCAGCACTCTCCTGTCAACTGTCTAATGAATATGGATGTTATTTGTACTGCTCTTTTGGGGCAAAGGCCCAAATCCTGATGCCTGTGTTTCCCCCTTGGCATTAGCTAAATTTGCAGCAATTAAGGCCCAATCTTTTGAAGTGTTGAGAGCCCTTAACTCTACTGATTATAGCAGACTTGGCATCCTGACCAGAAAGGCCATTATGCCAGTGGAAATAAGCTGAAGATCTTGGCATAGAACTGGTTCCATGTAGTCATTTTTCTAGCTTTCTGTGTACAGTTTCTGTTCCTAAATGAAAAATGGTTAATATGTTTCCTTTCACTCAACAGCAGATCCACAATAATGATTAAGTTTTGCTTAAGACTGATTTACTTTCATGATAGGCATAGATTTTTTTTATTTTTTTTTATTAAAGTCTTAGTACAGAGAATTGATCAGCTTCTGTGCATGGATATACGTTTGGGAATAGCCCAGCTGCTTGGTACTTGGAGTTACATATTCCTACATTTCCCACTTAAATATATCCAACCTCGGCAGTACTCAGTGGTTCACCACGAAGCAGTAATCAAATGGTGGCAAAGTTGAATGGAGTTAGAAGGACCTAGTAGTGTCCCCATTGTTATGTCTGGCTATAAGTAGAACCCACTTTTCTTCTAAGACTACCAGCTGGTCTAGGAGAACTTGTCTTGAGTAATCTCAACTGCTAAACAAAAGCCTGAATGTGAATTGGGACTGCACTCAGTCACAGACAGTTAATTACTCTCTTATACTAGTTTCTTCAGGATTAAGGTGTAAAGGGGTAATGTGAGTGAAATGTGTGCTGCCACTGCTTCTGGTCAGTTCTAAGTATGTCATGCTATGTCTGCATTAAATACTATACTCCATGAGATACTCATCCACTACATTTTGCTGCTACTACTACTGAGAGGAAAGCAACAGACTTTCCCTGATAACGAATGCTCCAGACCGAACTAGGCTTTCTGAGACACAGGTATACATTTTGTTATGATAACTCTTCTGCAGAGTGTTTTCCTCCAGCACATGGGCAAGGTAAATATTCAGTGGCAATGTAGTATGATTTATCAAATTTCAGCGGTTAGAGCCCTTAAAATGAATAAAAAGGTATAGCTGAAAGACATAACACTGAACCAGAGCATTTACCAAACATTTTGGTAGACTTCAAAATGATCAGTAGTTGATAGCAGACTTGGGACAGGCATATGTGATGGACAGCAGTTAATACTTTTGAAACTGAAAATACAATAGTTACAGGGTGGAATTGCATTGGCAGGATTGGTATATATACATTGACATGGCAGGCAAGACTGATTTTTCAACTGGATGAGTGTAAGAGAGTCATCAGGAGTCACAAGCAATGGGTGAAACAGGTCAGGATCAAGAAACTATGTAGAGAATTCACCACCAAAACATCAGGTGGTTCTGATACACTTAATCTGAATACACTGGCAGAGGTGTCAGTTAAAGGAAATGTAAGTGAAATTTGTTTACCTAACTGCTCTACCCTGTGATAATAGTCTTTCTTTCCCAAATATTTTACTGACTTGCAAGTTAAAATAAACAAATTCTGATAAATAAAGCCTGATACTGGCATTTACCTTTTTCCTAAGCATGAACAGGAATCAAAGCTTGCTGTTCACTGCTGCTTAGATTTCAGTGGGCTTAGTGTTGTGGATATTGGTAATAATGAGTCTTATTGAAATAGCTTAAGAAGTTGGACTGAGGGACAAAGATATGGGTTTTTAAATATATATATGTATGTAATGAAAATACATTGATATACAAGATTTAAATACCAAAACCTTTAAGCTAATAGCTTATCAGGCATCTTGTCCTTTCTTTTTCTATGCAGTATCTCACTATAATATAAATCTGAGCATTTGCATTAGGCTTGTTTTTAGAAGGCAGTTCTGTGATAGACATATTAGTAGCACAGACTATGGGAAAGATAGTCATAAAACCTTTTCTATTCAAGGAATTTCAAAGCTTTTGCAAGTTGAGTTACAAATCAGAGGGGCACTGGCTAATGGAGACAAACAAGAAGTCATTAGCATTCTTGCATGCAACAGAGCTGTGTACAGTGTAGGGAGGACTTTTACGCCATGGCTGTAATCAGTAGGATTCCACAGAAATCTTTATTACAGCACGGGCACAAAAAGATTTGATAGCAGACCTTTGGTTATTCACCTTGTCCCTCCTCATGAGATCCATCTAGTGTTCTTAAATGTGGAATGGATTTTCCCTTTCCTGCCCTGTTCAGTGACTTGACAAAAAGGTTCTAGTCAGAGAGAAAGTCCTCTTGGGAAAATTCAAAATAGTTTGAATTTTTAAAAAAACAGTCAGCTGATGAGTAGCAGCATTTATGGTGAGAAGGGACAAAGAATATTGACAGTAGGAGATCCTTTCTATTTGTAAGAGTAATGGAAAGCGAATCACTGGAAAAATGACTGTGAAATCTTTATAATTGGAAACATGAGTTGGTCTTGCTTTGGACTAGATCCTTTTTAGGGGTCCCTTCCAGACCTATTTTCTACCACTATGATCATTTCATCCACCTACATGACGCAGCCCAGGAGATTTCATCAAGTCCAAAACTGCTGGGAGAACGAGAGAATTTGGCATGCCTTCTTTGCAGCCTGAGTCACTACGTTTACACTTTTCTGGCCCTAAGGCCAAGCACACAGCCATATCGACCAACCATCCGTATAATTTGCTGCTGAATTTGTTGCTGGGTGTGCTGTCAGGGCTGCCTCTTGAGTAAGCCAGAACAAACTCCTGGGGCACATCGCTCAAGGGTGCACTTGGCTGTTATACACATAAGCTCCAGGACTCTGCCTAGATGAGCAGCTTCCATCTAATCCATCTGCTCTCATGGAGGTACTACATGGCTGATGGCCAGCAGGCCAGATGGTATTGAGTACTTTCCTAGAAGTGTCCCAAGCATCAGCTGCTACAAGGGTAGGGGGAGTTTCTGAGCACAGGCCAGGTTTAAGTAGCCTCTAAAACAGTAGAGATGCAAAATGTCAGGTCTGGGGAGTTCTCTGGAACAGGTCAGGTCTAATACATGTCAGGTCTATCATGTATTGGTACAAGGTCAGAATGGCTGGAGAGCAGCCCTGTGGAGAAGGACCTGGGGGTGATGATTGATGAGAAGCTCGACATGAGCAAGCAGTGTGCGATCGCAGCCCAGAAGGCCAACCGTATCCTGGGCTGCATCAAAAGAAGTGTGGCCAGCAGGTCACGGGAGGTGATTCTGCCCCTCTACTCCGCTCTCGTGAGACCCCACCTGGAGTACTGCATCCAGCTGTGGAGTCCCCAACATAAGAAGGACATGGACCTGCTGGAGCGCGTCCAGAGGAGAGCCACAAGGATGATCAGAGGGCTGGAGCACCTCTCCTATGAGGAGAGGCTGAGAGAGTTGGGGCTGTTCAGCCTGGAGAAGAGAAGGCTCCGGGGAGATCTTATTGCGGCCTTCCAGTACCTAAAGGGGGCCTACAGGAGAGCTGGGGAAGGACTTTTTACTAGGGCATGTAGTGATAGGACGAGGGGGAACGGCTTTAAGCTGGAACAGGGCAGGTTTAGATTAAACATTAGGAAGAAGTTTTTCACTTTAAGGGTGGTGAGGCACTGGACCAGGTTGCCCAGAGAGGTTGTTGAAGCCCCGTCCCTGGAGGTGTTCAAGGCCAGGCTGGACGTGGCCTTGGGCAACCTGGTCTAGTGAGAGGTATCCCTGCCTGTGGCAGGGGGGTTGGAACTCGATGATCTTCAAGGTCCCTTCCAACCTAAACCATTCTATGATTCTATAAGGTCAACTTGCCTACATTCAGCTTTTCTTTACATTAAAGAGTCCTCCTCCATACAGGAAAGAGATTCCTCACACTGACTTGGAGATGATTCAGTCAATATTTGGTCTGTATTTTGTTAATCAAGACTGACTTTCACTGACCCCTTCAGATGTCCTTCAGCAAAAACTGGCAGTTCTTTCAGTTGTTGTTTCTGAGGTAACCATTCAACCAGGTCAAAGAGCTTTGGGGTTTTTACTAAAATGAGAAGAAGAAGAAAATCCCTCCTCTGTCTTTGCAGTTCAGCTTGTTCTATTTGACACCTGATGTTGGACCTTATGTCAGTCTGTGCTTTGGCAAATTCCAAGTTCAATAAACACATCCTTAACACACCATTTGGGCTAGACTAGATACAGACATAGTCAACGCTCTCTTTTCTGTACATGGCATCCAGTATGATTTCAAAAGCCTAGACCCATGTTTAAAGTTCTAAAGACTATTGCTAAAGCCTTTTATTCTGACTTTAAAATTGTGCGTAAAGGGGGCGGAAAATCATTCTATCTGAGACTGCAAATGTCATGAAATAAAGGGATAGCTAAGTGGAAATATAACTAAATATGTGCACATCAGAGGCTAGTAGAACTTATAAATAAAGCTCCTTTTATTTAAAAAAGACCAAAGGAATGATAACAATAAAAAAAAAAAGACCAATCCTAAAGATTTCCACCTGGTCATTAACATGTAAATCACTATCTTAATTACAATTCTACTTAATGAAAGATTTTCCAGTCCTTATTCCTAAGCGTTTTCAGTATTATTGAAATCATCAATTAGATTTGTTTTCATGCTTTTAGTTGCTGGAGAAAGACTGAGCTGGCTTTTAAATTTTTTAATGCTGTGAATGGCAAAAAGGGATGGAGAATTGAGAGATAAGATCGAATGTTCCCTGTGCTTAACCTATAAAAACTAACAGGAACTATCGATGACTTTGTGTGTGGTATTGAAAACATGATCTAAGGGAGTGGTGTTTTACAGCTCGACAGATAGAGTAATGACCAAACAAAAAAGAGCCTTTCTTCTACTCCTTTTTCAAAGTGGACCTGTCAGGTCTCATGCTGTTCACAAGCAGCTGCAGTCTCCTGCAGAATCCCAAATCAGGGTCTGAGGGGAGTAGCTCCTGGGCATGCTTTGTGCCCTGGTAGGCTGTTAGCTCTCATCAGCACAGCTTCTCCTTGTGTGTCCTCTCTTCATTATGTGGTCTAGGGAGCCTGGGTAACATGAAACAGACATTGATTTGGCAGGATTCAGTCTTGTTACAGATAGGTGGAGACACAAAATCCAGTTTTCAAAGCATTATATCCCTCTAGCAGGTCCTGTTTCTGTTGAGACTGGGTGATACCACAGGAAGTAGGGTTACTGTGTTTCGTTTTCTTTCTGCTGACTACTAATACACAGTCAAGGGTCAAGTGTGCTGGGGAAGCACAATGAACAGTACATTAACTAAACAGAAATCATGGCCAGTCACTGAGAGCTGAAGACCACAGATGCCAACCTCCACTATTCAAACTAAAAAAAATTTTCCATGTTGGATTTGCCAACATGTTATCAGCCCTGGCCAGTCATCCGTGCGAGATAGTTGCATACACTGAACTTGAAGTAATTCCTGTCCATCATCATCTTTTTCAGCCTGGCCACCTTAGGCCTGCCAAACCCTTACCTTGAAGGGACAGCCTCTAATCATCTTTCTGAAACCCCTTTCCTCAAGCTGAATTGTCTCTCCTGCATGGTAGTTGTGAGGTTGCTAAACCTATAATTTCTAAATATATTGCAAGTTCTAGTATGCAAGTTCTGCAGAGATAGTGTATTTTATTAGATCAGTTATGAGGTTGGGAAAAGGCAGACAAGATTTTGAAGCTCCCAGTCTCTTTCTTGGATCATTAGAAGTGTATCTTCTTCAGCCAGGAAGCACTCGCTCCCTTCTTTTCCTGACAAGTGCTCTTAACAAGCTGCCTAAACTCCTCCGTTGTAGAGTTTTTCCTTTATTATTTGCTGAAGGTATCATTGTCTGCCACTGACAGCCTCTTTTCAACTGACATTCAGAAGACTTTCTGCCATCTGTTCCAGACCTTTCTGCTTTGGACCAAATTTGCATTTGAATTTTTGCATCCAGAATGGGCTCATATGAAGAAAGCACAATTTATCATTTTCTTTGCTCTGAATTAAAAATTGCAAGTGATCAAATTCACTTAGAAACAAGACAGTTTTCTTTTTCCAAGGGAAACGGTAGACCTCTGGGCTTTAATCCACCTCTGCCCAAAATAGCGTTATTGAAAAATCAAAAATGTGTGTACTTTAAAAAGCCATCCACACTTAAAAGTTTTTCTGTGGCTCTTTTGAAAATCTTTGTTTTTCCCTGCTTCTTCCAAAAATGTTAGCACAGAGCAGTCAAATATCTATCTATTTATAAATTTTATCTCAGCATTTTCATCACAATTGAGCTGATGCATAAGAGGGGCTTGAATGAACACTCTCAGTCCTTTTTCTTTAGAATTTTAAAAATAATTTTGCTAGTCAGGTGTCTGTTTAAAATTGACTTGTCTTTAATGAGTTATGCTAAATTTACCTCTTAAGACTGAAGTTTTTCATTTGTCCACAGGAATGCAGTTTAGTTAGCAAGGACAAGTGTTTTTCTCATCAATTCTGTACCGAAGTGCAAACACCTTGGAAACTCACAAATGAAAAATCTTCAAGTGGCATGGCAGAAGTCTGGGAGCTGTCTTTTTGTAATATATGTTCACTTTAGTCTTAGGTGAGTGAGAGATGTTTGTGATCAAAGCAATAGTATTATTATTATAATAAAGAGACTCAGAAATGCTACAGATACTGTTATCTGTTAATCAGTCTTATTGAGTCTTTAGTGCTGCTCAGAATAAGACCAACTGATCATCTTACACGTGTGACATTGGTCTTCGGAAACCGTGGAGGTGATCACTACTAGGAAGTGGCATCTGGCAGCATGTTATTCATAAAGCTGACTTATGCTGAAAACTCAGTGGGACTCTACAATCATATTATTCCTTCTCTTCTGGGCTCCCTGAGTTGGCTGGTGATATTTCTCAAGAAGCTCAAGCTGTTATTTCCATTCGGCTTGTTGCAGCCTGAAAAACATTTAAACTGCAAGCTTAGGAGCAGTAGAAAGGAGAAGATGGGGAGCTGGGCACAGATGGCATTGATAATAAAGCAAAGCAGCTGTCAATATTATTTTGGAATGAGTTATTAATGATTAGCACTCTAGTTTGATATGTTGACAAGACCAAGCTTGCAGTTTAGAGTGTGTTAACTTGTGTGCCAAGAGCAATATGGCTAAAAGCAGAGAAGAGGGTATAGCCTTTAAGAGTTTCTGGTTGCTGACACTCTGCTTTTTTTCAGTAGGAGCTGCAGTCATTTGCTGCAATGCCTTGTACAATGAGCTCATAAGTATTTGAAAAACGGTAGGAAGAGAAAGCAGAAAGCAGACAGTAGAACAATGTCATTCAGTTCGTACAAGTAACTCCTGAAGCGTTTTGAACCTTGCCCTTCACTCATGCTGAGATCAGCATGCATCTGTAAGTATGTTGTTTACACAGGTCAGATGAGAATCTTCTGTCATATAATGATGGGCTCTGTCAATAGCTTTTCATTTTCTTGCAGTACTAAGCGTGGGCTCTTTCCAGAAGCATGATATTGAACTAGGTAGACCACTGGTGAGACACAGCTTAACTCCTCCGCATGACCTCATGTATTGATTGAATGAGTGTGGCTTTTTATTTTCCTCTTTCTCACTCAACAGTGCTATCCATCTCCTACTCTGGAAGTGTCTTTATTGCAAAATATTTACTGCAACTGCTCTTATTATCTTGAATTCTAGCCTTCCTGAGTATTATGATATGCACAGGATACATTATGATATTGTACTATACATGGCTGCAGTCTGAATGTCTCAAAGGAGTGCTCTGAAAACTAATGTCTCTTATTGCATGCCTGTGATGAGCACCTGCCAGCCTGTAGTTTGTGTTAAAATAAGAAAGTGACAGTGAGGTGAATATATCATATATCCATCTGAAAAACTCTGACATAAATTAAAGTGAAAAAGGATAATGCATCATCTTTCAAAAAGAAACAAAAAAAAAAAGAATCCTTTTTTTTATTTTTAACCAAAGAGCTTTAGTTGAGGTGTTTCATGTATGTCTGTCTTCTACACTACGTGCAT
This sequence comes from Pluvialis apricaria, assembly GCA_017639485.1. Lineage (NCBI taxonomy): Eukaryota > Metazoa > Chordata > Aves > Charadriiformes > Charadriidae > Pluvialis > Pluvialis apricaria. Next base: position 23,810,622 of record CM030012.1, on the reverse strand, counting down.
TTTTGCATTTCTTTTTCTTATAGGTATCAAAGGCAAATCCAGCTGTCTTGGGGTAAGATTTTTTGCCTATATTTGTTTCTTTAAGATTATGTAAGTGCACATACAACAGTTTACAATGTTAAGTTTGCTTCTGAAATGGAGGTTCAGAAATTAAAACATTAAATCAAAATTTCTTACAATGCTAAATGAAGTGCTGTGGAAAAATCCAAATATACTGTGTCAATTCATTTGCCTTTAAACAACCAACCTAGTAAAACTTACAGGAAGCAGAAGTTTTATCCAACAAATCTGTCTTCCCTGAAACACTCCGCATTTCTGTTCAGAATTTTTTACATCATAGTGGTCTAGTGTTTCGCTGAGGATGTCTCAGGCTTTCTGGTCAAGACTTCCCTTTCTGGTCATTGAGATTTTAGTTGCAGTTCTCCATCCTTTGACATTTCTTCAACTCTCAGAAATGGTTACCAATCGGCATTTACAGCTTAGAAAGCACTTCACACTGGTTCTGGTAAGGCTGTTGTCAGGTCCTGGAGAGCATCGCCCTTCTAGGAGTTCAGTTGGTGAAGGTACAGAGTTCAGCCAGCTGAGTCCAAGATCAGCTCCTTTGCTGAAATGAGCTGTTGTGAACAGAGCTAGAACCAATGCCTGCCCTTCCTTTCCCTCGGGAGCTGCTTTTAGCCGAGACTTTAGTGCTGTCCCTGCCAGTGCCACACCACAACTGTGTAGCAGCTATGTCTGTGCCCAGTCCCCCACTTCCATGAGTCTGACCTGGACCCACTGCTTTGGCTTCCTGGCTTGGCCTGGGACCTGCCTCACGGCTGCAGACTTGCTGGGTGGTCACTGTGCTGTATCTGACCCTGATCAGTCTCTCAATCACTGTCTTTTCTGACCTGAAATCAATGCTCTGCATCCTGTCTCCTTGCTGGTTAGGACACTGCCCCCACATACTTTATTATCACACTTGGCTGCTGGCTCACCTGTCCTTGTGGAGCAGCTGGCCCTTGCTGCTCCCTGAAAGCTGTTGGGTACTGAAAGCTGTCCAGGTCAGTCAGTTTAGGAGTGTTTTTGTTGAGCCAGTGATGCCTTTGTTGTAGAGACAAACTCTAATATCAGGATGGAACAAGGTCAATTTTCCAAGTCAGTACGTACAGTATCACCTGCATCTGGAAATGGACCCAGGTAGAAGGCTTAAAACCACAATTTAAAACCATGACATGTGTGTACCAGTAGTCATGGATCTTTGTTTCCACTTACGTCTTTTGAGGCTTTTTTGTGGATTTCTGATGTAGATCTGGGCTAAAAGGTCAGAGATTGACAGGTCAGATGAGATGAGTGGTTTGCGAAGAGTGTTATCCTCCTTGTAAATGGGTATTTCTGACTTACTGATTGCTCTGAGAAAGTTTACCTACTGTAAAAGCAGTTGTTTGATTTCATCCACAGAGCTTCTCTGATGGCACTGAAGGAAGTGGGTTACATTCTGGGAGAGCTTTGAGATGGGGGCGAGGTGAACATACTCTGTTGTGGGTGTGAGAAATGCATTGGAAGATGTTGCATTTGTTGCTTAGGCACAGTCTGATTTTATTTGGTGTATGTGGGCATACAGAAATTTGTTTCTGAGCATTTTGAAAAGGAAGAGGTTTATTTGAAGAGGAGAAAAGGGAATTTGAAAGAGGGGTTCAAGTTATGACATTCTTCCAGGATAGTTTATAGTTTGAGGATTGACTTTCTATATATGTTCCAGGATAAGAGAGTATGTAGCTTATAATACAAATATACGTGCCTAACAAGAAGTTTCTTCAAAGAAGTAATCCATTTGATAGGGGCATGGTTTTAGTGGGTGGAGGTTATCTGTAGGTTGGTCACGTGCATTGTGCACTTCTCCCAACAACTGCACTCCTGTCCAGAATGTTTAGGATTAATTAGTTATTCTGTGGAGGCACTGGTTTGTGTATTTTGTACAACACCATTTTTCTGTTACCATTAACTCTGGAACACTGATGTTGGTGAATTAACATGTGTAGTTTACCTTTTCTCATCCCAGCAGCAGCTGGGTGGATGGTTTTATCCTGTAGTTAGCTGACAGTGCAAGCATTAAATACAGAATCCCTTGTAAGTCTCCCAAGTTTTTCTTCTTGAATCTTCAGGGACTGGAAGAACTTGGCTTATTTAATTTCATCAAGTCAGATTCGATATCTAATTAAATTTTCTCTGGATTTGTACCAGAATTTTAAGTATCTGGGCCCAGATTACAAAAATTTAAGAGCTGAATTAAACATATGCGAAGTTTGGGTGTTGATGGAACTGATCCATTTCTGCAGTCTAACTACTAATTTCTGATTTCCACTGTGTACTGCTTGTCTTGTTGCATTCCTTTCCATTGTTACCAGGTGTCCCAGTGCATTTTAGCTTCAAAAAAAATGCCTGTGTCCTACAGTCTGGCATGCAAGACAGAAGATCATGTTTCTTTCCTTATGTCTTGTTTGGTTCGTTTCTATCATTAGTTCACTGTTCTTCACCTATACTTATCAAAGTAGTATTATCAGTACTCACCAATTTCAAAGAAGTCCCAATGATGTCCAAAGTTGTGAGATGTCTTGGAAATGAAAGAGACTCTCGAAGGCTTACTTAGTTTTCTGCTTCAAACCAAACTACTTGGAACCTCATGACAGAATGCGGAAGTTGCTAAATATCTCTACACCTGTGATGGTATCTGAAGTCAATGGGATTTTCTGTTGATGATGTAGTGACTCTGGTAGTTCAGCTACCCTGTACTCATTGGTGGTTCCTGGAAGACTCAGGAACTACTATATTCTATATGAGTGTGTGGTCTGAATTAATGTCTCCAGAAAAGAAGTCGTCACCTAATAAACTCTAAGTTTCTGTAACTCCTTCTACAACCTAAGGAGTAAACCTTAGGTCTCTCTTTCTGTTGCCACATCCAGCAGTGGAGCCAGGAACAGAAAGAAGAATGTGACTGGGGACTGAGTCTTCCTTGTCCCTAGTATGAGCATTGAGAGAGAAGCATTGAGCAGAGATGCTGATCCTGCTGGAGGATTCTTTCAGAGGCTGCTTTGGAAAGCAGATAAGATTTTTACAGATGTTTCTACAAAACTGAAATTATTTACTTCCAACACAGCCCTGCCTGTGGTACTGTTGATTTTTTTATTCTTAAACCTATTTTATTGTCATTTCACAGTTGTTTTGAAGATCACACTATCTTTTTCCATATAGAGAGAATAACTTACCTTACTTTGACTTTTTATTCCTGAGAACATCAGCACAGAGCTGGTCTGGTTAGTTAGAACAGATAGTTCTGTATACCTCAAAACTTTAAAAACTGGCATATTTTTAGAAACAGAAAAATACAATACAACAGTAAAATATATACCTACGCAGATGACAGAGAAAAGTACCATCAAAATTTGCTGAATTAAAAAACTCAGGGAGGTTCCTTCTCTGGGATGATAGTGGCTCTGATGGTTTGGGGAAGAAATATTTCAAGTTTGATAACTGCTTCTAACACATAGAAGCAATGGAGTTCACGATGCTTTTGATGAAACGTTATGATCAGAGAAATGTTCGTTGGTAAAAACATGCATCTTCACTTAGTAACTTAGATGGCTGGATAAAAGTTAGGTTAGGAAAAGTGTTCCTGAGTACATGGTGATTTTTTGTGGGAAACAGAAAAAAGGAAATCATGTTCAAGCCTCATATCTACTTGTTCCAGACCAATAATTTTATTCATTCTGATACTTAGTGACTTCATGAAACATCAGTTTATTTTATGCTAAGAGTCAAACACATTATTGTGTTGGAGCTGTTCTACAGTGTAGAAAAAAATATAAAAAGGAGAGATTAACATCTTCGATATTACTGCTTAGTAATGAAGGAATTAACCAAAGCTAAACAGAACAACTTGAAGAAGGTCTGTTCCAAATGAATAATTAATCAGACTGTGAACAAATGGCTGAAATTATATCTTTCTCAGCTCAGCAAACCTTAGCTTTTCTTTCTTGAGAGAATTTTGAAGACCTTTATGATATCACAATATGAAATCAGAAGTTTACTTGGAAAAAACCTTATGAAATTTTGTGAGCGGACAAAACAGTTTCTTTTCATTGGAGGCCGAACAATGACCATGACAGGATTCTTATTGTTGTCATGGATGGAATAGCTGGCCCCTGAAGCTTCCTTCCAGCATTGTTTTTCTATAATTATCTCTTAAATCCTATTGAATGCATTAATTTCCTTCCTAATCCGATATTCATACCATTAGCTGCTCTTTATCATTAATGAGTTTATATATCTCAATATTGACATTGATTGCACTCTTAATTACTTATTACCTGTTGATGTAGCATTGCATCAAATTCTGAGAGTAAAATATAATAATTTGGCAGATGAATAGGGGAGGGACACTTAAAATTGGAAGAGGCTAGACATGGAACATTATTCTTAACAGCTGCAAATTCAGTGCATTTTGAGGCCACCATTACAGGTTACCATCAGCAAAAATTTTTCAGAAACAGTCTCCTGTTTTTTTTAAATTTCTTTACTTGTTCTGCTCTAGCTTTAAGAGTTCAGTATACATGTGCATCTCCCATCTGACCATTAGGCTTATTTGTTAGGGTCAGGACATTCTGTTTCTGCCCATTAATGTGACTCCCTAGCATTTGATATTTTCTTTTTCCTTTTGCCGCTCCACTCTCTTTCCAACTATATCCTTTTCTACCATATGCATAAGAGCAAAATAGCACAGGATATTTCCTGCCAATATTCACTCACATTTTGAATGCGCTTACTTTTCACATGCTCACATGCTTTTTGCATAGCTTTCTGGGAATATCCTAGAGATTCAGCTGACTGTCAGGAAGGTACCATGGTATTACATGCAAAAGCTTTAGAAGAAAATGAATGTTAGATTTGTTAAAGCAAGTCTTTGATCCAGAAGTATGTAAACATTTATCCAGTCTGGGAATAAAGATCTCAGGTAGCTTATCAGAACAATTAGCTAGTCAGCAGTTCAGTAAGCCCCAGCTTAAAGACCTTGCATGCGTGAATAACCCCGAATACAAAAATCTGTCAAACTGCTTTGGTACTTTTCTGATTTGCAACTATAGCAAATACCAAAACACTCACAGAAAACTACTCAGCCAAATTTAAAGAGCTTGAAAGTTCTGCAGTTATTGATTACACAAATGTTTTTTTAACAGATTCAATGGAGCTGCGACTTCGTGGTCGCTGCTGTTCTGTTAGCAAGAGAGGTGGCGGTAGTAAAGCACTCATTTCCATGTATTTTTTTAGACTTATCTGTGGAAAAGCCCAACGGCCCAACAATACAAAAGGCAACATAAAGAAATGTGTTTCACTGTTACTGTAATAAATAGAGGAAAGAAGCCTAAATCTAGAAAGGTCCTCACTGGGGCAGCCATGCACAACAAAATGGAGAAAAACAATATGCCAGGGTCTTACTCAAGACAGAAAAGTCAATGGCAGAAAAGGTAGAGAACACGTTTCTTAGGCTTGAGTCAGTAGCAGAGCATTATTTTGTATGGTGCACGTTTTATAAACAAGGTTTTCTGTTTCTGATTGTGCAAGAGGTGGTCTTGCTAATACCTGCTGAAGACGATCTGCTTAAAACAGAAACAGCAGAGGCCTCAGCACTTATCTATATGTTAAAATACAATCCTGGTTTCCTATAAATGCATAGCATATTACTGGCTGTTGCTGTTCTCTATTGGCATGGGTTCATTGAAGCATGAGCCCATGCAGAGGATGACTCTTGCTTCCTTAGCCTGATTAATACTGCTTGGGCACTGTGCTACACACTCTGAGTTGAGAAGAGATGCTATAGATGCCCAGCTAATCCCCTTGCTGCAGTCAGCCTTACACTCAAACTGTAACTGACTTCCAAATACAGGAAAGACAGTGATTCATCAAGTAGATGGACTGTGTGAGAAGTTTCATACTGCTCCCCAAAGGACCCAATAACAGAATGAGGAGTTAACGAGAAGTATTGACCTATCTTGTATGAATGGCCTAATTTCCACTTATTTTTCCCCTCAGGAGCTGACAGATGCAGTAACACAAGATACCACAATAAATGAGATATGCTGTTGGTCTTTCTTGATACCGTAGTCCCTATTCTTTGAGTTAATTCCTTAGGAGGAAAAGGCTATTGTGACGCTGTTCTGAAACAGGTCTCCTCCTAATCTATTGTAAAAAATTAGTTGCCTAAGTCTTTGTGACAGTAGTAAATACTCATTTTAATTTGCTTGATTCTGATGCACATATAGTTTAATATTTTATTTGATTATTTATAGGGTTATAGCATGAATCAATGTGACATATTACTAGGTTCTTATAAATAATGTATAGAAGGATTACACAGAGTGATAAAATTACAGTGATTTATTTTCTGCAACTTCATAAAGATCATGCAACTTCCAGGAGGTGAGACAACATAAGGTATGCTATACCTGGTGGACTCTACTCTTACGTATTTATCTTCACAATCCTCCTGTAAAGTAATTCAATATTTTTGTATGTATTTTAGAGATGAGTAAGAGAGAAAATCAGTGAGCACTGAAGACCATAAATAAGACAGGAGCATTGGCTTCCCACATTAGGCCTTTAACTTTCTTATGTAACCAGGCAAATTCATATTTCATCAGGTTCGGGACAGGTTAGTTACTGAGTGATTGGTGAAAAGTTTTATTATTGTTTAATTGAATTGTGGTCTAATTAATGTAACCTGGAGTTTACTTGATATCAAGATAAATTGTCTACTTTAACATCAAAGCTGATTTTAAGATCACCAGTGCTTGGGGGTTTATTAGATTAAAATAATCCTCTTTGGCTTCAACTGCCCTTCTTTTAAGTCCACAGAAACTTGCTTTCTCCAGGGACATGAGTCCCTTAGCTGGGAGGCAGACCACATTTGTTCTTCATACTATTTTTCAAGAGCTTACTTTATTAGTTAGGTTTTCTGCGAGATCACTGTTAATTATCTCTGGAGGTAATGATTTGGCAAAGGTTAATGACTTGCCTCATATAGGAAAATTTGCAATTTAGTTCTACTTTTAAATGAAGGTGTTGATTCCTGTGGGCAAAAAACCTTTATGGCTCAACTAAACTTTAAATGAAGTATTGTAAAGACTGAGAGATCCACACTGCATTTGGAATATTTTGAACCGAAACACAAGTGAGAATCTCCTTTTTTCTGTGTTGCACAAGACTGTATTAGCACTGGGCAGCACAGACATAGTGTTACATATTTACTATGATACTGCAAGATAGTTATGAATACATCTTACTTTGATAGATGGCTCATACAAAAAAAAATAAATGGAGGAATTTAAAATAAGGAGCGTTTTAAAAAATGTAAAAAAAACTCAAAATAAAAAAAATACTATTTACTTTGCATGAGGTACATGGCTGGCAGAATTTCATTTGTTATATGTGGGCATAATCACTTTTAATTCCCTCCTGTGACTTTCTGGTTTCCAGTATTACAGGGGAAGTCAACATTGAAAAAAAAGCGAAAGACCTTTCCTAAAGCTTTATTATGAATAACGATAAAAGAAACAGAACATCATGTTTGCTTGTAGTAAATCTTCAATTTTTTGACAAAACATAACACAGATCGGAGCTACTTAAGAATCTATTTACTTTATCAGGCCAAGTATTTGAGACTCATCAGCATGGTATCTGAGCACCAGATAGAGTATTATGTTCCAGGTTCCCGGAGGGCGATCATAAAGCACATTTTTTACATGATTAAATGAGAGGCACCCAGCTTTCCTTTCCCTGCTATTCTACTGTAAATATCCTGGTTCTTCTTTGCCTTATTGATTTGTTGCCTATATCCCCTCTTCCTTTGACATCCTGAAGGAGAAAATAAAACAAGCAGGTGAAAAAAGCCAAGAAGGTACGGTATGTTCCTTTCAACTTGTGCTTCATACACATTTCTTGGTAACCATTTTACATGTATTACCCAACACCAAAGACAGCCAGAGGTCAAATCAGTATTTAAACAGACATTCTAAATGGAAATGAGCTGCAAGTCCTTTAGATGCACTCACTGCATGCAGATTCCACTCTCTCTGTAACACGGGTGGAGAAGGAGCCTGAAAACAAAATCTGTGAATATTGATTGTTCTGTATACTGGTATATATTTGTATACAAATCTGGTGCAAAGATATTTCATTACCTCTTGCACATTATCTCTCTCACAGTGACGAAAACAGGGGTATTTCCTTGCAGTATGTGTGTCCACTCTTAGTTTCGGAAGTGGTGGCACTTCCACCTGTTTTCCTCAAAACGCTAATTCCATCGCCCAATACGTAGCAGGTTTGTACACTCTTCCTGCTATCTCCTTCAGTTTTTCTTTGCTTACTTTCACTTTTTATTTCTGTTCTGCAAATGAGTCCTTACCCCAATACATTTAGTGTTTATTATTGATCCTCATGTACTGTCTCTCATCAACTTCCGTTGCCATATGGCTGACAACTCTATGACCAGTACCTGTTACACTTTACATCATGGCCATATGGGCCTTTCTCCTGTTAGCAGTAGATCCTTCTGTTCTGAGTGTGCTGGCTGGCTGACACTCCCCTGACCTAAAAGATGTTTTTTTCTTGAAGACGGGGTCCTTAAATAGAAGCATCCTCTGAAAACATGCCCTGCACGTCTGAACACAATGTTCTGTCGCTGTTATTGCCCCTTTTGTGCCTGCCTTCCAAAAATATTCTAGTAGCCAAGCTTGCCAGCAGAGATGTTACGGGCATCCTCCCGGGAGCAAACGCACGCCATGTGTTTGCTGTAGCCTATCGAATCTGAACAGCACAGCTGGAATTTCAAATAGCAAATCCTTACAGCTAAGTACTTGTGGATGAGCCACTAAATTTATCTGGGAAATAAGTTTGAATAGCAAATTAATTCAACAAAATCATGATCTGCTTGTCAAGTCAGAAATGGGGAAAAAAGGAGGACTTGTCAGCATATTCTTTGGAGCATTTTTGCCTGTGACTGATACGTAATTAAGTAGTTCCAAGAATTCTAACACCGATACTAGTCCATTCATCATATCATTGTCTTTAAATCAGTCTCTCCATATGTTTAGTTTTCATCTTTTCTTAGGTTCCCTTTATTATTTTGTGTTAGTAAGCAGTCCAGGACTAAACACTGTATCCTCAATATAATTTCACTGAAACAGCAGAGAAAGAAGCTATTAACTCCATGCTCTATAATACAAAACTTCTGCATATGTATCCTTTCCTTTCCTACATTCCTGCTTTTCATTTCAGCTGCCACGACTGCAGATTGTATTCAGTGTCAGCAAATAAAGACAGAGTCTGCTATGGGAAAATATATTTCCAAATCATTAGGGACTCATTTTCAGCTATTCAGTGAAATTTATTGCAGCTTGCCACCTTCAGAACATAGTTTAGGAACCATTTTGAAGACTCTCTCATTACTGAGTAGTATAATGAGAAGCTTTCTCAGCCACTCAGAGACCAGAAAAAGGTTTGAACAAACAGGCTAGGAAATTTCATTGCTCTTGAATGTATCTGATATTCTAAACTCCCTTTGTTTAGGATACTTTCTAAAGGCACAACTGGAGACAATGTGTACATTTAAATGCAAGTACATCACCATGACTGGTTTTATTTGATCAAAAAACTATGTGTTTCCTAATTCGCTGTTAGATAGGAAGCAGGATTTGAGTTCAACTGATACAGAATTGATTTGCTGAAGTAGGAGGAACTGAACTAAACATGTTGTTGTGAGGCAAGAAATGATCACTGTGCTACTTGGAAGCAACCAGATAGTCATGGGTTTGTTGCATATAAGAGAAAAAATTGAGCAATCTTTAAAAATTATAAATTATTCACTGTTAACTTATAACTCCTGCTCCTCTATCAAAAAGCTAGGTACAGAGTAGGGCATAAGACTGGAAGGAGAACAAGGTAAAAGAACTGAGCGCTACCATGCAGATCTAGAAAAGGATTTTGCTGTTCTCCTTTCAGTGTGTAGCATTTTTCATAGGTGGAGACACTTGGAACACTATGGAATTCAGATTCCTCTCATTATTTTGCTGATTGAACTATCTGTGGTCTTTTCTGTTTCTTGTTTATGTTAATCAGAAAATCGTTGTTACAAATCTTACTTAAACAAAGATCCTGATAGAACTTGCATTACCTTTTCGTCTTATCCATTTACTTAATTCACTAATGAGCAGCCTATAGACTGCTGACTGGCCAGGTGGGGAGTTCCTACGAAAATACCACAGCATTAATTTTTATTTACTGTCTGAAAAAGCACTAATTGGATGGCAAGTGAAACTAAAATTCACTTTCAAGTGACAGTTCATTTTATGGAGAGCTGTATGGGGTTTTGAAGATGAGACCCTGTAAAGAAGCCTGGATGTTCGTAAAAGGCACAAGAAAACCTTAAGATTTTCGAGTGGCTTTTGTTGAAAAGTTTTATTTTCCCTGGAACAGTCTGGAATAAAATCAATTTTACAGCAAACTAGGGTCAACAATTTGACAGATCTAGGCAAATAGCTCTTTCTCTCTTAGGAGACACCTCACAGTATTTTTTATCTTATCAGTTGTAATACTAACAACTCCTAACTAAAACCATTGAAAATACTGCATTGAAATAAACCAACGAGGACACACACAAACTTATTGGTGAAGACTTTTCCCAAGATCTGTCAGAAAAAGCATCCCATGGAATCTTTTAGCAGTTTAAGCAATTGTAGAAAATTCATAAATTTTGTAAAATGCAGATTTTCAGTACTGCCATCCCTACCAAAATCCATCAGATAGAGTGATTAAATCTGCATCCGTTATGTAGTATAATTAATCAATATGGCATAGAGAACCGTGGTGCAGTGCTGATTAATTTGTATTTTAGGTGCATACATTTCTTGCTTCCAGCTCACCTGAGAAATACATTAATCAATTTGAGTGTACAGACCAAAGTGGTTTTAAGCAAAGATATCATAGCTACTTCTATTGCTTTCTCCATTTACTAGATTTAGTGCTGTCATCCTTAGAGCGTCTGTTTGCTGTCTGCTATTTTGTGGATAGAAATTTATATTTTCAGATATCAACATCCAGAATAGGATTTAGGTATCAAAGAGAAATTTAAGATCCTACACTGAAGCTCAGGCTTGCAATCCTGAAAACCCTTTCAACTGCCATTAATTTCAGAAGTCTCTGAACTCCCTAAGTATTCTGCTTCTCAATTCCTGAAGCATCTGATGTTCTTCTCTTCGTGCATAAAAGTTCATTGGTCATGAGTGAAATGAACAGATTGAAACTAAGTCTAATCAGGCTTCAGGAGGTAGGCATCACTTTAGTGTTTGACTTCTCAGGGTTCTCAGGCATGCTTAATGTAAACAGAGAGAACATGAATCCCCAGAGTGACAGTTTTCATGCCAAAAGGAAGAAGAGCTAATTTTTGAATGACTGCCCTGTTTGGTGCGTGTTTGACCAGCCAGGGCCCCAAATGTAGAGTTTAAAGAGAGGTAGGTAGTTAAAGTGAAGTTCTGGATTCCCAGTGGGAACCAGACTTCTAGAAAAGGAATAACTGGAATGACTTTAACACCACTATCCCCTTTTTGTATCTGTCAGAAGAATGACTGAACCCAGGTATTCAGAAAACCAAAGATAAATACCTGAACTACTAGCCAATATCTTCTAGAACAAAAAGGTACAGGGTAAATATAGGACTTTCATCCTCATGTTTCATCAGACTTCCCTTTAATTTTTGATTCCCAAGTTATTCAGCTGCTTTGTTTTGTTGTTTGTTTTTTTTTTTTTTTTCTAGTGCTGCTCACAATTGTTATTTCCCAGCTTAGTTTAGATTGTTAGGTGTTTCATCAGTAATGCTTCCAAATTCTGGGAAAAGCTGTATGACTACAAAAGAGGAGGAGAGAGGTAAGGAGCTTTCCTTTTGTAGCCACACAACTTTATTTTTACATATGCTGCAAGTGTAGAACAGTCTGAAAACCAGGTAATTATTACTTTCTCCTATACCCTGGTTCCGTATCTCTTTCAGTTCCTGTTAAGAGAAGTCATCAGCTGGTGCTTGTGCTCCTCAGTGATTGCTGTATTTCAAAGTGAAATGTACAACAGCTAGTTGGGCTGTGAGCATGGAGTGAAGGGAAGGCAGCAGTAATGGGAAACAAGAACTTCAAAGCTTTTAGTATCATCAAAGCATAGCTTTGTACAACTTTAGAAGACTAAATAAAATAATACCAGTGTGCTTTCACTGCTGTGAAAGGGTGAAATTAGCCAAAGATGAAGCCTCAATGATTTGGAACTTTGGTTCAGGGAGGCACCTAAAAGTCTGAATTTTTTAGAGGCAGAATAATGAGACAAGGCTGTTTTAGAAGTTACCAGAGCAACATGGCTTAAGAACTGACACACCTCTGCTTCCACATGTAGTGGCTGGGGAAAAAAACCAAACCATATGAAATGAAAACATAATTTTCACTAGTCCAACAGGCCGTCCTCACCAAGAGTCCTTGCTACAGCTTCCCTTTGGCTAGTGTCTGTGGACTGGTGACATCAGACTCTTTAATCGCACCAGGAGAGAGAAAGACAGATGCATCTCTGTAGATTGCTCGACATGGAACAGAGGAACAAAGATGATGTAATCACATAGCTTCTCAGAGCTACAAAAATATAGCAAGAAGATAAAAATAAGTATTTAGTTCTTGAGCCCCACAAAGTACAGACTGACCCCAAAGCAACACCCAGTATCTGACATTGACCTCAAAATGGCAGTGTGCTAAAGGAAAGATATTCCTATATATGCTCTCTGCCTCTTTGTGGGAAGGCACGTATCATCAAGATGGGTTTTGAAAATATTTTCTTGAGATGGTTTGAAGTCTTCGGCTGTCTATCCATGCTTGTACCCTGGACCTGTAAAGTGCAACAATTAGTTGAGGCTAAAAAGGGGGAAATTGTCTTTTTTTGGTTCCTTTATTTCTAAAAATAGATACTAAAAACTTTAAATACTTCATTCAGTATTTTCAGATGAAAAGGTTTCCATTTTACATTTTAAATGTTTATTCCACTTGTAAATTTCAACTATAATTATAGTAAAGTACCAAAAATGGATAACTTGCAATTACCATACTGAAATACTTTGGAAAAGAAAATATTTTGTAATCTCAGCATTTTTTTCTGGGTTGCAATCCCTCTCCCTACTCACTTCTAATTACATGTAAGAGGTAATTACTCTCATCAATGGGGAAAATGTATTTAGTCTAACTTACACATAAATTCATTTTTCATCAGAGTTCTACAGCCTGGCTATGTCCTTCATCCAAAACTGCCACTTACAATAAGACATCAAGGACAGCTTGGCGCGGCTTGTCTCTTGCATACAGTGAAGCCACGAGTAAGGTTCTTCGCTGAAAGGAGGCAACATAAGCAAGTGCCAATGAAAATGTTCCTCGGTGAATGTGATGCCTTGGTCATACCCCTTCTAGCCAGGTTTATTCTCTTATAACTCTAATATCATTCCTTTTGAGAAGTGCCTTTAGCAATATAAACAGCATCTATTGCATACAGGGTTTTTTCATTCTTTCTGCATTAATATTTATCAATCCAGTGCTTCCCATGAGTTGCCAACTTAGATTGGTAAATCACCGGTGCTGACCTGTAGGTTCTTCCTCCTCTTCTCCAATTCTCCTTAACCCCAGGACTTCCATCTCAGAACCCTGCCTTGTGGGCTGGACAGCTTTACAAAACACGAGAGAGAAAGCAGGGGAAAAGAAAGGGGTGATTTCAAAGACTTTCTTACTTTTTTCCCTTCCTTCCCACACCTTTCTTGAATTTGGATTTGAATAACAGTCACAGAGCTTTAATCCAACAGCTCTTTCACTGATCTCTTATGATCTAATAAGCCAAAGAAGATATATATGTGCTGGAAAGAGCCAGCCACCTGACCTCCCCTTTGGTCATGGAATCCCAGCTTTCCTTGTCATAAGTTACCACTTTTAATAGGGAATGACTTTTGCAAAGGCCTTTTAGAAATTAGTCTGCATCAGGAGTCATTAACTGGTTTGTGTCCCGAGACATATCTTCCCAAGACGCCTAGCTGGTCGGGGGAGGCTTAATGCTTTTTCTTGCTAGCATCGTGATAAAGAAAGTAGAGCCTGAGGGAAGGGGAGTTAGAGCTGAGAGCAGCCAAAAGCCTAATTGCTGTTGCTACAGTAAGTGTAATTATGAACACGTACTTAAAATAGTGACTGAATGGTTCCTGTAGCTTAATGAAACATTGATTTGGTATCTAAGTCACAAGCTCTGATCCTCACAACACAGTCATTGGTTGAAAACTGTTACCACACAGCAGCTGTCTGAGGTTAATTGATGGTCAGTCTATCTCCTAATAGACAGGCATGTATGAAATCATGGAAAATGTTCTCATTAATACCCCAACCCTAACAGGGGAGCTTGGAATTGTCAGGGCCATGTCTAAATGTGGAAATGGTTGGCAATCCCTAAAAAAGTGTAGAATAATAGTTGTAAAGTGGATTAGTGTTTACACAAATCCAGCTCTGCCCCTCGCCTATCCATTCACAAAGAATTTAACTGCCAGAGAAATGACCAGGCTTGACAAACTGGAGTCTTGCTCATTTCTATCAGCCATTCCCTGCAGGAGACAAAACTCCCACTTCCAAAATTAGATTTTAAGAGCTTATTACAAATGCAGCAAAACTGATAATTAGACTGAGTAGCTCTACTGCTGTCATTCATTTCCTACTAATCAGAGACCAGGATATGCTGAAGGATATTTATGGTACACAACTCCAGATTTCCTATGACTATGCTATAGTATTCGGCAAAATAAGGTGCCTTGCTGTTGCTCCCTTCTCTTTGGACTTATCTCAGGATGCCCTTGTAACAAAAAAGACTTAATAGGTTAGTAGCTGTGAATTATTTCTGTGAATACTTGAGTATATAACATTATGTTCACTGGAACTGCTCAGTCTATTCAGCTAATCAGTGCAAGCACATATAGCTTATTAAATAATTTGTTCAGCTTTGCAATATATCTGTCTCTTCTTGTTTGAACTCAGCCTCTCTGAATCTGAAAGCTTTTTAACATTACAGGCTTTCAAACCCATGCAATTTTTACCCTTGACATCCTAACACTGGTAAAGGGCGATCTTTCCAGTACCTCTGTCAGAGGGAATTTTTGCTGTTTGCTCTTAAACGAACGATTACTCCATATGGAAGGGCAGAGTTAAGATGTTTGAACATGCAATTAGAAAGACTGCTCTTTAGTCTTGTCAATCAGGCTCCTTTCCAGATGCTGGCACAGCAGAAGTATCATTTTTTCCCCTCAGAATCACTGTGGATAATTTGATGCGACTTGGATGAGAGGGAATTTTCTACAACTTGACTCAAAAATTACACCCCTTGGAGGAGAGAGTGCAGGAAGCAAGTTTAGCATATTGAGAGTTGGGAACATTTCGGCACACATCAAATAAACTTGACTTTCTTTTGTATGCTCAGCTTTGAAATCCCAGTTATGAAACACTGTACATCTGTGTCGATAAGGCTTGTAGTTCTCATTGACAAACGGGATAAGATAGCTACAGCAGTAATGCTCGAACTATAAAGCATCGTTCGTAGTCATCACAAATGCATATAACCCTTAGAAGAAAGCCAATTCCTTTTGGGCTTTTTCAAAACTCCAGCCTCCACGCCAACAAAGTATTTCACACAAATAGGTCTTTCTGTCCTAGCAAAGCCCTCTTAAAATCAATAAGGCTTTGGAACATTGCTTTGCTATCTTGCTGCAAAGGAGGACTCCATTGATTTTGGTGTAGCATCTAATTGGGAAACAATGTACTATATATTCTTAAAATGAAGAACTCGTACCTGACAGTACACAGGCAAACTTTTGTGATGGCAGAACTCCAGTCAGCACAGAATTTAAAGTCTTATTTGAGCTATATAAGAATCAAACCCACTCTTTGCACAGGGTTGATAATAGTTTTGAACGTTTTTGCATACATAAAGAAGGGTAATTAGTTTACACTATACGAAGACTAGGATCTGAGCAGGCCTGTTCTGTAGGACTGAAATGGACTATCTGAAGAGTTGATAACAGTGTACATGAAAGACAGCATCCTTAAACTATACTTTGTCTAGGTTTCTTTGAATCAGTGAGATAACTCACCAGTTCTAATAAAACACTACCGCAGTTCTGAAGTTTTAATTTTTGAAGTTTTTCTCTTTTAGCTGTACAGAACTGACAAAACTGTTCCAACATATAGAGAACAAGTTGCAGAACATGTATTCCCTGCTATATATCCACCTGTCTGTTATCCGATAGAGATTTGTAAGTCTTCATGACTGTACTTTCTACCATTACGTGTTCTAAATCAAAAACACACCTAGAAAACTACATAACTGTCTTAATATCTTCTGCATAACTATTGCCTACAACTACCCTAGTAAGATCTTGTGGTTTTTTTTTTTTGTTTTTTTTTAAAATAGACTAGATGGAGCTAAGAGGAGCCCTTCAGAAGGAGGAGAAGGTCAGGTGTAATTGAATGCTAATGATTAGCATTGCAAAAATTAGCATTTTTCTTTTGAAAGCTAAAATAGGGCCTTTTTTATGCTAAGAAAATACAAAAGTAGTATTAAGGAGTACGTTTTCAGCATAGGTTAAGCTCTATGAGAGAGGAAATGGAGGCTTGGGAAAAGGAATGAAAAATGATTGCTAATAGCCTACCTAGAGACCTCGAGTTTGATTGTAAATAAACAGTGCATGCCTGGGAGGTGCATAGTTGCAGAAGAAATAACCTAAAACTCTAGGGGCTTCTTCAGTCTGGTATTAACTTTCAGCAGGGTTGAAATACTCTTAAAGCAGAATGAATAGGGTAGTGATTCAGGTATACTAGATTTAAACTGTAGCGCTTTTCAAAGCTATATGCAAATTTTCTAAGTTAGATTCAAAGACTCCAGCTCTGAAATTCAGTGTGTGGGAATATCACTGCAGGCTTGAGCACAGCAAGAGAGCTGAAGCACAAAGAAGTACCTTTGTTCTGTCACTGATTCTGGGTGTCACTCCATAAATAACGCCTAGAACCTACAAGTATTGTGGACCCTGACATAAGCCTTGTTCGGATAACTGAATTCTTTGCAGGGTCTCAAAGTTAGGCACGTCAGAACACAGTCCAGATTATGGAACATAGTCCAGAGTGAGTAAGTAAGAAACAGTAAAAATAAAGGTGTGCCCTAAAGGCGAGGGATGGGTATCTGGGTTTCTGCTTCGGAATTCTTACCTGAGAGGAGGTGCCTACAATGCTCCTCTTCTCAAAAAACAAAACAGAATTTTTATTTCATGTGCTTGCCTTTTCTTTGAACTTGTCTAGTGGAGGGAGCATGGGGATACAGCCTATTCCAGGAGGCAGCAATGTGGGAAGACACAGCAGGTGCTTCTGACTGTTGGTGAGACATTGTGAAGAAAAGAAGACACGATTCACTGGGCCAGAGGTGGGTGGGATGGTGACTTTTTCTATCTTCATGGTTAGAGACCTCATCTGATCTTGTGAAATGCAGCTGCTGAGTTAAATGTGGGAACAGTAACTTTCTTTTGCTATGTGGGTGTGTAGTGCCTTCATTTATCTGGTAGCTGAACATGACTCCCACAAATAATAAACAGTGACTGAAAGTAGCACTTCAGTCTTGACAGTGTGTAAGCTTGGAGATTGTTTTTAATTTCTCTTAGACTGAGTTTTGAATTTGCTTGCTTTAAGGCCATTTCAGGAGTTACCAATGCTTGTAGAGTTACGAGAAACATCATTCTGGGCTGTTACAAGTTTTTAGTTTGGGTGAGGAGACAGAGGTGTTTTGAGACTGTTTAAGCCTTTGCGTTTGCATCCACTTTTAAACGTCTACATGCTGTATGTCACCTCTGATAATACATGTTGCTAACGTTCTCTGATGTTGTGCTCTCCAGTGCAAGGATCACCGTTCTGTCAGCCCTTGGGACAAAACAAAAGCTTTAAGTTGAAGAAACACAATAGTATTAGACATTGCCAGAGGTCCAGGTAGAATATAAAGTGGGATTTCATTGCTCTCCTAATACAAATGAGTCAAAAAGCAAGTTTTACCTATACCACTGTTTTCACTAACAACTGGAAAGCAAATCTGAAAGGATATTTTGTAGAGCAAATCTGAAAACAGTTGACTGCTGAGAAGCTCTGTTGGGTCTGGCAGTAGTCATAAACGCACTTGAATCCAGAAAAGAAGCAAAGCTTAATGGGACTTGAAAATAGGGCACGTGAGTGTTGTCCCTGGGGAGCCGCCTCCTTCAGCAACTTATTCCTCCAGACCTGTCTGTCCTGCTTGTTCAGATGTCAGGCTCTGCCCGTGGATCTGTCTCTCAGTACGTCTAGTACAATGGAAGTGGAGACTTGATCTGGGCTGTGATCTTTCTCTGTTACAATTAATAAATATCATGATCACTCAGCATCCATATTATGTGATACAACTAGCTTGAATGTCTTCCCTTTCCTGCATGGGGGCAGCCACTTCTCTTCTGCTTTCCTTCACCTCCCGGCATGTTGCCTGCATTCATATGTGTGGAATGTGTGTACAGGAGAATATTGTCCTCTCTGGAGACAGCTCCTCTATTTGTTCAAGAGGGGGAGGCATAAACTGAGCCATTAGTGGGAGAAATAGAGCCTGAGCACACAGCAGCAACTGTTTTTTAATGAGTCTATTTGTACTGGGCCAGCGGGTAGCCCTGACGTGGAGTCAAGCCTGAGACTGGATCTGGCAGCCAGCCAGCGTTCTGCTGAGAAGAAGCTAAATTATGCATCTTATTTAGTACATTTATTAAAAGATCTTCTAACATTTCCAGGCAAATGTCCCAAACCAAATGCTACTATCATTTAAGAGCCTCACAGTCCTGAGCTACGCTTAATGCATTACAATTCCCTCATAATAGCTTTCTGGTGTTTGCTGAGCTTCATCTCTCAATGGTGTTTTATGAATTGTTCTGGTAGAGAGATATTAGTGGGAAGGAGCTCTCCCTGGGCTAGAAGTGTGGAGGAAGATGATTAGTGCCTGTGAAACCAAGATACATCGTGCTGCCTCCCTGACACGCCTGGGTTCAGGCACCAAATTCTTGACCTGGCATTTCAGGTGGGGGTACCCAGCTCCATCCTGACTTGCAGAGGACCCTGGCATTGCAGCCATGGCTGGTCTGTAGAAAAGATGCTGCCACTCAGGCCAAGAAGCGTGGTGACTTCTGCTAATAAAGCTGACACACATGCTGATAGATCTCAGGCAAACACTGTGGGGTTATTCACACTTACTTTTGAAACTCCCTTTCCCCCTTTTTTTTTAACCTTCTCGGTTTTGAGGAGATCAAACATACCTCCTGAAGAACAGTTTACTCCTCTGCAAGCTTTCTAGCAGCACTTTGTAAGCATGGAGTTTCTGCCTAGGAAACGAGCTTTTTTCCAAGATGAACTCTAACATGGTCTGCTACAGTGTTTTAATAGGACACCAGGCAGCTGTACTACAGAAATCTTTCTCTGACTGGAACCACAGCTACTAGGATTCCTTTACACTGTGCTGAGCCTTTTTACAGACTAAAATGATCAGGGGTGAGGATCTCAGCTTACGATGAGAGCTTAGCTTACTTGCTAAATGCTCAGTAAAGCCCATGCTATAGAAAGTGGTACATCCTTCTGACCGACTCTTCCTCTTTCATTATCTCCTACAGCCATATTTTGCTTCTCAGTAACTGTGTCCCTCCCTTAGCAGATAAGCAATTCCCACAGTTGCTACTGGCTGTCCTTTCATCGCCGGAACTGCTGTATGCATGTTTCGCTGAGCCACACTCAGGTGTAAATCTGGATCCTGACAGGGCCTGGGTATGTATGAGTCCTGGCTTGACTTTCTAGCCCTTTTAAAAACCTTTTCTAACCTAATTGCTGTCTGCATTTTTTACTTTATCCAAATGATCTCTCTGGAAGGGTGTATTAAGGTAATGTTCCCTAGAGATAGAAAGAAAATACCAGATAGTATTTTAAAATTTGCCTCAAAACTCAGAAATGATCCACATGTAGTGGAAACCACTCCAGGAAAGCTCTCTCTCTCCCCTTGTAATTGTTTAAAAGTATGGCATCACCCTTTAGAGTAGCAATAATTTGTAGTCAGCAGCATGTTACTGCTCATCAGATCATCAGTCTTCTTACATAAAGGCTGGTACAGGTAGCCTAGAGACAAATTGACCTTTTGCAGTAGTGTACATGGGACATACGGGCTTCATGTCTCAGATTCTTCCTGATGCTTAAAGTTCAAATTTGCTTATTTTTTTTATATTCAAGTGATAACAGTTTAAAGCATAGTGATGCAGAAAACAAGGGAGAGAATTAACTGTTACCACTTTACATTAAGTGTTAGCAGTATAGGTATTGTAGGTGGGCCTGATTAGACTGCCAGTTGTAGCAGCTCCACAATAGTTAAGGTTGAGAACCATATATTACTTAAAGGTCAATTCCTTTAAATGATCCAGTTTTTCAATTGCCAGACTTAACGAGGTGGCCTGAACAATTCCCAAGCAGAATGTCAGCTTGATGCAGATACTGTTTTTGAATATGCTGTCCTAAATGGCTCTGTGTTTTTGAGAAGGAGAATAGGGAAAATGTGGTTTGGTTAGTTGTTTTAAAAGCCATCCTGCTTTGGAGGAAGAAGTTAATGTTTGGCTTCATGATAAAATCTTTGGAAACATGTTTACATATCTTCTGCAGATTCTGCCTAGAAATTTGCAGCTAAAGTCCGTGCCCCCAGTAAGAGCGCCCCTCTGAGAGATGATCACAGAATCACAGAATGGTCAGGGTTGGAAGGAACCTCTGGAGATCATCTAGTCCAAACCCCCTGCCAGATCATGGTCACCTACAGCAGGTAAAGATTGGAACCTCATCTATGATTTTAACTTTGAGGTGCTGCAAGCAATGTCTGCTGGGAAGATACTGGGAAGTGGTGGGCAAATGAGAGAGGAGACAGCAGGAAAAGAAAGCATGGTTTCTTGGTTATGGCAACTGAATTCTACCTGAGAACGTGGTCCTATCTTTCTGGGTGATGTGAAGCAAATTACTTATACCTGATTAATGAAAAAATGGGTTTATTTTACTTTCAGAATGCCTTGATTGAAGACTCTCAGTAATTTCACAGAAGAGTTGTTGGATGACAGACAGGTTGCAAGGAAGGACTATGGAAACTGTACTAGGATAATATTCACAACTGAATATTGAATAAGCACTGAATACTGAATGAGCACTCTAGCAAATCAGAGGCAAGAGCCATGAAATGCATTAGATACCTGGGTGCCACTTACTGTCCATGCTCACCTTTCAGTTAGTAACTTTGTCAGCTGCATGACTATCCTAACCACAGGAATTTAGGGCACACTGTATCTCCCGCTCTGTATTCCTTGTGCTGCTTCTTTAAACGTTGAAGTTGTTTGTTCATTCACAAGTGGGAATAGGTAGTTAATTAGGCAGTTCTTCATTTTGGGAACTCAGTTAAATGATTCACTCTGAATTGTTTTGGGCAATTCTCTCATTGCTTAGTTTTAGTGATTTTAAAAGGATTATTTTCAGTGTCAGGGTGTTTTTAATTCTTGCCTAATTTAGGTTCCCTGGAGGCTAACGATAACCTCAAACAATTTAAAAAACAGACAAGACATATGTATGAAGATCCCCTAAGAGAGAGTTACTGAGTGTATGGGCTCAGGACTGGTAGAGTTTCAGTGTGAATATTATTTTCTGTGAAGATATTACAGAATGAACATATCCTTTTAGATGTGTTTATTTCTGTCATAATAGGTATCAAGGTCTTTGATGATTGTTTACTTTATCAATAAAACAAATAAATTAACGTACTTCAGCAACCATTACAGTATGCCATTGATGAATCCTAGGAGAATTGCTGTGTGTGTATGTGCAGCTCTTTGTGACAATATTGATACAACTTACCCAGAAACCTTAATGATGATTTAACTTAGTTTCCACAGGAACCGTGTAAGCTTTTAGCATGATATTTGAATTCTACAAATTGCTTTTTTTCAAGTTTTCTCTGGCTGTGATCTGATTACACGCTATGTAGACTGTAGTGAAGATCCAGACAAAATGGTGGATAACACAAAGGCAATTGAATACTGATTTAAAGCCCTTATTCTTGGACCAAAACCTTTTTTCAGTTGATGATATTAATTAAAAGCATTGAAGAGACATCCTATAGACACAAGACATCAGTATAGAGCCAGATCTGGCAAGTGCCGAAGCATCTAAATAGCACTTAAGTTTCCAATTCCTAATCTTAGCTGGAATTTCTTTGTTTGCAGCTTCTTTAAACAACTCCTTTCAACTGCAAAATAATTAAGCCTTATAATAACTAGTTTACCGTGGGGAAACCAAAGGAGGGTTTCTTTTCTTTAAAGAATGACTTCCCTGTGGCCATCTAAAAGTGATGTGTTATTAGATGTGGGGACAACATATCCTGGCTGGCAATCTCCTTCTAAACCCATGATGTTATACCACTCACTTTGCCAAACCCGTCAGTCTTGGACAGAGAAAACCCTGTTATTGACTTATGACAGCTCTTATTATTCGGTCTCCTAGGGTAACACCATTTCTAGTACTAACTCTTAAACCATGACCTCTATCTAACTGTCCAGAAGAAAGAGGCTACAATTGCAAGATGTTGTTAAAGACCTTCCTCTGAATTGAAAAGTAGAGTGAAATATCTGGTTTGTAAAAGGAAAATAAGAACTGAGAGTAAACAAGGTAATTCCTACCTGCTGTAACCTGTTCCTGAAGGCCAAGAATTCTGTTGTTTGTTTAAATAATATTAATTTGCTGTCATATTAGTTCCATGTGAAGATTTTCAATTCAGTGATGATATCTTGTGACAAGTTTTTCCAGGAGTGCAGAATATGCTAATTTGAGTGAATAAATAAAGCATAGGTTGCAATCAGGAAAGAATGTGGGCTGGAAAGGTGGGGATGGAGCCTGTGCTACCGGGAGTTGAATATGCATCCATATTAACAGCCAAACCAATGTTTTTACTGCCTTCTACTCTCAAAACATAGATATACAGGTATGATTTATAATAGCTCCCTGTTGGTCTCAGAAAGGTACAGGATATATTTTATCTGGGAATTGCTATGCTGCTTTTCTCCAACTAGAAGAGGAATCTCATTCTGCGTTGCACCAAGAAGTCTTGCATTATCTTAGTCTGACTATGGAGTAACAGAGCAGAGATTTATTCCAAAATAGAAGGGGTTTAACAATACAATTTAGTTTAAAATCCATCGCTTTTTTGGGGGGTGAATTACAGACATGGGTATGAAGGCTGACGAAGGAAATAGTGCAGTGCTTCACAGCTTCTTCCTGAAGTGGGACTGTCAGATCTTTGGTGCTTTGTAAAGCTGAAGCCTGTGGACGACTTACTAAATTAACTTCTTTCAGGATTTTTCTTCTTTGTGTTTGTATTTCTCCTCAGGAATTATTTGTGATAGGACATAAAAGACGGCGTGCAGCTATCCAGGTTCAGCGCTGACATGTAGGAGTACTCTTTGTTGCTTCTTATGCTTCTAAGGCTTTCGTGTACTGCAGGTGCTTGCATTCGCAGCATTTATTTCTCTCACGTTATGTGAGTCAGAGGGACGTTTCACGTGCTAAAGATGGAATCTCTGTAACAGCATGATCATCTGCCTCCTCCAAGCACTGCAGAGTGTCTGTGCCATGCATTAAATAAATGACTAGATCTTTGTAATGCCAATGCAACTTTATGGGTGAGGGTTATTTGTATTTATAGCATCCATAAAGCAATTTATAGTCCTTCTGCTGCCTGTTATTTTGTGCTTCTGAGCAGAAAGAGTGGACTGCAATGACTTAAAATGCAACTCAAGGGTGCTTGAAAGGTTGAAAGGCTTTCTGGGTCAAAGGCAGTGAATGTGAAGAGCAATAATAACGACTCTTTTTTGGTACCTTGTACTTAGAGCTTTGCCTTTGGGCTGCTGATCTCCTTGGGGAAAGCAGATGTTAAGCATGCCTTGCAGCACGCATATTTTGTAAGTCTGCAAATCAGGAAATTGAGGTGCTGAGGTGACAGGCTGTATCCCATACCAGACTGTGGTGCTTAAAGCAAAACCGAAGTCCCCGAGTCTGTCTGAAGGTGCTACTCATATAGTTCTGTTTTGATCTTTGTAAATCTGGAGGTACTGGAAGACTGATACTCAAAACTAAATGTGGAGCTTAGCGGTTAGTCAAACAGGGGAGTCTGAGGACAAAGGCATCATCAGTTGAAAAAGGGATTTCATAGAATCATAGAGTGGTTTAGGTTGGAAGGGACCTTGAAGATCATCGAGTTCCAACCCCCCTGCCATAGGCAGGGACACATCTCACTAGACCAGGTTGCCCAAGGCCACGTCCAGCCTGGCCTTGAACACCTCCACGGACGGAGCTTCAACAACCTCTCTGGGCAACCTGTTCCAGTGCCTTACTACCCTTAAAGTGAAAAACTTCTTCCTAATGTTTAATCTAAACCTGCCCTGTTCCAGCTTAAAGCCATTCCCCCTCGTCCTATCACTACATGCCCTTGTAAAAAGTCCTTCCCCAGCTCTCCTGTAGGCCCCCTTTAGGTACTGGAAGGCCGCAATAAGATCTCCCCGGAGCCTTCTCTTCTCCAGGCTGAACAGCCCCAACTCTCTCAGCCTCTCCTCATAGGAGAGGTGCTCCAGCCCTCAGATCATCCTTGTGGCTCTCCTCTGGACGCGCTCCAGCAGGTCCATGTCCTTCTTATGTTGGGGACTCCACAGCTGGATGCAGTACTCCAGGTGGGGTCTCACGAGAGCGGAGTAGAGGGGCAGAATCACCTCCCGTGACCTGCTGGCCACACTTCTTTTGATGCAGCCCAGGATACGGTTGGCCTTCTGGGCTGCGATCGCACACTGCTTGCTCATGTCGAGCTTCTCATCAATCATCACCCCCAGGTCCTTCTCCACAGGGCTGTTCTCCAGCCATTCCCCGCCGAGCCTGTATTTGTGCTTGGGCTTGCCCCAACCCAGATGTAGGACCTTGCACTTGGCCTTGTTGAACTGCATGAGGTTGGCTTTTTTTGACCTGTCTTTTGACCTTTTTTTTGACCCTGTCTCAATCACAGGAGATGGTGCCTTAACCTCTGTACAGAGATTCACGATGCCTTCTGATTGTGGTGGCGTGCACGGGTCTTCACATACATACAGGGGAAGAAAGATGGAAAGAAAGGCTGAAGAAAGGCAGTGAATGGTATGTTACAATCCACAAAATGATTGTGTGTTGGTTTAACAACACCCTCTCCAGTTTTGCTTGTTAATGTTAGCTAAAATGATACCGTGCCTCTGTAAACATACAAGGAGTAGCACCTGATACCAGGAAGTTAAATAATTTTCTAATTTTGGCATCACTGATGTCTCCAGAGGACACATTTGACTAATCCAATCACTAAGCTATATTACTGAGTCACACTTCACCTTCCTGAACTGTAGGAAATTTGGGGAATACAATGTATACTGCAGTGGCAACTCAAGAACTGAAAAACTGCTACATTATATGAAATCCAGGCAAATATCTCTGGAAAAAAAGAAAAAAACACAGACAAACAAATCAAAAACCCAACCAAAACCAACCAAAAAAACCCCCTAAACTTGAAGATTACTAGGATTGTGTCATGGCATAAAATCTTCTGTCTGTTATTGGCCAGGGATATTTCATTATGGAAAACACTCTCTTACGTATTCTCTGAGGAAGCATACATACTTTGAAATCCAGAGTGCTATTTTGCTATAACTTTTTCTTCTTTTGTTGTGAGTAGAGAGCAAAGCAGGCATTTGTATCTGCTGCCTGTGCCTGCTAGAGCTAATTTTTCAATTTACATAAATAAATAACCTGCCAAAACTAATTACTTCTCTTCAAATTCTAAATAC
Source organism: Pluvialis apricaria (assembly GCA_017639485.1). Classification (NCBI taxonomy): domain Eukaryota; kingdom Metazoa; phylum Chordata; class Aves; order Charadriiformes; family Charadriidae; genus Pluvialis; species Pluvialis apricaria. The sequence continues at coordinate 23,784,596 of CM030012.1, read as the reverse complement.
ATTATTTCTCCTTTTCCTCCCCCACATCTGTCTTGTTTTAATTATTTTTGCATCAGTTGTCATTTTAGGAGCTGGTTTAGTCTAAAAAGGGATGATCATATATGTCTTGCTATTTTAATTTAACTAATTAAGATTGCTGCTTTTGTCTTGGTATCTGGAGGCAAAAATGGAGTGGATGCTCATATATTGGTGCTCTTGATTTGATGGATAAAGAAATTGTTGTGATCCAACATTACCTAGTAAAAAACTCCAGCAGAAAATCTCACAACAGGGTTTGCAAAACTGGTGGGTTGATTTTTAAAAATGTTCATGAGAGTTATCCTCCCAAATCCCATTTCTGTCTGTGGGACTTGTCCTCTATAATCCCTGGTGCATTAGTAGTCTGTAGAGGACTTCATTCAGAAACGAGTTACCCAGCATTGTTGGTTAACAGTGCAAAATTTAAATATCAGAAATATCAGTGAACTTCTACCTAACCTTGACTGTGTCTAACTCTTCGTGGATTTCTTGAAAGTATTTATGCTTTAACAGAGCTCCTCATATCACGAAGCATCCTAGTCATGACAAGATCTTACAGTTTTCTTTATACCTGTTCCTTCTTTGGGGTTCTTCAGATTAGGGGTTCTCCTGTCTCACTGCATTGCTTAGCTGGGAGCATATCTAAGCTCAAGTACTGGACTTTACACAGGACATTTGAGGAGAAAGTTTATCCAGCAGCTCTGTGGCAAAGGTACTTGCCCAGCACATAGTAATCTAGTTTTGTCTTGCTTTTGCCTGAATAGACTTGAACTCATCTTTCTTATTCTTAAGGCAAGCATCTGATGCACTAGCTGTGACGGGTCCTGTGCTGGTAGAAAGGACATATTCTTATTGGATGGGAATTTCAAGCTATTTCTCTCTAAATGCAGCAATTAAATGAACAGAGAAGGTCAACCTGAATTCACCATGAATATGATACTTCCATGTAGATGCAAAGGTAGCAGGTCCACAGTTGCTGGAATTGCTAGGGCGGCTTAAGTTTGCAACTGTACTGTGTGTAGAATGAGTAGATATCAGTGCCATTTAACCTGCTTCCCTCCTGGAGGGAAAGGGGCCAGGCTTGCATGGCCTAGTCCAGATACAGGTGACAGCAGTTTGCTACAGATGTGTTCTAAAATGAGGTGATCAGGATTACTCTGTTCTGGGTCATCATTCCAGGACTTCTCTCCAACTCCCATCTGTCTGTTTTCTCTGCACATTCTTACCCACCTCACTTCTCACTCATCCTATCTTCTCTTCAAGGGTGTTCCCAGGCTGAGACAAACACTTCCTATGCTAGACTTTTTTTTAACATATCACTGAGACATATTTGATTTGGTACGAGTGTATGGACCTTTGTTTTGTGTTGTAATTTGCCTTGCCACACAATCTTCATTGTATTCTTGTTTAATTTCAAAAAAAGCTCTTCCAGTCTCTCTCTGCTTCACTGAGGTGCCTTTTACCATCGTGACTGCAGGACACTTTCAGAGGTGAAATGTTATTCCACCACAAGTTAACTGAAATTCTGGAGACAAGATTTTACCTTGACATTTTGACACTAGATAACATTCTTTCTGTTTACAGGTCTGAGAAGAACACAAATTTCATTATGTGCTCTATATGCTAAAGTCTTATGGTTTTACTACCAAAGAATCTCGTCTTTCATGTATCCAGCGGGAACACTCTAACTGTAACATCTGGAACTCCCATTTCCCAAAGTTTTCTGAGAAGATCCTCAAAATATATCTTTATTTTAATTCAGTTTATCTTTGAAGCATGTTCATTAATCCATTTATATTTAAAGGCACGTTGGTAAATACATTTGCTAAGGCACCTTGTGACTTACATCATTTGTTTTAAACAAAGATCTGTGTTACTCTTTGTCATACAAAAAAGCATGCATAATTCATCCATCACATATATATTGTAAACAAACACATTAATAATTCTATCACAAACTTTGGTATTTCCCCCATGAACAGAAGTGATTTGCTATAGCCTAAGTTAGTCCTGAAGTTAAAATCATATACATTTAAAATTTCTTTCCTTGGGCTACATACAGTCACTTAGATTATTATTTTCAGCTTTTAATAGCCTAATTTGTTTTTTACCAATAGAAATAGTCTTTTTAATTTTTACAGATTATTCCATTTGATCAGCGTAAGCAGAAGTTACATTTTTCCCTAGGGTTTCCTATTCGTTCATTACCTTTTGTTGTTGGCATTATGTTAGGTCTTTGATAAGTTGGAGACACTGACCAGAATTATATTACACAAGGTACTGTACACAGGACAAAATTGCATTCAGATTATTCACTGTCACCTTCAAGTCTTAAGTTATCAACCTATTGCTGCAATGCTTTGGTTGAAAGTGAGAAAGAAAAATACCTGTTTCAATGAATTATTTAAAAATAGATATTTTAATAATGGATTATTTAAAAATACTGATATTGCACTGAGCTTTTGACAAAACTTGCAGTTTGGTCTTTCATCATGGATTTCATCATGGATAGATTCACAAGAGCAAGAAGTGTTTTGAGAACCCTGTGATTGAAACTGTCTTCACTTTCCTGGCATCCCTTATAGGCATGCCATGTGCGCACAAGCATTAAAAGTGGCCTTTGTGATGAGCTGAAGCGAATATGTGACTGTGCCAGGAATCCTGCCCCACTAATAGCTTGTTCCAGCAGTGGAGCAACCAATTTTGTAGCAAGTCCTTCAGGTAGAGTGCTTCCCTGGATTGGATACCCATTTTCAGGTCTGTCCTTGCTGATTTTTTTGTCTGTATCACTGTATGCACAGTTCACTGATGCATTAGCATGGTGGAAGGACTTGCCTTTCTGTGTTTTGAGGCCTAGAAGAGAACAGTGTGTCTGTAGTTATGAGAACCAGTTCACAATAGCTTAGCATCTTCCTTTGTACAATGACTGTGGCAGCGTTGGAAGTAAATTGGCAAATAGGAAAAATTCTGAAGGATATTGGAAGTGGGGAGTGCAGTCTGCAATGTCTGGCATGATGAAAATACAGAGACATCCGTGATGAGAGGGAACTGTTGACTGACTGTCATAGTATGTAGAAACTTTGCTTCTCTGAATTCTAGTGGTATAGTGCATGTATTTCTTACATAGTTACAGTAAACCAAATGCTTCTCTTTCTATTTCCCTCAGCCCTCAGTGAGGCAGGATATTAAGAATGAACTCCCTTCCAGGGAGGCCCCATCCCTGGAGGTGTTCAAGGCCAGGCTGGATGGGGCTTTGAGCAACCTGGTCTAGTGGGAGGTGTCCCTGCCCATGGCAGGGGGTTGGAACTAGATGATCTTTAAGGTCCCTTCCAACCTAAACCATACTACGATTCTATGATTCTATGAATTTGGCTCTCGATCAATGTGATGGCTTGGCTGGGATTTGAATTACCATATCTCCTTGCTAATCCCAAATGTGCCCAAAATGTGTTCCAAGAAGAAATGATCCTACTGTTACCTCATTCTGAAGCACAGTTATGCTTCTTTTCTTACAATTTGAAAGTATGCATGTGGTTGCTTCAAGGTCTACCCCATCGTTTCCTGTAGTGTGAACTTAAGAACCTGTTTACTTTTACTGTGTTCATCCTGGTGTATCCTGCATGAGACAGGAGCCTGGTGCTGAAGCAATTCTAAAATAAATGGAAATTTATGGGAGTTGCTACTTTCCACAGATTTGGAAAATCTTGCAGAATAAGGTCCTTTGATACTTATTTACGTACTCCTTGTGCTCTCATATTGCATTCCAACCAGATGGGTCGATAATGTTCTTATATTGTGACTGAATGGATCGTAAATACCCTAAATTTTGATCCTGGAGGCAGCCCCAGTGCCCCACTTGAAGAGTGTGCAAACTCATGATCACCATAAAGCTGAGTGCTGCACAACCAGAACGGATACAAACACTATGATAAGATGATCTTTCTATGTCTATACAAATTCTGTCATATTAATGCATGATGCATAATTCCAAAGGGCTTGTCAGACTTCCCAAGGCCAGACATATGCAACACTGAGAATCATAACAGGCTCCGGATATTCTCACTACATTTCACAATAGGTGTCTGATGTGTCTGAAACCTGACAGCTGTCAGGGTCTCATTGCTAGAACCAGGACAGATCATTAATAACTGTGGGTTTATTACTGTACCCCTCAGGCTTGTATCATATGTTCCACCTTCTTTATTGTTCCAGTCAGCAACAAGAAGAAAATAAAGAAAAACTGACTGAATGAATCCAAGGGAAAAAACATATTATGGTACAGTTATCCATTATTTTATCCATATACATTACAATGTCTTACTTGTGCTGTCCTTGGCTAAAAGGGTGCTTGCTGCCTTCACTGTCTTTTTTTCAGATTTAGGGTGCAATGACAACACTTACTCTAATTTTGATCAGCTCACCAGGCAATAACATAATATCTGTTACTTCTGACTCAGCGATAAGGGCCATAGGCCAAGGAATTATTTTTTTTCCTGGATAAACATTTGTTATGTGACAGCCTAGGAAGTGGAAATGTGATGGCTATCTTGAGGTATGTCTGTGTTAAACTTATTTCAGTTGTACACAACTGGATGCATTTAGTCTGGCAAATGCCAGTGCATCAACATGTTCCAGTGTTTGAAATTTCATACTGAAGAAACAAAAATAAAAAATTTCAGTAATGTCAAAATTTTCTGCTCTAAAAATGAATGTTTATTTCAGTTGAAAAATCAAAAATATTTCTAATTTTTATTGGTTTTTACTGAGTAGCCTTTGAGACAGTTAATCAGATTGTGCACCCATGGCCAAACTGGCAATGTTTATTAAGATGTGAAAGCCTACAGAGGAGGTCTGTGATGGTTTTCCCAGGACACATGTAGGTTGGTAATACTGACAGCATCCACACTACTAGTCTAAAAAACCCCACTTTTCATGTATGGGGCCAGAGGTCCATCCTCTTCCCACCAGTGTGTATCAGGCTGTGTGAGCTTTGAATGTCGCCACCACGCATTATCCCAGATGCCAGAAACCCAGTATGGTCCTAAATGATACGGCTGTTGGCAGCAACTCTGCTGCTCCGGGTAGTCTCCTCAGTCCTGAGGGGTCTCAGAGTGCAATGAGCTGCCTGACTGCAAGGGGAGATAGCTGTGAGGGACAGACTGGATGTTGTGATGATCAGTTCTGAAGTTTTGTGTGATTTAGGTGCACAGTGCCATTGTCAAAGGCTCCATAGTGTCACCCTGTCTGAAAATATGTCTGTGTGTCCACTCTCCTTCCTGTTTCTGAAAGTCAAATGCAGGAGCCACTAGGGTTCATTACAGTTGCCTTCTGCTCTGGAGTCTACCAGAGGCCTGGTGGTAAAAATGTTAAGAGGACAGCATTGAAAAAGAGCCTTCATTAGTGATGTCTCTCTCTTTGTGCTAGACACAGTTGGAGGAAGAGGGCTCACATCTTAAATTACAGACCTGGAATATCTCAGCTGAGTCCTGGGTGATGAGTGTCAATTTGTCATGAGGAAGAGAACTCTGCTGAACAGCACTGGACCAGTATTTCAATCCTAGGCCCAAATATGGGACTTTAAGTTCAAGATGGGACTGTATGCATTGTCCCATCCGTAGCTCCTCTTCTTGGTTGCCCTTGCTACCACCTAACATATGTTCAGAGATTCCAGGTAGAGCCATATTTTCACTGGTCCTGAACTGCTTTCTTACGGATGTCTATGAAGATTGTCTTTCATTTCCCTATTGCCTTTTTGCTGTTTCATAAGGTGTTTTTTTTCCCCCCTAATGCTTTGAGAGAAAGAAGTGTCAGGGTTCTGAGTGCACCAGTAGGTCTTTATTGCCCTGATCAGCCTCATCTGGGACTCCCTCCATCCCCTTGCTGTGCCTTCTGTTCCTTGTACCAGGGACTCAGGCCTGGGCACCCAGTCTTTTTTGGACATATGTTGTAGGTGTGCCTGTCTCCAGTCCTGTTCCTGAATTGTTGTCCTTATTTTCTGGATTGATCTTGGCTCTGACTCACTGCCTTGCCTTTGCCGGACAGTAGTTGGATTCCAGATGCTGGAGTTGGAACCTGTTGCAGTTATTACTCCTGCTCTGCCCACTCTGCTTGGGACTTGGGGGACTGTGCCCTGCTGATGATGTTGCTGCTTCTTTTTTGGAGGTGCTCTGCTCTTGTTTTGTAGTTCCTGAGAGTGAGTGTGGACTGGGGTGTGTGTAAGATGTGGTTGTGCACGTGTGTGGAGGCCTGAGACCCTCCCCAGAACTCCTTCAGGACCATGCCACTGCCAGCATACAAGAAGAGCAAGGCCCTGTCTGGACCATATAATCTGAAACTTTTCCTCACCTGTCTTAGCTCCTGAGCTGTGCTTCAAGTCACTCTAACAGTACAGGTGATTATTCATTCCCTGTCGCAATTCTTATTTGCCAGTTTAGAGTTAGCTGGATAGTGTAAAAGTTTGCTCTTGCTGAGCATCAGCTGATTGCATTTGTTTAAGATGACTCTTTACCACACACCACCTAGTTTAGAGTTCCCTGTCAAAGACTGCCCTACCATCACCTCATATTGAAATCATGGTAACTCAAGTAATGAGAAGCAGCTATGAAAATATGAGAAAGATGAAACCTGAATTCTGACACATATCCTTTTCTTTATCTGTTTTCAAATAGCGTGTTGTCTCTGTTTTTCAATTGCTGACTCACACCAAGTCCTGTATCACCTCTGTGCATCCTGCTGCTTCCCATTGTGTTGTACTCAACCATTCCCTCTGCTGTCTTCTTTCAGTGTGTGCTGGTATTTGTAGCAATAATCAGCTCATGCAGTGAAATGCAGAATGATTCGGATAGCCTCAAAGGAGCAGTCAGTTCTTCAAGTTTGAGTTTAAGGAATTTCAGACAAATGTGTCATTTTGCCTCAGAGACTCTTGAGAGAGCTTTCAAGGCTATCCTTGAAAAGTGTGAAAACAAAAGCAAACCTGAATGACATTGGGGAGAGGTTTTTGCCTAAGAGAAATATTATATTGCCTTCCTTCTACTACGCTGGCTTTCTCTAAATTGGGATCCTAAAAGTTAGCCAACTTGAAGCTTATTCAAGTTCAAAGCTCCTACCCTTTGTAAAAGGGAGAAAAATTCATCAAACTACCATTTTAATGCAAAAATATAGACTCCAGCTGTGCCAGGGCCAAATATTTAATTTAACATACTGAGACCTATAAAGCCAGAATCTTGCACGTGTTTCTCATTTGATCGGAGCTTTGCCAGAGGTTCAGGAATACAAAGTTTGCCCCATTGCTTTTATATTGGCTTATCTTTTATATGTTTAGGATGTGCGAAAAAGACTGATGGTTTCACAAACCCTGAATAACCAGGTTTAATGTTCTCATATACTAATCCACGTTGTTGGACTCAACAAATCTATTGATGTATCTTAATGTTTCCTTGAAACCTGATTGTAAGGAGCAGTTTTCTTACCTTCCTTACTGTTACACTGGGTTAGGTGAGCTCTTCTGTTTGTGGTATAAACCTTCAAGTGCTAAACGGAACTCATTGTGATATATTCAGGTGATGTGTTCTATTAGAAATGGGATCACAAAATTCCTTTTCATTCATGTGTCCGGCCATAATTTGAATAGAATCACCAAGGTGAAAAGACAAAGTAGTCTGTAAAATTATCTGATTGAGCCAGATTGTAAGGACTGAAATGCGATCTCATTAAATTTGTCATGGACAGTTTCTTTCCCATTTCTGTCTTTGATAAAACAGTCAAGTTTATCAGAAATGACACTTCTGTGGTTTTAGTAAGATTCATCACTTTCTGAGCTTTTTTGCTTTCTGCCGTATCACGTCTGCTACATGACAGCCTTTCAGTGACCTATATGAAAGAGGTGCCTCGGGTCAGAACCAGAATGAGTAGGCTGATATCAGTATCACAACAACCATTAAAAACACCATTTAGCAGAAAGTCCAGCTGAGAACTTAATGCCAATCAAAAAGGTCAGCCTCTACTTCACACCTTAAACTCTTTATAAGCAAAATGTCAATTGCAATGAAAGGTTGCAGAGCCATTCCCTACTTCATGTTTGTTTGTGGTAAGAGGGGCTACTAATCAGGCTTATTTCATTGGTTCTACAGCGGTCAGGAAATGGTTAAACACCAGTTTGGCTTTGCATGGCTGTACTGTCAAATCTTGACCTGTAAACAGGTTTTAACAGCTTCTGAAGCCTTCAACTACTTAAATCTGTGACTGAAGAGGCATTAAATTTGTACTGATGGTTTGGGGGCGCTTCAAGGAGGGCAATACAGTCTGCTGTTGGATCAAGGCTGGTATGACTGAGGTGTTCTAGTGAGAGGGACTTTTGTGTTACTGGTGCTTGGATACATGACAAGGAAGGAGGTTGCCTGTTTCAAGGGTCATTTTTTTTCAGAGCAGTGAAGGATGAGTGTGTCATTACATCAGCAAGAGTAGTATGTGAGAACTTTCTCAAAATGTGCTCGATGCTGTAAGGGTGAATTTCTTTTTCCTATGGTAAAAGATTAAAAAGGAATGACTGATCATTTCCAATTAGTGTCTATGTTCTGCACAATGTGACTGTTGCCCTTAGCACTGGTTTATATGGCAGCTTTTGTTAACTTCCTTGTTTAGCATAATAAGCAAACTTTCTTTAATAAGCCTTAACCACTGCTAAGAGCTGTCAAAGGAGGCTGGTAGTAAATAATACTAAATTGCTAATATAAGTATGTAAGAATGAAAGTGGAAATTCATTAGAAGATTTTGAAAATTTTTATTCAGATTTTAAATGAAAAGTCAGACCTTAAAGATGACCCATACTTCTGGGTCATAGCAAATGGAGAAATGCAAGGGAAACTTGTCGAGAAGTTATCACTTCTAGAGGCGTTTCATGTAAAAAATTTAAGAAGTGGAGAGCTAACGTTAGTGCCTAATTCTTCAGTTGTTTTTCCCCAGCCTAGATCTGGAATTTTATTGAGTTCTTCCTTCATAAACCTTGGGCTTGCTCCCAAGTCCACCAGCAAATAAATGCACAACTAGCTTATCCTCAACTGCGTGCAAACATTTCTGTATTGGGTTAAGGAATATACATAGTTCCTGGAAAGAAAAAGATTTTTTTTGGGGGGGGGGTTGTCATTAGGAGAAGAAAAGCACCATCATTGGACATATTTTTGAAGTACCACAGCAACCTCAGACTACCTGAAGAAGACACCTGTCAACTTAACTGGTAAACTCTGCAAAAGTTTGGGCGGGGGTTCTGCAACAATCATCCAACCTGTTTAGTATTACAGGCTGCAATATCAGTGTAGTACTAGCAGTACCTAGCTAGTCACATACTTATTGCTGCATTTTCGTTATTTCCCTCACAAGAATGGCCTTGAACATGGGAAGGAGGTGATTGTTATTATGGAGTAGGGAGAAAATATTTTCTAATTGCCAAAGTACATATAAGAACCAACTAGTTAACCAGCTCCAGCCTCAAAAGCTAGTGCTAGCTTACTTTTCTAATGTTTTTGAATGCCAGCTTCAACTCTATTGCTTTTGATCACAAACTATACATCTGCAAATAGAATGTGCAGTGGATGAAAACATATGCTTCTAATACGAATTTCATGCATTGAATAGATAACGCCATCGAATCAGTGACAGTGGGGGGAGAAAGAACAAAAGAATCTTGGTGAAGCAAAGACTACATCTGCAGTGCCGCAGCTCTGGTACAGTCTTCCCGTCTTGCTTATCAATGTCATGTATTTTACTCCTTGTACATTAATGCTAAAAATATTCTTTGTCTCTCCTAACTTGTTCTTAAATGCTGTAATCATTCATTAGAGCTCACAGGTGACAACTATTTCTTAAGAAGCCAATTTTGCATGCTGAGTAGTTCAAATCCTCTGGACTTTTCCACTGGTGTTCATTCCTTTAAGGTAGACTCTGTGTTCTCTCAGGTCAGGGTTAGGGGAAGCTTGCAGGGTGGATTTTAAGGAGGGGAACAAATAAGAGGAGGCAGTGTGGTAAGACAGCTTCCCTACTATGGACCTCAGATGACCACGCTTGGCCCAAAATGTACCCCATTTTCTGTGCCTTGTTTTCAATGCCGTTTTCTATCTTCACATGCCACTTAAAAAAGCGCTGTATTTCTTCCTTAAAAACTGGTGAAGCTGGGGTTTACACTGATCTTCTGCCTGGGATATTGAACTGTCTGGGCTTTTTATTTTTATATAGAGTGGTTTGATTACTGAAATTCAATCATTGTCAAAATGCCTCAGTGTGACGTGAACCTCTGTTAGCCCCTTGTCTCCTAATGTATGCAACAACTGTTATTAGTATTGTAATGTCTTTGGTACCTGTCTCAAATGTAATGGAATTGTCTGCCAGATGCTTGCTAGGGCTGCAGAATGTCTTGGTACGTTCTCTAGGTGCTGCTGTCTTTATTAAATTGAAAGTCCTTTCTGGTTGTTCAGAAATGATCAGAGAGTTCTCTTTTGTATTATCATTTCCCCCTGCTGCTTGCAGACACCTGACTTTTGGTTATGACAAATCTCTCTTCCCTTTTTTCATTTATAAGTTAATCTCTCCACAGTGCCTTCATTTCATTTTATCCCTCTTCTTTTCTGTGCTCCCATCCTAGACAGGATCCTGCAAGGTGTGCTAAATGGATATACTTCAAAACCGTCAGTGCTCCTTGGAAAGGTCTGAGCTGCTCAATCTTTCTTTTCTCATCCTTACTTTTTGTTTTGCTTTCGCTTCTTTTTAAAATCTAGTTAATGAAACTCCATCTGCCAAAGTTCTTCATACCTTTTAAAATGCTTGCTTTTATGTTTGTATGTCATTTTATACCTGCTTAAACCCTACTGCTGTGTGACATCATTTAGAGTATTTACTGGGACTGACTATCTCTGCTTTTTTTTTCCTTTTACAGTTTCAGAAGCACTTACTGCTGCATATAACTGTCTAGACATGCAGGCTTCCTCTGTTTCTTAGAAATTTTTTGTGGTGAGAGCCTTGCTGTGTAGTATAAAACCCTTTTCTCTGTTAGCAATCCAGATTGTTAGTGCTATTGATAATGACCAAATGCACAGAACTCAGTGGAGTTGTTGCTAGTTATGAGCTCCTCTTTTGCAATTTCTGTCTCTGTCTCCATGTTGCTGAAACAAATCAGTATAAGGTTATAGTTCCCAGGTAGTATGTACTTTCTTCTAAAATGACAGATTCAGCAGAACCTACACCTATGAAAATCAGGAAAGAAACTGAAGTTAAGGTACTTTCAGCCACAAACTCTTGACAACCAGGAGACAGATACAGTTAAAATATTCTGACTGAATCTTAATTCTGTTCCTGGAGCTGACAATAGTTACCGGGAGATATGTGGCTGATGTCTCACTTGTCTGTATTAGGGTACCTCTGTTAAGTGGAGATGTAATGAATGATACAAGTTTTAACAGGAGAAGCCTGTCAGAGCTGTGGCTGTGATACACAGTGATGTGTGGGTCCTGCTGTGCCTCGATCACGGACACACATTCACATTGCTATAGCTGTCTTCCAGATTACCAGTGCAAATCCCCTCTCTGCCAGCATTCTCACTGTGGTCCAACAGACCTCTGAACGGGAAATAGCACCTTGTCCTGCAGTTGCAGGGACCTAGAAACAGGGGAATAGGGGTTTGGAAAGCCACTGTGGGTTCCTATAATTTGTGCTGCATTCTGCCTCATGATATGATCGGTCATCCTCACGTGTTTTCAAAGACTGTGTGCAACTCACTCTATTTTCAGATAAAACATCCCCTTTTCCATTGACTAGCAGGCTTCTGCTTCAAAAAAAAATCATATTTGCCCAACTGAAGAAATAAAAATCAAGGAAAACAACTGAATATGCTTGGGAAAACTCAAAATGCTTGCAGGCCACCTCTTGCAGAGGTGAACACGCTGCATGCACACAGCAGGCATTCAGCAACAGCAGCACGTTCCATGTTCCTTTAAAGCTGCTTACAGCTTTTTCTTAATCCTTCTGGTTAACGGAGTTAAGACAAACCGTTGCAGAGGGGTAAGCCGTGCCTTTAGCAGTGCTCTCACCACTGCTTCCACCAAGGGTCAGGGCATTCACTGGGTGAGGTTATTGTGGAAGTCTAGCGGGGCTCTTTTATCATGGCACACCACGTTCACTGCTCTTTATGATGCTGAGACTGAGCTTGGCATTCAAAGAGGGTGGGCAGTGGGCGGGCAGTTTCTGACACAGGTAGTTGCTATGTGGCTTTGGGAGAATTGCTTTTCAGAGCGTGAAAGCCCTTGCTATCATTCTGCTTTCTGATGTATAGCACTTCTCTGCATTTCTGAGCACAATGCTATTATAGTACAAGAAACCTCAATCATCCTCTCTCTGCCTCCCCAGCCTGGTCTAAATGTGAACAGAAAATCAGTGGTGCTTTTCCATCTAACTGGTTTGGTATTGGGAGCTGGTAAAGGTACTGCAGAGGGAGTTTGGGTGGGGTAAAGCAGCACCCTAGGCTGTGTCCTTGCTAGTGTTTTCTGTGGGACACGAGGATGGGGAGGCCAATGCTGATGGCCCACTTGTGGCGATGGTGCTGTGGAATCACCTGGAAAAGTAGAGAACTAAAAACCCAGTGGAGATGCCATTTCAGCACAGTCCTCCCAACAAATGGGCACACATTTTGTCACCCTGAAGTGTGTTGTGTCTCTTGTCTTTCTGCAAAATGCTGTCTCTTTTTTCCCAGATGTGAGTGGATATTGATCACCATGTCTCAGCTAGCAGAGAGCAGGAGGTTTGCAGTGTTGTGATACTGCCACTATGTAACCCTAACTCTTAAGAAAATCTTGCCAGTCTTCAGGCAAATTTTGTGAGTAAACATATTTCCTTTGTTTTCTCAAATTGTACCACTTTGAATTTTCTACTGAGAGAAAGGACTAGGTGCCAACAAGCTGAGAGATTTTAAAGAAATTAAAAAGCAGGGGATAAGGGGAGTAAAATAAAGATAAAGATTCAGAAAGGGATATCACAGCAAAACATAGACCAGGTAAAAGCCAGGCAAAGGTGTAAAACGTGTATTCTTTGGAAGACGGAGTAGCTGGTAGATCAGTTGGAATAGTCAGTAGAGGGCTGGCAGTTGGTGCCAGATGGGAACACTGCACTTGGTCCTTTCCAAAATGTGAACTGCTCCAGATTGTCACAGGATCTTTTAAGGGTTCAACAGCATTTCAGTGGTAAATGGGTGTTAGGTAACCACTGGGGGGGATCTTGCAGTAGTTTGGCCCATAGGTGGATTCACAACCCTGTGTGACCATTAAATGCTGAAGTACATGTGGAGCAGAGCTGTTCAATTAGTTTCCTCTGAAAGGAATTTAGTGTGCAAGAACCAGAACGGCTCAGAAACTGAGATCAATGACAGGTAAATGGAGACAGCTGGCAGAAAGGTGGCAGAGCTGAATCAAAGCTATGTCTGAGCTGAAGCCAAAGCACTAATGTAGGTGCATTTTAAGAAAGCATGCAGATTTTGGAGCACTTTGAAGAACAGATTTTTAATAGAAAAAGGTTTCACAACTTACCTGTGACAGGTGCTCCAGTATTACCTTTCCAAGAGCTAATTTCTTCACTACTTTTTACTGACTAATGCTGAAAAATTTCAGATTACTGCCTTCCTTTCCTCTCCCGTTTTCTGTGGTATTCATTATAACTTATTTTTATAGCACTCCAGACTTCAAACCCCAGCCTGAGACGTCTCTGTCCTGACCAAATGCAGGGGAGGGGAAGCACAAAATCTGATGTCTGATTCGCAGCGTGAGAGCACATTGGTAATCTCAGTCCTGCTGGTTTGTGGCATATGCAGCTGCATTGATACGGACTCCCTCTGATTTATTACCAAAGTAGCAATGAAAATGCAGCTGACAACACATACTTTGAATTTCTCTCTGGGTGTTATAAGGCTACTTCTCCAGTAGCTCCTTTCACACCAAATTAAAGTAGCTTTATGAAGACATAGGTTTAGCAACTGAAGCTTTTAAAGTGGTTTATCATTTATGCCTGCCTTGAAATCAGTCATTCTAGTTCATTCCTGCTCTGGGAAGAGATGGCCAAGTATCCAGACCTGTCACAGCTCCCACGAGGCTTTCCTTCTTTGTGCTTCTGGCCTCACCTTCAGTGAGATGCTGAACAACGTGTGCAGCTCCTTTTTCTCTGGAAACCCATAGGCTTTTTGCAGCTGGTTGGCAAAGCTCACCTCCTTTGGATGTGGGATTTTCACATGACAGCTGGGGTCACCTTTTACAGCTAGGGAATAATGGAGAGGCATAATGTAGACACTCCCACAAAATAATATCACTCATGCGCATGCTTTCTGCGGATGTTCATCTCTGTGGCGTGGCTCCATCTATGTGTTTCATACATTGGCAGTCTTTTAACACAAGGGATCTATGAATCTTGGTCTCTATTTGAACATTTCTGTTTGTTTTATTTGCAGATTTCAAGGTAGTGTCTTTAAGATATGGGATAATGTAGAAACCTTCCTTAGAAAGTTTCCTTCTCTAGAAAAGGAAAGGAAAATCGGGGCGGGGGGGAGGGGGGGTGTGTGTGTGGAGAAGAAAAGTGTCTTGAGAACAAGCAAATCACTGTGTGTTCGGGGCGGTATATTGTTTAGGTTTTTTTTTAAAGTGATTTAAGTTCTTAATACAGACTCCAACACAATGGAAGAGGATATATTAAACAATAGAAAATATTCTTTCATAAATTCTCAACACAGGATATTTTACACTTGTATCTCCGGTTGGGCTACATTTCTGCAACAAGTTCAGAACAATGGCAAAGCCATCTCCCCATTCCCATCCCGGCAATCTCTCATACCAGAAAAGTCTGGAACTGTTAGGCTTTTAAAAGCTGTGTTCTCGTGTGGTGTGATCTGTCAGTTGTAGGTTTGTTTTGAGCATATACAGTAGGACTGTGTTTACATTAGAATCACCAGGGAAGTTTCCCAGGAACTTAGTGATAACTCTTAATTTTTGCTTGTTGATAGTTCATGTAATCATGTGAAACCTTCGAGAATTAGAACTTTTCTCTGGACAGCGTGTGCAATTTCAATTACTGTCAGCAGAATACTTTACTTTTACTTTAAAGCTTTTACTGTTTTAATTCTGGAGTCAGCTGGGGGTTTCTTCATGTTCAACCGCAACTTGAATCAAAGGACTCCAGTAATGATTATCCTAGTCCTGTTGGGTGGGATTCTTCTTGCTGCATTTAGGAAACCTTGGAGACTTCTGTGTTGCGATTCCTCCTAGCAAAAGACACACACACAAAAACTAGGAGGCGTTCCATTGATAATTCTATGTTTATTATAAATACAGTCTAGCCAACTCTTTCAGAAGTAGGTCTTTAATTTAGATGAGGTGAATCCTCAAACTGGGGATTAATCCTCCAGAGGAGATTGTTGCTTATCTAGAAGACATTGCTGCACTGTACAGGTTGCAGAATTGATTTGTCTTTGATTTGTTGGGGTTTTTTTTTGGTAAGCTCTACCACTGACCTCTTATATAACTGTGGGAGACTCAGTTTACCCTGTTTACTTCTATTTCCCTAAAATTTCTTCCCATTTTCTTTAGGTTATAGTCTCTTCAGGGCTGGGATTGTTTCTGGGATTGTACAACCATTTGCATACTTGGGTCTTGTCTTCTGCTGGGCCTTCTAATTACCTACATTAACGACAGAACAACCTGGGCAGAGTGTTCCTTGCAAACCTGTTTTCCTAAGCGAGCATCTCCAGTCTTGTAACATCTTTGGCAAAGACAGTTTATTGGAGATCCTAGAGCTCTTTACCACCTACTGCCTCCTCATCTGATGCATTCTGCCTTCCAGCTCATTCTCTTGCTACAGGCAATCTGGGATTCCTGTCTCTGCCTCTCATGGACTCACAGGAGAAAACAGTCTTTCCAGACACTTTCAGGATAACAACCTTTAAAAAACAAATTGTGGACCCATTTGCAAATTCCTGCTCACATGGTAGTGTTTCCCGTAAGGGGCAAACTTCCAAAACAGATGAATAAGTATGCAGTTTGTGTAAGGGGCTCTGTTTCAGCAAATAATTTATGAAAACATTAATAAGGCCTAGGTAACACCTTCACTGTGAAAAATACAAGCTCTGGCTTATAACTTGCTTTCTGACTCCATAATAATGTACATTTTTCTTTTGACAAATCAGACATCCCTGGTTCTTTCCCCTTAGGTTGCATTTTCTTTATTAATGCTCCCAGATGTCAGCTGAGCCAAGTTTTCAGGTAGGTACAATGACACAGTGGTATACTACAGTAAATTCCCCAAGCTTGCACTCTGTGTCTTCAGTACAGTGGACGCAATGAACCTTGGGGGCCTTTATTTTTATGACAGCAATAAATTCACCCAGTGAGATGAAGACTTATTTTACAACTCTTCCCTTTGATGATGGTAGCACTGTATAGTGCAAAGCCAGTGAAACTAGACGTGCCTAATAGTACAAAGTTTGAAAATGGAAAAAAAAAAATACTGTGATTGCTGTGGAAAAACCCCAAGCTATTCAGCTGTCCAAACGCAGCACAGAGGAAAGGTGGATTTTACCATATAACCACTCTTTGGGTTCTGAATATGCCAAAGGACACTACCAAAGGGCACTACTCAAGCCCCACAAGCTAAAAATGTATATTATATGAGCTCTAGTACAACACCAGGGTTCACTGGAACACTCTCTGTCAAGGATCAAGGCCCATGATTAAGGAAAATGACAAATAAGCAAAAGTGTTTCCCAGCCTGCTTAGCAAAATGTGGCATGCAGAGATGAGACCTGAGGTCAGCTTTGCTGTCAGAACTCTTTTGTTAGTTATCCATTGTGGAATCTCTTTGGGCTGGGTCAGATCAAATCTAAACGCCTTTATTGGCTTAGGTCTGTATAAGAATTTAATTTTGAGCTCTCTTTTTAGCCATGGAATTGGACTTGGACTTCAATCAACAAAATAAAAAAAAATAAAAATACGAATTCTCTTTTAATTCAGGTTTTTCTTTTCTCGTAGAAAAAATACACATCCAATAAGGAGCATTTCTATGATGATTATTAGTTGAACGTATTTTCTGACAGGTAGGTCATATGCCATGCAAATAGTGAATATGTGAGCATGACTGTCACCTTTATCTAATTATGAGACAGTCAGTTTGCCACTGAAAAAATAGAAGGGATGGAAAACAGCAGAGACATTAATTTATTGCTGCTTTTAAAGCTCACGGACAGGGTCAGTCTCTCCATTTTCAGAAAGATAAGAACAAAAAGTAATGGGGTTTCAGTCAGAGGTTCTGTTACAGGCAGAATCCCCTCACACAACCCATTTCTTTAACAAAAATAATGACTTAAAATATTCTTCTTGCAAATTATCCAACTTATACCTAGCAGATTAAGTGGGAATGTGATAATACTCACAAGATCATTCTGAGGTAGGCAGATAAACGTGAGTGCTAAGAAGATGGCCCTTTCTTTCCACATCATCAAATCACTGTCTCTGACCTTCTGGTTGACCCAGAAGTTAGCAGAGCCAGGAGTTTTCACCATGTGTGGAAGAGAGTTGTGGGCAGGTGCTGGGCTCTGTCCCCTCACAGTGAGGTGGGATGTGGGGCCGTGCAGCAGTCCTTACCTCCTGCTGGCTCTCTGCGGGTGATGGGGAGCTGCTTGTTTCTCACTACTCTGCATCCATGACAGTTCATGGCCTTGCTTCCCACCAAGGGAAGGTATGCAGTGCCATCCAACTCTGCAGCAACTGGGGAAACGGCATCTGCTGCACCATGCCTCTGCGCTGCCTTCCTCTGAGAACACCACTGGTCACAAAGCAAAAGGATTTACCTGAGGTATCAGAGAAAAGCAGGAAAAATACTGAGGCATTTCAGCAGCTCATGAACAGTGGAAGTGAATTTTAGTTCATAGCGGTGATGTTGGCAATGTATTGTTTGCTATCAGGAATGGCATTAAATAGTGCCCGCTTTGGCAATGTCAGTTAAAGAGGGTAATGACTGAACAGTGTAAGAGGAATAACATTTTCTAATGCTTTTTGGAAATTCTCTCTTTGTGGCATTAGACACTAGGAGATGATCACAGAAGGTTTATAGAATTTTACACTATTTTGACCCCTTTTGTGTCAGGTTTACAGATGTTAAATACCAGAAGGATGCTTCAGATTCCAGGATATTTTGTATCACTCAGTGCATTTAAAGTATTTATTGAAAGAGCAGATGGGGTTTGGGAAAGGCAGGTAGCTTACAGTACTGGAAGCTACAGTGTCCTAAACCTATTTCTCCCTAGGTTTGATGCTTAACTTAGAAAAGATACTTAATTCTTTAGTCCTTCACTTTCTGTCTACAGTTAGCTTTGATTTATATAATGAATGTGTTATCAGTGTTTGCATCTAAATAATTACTCCTAAAACTGCAAGCTATGCTCTTTCAGGTCTGCACAGAATGGACATAATTGCACACATAAAAGAGACATTTGTACAGGTTTTAAGTCAGAATACATGTGTAACTGAGGTAGCAGGACACATATTATCTAATAACATTGGCATGTTACAAGACAACTGTTTTTAAAGGATTAATTCCCTAGTTTAGACACTGTAGAAGAGAAATCCTTACCACAGTAAGATTCACGGGCTGGCAAATTCATTACAGAAAGAGCTTGAAAAGCTAGGTCTGTTTAGCCTACCCAAAAATAGACTGAGCTGAGACTTGATTACAAGACATCAGTACTTTCAAAAGTCAAAACTACTAAATAATAAAGGCCTCTTTAATCTAACAGGGAAAGACATGAAGAAAACTAATAGCTGAATGTTTCAGGCAGACAAATTCAAATTAAGAATTGGTGCCTCATTTCTAAGAGTGAGATTGATTAACCACTGGAATAACTATTAAGGGACATGGAGTCCTTATTTCTTGAAGCCTCCGAATGAAGACAGGGCAGTGAAAATCACATTTTTAGAAGATATAGTTTAGTAAAAAGAAGAAAAAAATCACCAAGCTCAATACACAGGTGATGATAAAATTTAAGGGCATGTATTACACAGAAGGTCAAACAAGGGGATCTGATAGTCCTTTCTGGTTTTAAACACCTGAGTGAAAACAGACCAAGGGAGAGAGCTTGTTCTCAGTATTTTCAAACGCAGAATAAATTGTTAACATTTATCACCCTGCCTGTGATTTCAGCATTATACTTGTGAGGTGCAACACAGAAATACAGGAACCCAGAACACTCAAACTGCAATTGCATTATATGGATTGCAGGCAAAGCATTTATCATCCAGCACTAGGTTGCTGTTTTACCCTGGAAAAAATATGTCTGCTCTGGCAAACACCGAATCTCATCTGCTTTATGCAAAAAGAACAAGAGGGAAGAAAATATATACACATAACAGCAGTTCCTATCTGACAAGAAATATGTTTGTGTCTTACTCAAAGAAACAGAGCTGCCTGCATATTCATGAGGTAAGTACATTCAGGCCCCTATAGACAAGGAATTTGATTAACGTGCAGTTTGTGCATCACTCGATGGAAGCTGACATTCACTGGAAATTAAATGTGGTAAACCATTATCAGAAGACCCTGCACTTTCAATGCATTATTGAGCGAATGTGAGAATTGGGCAGGTGGACAAGTCAGGTAGGGAAAGGGATTGATCAAAGTTGTCCAAGGGTATGTACGGGAGAGGAATGACATGGCATTTATGGCATTGGGTAATGAAAGGTAAGTAAGTGAAAGTTCTAGCAAGTTGTAACCTTGCAGAGGGCACACATGGGGTGGGAGAGCAGCAGCAACTTCACTGATGGATCAGTTGTACCTGAGCTAGACTTTGGTAAAGTTCAGCACATTACAGGATGACCTCCTTGAGAAAGGTCTAATCATATACAGTACACAATTTTTATGATAGGGTACTGGTGGGTTTGTAGTAATGAATCACATAAAGAGCTGATGCAAGAAAGTGAAGAATGTGGAGGTCAGCAGAAGCGAGGCACTGGTTTGTATTAGGACAGAATTTCTAGGCATGAATCAAACACACATTTATGTATGAGCTGATGTTTATGTGTAATACCTGGTAAGTGCATGCTTAGCAAATAGGGATAGGCTTATGCATGTGTTTCAAATACTCAGTAAAGCCTCAGGCTGACATATAAAAGATTTAAATACTGGACTGTTTGTGTGAGACAGTGAGACTTGGTTATGTCTCCTTTATAAAGCAAACCTTATAACAAACTTGAGCTCCTTCAGTGGTTAAAATAATGCCAGTTGCATTGCTTGTACTTTGCTACTTGGGTTTCAGTATTTTCCAGGGAAATGCAGTGAATTTTGTAAATACTGATGACCAATGAGAGATACCAACAGTCTTAGTGGAGGCTGGTCACTTCCATAGCAGTATAATTTTTGTGATTCATCTTCTTTTTAATGCTCACCTATCTGTACGAGCAGTTGAGTTTCAAGAACTGAGGTGAAAATTACCCTGTTTTGTTTTTCTTTCTTGTCAAAGTGCCATTTTGCTAAAGTCTTTGATGATGTAAGGAACTCTATAAGCTTTTAGAAGTTAAGCAAATATATGCCCTTTACTTGCTTTTTTGCAAATGTTTTGCTCAGGATAATATCACCCTGTTAGGCCAGTTTTAATTTAATGTAGCTCTGTTTATTTACACTGAGATGCTTCTGTCCCCAAAGAAGGAACTGTCAAAGACAATGGTAGAGACATATCTCTCTTTTCACAGCCTGATTGAAAGCCTGTTGGGAAGAGAATGTCTATAGCAGGTAACACTATGTCTATGGTGTTAGTGTATAGTGACAAGTTAGGTCAGAGGGAGAGTTCCATTTTCTATTCAATTTTATAGGTTGTTTCCAATAAGGTCCTTTTCATCTGGGAGCAGCACAAGAGGGCTGGAGGGAACCCGGCAGAAAGCTGGAAACCGTTCATGCAGCAATTTCAGATGCATTTCTAGAAGCAAGTAAAAATACCATGAAGGGAAATGGACCCCACTGTTAGAAATGCTGTGAAAAAAGTGTAAGAAAGAGATCACTGTCCAAGGCAAGCAGGACACTTTAGAGCACAGGTGGCAGGTGACCATTCAGTATGATTGAACAAATCAGTTTAATAGGGGCAAGATATAGAAAACCAGAAAATTAACAGCTCAACTAATTGGAGACTTACTCAGCATGCAGTAACGCGGCAGAAAGGACTTTTAATTCGCTGCATTTACAGAGGGGTCACACTACTGGTCTTAAATTGTTAAGAAAACACTAATGTCTTAGCACAGTGCAAAGACAGTATAGCTGCCTGAGCTGAAATTCCCAGCCATGTGCATAGGGTAAAATAATTTTAAGCCCTTGCAAACAAAACAGAACAAAAGTTAGAAAGACTGTTCCTTTTCTCTCCCCCCCACCTCCTCTTTTTTTCTTTTCTCTTAGTAAACAGGAAGCACATAGTGAATAACAAGAAGTGTGTAAATCATGCATATTGTTTTCTCTGTTGTCTCAAGCTTCGATTTAATGGACACACATGGCATGAATGTCAGCAAGTGCAAGTGGATGTTTTTTCTGCACGAGATTTTGACCATGCTATGTTAGAAGGCATTGTATTCACATGTACACTGTGGCTTCCAGGCTGCAAACTTTCAAGCAAGGGGGCAGTCTGATGAACTGCTTTTCAGCCATAGTTCTGCCTTGTTGTAACAACAATTTCTGAGTAGCTGTTACTCTGCTGTGCTTTCCTGGCCCTGTGCTGGCTCTCCATCTACATTTGTGCAGCCATTTTGTAAACTGGGCTGGGAAACTGCTCCACTTGAGAAAGAGTAACACTAATAATAGTAAAATGATGATTTCCATCTGGGTTATCTATCAGCTGGACCAGATTCCCACTCTGATTTGCAACCTGATTACATAAATGATTTTACCACCATTACCTGGAGGATGATTCAGGAGCAACAGGAAAAGCAGAGGGTACTAAAACCAGTTTAAGCAACGCTGTTATTTGGATGGCAAACCCAATTCTAGAAAAGGAACCTGCTGTTACTAGTAATCCTGCCTACTGGAAAACATTTTGTGATCTAGTATTAGAAAATGATTGGAAAACTTTTTGCTGAGTGCTGGGGAAGCTATACTGCTATGTAGTGTTTAGAGCAGATGGGTGGCAGCTGAGTTGCGGTGGACTTGGTCTCATGGTCTTGGCCAGCATTTGCAGATTCAAAAGGGAGGGACAGGTCTGTTTGCCATGCAGCTATATCCTCTCACCTCAGTCCTTGCTCTTGGGACACTTGGTATCTTTTGCAGATGAGGATACCTGCTGTAACAGAATCAGACAGGTCTTAGTCACCATCCATTTAAGACAAAACCAGCCCTCAGCGCTGAATGTGCCATCTGAGTCACTCCTCATCCTGAGGACATCCTGAGCATCACTGGTGCCCTGTGAAATGACGTTCCAATGAAGCAAAGGTAAATGTGTTGGAAATAACATATGGATGTGACAGCAGTGGGTGATCAGTCAGTTGTGGGTGGTGGAAAGCTGTATAGGATGTGATCAGCTTCAGACATGGTGTTCCGGAATCACTGATTCAGTGCTCTTCCCCTTCCACATGTCTGGGTGGGAATACACAGCCATCGCTCTGGAAGTTTGGTCTGGCATGCAGACTCACTGCACAGCTTGATATAGGAGTTGGTTCCTTCAAACACAGCTGGTACTACAGCGACTTGAGCCACAGACAGTGTAGCAAAAGGGTCTGTTACTAGGGCAGCATTAGTAATTTTGTTCTAATCTGCCCAGCGATCAAAACAATAAATATAGGGAAAATGCTTTTTCCAGAGCATTGCTTCTAACCCTTGCAGGGCCACGGGAAGGCAATCGACATACTGATAAAGTCCTCTGTTGGGGGTCCCGTCTGCTTCTACATATTCAGTAATGATGTGAAGTGCTGCCTAATGAAGTTGTCATGGGCTCTAAGGCAACTGTCTGAGTTGCTTGCCTCACTATGGTAGACTGAGGTATATGATGTTCAGAATTGGTGCTAGGACTTAGGACCATTCTTGTCCTTCTGTTGTTCAAGGGAAAGAAAAATGCTTTTATGTGCATTTTTCTTGCTTTTAGGTGCATGAGGGGTATTTTTTTTCCTCTTCTCTACCAAGAATAAAACTTATCCTTTTAGTTCTTTTTTCCTTTTAATCTTGAAAATTCTCATATAATTACATACTTCCCAGATGCTTCAACTTAACGAGAAATGCTACTGGAGGTTGTGGTAAAACTGCAAACTTTCTGAATGTTGTGAATCTCAGTTTCTTGTAAAGTGTTATGTTTGGGGTCAGGCTTTTTGAATAAACTTCTAAGTAGCAGGATAAGATGAGGACCAAGAGCAATGGCAGCAGCTTGGTCTTGTACATTACTACATACAGAATGAATTGAACAGGTTTAGACTGATGAAACCCTACATCCAAGTTCTGCATTGTCAAGAAAATTTTCACAGCTTTAAAAGATCTGACCTTTATGTGGCTATTTCGCACAGCTTTAAAAGCAGCAGGTTCCATGTCCGTGGAGGAAGAGATCAAGATATATTGTATTGGAACTGTAGCATACAGCCGATTATTAATTTTCTCATTTTATTTGTGTGAATAATTAATGCTTTCATTTTCATATATTCACATTACAAAATTAGAATTCCTTATTCCGATATAATAATTTTCAGCAAAATAAATATTCTGCAGAGATTTGCATAGCATTAATTTCCTACTTAGGTTGTTATAAATATTTAGAAACTGTGTGTAGGTGGAGCTCTGTATGGTTAAAGATGTCACAAAACCTCCCAGTGGAATTATTTTCTAGTAATTCTTTGAATTTTTTGTTATGCTGTGTGCACTGGCTAGCTCTGAGGCTCATAAGCCCTTAGCTTTATTTCTCTTAGACAATCGGAGTGGTAGCTTGAATGCGAAAACAGCAAAACATGTTTCTTAAAACACCAGTCTTCATTAGATAGTGTTAATAATACTACAGCTCGTATTTGGTATTAGGGCTAGCAACTTTTGTTTGAACATCTCAGATCACTTAAGGAATATTAGCTGATTCACAGCAAAGTATCTTTTCTGTTAATGTTGATTCTCATCTTGATTTTTTGAGCTAACTTTCTTTTTGCAATTGAAGCATGGGAATCAAGTGACTCAGCCTAAGGAGCAGGAGCCCAGAATATGACATAGGAGTCCTGATTTCATGCACAGAACAGAAAGTCTTTAATGCCTCTTCTGATGGGAAATGCTGTTGCAGTACAGAACAGGAGTTTGGATGGTCACAGGAAGTCAGATCGATATTCCATGAAAGGGAAACCCTTTTCATTTTACAGATTTCTTAAAAACAAAGAAAAAATCCAATTAAAACCTTAACTGCTTTTCTCCTTCTTTAGGAGCTACTGTAACATTTCTAACAGCTCTGAAGTTTGATTGCATTTTGAGAATTAGTTGCATTAAAAAAAGAATATTGTGTTCATAGGTCACTCAATGCTAATGCTGTACAGCCAACTACTGTATGTTTGCTAGTGTTTTATCCAGGCTAGTCTGTAATATCACAAAGGAAGTGGTCAGAGAAATAAACCTGTATTAATAGAATAATTGGGTGACATTTAAAGCAGTGACCTTCAAAATATGTTTAATGATTTACCAGGATTAGTTTTGTTTCTGCTTGGACTAGGAATCGCAGATCAGGATTCCTGGGTTCTTCCATGGCTTAGGCACTGGTACAGCAGTGCATGTCCACTTGTGACTATGCCCATTGGATGGTATAGTGGTGCACATATATACATATATGTAACCTGTGGGGGCTGAATTGCTGTTACTGTTTGTTAAATTGCTCCTTTTAACATAGCAAGCATTAATCTTATTTGAGGTTTTGAAGAAAACAAAAAGAAATGTCTCTATTAGGAAAACACTGGATGAAAAGCCAGTAGCTGTAGCTTGCCTAAAAAATTTTGAAAGCATTTTTCATATTAATAATTTACTAATAATTATAGGTAATTTTGGGGAGCTTTTAATCTAATCATGTATCACTGAAAAGAATGAGTTTTCTCCTGCTGAAGCTAACAGCCAAAATACTCATTAACTTGTTGGAGCACAGTCATAGCAATTTTAGGTGAAATACATGCAGTGGTGATAGGCAGCTCCAAGTGGCTTTTCACTTTTTCCAAATCTGCCCTGACCTGATTTCTCTGGAATAAACACATGCTCACATTTGAATTCTCGTTTACTCCAAAATAAAAGAACGAAGTCACTGAGATGCTCTATGACTCCATATTTGTGAGATCAAACTTTTTTGATTAGTAGCAAGGACTAAAGTTTCAAGTTAGTTTTTTCTTCTTGGGTGCTGTTGTCTTTTTCTTAAATGGTTGCACTATCTTAACACAATGACATTGTTTACACAAAAAAGTAGTACGGTACATTTTTTGATTTTTGTGAAAATTCACAAACTCCTTGAAGTTTTCTGTAGTTCTAGAATATATGTGAAGGTGTCTGGTGAATATTTAATGTTTGCAAACAATTGGTCTGTGCAAAACATTATTTTTAAATCAATATATACTGCATAACAGAATTATTACATGTTTAAATCTCTGATTCTTCGGTGAGTAGAACTGCAACCTGCCATTGAGGGTGCTCCATAGTTTATGAGCTAATTTTATGTTCTTTAATATTCTTTGTTCTTCTAACTTTGTTTACTGCACTGAGTAAAATTATACGATCCATAGAAGAGATCAGGGAACAGAAAGCTCAATAATGGGTTTTGTGTATCTGCTATCTGAAGACATTATGATAGGGCTGAGATGATTTGAGGAAGCCTACTCACCTCTTATAAATTCTGGTAGATTTTGCATAGTACCATAGAGTTTTTCCTGTAAGGATGTGAAATAATCCTCTGGTGGGAGACCAGAACATCTCTGCCAGTCCAGAGCCGAAAAATCATGTTAACTACAGTGACTGAAAAAAGAGAATACTGGGCAGGTTTCAGATCACCAATGAGGCAGATAGAAAATTACCAGGAATGGCATAAGGGAATGTGTAAGCATGAAAAGATACACATGAAGCTTGGGCAAGAAGTCAGACCAGGTTACTTAGGGTTTTTTTCCAATCTGGTCTTGAAAACCACTGTGGATGGACACTGAAGAACATTTCTGGGCAATCTATTGCATGGCTTGATTGCCCTCTTGGTGAAAAATGACATTTTTGAGATCAGTGAATGCATTAGTGAAACAGAGAAGTCCATGAAAGATTGTTTTCTCCAGCCGTAATTTCTTGGGTTTTTTTTTTAATCCCTTGGAATGTCTGAGTGGTAGGTGCTGCAGCAGTCCATTTCCATACCCCAAAATGCAAGTCTGTGAATTCAAAACATCTGCCTTTCTGAAAAAGGTGCCCTGAAAAAGTATAAAAGCCCTGGGGTTAACAACTTTTGAGGTGATCTAGACAGTTTCCCATGAGATTTGGCCACAGGCAGCCCCTTGACTTCCTTCAGACTCAAGTACTAAGGGTTTTTAGGTGCACACAGGATTTGCGAGAGCCAGCTGAGGAGCCCATGAGTAGAAAGAAGTCTTCCAGAGCTGAGACAGAGGTCTGAAAGGAAGAGTGTGAACTAGCCTTACATTGATAGATTTTCCTATGATAATTGTCCCTAATAAGATCCTAAAATATATGGAAAATATTTTTTAAAAATGGGTATCTGGTGCTGTGAAGCATTAATAAACACAATAGGCAATCATAGTACTGCAGTATATACTGCCTCTTACATGAAGAGCTTAAAGTGCTTCACAGACACTAATTAATTAAACCTTACAACACACCTGGGATGGAAACACTTCAGGCGAGTTTATAGTATCAGTTCATTTTGCATTTACTTTAAACACAGGCACAGAAAGGTTAAATGGCTAGTCCCCAGTGACACAGAAAGTCAGAGCTAGAGCAAGGAGCACAACCCCAAGGTCCTACGTGGATGCCACTCTGCTGGAACAGTGGAAAATATAGTGGAAAATATGTATTACAATCGTACATTTCATAGCAAGGTAAATAAGCTGTGTAAATATTTATTTATGCCGTAAGTCTGGGATAACGAAATGTTACTGTGATTTAGTGAAATTCATATTGTATAGATTGAGGAATAAATGCAGAGTAATACATCACAGAACTTTTTTCACATTACAGAAGGATGCTACCAATCCTCTGCCGTCAGCTTCTGCAAACGTGTTGTGGATGCAGCAGTAGGACTAATCTTGCTTTAAGAAGGACCACAGCTGGAGTGAACTGTCTCCTCTGGAGTCCAAGGAATGGTAGTAATAAAAGTAAGAGTTTACTTCTGGGTATATTAGAAATAATATATTGGAAGGATATTTCTAATTCTGGAAATACACTTCCCCTCCCGTGATGTTCAGGGTATCCTGAAAATCCTCAGGAAAACTCCCTGAAGTAGAACTGGAGGCATAGGAATGACTGTGCATGCACATACATCGAGATTACAGCGAGTTTTGCTATTAAATGCATAATGCTATATATAGCTATCAGTAATTTAAATGAATCTGCAAACTTCCTGTCATTCATTACACTATAACTTTGAGTGTTTATATCCTTAAATTGCATGGTATTAACTGACAGTGTCAAAGGTAGCACAATCCCCGAATGTGGAGAATTCATAACGTCAGTAATAGAGCTTCTACTGAACTTACTGCTGGAAACTTCTGGCTTCACTCTGCATATGAGTTGTTCTCTTCAAGCATGGTAATGTTTATGTCTTAGATTGCATTTCATGAGTAGCTTTTGGAGCAGTTTTAGAAAGGAAGTCAGAGTTGTTACTGCATTTGTATAGGCATGGAGCAAGCGTCACTGAAGTGACTTGAGATCTAGGAGGCCAGTGGTGTAGCCTAGGGTAGAATCCAGATCTTGATCCTCATTCAGTGCTCAACTCTCTAAGGTAAATGTGCTTATTCATCTGGGAATAAGTCATATGGCTAAAGGGCACCTGCACAGGGCCCACACTAGGACTTGGTTTGTCTAACTTCCCTGGCACATGTTGAAGGTTTGCAGAGAGGAGGCTGGCCAAGGTCACCCTCACTCAGAGTATGGCAGCATCATACTGCTGCAAATTCCTCAGCAGGGAGTGTTATCCTTATTCAGCTGCTTGATCCAGGCTTTATGCACTTGTTAGAAATGGTTAGACTGATAAGAAAGCAGTGTGCTAATGAAAACACTGGAACCTTCCAAGAAGTAGTGGTCTCTGGTGGAATAATTTCAAACATAGAGTTCAGCTTCTGTTTGCAAGCATGGCAGAGCAGGAGACTTCCACATTAAGTGTTTTTAATCCTGTTAAATTAAGACACAACATTTTGTTAAGTAATTCAATCATCTTAGAAAACACTTTCTGCTTCATTGAGACCTACATTTAAAAGTCTTTAGAGAAAATGGCTTCCTATCCAGTTGTTAAAAAAAAAAAAAAAAACAAAAAACATTTTGAAAGGGTTTTGAGTGATTTCTTCTATGTGAAACGGTCATGAGACTAAGGTATCTTTTCAAAGTGCTGTGTTACTGGAACCAAAACCCACATTATCCCTTGCTTTCCAGTGGAGTTTTCTACTGAGTCCCATCAACCCACCAAAGCACTGATTTCTCAAGAACTCACTTTGTTACCTTTTTAATCAAGAGTCTATTTCCTTACCTCCTCCCATCAATGCAGGTAGCTCAAAGAAAAACAACTCTTGAGCTACATCCTGCTTTCTGTGCATATCAGACCTCAGCAGGGCATTTGTAGGGTTGGGTAATGACAGGACAGGGGTTTGGGGTGAGAATACAAAGCCATTGTTTTTCACAAATGATTTATTAGGCATTCGCAACTGCTAAACTCATTGTAAGCCCATAAATTTGCATACATTTTACTGATGTGACCCAATTACAGAATGAATTGAATTTCATTAAAATGTATACACTGGCTCTCCTTCCAGTAAAGTGCTTATTGTTGGCTGCCTTGTACCTTACTGAGGGAGAAGGTTGTTGCAATGAAGTCTGTAGGCTAAAGCGTTTTATGTTTAGACTCAGATCTTACCTCTCAGCTCTGTCAATGCTTTTTTCCCTCTTTGTAGTCAGCCTAGTTGTATTGCTTTCAAGTACTAAGGGTAATCCCTCCAGCTTTCACAGGCATTGTCAGCTGCTTTGATGCATGATCCACTATAACATGCAAGTGGGTGCTCATTCCAGTGTGAGAAGTTCCATAGTATACACCTTATTCTTTATCTTCAAGGTGATGCTGGGGGATGCACTACCTTTCAGCTCCTCCTCATTGTTCCAAAATCTATGGAGTATAGTCCTCTCTTTTTAATACAGAATATATATCTTCTAGTGGGGGTGAGTTTGAAGTTGGCAGACGGACATTGAATTGAATGCCTTGAAGATGAAAGTTCTTTCTTCACAAATGAGGAACAGCTGGAACAGTATACAAGCTTCACAAGCTCCTTCTCATAGAGGAAATTCAATTCTGTGAAAAGTAGCTACTTAAGTCTTACTTAAGACCTTCTTTAAAAATAACTTTTGAACACGTGAACTTTAAACTGTTTTTCTGTCTTACCAACATAACCCATGTCTGTTATATATATCCCATTTTGGGGGGAAGAAGATGAAACACAGAGTGTTTGGTTTTCTTTTGTCCTGTGTCTTGAGTTGGTGTATTTTAGGGGAGATGAATGCAAAAGATGGTGAAACCCCACTGGAGAAGTTTAGTACATAGTAATTGCTGTGTTACAGACACAATGGTGAAGAACATACACACAGCAAACAACCCAAGGGGAAGACTTGCGTACCAAAAACTTGTCTGCTGTTTTCTACTCTATCAGTTAGTGTCACTGAAGATCCTATCGCTCAGTATGAAAATTGCCTAACTTAGATCCTATGGCAGCCATCTTTAATTCCAGCTGGTTGTGCGCACTTTGTTAGACACCTAATATGCAAGGTTTCTTATGCCAATAGCATTTGCCGAAGTCATCTGTTGCTCTGCAGTCTTCTGTCAAATATGCAGACCGAATCTCATTAACTTTAAATAAAGTAATATGAGGCATTCATCAAGAGATGTCTCTCCTTAAGTTTGTGCAGTGAGCTGTGAGAGGGAATACTGTGATTTATATTGCAAGTTTTCCCAAGGTAATGTTGCTTTTGAGTGTTGTAGATTTAGAATAATGTAAACAGACATTCATACAATGATGAAAGATGTATTGTAAAACTCTGAGGTAGATGGATAGAGACATAATATGTACTTAAAGTATGTAGTATTACTTGTTTATATCCCCAGTTGCATTAAGGTGCAACTTAAAACAAGATTTTCCATCTTTATTTCTGCATACTAACAGCATCACCACTTCCATACCTACTAACCTCAAGAGACAGAAAAATCATCAGTCTGTTTGAACATCTACTGATAGCTCTCCTCTCTGCAGAGATTAACACTGAATGGGACATCCCATAAACGAACACTGCTGTTTCTAAGCTTTCATAGTGTTGACGTGCAGCAGCCTGGCTGCAATCATGAGAGGCACACACCTGCCCTCCAGTCTTGTTATTGAGTGGTTGCAGTTTTAAATCCATCCATGTCAATGAGGGGACCCCTAAAGAGGAGAGTCATTTATTTATAATCAGGGTAGACTCAGTACAGAAAGTAGCAAGTTGTTTCTATATGCTCCATATCTGTTGTTCATACCTTGGCCTTAGCAGGCAGCTGTATTTAGGGAGTTCAGCATTCACTCCTGCTCATTAGTTGGTCTCTTTACTAAAAGTGCCAACAAGGGAGCCAATTAGTGCTGGCTGTGGGCTGTTTTTTTATGGAGGCACCTGTTCTACCCTCAGGAAGGCCAAGACCTACCTGCTCATTTCACACCGGGCATTTGGCTACTAGCAGATGATGATGGTAATGATGATTAGCCTCCATTGTCCTGCTCTGTACTTAAGGTGAGAATGAGAGGCATAATATTCATTACCATATCTACACAGCCTTCAGGAGGCTGAGAGGTGACCAAATTGCTCTCTACAGCTTCCTGAGGAGGGCAAGTGGAGAAGGAGGTGCTGCTTTCTTCCCGCTGATATCTTGTGACAGGATGTGTGGGAATGGTTCAAAGCTGTGTCAGGGGACACTTACATTAGGAAACGTTTATTTACTGAGAGGGTAAAGACCATTGTAGGTCCTGTCCAACCGAACAATTCTATTCTATTCTATGTTTCTCTGTTTTGTCTCTTTTTTTTTTTTTTTTTTTTGAAAACCCACAAGGAGGACCATGGCATTTTTGGCTTCATCAGTCATATGTACTTTGTGCCAAAGCCAGATCCTCAGTGAAAATAGGGAACAGCTCAGTGAAATGCTGCTCTCTGCCTGCTGGGGGGAGACCTCTGCACAGCCACTGCAGCACCGAGTTGCTGGGAGCATAGCGTGTTTGCAGCAAAGCAGCTTTTGGTGCACAGACGTGGCCTCAGACTGCCTGTTGGTTGGCTGTACTCTGACATGCCAAAATTCACAACAAATGAAGTAATGTAGAGCCTTGTCAAACAGACTGTGCAGACAGATTTTGGTCAGGAGGGAAATATCAATGCCTCAGCTTCATTTTCAGGCCCAGGGGGATGCAAATCAGCTCTGTTACCTAATTGTAGAGTTGTAACTAAATCACAAAATGACCTGCCTGATATAGCTAGGTCAAACTATTGTTTATCATTTATGTTGCTGACGAGCAGAAAACGATGGCTGGATCAAGGCCTGTATTGCAGTTTTTGTGGGAGAAGATAGTGTCAAAGATTATGACTGAGCTTTCCTCTGTCTGGAACATGGAAGAGAGATTGCCTGTTAACATGGCCTCACATGCCCCACCATGAATTGCAATCAACCGAAACAGGGTGTCATGGGTTAATCCCACTCTTTCCTTTGCTCATCTCTTATATAGGTATTCTTTTTTCATGATACACTAAGCTAAATAAGGCATAAGAACTCTCCTGCCATAGAATGTAAAAAGAGGGGAAAGCAGAAGAGAAGAAAAAGCCCCTGAGCAAAAGTTCACTTATTAGAGTATTTATTTTTTCATTAAACCTTGGCAGCTACTTTAAGAATTAAAATATTACTGGCTTTCAAATTTTACAACTGACTAGCCTGTGAATTTAAAAGCGTTTGGGGAGGGGTGAATAGTTCATTAGCTTGTTCCCTCAATGACACTTTCAAATGCTTTCCTTATGGTGACCTCTATTTTAAATTTATGGGAATCACTTAAGTGTCAAACACGCTAAGTGGTGCATTTCATTAATGAAAAATTAATGGAGAAGACCTTGGGCTAGTTTGCAGTACTTGTTTACAATACATATAATTCATTAGAAGAACATCAGTCAAGCAAGGACCCTGCATGGCTGCAGTGGTGTTGTAAATGGGACTTTATTCTCTTTTTTCCAATTAATGAAAGTATGAGGCAGGGAAAAATACACATAAAAGAGATTTAATGAGTCTTTGGAAAAGTGTTAAAATAGGGTACACAAGTCATAAATTTGAATTACTAACTCTACTCCAACCATGCTTATTAGTGTAGGAACGAGATATCAGTTCATAAAAGGATGAAAGTATTTGTGACAGACAGGGACCAGCTGACTTGCAGAAATTTGGGGCTATGGTCCACTGGTTAGAATAAGGGACTGGAGAGAAGGTCTTAATGCTCCTATGTTGTCTCTGCCACTGAGGTGACACGTGACCTTAAAGCAAGTAACTTCTTCCCAGAAATGGTGCTGCTTCTCAAAAACTCACTTTCTTCAGAAGCTCCTCAGGGATGGCCTTTGGGGAGAATCTCTCGCTGTCCTTCCCCATAACGAACAGCACGGGTGACCGAAAATCCGAACTCACGCTTTCATGCAATGTGAAAGGCACAGTTTATTATCTCAAATGAAATGCTGTACAAAATTGTACAGTTCAAATATATTCTCCAGCTTAAATCAGGTTATACCTACCCATAGGCTTTGGCTCAGAAAAGAAACAAGTCTTTTCCTTAAAAGTCTTTTCATAATATAATAGGTGAGGAGTCTTTTAAAGATGTTTCCTTCCAAGCATGTTCATTCCAAAACACCATCCTGGATTAAACGTAGATGCTAATAATACAGCAAGCTTTAAGTCTATTTATATGATACAATTTTCCCCATTGTACTATAGGTATGTTTATCAGACAAGTGATCAACACTGCACTAGACAGTGAATCCCAAGTTATAAAGAGTATGGGATAGAACAATCCAGGCATATGGATTCATAAACATGAAGTATCTGGTGGAACAGAAGAATTTCTGGGAGGTCCAGGTGGTCCTCTTTCTTCTGCTCCCTGCTTTAAAGGAGCACAAGAAAGTATACAACTTGGGATAAGCTATACCATAATGATAAAATTACTTTATAATAACGTCCTGGTGTCTAATTCACATGTCACTGTGCTGGACAAAAAACTTTGTTTTTTGAGAGTAGAAAGCTCCTGTTGTGGTTCAGACTTGCTACAAAATATAAGAGCAAGAGTGTGAGAAGCCGTGCCTCAGTTTCCCTGCCTGGAAAATGAGAATAATGGTATTTGTAAAATTGTTATACCACCTTGTTGTTTATCCTTGGCACTGTCGTCCCAGTTCCCGTTGCAGAGTTATAAACGTCGTCTCTCTTTAGGAGAATGCTCTCAAGTGCTCTGAGCACCTGACTGCCTTCAGAGTGATCATCCAGGCCTGCTGGGGCTTGTTGGCTGCCCATTTTCCAAGCAGAGCATTGAGATCAGTCTGCACAAAGGAGTAAATGAGGAGCGACAGTTATGGCTTTTCTGGCTTTCCATCGGCAGTGGATTAATAATGTAAAGTACTCTGCAAGACAAGTTGTTTGTTTTTCCTGAGATTAAATGGAATCACTTGGAAAACTATGTGGGTTTATTACTATAATAACTTTCATACAGTGATAACAAATATGAGCACCGTAATATCATCCAGATCAGTCCTTAATGGTCACAAGTGCTGTTTAATGTTCTTAAATCAGTTTTGGAATACCAGCTCTGAGGATTATTTTGTTTAATAATACTAATAAAAGCAACAAGAAAATACCCAGATGCTGATTATATTAATCGTAGGGGGAGGAGAAGAGACTGTAATTATACAGTACATCGAGGCAGGACCGAGCTGGTATTTGCAAGGTTTTTCCCAACACAAACCAGTTGACTTCAAAAGCTTTTGAAAGAAGGTTTTTCTTCTCTTTCACCAGGCTTCAAAAATTTGTTCAGAATGCACCAATATTTCAAAATGGACCAGCGTGAGCTGTGCATGTTGCAAGACTGCCATTCCCCTGTATTGTGAACAAATTTATTTTGCTGTGACTGTACCTGTGAAAGACTGCAGTATGTCCTGTTCAGAAAAATGGGATTCAAATGGTAAAAAATTCCGGTAATTAGGATATTATCATCATCCTTCTAGAGAAAGCCTATGGTTCCCTAATTGCTCATAAGCTTGTCTTAGGACCCTTCAGTTAACAAAAACGCTGATGATACAATGCTTTTTATTTTTTCTTTTGAAATTTTTTAACAAGAAAATTCAATGTAACTGAACTTTTTTTTTCATGGAGAATATTTTTCACATTCTAGGGGAAAAATAAAAAATCTAGTCCCAGACTGTATTTGCTATGGCCATTTTCTCCTGTAAGGCTCTTTTACTTCTTGAAAAGTTGAGATTGTGATACACTGTGAAAAATCTCCAGGAAAGGGGTATGAAACTCAGTAAGATTTCATGAGGCATTATAGCACCATTTTCAAAGTATTCTGGGTATTTTTAGCTGTGGTGCTTGGGGTTTTTTTTTGTAACCGTGTGTTTTTTCAGGGTTGGTTTTCAGGTTTTGGAAATTTTTTTTTGTTGTTTTTGCTTTTGTTTTTTTTAGTTTGTCAACGAAGTAAACTTAGAAATCGTGAAATCTTGGATTTACAGATCACCTGTATGAGGACAGCTGGCCTACTTGGTCTGTGTTCAGCACTTTCTGCTGCTGTCAGGCTCACGGATTAAACCCCAGGGTGCCCCTCTATTGTAGAGCATGACGGCTTGCAGGGTCCCTGCAGAATGGCTTACTCACTGCTCATCTTGCTTGTGCTGGAGGCCAGTCCTGAGTGCTTGAACATAAAACAAGAAACAAGGCAGATGCAAACTGGTCACTGTTGATCCCACCTAGAGTACTGCGTCCAGCTCTGGAGCCCTCAGCACACAAAAGACATGGACCTGTTGGAGGGGGTCCCAAGGAGGGCCACAAAAATTATCAGAGGGCTGGAACACCTCTCCCATGAGGACAGGCTGAGAGTGTTGGGGTTATTCAGCCTGAAGAAGAGAAGGCTCTGGGGAGACCTTATTGCGGCCTTTCAGTACTTAAAGGGGGCTTACAGGAAAGATGGGGACGAACTTTTTAGTATGGCCTGTTGCGATAGGACAAGGAGTAATGGTTTTAAACTAAAAGAGGGAAGATTTAGACTAGATACAAGGAAGAAATTTTTTGCAATGACAGTGGTGAAACACTGGCGCAGGTTACCCAGAGGGGTGGTAGATGTGCCATCCCTGGAAACTTTCAAGGTCAGGTTTGATGGGGCTCTGAGCAACCTGATCGAGTGGAAGACGTCCCTGCTCGTTGCAGGGGTGTGGGACTAGCTGATTAAAGGTTCTTTCCAACCAAAACTATTATTTGATTCTATGGTCTACATATATAAATAATCACCCAAACAGAACTTCTGTTTTCAGTGTCTTGAATGTCAGAAATGTACTTTAATCAAAGGCATTTAGTATGTAGGTACGATGACAGCACCAGTTCCTACCTAGTTTCCCATACAGTGTATGTTTCTTCAGTGCTTTCATTTTATTCATTAAGCCATTGGCGTGAAAGACTGTTTCACTGAATAATAAAAGTCATAATTATTTATCTAAACTTCTAGATTTCTCTAAACTTCTAGGTTACTCCAAAATTATCACTGTTATTTCTTCCCACTTCCTTTTGTTTTTCATATTTGAGTGAGTGCCATACTGAGACAATAAAGAGTTCAGACATTTCTCTAGTTGTCTTCAAGTTTGAAATTTTAGATTCAGAGACTAGTAGACTGTATTTGTGAGTATGGCAGTAGAAACTGCTTCCTCAAACCGTCTCACTATTGTAAGTGAAAAAAAAAACCTACAAAAGATAACAGTCTTTGTAAAGATGTTATTCCTTTCAGCGAAAGATTAAGTTTCCAGAAATGAAAGAACTGTTGTTTTACCCATCACTTCAGTTCTTAAGTTGTAACACACTCAACAAAGTACCAATGAGGACAGTCAGTGTGGAATTTTCTTCACTTTGATGGAGCCACCAGGTAACCAAACAGACCTTATGATAAGAAAAGCTGTTAGTTTTTTGGACTGGGGAAAAAACTCTAGAGCTTAAAGCGCATTCAGTCATGAGTGATTTTGTCAATATCATACAAGCAAGCCAGCCAATAAAGCCTAGAAGCTAACATAATCATTACTGAAGAAGATTGGAGATATAGCTGCATCTCTTCTTGACATACCTGCTACTTGATACCACCAAGTACTGAAAAGAAACAGTACTGTCCGAATTCTTTAAAACTGTATCAGATAGAGACTATTTGACTGGCTTCTGGCTGGCTGACTAGTTCACTTAATAGCTTATGTCTTGTCCTTTGTCTAGGCTCTCTGATTTTTGGAAGAATCTCAAAGTCAATTTAGAATCATCTCATTAGTCTCTTAAATCAAAACATCAAGAAGAACAGAATATTTTAAGACTTTATTGTCATTTATATTGATCAAAGACAGATAGACACCTCTTGTATCAAAGGCTTATTAATCTGTTAAATCAAATTAACCTCCAAAATTTGCATGCTTTGACTATGATAATTAAAGAATGTTTCATAGACACTGAGAGTTCCTAGTTTAACACCTAAATAAGAAGTTGTCATGTGAATGCAATGTCGAAGTTCAGAAGACCATTATAAAATGAAAGGAGAAAATATTTTGCAGTCTCTCAGAATCAGGATCTGAGATCCTTATGTAGTAAGGTAAACTTCTGGCAAAGTCCACAGCATTTTTCACTCACTAAGGGTTTAAGAGCCTGGCACAAAAAATCTGGAAAAGGTTTCCAAAATGAATAAAATTGCTTGGAAGTGTGGGGACTAATTCTCTCTTATCTGCCTTCTGGACTTCTAGAAAATATTTTGTGGTTTTTTTCCTCTAGAATTTTCATTAGCTTCAGGAAATATATGAGGAAAAAAATGCAGAGTACACCACAGAGAACTTCAGGTGGTCTCTGGACATATTTCTTCTTTACTATTACATTTTGGACTGATTTGTGGAATAATATTCTTCTTAAGTGGAAAGCATTTATTAAAGAAATCAACAACTATAAATACTGATATTCCACACAGAATTTATTCTAATGTGGTTTTCCGTGTTAGGTAGGAACCATATGCTATTTGAAGCTCTATGCAGAACTGAAAACCATCTGATGGCTGGTAGATATGCTAGAGGTAAACATACGAGAATGTGAAACTTGAAGGTACATTGTGGGTGGAGGGTACCTGCTGCAATCCACTGCCATTTCAAGTGTTTATCAGCTGCTTCTTAGAAGTAGCGTGTGGGTTTTTTTATGGTACTTCTGTCTTTAATATTGTTCCAGAACCTCACTGTTTTCTCTGATGATTAGTATCCGTATGCCAGCCCACACATTTATTCAGATAAGAGAGAGAGCTGATGGGTCGAGGACAATTTGTGAAAAGCATGATGGTCGGATTTGATGTTTTCCACAAATAATTGCCCCACTTTATTCTAGTGATTCAGCTGTGCTGGCAAACTTTCTTTGCAAAGTGCATTTACCCAAAGAAGTGACTCTATAGCTATTTTTGTTCAGAGTGTTTCCCATATACTCTTCAACAAATTAGAAAAGTACAAAAGGAAATTTTTATACCTTTTAGATAAGGAAACAATCATTGTTCCTTTCCTTGACTTCCTCTAGTGCCCTGGGATTAAAACCAAGTCTCACCCTAATTTAAACATGTATTGATCAGTCAGGTTTGAGAGGATTAAACTTCACCTGTAGAAGGTTTCTCCTTGTGATCTCTCTTTCTTCCTTGTGTTCTATTAGAGAATACATAGAATAGCTCAAATTTCATATCACATTCTTCTTTTGAAATTATGATTTATCAGGAGTTATTATTTTCTGTCTAGTGGAGATAAGTTCCAGACATTATTTACTGTATATAAACAGTAAAACATTGTGTACCCCATTGTCCCCTTGCAGGGTGTTTTATCACTCTATTTATTAAAATAAACGTTAGAAATGAAAGCAAAGAAATAATAAAAAAATTCATACTCCTTCTAATTGATCAGTTTTTCTGTTTTGTGTCTTACACAGCGTGGCTTACCTGAGTGGTAGTACAAATGTCCTAAAAGCCAGCAGACACTAAAGCAATCTCATGATCTCCATTTTGCTCTCACACGTGAGGGACATGACTGACAATTTGGTGCAAACAATGGTTCTGCCTTGGCAGCTCTACTTTGTGTCAGTGAATGACAAGTCTCTATGAACTACTCAAAAAGATACTATTGCTTGAATACATTGAATGCTCTGGCTCCATTCCCTCCCTAAAGGGATGCATTTCAACTTCCCTTTGCCCAGCTCTGGACTATAATCTGCTCGATATGGTCCATTACGCATGTACGGCTTATATCTGAATCTGAGTGATTACTGAGAAAAGCTTATGCTGTTGGACAAGATTCTTCTACAGCTGAATCACCTTTTATTGCTCTGCAGGATTTCCACAATGCTTCTCCATTAGTTCCAGATGGTCAGTAAGACCAGTTTTTATACTATTTGCAGAAGTGTCCAAACTTGGCAGTAGGATACAGACTAGAGCAGTTCAGCCACTATTGCTAATTCTCCTGTAATAAAATTTGAGATGCTATAGGCTGTGAGAATATATTTTAGATTTGCCTTTATTCTCAGGGGAGGTACTGCACCGATAAGCTACCTTTCTGTCCTATGGATAGGTTGCTCCTGGAAAGAAGAGCTGTAGGAGAGAAGGTTCCTGTTGACCAGGGTATGAAGATAATATGCATGTTTTTAAGTTTAAAGTCACAGATCAATAACACTTCCATGTGGAAGCTTCCATTTTTTTTTTTCTTATTCACATGTATTGTTTTTGCTAATGTTCTCACCTCCAGTGATGCTCACTGTAATGTATGTCCATCAGGAACTCTATACATGGATGTTTCCAAAGGGCCTTCAGGTGGAAGAGACTTTCAAAATTAGTGAACTAGTAGAATTTATCCTATAATTAGCCCACAGAAAGGCCACATATTCTTTTTTTTTCCTACAGCACATTGTGTTCCCATTCCATTTGACAAGGGCTAGAAAAGCCCATGATAACCATTCAGTCTGACTTGTGGCATAGTAAAGAACTCCTCAACTCTGCTTTTTTTTGTTTCTCTGATGTATGTTTTAGATGACTTTATATAAGTGCCCTGCAGTCAAGTGAATTTGTCTCGGCTTCTGAGAGAGGTTTTCCTCCAGATAGGAAATCTCAAATTTTTCCCCAGGTGAACAGTGTTATCAATATTACTTAGTACAGGATGGCATAAGATTGCACAGCTACAGCAGGAAGAAATTGCTCTAGCAGGCAATTTACAATAGGAGGGTTTGAGAATGACACCAAATCACAAAGACATGAATAATACGGAGGAGGTGTGATCAGCTCTAGTCTCTTTTCCAATTGGAACAATGGGAATTTTGAGGTGACCCCTGCTTGAACTAACTTAAATTATGGAGTGCATACTCCAATATATAACATACGGAAAACAATTTTCTCTTACTAGCAGGAAGCATGGAAAAAATCACCTGAAAATGAGCAACTTGGGAACAGACTTTCAGAGAATGTGATTTCATGTAAAAGAGTAATAAACATATGAAAAAATGTTGAGAAGGGATGTGACTGGAGCTAGAATCAGTGATATATTAAAAATAGAACTAGAGGAGATTCTTAGCAGACACACCACACAAAAAGAAAAAAAATAGAAAATAGGAATGTGAAAATGAGGGACATAAAAAAAAAAAAAATGGAAAGGCCTACACTCCTGGATTGCCACTGATTTTTTTTTTATCATATTGTATTGGGTTTGCGTGGCAAGGTTTTGATAGTGGGGGGGCTACAGGGGTGGCTTCTGTGAGAAGCTGCTAGAAGCTTACCCCTTGTCTGAGAGAGCTCATGCCAGCTGGCTCCAAGATGGATGTGCCACTGGCCAAGGCCAAGCCCATCAGTGACGGTGGTAGCACCTCTGGGATAACATATTTAAGAACAGAGGAAAAAAAGCTTGCAATTGCAGCCAGAGAAAAGAGTAAGAATACGTAAGAGAAACAACTTTGCAGACATAGGGGTCATTGAAGAAGCAGGGGGAGGAGATACTCAGGGTACTGAAGCAGTGATTCCTATGAAGACCATGGTGAGGCAGGCTGTCCCCCTGCAACCCATGGAGGTTAATGGTGGAGCACATATCTACCTGCAGCCCATGGATGACCCCATGCTGGAGCTGGTGGATGCTTGAAGGAGGCTGTGACCCCGTGGGAAGTTCACAACGGAGTAGGGTCCTGGCAGGACCTGTGACCCTGTGGGGGATCTGTGCTGGAGCGGTCTGTTCCGGAAGTACTGCACCCCATGGAAGGGTCCCACGCTGGAGCAATTCATGGAGGACTGTCTCCCATAGAGGGACTCCATGCTGGAGCAGGGGAAGAGTGTGAGGAGTCCTTCCTCTGAGAATGAAGGAGCAACAGGAGCAACGTGTGATGAACTGACTGCAGGCCCCATTCCCTGTCCCCCTGCAGTGCTTGGGGGGAGGAGGTAGAGAAATTGGGAGTGAAGCTGAGTTCAGAAAGAAGAGAGGGGTCGGGGGGAAGGTGTTTTTAAGATTTGGTTTTATTTCTCATTATCCTACTCTGATTTGATTGGTAATAAATTAAACTAATTTCCCCAAGTTGAGTCTCTTTTGCCCATGCTAGTAACTGGTGAATGATCTCCCTGTCCTTATCTCAACTCATAAGCCTTTAATTATATTTTCTTTCCCCTGTCCAGCTGAGGAGGGGAGTGATAGAGTGGCTTTGGTGGGCACACGGTGTCCAGCCAGGGTCAACCCACCACATATATAATGATTGTATTATTCTTCTGTAACGACAGAAGTTTACATTGAAAAAAGTTGCACCAATGTTAACTAGCAAATCTTTCCAATAGAAGATTAGAAATGGGAAGCAAGTTAAATAGATTTGTATAGATTTGCATTAAGACTTAATGAGTGCAGAGAGAAAGGAGTTGGGGAAATGACAGTAAGGGTCTTCAAGAATGGAACTTAGGGACATAGACTAGCATCTGGAGAAAACATAGGGACATAGCATCTGGAGGAAAAGAAGGTTATCAGAAGTAGTCAACATGGATTCACCAAGGGGAAGTCATGTCTGACTAATCTGATAGCCTTCTATGATGGCGTGACTGGATGGGTGGATGAAGGGAGGGCAGTGGATGTTGTCTACCTTGACTTCAGCAAGGCTTTCGACACTGTCTCCCACATCATCCTCACAGACAAGCTTAGGAAGTATGGGTTAGATGAATGGACGGTGGGGTGGATTGAACAGTGGTTGACAGATAGAGCTCAGAGGGTTGTGGTTAGTGGTGCAGAGTCTAGTTGGAGGCCCGTAACTAATGGTGTCCCTCAGGGGTCAGTACTGGGTCCAGTCCTGTTCAATATATTCATCAATGACCTGGATGAAGGGATAGAGCGTACCATCAGCAAGTTTGCTGATGACACAAAACTGGGAGGGGTGGCTGACACGCTGGAAGGCTGTGCCGCCATACAGCATGACCTGGACAGGCTGGAGAGCTGGGCAGAGAAAAACCTGATGAGGTTCGATAAAGGCAAGTGTAGGGTACTGCATCTGGGGAGGAATAACCCCATGCATCAGTACAGGTTGGGGGCTGACCTCCTGGAGAGCAGCTGTGCGGAAAGGGACCTGGGAGTCCTGGTGGACAGCAGGATGACCATGAGGCAGCAATGTGCCCTGGTGGCCAAGAAGGCCAATGGCATCCTGGGGTGTATCAAGAAGAGTGTGGCCAGCAGGTCGAGGGAGGTCATCCTCCCCCTCTACTCTGCCCTGCTGAGGCCGCATCTGGAGTATTGTGTCCAGTTCTGGGCTCCCTGGTTCAGGAGGGACAGGGAGCTGCTGGAGAGGGTCCAGCAAAGAGCTACAAAGATGATTAGGGGACTGGAGCATCTTTCTTATGAGGAAAGGCTCAGGGACTTGGGGCTTTTTAGTCTAGAAAAAAGAAGACTCAGGGGGGATCTTATCAATACTTATAAGTACTTAAGGGGAGGGTGCCAGGTAGATGAGAATAGCCTTTTTTCAGTTGTGCCCAGTGATAGGACTAGAGGTAATGGGCACAAACTGGAGCACAGGACGTTCCATCTTAACATGAGGAGGAACTTCTTTACTCTGAGGGTGGCGGAGCACCAGAACAGGCTGCCCAGAGAGGTTGTGGAGTCTCCCACACTGGAGACATTCAAAACCCGCCTGGATGCCGTCCTGTGCAATGTGCTGTAGGTGTCCCTGCTGTGGCAGGGGGATTGGACTTAGATGATCTCCAGAGGTCCCTTCCAACCCTGACAATACTGTGATACTGTGATACTGTGACTATGAAGTAACTATGTAGTATTTATTGAGTACCTATGCTACTCCACTCGCCTCTTACCAGTTACCTTTTCATGGTTCCCTGGGTGACAGAAGCCATGGCACGTGTGTTGAATCAAGAAATAAGGTATATTTTCCAGTGGCTGGGATGGCAGATTAAGAGTAGGAATTGCTTGGTTCTTCTCCTAGTTTAGCCTTTGACTCACTATATGTCTTTCTCTCACTTTCTCCTGCTGGAGCGCGTCCAGAGGAGAGCCACGAGGATGATCAGAGGGCTGGAGCACCTCTCCTATGAGGAGAGGCTGAGAGAGTTGGGGCTGTTCAGCCTGGAGAAGAGAAGGCTCCGGGGAGATCTTATTGCGGCCTTCCAGTACCTAAAGGGGGCCTACAGGAGAGCTGGGGAAGGACTTTTTACTAGGGCATGTAGTGATAGGACGAGGGGGAACGGCTTTAAGCTGGAAGAGGGCAGGTTTAGAGTAAACATTAGGAAGAAGTTTTTCACTTTAAGGGTGGTGAGGCACTGGAACAGGTTGCCCAGAGAGGTTGTTGA
The DNA here is from genome assembly GCA_017639485.1 of Pluvialis apricaria. Classification (NCBI taxonomy): domain Eukaryota; kingdom Metazoa; phylum Chordata; class Aves; order Charadriiformes; family Charadriidae; genus Pluvialis; species Pluvialis apricaria. Next base: position 23,741,289 of record CM030012.1, on the reverse strand, counting down.
AGCCCCATCCCTGGAGGTGTTCAAGGCCAGGCTGGACGTGGCCTTGGGCAACCTGGTCTAGTGAGAGGTATCCCTGCCTGTGGCAGGGGGGTTGGAACTCGATGATCTTCAAGGTCCCTTCCAACCTAAACCATTCTATGATTCTATGATTCTATGACTTACCATCCCATCTCTGCACCTTATTTTCCCTGTCTGGAAATTGGGGTTGATGATTCTCACCTACTTCACAGGGTTGTAGTGAACACTAATGTCTGCTTGGAGATACCCTGTTAGAGAAACACAAGCAAGTGCAAAATACTGTTAAGGATAACTGTCTTCTCTAGCTGATACCAGTACTGATCTAGAAATAGATATATTTGGGCTTGGTAGTCCTGCAGGGAAAATGTAATTGCACCATTTCAACAACAGTGTTGACTTCCTGGTTCCTTTGAAGAATCCAGGCAAGTCCACCAGATTCCAGCTGCATTAGATGATCTTGCTGCAAGACCCTACATTAGTAAAAGCTGTTTATTTAAACATTTCATTTTCAGTAACTTGCCCAGTTTATTAGCAGATATTTTAAGCTTCTGTGTCACGACAACCACATCTAATCCAGGATGAAGAAAAAATATCTACAAAGAGCATTTTTTGAGAAAGATATTTTTCTAATGATTTCTGTGACCATTGTGATTGCTGTGACTGTTTTTTGGCCATTATGAACATTTTTTATTTGCCCTTATGCACCTGCAGTGATTTCTTCCAGCAGCTGATTTAAGCAAAGTAAATGTGTAGTAATGGATTAATTCTGCCACTTTGCTAGTATAGACCTTTGAGGTTCAACTGCCACAGCTAGAACTTCCCAAACCTTGATTTTTCCTTCCCCTTATTTTCTGTCACTGGTACAGAATTTCTGCCTATCACTTGTTAAGACGAGCATACCTTGGCTGAATATCCCTTTGGTTTTCAAAAGACAGAAGTTCTACAGGACTGAAAAATATTGGTTATGTAAAAGGAAAACAAGGCTGAAATACTTATAGTAATTATTAATGATTAAAACTACTTAGTTACCCATATTGGGAAGAGTTATCCGTCATGTGGTTTATTACCCTTTCAGTTTTGCTTAGCTTTAGGTCGTCTTTTTTCCCCAGCTAATATGATACAATCTCGTCAGTGAAATTCCTGCCTTACTGGTTACTGGACTGAAGCTGATTAATGAGGTACCCATTTTTCTTCATATCTGTAAAGCAAAGTGAAGGGGACTGCAGCAGGTTAATATTATAAAAGAATATGCCAGCTAACATGTCCAATGAAGGGCTTAGAAAAAAATATGAAATACTGCCAATTTGTAGAATTCCTTTAGAAACACAAACTGTGCTTTAGCTTGAAATCACCTTCTGTCAGATGAATCTTTTACTTTGATTCCTGCTGAAACTGTTGTCCTGGTTATATTCAAGACAGAAGAAATTCCAGCTGGTTCATTTGCTACCCCTGCCCATTTCAACTCTTACAATATTAAAAAAAAAAAACCAAAACAAACAAACAAAAAAGTGGGGAAATCTCAAAAGCTTTCCAGTGAATAACTTCTTTTCCCCCCCTTGTCCTCAGTGGATTCCAGAAGCTTTTCTGATAAGAGGAGTGGGTCTACGTATAGGTGAGGAAGTGGTGGGAAAATGCTGGTGGAAGCTTCGGAATTGTCTCTATTCTGAATTAAAAGTGGCTTTTATTCCTTATGTGAGTAGTGTTGGGAACTTTGTAGCTGCCAACAGCTAAGGTGCTGCAAATAATTAAGTGACTGCCAGAAGACCCAAAAGCAGAAGAAAAAAAGCCTTTTTCAGTCTGATGAGGCTGCATGTCAAATCCTTTCTCTCCCACATCAAAGACCTAAGCTGTGTTCCTCAATTATTTGATTAGGTTGATTTAACCACGGATAACAAGGCTGTCTCTAGACACTAGTATTCTCATTCTGATACGGCTTTAACTGCTCGGAAGAGACTAGTGTCTGTTAATTCTTGCTTTGCTGTGGGTTTTGCCATATCACCCATTACTGAGGCATGTTCTAAGCTTGTCTAGGTGTGGGAAACTGCATGTAATAAAAGAAAAAGTACAATAGGAAGCCTGGGGAGGAGATTGCACGTAGGAAGAAAAATTAAAATTAAAAAAATTCTTAAAGATTCAGTTTAATCCTGTGTGTTTACTAATTTGCTCAGAATGCAAAAGGAAGGTCTTTTATAGGCAGATTAACATCTACATCTACTGCAGGAAAGCATGCAAGCCTGTAATGGATGCCCATTCTTAAAATTGCCACACATTTCTCATTCAGGCTCAACATTTTGGATGGTTATACTGATTTTGGGGTTCATCCCTACCTGATTTTTTTTTTAATTTTATTTTTTTTTTAATCTATGCATTTGCATTACTTGATCTGTGATATACGGACCCCAATTTTATGATTGGGATTCAATGTGGTACAAGCGCCATTGGAATCCACTCATATAATCTTGGTTTTGTTCAGATATGGTTAGGTTCAGAAAAGTTACAATGGAGCAGCAAAGCAAGGGGCTATAATTGGTTCAAGGGTGAATAATAGAGGGGACATGATGACATAGTGAGGTACTTATAAAATGCTAGTTTAGTAAGAGTGGATTCCATCACTTTAGAGCCAAATTGTCGGTTTATTCATAGAATCATAGAATGGTTTAGGTTGGAAGGGACCTTGAAGATCATCGAGTTCCAACCCCCCTGCCACAGGCAGGGATACCTCTCACTAGACCAGGTTGCCCAAGGCCACGTCCAGCCTGGCCTTGAACACCTCCAGGGATGGGGCTTCAACAACCTCTCTGGGCAACCTGTTCCAGTGCCTCACCACCCTTAAAGTGAAAAACTTCTTCCTAATGTTTAATCTAAACCTGCCCTCTTCCAGCTTAAAGCCGTTCCCCCTCGTCCTATCACTACATGCCCTAGTAAAAAGTCCTTCCCCAGCTCTCCTGTAGGCCCCCTTTAGGTACTGGAAGGCCGCAATAAGATCTCCCTGGAGCCTTCTCTTCTCCAGGCTGAACAGCCCCAACTCTCTCAGCCTCTCCTCATAGGAGAGGTGCTCCAGCCCTCTGATCATCCTCGTGGCTCTCCTCTGGACACGCTCCAGCAGGTCCATGTCCTTCTTATGTTGGGGACTCCACAGCTGGATGCAGTACTCCAGGTGGGGTCTCACGAGAGCAGAGTAGAGGGGCAGAATCACCTCCCTTGACCTGCTGGCCACACTTCTTTTGATGCAGCCCAGGATACGGTTGGCCTTCTGGGCTGCGATCGCACACTGCTTGCTCATGTCGAGCTTCTCATCAATCATCACCCCCAGGTCCTTCTCCACAGGGCTGCTCTCCAGCCATTCTCCGCCGAGCCTGTATTTGTGCTTGGGATTGCCCCGACCCAGATGTAGGACCTTGCACTTGGCCTTGTTGAACTGCATGAGGTTGGCTTGGGCCCACCTCTCCAGCCTGTCCAGGTCCCTCTGGATGGCATCCCTCCCCTCCAGCGTGTCTGCCTCGCCAAACAGCTTGGTATCATCAGCAAACTTGCTGAGGGTGCACTCTACCCCCACTGTCCATGTCGCTAACAAAGATGTTGAACAGTACGGGTCCCAGTACCGACCCCTGAGGAACGCCACTCGTCACTGCTCTCCACTTGGACACCGAGCCGTTGACCGCAACCCTTTGAGTGTGACCATCCAGCCAGTTCTTTATCCACCGAGTGGTCCATTTATCGAATCCATGTGTCTTTAATTTAGAGACCAGGATATCGTGTGGGACAGTGTCAAACGCTTTGCACAAGTCCAGGTAGATGACATCAGCAGATCTTCCCTTGTCCACTGCCACTGTAACCCCTTCATAGAAGGCCACCAAATTTGTCAGGCATGACTTGCCCTTGGTGAAGCCATGTTGGCTCTCGCCAATCACCTCCTTGTTTTCTGTGTGGCTCAGCAGAGTTTCCAGGAGGATCTGCTCCATGATCTTGCCAGGCACAGAGGTGAGACTGACTGGCCTGTAGTTCCCTGGGTCTTCCTTGTTTCCCTTTTTGAAAATAGGGGTTATGTTTCCCCTTTTCCAGTCGGCAGGAACCTCGCCAGACTGCCACGACTTCTCAAATATGATGGCTAGTGGCTTCGCGACTTGATCTGCCAGTTCCCTCAGGACCCGCGGATGTATCTCATCAGGTCCCATGGACTTGTGCACCTTCAGGTTCCTCAGGTGGTCTCTCACTTTATCTTCATCTACAGTGGGCGGTGCTCCATTTTCCCAATCCTCTCCTTTGCAATCTGCGTCTTGGGCAGTGCGGCTGCTGTCCTTGTCTGTGAAGACTGAGGCAAAAAAGTCATTGAGTACCTCAGCTCTGTCGCTGTCCCGGGTGACCAGTTCTTGCGTATCCTTCCGGAGAGGGCCTACATTTTCCCTAGTCTTTCTTTCTCGCTGATATACCTATAGAAGGATTTTTTGTTTGTTTTAATGTCCCTGGCCAGATTTAGTTCTAGCTGGGCTTTAGCTTGTCTAACCCGCTCTCTAGCTGCTCGAACGATTCCTCTGTAATCCTCCCAGGCTACCCGGCCCTGTCTCCACTCCCTGTAGGCCTCCTTTTTTCTTTTGGTCAGTTCCAGGAGCTCCTTGTTCATCCACGCAGGCCTCCTGGCTTTTCTGCCTGCCTTCCTCTTTGTATTAAGAGAACTCTTCACAGCAGGAGTTCTGGTCACGTACCACTGACTTCTCCAGTGTTTCCCCAGACTCTGTGCTTGCACCTTATGTTGTTCCCTTCTACCTACTGCAAGATGCCAGAGTATGGAAAGGAGACAGAGATAAAAATGATACAGAAAGAGTTAAAAATAGCTCAACTACAAAAATGAATAGCCTGAATACACAAGAATCTCTTTTTTTTCTCTTTTGTATTAGTCTAAAAAAGCAGTAATTACCTCAGGTTTATGCCAACAGAAAGCTGATATAACATTCTGATCATCTCTTTTGCAACTTGACATCACTAAGTATTTTCCTTTTGGTCATCCAGCTCTTGTCCATGTAGCCAAGATTGGGCCATTTACAAAAGCTTGGCTTTTCAGAATTTATAGATTCAGTAAATTTTACATAGACACACAGGTCTTCCTAGAAATCATTCCAAACAAGACACAGACGTTCTAGACTGTGATAATGCATTTGAGTATGAGAAAGCAGGTTTAGGGGTGGTGCTTGTCCAACCATTACCTATGGGCCATAACCTACAGTGGTCCATCCCAACCAAAACGAATGCTGGCTCATTTCTGGGGTCTTTCCTCCAGCATTTCTGGAAGACATGCCAAGTTCATGACTGCGCCCCAAATTACATAAAATATGAGGCAATCCAGGCATTGGTTCCTAAAGACTTTTGGAAAAACGTGTCAAAAGTAAAAGAAGCACCCTTCAAAACTACAAAAACCCTTAGGAGGAGTATTGGCTCAATACAAGAAGTTACTTGCTCTGTAATGTTTATTTTCCTCGGTGCTTTTAAAAAGGCCTATAACGACAATAACCTTGGCACAGAACACGGGCTTAAAGATGGCTCGTCTTTCTTCAAGCCATCATCTTTCCAGTTGGTCATTAATCCTCCACTGGTGCCAAAAGCTTTTGACTATGGTATGTTTAATTCATGGAGGTTACACAGGCTGCTTTCTATGAAGCTTTGAAAATGTAAATTGAGGACTAAATTAACATCTTTACATTTTTGGCCAGAAATCTCCAGGCTTCTTGATATATGTGTCTATGGAGAATAAGGACTCAAACTCTAGAAGCTTTGAACACATCTTATTGCAGAAGAAAAGAAGAGAGAAGAAGGGAGTGGAAGGGAAGGGTGTGGAAAAGAAGGGAGAGGAAGAGGAAGGGAAGGGAACGGACTGAAAAGAAAGGGAGGGGAAGGGAAGGACAAAGGGGGAAAAATCTTGCATCTCTTTGGCACCCTGGTGCCCCTTCTGGTGCCTGCACTGAGTTGGGGTAGCTGTGTTTTTTGTACCCCTGTCAGGGCTCTATTTTCACTGCAACTGTGGCTCTCTGTGTCTCTCAGTGTGGTAGGTTTCTTAAATAGTTTGGTTGTTTGCTAATCTGTCTTTGACTCTCTTTCCCTCTCCCCTGTAGCTGAGGGTGCAGGCCGGGCTGTATGGAAGGAGTTGGTGCAGGTGCTATGCTGTCTTTCATGGCAGGTGGCATTCTGGCCACTGGCAGCTGAATCAGAGATGACCTTGGTAACGGGTGAACCTCTGGCTCTGTAGTACAAAGTAACAAAAAGAGGGGCACTGACTTTTGATCAGTAGACTGCTATATAAAGAGTAACATAACCTTCTAGTATCAAGGTCAAGAGCTAATCTTTACCACAGCCGTAACAAGACAGCAGAAGCATGTTCCAGAGCTATTTAGCAGTGCAGAGCAACACCAGAGAAAATTCAGGGTGCAATGCAGATTATCGCAGAATTCCTTAGCACCTCGGTGCTGTTTCTTTAGCAAGCACTATCAGGTTTCTTGCTAAACCCACTCTCTGTTGATTTCTGTACTGCCTGCTCTTCTTTTTAAGGTTACAAAAGGTATTTAGTGTGTGTAATTAATAAAACATTTAATCGTCTTTATTTTTAAAGTGTTAACCTGTAAAAAAAAAAGATAAAGTATGCGACTTTCCATTGTTTCAGACCTGAAAGTCTTCCATCTAAAACTTGCTTTATCACTTTCTATGTGTCAGTTACCGTATGCCTCCGAGGAAAATGAAAATTAAAAAGCCTACGTTTACCAGCCTCTCCAAATCTGGCCCTTACACAAGAATATCAAGACTAAGTACATCAAAAATGTCTCATATGTTCAATTGACTATTTGATGACGCCAGTCCGGGCCCTTCAGAAGAAATGTGATAGCATTGCATTTTCTTTCATGTTTCATTCTGCAGTTGAATCTGATTTGATCTTAAGCATTTGGATGCTGTGCTAATGATGAAGTACGAATTGAGAGGTAGAGAGAGATTCTGTATACCTGGAATATAATTCCACAGCCACATTTGTAGCCACAAAATTGCAGATGGTGTGAAAACAGTGCTTATTAAAATAATCAGTCTAGCACTTAATAGCACTTTACATTTTCAAACACAACACATTAATGGATTGATCTTTGCCACACCCCATGGGGTATTTTCCTTTGCATTTCTTATATACGTAAACTGAGAAACTGCATGCAGAGGAGACAATCTCTAATTTAATTTCTTGTTATAACAGCTCTTGATCTCATTGACTACTGCTCTATGACAGGAATAACTGCATTCTGGTGATTTTAATTTCGTACTGAACTCAACAAGCTCTGGGAGCCCTCAGTTACTTCATAGGCAGTTTGGATAAAGTAAGAAAAGTAAAGAAGTTGGCACTGTCATGAAATAACTCTTTTTCTAACCCCTTTCCTCTCTCAGGTTGTTCTCCAGTCAGCATAGCAGAGAAATATGTGTAACACGGGCCAGTTAAATAAGGCCTAACCAGTTTTTGCTCCTGAAGCTTCAGCTAGTGCGTTGGCCACAGACTTTACAAGTTACCCTCCTCTTCTTCATTATATTACCTTTTGTTAGGACAGTTGGGAGTGAACAGGAGTGCAGCTGTGATGGCTGAGGCAGCTAGGTCATTTATAAGGAACAAAATAGGGGATGTTGTGTTGCTTAGGTACCAGAATAATTTTTTTACTGTGGTTAGTGTCTTAGGGGGGAAAAAATCAAACAGAAAACCAGGCATTGTACAGTAGATGGAGGTGGCTTTTGGGCTGTGAAGTGTGTTTTTATTACACCATTTATCTTAAATAAGTAATTGAGGTCCAGCAACTCCTGACAGGAAATGACATGCAGACCAGCCTTGTTTTAGGCCGAAGTAGAAGCATCTATCATGTAAATTAACTCTGAACCGTGCCAGCAGGCTGCTTACATTGAAGGGATAATGGGTGGATGATATATTTCGTTATCCTACGCCTTATTTATCTACTTCAACTTTTTTTTTTTTTTTTAACAAGCAGCAATAGTGATAATTGCCAAATATCTATACAATAGAAGAACATGATTACCTAAAGGGCTTGAGGACATCTGAAACCATAATCAGATAGTGAAAGATTAGATGGGGGAATAGTCTCAGGCCTGCTTATACATCTGTTTTCTTCCCCATTTCTACTCAGCTTTGTTCTCCTTTTCTCCATAAGAAGCCAACACCAAATTCAGGATGTCTGAGACTAACCTAAAAGGTGCTAAGAATTCTCCGTGTTCCCTAAATGCTATCGTCCTTTATTTCCTATTTAAATCATCAGGAGCTGATGGCCTAGAGGACATATCTGTATGGTACAATGAAGTGTCCTGAAGATATACCTGAAAAATTGGCACAGTCTGTACTAGAAGCAGTTTCTCTGCACTTGTTGGAAATTACTGTCACAAAACCTTATGGAAAGGGAAGTTAATACTTATTTTCAGAAACTCTGAATAAGTTGATTTAACCCAGTAACGCATTCACACCCACATACTCACAAATACTAGGATGTGTGTGCCCAAGATCAATTTTGTGCCGCATGGGGGATGAGATGTGCCAGTTATTGAGTGATCATCACATTCTGGAGTTCATGTTTGATGACGCTGGGACTGGTCTTTTAAACTCATTAGGAATCAGCAGGTATTATGGGGTTGTCCTCTGATTCAGATTCTTGTATAAGTCTCCATAAATCTTAGGCAAGGTTACTGCTCGTTGTCCATTTTGTCTTGTTTGTAACATGTTTGGAATATAGACACATCTGTGTAGCTGTAGCCTGTTCCCCTTGCTGGCTAAGAAGAAAAGGAATGGCATATGTGATGGGCTGTGACCTTCATGCAATCCTCCTGTTGTCAAAAGGTAGGATCTTCTCCTGATGACTCATCTATGCTTTGGTGTTACCAGACTGCAGGCTTTCTCGTCTTGACGTGAACAGCAGCACATTTCTCATTTCTGTCTCTGGGAACAGCATCCTTTGTTACCGATGCAGACCGTTCTTTTAACACTTCTACTCTTTATTCTGGCGCTTGCACACATTCACGTCCATTCATACTTAATTTGTGCTGAACTTAATATTTGTTACAAATCTCCATACATCCATCAGGACAGCTTATATTTAAAGTAAACCTGGGCAGAATACCAAGTAACATGGCCATGAACATACATAGAATCATAGAACGGTTTAGAGTTGGAAGGGACCTTAAAGATCACCTAGTTCCAACCCCCCTGCCATAGGCAGGGACACCTCCCACTAGACCAGGTTGCTCAAAGCCCCATACAACCTGGCCTTAAACACTTCCAGGGATGAGGCATCCACAACTTCTCTGGGCAACCTGTTCCAGTGCCTTGCCACCCTTAATGTGAAAAATTTCTTCCTAATATTTAATCTAAGCCTGCCCTCTTCCAGTTTGAAGCCATTGCCCCTTGTCCTATCACTACATGCCCTAGTAAAAAGTCCTTCTCCAGCCCTCCTGTAGGCCCCCTTTAGGTATTGGATATAACATATCTGGTTATTGTCTGAGAAGAAACCTAGGGTTTAAGTCCTAACTCAGCTTGAAACTGTTTAACGTTCCAACTCTGAACCATGAATTTTCCTGGTTCCGGTTTCAAAACTGTTGCGCTTAGAAGGTCAACAGAGCATCAGCAAGAGACTAGCCCAGGCTTACTGGGTCATTATACAGTTACAGTGGACTAGCTTGGACAATTCCCTTTGTTCTCAGGCTGTTACAGTTTGGTTCTCTGTAAGCTTTCCCTGCTGTGCATATATTCTCCACACAGTGCACGGTTTGCAGCCTCATGGGTGCTTATCATCACTTTCCCAAGTTCTCAAATGGCAAATCAAGCGATGAGGGCAAGTTTCCTTGGTAGCATGGCCAGCCTCACAGCTCAGTGAATTAATGTGCAATGTTAGTGGCTGCACAGTCACTTTCTGAACTGAGTTAACAGAGCAGCTAGTTAAAGATCAGCCATCACAAACACCAGTTTGTTTGTAGCAGTACAGACCTAGTATTTTGCAGGTCCTATCAATGGGTGGCAAACACAACACTATATGAATCTGTAATCTACAGATGTAGCTGAAACTACAGAAACAGCTTTTGACAAATAATGGTTGTAGCTATGTTAGCACGGTGTTAGCAGAGAGTTAAAACCTTTTGCTTCTAAAGCTCACTAATACAGGCATGTGCAGTGGTACAGGGTTCCATCTCAGTGAATTATGCAACATTAAGTGTATCCTTCACTTCTGTCCTCTTAAATGGTATGTTGTAGGATGTTAGAAAAGTGTGTTCCAAATCCACATCATCTTATTTGTGCAGTAGTTCAGAAACAATAGCAGTCACCCATCCTAAGCTAAGCAAGAAATGTTGCTGTCCACATTAGAAGGGAGTAAAACGCACCGCTTTGAAACAAGAGGAGAGTGAGAGAAGACAGCTGGAATTATTAACAGTTTCATTGACCCGTTCATAAATTACTTGATGGAATGTCCAGAGAGACCTTGATTTGAAGAGGTGACAAAAGTGACCACAGGGAGCTATTATGGATTCTTAAAAGTGAGTAAATCTGTATTAAGTGAGTTAATAGCATCATGAGCTTGAGATCAGAAGGCTGCTATTATATCCAGGAGAACTAAAGCATATCAAAGTCAGGTCTGGTATTAAACTTAGAAGGAGTGACTTCCAGTACTAGATCAATCTGTCCTGCATTACAGCTTTCTATTTTAAGTTTATGTACAGTGCCTGGCAATACTATCTTTTACATGGGGACTGTTACTATACTGATTTCACTGGGATTGCATAGATATGACTGTAATTGCACACGGTAAATCACACAGAAATATTCAGGCTAACTGGTACAGTCTTTTTCATCAAGAGAAGTACTGAATTTCTCATCTGGGTCCTTTGGTTACTGATAGCATTTAGAATCATGTGGTATTGAATCTGAGGTATTCAATACTATGAGTTGGGGGTTCAGAATTGGACCCTAGCAACAAATTCATTTCTGTGTCCAGATAATTTACAGTGCTTTTGGTCAATTTGCTTTTTGTTGGATTTGGGGTCAGGAAATACACATATTTCTTAGAAAAAATGAATTTGTCGTCATGGTAAAGAACTGAAAGAAATTTGGTGTTTAAAATCAGTATCTTTAAATTATTATTGAAAACATTAATTTTACATAAATTCTTATGTGCTGATTTATTATTATTTTTACTCCTTGCTACTCCATAGACTGTCTAGCGATTTCAGAGAAAGAATTCCAAGTTGTATTGCAAACTATAGCCCATCAGCAGCATGTGTGAAGTGACAGAATCTGACTCCTTATGTATGGAAGTACACGTATACGCATAGAGATTAATTTACTTTTGAAGAGCAGCATCTTGTTAAAATATATATGTATACAGCAGCTGTTAAACTGCACCCAAATTTATTCCTTACTGATATTGGAAAAGTGAGAGAAAATTATTATCCAATTATAAGGCATGGGAATTCAGAGATACAGGTGTAGTTATCTAGGCTGTGACAGAATGTAATATCTGCTAGTCTTAAGTGTCTTTACAAAAAAAGGCACTGATGATCAGGTTTTTTTGGGGGCCTTTGCTGTGCAAAAACATAGCAGCTCCACCAGCCTCAAGCTCCTTGCACTGCTCCAAGGCAATGATTCAGTACCGTGAGGAACACAAGTGCTTTTTGAATCATCACAACTACCTTCTGGTGCTCAAGAGAGGACTTGAAATTGCCCCAAATTGGTGGGCAGACCTCTCCTTGCATGAGGGACTCTTTAGCTGCTATAGGGTCATGATAGGGAGAGCAGCAGATGACTTTCTTTTGTTCTTTGACAATCACCATGCTGTTCAGGGAACGCGTCAAACCAGCCCAGCTTACCTTGTCCTTTCAGAAGAAGCTTAAAGGTTTTAGTAGTTCATTGACACTGGAGAAAAAGGTCTCTCTCCTCTTTCCTACTCTCCTGTTTCTCTCTTCACCTTCACCTTCTCAGTCATGCAGTCCCATCTTTTCCCTCTGTCCAGTGCTTTACGAAAGTAATCCAACTTGCTAACACTTTTCTGTAGGTTCGTTGTCTCGCAGTCTTGAAAACTGAATCATCTTGTGAGTCCAACAAGCACTGCTCTTGGGTGAATATGGGTGGAGGAGAGTGAGAAGGAAGAGAGGGAGCCCTCCCTTTCAGCTTGGGGCAGTCCTGTCAGCCCATCTTAAGTAACTATTCTTTCAGTTGCTAGGACTTCTGTGAGAGGTTCAGACTGTACAGCAGCTGTTGTGTAATCTGCCTTTTCTTCTAGAAGGTGATGCAGAAGTAGATGAGACAGCCCAGTAGAGCTTCAGAGATCAACTGGTCAGCAAAGGTCCAGCTTCTGTGTTTCTCACACGGTAATTCAGTTACACCCTTAAGCTGAAAACTATCTTCTAGAGTTCTCGTCAAGTCTCATCAAGATGACACTTTCTTTGCTCCCTCTAGGACATGTTCTCTACACAGAGATAAAAGCTGAGATAGACTCCCACAGGGTCTCCTTAGAGTTGACAGACAGGAGCTAGTGAACCAGAATGAAGAGGGAGTAAGAAAATGTGCTGTTCAGTTCATCTCCTTATGCCACAGAGGTAGGGAAGTGTTTGTGGCTTGAAGTGCTGAGAGATCCCCAACGAGTCCTTTCTTTACATACACGTTGAATTTTAATATAGTACATATTACAAATAAATGCAGTGGACAGTGATTGAAAACCTTTGGGCTTGGCAGTAAGAAAATGCAACTGATCTGCTTCCCATTGAAAATCTTGCTTCTGGGGTTCCTCATTGCTCATTAAGAGTCCAGGTGCAGCATTTCATTTCAATCCACAGTCTTAACCAGCAACTGTTGCACATCTCACTTTACGGAGAACAGATCTGCTTAAGCAAACACAACTTTGTTTTTGACAAGGTTGGCTGATAAAAGGAGCTGTACTGACATCTACCTGCACTTCTCAAAAGTATTTGACTTCATACCACATGACATTCCAATTAAAAAATTAGAACTATGCAAAATTAATGTAGCGCATAATAAATAGATTATAATTGGCTGGTGGATTTCAAAAAAAGGAATTGTAAATGAGGAATGATCATCCACAGAGGGTATTTCCAGCAGGGTTCCAGAGGATACTTCCAGCAGGGTTCCACGGGGATCTTTTCCAGCATGATACAATTCAGTGGTTTTATTAATGGTTCAGAATTGAGGAAATCAGTGCCTGTAAAATTTGTAGAGGATACAGTATTAGTAAGAGTAAACAGTGGTAAAGTTGGATCAGTTTGACAGATCAATCTAGTTCATTTGGGAAGTGGGTCTTGTTTAACCAGCACAAATGTTAATGTAGTCAAATGCAAGGTTGTGTGTTTGGGAACAAGGACAATAGACTACACATGCAGAGTGGGTACTTGCTTCCAGGGAAACAGTGATCCTGAAAGGAGTTAGAGGTCAGGGTGGCTAATTGGCTGAACAAGAGCTCTCGGTGTGATGCTGTGGCTGAAAACTAATGTGACCTTGGATGAATAAGCAGAAAATTATGGAATAGGAGCGGGAAGGCAGAGACTATGACTCTACATAGTGATGTGCTAGAGTCTTGAATGAGACCATTAAATGCATCTCTGATTTGGGAGTTCAGCCCATACTGTGAGAGGGGAAAACACTGCACAGCACAGCCCTCCAAACCTGATATGCTGAAGTGAAGACACCGGAGGAAGTTTTCTGTCACCAGAGGCCTGTTTGAGTTGCAGCCTTCCTTAACATGATAAAATCTGTGTTTAAATGGTAGTATCCAAGTGGCTCTGTTTTTTTGCTCTGAAGTGTCAGTCCCAACTAGGGAAGGATAAACAGGACTGTCCAGTACTGAATATAATGTTGCTGAATAATAAAAGTGGTGAAATTATGACTCTTGATTTGATTCATATTCTAGAAACCTCAAGCCAATTGCCTGTTTGAAGGAGTGGGGAAGAACATAAAAGAATTGATGGGGAAGAAAACCATGCATCAGCTAAATAATTCATCACATTACATTGCTAATCAGCCACCTGAGGGGATAATACATGTATTGTGCGCCTTTTCCTGGTCAGCACTGACTTCAGTGGTTAATACTTTCATTTAGATGCTAGCACTTCTATTGAGCTTACAATATAGATGCTCAAGAAAACACTACAGCTAGTGACAGAACTCAAATATTTTTCTGTACCTTCTGAGATCTTATCTCAATCAGTGTTTTGGGACTATATTTGCAGGATTGGGAAAAGGACACTTCTTTCCTTCCCTTTCCCTTCCCTTCCCTTCCCTTCCCTTCCCTTCCCTTCCCTTCCCTTCCCTTCCCTTCCCTTCCCTTCCCTTCCCTTCCCTTCCCTTCCCTTCCCTTCCCTTCCCTTCCCTTCCCTTCCTTCCCTTCCCTTCCCTTCCCTTCCCTTCCCTTCCCTTCCCTTCCCTTCCCTTCCCTTCCCTTCCCTTCCCTTCCCTTCCTTCCCTGCCCTGCCCTGCCCTGCCCTGCCCTGCCCTGCCCTGCCCTGCCCTGCCCTGCCCTGACAGAATTAACTTTTTTACTTGCAGCTGGTGTAGTGCTATGTTTTGGATTTGGGATCAGAAATACTTTTGACAGTGCACTGGTGTTTTTGGTTGTTGCTGGGCAGTCAGAGCATTTTGTACTCCTCACACTGCCCCGCCAGCGAGAGCTGGGAGGGCACAAGAAGTTGGGAGGAGACACAGCCGGGACAGCTGACCCCAACTGACCAAAGGGATATTCCATACCATGTGACATTATACTCAGTATATAAAGCTAAAGAAGAAGGAAGAGGGGGATGTTTGGAGTTACGGTGTTTGTCTTCCCAAGTTACACGTGATGGAGCCCTGCTCTCCTGGAGATGGCTGAACACCTGCCTGCCCATGGGAAGCAGTGAATGAATTCCTTGTTTTGCTTTGCTTGCGTGTGCGGCTTTTGCTTTACCTATTAAACTTTTTTTATCTCAACCCATGCATTTTTCCGCACTTTTACCCTTCTGATTCTCTCCCCGATCACAACCAGGGAGGGTGGGTGAGTGGCTGCGTGGTCCTAGTTGCCCGCTGGGGTTAAACCATGACAGTTCGTTCGTTCGTTCATTCGTTCCTTCCTTCCTTCCTTCCTTCCTTCCCACTCTTTCTTTTCTTCTCACATGAACTCCATTGTCTACATTAAGTAACTGTCACTTTTAATTCTCCTTAAATATTTAAGGGACCTTAATTTGCTGTTTGATGATTAGTTTTAGGGTGATGCTGTTGAAGCCTAACCCCATGCGGAGCGCCTGGCACAGAGATGGCTGTGTTACTATGTATTGCAGAGACCTGGAGATTTTCTTTTTTCTTCTGGTGAAAAGAAGATTTTGAATAACCATAGCAACAGTAAAACCTGCTGTGAATCTTACAGCACAGAGTGTTGCAGATGCTTACTTCTGGGGATCAAGGAGTTAGTCAAGGGTCTCTCTTCTGTGTGGTGGTGTCGGCCCCCGCCCCGTGCCATCCTTCCTCAGTTAACACTGGAGAGATCAACATTAAAACAAGTGAGCAGTGTCTGACAAATAGCTTATACTGCAATTTCCTTCTGTTCTCTTCTTTTCTTAGATTGCTCATGCATTGGCTGTGGATCTTTTTCCTATGACTTATTTAAAAGAAGCCAGTATGAAATGTTTAATTTTTAATATTGGGTATTCAAAGCAAACCACACAAATGCTTGAAGAAGTGTGTGTGTTTTGTGGCGAGTGAAAAGGGACATCCAGCTCATACAAAGCGGTTTGTCTGGCTTAATTAGATCCCCTTGAGAGAGTTCAGTGGAAACTGAACCAGTCACTGACCTGGTGAGGGAAAAAAATCACATGTGTGCTAAGGTTACCAAAAATCAGCTGGGCTAGGTGTTCTTTTAGCCTACAGCAAACACAAAATATTTTGGTGTAACTTAAATCTTTTTGACTGTGAGGTAAGTTGATTTCTTTTGCATTTGGCCTGAGCTGAGAGCCTGTATCTGAACAGCCACTGGGACGCAGATGCTGTGTGGCAGCTTAAGTCTGAACTGACTCTGTGTCTTAGTCTTTAAATTCAACTTTTAGGGGTGTTAAAATGGGAATTGGACTGGGTGCTCGTATTGGAAAGTACTTTCGACTTTATTGTTATTATTATTATTTTTTCCCACTCTCCAGCCAGCTTGTTTCAGTCTCACCCTCACAGGCAAGGGAAGAGAGCAAGTTCTGCATTCAGTTACATGTTTGTGAATCCAGATGATGTCTGTTACTTGTCTCAGGGCTTCAGGTGAGTTTTTCTGGTGTAAAATTTACATGATTGTATTCAGGAATTCTTGGTTGTGTCCTAATAGAAACTTCTTCATTTTAAAATGTCTAATTCTGTATTCTGTATAGACTGAAGTCTTGGGGCAGGTGCTGCCTGCCTGCCCTCCAAACCAGCAATATCATGCCGTCACATTCCTGTGGCATTATCCTACTTGCTGAGGCTCAGTGTTGTGTTGAGCATATATGTGCAGCCTCTGCTTATGGCCCAGTTCTCCTTTGCTTGATTCAGTACATAGTCAGTGAAAGCTCAGGTCTGCCACCAAACCCCTGGCAGAGGTGCCAGAGTGGACAATTAAAAGTAAAAATACTTAGTCATAATTATTAGTATGTTAGAAATCTTCCCTCACTGTAGCAAGGAAAGCTTGCACTCAGTTCTTGAAAAGTTGTCTTGTTTGTCTGTCTCCTGTATAAATGAAGCAAAATGTATTACCCCCTTCCTGATGGATAGGTACTCCCTCTAACGGCCTGTTGGCCAACTGCTTCTGCACCCAGCAGTAGGAACTCCTTTAAAGCATCTCAGTGGCCAGTACAGATGGGTTTGGATGTAGGAAGGGCTTGTGTGCTATGAAATATGGAATATTGGTGTACATGTGTAAGGTGGAAGGACATGCATGACAAGACAAGAAGAAATGGGCACAAACTGAAACACAGGAGATTCCCTCTGAACATCAGGAAATACTTTTTTACTGTGAGGGTGGCCAAGCACTGGTACAGGCTGCACAGAAAGGTTGTGGACTCTCCATCCTTGGCAATATTTAAAAATTGTCTGGACACGGTCCTGGGCAACCAGTTCTAGGTGGCCATGCTTGAGCAGAGGTGTTGGACCGGATGACCTCCAGAGGTCCCTTCCAGCCTCAACTATTCTGTGATTCTGTGCTGATAAACCCTTCATGGCTTGTAGATGGTGACTCAATTAGAAGAAAATCTAAGAGTCTGGCACATGACTCCTGGTGTTTGCATGTCTGGCATCACTGGTAGGAGGCAGAGACCAAAACCCAATATTCCCTGCTGTATTTCAGCTTGCAAGTCTCTTAGCCTCTCTGCATCTGTGCCCCAGGTATACGAATATTTCCTTTACTGTGATGCTCTAAGCTTCATCAGAAAGCTGCATAAAGCATTTGGAGATCTGCAGATTACAGGCACTCCGGGAGTGACTGTTCTGTGTTATGCTGTGCCAAGAGTTTTCACGCTGGTGAAAATGGCATGCAGGCATTCACTTAGAGACAAGAAAGTATTTCGTTTTTTGTTTGTGGCACCCATTTCCATACTAAAAAAAAAAAAAAAAAAAAAAAGTGCCCGCGTGATGGAGCAGAAAAGCCTTTGCTCTTCACAAAGCTATTAAAAACAAACACTGCCGCTGTGCTGAGGATTTTAATTGGAGTCGTACCTGCCCAGCCTTTCCACGGATTTTAGAATGGGTGTGTGTGCCGTTTGATGGGGCTCCCGGGCTGCGTCACCCAGTGCGGGCACGGAGCGGGGGCGCTGCGACGGCGGCACAGCCGCCCCTTCCCTTGCGGGTGGGGCAGACGGGCGAGCGCCCCCTCCGCCGCCAGAGCGCACTGTCACCGCGCCCGCTCCGTCCCAGCAGCCTTCCCTCCAGCCGGCAGCGGCAGGAGGGGTCGTAAAGGAGACCCTCCGCGGGAGGGTTCGGTGCCTGCTTTACCGCCACCCTCTTTTTAGCTCCCTGCATCCCGGCTGACAGGGGCTGAGAGGGCGCCCTGGCAAGTGCCGGGCGAGGAGGAACTATGCCTTGCCCAAGGGCAACCGGCCGCTTTTGCGCAGCCCTTTGCGTTGAGGCTGAAAGCGGGGTGTACGGCCTGAATGCATCTGGCTGCGGGCTGGGAAAATGGCGTTGGTGTCCTCCTGTCCCCGCGCTGCCAGCCCTCGCTGTCGCGCAAGCACAAGAAGAAAGGGCAGTGCAGCAGCTGCCCCAGTCCAGGGGGTTTGGACACTCTGCTCCCTCTCCTCTGCAAGGCCTTTACTCAAAACAACTCCATTCACGCTAGAAGTAAATGTTCCTTATTTGTCATTAACTCGAAATCTTATTCCTTCTCTTTCAGACCTGAAGAAGGGCTTGTGTGTTCCTGCAAACTGCCTTGTGTTTTTTCTGCCTTTATTTTGCCTCGCTTAACGTCCTGCAGCAACACAGCTACAGCAAAGCTACCGATGCTTCGAGTCCTTGCGCAGCGAAGGAGCGCAGCACTGCTGGGGCGTTCTGTGATCATTCATGTGGTTCGCATGCACTTTGTCTGACTGAAACCGCTACACCATGCAGGCCTAATAATTACTTTGAAATTGGATGTCTTCTTTTTTAAGGATAGCAAAGAACTTTATAGATGGCGTGGCTACTTGTCCCTGAAAGAAACATACCTGCAGATGTGAACACTACGTTTAGGTACTCCTTCTGGGAAGGCTGCCAGACCAAATTATATTAGTCCTTAGTTTTATGCCTAATTGCTGTGGGATATTCACCACTGGATGAAAGTAGCGTTGGAGATCCCGAGAACACTGCATCAGAGCATCATTCTTTGTCCATTTTCTGACTGAGGCTTTCTCATAGTTACAGGCAATGTCAAAGGACTTCGTCCATCTCCTCAGTAGCAGGTTACCAAGGGCCTGAACTGTAAGGATTCCTCAGTTCTCATCCCTGGGGTTGAAATATACGGGAGAATGTGGCAGAGGGGTAAGGTCGCTGACTATATCCTCCTTTTTCTGCAGTAACTCCAGTGCTGTTTCTGGGCAACGCTGGCTCAGCTTCTCAGAGCAGTGACCTACCGCCTTGTGGAGATGAGCTGTTGTCGGAGCTCTCGTTTCAGAGAGCAGCATCTCTTATAACTTGGTGGCACAGCACCACAGTAGGAGATGCAACTGCTAAGACGGAGACACGCATGATAGAGAGTCTTCAGGGAATAGCATTAGGTGGCATCCTAACGCTGCTGCTCATTCAGTAATACATTGGTTAAAATAGCCTGTGCTGGAACGGTAGTCCTGTGTTGGGTCAGATGGAAGAGAATTTTCTCTTAAATAAGTCCTGTGAGTTGAGGCAGCATCCTCCCGTTTCCTGCAGCCCTCCCTTTCGTGTAACTCAAGGGCCAAATCCTGCTTAATTTATAGGCTCTGACAAGATCTTAGAGCAAGAATGATAGCATGGTTGCAGAGCACAGGCTATCGTTTAGTATCTAAAGTGCCAATTTTCTGACAAAGTGTGTAATCTAATACAGTGTTGTATAGTGTCTGTGTTTGATAGGGAACCTCTGTAAGTCACCTCAGATTAAGAAGGGGAGAGTTTAAGCTGTTATATGGGTAATGACAAGGAGAAAGGCAAACAATTCAGGCACAAATCTCCATTCTCTCCCCCAACAAAGATTAAACAAGACAGGAAAATACAATCTGCCTGAAAATCGACATACATTTTTCACCCTGTCTGATATCCCTTAAACAAATGTGTAGTTTCTTGTTCTCTTTCCCCTCCCCAGGGCTGAGAGCGCTTTACAAGCAGGCACTTGTACACATATCCCCACAAAGTGTTTTGAGGGACATTCTTCTTGTTTTGCAGTGTCTCTTGCTGGCAGGGTTGAAAATAGCTTTATCCCAATCTCAAGTTTCAGGAAGGGCTTTAAGATTAGGCTGTGAGGGCCTCATGAGGGGGATTTCTCCTACTGGCTAAGTCAGGATCTGTCTCTTCAGGACTTGCCAGGCTCTGATGACAAAATGGCGTATTGGAAGAAGACATGAAAAACTATTTCTGATTGACTGCAGGCTGAGTCCCAAACCTGATGAAATGGCTAAAAATCCCACTGCAGGATTTGATGACTGTCAAAGATGTTGGGTGATCAAGGGGAGGAAGAGAGGTTGAGATTTGGTCTGATTAATTTACTTATATGTATAACTTGCAAGCTTAAGTTGGGAGCCTTAGCTTTCTATATAGTCAATGGACTGCATAGAGCACCTGCTGAATAAGACAGAAAGCCCAGAGTTGGATCATGTGGAGCTCATGTGGATTAGAAACAGGAACAGGCACTGACTCGAGAGTTGAAAATAAACTTGACAGTTAAGTGGGCAAATAGCTCCCTTCCATTGTGGTATTTACCTGTAATGTCATGCAGCTCAGCCTGGAAGATGTAGAGAAATCCTGTTTGCTGCAGTTATTTGCAAACTTTGGCAGAAGACACAATGAATTGCTGTGCCGTCAGTGAATGCATATTTCCAAATGATTTTTTAGGAGCAAGGAAAATCTTGGAATAGGGGATCTTTGAGAGGATCGCTGTGCTCTCAGTTGCATATTCAGGAAGGAAAACATGAATGAACAGCAGTGGAAGCCCTAGGAAGTTTCATTTGCAAGAATATTTACAACACAACTTTGGTCTACTTGCCACCTGCATTGTTGATGGTGATAACAGTCGCATGAAAACCAGAAGGTGAACTAAGTGGGTTAGAGTAATTCTTCGGTACAGCAAACTGCAGGAACTTACACAAAAGAAAACAAAACCACAGGAAAAGTGAACGGCGACATGGATCTTTTTTCATTTGTGTCTTTCCAAAATCAGCTAGAATCACAGGAAAAAATTATTAATTTAAATGGTAAGGAGCCATTCCTCATCTTAGAGCTTCACTGTCAAACCAATGGACTCTATGAGCCATTTTTATTCTTCTGGCCCATTTTGTTTTTCTTTCTGCTTTCAAATAACATACCACTCTAACAAATCTAAGCAGGGAAATTATTTCTTATCCTGCTTAGGAGCTTTGAAAGCTAAACTTTTAAACTAAACCCATCCTTACTCTTCAGAGATGCCAAGTTGAAAGTAAGTTGAACTGTAGCCATTGATTTCACATAACTGCTTCTATAGGTAGCAGTAGAATACCTTATTAGTAGGACATGGCTAGAATAATGGTTTGGTGATATTTTTAACCCTTTTTCAGACATTTAATGATGACACAAAAACTGCATAGCAAACAATGTGTATAGTTTCAAAGGGAAGTGACCATCTGTCTGCCTGAGGAGGCAAAGTAACCATATTTTGGTATCAGTACATTCCCCAGGATCTCAAACTAAAATAATTTATTCACATTAATAATAGGTTAAGTCGAGCTGGGGGAGATGAATGTAAGGTAGGTGATGGACAATCCTTGTACATTGTTTTGTGGATGGAGAAAGAAAGACACAGGAAAACTTAGGCCAGGGCTTTCAAATGAGGACGCTAAACTTTAATGGTTCAGTTTTGGGTGCTCACGTTCAGAGAATTCAGTGCCAGATTTCCAGGACTAGTGATCATGCCCAGCTACAGCAGAAGTTAAGGATATTCTTTCCAGAAATGCAGTGGCCATTTTATCAGCTGAAATTGGTGCATCTGAAATTGGAATTCAGCTCTTTGTGGAAAATGTGCAAGGTGCGAGAAACTGACTGAAATAAGTTTTCAAACTCTCCACGAATTCAGAAGCATTGTGATGGAGAAGAATCCTCATAAGAAAATGTTTTTTGAGGTAATGAGAGACACAAGAAGACATGCAGTTGCTTGTTTTTCCTGCTTCTTTCGTTTTGGTTACTTAGGCTGTGAAATTAAAACACATGGATTAAAGTAAATTCTGCTTCTGCTTTGCCTCCACTCAAAGGTTAAGGGGACAATAGGACACTTTATTTTTCACCATCCCACCTGTAGCCTACATCTATATTCAGATGATCTCTGGTGGGGTTGTATGATGAGTACTAGATGCAAGCCACTTGCATTTTTTGCCATCATTTAGCAGTAAATATCAAATCCTTGATGATTTCAAATTTAAAGATGACACAAAGAATTGACTGATGGTAAATACCAGTGGGAAGAGGGCAGTCATGAGAAGAGGTCTGAATTACCGGGAAAATAAGGTCCATTCATGAGAGAGATAAAAGTTCAAATAAGCTAAGTCAGAGCTGTATGTCTAGAAAACTGAATGCACGCACAGGGGTTACAGAATCAGGCTCTGTTTCCTGGAAAGTAGTGACACAGGAAAAGACACACGGCTTAGAGTTGAAAAGCAATGTGACATGAGACTCCCAGAACACTCCTGTGGGGGGAAAAAAACCCAAACAACAAAAATGCTCAGTCCCTGGAAATGTAAGAAGTAGCAAGTAGGATTAGGGAGGGATTTACTCTGTATACAATGTAGTGAGAGCCAATACCAGAATACCAAGTCCAGACAATGTGTCTACATTTTAAAGAGAACATTGAAAAAATAATTGAAGTGATAGAGAAAAACGTTATACCGAGAGACTCAGAGCTCAATCTCTTTAGTTTTTCCTAAGGGAGTGACTTGATTGCAGTTTGTAAGTACCTTCCTGAAAGAAAATGCCTGATGGTAAAGGGTTCTTAATCTAGTGGAGAAAAAATATAATGAGAGTCAGAAAGTATAAACTGAAGCCAGAAAAAAATATAAATCAAATCAAGTTAGATATAAATCAAAAAGTTGAGCAGGAGGAAAAAATAACCAAGGACAGTGGTGGATTCTCTGTTTCTTGAGGTCTCAAAAGCAAGACTATATTCCTTCCTGGAATGATTCTTTAACAAAAACGTGCTTTAGTTAAAGAGAAGCTGTTGGAATCCATTCCAGCCCAGATCAAAAAAAAACAGAAGTAGCAAGGGATATTTGCTTTACTGGAAACATAACACCCTGGGAGTACCAGAACAACCAGGTCTTGGTTAGAGGTTCTGGTTTGGTAAAAATACAAAACGGTTGTCACGTGCTGTTTTATCTCAAAGTCCATGTTTTTCTTTTAACAAGTAACTAAAAAGAATAAATCCCTAAAGGGTTAAATAATCTAAAGATGCTTCCAACTCCCATATTTAAAGCTTTCTGGTTGTATCAAACACAATGCAACATGACTGGTTTGAATTTTCTGATTTCTAATGCTGCCCAGCTGCATCCTCTACAGTTAAACAAACTCATTATACTAACTGACTGGTCAAGCATTGTTTCTGATTTGTGGTTGGGGTAAATCACTGGTATCTAGTGCCTGATAATTCTAAACAATTTACCCTCTTTTAATAAAGAGCATAGATCTGGTTGCTCCAAAAACTTTCATTGCACTTCCCCTTTCTCTATACTAATTTCAGATGCTCATGCTCCAGTGGATCGTCAAAAACATTTTCTTTAGAGACTTGTAATATTGTCCTTTTTCTTAGTGGTTCATCTCTAGCATTAATACAAATGGTAATCATTTCCTTCTAGCTTCAGCTTGTATCATGATGTACAAATAGAGACGTGGACATTTAAAACTAAAGAAAATAGAGAAACTTAATAAGGAAGATACTCAACAAATGTTCTCATTAATCACATTCTAAAGAAACGTGAGTTGTCTGCAGGGGAGTTTTTATTTTACCCTGAAGGATATTCAGCTATTCGTATTGCAATTTCTATGTTCCTTGGTCTGATTACTGAGATAAGAAGATGAAAGCAGTGCATTTGTCTTTGACCAAGACTGTTGCTGTACTTTTCAAGGATAACACTGGATTTATTATGTAACTGGATTTTTGGCATGCCTCTACTTGTAGGAAATGCTCTTTCCATAACAGGAGTTTGCCTGCTTTCTCTGATCTCAGATAGAGCTGGAAGTCCAACCACACAACCCACCTTGAAACTCTGCCTGTACTTTTCCATTGTTGCTGACAAACCAGGCCAGCTGGGTAATTAATTAAGGATGAGCTAGTTGGTGATGTGCACCTGGAAATCATTAGATGCCTGGAGGTTACATATTCATGAGTCCTCCCCTGGAATTTGGAGGTTATCTGTTGTGTGTTTGTTTCCCAGGATATCTGCTGGTAAAGTTCAAAGAAAGTGATCTCTGAGAATCTGAAGTGTAGTTTTTCTCTTCTGTCCAGGTGCAATTAGTTGTATTTATTGGTAATAGGAGTGCAGATTAGAAACTGACAGGGAGAAAAAGTGGATAAAGCAGCCTGGGTCATTGTGCATGATTAAGTATCTTCTGCAACATAACTTCTTCTGTGGAAATTAAATAAATAATAATACAATTCAATTAAGTATCAGGGTTATGTTCTTGTAGGTCACTCCAAAGATGGAAAGAAAAGGTCTACATACTGTGATACTTTGTACACCTCATGGTCTCACAACAAAGACAGAGGTTGCCAGCTTTTGAACTTTCTTTTTCACTCTTCCTGCTATGCACAACAGCCATATGTTTTTTCAAAGTGTAATGTGTGATGTGTTGCCTTTAAGGCTGGAAAATTATAACACTAATACACAGATGATTCAATAAAACCTTTCTGTTGGTCAGAAAATGCTTATTTTTGAGATAAAAGTTTTCATAAAAAGTTATCTGATTCAATGAAAATTGTAATGAGAAGTTTTTCAGGTCTAAAATGATATTTGTAACTAGAAGAAAGGGTAAGAAGAAGTCACTTTAGAACAATATGACAGAAATAAACCTGGGTATACAGGAAGAATGGTCAGACTATATGTAGTGCAAATGTAAATTCTTTTTTTTAGAGACCAGATATTTTTTTCCCTCTACTAATAATATTTTCTTTCTGGACTCAGGTAATGGGAAACTGTCTTTGAGTCAAAAATTTCTGAGCTGCATTGCATAGTGTAAGAAATTAGGCAATTTTAAAGATGTTAGTGAATGATCAGTCATGGAGGTCAACGGGACTCCTTTCCTTCTGTTCTGTTCTAGTCCAGAACAGTTTAGTCCATTGAAACATTGCATTGCATTAACTAATCTGTGTTGGAGCTTAAACTTATGATTTAGGCCATCTGAACAAGTTCCTAAAAGTCAGCTGAGCCAGGGTAACTCTTGCTTTTAGCCTCTGTCAAATCTGAGATCGTTTAGCTTTGCCCACCATGAAATTACTGGTAATACAATACAAACATATGCTTCTACAGTGAACAGCTTATTTTAGAGGCAGATTATAGGAACTTTTTTTCTTTCTTTTTCTGTTAATTCTGGTGGCTTAAAAAACATTTTTCTGCCCTTTTTTTTCAGCACTGTCTACAGAGGTCTCCTGTTAGTCTCTGCTACCATCTGTTCTTCTGTTTCAGGAGCCCAAAACATCAAATAGACTTTTTTTTTTAAGCCATTGCCAATTTCACTGAAAGAAGAGGAGTACATAAAAAAGAGCAGAACAGAATAACCGAGAAATTTACAGGAGGAAAAGTTGCAAAATGATGGAGAAGCTTTTATGTTTGCTGACAAGTTTAAATGAAAGCTCAGATATGCTTTTCTGAGTAGGTGGTGGTGTCACTTCTATCCCCACTCCAGCTGACACTCTGGGTTTCATTTGACTAGAGTCACAAAGCACATTCCTTGGGTGCAGAGAGAGAAGACAAAAAGATGGAAAGTAATTGCACACAGATAAGATCAGATTCTTTTGGGTGACACCAGTTCAATATTCCCAACAAACATGATATTGCCTTTTATATTTTTAATAACCCAAGGGAAGAGAGGCACGGATCATGAAATGCCAAGACTTTAGTACCAGGCACAACTAAAATACCTGGTTTTGTTGTTGCTGTTGACTTTTGCCCTCCTGGAAAAAAGAGGAATGAGACAGACATGTGACACCCATGACAAATACTGGTTGCAGCCACAGAAATTTGGTTCCATTCATTTTCTTCAAAAGTCTGTCTTTATTGTCTGCATTAATGATGTTATTTATTGTCTAGTAAACAAAGGGTTGCCCCCCCTGAAAGGAGCAAGTGATGAGAGGCTTTACCCAGGGGGGGAGATCTAAAATCAGTACATCCAAAGAGGGAAACTACATGGGGAAGTCTCTGGGGAGGTGTTAACTTGGGATGCTATCTAGCTATCTGTGTGTCACATCGAATTACATACATGCCATACACTGATGAAGATTAAGGTTTATGATCTTACAAGGAAATAAGTCTTTAAGAAGGATTTGAATGTTATTTATCAAAGGCCCAGAACATTGGGAATGAAAAATTGTTTAGGTATTAAAGGCAGGCTGTGTAGGTAATAGCGGGTTAAAGAAGTAAAAGGGTGATGACAGCAGCATCTCTCAGAAAATAAGGACAAAATGTGTGATAGCTTTGCTGAACTTTTAAGGAAGAGGTGATGGAGTGAAGGTAGTCAAAGGGACACAATTCCTCCATTTCTGTGGAATTAGAGATACTAAAACCCCCAATTCTGAAACCTTCCCTATAAGAATTTCACAACTGCTGCTTCTTGTTTTGACTATTTTGCAGAAAAAAAGGAAATAAAAAAGCCTAAGTGAACTTGCTTGTGTGTATGAAGATCAAGGCCTGTGAAAATTCGCTGTGAATGTCAGGAAGCATTCTTAATGGTAAGATTTACTGGGATTGTGAAATCGCTTTCCCAAAGGAAACTGCTGCAACAGACTCATCACTTGGCTCATTTAAAACTGGGCTTCCAGATATACTAGGGAGTCTTATGTAGGGAGCAATCCTGCTGGAGCTAGGGAAGCCATGATGGACTGGCAGCCCTAATGCACCTTCCCTACTTCTAATGTCTGCCAACCTGTAAAAGCCCTTTTTGTAACCCAGTTGGTTTGGGAAGAATGTTTGAGTAATTTTTTCTTTTCGCCTAACTTGTCTGTCAACTTTTAGTGATCTTCCATTTCATTTCCTAAAACCAGCTTAATTTTGACAGTTGTAATCCATGGATTTCTTTAGTATCCTTGTGCTCCACTGTTAATGCATCAAGAGAATATATAGTCTTCCGGCACAGCTGGAAAAGAATAGTCCATTACGATTTCTGTCTCTGTTAATGCTCCTTTGACATTGTGAGAAATTATGTAAAGAGCCCTAGGATTCTTATTTCTGCTGCCAGCAGCCTACAGGAGAGCTTAGACAGGGAGTGGAAAAATTATGATTTGTGGTGCCATGCTACGCCAAAAGAGGTGGGAAACAACATTCACTCACACTTACACATGGTCCAAAAGTTGAAAAGGGAGAGACTGGGTCATTACTTGCAAACCATTTGTGTTACAAGCCTCAAGTAGCTGCTTGTGCTTCAGTTTAGGTTTGGAGGTAATAAATGAATCCCCAGAGAGATGAACACTGTGAGAGGAGAGAGTTAGATTTCCTCTCTTGTTATGTCCTGACTGGGATCTGGCTAATAATGTGCCTGCTTATTCCACTCAGTGCAAAAACATAAATGTCAGCAAGGCTTTCATAACAAGGAATGCATCCCCTCCAC
Source organism: Pluvialis apricaria (assembly GCA_017639485.1). Taxonomy (NCBI): domain Eukaryota; kingdom Metazoa; phylum Chordata; class Aves; order Charadriiformes; family Charadriidae; genus Pluvialis; species Pluvialis apricaria. The sequence continues at coordinate 23,713,781 of CM030012.1, read as the reverse complement.
AGCAATGCAGCAAGCCAAAAATGTGCTCTGTGTCACAGTGATGAGCATATTAGAAAATGCTGAGATGGAGAGGCTGTTAAATGCAGCCCAGTCAAGGGCAGCAGGGTCACAACTTCATGGTGGTGAGTTAGCTCACTCACACCACTTCTTGCTATTCATGAATATTCAGGCAACTGGATGTCTGAAGAAAGGCTGCTGCTAAGATGATCATTGGTATTGGGTTGTGGACAAGAGTGTGTATGTGCACAGAAATGTTTCTGTATTCTTTATTCACATATTTAAACAGTTTCACTCAGCCAGAGGTTGGGAAGGATGCCATGAGATTCAAGTTATCCACCACATCCTGTGAATGACAAGCATCAAGGGAAACCTATGTACAACTCATAGGCACGGATTTATCTGTGGAAATCAAGATCAGTTTAAACAGAAGTTCCTACCTTGGCCAGTTAATGTGTTCAAGTGATTACCTGGGTTGGATGAATAAAAAGCTGATGAACCTTTTGCTCTCGTATTTCTTTTAATAAACATTGGAAATGGAAAAAGGTCATAAAGCCTATAAGCAGAAAGAAAAAGAGCGTGATGATCCCTACAGAGAATGGTAGCTTTAATTACAAGTATTCAAAGGCTTTGCAAACTATATATACTGTTTTGCTATTGATGAAAAGCAGCTTCCTCCGGTGAGGAATGTGCCTATGTTTCAGTCTTTCTTTTTCTCAATACTTCTTCCTATTAGAAAGTCTAGAGTTGAGTTGTCTCCCATTCTCCTGCCATGAAAAAAAAATCTATGAAGTTGTTTTTTCCAATTATTTGGGCACAAAATGCACCAAGACCAGAGCACACAAACTGAACACTTATGACAGGCTCAGATACCTTCATCTGTCAACCAAATGTGTTACATTGCTTTGTGTTCATTAAAAAAAAAATTCTTCATTAACAAAATCCTGAAATAGAAATGACTGTAAGAGTTGAAAGGGCTATATTTGCAGTTTCATCAAGTGTAGATCAAGAGTGTATAAATGCTTTCATTTCTCCAAAGGTTGTGTACTCTGTTGGACAGTCCGAGGTCTGATGGTACTGATGATCAGTAGGGTGATTTCCACTTTAGTGGGGCATGTTTTTAGATTTGGTCTAAAACCATAGTACAGTAATTAGGTGAAGCTGTGTATATAACCATGTGTGTCTCTGTGTCAGCTTAAGCTGATACAAGCCTGGGCTGCTGCACATGTTCCTGCCTTTCCCTTCTGCTTGTACTTAGTTTTCTTGTGGCCACACAGGGAACCAGTTCACGAAACTGATCTGACTGAAAATTAACCATACAAAATAGAAAATAATTTCCAAACCAGGATTAGTTGCAAATTGTGAACTATAAGGACACCGAATAAGCAAGTGTAGCTGACTGCTAAGATTTCTTCTTACATCTGCACTCTGGGCAGCCTCTGTTCCTGTCATTGACTTTAAGCATCCTCATATGGCAACAAAACCTCATAGCTTAATGATATTACATGGGCCTGAAATAATACACAATAAGTTCTCAACAGTCCTTTCAAGAGGAGTCGGAAACACACACAGAATCAAAAGAAGGAACAGAAAAAGCAGACAATTGCTAAAGCAGCAGCTGTTGACAACAGCACAGCCTAGCTGCCTGTGTTGCCTTTGCTTGATTCCTGAAAAGATTCCTGCTGAGGGAGACAGGACGGCCACTGGTAGGCTGGTGGCCTTTCCCAGCAACAACAGCCATGGCCCCACAGGAACAGCAAACCTTGGCCTCCTATCCCCTACGTCCCATCCCCGTTCTCCCTCATCTCATATCATACCGTCTCCATTTCTCTTTGTAAAGGAAGTGGTTTGACCAAGCTCCAGTTCATCATTCTGGGAGGAGACATTGGCCACTGCTGAGAAGACTTGACCCTGCATTGCTTCAGCCTGAGTGACCCAGAGGACACCTAGATGATTTGCATAAAGTAACTCAAATCTGTAAATTAAACTGTTGAACTCAAGACAACTATCATGAAGTTTGACCCGTTATAATTCATCTATGGTTTCCATAACACAAAGATAGGAGAATGACTATTAAAAGATCACTAGCTGAAGTACATGGAGTCTGTCAAGGAAGTTCTCGTGCTGAGGTACTGAGGATCTCCTGTGCTGGCATTTTTCCCTCAGTTTGTATTAACACTTTGAAGATGAATTTTAGTACTTTTTATTGGTAAGGCATTGAGTCTTGGCTGCAAGAATGAGGGTCACTGTAGCCGGAAGCTGTGAAAGTCAATTTTGACTTAACGTCAACCCTGCTGCTTTAGCTCTGGGACTCTGCTATTCCAGACATACATTTGTGGCAGATTGACTGGGGGGTTGTGAAGCAATTACAAGAGCACTTGGATACTTGGCCAAAACTGCCAAACTCTCATTACTGTCCATCAAAGTCAGAAACCCCGTGTGGGATGCCATGGGCTTGCAGACTGGTGCCTTGTCTCACATACATCTCCATGCCCAGTATCTGCATTCTTATACTTTTGTACAAGGCAAAAGCTTGTTAAATACTGTGTTGATTCTCTTTTCTTTTTTTTTATTGCTGGAATTACTAACAGCATTTACTGACAGTAACAACATTTTCAAGCCTACACTGAGGCTAACATTCACTGTTTCTGTGGGTTTTCTCTCTTGACACAGTGATTATCCAGGGGCATCTTGAAGAATCGTTTTTGGAGAATTGCATGAAAGCAAGCTGGCAGATACCATAATGAATTGGCAAGTGTTTATATGCCTACCCTACATGTCCATGGCTAACAGCTGGTTGAGATCCTCCCTGTACATGGGTACAACTGCAGCACAAGGATATTTGTTTGAAGGCTGCTGCTACAAGAGAATTCCAGTGGACACGATGTACAAGCGGGGTGAAGGGGGAGCTTTGATTAGGCACGCGCTTTCCAGTGAGTGCAGTGTCTTTTCTTTTGTGAGAAGAGAAACTATTTGTATTTAGAGAATTACTTATTAACTGGAAAGGATTTTTACAGCAACATTTACCACATGCGTGAGGCATATGTGACTAAATAATTTCCCTGCTGGCATGTGAAACAATGCCTTCCCTTCTCTCTGCCACCATGCCCCATTCACATCTCTGTGTCCCACAGACATTTCACTAGGAGTTTCACCATGAAGAGGGCTCTAATGTTTTCATGAGTTGAGGGATAATGAGAATGGACTAAGGCATTAATGTGTTTGAGGCAGATGATCATCCCCTGCTGCTACATAACAGCCAAAGCATTTATTGTCAGAGCAGGGGACACTGATCCTCTGACAGTGCTGTGTTATGATGTTATCCCAAATGACTGAGATAATTCCATCTGATGAATGTGGGTACATTAGAGTGACAGTTGCCCTGTGTTTTACCCCTTTTTTTCTTTCTTAGGAAAGTACTGTTCATTCTCAATAATACTGTATTTGCTTCTGCAGCAGTATTTTAGTTCCCTGCAAACAGATTTTGACCTTAAAGTCTACATGTACTGTCAGTCTTGATAGTGGCCCAGGAATATGGCTGTTATTTGTGCACAGTGACTGCACAAACAAATAACAAAGAAATACCGGGTAGAAATCCTGAGTTAGGAAGATGTTACCAGCCTCTTTCACTTAAAAGTCCCAAGTGCTCAGGCCTGGCTCACTCCCATATGTCTGCTAATGTGCTGCATGTGTCTCTGAATGCCTTCCTCCTACCCTGCGACACTTTATTTTGGCACCTTAGTTGTCAGCAAAGAGACTCTGCAAGAAGAACTTAAAAGCATAAAGCAAATATTTATTGGATAACATGCATGAGAGAGAGAGAGGATTTACAGAGCTACTAGGCTGAATGTTGGCAGGCTCGCCACCCTGGTAAAGCCCTCAAAGAGTCTTTCCTGGCCAAGCAGGCTTCAGTAGGGAGGGGAAGGGTTGATCTCTGCTGCTCCCTCAAGTCAATCCTCTATGTTGATGAGGTGCTATTTCCCTCTTTTCTCCCCTAGGATTTTATACCTTTGCATTTTGGTGTTTTTCTTCTTGAATCTCTGAGTTTCCTTCAGTCCCTGCCCCAACAATCCTACTTCTGTCTATAATTTTTACCACACTTATCTTGCAGACCTCTGTTCTGCAGAGTTTCTCACAGCTATTTTTCAGAGGGAAGTGATTTAATGAGAAGTCCAGAACAAGATGACACAGCTGTGTCAGATCAGAGATGCGCCTTGAATCCTCAGAGTGCAGAGCTGAGCCCTAGAGGGAGGAAGGTTACAGAGGGAGTGTGTTACAGCAGAGCTGGCCCACAGAGACCAGGATCTATAGGTAGTGGCAACTCTGTATTTTATCAAATTGCTCCATATACACAGCCTACGAAACCTGACAGAAATGGGCAGCCAGGAGGTTTCATGAGATACTGCTTATATTGGCTGATGCTGTGCATAAGAATTCTGTGCACTGGATTAAGGTGCAGACCATGCTGCACTGGGAAATGTCACCTCTCTTGCCATGTAGAGGTTTTTTGCCAGTTCCTCAAGGGGCCAAATTTATTCTTCCAAAGGCAACCTCTAGAATGGAAACAGCCACAGATCATTCACCTGCAGCTGCCAGGGTGCCATTTGCTAGCCCATGTTACTAGTGTCTACAGCAACATTTAACAGAAGTAGTTGGTAAAAGAGCTGTATGAAGCTTTTCTGTGTGATTGATGTCCTTGATGGCATATTGCATGGCATTTATCTGTCTCATATGAATAGGGAAGAAAGGGAGGAAGATAAAGTAAGATACATTTGTATCTCCCAAACAACGTCAGGGTCTGTGAAAGCAGAGAAGACTAACGGGGAAGGTTTATACTGAAAATATGGGAGGACCAGTAATAGAAAAATATTTCTTCTCTTGTTAGGGTCTGGGTAAGCTGCAAAGCTCCTTGCCACAAGGTGATATGAGTGCTGAAAGCCTGCGTAGGTTCGAGATAAGATGGGATAAGTTCTTGGGAGATAAGTCCATTGAGAGTCATAGAAAATGTGCTTCGCGTCAGAGGTCTCTGAGTCTCACATTACTACAACTTGCAAGAGGCACTGAGGAAATCACTTGTTTGCTGCATTCTTACACTCCTCCCTAGGTATCAGAAGAGAGGGACCTTTAATCTGATCCAGCATGACTGCTTTTCTATTTTTGTGTACTGTTATGATTGCTCTGTGATAAAAAAGGGACTGTTTTGAATGTCCTTTGCTGAAAAAAGCACTCCTTATTTGTTATGATCAACATGAGGATGCTGTTTTTTAGAGGCACAGCAGGTATGGCCACTCTTCTGTTGTCAGTCCATTGCTCAGCAGGCCACCAGTTCAGGAGATTGCTTTATATTTCTACTTCTGGTTCATGGATATTTAGAAGGTGGGAGGAAGATCCCTAATGTGAATTTTCTAAACTCATCAAGGACATGGATTGGACCCTCTCCTTACCTCTGCCCACTTGGCACTCTCATTCATGCTCCCAGGTGAGCGTGGGAGGGAAACTCCAAATTATAAGGGATAATATCAGAGACTTTTCTGTGGAAAGCACCTGATTATCAGTGGAGTGTAACCTGTCTATATAGTGAAATGATGCTTTTGAAAGCATGTCTGATGGTGATCTTGATTTTGTATTTCATACATGGTTTCTACCACCAGACTGCCAAAATCTGGTCTGGCATCTCCCTACGTCCCTTCTTTCCCTTAGTAGCCTAAAGGGCTCCATTTTCTGACCACTGTCACTAGTGTCCCTCATGCACAAATACAATTCTTCATAGACGTCCCTTGAAATCCTAATGAAAACTTGAAAAAATGACAAAATATGCCACAGAACAGAACTTTGAACTCTGTTGCTTATAATGTTCAGCTATTTACAGTGATCTGCAGCCTGGCTACATCTTAGCAGAAGGATAAGAAAAAACTCCAAGAAGTAGGAAGAAATTTCAGGTTCTGTGGGCTTGACTGTCAAATCTTCATATCTCCAGTGTCAGTAAAGGCGCTACTCCTACCTTTTTCTTTCCCCAGAGGTCTGTGCTTCTCTCAGATCAGACTGCACTGCTGACATTTCTAATTATTCCCAATGGAGGTTGTGCTGAGTGTTCCTTAACAGGAGAAGGGAATGCATGAAAAATGAGGTAGGGTGTGACTCTAAGTAAAATACTGGGAGACTACAGGTAGCTATCAAAAGAAAGATCAGTAGAGCTAACGAGGTTTGCCACTCTTTTCACTTTGATGACGATTTGTCCTTTCTACTAGTTAGCTAAACTTCAGTGAAGACACAAGGTACCTCCAGGCTAGTAACTGTATCACACATCTCTTGATCCTACATTCCCCTCCATGTGCCTTATGGTGGGTTTAGACAGCATAGCAAATCCGTCAGCAGGTGTGGGTCTCCCCACCACCTTGCTCTCCACCGGTGCCCCTGAGGAATCTGTGCGTTCTCATAATCTGTGTCAGCTGGTGCAGAAAATTCAGGGGAAAGTGGAAGTCTTTGTCTGCAAAGTGTTTTGGGGTGCCATTGCCAGTTCCTTGTGACAGAGAAAAATGACTTATTTGTGAGCATAGGGGAAATGGCAATAGCTTGAAGCTACTGTCCCAGGTTAGGAACTCTGAAAAGCCATGAGTGTGGAGCAGCACGATGGTGATGTTGACTGTTCTTCTGGCGCCCAGGACACAGCCTTGGTTCTTACCGTACAAAATACCTGACAGCCAATGGAGACCCAGATGTTCTTGGTCAGGGTTCTTGTGAGTGCTTGCAGACGGGGTATGGGGGGTACCTCTAATGTTCTAGTACATAGAATGGGGCAGGTGACAGGCCCGTGTCTGATGGTTGTTTCCCACACATCTTTCACATGTCTGATCATTGTTTCCCTCTCATTAGGCTAAGTTCCAGGGTGGCAGTAGCGTTTCTTTACATCACTAGAGAAATGTGAGGATACATACTTCAATCATTTTGTGAGCCATTCAGATTTTGTGGCAATGCAGGTCTGAAGTACTTCAGTCAGTAAGGTACCTGTCATTCATGGCTACCATGGTAATGTATGTAAGGACATGGTATTCCCGCAAAGGCAGAGAAAATTCTTACAGCCCACTGTTGCATATATGCACATTTTGTAACTGTGGGAAAACACCTGGAAAGGTGTGCTGCTGAGATAAAGCTGAAAGTCTTTTGCTTCCCAGTCACTTGTAGCAAGAGTACTGTATGTTACCTGCTGTCGTTTGACCAGCTCACTTGAAAAAAGGGATCTTCTAGTAGGCTTTTGCTACTGCGTCGTTACTATTGGCAGGTTACACTCAGTTTATGTGGAAGCCAAAGTGTGACGTTATTACTTAGTGTTGGGGACCACCTACCAATTTCACAGCTAAGCCAAAAATCTAATGGAAAGTAGGCTTTGTTGTAAAATCTCTCACACCTTTTACAGACAGCTGTTGCTAGAACACCTGGAGAGCAACTTTCGCTCAAATACTTATGCTCGCCTTGTTGAGATGGAAACCAGAAGGGATGAAAATCACATCTGAGCTTTACACTTGTAAGTGAGGGTGAAATTTAGTCACCTGTCTTGATGGAGCTCACTAGCACTTTACTGTTATTCAAGGAGCTTTGTTAGTACTCGACGGTGCATGGGCCAAAAGAGAGCTAAGCTGCCTTTCTTAAAGCTGTGCTGCTTCTGCCATGCTTTTCTAACTCCTCACTGGACTGGATGTTTTGTGATTATCAGGCATACATTATGCAGACACGTTGAATAAGATGACCCCATTTTCCTGACTTAGAACCACATTTTTGGTGTTTAAAATGGGAAAGGCAGTGGCCTTAGTTTAGAAATGAAAGACTGGGTGCGTGGGGTTGCGAACGTCTGTATTGTAGATTCATACACTGAACACTTAACAGTGTTGACTCAGGGCCTCTTCTTTTCCAGCATGGACTTGTTGAGCTTAGTGTAATGTGGGACTTTGAAGTATGAGGTGCTTTGCAGATGCATGTTGTATACGACATCTGAGATCAGTGTGTGTAATAATCTCCCTTGGTATGTTTGGACCAGGATATGCTTTCCTGCTTCCCACTGCTGTGTTGATCTTACATTTTATGGCCTGATTTGTCTGTCCCAGATTTCCACCTTCCATTACGGGACTTTTCCTCTCCCTTTATAGTATTTCAAACCTTTTTTCAGTTCAGCAAACATTTTGTTCCCCCCTCTGTCCTTCAAATAAAGTTTTCTTTGGCAGTCCCTGTCAGGATAAATTCAATAACTGTTTAACTCAGAAGGATCCCTGAGGAGGAAGCTGAGAGTCAAATGCTACAATTATTCACATTTTGGTGAGAGGAATCAGACTTCTCAGGAATCATTTCAAACAAAGCGGTAACAGTTTATTCCTGCTGGGTGGAAGCAGGAAGTGTGCTGGAGGGAACCCGATGGCCTCCTGAGCACCATCAGGAAGCATAAAATGGATGGGCAAGGAGAGGAAGAGAGAGAGGCATTAACGAAGAAAAATGCCTCATTTCCTCCCTCAAACTAATTGGAAAAATGTGTCAGTGGTTGTGGCAATGGTAATTTCTCAAGGTGGTAATAGCTGCAGCCTGTCCTGAAGCGGGACTGGCCACAGATTGGACCTCTACCCAGAATGGCTGCGATTAGTGAAAATGATGGCAGCTTTGTTTATAATATAAATACACACACACATACATATATATATATAAAACCACACCTACATATACTTATGTGAGGGGGGTTTTCCACTCGGGGTCTATGCCTCATTTCTAGTAATTCTTGACTATGCGTACATTTGCAGAATAAGAATGATAAAATGTAGCAGAAAATATTTTTTTCTTTTTCCTTTTTTTTTAAGCTGTAATTTAATGCACTGCCTGTTTTGTGTTCTCATACCCACTTGAGGGTATCTTGCTCTATGAAAATGTAGGGAGGCATGGAGGGAGAACAGACGTGGTGTGACTCTATTGGTCATAATATTTTAGAATAAAAACAGAATTGCTTAGAAATACTGATGCAAGTTCTGGGCAAAAAATGGAAATCAAGAGATTTCCTTTGACACATCAAGGTATGCTCACATCACCCACCCTCCGTAATCTTACTGAAACGTTGATAAGACCATTTACGTTTCCCTTATGAGCAGGGCCAGCCCAAATTCATATGTTGCTCACCTGGGCTGCTCTAATTCCATTGCTTAGCTGAAATCCTTGAATGGACTCTGTGCCAACAAAAATGCTCATCATAACTCCTCTCTGTCACAGCCTCTGGCCCTGAGATATCACCAGGCCAGGGAAGAGCCACAGGGCAAGAGTCAGCTTGTGATGGCTGGGACTGAAAGGGAGTTTCCTACCAGTTGGAGAGTCTCCTGCTCATGGGTGTTTCATACAGCCCCTTTATGCTGCCTCAGTGTCACAGGTCTCTTGCACGGGGTGGGAGAACTGGAGGGAGAGATGAAGAGATGCAGAGCACACACGTTCTTGACCACTGCATTATGTGGGAAAAACAATTCTCAAATTCTTACATGGAATTTCTTATAAAAGCTTGGTTCAAAAATATTCAGTTCCTCATATCTTCAATTATATTTTCTGTGCAGCAGATGATAAAAGCAAAATATATAGCCCAAGTGCAATGCACAGGTTCTCTTCTGAATAAGGGGATTGGCATCTGGCTTTAAGAAATCAGATTTGAATTATTTAGCCACTCCAGAGGTACTGACTCATATTCTGTCGTCATTTACTTGGCTCTTCATCCCCTTGAGACAGATAAATGGATCTCTATGTAGTTTTCTGTGTATATATGTCTTCTAGGTGAAACCTTTTTAATGGGCATATAGACTGAAACTATTAAATGAAAACATAAGTAGTAGGTTATGCCATATACCTAGGAAAGTTAATATGAGGGGGGAATCTAAAATTACAGATCTGGAGGTTTAACCTGTCGAGGTTTAACAGAGGCAGCAGTGTACTGAAAATTCACAAATCACCTACCTGGATTCTTAGCATAGTTTTGCTTTTATTAAAGACAGAAAAGACATTTCAAGAAGAGATCAAACAGCAACTCTCTGTTGTGAACTTCCCAAATGCACTCAGAATCCAGCAGCCTTTTAACACCTCTGAGCATAGCCCCTTTCTAAATTGAATGTATGTGCAAGTTAGAGAATACCTTGCAATAATGGATCACCTTCCACTTTTCTCATTCTCTTCTGGTAAATGTGAGCCTCAATTTGGAGCATGCAAATACTCAAAAAAAGGTAATGAGTTCTTCAAGTATCCATAGAGAAGCCATATTGTATAATATTGTATAAAGTGAATAAGGAAGAAAACCGAGAAAGAATGTATGGATCGCTCAGCAGCTGGGGAATTAGCAAACTGAAACAAGGTGGTTTCATTTCCAAGCCCCAGTATCTATTTCACACCATATAGAACAGATTTGGAGATGGAAGTAGAGCTCTCCTAGAGACCAGTGATTAGGATATTATCTTGGAAGGGCATGGGAACTGTGTTCAAACCTTTAATTGAAACCAGCAGAGCATTGCCACCCATGGCTTTTACTTTGCATCTGAGTACCAGAGGTCAATAATTTGTAAGCCATTGGAACAATTTGTCTTGGCTGTGCTCATTTCAAGGGCAAACTTGAGAGCAGACTCTAAACCAGGTGAATTGTCTTAGTGGTACCAAGCTCCTCCCATCTGCTATCTCTTTCCCCCTTTTTCTCTAAATGGATTATGTCCTTTCCATTCTAGGTTTTGTATATCATTTACACAGCTGTGTATTTTATATTTGCTTAAATATAATGACATTGGTTTCTACGGCTTGCATTCCCTAGGACTCACTAGCCAAGTCTTTGCTTCTACAGATGGCAGCAATGAGATCGTTGTGTGACCCTGGTTCAGCCAGCCAGCAACCGGCCAGTTTGGGTATGGCGTGGGAAAGCTCTCCTGCATGTTGGTATTGACCTCTACACATTCTTGGACAAGCTATACAGTTACTCTTTGCAGGCTGCACAATTACTCTTTGCTTGCTGAAGCAGCTTTCTGGACGGTAAATGCAATGATTAGGACAGAGAGAGAGATGGAGACACATCTTTGAGAGGATCAGAGATATTTGACTTCACAATTTCTTCTTCCTTTTTCTTTCTGTTACATGGTGAATCACCCACCTGAACCATGCTTTCTCACAGAGACCTCACTTCTGCTTTTCACGTGTGCTGATCTTCTTGTTTAATGCAATCACTGTGTTAGCCTGAAAACACTCTTTCTATCTGGAAGAATATAAAAAAAAAATAGGGCAGATCAGAAAGGAATGGGTACACCAGTACTATTGTTAGTTTGAGGTTTTTTTAGCTATTAGACAAATTTTTCAAAGTTACTTGATCTCTTGATTGCAGATTTAAATGTTAATTCTACCAGAGATTTGCTGCAAGCCCAGGTTTCCTGGGCAGATTCCACTCTGGAAGATTCTGTCCAGGTATGCTGTATAGCAACCGCTAGTGGCCCTGCCTGCTACAGGCAGTGAACATGCACAGAATGACTCTGCTTCTGATTAAGGCCAAAGATTGGGGAGTGGGAAGTACGGGGAATGGCCATTATTCAAGCATATATGACATTTGGTGTTAATTTAATTTTCTCTCACCTATTGCACAGTAGAACAGTGGAAAATACCAAGACTTTCCCTGAGGTGGCTGTCTTTCTGATATAGATGAAATATATCATATAAATTTAAGCAATAAAAATGAAAGTATGTATCTTTTAACTCTAATCTCAGCTAGTGCTTGTTCTGAGAAGAAGAAGGGAGGATAGTGATTATAGGAGGAAGGATTGTTTTATTTATGCTGACACTAACTTAAGTTAAGGTGGATAAAATATGGCAATTTGTTTCTCAGATTACTCATCGTATAATTTTTTGTGTTTCTTTCCTTACTCAATTAAAATCCAGCACATCTAGAAGATGTTTCTCTCTTGCACAAAACTGAATGTAGCTGGCAAGACATCAATGCATCGCTTAACTGGCTGTGAAAAGTAGCAGAGGCTCTGAGATGCTGTCAGTGTTTAAGAGGGCAAAGTGCTAAAAGAAAAATCAGTCAAATTCTCAGATTCATTATGACCCCTAAGCTGCCTGCCAGAAATGAAATGCCCAGTGGAAGTCAGCAGAGTGTGTTTGTGTGTGAATGTGTGTGTGATGGAAGTTGGAAATGTGTTTCTGTGTGTACAAGCAGAGGAAGGAAAGTAGAAATTGAAATTTCAGTCATAAATTCCCCTCTATTGCCAGGTGCATGCTGAGAGGTAGAAAGGACAATCCTGTATACAGGGTAGAATCTGCTTTCTTGAATTTTGAACAGAGTTTTTCTAGTATATTTCAGTGTTTCAGGGTAAGTTATAGTAAGAACATCACAACTTGATCTGTAGGTTTTAATATTGATCCTTCTTTATTCCTTCAGGGATGCAAAGGGCATCCCCTTATATGCTGACTCCCTCATCAAAACTATCCACACAGTGCATGTAGAGGGAATAAGTTGCTGTCTCGGAAGCAACTACCCACTGTAGAGAGGAAGGTCAGAGCCTTGGCTGCAGCCCTCCGGCGTGTCCTTTCTGCACAGCCGGAGCAGCCAGCCACCCTCGTGAACAGGCAAAGAGGACGGTTATGCCAGTGAGTACATCTTTGGGTAGCACTAGTAGGCACTGTCCTGCACACAGGGGTTGTTGCATGACCACAGCTGGGAACTGAAAAGGGAAGACCGGCATAACACTGAAATCTGGTGCCAGTGTCAGACTGCTCATGTTCATTGCTCCTGGTCAGTCGTATGTAGGTTACAATAATGTGTTATGCAGAGAGCGTGTATAGAATATTTTCACTAGGTAACATGCATTTTCCATACCCTCTTATTCTCTGTCCAGCTTTTCCTAGAGCAATGGGAGGGATGGGATATCCCATCTCTACTACTGATAGAGCAGCTCTGCAGTCGGCAAATGAAATACTTCCCCTGGCCCCTGTATAATTATCTCTATCTTGAGTCCTGGCCAGCAGGACTCATCTTCATTTTGCTAAGGGGACAGGCTGGAACTGGGAATGGCAGAATTCATTTATCACATTTTAATAGAGAGGCAGCTCAGGAAGGGAGGGACTAATGAGATACTTTTAAAGAAATTAGCCAGCTTCTATTACAAGGTTGTCTCCTGTGAGGCGGCTGCAGTGATGACGGATGGCATAGGGCATGGTCCCGTGCTCCTTCCCTGCCTCTTCCTTTCTCCCTCTGGGGGCTGCCCTCCAGTGCACCATCTCCCCTGATTACTTCTCCATTGCTGGAGTGGAGAACCCTTCATCTGCGATGCTGATGTCCAGCTCACGTATCTTCCTGAGCTCAGGATATAAAGCGACTGGGGTGTGTGGCACATCTTAAGCAATTAAGGATTCATATGTGAGACTGGAAGATGTCTCCTGCCCCTTGTGGCATATGTAGAGCAGCTGGGTTTTGCTGTTTTCTGCCTGATTTCTAGAAGCAGGCCCAGGAGCCCCAGCAGTTCTGCTGACTCAGCATTCACTCAGCATCCATTTGCCATTGCTCAAAGGTAGTTACTGAAGATTTGGTTCAGCAAGGCACTTAGAGGAGTAAGATTTTTTCCCCTCCATTCAGGGAAGCATGTAAGAACATGTTTTTCTTAAGTAGGTAATAAAGGCTTGCTGCCTTTGAAAGTACAAGTGGGTGCTCTTGCTCTGTCTTGAATCAGGTCACAAGACTGAATTTCCTTCAGAAGTGATAGTCTTGTACCGCTTCTTTTATGTACATTCAGATATTTTCACCTAGAAAGGGGGTTTTTTTTGTCTTTTTGCTTGCACATTTTTGTCTCCAAACATTTTCTGAACTTTGCTTCAAATAGAAAAATGGAATGTTCTTGTAACCGTTGAAAACAGTAAATTCTGCTTAAACCTCACAGGTTTCAAATGTGGCACTCGAGTTTGCTGCAGAAACTCACAAAATAGACAGTGAAAACAATCCTCAGCTGCACTGCAGCTTGCTTACCTATATAAATGCCAGGCTTTTCTCTTCAGTTTCAACATCTATCTCCTACGTGCTCACCTTGTATCATGGAGCGTATCACAGCTTCCACTCTCTTTCCTGCCTACATAAGGCATCATAGAGAGCTCTGCAGTGGTTAAAGTGAACGGATTTTTGTGTCTATAGACAGAGTAAACAACTGCTGACAGAATGGCCTAATCATCTTTAAAGTCATTAGCTTTAACTCTGTATCAATCATTCCATATTGCTGGGCTAATAATCCCTAATTATGAGCTGCTCCTGGTGTTAGCACTGCTAACTGTTTTCCATTTAAATGCAGATGTTCCCTGACCTCCGGCTTCCTGGGAAAAGGGAGATAACTCCTTCTTCTCAAAGTCAAAGGCAGGGGACAGCCTGTCCTTGTGGGCAGAGCACCGTGGGGCCATTTTCACCCCACCGAGGGCTGTGGGGGATTGCCTGCCCCGGTCAGGGCGGCCCCTCTGCACACCACAGGCAGTGTGTTTGGGATTATCGCTCTGGGCAAGCGGGGCAGAGCACGGTTCCTAGAGTTAATTAGTATTCCTATAGAGTTAATTAGTATTGCGGACACATCACTCTTAGTGTGGCGTTAATTGTGATGATATTGCAGTAATTTGCTGGCTATCCTTCAGTGCAAGCCAGTGGCTGAGTGGTCGGCGTGCGGTGCCTCGTTGGGGTGGAGCAGAGGAAAGGCCAAACATCTTTTGCCTGAGGTCTTGAAGTAGCTGGGACTGAGCTTGTGTGTTAAAAGGAATCAGGTATTTCTTACGTATAGATCTTGGTACAGCATGGTTTGCTAACATACAAGACTTGATTCACCTCCACCCACAGCTTTTCTCATACCCGATGTGGGTGCTAATTGCTTGCAACAGACAAGTTAGAGGAGCAGCAGACTTTCCCCGTTCCCAGAGATGGTGCTGTACAGCATCCTCTGCTCCCCATAGCTGGGCTTATAGTCCAGCCTGAGCATGAAGGGTGGGCGTTGGTGGGTGTTGAGGACTTTGATGGGTCAATTGCTTGTGTCAGCTCTGCAGGAGCCAGCGGAGGCCGGTAAGCAGGAACGCTGCCCGTGTACAGCCCTGCTGTGGGGGATTGCCTGCCCCGGTCAGGGCGGCCCCTCTGCACACCACAGACAGCGTGTTTGGGATTATCGGGTTTGCATCTTTCTGAATTCTTATTGCTTTGTCAGTGTTATCTCAGTCCTACATTATCCCAGCTAGCTATGCATTGATCATAGCCCATAGTTTTCTCCCATTCTCAAAGGGGATAAAATAGATATTGTTTTTATTATTTTTGCATATATGTATGCATTTTTTCATATGTCCCATGAAAGAGAAAGTAACTGTCCCAGGTTGATTTTAGTGTTTTGTTTTGACTTTGTATTTTTCTTTCAAAGGCACACAAAAATATATTAATTCTGAAGAGAAAACTTTTCCCTCTGAAAGAAATGGGGCATTCTCATGATATCAAAAAGCGCTGGCTCCTTTCTCTTGAAAATGAAGTCCTTTTGAAATCAACATTTTTATCAATCAAAAAGTATTGCAGAAAAGCATTTTCTGCTAATGCTTTATGATAAGATAAAAGAAGAATTGGAAAGGTAGTCCATTTGCCACAGCCACTTCACAGATTATGAGACCTTGTCACTGGGGTGCTGACTATGGCCGTGCCTTACTATGGTATATAGTTACCTGTTTAGAGGGAATAGTACTGGGAATGTATGATGCACTGCATGCATCTCACCACCAAATTATGTGGCAATGAGAGCCGTGGTTGCGCACAGAAGGCTATATTTGGTCCAAAGCTAGTAATTTAGATTTTAAACACCTTTTTTTTCTTCAGTGAAGCATCCACAAACTTCTGCTTATGGTATATTGGCTGTATATATGTGTGGTTTTGTGTATATATTTGTGTAGAATTTATATTATTGTCTCCTGTGTAAGCTGAGCCTCAGAAAATCTTCACTCCTTTACAAGTATTGTTCCTTGAAAAACAAATCTTTAGAGACTGTGTATAAAATCAGTTTAGAAAGATATCATTTGGCCCAAAGAAGTCAATTATAGGTGAATGGAAACAAGTGATTATAGGGAGGTCTATAATAAACTTATTTTTTTTTATTTGCGTGTATGTTCAACTTGTAATGCTGCTAAATCAGGAGAATTAAAAATAATTATTAAAAGTGACTCCTTGAAAACTGACTTTTGACATTTTTTTAATAAGCAAATGACAATCATTTGACTTTTCACATTGTTTTAATAGGCAAATGAGAAAACTTGGGGTAGAGGAGACTATTTCTTATTTTTCTTTGTGGGCTTTTGCAAGTTCTGGACTCAACACGTAAATATATTAGGCTCTGTTTAGTGGTAATCTGGAGCGTAGGACTGGGCAGGTTAATGAAAGAAATACATTTCTTCACACTGTTATCTGGCCTTTGAAAAAGTAATTAAATATACACGATTGTTTATACTTCTTTCTGAAAGTGATTTCACCAGTAAACTTACTTTATTTTGTTGCAATGTTTATCTTTGTCCGTTTAATTTCTGTTATACCAGTCTTGTGAATAATAAGGAAATAGCTTTTGGAAAAATGATCATGTTCCTCAATTAGTATTATTACTTCAGTTTAAAGAGGGAAAAAAAGGTTTCCAACTTCACCATTTCTCTTTAATTCAAAAATCAATGAAATCCATTCAAAATAATGAGTTACTGTAAAAACCTGAAGATAAGAAGATAAAACATGACAAAACTCCCATGCATAGCAAGTTCAGATGTTTAAACACTCTTACATTCATAATATTTTTTACAAGGCTTTTTTTTTTTCATTTCTTTTCATGGATAGGTCAGAAACCATGATTTGTATTGTATTTTTATAAGCGATATGAAAATTCCATGACACCATGTTTATTTAAAAAAAAAAAAAAAAAGAATTCTGATACTTACTGTCTCCGAACAGACTGAAAGAGTTCCAAGAGTTTTTTTTTTTGTTTGAAGATAAATAAATGGATTGTAAAAAATTATCAATTAAAGTAACTTGCAGACAGATTTTAAACAATTTTTCAAAACTCAGAGAAGAATTTGGGTCAGTTTCTGTATAGTCTGGGCCTACATATCAGATCATGACTTATTTTATCTAGTTCTGCTTATGAAGTCTACAAAAATAGTAACTTTCTTTCATAATGGGAATCTTTTATCTAAACTCCCATGTACACTGTGGCTTTGGCAGTACAACTTCATTTTGACTGTGATGTTTTATATATCTCTGACAGATGAAGCTTTGCACACCTAAACACAGCCGGTATCTCAGGTAGTTTGACATTGAACTAGAACATGGAGGACACAATGCTGTTGAAAGAGGTATAAAACCTATGTTAAACAGAAAAACAAACCTGCTTAATGATGCAAAAACAAAGGCCAAAATAATCTCTACTTTAAGAAAATTCGATACATTCCACTCAATATATGGATTCAAGAAAATTCAACTTTTGCATAAAAGCACCTGAGAAGCCAATTAGGCTTAAAACCCCATCTTCTTAGCTGTCAAGCCTTCTTCGCTTGCAGTGGTGCACAATATGCGAAGAATCCCACTGAAGTTCATGGAACTGTTTCTAGTGTCTTCAGTGGACTGTTGTTCAAGCACTCCTTGGAGGCTAAAGAACTCGTTGAGAAAAATCTAGCTTCTCTGGTTTAATTTTTAAAAGATGTAGTTCTCATGAGTTTTGCTAAGGCATTAAAGGTTTAAAAAATTCTCTCTAGACAAATTAAATGCTTGTAAGTAATATTTATTCTTGGAATGCGGCAATTGTTCCTGAAATTACTTTGATGAATATTGAATTGTATCTATTTTTAATGCATTGTTCAAAGCTTTTACAGCCCTGTTCAATATTTATTCTTCTTCTAGCGGTCTACTGACATACTGAGATTTTGTATGTCACACCATGGCAAAAGGTAGAACAATATAATTATTACATAGGATGTAAGTTTGTATACTGACAACCTCAGTGGAGAGCACACCCACACTGTCACACTAACTGGTCACGAACGGTAATTACTTCTCTCCTCATTATCCCTTCCTCTATTGGAAAAACAAGAGAAACATTACAAGGAGGTTGGCAAGGGTGAAAATAAAATCTGTTGTTCAATAGCACTTGTTATTTCCATCTAAAAAAAAGGGCTGACTTTTTGGGGGGAGTAAGAGGGGAAATTTGTTTTCAATAAAAAGTCTTGCTTGGCTGGCTTCCTCATCTGGAGCCTCAGATTCAAACATCTTCCATTCTGAGGCAAAATCACCATTGAGACTGGCTCGAGGGATCAGGCTTTCCAGCTCCCTGCTGCAGAGCTGAACATGGAAGATCTCTGACTTCCTGACTCTAGTGTCCATCTCTAGATGCAGTTCCCCAAGTTTGTTCCCACGTGGTTCCCAGTCTGTTCCCTAGGTCCCACAGGGTTGGGACCTGGAAACAGAGGTGAACTGAGACCTCCTGGAAAACTGCAACACTGAATGTTTTGATTATTTCAGACCATCACTTATGGACTTTACTTTCAATTCTCTCATTCTGGAAGCTACAACATTCATTCTGAAATTGGATGAAGTATTTTCACAAGTTCACAGCTTCCTGAAGATTGGGACTTCAGACTTTCAGTTACTTCCAATCCTTATCATATCCGGTTCATCTCAATACATATGCTGACGTAAGGATGCTATGAAGAGGTGGCAGCACTAATCTGTCATTCCCAGAATCATTCTGAGCTCTTTAAGCAAAGACAGATTTCAATATCTGATATCAGTTAGTATTCAGTAAAACTGCTAGATGTTACTACCAGTTACGAGCCAGGTCCTTGGTTTTGATGGAGTGACTTAATATCTTAATGAGTACGTTGTGCCCCTCATGCTTTTGCCGTTTACTTCAGTCGGAAGTTTCCTCAGCAGTTCCACCAGACTCTGATGATTCATTGTTGTTTAATTTATCAGTTTGATAGTATATTTTCCCTTCTAACATCTTAGCTGCTAACAGCATCTTTCTTTGACTGTTATGAAAAGAAAGGGTCTGAAATAAACACCTCCCTAATGCCTTTGCTGGTGAAGACTAAACACATTTTTTCTGCAATGTCTTTATTTTCTGTGGATTATCCTTCTGTTTCTGGGAGTTCACGATTCTCTTGTTCTTGAAAGACTGGATAATATGAGCTGAACAATATTGTTGTTTGAGTTTGCCTTCTTGTTTAATTGGTTTTTAATTTCCCTTTGCCCTTCATTTCAGTCTTCCATGCACAAGTCTACCACTTGGTAAACACACCAGTACATTTGCAGTGCAGGCTGCCTCTCAAAGTGCAGGAAAAATAAGCAGAGAAAGTTTTAAATGGAAAAAATAAATAACAAGATTTCATTCTCTCTGCTTGCTTTTATGTGGGACTGTAAACATCTTTTAATAATGAGGAGAATGAGCTCTCCAGCCATCTTCAATTCTTACATAGATATATTTATCTAAAGTCTTTGGCGATTCTCTTGCAAAGGAATATTTTTTTTTTTTGGCCTTCTTGTGCTGGCATATAGTCAGGAAAAGTGTCAGGCTAGATGTAATGTGAATAATGAGAATAAGCCTCGGAATATATATGATTGCGAGAACAAAGCCCAGAAAGCTGGGGGGAGCCAGCTTTTGCCCTCCACCTTCACCAGGATAAATAAGAAGAGCTCAGAGTAGGAAGACACAAATACCAGGTATCAAAATCATTAATAATGCAGTTGCCATACAATATATTACTTGTAAATTCCATTTAAAGGGCATGTCACACCATTTAGTACAATCCATTAATCAATAGCTTACAGAGAAAGAAACCATCTATCTTGGTCTGTTCCTCAAATCTAAACTTTTAAACAAGGAGAGATTTGTTCAAGTTCAGTATTAACTGTTCCAAAACAAGGGAGCTCAACCAACCGAAAAGGACCAAAGGTGGTTGTTTATTTTCAGCATGGGTTGATTTCTGTATGAAATGAATCATCTGATTTATCTCTTCCCTGCTTACCACCATGAATATGTTATGGATCTCTGTTAAATTACAACAATATTTTCCCCCACAAAATGAAATTAAAATATAAATCAAAGCTACTTGCTAATGGTGAGCAGTGTTAGTTGGATATCTTGGAAAACATACTGTAACAGTCAACAGGGTAGAATGGTCTGATGGTCCATTTAGCCTCCACCAGACCCTAATGATAGTTTTATTAGAGACTGGAATAAATTTCTCACAATGCACCTGGGTGTGCTATAATAATAGGAGAAAGATAGTTTTTCCACTGTGCTGAACTGAATCTGCTGTAATCTTTCAATTTTTGGACTTTGTAATAGCATTGCACACTGGCATATGAACATGGTTGTCTTTGTGCCTGTTTGTGGACCTTCAAGAAAGTGATATGGAGAAAGCAAACAACTGGCTGCAAAGCACCTACCGGAGCCACGGATTTACAGGATGTCATGTCTGAGGCATAGTGGCACTGTGCAGCACCAGCACAGTGAGCAGCCACATAGTCGGACTGCCATTCGTTGACAGAGCTCTTGTCTCGTTCTTCAAGATGGTACAAGACATACTTCTGTCCTCCCCTTAGCTGGTTGCGGGCTGCTGTGGATATGGTGACTTTGTGACCCATTCCTTCTGCTGGCTTTTAATCTTGAGAAGCACCATTGGTTCTCTTTTCATCATGTATGCTGTAGTCCTGTATACATTCAATGCAAGAAGATAGCTGAGCCAGCAGAAGAGTTGCATTAGCATTTGATGAACTTGAGCCTCCAACTTAGACACAGAGCTGGGATTTCACTGAGCCAATGTAACAGGACCACATTTACAAGGGACCCATCTCGTCCTTTCTACTTCTCCAGATACTTTTGGTTGCAGGATTAGGTGGGGCAGAAAAAGATCAGGTCTGTGTGCTACTGCTGGTATGAATGGGGTTACAGTGGCTGAAGCCCATTCCAGGAAGGATGGATCTCTGAATTGCTCATGAGGCTCACACTGGTCCGGTCTCCCGAATAGCTCTGAAGCAAACATGAACTTAGGAGTCTGAAGAAAGAAGCAATGGCCTAGCTACTTTGCTGGATCTTGGACTTCAGTCTGAAAGCAGACGGAGATATAGGAACCAGGGCAATGGCACATGCTACTGTCTACTACTTCCCACCTTTCATGAAGAAAAGGTTTGCATTTGGGTGATTCTGTGTTTTTTTCTTTCATCTGCTCTGAATCCTCTTCTAAACCAAGCAAAGAGTGGGCTGAGTCAGAGAGGGTCAAGGGTTTGCTCCTTTACTTGTGCCCTCTCCCACTTCACTGGATGACTCCTGGCATTTTATTGAGAAAGCTGCATAGTGTTTGAACTCCTTATTGATTAAAAAGGGGAAAAAAAGAAAAAGAAAAGAAAGAATCCATACAGTGAGGTCTATGTATAGATACCACTGTGCATCAGCACAGGGAATACAATTAACCTTAGAGAGCCGTAGCAGTAAAAAAGGAACAGAACGAACAAATAATAAAGCTGGCTCTGCACTCTACCATGGTGTCATGGACAGATTGTGCTGGAAAGCATCAGCACTGCGGAGCTTTGGGGTGAGGAGGGTTAATTATCTCTCTGTGAAACATTCATTACAGCACCTGGAACTACACGGAACTCACTGGGCTGCAAGTTCGCTGAGAGGTTCATGATCCTTTGGAGAAAACCCAGTGTCATTCTGGCATGAAACCTTTTCACTTCGCTCCCCACTCATCCAGAGCTCTGCCTCCTACATGCTGCCGTGCTGATGCTTTTTCTCTGCTTATTCCTGTGATTTTGGCTTGGACTGTCGTTTGCTGTGTTTGTGCAATATGTAGCACAATGGGGCCCTGAATATTTGCATGGAGCCTCTGGGTGGGAGTGTGATACAAATAATAACGCTCCTGAGCAGCCAGGACATTTTGGCTGTGCTGTCTTTCAGATCGCATCATTTCTTCACACTCTTCACTGACTGGCCGTACTCTAGCATGCTTGTAAGCTTCTTGTCCTCACCTTTGAACCCTATCTTGCTTTTGCCCTTTCACTCCAGTTTTAGCTCTTACTAACTTGCATTACTCCATAAGGCTGGCTTAATTGTCTGATTTTTAATCACAAAAATTTCTCTGTGTTTTCATTTGCTCACCTACGCTTTCGCAGAGCAGTTCAAGCAGTCAGCAGAGACTTGGCTGTTACAGCCTTCTTCCAGTTTCATGGTCACTGTGATGCCTACAGGAAATCTGACAGGTAAAGATGAGCAAGGAACTGGTCAATATATACATAAAAGATCTTAAAGACAGCCTCGCACTGTACAAGTGGAACTCAAGTCATAGCTCTGGGGTATTTCTGAGATTGCCTCCACCACCTTCTTTTCATCTCTGCAGCACAAGGGGCTGCCTTGCTCTGCTGGATGCTCCAAGTGCGTGTGGGGCTGCATTGCAAACCAGTATTCAAAACAACCTCCATCTTTGCTTTTTCAGGATTTGTTTGGAGAAGGTTTGAATCCTTTCCTAAATTATGTAGCAGATTGACTGGTGATGGCAAGAATTCATGTCTCTTCATCACAGATTACACAATAAGCTCTGTTAGGGTAGTCTCTGAGGGCTGGGATGCATAGCTTTGTAGTCTTTGAGGTCAAGGACAAAATTAATTCTATTTCTTCCACCTGCTGGTATTATTTAAAAAGAAAAGGGAGAAAATGGGATTTCGTTATTTAAAATAAAGCATTACAGCCTGGAATTTGTGATCTGGTCAGCTGGCCCTCAGAAAGTCAACTAGATCAACCTTGCTTGAGCAGGAAAGGCAAAAAAAATATCCCATATGTGAATCTTCCCAAAGTTTACCTGGGAGTTAGTGACAAATCCACTCAGCTGAGTGGCATAAAGCTTGCAACTCTTGGGAAGCCCTGCAGTTTAATTCAGTTACCCAAGGAATTTGTGTTCTTCCAAAGTTAAGTCCCAGCTGGCTGGGTATTTTGAGAAGCGTGTCTGAACTTAGACATGTAAATCTCAGCTAATCTTCCTCTCTGCATGTGAGGTCCCTGCACTTCCCTGCAGAAGTCAAGAGAGAGAAAATCGAGACACAACAGGGAGAGGACTGGAGACTGTGTCAGGACAGAGATGAGATCTGCTGTGTCAGTGGGAACTAGATTAGACAGGATTTAAGGTTGTAACTCCTGAGGACAGAGATGACAGGGTTTTGCCAAAGGTTCAGGGAAACTGTATAAAAAGCGAGACGTGGGAGATCGTGAGTAAGAAGAGACTGAGGATTAACAGTAAGTGAGCAAACAGTAGGAAGGAATAGAAAAACATGGTCAGATGAGAGATGAGGTACAGAAAGGGTCAGAATTGAGCTGTGACTTGAAGGTAGGAGGAAAAGAGGAAAACCAATAAATACAGAGAAAGACATTCACTGACAGTGTTCCAAGGGGATTGCTTAATATCAAAGGCCATGTTGTCTGCCATTGCCTCGTAAATAAGGCCAGTAATCCAGGCTGAGATTGCAGACACTGGTCCACTTAAGGGAAAATAACCTAAGGGCAACAGTGAACAGCTTCAGGAAAGTCACTGTGGACACTGGTGCTAGTTCAATGGGCATAGAAGAAATGTTTGGAAGGATTATCTGTAGAGCAGGAAAGACAAATGTGAAACTGAAGAGGATGGAGGAAAACAGGCTGAGGAAAAGAGACAATTTCTGTTCCTCCCTATTTTCTGGAGCATCCAGGAAAATGTGAACGTTGCTGTGTGACATCTTCAGAGCTGAGAAGCAGATGCAGAACATGCTGTAATTACACAGCTCTGGTCTTCTTTGGATCTGCTGATGGCATGCCACTGTGGCTGCGAAGGCCTAGCAAAGCCACAAACTTCAGCTTGTCTTTAATTTGTTCTTTTCTTGTGTGAAAACCATGGAGTCTGAGCCTCACTGCATTTTTACTTCAAAATGGTTAAAGTAAATTAGGTCTCAACTTGTTTTCCTCCAGCCTGTTATCCAAACTAGTCCCGTATGCAACCCACAAAATCAAAGAGCTGCCTGGTACAGTAAAAAATTGGCTTCTTTTTTTGCATTTTTAGTAGATTAATAACAGCATCATCCTCATTCAGCTAACAACGATTCTAGTTTCCTCTCCACTCCAAAACTTCATGTAGGTATGGAGTCAGCTAGTGGGTCACAAAGTGTGTGCTACATACCCCAAAAGATTTTCAGAAATGCTTGTTACCCAGCAAATTTCCTGAACTTTTAGCAACTTAGCACCTTGTTCTCCTTACTATCTGGTTGTCCCAAAATGGAATGCTAAACTTCAGCAGAAAACTCCAACAATAAATGTAAATTTTATGCTTTGATGCATAAATCATCAAATAGATATTGAGTGTTAATGATTATTTCATGTATTATTACTGTTACCTGACAGTTTGATTGTATAAATGACCTTAAAATACCTTCCAATGCAGCTTGCCTTTCGAAGATTTTCATGAGGGCGTGAGGGAGGCAAGCTATCAAAAAATGAGGCAGAAGTATTAGTGGCATGGCTGGAATACTTTGCATTATGAAGAATAATTTTGTGTTATCTGTTTTCAAAATCCAGACTAAATATTTTTCCCTCTTTTATTTCATCACTCCCTTTTTAAAACATTTCTAAGGTCCCCAAGCTTGAGGATATGATCAGGTCAGCACTTGTAATGCCACAATGCCTTCAAAGAGGAAGTACCACCAGGAATGAGAAGCAGTTGTGGACTATGCCGACATTGGTGCTGCAATACAAAAAAATAAAAAAAAAAAGCATTTGCACAACCTAACAATTAGCCTGTTCTGCTGTACATTGCAGTAGACTACAAGTCTACACCTGGGCAGCCGATGCAAATATGCTGAGGGGAATCACAAGGTTTTATGTAATGTTTCCCTGTTCTCCACTTGAAGATGGACAGAAGCAAGAAAACAAATAAATGGCAGGTGAAGTCCTTGCCTTTGAATTCAAGCCTGAGGTGACTAGTGACTTTATATTTGATTTCCAGCAAAACGCCACACTATGCTAGGTCTCAAAATTTTTATTTGCAAAGTAGAGTTAATGCAAATTTCTTAGCCCATTGCCAAGTTGTGAAGAACATGTTTCGTGATGGTGATGGTGATGACAGTAGCATTTTTAAGGGAGAAATCATGGAATTCTTCACAGCACTTGAAATTTATTTTTTGGTATTATTATGAAAGCAAAAAAAATACCACTTCCATTATTTAGAATGATTTTGATGCAACTGAAATGGAATTTTATAGGACAACAGTGCAATAAAAAAGGGACATTCAACCCTCTCCTCCTGCTCCAACCAAAATTATATCACAAGGATACACCAAGTGGATGTAGGTAATGCAGCTAGAAATTTCCAGAGGCATTATGCTCATTTCAAAGGACTAATATTTTTTCTGTACATTCTGAACAGTGACTAAAACTGCATGTAGGCTTTTCTTTGCTTTTTCAAGGAATGTGAAAATCACATCCTTAAAGTTTTCTAAATCACGGTCCTAAGATCAGTTGATGTCTTTTCCTTCATTTGCTGCAACCATAATTAGTTTATTGATTAGAATAATGCCACTGGTGAATGCCTTATAATTTCTTTTAATTAGAAGAAAGCCTGTTAGTTAACAATGGAAATAATTAATCTCCTTTAAAGACAAGACTAGAAAGGAATAGGTTGCATGCTCATGAATTTTTTGAATGAAAAAAAGATAAAAAATAAATAACATGCTCTAAATTAAAGCTAGAAGGGAAGGGGAATGCTACCATCCTCCTCAGTTTTCAATATTTCTTTTGTTTAAAAATAATTTGTGCCAACTTTCTGGTAAAAACATCATTCAGACAGCTTGCATTTTGGGCAAGAATCGAGCTAAAAGCATGCATTCAGCTTGATCTGGTAAATCAATGGGAGTAGAAGGTGCTTAGGAAATAAGTTGCACCTCTCATCTGTCAGTTTGGCTTGTGAAGCTCCATATGCTTAGCAAATTAGTTGAAAACTAAACTCCTGATTCAAAGCTGTTTAAAAGGTTGCCACAGACTTAAAAGAAGTTTGGATTGGGCTTTGAGAACAGCACCCTTATTTAAGCCATGTAGTGGTATTTTTCCCTCTTGGGTAGCTACAGTGATGCTCAGGATGAAGAGCGATTCAAGCTGCAGAACCCAGCTGGGGGTACAGGACTGTCCTGGAGTTGGACTAACTGTTTCTGCATAAAAGAAAAATTAATTCCAAAATGTCTATATCCTGGTCTGGTTTAAAATTATTTTCCCACCTCTTTTCTAATTATGCACTGCAACCACTCTTTTAGGTTTCCTTGGGTTCAGATGTAAAATAGCTGGCCTGTCAAAAGGTAGGATGTGACTGAGCTAGCTCTAGTCCAGCTGAAGTGTTAGAAATTTCATTATTAGACTTCTTTCGGTCAAAAGGCAAAGTGAGTCGATTTGTGCTGTCTAGGTTTCAGGTTTGTAGGTACAGAAAATCTGAATAGATTCAACAAAACCAAAAAGTCCTATTTTGTGAATACTTTTTGTTCCAGAAATTGAGGAGTACTGGGGATGCATGAACCTGGCAGAGACTTTGCTGCTCCGAGGAGCTAGGTTGTCTGCAGAAGGGGCTCTGATGACTGTGTCAGTATAAAACCCTAAAATTAGAAAAGAGTTTAGATTGGTTGCTTTTCCCAGAACTGAGGATGCAGAAACCTTTCCTTCTGTAGATCAGATATAGAAATGCGAGTGGATCCTTCCACGAAACTGAAAAGGTTTTTTTTCTCCACAAGCTTTTTCCTTTCATTAGAATAGCAAATGGGCAGAAAAAGGCACTCTTATAAGGCAATACTCACAGGTGTCACTATCCCCAAGCCCTTTTTCATGATGAAAGTCTGTTTGGTTTCCATGTTTGGGCCAAGTTCTTTTCTATACTTGCGGAGATAACGTGAAGCATTCTGACCTCAATTCATCAGTTAATGGGGCTGTACAATAAAGTGAAACTCTCCAACAGAGAAGAATGCTGCAACCACTGTTTGTGATGTGCAATGATATGGCTTATTCTCTGTTGTCAAGCAGAGAAGGGGATGAACTCTTCATCTCATCTGTAGGAAGCAGGGTACTTGGAAGCCTCTGGTAAATCATTTATTTTGATGAGCTCGCTTTCATTTGAGCCTGCAGCATTTGATATTCTTCAGTTACTCCCTTACCGAACACCGTTGAGGCTGTGAGTGAATTGCCATTCATATATATCAAGTGATGTGTTTCTGCACTCGTGTAGTACCCGCCGTCAAGGATCTCAAAATACTTTACAAACTTTAATGAGTAAGGCTTCACAGCACTCCTGGGAGGTGCAGAAGTACTGTTAACCCAATTTAATAGATAAGGAAAGCAAGATGCAAAGAAATCAGTAGATACATATTCAGACCCCTGCCTCCACCTGCATATATATTTTGCAAACTTTTGTTCATACATAAAGAAAAAATTTGATACCCCTAGAAATGCAAATTGAAAGTTGTGTTTACAGGTTCCTTTGGGAGAAAAGGATTTTGTGAGTGTACATTTCAGTATTAAGGCATTCAGAAATCTTCCAAATTTTTGAGTAGGCATACAGGTATTTGCAAAACAAACTCAAAAATCCGGAGTGCACCCAAGGGCTCTTTTTTTTCTATGCACACCTGGAAGCTGATTTGGGGCTGACAGCTGTCACATAACCAGGAGAAACACAGCTATATCTTCTGCAAGGGAATAGGGCTCACTGGGACAAACTGCAATGGCTTGAGATGGTCTGTTTTAAATTAGCAAGTGTCTCTTGCAGGGGTCAAGGCTCCTCAGAAAATTGCTAGTCCGGTTAGTCATTGAGATTTTATGGTACGGAAACATACACTATTTTGAATTATTTGGGCAATAGTTTTCCTGTAAGAGTCACCTGTGAGTCTCCTGGGAACACTACCTCTTTCCATTTTCCACTCTTGCCCCTCCAGGTGTGCTGAAAAGCCCTGGGAACTGCCCTGCCCTCCTCCTGCCTCGGCACCGAGGGAAAGTGCCGTCCAGCTGATTCGGTACCATTCCGAAAAGCAACAGTAGGGGATGCTGTGGGGTAAAAAAAACAATCCTCCTTGCTTCCCCCCACCCCCACACCCCAAGGCCTCTCCAGGGGAGCCCACAGCATTTGCCACATTTAGGAGCAGAAATCCAGCACAAAATCAAGCCAGTTGTGTTTTGGGTGAACACAGAGCACTAATTAAAGGGCCATCCAGGTCACCGTTGAATAATTATTTCCCACTTCTATTTTCAAATTGGAAATGATAATTTTATTTAATTCCACTGCAAAAAGTGATGTGGAAGAGCCAGGTGGCAAGCAGTTTGATTGGATTGTTTCTGATCTTCCAAATGGAAAGATCCGAAAAGTTCAACACCATAGCAAAATGGGTATTTTCCATGTTTGTAGCAGTTAATTAGTTCAGATGGAGGGAGACGCATCACATAAAAAAGACTTTCCTCTGGGCATTTACCAGGCGTCTGGAAACCATTAACTGACTCTATCTGAGAAGCTAGGACCACATCTAAAAGAAAATCATTGTTGACAGATTTCCACAAAAATAATCTCCTGAAAATCTAAGATAATTAGTTATTAGAGTCTACATATTTACGAGTGATTGGGGGTAGGAGAACATGCTCCTTTATCAAGCTCTTATTACTGAAATCTAATTCATCTGGATTACTACAGAGGTTTCTGAATGCTTTACTGTTGCCTTATCATAACTGGAGATGTGATAAGGCTGCTGCAATCCTGAAAGGATCTCTGATAATGGTATTTGCAGCTATGCCTGGCAGATAAGGGTAGTCAAATGCCAGGTTTCAGGGCGTAAACTAATTGCTTGCAGAGGTCGGAAGGAAATGTTTCCTTTCACGTGCTGTGCTACAACAATTATCGAAGTAAATAATGCATGTTGGAGTGAGATGGTGTCCTAGAATTAAACTTTTCTTTGAAATTTTATTTATTCGTTATTTATTTATTGCTATCTGGCAGGGCACCAGACCTGCTGGACCATGTAACTAACTTGGTATAGCAAATCTTATGGGAAAGTAATTCTATTCAAACATGCAATACAATGTTAATCCTTAGATTTTGACAACAGACAATATGTTCTGACAAAGACTGTCTTATTAACTCTGCTAATAAATGTGTCTGTGCTGAAAATGAAAAATAGATTACCTCAATACTTGA
This sequence comes from Pluvialis apricaria, assembly GCA_017639485.1. Classification (NCBI taxonomy): domain Eukaryota; kingdom Metazoa; phylum Chordata; class Aves; order Charadriiformes; family Charadriidae; genus Pluvialis; species Pluvialis apricaria. The sequence continues at coordinate 23,684,552 of CM030012.1, read as the reverse complement.
ACTACCATTAGAGAAGTACACATTTCATGCACGCAGAGGAACTGCAACTGCCATGTCCTTTATGAACGATGAGGTGGATTTTTTCACACTGATTTCATATTGCGTGCCATGCATGGTTGCCACATACACATGAGGACTGGGAAAAACTATACTCTCTCCTTTCCCAGATGGCTTTACTGTAAATATTTTAAGTCACATCTGCATGGTTAAAAATGTCATACCCCAGCATTTAAACGAGTAATACATCCCCTGAATCAAATTTGTTCCTGATATAGGTCCAGTGATAGCAATGCAGTTTAATCAGCCATGCATTTGGATAGCTGATTCATTCCAGAAGATAAGGCACTAGAGAGGAAAATTAGCATGCTGGCTCTTTTTAGATTGGTTGAATCTTGTCACCTCAGAAAACCCCCAAGACTCAAAACTCAGTAACGGTACAATGACAAGGACTTCTGTTTTGACATGCTTTTCTCAAGCAGTGATTGATTTACATGCTGATCAAACTTCAGTGCTCCTGCAGCTGCAGAAATTTCTTACCAATTTTTCTTGCCAATTGGCTTCCAGAGTTTATGAAATAGTGGCCATAGTCTAACATACACACCGTCTTAATTCCTGTAGTGCTGATGCCTAGCTGGGCTGAAGTCATTGCACTGAAAAGAAAATTAGAGTATTTGCTGACTGCCGTTAAGTAGACTCTGGTTATGGTCTGATCTGACTGATGTGTATTTTCTCCCATTTATAATAGGCGTGTGTCATGGTTTCAGCTGGGATAGAGTGGGATAGACTTTCTTACTAGCAGCTGATATAATGCTATGTTTTGGGTTTGGGATGAATATGGTGTTGGTAAAACACTGATGGTTTTGGTTGTTGCTGGACAGTCAGGGCCTTTTCTGCTCCTCACACCGCGCAGCCAGGGAGAGCTGGGAGGGCACAAGAAGTTGGGAGGAGACACAGCCAGGACAGCTGACCCCAACTGACCAAAGGGATATTCCATACCATGAGACAACATGCTCAGTAAATAAAGCTGGGGAAGAAGAAGGAAGGGAGGGGACATTCAGAGTTATGGCATTTTGTCTTCCCAAGTAACAGTTACACATGATGGAGCCCTGCTTTCCTGGAGATGGCTGAACACCTGCCTGCCCATGGGAAGCAGTGAATGAATTCCTTGTTTTGCTTTGCTTGCATGTGCGGCTTTTGCTTTACTTATCAAGCTGCCTTTATCTCAACCCACGAGTTTCTCCTCAGTTTTACTCTTCTGATTCTCTCCCACATCCCAATGGGGGAGAGTGAGTAAGCAGCTGTGTTGTCCCACTGGGGTTAAACCATGACAACCTCATAGCAGAAAAAAAAAGTGTTCTTTTCCACAGCATGTAAAAACTTAGTAATTTGTTTGACATAGAACTCATTGCCATACATTGTGTATAACAAGGCTTTGGATAGACTTATTGATGGTTTTTAAATCCGAGGGCCTGAGTGTGGCCTCCTGGTGAAGAAATCCCTTTCCGCAAGCTGCATGGGTGCTTCAGAGGACCCATGATTCAGCCACGGCCCTGTGGGCGCCCCTGCCCTTCCTGCCTTGCTGGTGGGGAGGTGCTGCTGGGAGAACTGGATGGAAGGAGAGGGAGGACCTCTCAGGTTGGTGTCTGCTATCATTACTCGATTAATAATGAAATAAAAGGAGGAAAAGTGAGAGGAAGAAGAACATAAACGAGTAAAAAGAGTTTGTGATGGATGACAGTCTGGCTTGGAGAAGAATTCAAACAATATCATATCAAATATGTGTTTATTCCAATTAACTTTGTGACAGGCACATTCAAGCAGATTTAAATGCAGCTCCTAATTGGTGTATTTTCCAGGGCTTGGTAGGTGTTTGATCATTTTAGATAACATAACAGCAAAAGGGAAAATTAAATTGACAGAGTGCAGAGAGAGAAGATGAAAGCTACATGTGGCATAGAACAATAAACTATTATTACAAATGTTAGTAATTAGATCACATCTATTCATTATTGATTTTTTTCCTGTCTTATTATATTTATTTATTGTAATTGGCTTTTGCAGCAGCGTTCCCTGAAGTGATACAGACTGAAGCCTGATGCTAACTCCTTGGCTGTACTGATTTGTTTGGGTGCTGGACAGGACACCAGATGGATGGCCTTCCCTGAGGCTGTCTCTCAAGGGTCATTCCTCAGCAAGGAATGAAAGACCCCAGTGCCGCAAAGATCTTTGCTAGTTGCATGCCTACTCTGGCAATCACAAAGTATGTGCTCAGCTTTAAGTGCATACTTATGTGCAATTGACTTTGAGTAACTCAAGGTTAAACACGTGCTAAAAGCTTTGCTTTGCATGCTGAGTCTGAACCAGAAGGACTGAGCGGTGACAGGTTCGTTAGTTCTGTTACCAGCCGTACAGTTTCCCCTTCGTCACTGTGTTATTATTTAGGCCAGCAATGATCAGAACAGCCACACTTTCCAGCAGCAATGTGAAGTTCCTTAGGACAGCTCATTACAAACAAGACATGCTTTCACGTGCCTGGAAAATAAAGCCTCTGTATTTGCATTTTCCAACAGGCTGTTTCCTGAAAAAAATTGAAGCAATCCATGGACCTTGCCTGTTGATACTTACTGAGAACATTAATTGTCTCCAATCATTGTTAGAGCATCTGTTTCACATTTTGACAAGTGCACTTATCTCCTTCTTCGCTCCTACCCCTCCCTTTCACATTCCTTGACTAAAGATAATGAATAAATTACAGAGAAATGACAAACGTGTTGATAATCAAGATGAAAAACAAATGAACTGGAAGTGGCTATGTTTCTCCATGAAGCTGTAAATTGCTTTCTTTTCTTGCACAGTGAAACTTCTGGCTTGCCATCTAAAAATACCAGAACATGAGAAAATTATTAGAAGTGTACTAAGAGACAGGACTTTCAGCAGCAAAGCCTTCAGGGTCTCTCAGCTTGTTGATGAGAAGATGAGGATGCAAGGAGGAATCAGGAAGTGCCGAAAGCAACATGACAACCTGGGCAGCTGGGGAGTCAGGATGGTGAGGTGGGAGTTAGAGAGTTTAATTTTAATTAGGATTTAATGAGTGGACATTATGCTTATGCAAGCAAAGTCTGGACTGAGGCAGAAGACAGAAATTACAGCGGAAGCCTTGTTTATCATAGAGTAGTTTGGATTGGAAGGGACCTTTAAAGGTCCAACACCCCTCCAATCATCAGGGACATCTTCAACTAGATCAGGTTGCTCAGAGCCCTGTTCAATGTCACCTTGAATGTTTGCAAGGATGGGGAATCCACCACCTCTCTGGGCAACCTGTGCCAGTGTTTCACCACCGTCACTGTAAAAATTTCTTCCTTGTATCTAGTCTAAATCTTCCCTCTTTTAGTTTAAAGCCATTACCCCTTGTCCTATCATAACAGACCCTGCTAAAAAGTTTGTTCCCATCTTTCCTGTAAGCCCCCTTTAAGTACTGAAAGGCCACAATAAGGTCTCCCCAGAGCCTTCTCTTCACCAGGCTGAACAATCCCAGCTCTCTCAGCCTGTCCTCATAGGAGAGGTGTTACAGCCCTCTGATCATTTTTGTCGCACTCCTTGGGACCCACTCCAACAGGTCCATGTCTTTCCTGTGCTGAGGGCTCCACAGCTGGATGCAGTACTCCAGGTGGGGTCTCACCAGAGCGGAGTGGAGGGGAAGAATCACCTCCCTTGACCTGCTGGCCACACTTCTTTTGATGCAGCCCAGAATATGGTTGGCTTTCTGGGCTGCAAGTGCACATTGTGGGCTCATGTCCAGCTTTTCACCCACCAGTACCCCCAAGTCCTTCTCGGCAGGGCTGCTCTGAATCCCTTCATCCCCCAGCCTGTATTGATAGCAGGGGTTGCCCAGATCCAGGTGCAGGACCCTGCACTTGGCCTTCTTGAACCTCATGAGGTTCACACGGGCCCACTTCTCGAGCCTGTCCAGGTTTTTCCATCTTCCTTGGCAGCCTGTACAGCCTGTGCTAGACCCCAGGCACTGTACAGCCCATTCACTGAAACAACTTTCTAGAGCTGCTTCAAGCTTAAATGCTCCTTTAGCTTCAAGCTAAATGTTTTCTTTTCCTGTTTGTGCATGAGGCAATGAGAGTGGCAGCCTGCACTGCTGCTCCATGCCCATGGTGTGAGGAGATCGGTGTTCTGTGCTGGCCTGGCTGCAGTGGACAGTGGGCTGGCCAGTACAGCAGCCACCCCTTGGATGCAATACAACATCTCTACTGCAACGGGCAGTGCCCGCGGTCATTCCAGCCCCTGTCATGCTTCCCCCAGTAAACTCACATTTGTTACTAGCTTAAAGCACGTTGGGTTGTTTTAACCTTCACACTCCTGGTGTGTTTTAATGGACTAGAGCTCTCCTCACCTTCTGTATTCTCTGCTGTTTCAGCCATAAGGTCTGCCCACAGCCTAGGCAGTGCAATTCTTCCCTTATCTGCAGGTTTATTCTTCTCATCAGCAACTGAATCTGCTAACAATTCCTCTGAACTTACAAAATCTGCAATATTAGTTTGGTTTCACGCCTCTCTAGGAAAGGAGAATGACAGCACTAAAGAAGAAGGAACTACATATGTGTTGTAAGACTATCTTCAGCACCTATAAATTGGAATAAATTCAGGCTCTTCAGCAAATTGTGGTAGTTTATACTTTTTTTAACATGATTGCTTAAGAATATGTTGAAAATTTGTACGGTGGTATTAGAATTCCCAGCCACTGCATTTTAATCACTGTCTCTCTTGAGTTGAAATGGATGCACTATACAGCTGAATAATTAAATTAAATTAAACATTATTTACCTAAAAGTTTTTATAATACCTTTTACCAGAACATGAAAGGCTGTGAAGTGGATTAATCTAATCCATCATTTGGTTTTAAAAATTTCATGAACTTATGACATTCTTGTTCATTAAAATTCAAAACTGGATAAATATGGAATAACTTCAGCTCACGGTATTTTTATATTTGGAGAAGACTGAGACATATATAGAAAACAATCCCATCATAAATAAATTGTGCTGTTATTCCATTACAAGTACTCTTTTCTGCAATGTGATAATTACTTGGGGTGGGCACAGTGATGGGGATGATTGTAATTAGCATTTTTCAGCATTGTGCCATTCTAAAAGACCATTGCCAGGCTGCTGGGGGATATACTTCTAAGTATCATCAACCTCATTACACAGATGAGTAAACTCAGGCAAAGGTGAAGTAACTGCTCTCTTACAGCAGAAAAAGTCACCAAAAGAATTCATCTGGGGACATTACAACTCAAAATGTAACATTTTCTTCCAGGCTTGGAATAGGTTAATTAACTTTCAAGTTCATTAGTAACTCAAGTCTATAATTTGAAGGCTATTTAGTCTCCAACGTGACATGAGTGGATGTTCTCTCTCTGGTTCCCATTGAACTTGTATCTGTGGCTTAGAGAAGGAGCCTCGCTGTTGGCAGGCACAGCCCTCTGAAGACCTCTACAGACCTTTTTTCCTTCTTGTCTGGGCTGCAACTGTTGTCACCCTGGGACCACAGACTGCTGCCTTTGGCTGGTGTGGCATTTTAACAAGTCAGATATAGGAGCTAAAAGATTCCACCAGTTTTCACCAGTGCAGCCTTCCATCTGCCCCAATCCACCTCTCCTTTAACAACGTGTTTCAGACTCGGCAGTTCATTTCATTGAGTGCCTTTCAGGTTTTAACAGAGAACTCCTTCCTCTGGAAGTCTTTGGTGAGGACAGGGCTATGAGTAATAGCCTTCACCCACAATGTTAAGAGATAAGAAACGTAGACATTGTTATAAACAAGTGGTGGCTCCCCGAGAGATCTGTATGGTGCTTTTTGCCTTGGTGGCATTGCTTGAGAGTATTCCTGCCTGGGATAGAGACATTGCGTTAGTACATTGGGTCTTGGAAGATATCAGGTGGGATATTTAGCAGAGGCAGAGATCAGTGCTGACAAGGGATGTTGCTCCAGAGCTGAATATAAGGAAACTAGTTGGTTACATGATCATAAAACACCTTATCCTCAACTACTGCCTGGTGCTGCAGAGGCACTCTGAGCACGATGCTTGTTCTACAGAGATGAGCAACAGGTTCTGCCAAAGTGCAACCAGCCTGATAGATGTTGCCTTTTGAATTCTCTTTTTCGTTGGAATAACAATGAAAAATCACCTTTTGTGGAGAGCTGTGAGCCATGATAACACAGGGTCATTTATAAATACATTGAAGTATCAGCAGAAGCCTCCAATCACCCTTGAATTTTGGCTAGGTCCAGAAGTTTCAGATAAGACTAAACCCTTTTCCTTTGAGATTATTCCCTTGATATCCAGATCAAAGAGGTTTCCCAGAAAAACAGGAACTTCAGAGTTCTCATTTCAATGCAGTATTTTATGCTTTTAAGGTTCATAAATAATTCCCCCACCCCATAATTTACCTTAGGATATTACACAGAAAGGATGACATTTCTTTACGGATTAGTCTCTTCCAGTTCCCTGCTACCCAAATGTTTTTCTCCTCTACTTCTTAGGAACATATAAGAAGCACAAACTCCATTAAAATTGCTTAACAAAACATGATTAGATCAAAACTTTTTTTCACATGAAAAAAATACCGAGGATGTCCTCCTCCCTTCTTCTGTGAAATAAGAGTTCAAAGAAGCTGTACTTTCAGATACTATAATTAGGTTTGATTTTTTAAAAAAAAAAGAGAACTCTTTCGTCGTAATTAATATAAGGTTTCCTTGAGAAAATTTCAAATGCATTAAAGAGTGATTTTCTTTTCATTTTAAAAAGCTTCTCTTTAATTTAAAAGTTAAAAGGACTTTAAGACCAATATTAGCGATGGCAGCACAGCTGAACTTTTTTGGGGGAGAATAATATCACAGAATCACAGGATCACAGAATGGTAGGGGTTGGAAGGGACCTCTGGAGATCATCTAGTCCAACATCCCTGCCACAGCAGGGTCACCTACAGCACGTTACACAGGACAGCGTCCAGGCGGGTTTTGAATATCTCCAGAGAAGGAGACTCCACAATCTCTCTGGGCAGCCTGTGCCAGTGCCCTGCCACCCTCAAAGTAAAGAAGTTTTTCCTCATGTTTAGCTGGAATTTCCTGTGTTCCAGTTTGTGCCTGTTACCCTTTGTCCTGTCACCAGGCACCACTGAAAACAATCCAGCCCCATCCTCTTGATACCTGCCCTTTAGATATTTATAACCATTGATGAGGTCCCCTCTCAGTCTTCTCTTCTCCAGGTTAAACAGACCCAGGTGCCTCAGGCTTTCCTCGTAAGAGTGGTGCTCCATTCCCTTGATCATCCCCCTGATATTAGCAACCTATTAGAGAGGAAAAATAGTTCAATGGGTAAGAAGCTATCTTTGGACTCCCAGAACAGTGATTTTTCTTTAGAGAACACCAAATTAGTGAGAAACAGTTTTCAGGAAATGAGAGTGTTTGTGGGTGTAGCTTTCTGCTCTAAAATGCTTTCACAAAATAGAAAAAAAAAAGGGAATGTCAAAATAGTTCATTCTGACAGTTTTCAAACAAAACATTTTGGCATTTTAAAATTATATTTTTGTTTCGAATTTTAAAATTACCTTAAGTGATAAAGCATAGTAAATAACCTTTTCTTTGGCTGAAAAATTGTTTTTCAGTTGAAAGAAAGATTTGGGTTAGCAAAAGACATGCTCACTCTCAACACACACGCTGCACACCCCTCTGCATCCCTGAAAGCCTTTAACAACTATTTTTACTATCAGGATAAACTGAAAAATGTGTTCAGTTTTCCAACTAAAACATCCAGTGTTTACATAGCTGTTTTTTAGGAGCTTGGGATTTAGTTTCTGGCTCTGCAACAGAATTCCTGGATAACCTTGTGGACTTGGACCCAGATTTGCAAGAGGATTCACAAGAAACTTATATCAGATTTAGGCAAAAAAGTTTTAAATCTGATCAACTGTATCTAAGTCTAGATGTGCTGAAAGTCCAAGAGTACTTTAGTTTTTAAATGCTGTTTTCCTAGGTGCTTAAATGCTGCTTTTGTAGATGAGCAGAAGTGCTGTATTGTTGGTTAGGCTAAAAGTCTGGCTTCTCTCTTAATGTAAAGTCGCATCAGGACTCTGGCTCACAGCTCTCTAGCCTTTTGGATTTGCTCTGGAAGGCATTCTCGAAGTGTGTTTATTGATGGCGCTCCAGGCAAAATGCAGTGCAGCTCCTGTTTCCTTGAAAACACAGATGAAGTTTTCCTGTTGGAGGTTGCCTCCCTTTCCACTGCAGTGTGGGCGTTCGGGGTCCCAAGGAACAGAGGGTCAATGGGGTACCTCTCTGTTCTCCGTCCAGAGAAATGTAACTCAGAGGAGGTTTGTGTTCACAGGAAGATTTCACAGAGAGTTCTTCTTGTGTGATTGATTATAGTGGCAAAAAGAAGGAAAAAAATGAAGTCCTTGATTATATCAACAGATTGTCCCCATTCAGCACGTATGAAGCGACATGCGTTGAGTTTGCAAATCTAGTCCTTTTCAGACGTGACGCATGACTTGTGCTCAGGGTTTTTTTGCTAAGGATGTGAGAGATCCAGGCTCAGTTGTTTCTCTTAGAGGGCTCCCATCCACATTAAACTTCCATCTCCATGGCAATGCCTTAATGCCCAGGCTATAATCTGGCAGGAGACAGCTCTTCAGGGCACCAGGGGAAGCTCTTAGTGAGTGACTTGAGGCTCAATGATCAGCAAGAGACAAGAGGAGAACTGCTGCACAGACAAATGGTAAAGGAGTTCTGCATTTTTACCCCCACTCCAAAAGTGTTTGTGTACTATGCAATAGTGCATGAACAGTCCTTGGGGCAAGATTCCCTCTGCTAGGTGTTGCTTGAACTGTGGACATCAGGTCCTGACTACCGCATGCACGAAATTGTACTGTACTAAAAGCGGACAGCTGACTGTGTTGTGAAAAAAGCTGGATTACTGAGAAACTGAGGTATCTATAGTTCACCAGTGGTTCACCTGTATTCTACTCTCTTGACTGTATGGGGCTTTTGAAGGTCCAGACTGTCTCACCATTTATGCTTATGGAAGGACCACCAGATCAGATTAATCTGGGGTTTTTGGCAATGGATGTTGTATTCCACCTACAGGGGCAAAAGAAGTCCTTTTCAGTGGGGAAACATGAAGAACGGTACTCTGTCCTCTGCCCCGCCCATAAAATATGGAAAGCATTCTCCATGTCCCTAACAGTGCACTTTCCTTTAGTTTTGTGCAGTAGGAAAGGCCCAGAATTCAGAAATCTGATTAATCATCCTGAGTAAGAGAATAGACTTAATAATTGGTTCTCTTCAGGATTAATTTAGGTCCCATAAGACTACTGGAAAACATTCAATGAACTTACCAGAGAGTGGCTAACATCCTTAGTATTCCATGCCATTCTGACTCTTCAGTAGTATTTATATTTTTCAAATTGTCTTCTTCCAGAATATGGTTTATTTTTACAAAGATTTCATTATTTATAACTTTACAGATTTATTTCCTGTATTTTCCTCTTAATTTGGAGGATGTAGCAATTCACTATTCCAGGAAAATAAAAAACAGAAAGTGAAAAGAGGGTAATATAAAAAATAAGCAGCCACCGTTATTAAAAAGTCAATGATTGCAATGAAAGAGTATACAGCTATTTCATACATGAAATGTAAGATGCTGAAATAATCATTGTGGTAGGATTACTTAAAATCAATTTGACATTTGTAAGTGATGATAAGTATATGAATAGACTACTTGTAACAGCAATATTTGTGTGGAGGGTTCTGTCTGCAGTGTACACCTGAGGAAATCTTTACACTTTCAGGTAGAGACTTGCAAACTACTCACAGCAGTGGAACATAAGTCTTGTGCATGAGCCACTTTATTGCCTGTTGTGTAGAATGAGTGTTTCCACCTTGTTTCTACATAAAAGTTTCAATTTCCTAACCTCAGCTTTTGCCTATGGACATAAAAATGTAGGGTTTGGATTTGGCAGGTATAAAATTTTTTATATGTTGGTACTAGGAAACTGTCGTAGGAGACTCAGATAAAACCTTATATGAATATAAATTGGTAACCATTCAATTTACAAACATATTTAAGAACATTTAAAAAAAAAAAAAGAGAGAAAAAAGGGAGGCCAAGAAGAGCAGCAGCTGAGAACACATCCCTAATAAAGTTTGTCTAAATGCTGTACTTGAAGCATTTCTTCTAAGTCAGCACTTCTCCTTACACAACTACTGCATGGCTATTTTCACCAGTCCAGATGTCCATCCCTAGACAGATAGTTGCCCAGGTATTCTAATCAGGAAAGATATATTTTCCTTTCAAAATATTTTCTATCTTCATGTAGTTCTGGTATCTTTGTGGAGGGATATCTTCATTTAGATGCTGGGCAATGTGTGTTGTGTGGCTTCTTTTCTTCTGTCTCTGACAGAAGAAAATTCAGATTAGTATCTCACTGTTGGTGCCTAATGGTGTAAATGATCTTTTTGCCATATGCAGCTGGTGATATTAATGATTTAAGCAGGAAGAAAAATACAGATAATCTGTCTGAGAGCTGTTGAAATCTTCTTGTACATGTCAGATTGTGCCTCAGTGGCTTCCAGAAGAGGAAGACAGCCATTAAAGCTCGATGTCTTGTCACTGGACAGGTAATCGAGTCCAGTCTTCCATGTTCATGATCACCTGGTGTTAATCACTATGAGATAAATACCTGGTGTTAATCTCTGCTAACATGTTAAGCAGTAAACAAAACACAGTCTTGTTTAGTCTGAGACAAAATTGTCCCATTTAATTTAAGTAAAAAATATTTACTTAATTTAATTTACTTAAATTAAATTAAAATTTAAATTTAAAAACAAAGCAGGACCAAACCAGGCTCCATATTCGAGAAAGAGGAGAATTCTTTTTCTTTACAGTGCTTTCTCCAGGAAGGATTTGGAAGAAGAGGGTGCCTGAGGCATGATGATGTGAAAAGACCTGGGAACTGGTGCACTTGATCTGAACTGGAAAGAAGAGACCTCACCTGTACACAGCGTACAGCAGGCAACCCTTTTCTACAGGAATTTTTTAGCATAAAAATTGAACAAGACTGAAAGACAAAACTTCTTAGCTCATAAGTGCTCCTGTTGGGAAACATGATGATGTGGAAAATGTTTATACGGCATTTATATCTGTTATGTCTGTTCTGGGAAAAGAAAGAAGCTTTCCCTCTCCAGGACTGCCCATAAAGCATGCTTCACCTGTATACTTGTGGTTTGAAATTAAAACAAAATGCCTCATCAGTTAGGAATAACACCATACCACACTGTCAGTGACTAAATTCCTGTTGTTAGGTCTCAGTTTGAAGTATATTATATTTTAATTACATTCAGCGTATGATCCAGGTTTAGTAGGGCAAAAGAAACATAAAATCCTAGGACAAAGCTATTTAAACAGAATAATCTCCAAAGTTAATTATACATAATAGCCAGTGAGGGGGGATGATTTTCCATTTCTTAATGTTAGCCAATAAATACCTTCTGGCATAATTTTTCTATTTAAAATAGAAAATATTTGAAAGAGTGAGCTTTAGAAGAGACTATGTTGCTACAGCAGACATAATAATTAACATTTATATAATGCTTCATAATCCATTACAAATTTATAGTAATTTTAATGTTATACATCTTTATTAAAAAGTTTAAGCAATATTACTTTTTTTGCTAACATCACCTTTGCTAATAATACTTGTTAGCTGTACTTGCTAACAGTACTTAAATGAGGTACTAACAGCTTTTTTGATTTTTATCTTTTTCTCAGCAAATTTTTCAGTGTTTTCAAATATTTTGGGCTTGTCAGTTCACTTTAGTTAGGTGGTGAATTCTACTTTATTTTTTTTCTTACGGGAAGAAAAGAGTAACATATTCTAAATAACTAAAAAAATGAGAGAAATCTGAAAAGAAGATGAAAAGATTGTTGTTGATCTTCCCTTCCCTCCTTTTCCCCTTCTTAATAGTGTCTGAAGGTTTTAGTTGTTTAAATGCCATAAGCGAGTCTGAAATTCAGGTTCAAAATATTGTTTCACTGTTTGTTTTGTGATTTTTAGTTAATGTGTGGAACTTACAGACTTAGGAGATTATTGAATCAGTTACTAAAACTTGGCTGCAAAAAAGACTGGATAATGTATTTGCATTTTCAAACTGAAAACATTTGGCCATTAATTTTAAAATAATGTCTTGAAACTAAATGCAGTTTGGTTTTATTTTAAAATAAAGATATGTGAAAACAGTGTGTCAAAAAGTGGTACTTTTAGATAAAATTATTTCCACTGGCAAATTTGGATCGCAATCAAAATTCATAATTCAATTCTGTTCCCAAGCAGAATATTTCTGTCAGGGGTAATCTAAGTTTACTGTCACCAGTCATCGTCCAAGAACTGGCACATTTAGAGCTGTTTGTGGGGAAGCTGTGAAAGGTAAAAGGAGAGTAAGCCCGTAGAGTCAACAGATCATTTATTGAAATTACAAAGGAATGTTTGACCTCAAGTTGCATAATGGAATTATAATGGAATTAGTACAGAACTGTGCCCTTTATTCTTCAAAATGGAGCCTTTCATATATATATATATATATGAAGGCTCAGTTTGTGGAAGCAGGATTCCAGACTTGATGAGTCAATGGTCCAAATTCTGATTGCATTTACTTCAAAGTAAAATCAACAGTGCATCCCCTTATCTCACTAGAATGATTTCGGAAATTTTTAAACATTGATAAATGCCAAGTTTTTCTTTACTTTATTCTATTTGAAACAAGCAATTTTGCTTATTTTTTGGTAAATAAGGAGAAGTGACATGTTGTCAGATAACATTTTTCCTGGAAACTTCATGTCTTGAGTGAGTGACCTTGTGTCACTGCCATTACCAATGCGAGGACTTTCATATAAAATTTTTATCTTAGATCAAAAAAGCAAACCCAAACGGGCTCCAGGATTGATGTCCTCCTGAACAAGACGTTTCCTGAGGGAAATAATGATTGGAGGAGGTTACTGGCCTGGGGCAAGGCTTCCAGCATTCAGGTTTCCCAACCAGTCATCAGTTCCAGGTAAAGCCTTTTGCTTTGATCAGTATTTGTCAATTCTTACTCTGTATATTCCCTTTATGTCTTCAGTATATTTTTTTCTTGACAGAGGGTATTTGTTGTGCATTTTAGCTATCAATGAGGAAGAAAGTTCTGAGGATTATGATACTTTATCTTAGACTGCACTAATATGGATTTTTAAGTTTATTATTGTTGCTTGTCCTAAGCGGTGGTGTTACTTATATTTTAATCTGCAATGCATTAATGTCCAAAGTCTGAATTGAGCTATGAGTTGCCTTTTGCTAGGCATTCTACAAAGATGATTGGAAAACCCCACAGTCTCTTCTCTTCTTACAGCTGACAGTTCTAAGAAAAACATTCACCCTCAAGACAGTACTTCTAATTATGACTAAATTTAAAGCACATGCTTAAGGTCTGCTGAGAACATGGATAGGCTATCTACTCAAGACAATTTCCTCTTCAGAAGTTGGGCCTTAGATAGTTAAATAAATGTCAATTATCTGTGGAATGTTATTGAAAGCCACTTCTTTGGGAAATGATGAATATTTATTTAAAGGCTTTTTGAGCGTTGGTGACTCCATTTTCAATTTCACTACATGTTCCTTTTCTAAATGTCGTTGAATATATTTTCTATTATCACAAAGGTCTTGAAAGCAGAAGTTTTCCAAAGCAAATTTAAAAAAAAACCAAACAAAACCGAAGCTAATGTATTAACTAAAAGGCTACTTAATATCTTTTTACATTGGTATATATTCTTGAGTACCCGAACACCTGAATTATATTTTCTTGTGTTCATTTCTCACTTTCACATGCAGTGAGTAGAAGGATCTTCTTTTTAAACATGAACTACCTTACAGTATATTATGAATATTATTTTAATTAACTGACAGAATTCTGGCCTATGTTAGCAAGAAAATGAGAAAAAAATGTACAAAGATTGTCCTTTTGTAATATATGCACAGGCAGCATCAGCCCTCTTATCTGCTTTTTGTCTAATTGGCAGGGTTGCCTGTCAGATTCAGTAGACAAAATGCAGCCACGATTATGTTAATTTCATACATGATGAGCCTTAGGTACCAGAACTTTACACCTTTAGATTCCAATTCTCTTCATCTCAGTTGGATTGCTGTAATGCAGACTAACTCTTCCAATAATCATGCTCAATATGCTCCATATAAAAAAAACCCTGTGAATATTTTGATTTTAGGTTGGGGTGAAAAAATTCCATCCATGAGAAAAGAAAACAAGGAGCAAAAATTATAGGTAGAATTTTTCTCATCATTGAATTTATTAGCAAAACTCTCACTGGCTGCGGCAAGGTAAGGATTTTATCCAACATTTTTCCTGTGAGCATTGATTATGTGTAGCATAGCCTGACTGCTGTTGAAAATAATACTATTTTTGAAATGTATATGTTGGTTTTACAATACCAAACAATCCTACTCAATGAGTTACTCTGCCTACAGTTCTTCATCTTGGTTGGTCATCGAATAATTTGTTTTTAATGCACATTAAGAATTTATAAAAGGTTGTGTTGTGTTTTGGTCTGGGCTGGCCACTAAAATGAATGGCAGATGCTCTCTTTAACCTCTCTCCCCTTCAGAGAAGGGAGAGCATCTCCTTTCAGAGCAGAGGAGAGAAAATGAGAGAGAGAGAGACTTATGAGTTTAAAAGAAACTTAACTACTTTAATGAAATATTAATAAGAAAAGAATAAAAAGAAAAGATAATAATATTAATAAGAAAATAATGAAATATATACAATATGTACAAAACTGTATCAAGCTCCCAGGGTGATGATCATATCACCGGCAGGCACTGGGAAAGTCCCAGACTGGACTCAGGGATGGATGGGAACTGGGTTCTGGATCTGGATTCAGGAATGCACAGATTGGCATCAAGGGCAGACAAACAGACAGAGCCTTCCTTGGACACTGGCCATTAAAGAAAGGAGAGCTGACCCCTTTGATCCCTCAGCTTTTATACTGATGCAGATGGGATGGAATACCTCGTTGGTCAGTTTTGGGTCACCTGTCGTGTCCGCTCCTCCGCGGGTTGTGACCCGTCTACTCCCTTCCACTTCTGATCCTCCAATGGGGAAAATAACAAAGTTAGCTGGCCTTGGGTGTTACAGCAATAAGTATAAGCAGGAGCCTGTCTGTATACCATTCCTTGGTATTAACTATAAACATCAGGTCTTACCACTCTGGAAGTAGACACTGTCTGAAGAATATGCCATTAATTTCAGAGAGTCAGTTAGAAGAGACTTAACTGGAAAGTGAAATTACTGAAAAGAAAATTGGTTCTGTTTTACCTCAAACCAGCACAGGCTGACACAAAAATGGTCATCATGGTCATCGTGACACAAAAACATCATCGTGGTATCAATCAGGGATAATTATAGACCAGTCCAAAAAATAAAGTTTTCTCATTTTTTAAACTTAGTTATACAGTTTAGTTTTCTATATTTTGTAAATGTGGTTCTTTGAGAATAAAAATACAAGTCAGTTTCCCAAGAAGTTAATTAAAACTACACAGTCAAACCATTGTGTTCACTAACAGCTGCAGTATTGCATCAAAATGACTGTTATGGAGTCCTTCAAAAGGAAATATATTCTCAGACATGTCGTAGCATTCATTTTTTAGAAATAGATAAGAATTTCCTGATGAGGTGGAAGGGAAGAGGTGAGCCCGAATAATGAAGTGCTGATTCATCAGAAATACTTTTTTTACTGGAGCATATATGAGAGCCAGGCTAATCTGAGTTATCTTTCTTTCACATTCTAACAGAAGACATTCATATTGCTCTTTTAAAGATTAATAAATCCCACTGAAGGTCTCACTTAACTTCTGGACTGCTTAACTTGCTCTATGACTATAGACAGAGCCTAGGTGCTTAAATTCAGTTTCTTTTAAATGATGAATTTCAGCTGAAATTAAGAACAATAACACTTCCTAAGTCTGTTCAGTCAAATATTTGTCTTTTCTGGAAAAAAAATCATATACACTTCATTTCAATGTATTAAGCCAAAATTTTTATAAAAGGATAGGAAGTACTGATTTTTTTTTCTTTTTTTTTTTTTTAAAAAAAAGTGTATAAATGAACAGGAACACTGGCTCCTTAACAGTTCAATTCTGTCAGGGTACAAAGTAGACACTTTGACAGCAATGAAGATGCTGACTTCCCTAAGGTCCTTCTGATCTTCTCTGCCCTCTAAAAATGCTGCATATGAAAACCCACCTTCAATCAGTCGATGAGCAGATTGATTTGTTCCCACTGCTCCCCATATGTGAAATGATCTTTCCAGAGAGTAGCAATTCAATAACTGGATTAATTTCATCATTATCTCCTCCAAGAGGGGTGGCAAAACACCACTGCTATAAGGGGGAAACACAAAACATGAAGAAGTAAAACTAGGACTAAACAGTACTAGTGACCAACAATTTAAACAGTGCCAGTGCATCCTTTGCAAAGCTGGAGTCTAATTCCTTCTTTGAATTCTTGCCCAAGTCAATAGTTACTGAAAATAAATGCCTGAGGTATGCAGCAATGAAAAGGCCTCAGCATGTCTTATTTTCCCACTTAGCTTATTGAGAGCCATACCTCCCAAGAAATGTATGGAATTGAACTGTACGATGATGCTATGACAAAGAATCATAACACATAGCCCACTTTTATTTTTATTATTTGAAAAAATCTTTAATGTTCCCTTTCTGTGTCATTTGGAACTTCCAAATTATTATTACTCTGGGGTGAGTCTTGCTGTTTGTGCAAGAAATGCATGTGCTGGCTTGCATTACACAGGGCCATATGGAGAAGCTCCCTCCCTGCTGTTCCCATGCACGCCAACACTACCCTGCCTTTTAAAATCTTCTCTGACCGTGGATCAAAGTGGAATGGTTTTGTGAAGTCACTTCTCTCTCTGTGTCTGCAGAGGAAAGAGGGAGGTGGATCTCTTCCCTCTCACGGGATGTCCAGTTGTGCACAGATGCAGCAGGATAACCAGCAAAGGTTTCTAGAAATCGATGTTTTGTTTCTCACCCACTAGACAAGGAATAGGAAAAGGAAAAGAGAAGGGAAGGAAAAATAGAGTGAACTGGAAACTGGGAAGCTGCCCAGGGTCCTTTTCAGAGTTCTTTCTGACATGCATGTACCATGTTTGGTACTGAAGTCGTAACCTAGCTCTGCATTTTAAAAAAACTCTTCACTTACAAATTAGTTATTTTTTGCTGTATACTTTTTAATTTAAAAATATCACATACTGCAGTAAATGCTTTTTCTTAAAAAAGAGGCAAAGTTCTTAACAAAACTATAGTGAATTACATTTAACTTCTTGTTATCTAATTTGGATTATTTGGGTATACAATCAGCTAAAGGAACTCACAGGCCCTTCTGCTACATTATACTGCAGGAAAACCTAAAAAATGCTTTAATTACAAAGTTAGAGAGTATGACCCTTATGGTAAGAGGAAGCCTTGGAACACAGTCTCTGGTTTTTGCTCACTGGAAGGTTTTCAATCCCCACTACATGCAGAATGTGGTATTTAAGAATATTGGTTGGTCATGTAAAAAAAGCAAGAACAAAATTTTGGCTTTGAATCCGTGCTTGAATCATAAAATTTGCTTTTGTCCCTGCAAATGTGGTGATTTTGGCGTGGGCCTACCTGTACTCAACACCGAATATTTTGGATTACAATAAGGTTTCCAAACTCTATTTCTCAAATCTTCTTTTGATCTGATCATTTGCCTTGTCAGACACAATATTTAGGTTTCAAGTTCCCTGGGCAATGCTTCTGAAAGGATGAGTCACTGCCCTCGATCCTCCTTCCCACCAATTGCCTCTGTTGCTCCATCTTCTCTACAGCCTGAGGTCCCATGCATCCATGCAGCGTAGAGCTGACCTGACTGAAAACCAGCCTATCTCCAATACTCCGTGTTGTGGCTGAAGCAGTGATGAGTGCTAAATATTCTTTCTGTTAAATGAAAAGAGTTTCGTGGAGTGAGAAAGCTACAAAATGTCTGTTGCCCAGGGGGAGATGATTGAGCGATAACTCATTCTGCTGATATGTTAACGATTGAGCCTCTCTGCCCTCAAACTGTGAATTTTTGTTCCTGTGGATTCCCTTTTGCCATCTCTGACATTTCTCTAGCCACGCTGTGAGCTGATTCAGGAACCTAAAATGACAGAAAATTAAAGCAGAAAAATAAAGGGTTTTCTTCTGGTTTGACTCCATGAACAATCTCACTGTGGGGCTGGATGAGTGATGGTGTCAGTCTAAAGGAGGGGTAGGGACAAGTAGTTGGGAGCAGGGACTGAAGTGACCAGGACCTCCTTTTGACGGTAGCTAATTGTTACATTGGCTTAGTTGTATTGTCCAGTTGCACCTTTACCAGTTTTTTTCCTGAGACTGGAAATACCAGAAGAAGGGGAAAGCTTGGCAAGCTGTGCATGATTTGAACTAGAAAACTGAAAAGAAAGCCAGCAGAGAAGTTGAAGAACAGATGTAATTCTATGGGGGGACAGGTATCCTCCTTAGGCACAGGTATGATAGGAGAGGCAGAGCTGGAAGTCATGAGCAAGACAAAGAAAATCAGAAAATAAGGCCCAAAATGACTTTACTCCCCCACCCCGTGTTTGGAGAAATAGAAGCTGGTGTGCTTCCTTCATAAATAAACGTCCTTCTCTCAAAGAATATCTTGTATCATTAATTTCCTCTAACGTAAACAGTCCCAAGATCTGGCTAACTGCTGAAACCAAAGTGTTTATAAGACTATTGTCATAATCTGGAAAAATTTGACTGCATTGGTCATCTACTTTCTTGATGTTATTATAGAGTAGAAAAAGGTTTATTTTAGAAATAGTATGTCTCAAGCAGGGAAAGCTTGCTGCGGAAGAACTGTAGTGCAAGTCAGCGGTAAGCACTTACTGTTACCAAGGGAGACCTTATCATTATAGCAATTATAAATCATGTTAAACAAAAGCAGCAGTAATTATGGTTTTATTTGTGGGAATCAAGACATACAGTTACGAAGAAAAATGAGAGAGGGATTGGGTGGTTCATAATGGATGACACCAAATTCATAATATATGTATGTAAAAAATGGTTGTTATACCTCACTGTCACTGCAGCCATCATATACCAAGCCAGAACTAAAGATACAGGTAAACACAGCATCTGCCCAGCTGTGCACAGCTGTAGAGAGCTATCAAAACCCAGCTGCAGATTAGTGGTTCTCTCCAAAATCTTTCAGGAAGCAATCGCTAAAGCCTGTATTGACATTTCTTTTGAAAACTGCCTAATCTCTTACAAGTTGTTGGTAAATGCTGCTTTACATCATCTTGTCAAAGACTGTCAGGGGGGAAAACAAGCATATTTTTCAAAGTCTAGTTCAGGTACAGTTTATCCCTGAAGTCTCCTATGCAGATTTGCTCCTCTCTCTTAGATCACAAAACAACCGGCAATGGGGAAGCCTCACTGATGTTTCAAATCCAAAGATTTAATCTTGTCTGAATAAATCTAACCTGCAACGTTTCCACTTAATCCCATACTTGACATTTAGACACCAACAAGAATTTTAATGGCCATTTAGATGGCCTTCCTTCTTCCATTTTCAATACAGATATGGGAGATCACAAAATACAGATGTATGTCGAGGACCTTGAATGATCCAAAAGAGTATTTGGATTTGGATTATGGTCCATTTAGGCTTACTAGGTCCAGGCAAATTACTGAATCAAATTCTGAATTTCTAACCACTTTAATTTGAAGGTTTTCGTACGCAGGGTTTTGTTTTTAATACCAGCATATTGCCTAATTCTCCCAGAAACACAGTAGCTTCCAACCTTATCCTCTCTTCCCTAAATAGCATCACCCTCTTATCACTAGGTACCAGAAAACTTTTTGTGTCAGCCTCTCTCATTAAATAAAATGACCAAATTAGAAGCTGTTCCCAACTGTACTTTGCTTCACTATACCTATTTCTGCACTGGTTCAGACCTGAAAAGGTGTTTTGTGTACCAGAAAATGTCTGTCTTTTCTTCATTGTGCCAATATAATATCAACTGTCCTTAAAAAAACATCATCTTGCTTGCATGTATATAGGCATAGCCCATTACTTAAAAGGAAAAAAGAAGTTTAGGGTATGCCTTATCACATTTGTCAGAAAGCTTTGGGTTGTTGTTGTTTTTTTTTTCTGAGTTGTCCTGCCTTGCTAATTTCTCATCCCAATATACTTCTTCACTGCAAGAATGAAGTGCAGGGTTACTTCTCACATTCCAGTCTGTGCTGACTCTAACCTGCACTAAAATGTCAAAATCCTGCTAGCTTTTGCTTTTCAGTGGGATTGTGCGGAAAAGCAAAACAAAAACGCAAAATCCCCAAACCCTCCTCTGATATGCTTAGACAAAGTAGTTTACAAAGTGTCAAAAGATTCTGAGGAAAAAAAAAAAATGCTCATAATATTAGCTAATAATTCAACAACTCTGGCACGTTGCACATGATGTACCAGAAGTTGGTGGTAGAAAGGGTCCCTTTCCTCTATCTGATCTCATCACTGAACAAATGGTAGTGCTACTGACATTTATGATTTTCCCAGATCTTAGAGCAGAGTGTCAGCACAAACAAGGTATTGATACCATTATTGTCATAGGACCAGAACTTCTGATTCTTTCACATTGGCAGAGCTTTATAACAACAGAGAAGCAATGGCAGGACTGCAGACATATATGTAACCCCAGAGACTACCTGGAGCCAACAGTTCATTTGCTTCTACTGGTACTCTACATTTTAACACAATAATCAGATTCAGCTCTAATTCAGACATGCTGACAGACATGGGAGTGGCTGGAGTCAGAAACAGAAACGTGTCCTCTGCACCCTTGTAGTTAATCCAGCCAGTGTTTGGATTTTTAAGAGCTTTAAAACTAAGTTGTTAATAACCCTTCTGGCCTGAAAATGTCATTTAAAGTCTTGGAAGGAGAACAGAACAACTCCCCAAACCTCAAACATTATGAATCTGTTCTTTTAAAGTGCTTTTTCTCATGTGTCTGTCAGTTTGTTTGTTTTTATGGTTTCTTAATGATACAGTACACTGAAAAAGAACAGAATTGGTCAGGTTTTAGTGAGTGAGACCATTAATAAAATCCCTTTATAGGAAGTAAAAGTTTATAAGAAGAAGCTGAACTCATTCAACTCAAGCAGGAAAACGGTACTGTCCTTTTAATTCTCCATAGTGTAGTTTTCCTCACTGGAGAAGGATCCAAACCAGAGCTCCAGCCCTTGTTTTCTTCAGTCTGTGGGACCACTGAGTGTAAAACTACATCACAACACAGACTTGTGTGCTTTATGCGGAGAATTTTGTAAATGCAGAGAGTGAAATTTGCAGTTACTTAAAGCTAATCAGTGTATTTGCAAACTTTGTTAGGAAGTTTCTCATGTGCTCATCTGAACAGAGTAAAAATAATATATAGAGCAGGAGAAACCATATTGTTTTTAAAACACTGGCTGATATGTATTTTAGCATTAAAAAAAACCCAACTTTGAGGAAAGATAGGAAGGATAAAGGAAAAAGTTCTGTTGAGCTGTCTGAAATGATGCTGATGTTTGTTTTCTGCAGTCACAAAACCAAAGCTAATTCTGAGTCTTAGGAAAAGAAAAATTAATTGGCAAAATACTAGAGCAAATTCAATTTTTATGTAGTAATTGGTGTATCTGTATCACAAAAAAGCAATTATCCCTGGAACCACTGTAATGCCATAAATTCTCTGTCTTAAGGATCTAACACAAACATATACCCTTTCTGTAAGAGAAATTTGATCAA
This sequence comes from Pluvialis apricaria, assembly GCA_017639485.1. Taxonomy (NCBI): domain Eukaryota; kingdom Metazoa; phylum Chordata; class Aves; order Charadriiformes; family Charadriidae; genus Pluvialis; species Pluvialis apricaria. Next base: position 23,662,617 of record CM030012.1, on the reverse strand, counting down.
AACTTCTTAGAGACTTTTTCCTAGAGAGAAGTGTTCAAATGTAGTCCTTTTTTTTGACTGGGAATCCTCATCTGTAGAAACCAGAGGATTATTTCTTTTGCAGATGTCTAAATGTAAGAATGCTTTTCAGTTTCTGACAAACGAGGGAGAGAAACAAGAACAATAGGTCTGGGCATGTTCTCTTTCCCTGACATGAAACAATGTCTAAAAGAATTTGGAGATTATTTTTTTACATTTATTCACGATTTATACATGTGTAATTACTGCATAGTAGTTCTAACACAGATGCCATACCTGAAGGACAATACCTTTTACATACCTTGAAGGACATACCTTTGAGGACAACAAGGTGGACAGTCCTAATACATCACAGGAGACGCCAGGACTGGGAAGACCCGCTCAAAACATTAAGACCGCTGCTACAAGGAAGAAAAGGAGGGCTATAGTCGTGGGCGACTCCGCACTGAGGGGGACTGAGGGCCCAATATGTAGAGCAGACCCCGCTCTCAGGGAAGTCTGCTGCCTCCCGGGGGCACGCGTTAGGGACATCACTAAGAGACTCCCTAGCCTGGTGCAGCCCTCGGACTACTATCCGTTGCTCCTGTTTCATGTGGGGGGCGATGAATGTGCAGAAAGGAGTGCAAGGATGATTAAAAGGGATATCAGGGCTTTGGGACAGTCACTACAGGGATCTGGAGCACAGGTGATTTTCTCATCCCTACTTCCTGTTGCGGGCAATGACATTGAAAGGAACAGACGAGCTCAATCTGTTAACATGTGGCTCCGTGGATGGTGTCAACGACACAACTTTGGGTTTTTTAACAATGGAATGACCTATGCAGCATCAGGCCTGCTGGCATCAGATGGGGACTGGCTCACTCAAAGAGGGAGAAGGCTTTTTGCCCAAAAATTGGCAGGGCTCATTAACAGGGCTTTAAACTAAATTTGACGGGGGAAGGGGGTATTATCAGGGTTGCCCATGAACAGCCAAGGGATGTTACATCAAGGAAAGGGGAACAGGGCGCTGGTGAGGGCCTGCAGCCATTAGCTCCAAGATGTGCCAGCTACGCTGCAGTATGCCCAAACCTTCATGTAGGTGAGCTAGGAGCTCCTGGACCAACGGGAGTCAATCGGGAGGCACTGTTAGTACAGGACAAAGGAATTACAGCTGCTCCAACCAAATCGGCCGCAACGAAGACATGGCTGAAGTGCCTCTTCACAAATGCGCGGAGCATGGGGAACAAGCAGGAGGAATTAAAGACGTGTACACGCCTCCAAGGCTACGATCTCATTGGCATCGTAGAAACTTGGTGGGACGACTCCTATGACTGGAGCGTCGGCATGAAAGGGTACAGGCTCTTCAGGAGAGACAGGCAAGGGAAACGAGGAGGCGGTGTTGCCTTATATGTTGATGAGCAGCTGGAATGTATGGAGCTCAACCTGGGGGAGGATACCGAGCCAACTGAGAGCCTATGGGTCAAGATTACAGGGAAATCGGGAGCAGGGGACGTTACAGTGGGGGTATGCTACAGGCCACCCGACCAGGAAGACCAAGTGGATGAAGCCCTCTATAGACAGATAAGGGCGGCATCACGTTCACAGACCTTGGTTCTCATGGGTGACTTCAACCACCCTGACATCAGTTGGAAGGATAACACAGCCAGGCACAGGCAATCCAGGAGGTTCCTGGATTGCATTGAGGACAACTTCCTTCTCCAAGTGGTTGAGGAGCCGACGAGGAGAGGAGCCATGCTGGACCTTGTTCTTACCAACAAGGAGGGGCTGGTTGACAGGGTCAAACTCAGGGGTAGCCTGGGCTGCAGTGACCACGAAATGGTTGAGTTTGAAATCCTCAAGGCAACGAAGAAGGTGCGCAGCAGGCTGATGACCCTGGACTTCAGGAGAGCCGACTTTGGCCTCTTGAAGAATCTGCTTGGTATGGTGCCGTGGGATGAAGCGCTGGAAGGAAGAGGGGTCCAAGAAAGTTGGTTAATATTCAAGGACCACCTCCTCCAAGCACAGCAGCAATGCATTCCTACAAAGAGGAAGGCAGGCAGAAAAGCCAGGAGGCCTGCGTGGATGAACAAGGAGCTCCTGGAACTGACCAAAAGAAAAAAGGAGGCCTACAGGGAGTGGAGACAGGGCCGGGTAGCCTGGGAGGATTACAGAGGAATCGTTCGAGCAGCTAGAGAGTGGGTAAGACAAGCTAAAGCCCAGCTAGAACTAAATCTGGCCAGGGACATTAAGACAAACAAAAAATCCTTCTATAGGTATATCAGCGAGAAAAGAAAGACTAGGGAAAATGTAGGCCCTCTCCGGAAGGATACGCAAGAACTGGTCACCCGGGACAGCGACAGAGCTGAGGTACTCAATGACTTTTTTGCCTCAGTCTTCACAGACAAGGACAGCAGCCGCACTGCCCAAGACGCAGATTGCAAAGGAGAGGATTGGGAAAACGGAGCACCGCCCACTGTAGATGAAGATAAAGTGAGAGACCACCTGAGGAACCTGAAGGTGCACAAGTCCATGGGACCTGATGAGATACATCCGCGGGTCCTGAGGGAACTGGCAGATCAAGTCGCGAAGCCACTAGCCATCATATTTGAGAAGTCGTGGCGGTCTGGCGAGGTTCCTGCCGACTGGAAAAGGGGAAACATAACCCCTATTTTCAAAAAGGGAAACAAGGAAGACCCGGGGAACTACAGGCCAGTCAGTCTCACCTCTGTGCCTGGCAAGATCATGGAGCAGATCCTCCTGGAAACTCTGCTGAGGCACACAGAAAACAAGGAGGTGATTGGCGAGAGCCAACATGGCTTCACCAAGGGAAAGTCATGCCTGACGAATTTGGTGGCCTTCTATGAAGGGGTTACAGTGGCAGTGGACAAGGGAAGATCTGCTGATGTCATCTACCTGGACTTGTGCAAAGCGTTTGACACTGTCCCACACGATATCCTGGTCTCTAAATTGAAGAGACATGTATTCGATAAATGGACCACTCGGTGGATAAAGAACTGGCTGGATGGTCGCACTCAAAGGGTTGTGGTCAACGGCTCGGTGTCCAAGTGGAGAGCAGTGACGAGTGGCGTTCCTCAGGGGTCGGTACTGGGACCCGTACTGTTCAACATCTTTGTTAGCGACATGGACAGTGGGGTAGAGTGCACCCTCAGCAAGTTTGCTGATGATACCAAGCTGTTTGGCGAGGCAGACACGCTGGAGGGGAGGGATACCATCCAGAGGGACCTGGACAGGCTGGAGAGGTGGGCCCAAGCCAACCTCATGCAGTTCAACAAGGCCAAGTGCAAGGTCCTACATCTGGGTCGGGGCAATCCCAAGCACAAATACAGGCTCGGCGGAGAATGGCTGGAGAGCAGCCCTGTGGAGAAGGACCTGGGGGTGATGATTGATGAGAAGCTCGACATGAGCAAGCAGTGTGCGATCGCAGCCCAGAAGGCCAACCGTATCCTGGGCTGCATCAAAAGAAGTGTGGCCAGCAGGTCAAGGGAGGTGATTCTGCCCCTCTACTCCGCTCTCGTGAGACCCCACCTGGAGTACTGCATCCAGCTGTGGAGTCCCCAACATAAGAAGGACATGGACCTGCTGGAGCGCGTCCAGAGGAGAGCCACGAGGATGATCAGAGGGATGGAGCACCTCTCCTATGAGGAGAGGCTGAGAGAGTTGGGGCTGTTCAGCCTGGAGAAGAGAAGGCTCCGGGGAGATCTTATTGCGGCCTTCCAGTACCTAAAGGAGGCCTACAGGAGAGCTGGGGAAGGACTTTTTACACGGGCATGTAGTGATAGGACGAGGGGGAACGGCTTTAAGCTGGAAGAGGGCAGGTTTAGATTAAACATTAGGAAGAAGTTTTTCACTTTAAGGGTGGTGAGGCACTGGAACAGGTTGCCCAGAGAGGTTGTTGAAGCCCCATCCCTGGAGGTGTTCAAGGCCAGGCTGGACGTGGCCTTGGGCAACCTGGTCTAGTGAGAGGTATCCCTGCCTGTGGCAGGGGGGTTGGAACTCGATGATCTTCAAGGTCCCTTCCAACCTAAACCATTCTATGATTCAATGATTCTATGATTCTATGAAGACCTCAGATGTCTGCATAGATCATACATCTACCAGCTTATTGGTGTAAGGCGAGTGTATAAAGGAAAATACCTTTAGTATGTCCCAAAACATTGAATTTACTGGACAAGCAGAGATCATCAAAGTAGTGTAAACAGTACACACAGTAGATCCAAAACATCCCCAGTGTAGGGCATTCCACTTAGGATGCTTGTCCTTCAGGGAGCATTTTTAGCATGAAGAGGGCTTTCTCATTCTTGTGGGATTTTCTTATTCTGTGTAGTTCTCAAGACTATGTTAAAAAAATAGAAAAAACGAAAAATCATACTTGGTAAAAGAAAGAGGACGTGAAGATGATAGATGGGGAGGAATAAAAGAAAGATGCAGAAAGGAAAACAAATCAGGATGTATTTCATCCTTGTTATCTGATGAAGGATTGCAGGGGTCTTCAGTAATTCACTGGATTGGATTGAATTTCTTAGGGCTTGTGAGTCCAAAGACTCACTCAGAGAAGCAAGAAACGATCTGAGGCTTCATCATAGGATCCTCCAGGAATCTGTTTCAGTTCCCAACACTTCTCTCTTCTAATTTAAAAAAAAAAAAAAAAAAAAAAAATTGGCTGGAATGGCCCATCCTCTCATCCTTTCAGTCCCCATTTTAGCCTAATTTCTGCTGTACCTAATTTTATTCCCTTGATTTGCAGTTCTACCCCACTCTTTAAACATCATCTTTGGATTGTTTTAAAAATATTGCTGAGCATATTCCAGTGTTTTTGAACTCTTCTCATTGACATAAAATAACAGGATATGCTGTGGTAATGAAAAAAACTTTGTCTTACTTTCCGAAATGGAGCACATTTGGAGTAGAGTTTTAGTCCCCAATTTTGCAGCACTATGGCAACATTTTCTAATCCTTAAAAACCTGTGGTTAATTCATCTTCAACCTCAAGGGGAGATTGAGACTTGTTCTTATCTGGTCTCAACCAGCCCTCCCATTTCCATTTGGTACTCATCAAGTGTTAGGAGCGAAACAGAGTACCCAGGAGAAACGTAAACCAATAGCCTATTGTACATTTCTGAATTCTGCTTAACCATTTGTCTTTCTTATAACTGGGTAATATTTTGACTTAATCAAAGTTCTTGCTTTTGCACAAGGTCAGGATATTTTATTACCTGGCTTATGAGTTCACCAGGAGAACAAGTTGGAAGACAATAAATCTGAACTTCTTATCTTTTGCTTTTATATGTTCAATTATTTAAAAAAAAAATACCCTTGTGATTGAAAAGAGAGAAATGTGTTTCCACATCTGACTAGAGCAGCTCCAATCAAAACCACAAACTGTTGCTATTACTCAGAAACAGCAAGTGACCTGGGAAATCTCTGTGGCTGTCACAACATTTCATATACCTTTCCTTTTTCCATTTTAGTCCACTAGTGATACAGTTCCACAGAAAGATTTAACCTCTGTCAGGAGGAGTTGTACCTGGTGTGTCCTTTTGCTCACACAAGGAGCTGACTTAAGTTGCAAAAGAAGGACGATGGGTTGTATGATGAGGCCTTTTTGTCTGAATAAATGCTTTTCAGCAACTGACTGAAATTATGGCCTCATTGACTGGTTTGTGCAACTTCATCTCCCCTCTTGTCTGAAAATGCTTGTTGTCTGATTACAAAGTAAATTTTTCATTCTGGAAAATGCAAAGATGTATCCTGGCAGCCCTGAGCCTGGAGCCGATTCTCTTGGGATAGCAGTGGTAAGGGGTAGATTTAGATCAGGTACCTGTTTCTTATTTCCCAATGATAATCATCATCATGTTCTGTTTAGGGTTTTTGGAAGATAATGTTTTAACTGTGTATTTTAGTACGTTTCTTAGTTATCTGGAAGCTTAAAATGTAGCTACCTAAAATCTTTATATAATCTTGGTTAAAATCCAGCAACCATACAATTTTAAGCTTGGTGAGGCTGGGTAATTGAATAACAGCAAAGCAGAAAATATGCATCACAGAAAATTTTCTTATTCCAGCTTCATGAATGTTTTGTTTATTATACTGAAGACCAAGGGAAAAATTATATTTACAAATTAGGAAGCATAATTTAAAAATATTCATTTGACATCTGCTCTGCTAATCTTCCAAACACCGAGTCTCTAAAGTGTCCTCTGTGAATGCATTAAGCCACGTGTTGGCCTTTCCTGGTTTCCATAACTTGAGCAATTTACCTCCACAATTAGGCACTGGCAGATTGTTTCTACAAACTGAAATGCATTTTGACTAGTTTTTTCAGAATAAAACTTGGTAGGGAATTGCACATTTCAGCCTGTCAAAATGGATAGGATATTTCTGGGGTATACAATTAGGCCATAGGAAACAAAAAGTAGTACATAAATCACTACACCTGAAATGCTTTTTAAATGCAGCAGTGCTTTCTAATACTAGGATTAACTACATCAAAAACTTAAATGGGAATCCACCTTTAACTAATAGTAATAATATGGTGTACTACATGCCACTGATTAATCAATTACTTCTAAGTGCTGTACTCGTGACACATCAAATTCTGGTCTGGCTGTGCTTTTTGCATACTGCAGAGTTCAGGCATGATCAGTATCAAGACTATTAATTGGCTGTAATAAAGACATTAAAATGACATTTTTGTATTTCATCTAGGTCTAATTTTAGATTTTGAATTCCTCCTTTCTCCTCCCTTCCTCTGATTCCAGTCATCTAATATTTAAGCTAAGGTCTCAACTTTTACAGACATAAGGAAAAACAAAAGATAGATTACAACATCATCAATTTGCATCAGTGCTCCTATGCTAACAGACAGACAAAAGCAGAGACTACGCATAAGATGTCCCATAAGCAGAAATGAATACTGTATTTAATAAGTTGAATAAAATATTAATCCTTAACAGGGAAATCATGATGGAGTTATTGTGAAATCATATAGACTATAGTCAATAGAAATTGAGACAAAATATATCTATTCAAATATTAATTAATTGAGAATTTCATATTACATTTAGAAAACAAAAAGATTTTTCCTCTAGATCTTTTCTCATATGGCATTTTCATTTTATCAGTGATCAGAAACTATGCTTTCTCACTGCACTTTTACATAATGTACTCTGAAATTCAGATTTGCATTTCCAGGAGGTTAATACCTCTTCTGTAAGGTTTTTGAGGGTGAAAGGTCCTACTGCCTTGGCATTCTTACTGATGTTGACAGGCAGCTGAAGAGCTATCACATCAGTGGAAAAAATGACTATTTTATTCTTGGCGTGGATTGCACTAAATCAAACTGAGTGGTCAGTAAAGTGGGTAGTGTAAGCCTACTCTTCTTCTCTTAAGAGCTTCATAAGAAATACATAATCTCTTTTCTCAGCTACAGCACTCCCTGCTGAAAATAAAATGTGGCACCTGGATAGGGACAGGCAGCTTTCCACCAGCTACTGCTTAGAAAAGTTTTGTGTGCCTGTAGGCAGGAGACAGGATAAAACAGGGTTACTGAGAAAGTGTCACCATGTGTAGCTTAGACAAACATCGGTCAAGAGGCAGCCTAGAGTGAGGGAATGCAGGTCAAATCTGATGTTCATGTGAATGAATTCTGTATATCTTTGTGCTTATGCTTGGGAGCCTAAATTCCTTGATAGCATAGTCATTTAATATCTTCTGTATTCAGAACTCAGTGACAGCAACATATATTTATCAAGAAGTATAACCCAGCTTCTCCAATGCACTTCTGGTCCTGAAGCTGAAAGTCACCATGCTGATAGAGAAGAAAGATAAGTCTTTGAACAAATGAGGGCTGCATTGTGTTATCATTCCGAAGTGGCTTGTAGTTCTTTATGAAACGCAACCTTGTCACATAATATGGAGCGAGCTCTGGTCTGCACCAGCTAATATTGGATTCTGTATTTAGGGTTAGCTACAGTGCATTCACAGACTTACCGCATTCTGGCAATAGTGGCAAACAGGCACCATTAGGGGCAGCATTAATTGGATCAACTGTGGTGTACAGGTTATCAAATCTGACCTTCTATCAGATCCGCAACCCCCATGATCAATAAATATTTTGGGAGGGTAAATTCGCAGAGAGAATCCTTTTGATAATCATATGTAAGGGAGCAGAAACTGCCCAAGATCCTTACAGGATCAATATATGTCTGTCCCAAGAACAGCCTTTGGATGTTTTAAAATCTTTAGATATAGCTTTACCTACAAACTATGGTGACAGTGCTGAAGGATTTCTTTATGCCAACACAGCAGCCTTGAGAAATGATAATCTGCTTAAGTAGTGTTATAAACAATATTAATATCTATAAGCTTGGTATTTCGTGTACATTTCTGGGCAGCCCTAAATATGGAAGAGCATGCAATAGTAAAATGGTCTATAAAAATTTTTACTACAGTGATTTTGCTATGTTAATTCTCCTCTCCTCCTTAATGTCATAAACTTTAATATTCATGTAACCTCTTTCTTCATATTTCATGAATACACTGTGTATTTGGACAATAAAAGCATTCTGCAGACTCAATCACAATAAACAAAATAGTATATGAAAAAAAATCCAGATACAACAAGTCATAACACAGCTGCATTAATTTGATTAGCCTGATTAACAAGGGTGTGCTTTGATGTGCTACAATGGTGAAGGGAGTCACCAGATTGGTACTGTGGGATAATCTGGCATCCGCTAGAACTTGACAATACGGTGGTTGTTGAAACTTCATACAAAGAACTCACAAAGCCTTTGCTCTCTTATTTTATCTGTCCTTTTTTTTTTTCTTTTTCATGAATATGTTAATGGGAAAAACAGCCTAACCACAGTACTGCAAAGTGAAATATAAAACACGTCTTATGCATAGACAGGAAAGAACCCGCTCTTCTTAGTGGGCTGATCCTGAGCTGTTTTTAACAACAGGAAGAAAGGCACTGAGGACCTATGATGGCAGCCTATGGGATTTCTGCAGTAGCCGGAGGTTAAATCCTACTCTCTGAATAAAGTCCCAGAACAGCAGCTACCTAGCCTGGCCTTCTAGCATGTGTGGTTTATCTTCTGTTCCGGACTCCAGTATGCTCCTGGGCCTGTTAAGTACTTGCTGCATTTTATCCCTGAGGCTACTGCCTGTGGAAAGCAATGTGATAGTCTAGGTGAGCCTTCAAATTCACTGACTACTTTCAGGAAATCTGGGATAAAATGTTCTAAGATGTTTTTCATTACTATTCCAATTTTGGTACACATTATTTGCATTTATGTGACTACAAAAATCCTCCCAAGTACAGAACCTGCATGAAAACCAATTGGTTCTAAAAGCACAGTTCTTCACAAATGTAACAGCAGCACAAATATACTCACATTTTTCATTTCAGGCTGCACAGCTCTGCTCCCACCCAGAACACATCTCACTCTGGGTTTGCCAAATGATGGCCCTGACAGAGCCATCCTTTAGCAGTCTTTGAAAAACTCTTCAGTTGAACAGTTCTATGCTTAAATTGGACAGTGTTATTCCAATATTTAATCCTTAATTGTTCCCAGAACAAGCATGCGACATTCCTCTGTTCATTCTTTGAGCCTTTATAGACTCTGATTTACAGGAACTAAAAATAGAAGACAGAATAGTATGAAGTTTCTATTTTTCTTTCTAGAAAACAGAAATAGAAATGAAGAAGAGAGAAGAATAAGCTAGTACAAATCAATTTTTAGAGTTAAAATTTGATATGCTTTTTCTCAGATGTTACTCACAAGCCCGTGCTTAGGTAAAGCCAGGGATACTCTAAGGTATGTAAAAATAGTGACCTCAAATCCCTAAATTTCATTTTGGTTGGAAGCCATTTTTCATCTTTGGAAATACATTTGTGCCAAATGTTTCAGAGAGCAGTTTATAGTCTGTGCTATAAACACCCCCATATGCTATACATCTAGGGTGGCCTTTTAGCACGGAAAAAGTTGAATAGCACAAGAAGCATTGCAATTCAGTGATATAAGCCCAGACTTCCTTTATTTTACCCAGGTGTCTCACATTCTCTCCTTTCCCCCTTTCTGTGTTTGTCAAATCACTTCAGCTTACTGTTGTCATCTCCGATACTGTTTGTGTATTGCAAAGGGATCTGATCATGCAAGGCTGCAAATATACACCCATATACTTGGCTGTGTGTACATGCCCATACACTGTAAGGAAAAAAAATTTTGCTGAAATGTAATTATTTGGCATACAGTAGTTTTACTAATTTTCGTTGTCAGGTTGACCTTGCATGCAGTAAGAAGCCATTCATATGTTTGCTTCGGAAAGAAGCAGAGCAAGGTGCTGATCTTGAGATCTCTGCCTCTTTGAAAGTGATATGATTGTTAAACATCACACAGACAGTTCTTCCATATTAGAACCAGATCATACTGTTGTCACAACCAAAACCTGTGCAGCTGAGATGAATTTTTAGTTGTCAGGCGTGAATTGCAGCTTCACCTCTGGCCTTTATGCCTCATGTATGACCAGCATCAACATACTACTCTTTCTTTCAGCACTTTTATTCAATTGGATCTTAATACATGCTTTCAACCTGCAGCCCCAAACCCCGTTTGTAGGAATGTCAAGAGCGAGAAGTGCATTTATTTGTTTCTGTGATCCTCCAAAGATAAGATTAGCTATCTGCTGCAGATTAAGATGATTTTTTTCCTTTGGTTGGTACAACATAGGGATAAAAGTTACTTTGGATTAATTTCTTCCCCCCTCCCCCCTTTTTTTAAAAAAAATTATGCTTGTGATGGAATATAAAATCAGTATGAAGCATGAACAACATCGGTGTGTAGTACGTACAAGGAGAAAGCTGTATAATCATGTTAGCTGGGGATGATACAAATCCTTAGACTTTAGCAATAGGAAATAATGGGAATATATGTATGAGAAATACATTTTGTGCATTAAAGTGCACAGATTCAGATCATATGTGGCCACCACACCAGTAAGCTGCATCTCTGAATATCTGTTTTGTTTTTATTGTGAAATCTTGCTCTACTGCTGAGGTAACTGAGAACGCAATATTATCCCACATATCCTCTAAAGCCGATGGAATGCAGGCACAGGTGGGCCACGGGCTATTAGTGAATTGGAAAATACTTGAGGATGGCATCACCATTTTATTTACCTTTGGAGACATAGACTAAAGTTAAAATATTCTTTTCAGAGTTCTCTACTTTCCAAGCTAAATTACCAAATCAGTCTGGACCAAAACAGAGTTTGAATAGGCTTCTATTACTATTGAGAAATCAGGGAAAGATTTTTTTTTTGCTTAGGTTGAACTTGAGACTACACATCTGAATATCATCTTCTCAAAGCCTCTACTGACTTTAGGAAAAAGAGAGCAGTTGGGGTCCTTTTACTGACCTGATCCTTAGGGAAAATAATTCTCTGAAGACAATAAAATACATTTTTACACTTTCTAAAAACTCTGTAGGAATATCTTCTAATCCTACAAATATGTACAAACTTTTTTCTGGCTGTGCTTTGACTTTTCCACCCTTTTTAGCTTTATGTCTGTTTTAGCACTTTAGATAAGTTTATTTCAATTAACTAGTAATTAGTTCCTGACAGATGGCCCAGTACTGCTTACCTCCAATTTAGTTATAGTCAAAGGAAGTGATAGTAGCTCTTCCCTTAGACAGCAAAAGAGGAAGAGCAATAGCAGTCTTTTCCCTCCCAAACTCCAAGTGGGTACTGCAAGTTCTTGAAAAATGTATTTTATTGTATGATAGTATTTTATATACAAGAATTCACCTGTAAATTAAGTTGAAGCTGCATTCAGTGTCAAAATGATAAAGCAAGTAATTCTAATCTCCTTGCATGTTTTCAGTTCTTTTTCTTTTTCATTTTGTCTGTTGCCCGGACAAGAGGTTATTGTCCAGCAAGGAATGCTATTAACCCCTTCCAATGACAGAAAATTAAAGCACAGGGGAGCTGAGTAACTTATGCTGTGAGCATGGGCTTCACACCTCCTAACAATAATCACTTACACATCCTCTATAGTCAATAGTCATCTTCAGAGGGCAGTTCATTCTACCTTAGGAAGGGGTGAATCAGCTGTCACAGTTACCTTCTTTCTGTTGAGTACTGAGAGGTTTGACAGCTAGCTTAGAGGAGAGGTATGCTTTTGGATAGTGAAAATGAGATGATGTGTTAGTCTTTAACAAGGCTGGGAGTAGAATCTAGGAATACTGGCAGTACAGTGCCTGTATGAGCCCCTAAACTATTCTTCCCATCTAAAACATAATAGCTATTTTATTTTTCATGAGCTCCATATATTTCATTCTAATTTATTGATGATCTCTATCCTGGACATTTCAGAGGGATAGTTTCTGTGATTTAGTAGTTATAGTATTGAATTAACTGAGCAAAAATATGTGAAGAAGAAAGCCATTCATAATTTATGGATCAGTGCTATTCAAAAAAAGTTTGGTTGTCCCCCGTAAAAGGCAAAATGCTTCAGTTTCTTTTCTTATTAAAGCAACTTTGTGACTGACTGAGGAATAGCCATTCTGTAAACAAAACAAGTCACTGTTTTTCACTTCTACAGAAATAATTATTAGTAAAGAATATTAATGCAATACCAATAATAATGTGAACTCATCTGTCCTTTGTAAGACCTAGCTGTATCTAAACAATGCTCTTAGAAGCAAGATATAATTGTATGATTTTTGCAAGGTTTCATGTTCATGCCCACAAATGTATCACCAATGGCTTCTATGTCATTGATTTATTTAGTTCAGTTTCAGTCTACGTAGAGCTTCTGTTCCAGTTTTCATTTTGACACAGTATTCATTAGAACTAAAATATGTTTGATGTGTTTGGGATTTTTTATGGTTAGGTGGCTAGACCACCTTTCAGAGGCTAATTATTTGCGTATACATAAATATTTATTTTGACATTCCAAATTGTTTATTTTTTTTACTTTTCTGCTCATAGAAAAATCCTACTATTAGAATCTCTCTCCGATGGCACTTGAGCTTTCTTGGCATTAATATAGTAACTTTTCCCTGCTTCTTTTACCTTCCCTTTTCATGGCCAAATCTTTCTGATCATCTATAAGTTAAACCTGCCTAGGAGGATCATGATACCAAGCATGACATTCGTCACGTTTATTAGAGAATAGCGGTTCAAAGATTGTTTCTTAGCATTTCCTGGAAGCTTGTTTGTATATTATAGACTTTATTTTTTTGTAAGTAGATCTTATTAGAATCAATATCTCCTTTATGTCATCCTTCCAGGGCTTTTAACCAGATACATGTGAAAATATATTATTACTCAAGCTTTCCCAGCACACGTTTACATCTTGTTTCTCCCTGTCTTTCTTTTCCACTTTCTCAGTCAGGCAAATAAACAAGCCTTTTAAAATGCAAATATTGATATTTAAAATAATAGAGTCTTTTGCGGAAGAGAAAGATGAAGCCTGAAAGAAAAATGCAATTCACAACTTTGGAATCTCTCTGTGTAGGAGCTTGTTGTTGATATAAGCCAGGGTTGCATGGAGAAACAGTGATGGGAGCAGGAAAGTGGCAAAGATGTTCCATTTATTTCCATCTACCACTTTCTGGACTGATGAAGATAAGTAACACCTAGGTTCAGCTGACTGTGTCTATATTCAATGTTATTAAGCTCTGTGTTCTTTCTCTGAGCATCATGCACCTGGCATTTTTATTTAGTGGGTGAAGTGACTATCACAGGTAAAATTTGCAATGTACTTCAGGAACTTTTTAGAGCAAGAACACCTTAGAGATGTAAAACAGTTTATTTTGGAGTCAGCACACTGACCAGTGTTTTAATGAGGTCACTTGCTTGAAAATTTTACTTCATTTTGTCCAGCTCCTTGTCAAAATAAATTTTGAGTTGTGTGACAGGACCACAAGTCAGCAAGAGCTCTGAAGCGAATGTTTTCCTAAATATGAGAACACAAGAAACAACAGACAGAATTTCAATCTCTCAACCTACATTTTGATAGAACACAAACCAATGAGATAGATAGAACAGACTGATTCTTAGAAGAAGAAGAAGAAAAAATATCTCAGTTCTGGGGGCTGAGACAGACATAAATAAAGGATCTGAGAATCAGTCTTTCCCCTCCTGTCTATGTTGCCATTGCCATTCAGACACTTTTTTTCAGTCTTCACCTTCCTTCACGTACTTTCAGTAACTTCCCAGTTGTGACACATGCTGGGAGACTCTCTTCTCCATGTTACTTTATGTGCCTCCTGGTCTTAGGAAGCTCTTAGTCCCACTGAGCCTGCTGGGTATGTCTCCTCTTTCCACTCCACCGGTCACCCCAATGTGATTACTTGTCCTCAGGGGAGGAGCAATCCCAGGGGAACTCTATACAATGTACAGCAGCCCAAGACAGGAGAAACTCTTCTCTGGAACCTCATTGAAAAAACTTGCTGCAACCACACAGTAGTCTGGGAACAAAAGAGCAAGACAGATAATACCCTTCAATTTCTAGCAATTTCTTTTCAGGTCAGGTTCCAAAATTCACTCTTTTTAGAAACAGGTATGCTTTCATCTTGTTATGGGTATTTATCATTGGTATATAGCAAACCTCAGTAACAAATGATAATTATTTTGTCAGGAAAAATTACTTTCTTTATATAATCTTTAATGTTAATATTTTCATGATGTTGAGGCTAGAGTGGCATGAGGGTCCTACATTTTCTTTGACTTTATTATGATGAGTGTGTTATTAAGAGTTTGTAAATTATGTAAACTTCCCAGCCACATAAAGAAGTAGAGCTTAGAAGGTTTATTGCCAAAGATCCATATTGTGTCTAGACCAAACATAGTAATAAAAAACCACAGAGAATAAAAATTAACCTGAGTGGAGTTCAATTTGCAGTAAACACAAATTAAATTGGGACAAATCACTACAGTTAAAAATATTGGAGGAAAGAGCATAAAGTGCAGTCTTCAATTACTTTTTCTGCAGTCTGCAACTGAAGTTATTACAGCTGAAGTCCACTTTACAGTAGGAAAATGAACCACAGCTGGTGATGGCTTTGGTGTAAATAAATAAGGAATGCAGAAAGACTGAAATGGTAATGTGGGCTTATATTGCCTGCCAGAGGCAAGGAAAGAACTTCTTTGCTACCCAGGATATGCAACTCAGCTCTGGATTTGTTTTAAGGCACAAGAAACTGAACACAGTTAATGATAAGCTAAAATGAGAAATACTGATACTCTTTCCAGAATTGTTATCTGCTTATTGCCTGGCTGGTGTGCTTCATTTGCATGTTCAGGGTTAACACACCACTTTCTTCAAGGTCAGGCTGGTTGACAAGATTCTGGCAAATTTTTTTTTGCTTTTCTCAATAGTGTCACTGATTTCCTAAAGCCATCTGGGAATTTGACTCAAGACTGTTGTCATGTAGGAATGCAGGCAATCTTTGTATTTTCTCCTTGTGGCATCATTGTAGCTTTTGAAATTTTACTATAATTTTATGTTTTGTTACAGGAAAGGTGGAAGTGTGTTCTGGGGTTATGGACAGCAGATACTTGTGGACCTCTCAAGACTGCTTTCTTTTTAGATGGTGCTTGATTCAATAGTTTCATCCTATCTGGCATCCTTACATACTTATTGTTCATCACATTCTCTAGTGACTGGCAATCTGTATTTCTTCTGTGAATGAAGAGCTTCCTGGCAGTCATCAGGCTTTAGGAGGGGTTAATTTCAAAGGGTTGCTGATCTTCAGCTGGCCACCGTGTTCCCCAGACATGCCTGATATGCTGGTGACTTTAACAGCAAATGGTATGAGACCTGTTCATACAACAGGAATGCTCAAGTTCCCCATCTTAAACTTTAAGACTTGTAAGCGCTTTCCTCAAGACTTGATAAATGTAATTCTCTATTCTTTTCTAAGTCTGCCTCTTCAGTATTTATGTTGTCTCTTAGGCTGCACTTTCACAATATTTGAAATATTATTCATTGAAATACAAGTAGGATTTTTCAATAGCAGAAGAATCATAGATATTTTTAAATATTCAAAACATAACTTGCTTTCATTTCAGTTGGGATTATGCACTTCAGGGACGTGAAAAATCAGACCCTGACCTTAAGTGACTACAGATGTAAGTCTCATTGGTAAGTCTCTATAGACCAATACATTTCCCTATGTGCAGTACCTGAGCCAGATCTGAGTAAGCTGGCACATGTACAAGTTTGCAGAGAAAGACTGAGTCCTGTCAACAGAAGAGTTGCTTTACTGTGCCAGAGTTAAACAGCACTGCCACCTCTGCGCTCTCCTGATGTAACATGGTGCCGGAGCTAGGCTGTCTGATGGTGGCTGTAGGATCCAGCCTGTAGCGTGTACATGCTTTGATTTTTTTCAGTGGGAGGGGTATTTCTCAGGAAGCTTTGAAAGTACACCCAACAACAACTCTTCCAACCCTCAGCCTCCTTTTCAGGCAACATTTTTGTTCTCATGTTTTACTGCACTTATTAGCAGTTTATTACTGTTTTTAAAGGAATTTGTGGATAGGCAAAACTCCTTCATTTGCTGTTTTTGATTATCCAATAAAACTGCCTTTGAACCTCAGTTTGGTCTAATCACTGAATTATGCAACCAATTGATACAAAGCTTATTCTTGTAACAGCACATGCATTTAATGGGACAGAGTTAAGACACGTGAAACTAATGTGCATAAGAAGATTATGTGCTTAAGCAGTATGCACTTGAAATGAGTAGACTCCCTGCTATATTCACCACAGGTAGCAATGAGCTTCATCACTTAGAAAAAGAAAAGCCAAGTCCTTCAAGCATGGAGAAAGGCAAAGGGGTCTTTTGCAAATGGCTTTCTTGACTGCCTTCCTACAGCTAATTCACTGCAAAGGACAGAGGAAATGACCTTTCTTCTCCTTGGTAAATAATAGTATGAGAAATTTGTACTTATAAAGAGCACGTCTAAGGGCCTGATAAGAACACTTTCCTTTGGGGCTCAATAATGGCTTTTCAGGGAGCATGGGGATGCAAAGAAAAGCAACTTGGGTGGTATTTAGAGAGACACCTCCCTTCCCTCCTTTCCCTCCTCCCAGTCAACTGGATGTAAGTCAGAGTGATCATTTGAGTATTTAGGCAGAGCTGCCTCTGCCCACCAAATAATTTGGATATGTGTCAGTCAGAGTGACACTGAAATCATTCATCAAAGGAGTACGGCATGCAATCCTCACTATGCCAGCTTGAACCTGCCAGTCATGATTTCTCACCTCAGTTAGGAAAGTGCTGGGACTTTCACTGACTTTGATTTTTCTGAGCCAAATTGTCATCTGGTAGAAATCAGAATAGTTTCATTAAAGTCACTGGCACAACACCAAGTTACTTCAGCTGAAAATCTTCCCATAGCCTAGAGTGTTTAAAGACTGGGACTGTAACTGTCCACACACAATGGTGAGAAGAACTGGAATAAAAGTCTGATTGCTCTCCCCTTTTAAACCGCAGCTAGGACCAGCCACTAGCTATTCCTTGTAGATGAAGGCTGGGAGTATCAAAAGCCCGTTGAAACAAATTAGCCAATTTCAGGCTCAGACTGTGTTTAGTTAAATATTGGTGGTGCTGATGATAAGTTATTTGAGATGCTCCTGCTTTGTGGTTATTCTAATGATCTCAGAGTGCTAAAACATATAAACATTCCCTTATAGCTCACAGTTTCGTCTCTTCTTTTTAATGCCGAATTTCCCCTCTCTCTCTCTTAATTCCTCAGTGGTCATGTATTACAAGCCAGATAAAGATTCTCAGCTACTTTTCACAGATATTTTTGTACATCAACTATATATTTAATACATCTATATTTATTTATATATTTGATTATATATTTGACAGGCATATTATATACTAATTTTTCAGTAACTGGCAGTGTGCAAACAGCATGAATAAGTATCTTACTATGATTATGAGTTGGTAAGATGGCCCTTGCCTGTATTAGGCAAGTGTCATGAGGTCCCCTGGAAATGAGCTCTGGAAGACAGAGACAGCTATTTTTACATTAAGTTTCACAGCATGAGACCATTTTAATCTCTAAATTTGAAATATCCAAACGACCCTGGGCTGCTCATTTTAGAGTAAAGTGGTAACGATCCCTTTTCCATGCAGCAGTGACATTCCATCCTTTATCACAGTGTGCATCACAGCCATAAAGGGGCCACAATAAATAGTTAAGGAAATTTGCAAAAAAACCCTGGCATTACAAAATAAACACATTTAGTGAAGTGAGATTAGTGTTGACATGAAAGCTCTCATCAGCTGCAAGACTAGGTATAGAGAACCAGATTTCATCTGTGGTGTCACCTGCCAACGACCCTTGATTCCAGCTGGAGACATAGTGTGCAGAATTCACAGCATGTGTTCAGTAGTCAAACTGCTGGCACCACGTTGTCAAAAATACCATCTGAAACCTGACAAGTGAGAACATAAGGAGATGCATGCCTGTGTGAATTATACTGAAGCTCCTTGAGATATCACCTGAAAGCTGTGGAGACATCTACTATTAATCATATGTTGGCCAACACAGTTTCACCTTCCTGTGCTGGAGCTGAGTCTGATCTGGACACTAATGACTGTGGGGTGACTGCAGCTGATGGTCAGTCTCAAATGTACCTTGTCTCCTGGTGTGCCTGTCAGTCCACCTGACCTCCAGGTACATGTCTGTCTCTGGACTTTTTTGGACACACTAAACCACTAGCCATGGCTGGGCATGAAGTAAGGACTAACAAAGAAACGAACTCTGTTTTGATACAGTGAGCATAACTTAATTAAAAAGATAGTTGTCATTTTCCAGGAAAGAATAAAAACCCAAGAGTTTTGAGGAGGTACTGATAAACAATGTCACCTGATAGTAATAACAAAATAAATAAATGAAATTAAAAGAAAAAACGCGACTATTTTAGAAGGACAGTTATCCTTCTGATGAAACCACTGTTCAGCTGTGTAGCTGAGGCTAGTATCTGCTGTCTCCCTGCCTGCCTTTTGGTACAAGAGGAAAGAAAGCATGTTTTTGCTCTTCTGGGAGCTAAAGCAAAGACTACTGAAATGGAGCAGGATGCAAACACTGAACTTTGCTAATACTCACATACATGTAAAGTAGCTTATAAGGGAAATTATTCACCATAGTTTCTAAAGAATGAGCAAATATGAGAATTTACACAATGAAAAGAAGCTGAATTCAACAAATGAATTATTGAATTTGAGTTCTTCCACCACTATAGTTTGCTATAGCCTCATTTTTCACTTGTGCTGTGGATGTTTTAGAAGTCTTTCTGGGATCCACTGTAGAAAGTTTGGAGTATCCAGAACTGGTATGAGTCCAAAGGTTTCCCCTGAGGTTAGGTTGTCTGGGATTCACTGTCTGCTGACATACCAATCTGTCTAAGCCGGTAACCAAAGTGATATGATGCTAAGCTAAAATTAAATTATCGGGTATTATTTTCATCTTTAAGGTTCCCTCTCTTTGCAAGGCTCTGTATTTTCCCTAGGAGCCTATGTCAGCTATAAATGAACAAACCTGCATCTTTTGTTATTTTTTTTATGTGATAGAATTCAGTGCAAGACTGTTACCTGACCTACACCAAATTTTTCATCATCTAAAATAGTAATTTCCTCTCCCCCCATAGCCCTTCATACAGTTAAAATTTCAGGTTCTCACCCAGGAGTAAACAACTTGAAATTATCTCAGAATTACTGTGGGGCAGAAGTGTGCTGTCATCAGCAGGGAAATGGCCTTTCACTGAGGGGCAAGATTCCATAAATCACCTTGCATTACAGCAAGATAAGAGGGTGCACTTCAGCAGTAAGAATAGCAAGCTTCTGTGTACAGTAAATGCAAGGTAATTTCAGGTAGCTTTCCCTGTACAGCTTGTGCTATGGTTTTATAAAATGGGAAGAATTGGCAGCTGAAAAAACCCACATCTTCCAAACCTCTCTAACATTTAGTAATCCTGATTCTTGATCAAAAACTGTTATTTTGCATGTTTCAAAGGGAAATTAATGCAACTTGCTTGCAGCAGGAGCTGAGATGGGATCTGGCACACTTATTACAGGTGTGTGCCAAGGACACTGTAGCTGGTTCTGATGGGACAACACAGACCGGCTGTACCGAAAACGTGTGCATCCTGTTAACGGCTGGACAAAGTTTGCATACTTCTTTTACATTACTGAAACTTAGCTACCTCTACCAAAATTTATAACAGCAAAACTGTGCACAACAGTTTATGACAGAATGAAAAATAGTAATTTAAACCGTACGAGCAATTTGGGACAAAAGGACACTATAACTACCCTGGCTGGGCATTTACTGAGAGGCTGGATTAATGTCCTTGTTCTTCTCAAAAGTGCTATTGACATTTAGTTGACCAAAAGTTATTTGAGTCCCTAAAACCTATTTGAATAATATTTTCCAGGAGCACAGTATATGAAGATGCTACTGTGCTGGAGGGAAGAATACTCCTTTGAAATAACCAACATCACTATTATCTGTCTTTTTTTTTTAGGTACAATTTATACTTTATTTTCCTCTATTAACTCTGTGAATTTATGAGATTTCAGATTCAGGAAGCTGAGGAAATGTAAGTCTCACAGGCTTTGTAGCCAGCATAGCTGACAATTGCTTTGCTACTAACACCTCTTTACAGACTTATGTAGATCAATTTGTTTCCAGGAATTTGTTACACTGGCATTAGGTTTTTAATACTCAGCAAGAAAATTTTCCAGTACAGGTTTAGGTAATGAGCATCTTTAGTAAATTCCAGGTACTATTCCTTGCCTTACTCTAGCCTTCTGGCTGGTGTGTCGTGTGCTGCCCAGCTCCTTATTTTGCATCCCATGCCTTTTGACTGTTCACTGCCTTGCCTTTTTTGTTACTGCCAGGTCCCAGCCTTTTGCTTCCAGGTGGTTACTCCCGCTTCTGATGGTCTTTGTGGTCTTTTTTTCATGAGCTTGGCCCTTTTTTCTGTCACAAACCCCTTCCTTTTACCATATTGTGAGCTGGGAATGATGCAGATTCCTTGCACATTATGTGTGGGTGCAGGAGGGGAAATAACTAGATGCCTGGTCTGCACAGTAACTCAAGTGCAGTCAAGTTCTTCTAAGGCATACATTTTCAGTGTAATAAGGGAGGACTGTCTATTTACAGAAGAGATTATGTCTAGATTGTTCTTTGCACACATGGCTCTGCTCTGCCCACCTGTCCCTCAATGCCTTTCCTCAGCATACTTAAAATATTTTAGCAACCAGCAAGAACATCAGACGTGTTTGTGAGACGACACCCAGGACACGGTATTAATGGAGCTGTGAAACAAAGGGTTAGAAAAGGCTAACCATGTTTTTCCTGCTGCTGAATCTTTTAAATCTGATCTTTTCCTATATCTAGGAGAACAAACTGTTGAAGGGTGTGATTCCTGCTGCTCCATGGTAAATCAACCTCCCCACAATCCAACAGACCCAAGCCCTATAAGTGAACTGTTCAAAAATAGCAGGTACAGGCATTAGTTCATTTCAGGATTCCAGACTTCTTGAAAAACTGTTTTTGTTTGAATAATGACTAGTTTTTCACTGAACCTTTGGTCTTATGCAGAAGCGTAAGTTTGCACACACAGTACAAGATGCCTGGGTGCAAGAAAGCTCCAGCCCAATGTGTTGTTTTATTATAATAAGCTCCCTTAAGAGTACAACTTTATGCTTAGATCTGAGTAGAGACACAGATATTTTGCAGTCCTGTAACTGGGGTGTAGACATTAACAGTACAGTATGTTATTGGCCGCTAATACAAGCAAACAGTCAATCCCAGGAAGCTTTGTACTGTTCTGCGGTTTTCCTTCAACGGCCTTGGGAGAGGCTTTGTGGAACGTGTGATTTTAAAAAGAATTTATCCTGATGAGTTCATCTCCTTTGGAAAAAACAGATTTTAAAGCTACTTTAAAGGTAGTGTGATTATTGATATGCTACAGCCCTGCAGTGAAATACCAGAGAGACCTACAGGTACACCTGGTGTTTGCCTCAAGGCTCTAGTTTGATATGATTTCTCCAAGGTAGCTCCCTTCTCTTGGGAATTAATTACAACCTGTTGATCACAGACTCTGCAAGCTGCCACAGGCAGCTTCTCATTCCTTCTCTGACAACCAACTCTTTTTAATATATTTGCATCTTTTGGTAACCTGTTTCTTAGTTTTGTCACCAGGATAGGCAAAGCAGGTGATATTTGAAGGTTTTCAGCTTTTCATGTGACTATTTTTCTCTTACTTTTCATGTTCTTTTTCTTTGTCATAAAAATATTTGAAAGATCGCAGTCTTTTTCTAAAACAAGAGAGAAATATATATCATTGTTCCTTTGTTTTGTTTTGTTTTATTTTGTTTTATTTTATTTTATTTTTTAATTTGAGGTTTGTGTTTACAGAAGGCTACAAGAGCCTCTAGATTGCCTAGGGGTGATTACCTTTCAAAGGTGTTGTGTATAGGATCTGATATGAAGTATTAATATTATTTCTTTTTAATTCTATGAGACCTGGGAGCATTGTGGATCAAGTCCTCAGTGTACTAAGTCCAGGGCAAGCACAGAGTTCACTGACACTGGTTTTGCACAAATATAATGGATCCTTGATTTAAAGAAATGACGACAGCTTAAAATGAGGCTCATAGTTAATGAAAATCTTTAACATGCAAGAGCATGAAAGGCTTAACAAACTTGAAATATTATCAATTTTTCTTGTTTATTTGAACTTGCAATTGCTCACTGGATAGAAAGATGGTACTATAGTCTGTTTCTTCTATTAGCCTACTGCAATTTCTGATAAAATAAGAATGTATGTGAAAAACACAACCCAGATTTTAATTGTAAGCCTTTGTATGACATATGGTGTATTAACTTATTTCCAAGCTTATGTTTATATTCCTGCAAATGATACTTCTAGGCAAAAACTTGCATTGCTGTTTTAAAAGCCCTGGCTTGGTTTTTTTTTTGAATTATTGTTCTGAGTGTATTAGAAAAACCACAATAACCTTCACTGGCTTCATGGTTGTAAAACAACTGGATTTATATCACAGGATGCCCTGTTTTACTTTGGTAATAGCTTTAATGACTGCTGGAAAAATATTATCATGTTTCACTTGAATAGAAATATTTCTGGATGCAGAACACAAGAACTGAGATATACTTCACTGATATTTAAAAGCGAAAAAAGGCTTTTAGTATAAGGAAGCCAAGTAATAAGGCTGCTTTGTTCTTTAGACACACTGATGATAAATATCATAGGCTGAATGAAGCACACGATAAACACAAGCACAATCTAAACACAAGCAATCTCTGATACTTCTGATAGTATGCTATAATCTTATCTACGTTTAGGGCAAAATTGAGAAAGACAGAAATGTTTGTTTTATATTAATAGATGTCTGCCATTTCAGCTTATATGAAAAGACTTTTAAAATTAAACTAAGCATCCTGAAATCTAGAAACCATCGAAAGAGGTGCTGGAAAAGTTTCTAGAGAGTCAACTATTTCATCCCCTTACACCTTGCAGGGTCAAATTGTACCTTGGCAGCCTGACTGGAACAGATGGTCAGGCCGGCTTTTTGCCTTTTGGGCAGCACTTTGGTACAGGAGAGAGGATGTAGCTTGAGAAAGCTGAGAGGTGGAAAGTACAGATTCCCACATTTCAGATAAACTTTGGGACATATGTACAGAGGAATTCTTCGCTAAACGTATTTCCCTTCCCTTCCCTTCCCTTCCCTTCCCTTCCCTTCCCTTCCCTTCCCTTCCCTTCCCTTCCCTTCCCTTCCCTTCCCTTCCCTTCCCTTCCCTTCCCTTCCCTTCCCTTCCCTTCCCTTCCCTTCCCTTCCCTTCCCTTCCCTTCCCCTTCCCTTCCCTTCCCTTCCCTTCCCTTCCCTTCCCTTCCCTTCCCTTCCCTTCCCTTCCCTTCCCTTCCCTTCCCTTCCCTTCCCTTCTTCCCTTCCCTTCTTTTTTTTTTTTCATAGAAGTTATCTAATCTAAATGGAAATTTAGCCAAAGAGAACATTTTCATTGGAAAAAGAATTTGAATGAATGGAAAATCCCCAACTAATTCTGCTGTTTTGTCTTTTTAAATGACTTCACATTGCTCACGTTCTTCCCTTTATTCTGTACCCTTTATTCTTCTGTCTCCTCATAAACCTTCATTCCACGGCTGGATCCACATGTCACGGTTATGTGCCTTTAACATCCGGCTGGTGTCTGACATCACTGAGCATTGCTTTAGAGAGCCATTAAGAGCTTCATGTGCTCATTCCATTGCAAGATCTGGTCCATATGTCGCAGCCTTTACCAGGTGAAGACTTCGTCTTTACCAGCTGTCTGTCTGATGCTTAATCTGCTTGAGGCAGTTCAGTGAAGCTGTAAGATGAGTGTTTTACTCTCCAAAACATCTGATCTTCCAGGTTGGCATCTTATGCTTTGATATTCAGGCAAATGCTGTATACATAATAAAGGTGCTTTGACTTGCTTTGAAATGAAACCTTTTCTGAAGTGGAATTTGTCATGTAGGAAATGGGGTTTGTCAACTTATATAACAGTTGAGAAAAACATGAAGCATCCCCACAACTTGATCCTCCATTTAGTGTGAAATCAACAGAGTTGAGACTGTAATAATTTTTCCTTCTGTGTATTACCTAGACCTGTGCTTCTGTTTTTCAGTGGATTCTCCTGAGCTGTTGCTAAAAAAGTGACTCAGTTTTGTTTTTTCATTCTTTCAAAACTTTTTCATGAGTTTCTTAATTAATCTCAGCAACAGATTGGCTGATCTCATTAACTTGCTGAGCAAAGATAATGAAGTATCTTCTGCTTTAGCAAGGCAATAGTGAAGTATAAAGAAAATGGAAGATGTTTCTGCTGCAGGAATACTTTTAGTGTGAGGGACAGGTTCTGAGGTCTCTGTGATTAATAGACATAATTAGTTTACAAAGGCTGGGAAACAAGGTTATCTGATTTTGTGATTTACTCTACAACATCGCTGGCCAGAATCAATAAGATAATGATCAGCTTTTGCCTCAGTGTGGGGTTGGAGAAGAGGGGCAGAGAAGAGGATATTTATAACTTTTCCTTTTGGTCACCATCCATGTGATAACTGAGAATTGTTAATGTTGGCCTTGGATGTTGTGGAGTGTCTTACTCCCAATACCTATAACTCATTGATTTTTGAAATGTAGCTGAAAGTCCATCTTCCAAGGCATACTTTATCACCTGCAGTAAGATGATGTATCACTATCACCCTTGAGACTCAGTTTTGTGATATGTACAGAAGATATTTAAGCACAAACAGGTGCTATAAGACTCCATTTCTTCAGGACCCTTTACAGAATACCAGTATAGCTTTATCTTAACTGTTGAAAGAGAAATCTACACTGTCCATGACAGCATAGACCTCCTGGAACATCTACCCCGAGCTTCTGAGCAATCTATTGCTGAAGAAAGTCATATTCAAACATGAAGCCCGGGATTATCATGCTAAGCATTGGGGACAGGAGACACAAATGTAGTAAGGTAACTTAAAGCATGTAAAGTTCAGGCCAATGTCTGACACATGACTATCTCATGAAATGAAGACTAGAAAAGATCTTCTTGATCACTAAATTGATCTTTTTGTGTTCTGGGAACCCTATGATGTTTAATGGTTGATGGAGTTGACCTGAATGCAGTTTGATTTGTGCTTTTGCTAAGTTTTATTTGCGTTTGATTTTAGGGAAAAGGCAGCAGTCATTACAGATCCTGAATTTTGGCCTATTTGATACAGAACTAGCATTTGTCATGGCTAGGTAGAAGACAAACATTTTCTATTAAAAAGGAGATACCAAAGTTTCACAAGAGAATTCTCAAACAGAATAAAATCTCTGCAAATTGGTGAGTGCCAAGATCTGAGGATCGTCTTTGTGTCAGTTCATAAAAAGAAAGGGAAAAGATGTCACATTGAACTCTCACACCAAATTCCAAGCATTAAAAAATGTTTATGCTACATGGTATCTGTTACCTACCCCCATTTACATAGTACACCATGCTTCCCTGTTAAGTCATAAGAGCTTCTTTTTATTGATACATTCCTGTGCAGCTGAG
This sequence comes from Pluvialis apricaria, assembly GCA_017639485.1. Classification (NCBI taxonomy): domain Eukaryota; kingdom Metazoa; phylum Chordata; class Aves; order Charadriiformes; family Charadriidae; genus Pluvialis; species Pluvialis apricaria. Next base: position 23,636,460 of record CM030012.1, on the reverse strand, counting down.
TGCCTCGGGTTTGAATATCTCTGAGGTATTTCAATTGTTAAAAGAAGTTCTTTTCAAACCATGTGATGTCTGTGGGAGACATTTATCATACATGTCTACTGTGCACAGTACTGCTGTGTAACCGTGCAAGCTCTAAACAAGCTCAGAAGGTACTGGAAACCTTCTAGCTACTGAACTCTGACAGCCAATTCCCTGTGATTAGACAGCCATGGTCAGCCCTAATGCCTTATTTAGAGACCTCTCAGATATATTTACATTGCATCACTGTGTGCAGTGCTGGCTGGTGTGTTTTGAAAATTTTACCCAGAGCCAAACAAGTGTCAAAGATCCTTTGGAAAGAAGGCTTTCAAAACCAAAGTCTTCAAGGACAGGACCTTTCTCAGCAGGGGTAAATGCGTCTGCAATAAACTGCTTGCTGAAAGTAAGGCGAAGGTTAAGCATACATCATAAAGGGCTGTATTGTCCACTAATAAAGAACTCCGTGCATGCAGCTGACATGGGAAGCTTTTTTTAACAGTCTTGAAGACTGTTTAAAGTATTTTGTAGAACAATTCTTGCAATGGTGAGAAATTTCCCCTGAATTATTCACTTGACAGCTGGAGATGCAGCTGTTAAAAACAGCTCTTTAGGAAGAAAAGAAATTAAAATGGGTAGGGAGAAAAATAATAATAAACCAAGGAAATGGGAAAAATGAAAAGAGTTTGAGTGAAAGAAGCGTGCACAGCAGAAATGTGCTAAGGAGTGTGCCCAGGAAAAGCCACATTTTTCAACATTTTCTCCTCATTTTTTTACTTCTGTAACTTGTACACATTCAAGGGAGGGGAAGCAAAAAGCAATTTATGCAGCTTGATATCAGATTGCGCTTTCCTGATGAGGTCCATCACCCTCAGAAGGTGTGAGTGTTTGGGAAGGTGGTGATGCTTGCAAATCAGCTAGCAACAGAAATAACACTGAACAATCTGACTTCTTTTTAATCAGAAGCAAAATACCAGATTTCATTTAGGATGTTTTCATGTTGTGTTTTTTAAATTACTGCGTTACATTAACAAAATGCTACCTGGTTATTATTTATATTTCAGATGATGCCATTCATTTATAGGCTATGTTATTGACATTGTGGTAATACTTCAGAAATCAGTCAAGCGTTGGAACTCTGTCGTGTCAGGAATTGTACTGTTAAGTAACAAAGTCTATGTTCCAGGCAACTGGCTGAGACAGAATGTGGTAGGTGTATCTAACAGGCCAATGTATGAAAAAGAGGACCAGAAAAAAAGTGAATAATAAAAGACACAGAATTGATAAGGAAAGCAAAGCTCCAACAAGGTAGCCCAACAAAAGGCTGCATAAATCTCGTATCATGATTCATATTCAGAGGAAGCTGCAGCAAGCAAGTGAAGGGCATTACTTGGAACACAGCTTACATATTAAAATGCAGAGCTTGGATCACAGTAAGAAAATGAGAACCCATAAATTGTTTAAGTTTTTAAGTACACCCCACACACACGCACATAAGTGTTTGTAAAGAATTGTGGTGAAAATGTATTGCTGGTGGGACAGGTATGGGAGGGTGAGTAGTCCTCAGATAAAAGATCTACAGTCGTCTTCTGATCCTGCTGAGTTCAGACATTTTAAAATGATACCTAAACTTCTAGCAGAGTTTGAGGAGAGGGAGGTGATTATATCCTGGTCATTGAAAACATTCTTGAGGCATTTTACTTGGAGTTTGGCTTTAGTTATCCACTTTATTACAAAAATCACTCTGCTATGTTAACAGAGGCACGCTGGCACCTCTCTGGCATAACAAAAGGAGAGCTGAGCTTGACTGTATGCAGCTATGAAGGTTATATGCACTCTATCTTGTTATATGAGCTGTTTGCGTGGTACTGCTGCAGCAGTTTCTTTTCTCAGCGTGTAGATGTGATGTATTTTCTGCAAAATAATATTTATTTGGAAACCGAGCGATTCTCACAAGTCTTTAATTATCTGCCCTGGATCTGTGGGCAACCTTACCACTCTTGTAGGGAAGAGCACTGACATATACATGCAGCTGCAGCTCACACAGGTGGTGAGCCTATGATTTCAAGCAGCCTTGCAATAACCACTGGTTGCAATTGAGGCAGGATTAAAGGAGGAAATGAGGAGATAGCCAAAAGCCTGGCTGTTGAGCCAGGGAAACCAACTAAAACCCCTGCATGTAATTATAATCCCCTGGATATTTTCACTGAATGTCAATATATTGCTCAGGGAAAAGGTGCCCATTGGCAGTCATCAGCTTTCTGCAGTAGACAAAAGTGCTCCATTTCACTCCAGGCTCAAATGATGTTGTTCTCTGCCATCTGTCTCTCTATCAGACTCTGTGGAAAGTATTGTGTGGAGAGAGTACACTGTTTCTTCAGCCAAATAATTGTTTACAGTAGATGGACTTAGTGGGGAAAATTGGATACCCAGGCTCCACTGGTGAAACCTAGTTCTTTGATCCTACAGCTTTCTTTGATTCCATAGTTCCCATTGCTAGGGCCAAGAAATCACACTGTGTCCCGAAGACTGGAAGACTGTCGGCAAGAGTTGGATGTTAGACTTCTACCTTCCCAAATAAGATGGAAAAACAAGGGCCTGCTCAATGTGAGGTTTCTCTTGCAGTGAAGGTCCCACATGAGAGCTTCAGTGGAGAACTCTGTGCACTCCATTCACTAAAGCTTTGGGTAAGATCCAGCTTTGCTTTTCCTAGACTGTCTGTGTCTGTGAATTTTGATTGCGTTTTCCTATTAAAGTGCAAGGTCTAATTGTTACTTGGAGGAATATTGAGCCATTATTATATGGTTCATTTAGTCAATATACCTGCATCATAAATCTACTGCCTCTGCCTTTACTTCTTTAATCCTTACTTGTTGCTGCAATTTAATCTTATCTTTTCTCAAACCAAACTCGTTGTTCTTTAAAACAGTTCACTCCTTGATTAACTTACATTCCTGATGTTCTCACGGCCACAGGGATTGCACAGTATTTACTTATCCAGCTACTAGGTGGAAGGACCAAAGGTGTTCCTTGAACATATGGTTCTGTTTCCACTGAAGTAATCGGCCAAGATCTCATTAGTTTTAGTGCTGTAGCATGGTATCCCAAAGACATATCTTAACTTTTCAGACCAACAGAGAATGATCATCAACCCAAAAAAGAAAGTGTGGCACAGAACTGGCTTGGAAAGAGAAGCAAATGAAATAACAGTGCTTCAGGAATAAGGCTCTCCAAGAATGGGCTATATTACACAGATTTTTAAAACCTAACATTGGTACTAGTCTCTTGTGAAGGCAGCTTGGGATTCAGTATAAAGTTCCTTAAAGAGGAAGGAAAGCAGTTTTCATTAAAAGATTTTTCTCTCTTTTAAAAATCTTTTTTCCCGTGAGTTAAATTATTCTGTACTAAAGTTTCAGCAAGGGCTTTGAGAGGATAAATTCTATTTTTTTGAACTTCAGCTATCTTTGAAAAACAATCACAGTCTAATTCTAAAGGTGAATGAGTAGAGGGAAATTTGTAAAATATCCAATTGACTAGGAATAATAGCTTCTACTTCTGGCAAATATTTAGTTGAGAGATTCCTATTCTGACCTCTGAAATTGGAGGATCCCTTCTAGTTTCCTAAAGTTTTAGTTTCATTACAAATCATTTTATATGACATAGAGACAAATAGAAGCAGTGCCTTGGGAAATACATGGAGACCATAGTTTGCTATCCAGTGATGTCAGTGACAGTTAATGCAATGCTAAAGTCAAACAGGCCAAAATCTCAGATGGGTGCCATGCTGGAAAACCAGAAGAGAGGATTCTGGGAAACAAAGCAATGGAAGTGCCTATCATCTCACACGCTGCCCCTGTTCAAAGGAGGTGTAGGGTGAATCTATCCCAGATGTATAGAGCAGATTAAGCAGTCTACCAGAGTGCTAAAGAAAGGTGTCTATCAGGCAGAGGGACAAACAGTTCCCACATGTTCCTCACCCTCTCCCTCAGCTTATCCCAGGCCAGTTCCTCATTTTGAACAGATTAGCACCCAAGCCTCTTTTTCCTGTCTGGCACTTTAGTGTGTGTTAAGACCGTTCCCTCTGTCTCACTTGCAGCTGGGCCAGCTGCAGTCTGTGACCTTCTGGTTCTGCACAGGTTGCTGCATTTGGAAATAGCTCATGGTTTGGCATCAGTTCATCTTGCTCCCTTCTGGTTTGCTCAGAGGCCGAGTCGTCTGGCAAATCTCCTTCGTAACTCATACCTCCAAATGCAGCAACTGTAACAGATGCAAGCTTTACTTTCTCTGCCACTCTCAACTGCTGAATTGAGTTTACTCAGGGTTCTGTGGAAGTTGGAAGACTTTTTTTTTTTTTGTGATTTCTATGTATCTTGCTTAGATGCTGAGATTCACAGGGCAGCAGGTATCAGCCACAGAAGGGAAAAAGGTATAGCCAGTGACAGCAGCAGGGGTCTAAATTCAGATTTGCTTCAAGGTGTAGATGAATGCATACCCCAACCTTGGGATCAGCTGAATCAGCTTGGAACTGTTTTGCTTGTTTGACCAAGTATTTAATTAGGTTTCTGTTTACTGCAACATCCTTAATAATGGGGAAGTGTAGAATATTTCTGCATTCTATTTTTATTTTTGATTGTCTAGAGATTGTATGATTATCATTACATTTGAATTTCACATGCTCGCTAGCTATGTATGCCTGGCATATCTTTGTGTGCTCTGACATCAGATGATGTGTTGGATAGTTACGGTAAGTGAGGATCTGTTGACTTTTTTCTTAAAGCAGAAGTGTTAAATCTAATGTCCTGGATCAGTTTCAACTTGGATAGCTGATCTGCACCCAGTAAAATTCTCCCATACATTCAAGATGGCTGTAATATTTTTTATCTTCCTCTCTTAATCCATAGTTACGTTGCCTGTTGTTAAAGAGTCGCCTCTGCTCCAGCTTGGATATGACTATGTTTAAGCAACAGATAAAGTAATTCTCAGCTAAAGTCTGTAAATCTGATTGTGCTTATCTTGCCATTCTCCTGGGTCAAAGCAAGTAAATAAATATGAGGTGCTGTTATCCTTCACCCTCATCTGAACCTTCACGGCAGCAGGAGCACAGGCAGTGATTGAATGGCTCGGCAGGTGCTTCTACAGAACATCTGGTAAGCTGTGTTGAGACAGGCTTCCAAGTGGTGCTTTCTGGTGGAACTGTTAGAGTTACTTGCATAAATTATTTTTATATGCATAAATAATGAAGAGAAATTATCTCAGCAGGAAGGCAATGCATGCACAAAGACAAATACAATGAGCATGGCTGCTGAGATCATCTTAAGATCAGTTTCTAAGACCACTCTCTCCTTTTCATAACATATCCTGCAAACTGAATTACTTTCAAGTTTGGGTGCATGCTTAGCTGGACTATTGAATGCAACTGCCCAAAGAGGGCATCTCAGAAATGGAGGGTAAACTAGAAGCAGGAGATTTCAGAAACAGGACAAGAAAAGGAATAGAAACAAAAGATAAGAATAAAAATAAAAGTAGGAAAAGAATCTTCTTGGTTTCTGATCTCAAATATATAAATGGAAACACTGATTCTGTTACTTTTAATCATGTTTTTAACAGTAGGACTAGTCTCCATGTAGGAATGCAGTTTCAAACCCAAAAATTTTATCAGGTGTGCCATGGGAAATTATCTTAAATGGTTGATACCCTGATATGAAAGGCTTTGTATGGAGGAATCTCAGCCAAATCTAATTACATACGTAAATCATGTAAATGATTGGCTTGAAGAAGGCTTGAAGAAGGCTTTTGTTCCTGAAAACTTTCCTGCCTCCCTTTTTCCACCTTCTCCCTAGTTTTATTGGGTGGATTAACAAGAGGTATTGCCTCTGCCTACAGATTTTGCCTTGTTCAAATCACTCATAACTTGTCAAGGTAATTAATGTGCATGTTGATCAGTGCTGTGAAAGCCCTGAGCTCTGCTCCATTTCCAAAGCAGTTGCATCACCACTGCAGTTGTGGTGAATGACAAAACTGATAACACACTGGGTGGCAAGCACTGGAAGATTTTTCTTGATAATTTCCCAACTGGTGTAAATCAGCACAGTAGAAGTGAGATCAGCAGAACTATATTGATTTGCACTGGCTAATATTTTAAATACCCTGTGAAGTTCTTGGAGATGAAAGGGATTGGGGAAAAAAATTAAAAAGTTAAGTTATGAAACAGTAGCATCATAATTTTCCCAAGTCTTAAAACTCCCCGTGAAAAAGCTATATAGGAGACTTAAGACCAAACAAAAGCACTAGGAATCTTTTTCTGTGGAAGATGTTATGGCTGTTAGAATAACTTAATTAACCATTTAGAGCCATTAAAAAGCCTACACAAGAGTGTAATGAAAACGGCTCCATGAGACATTCTGGAGTTGGATCAGAATTCCAAAAATCTAATATGGCTCCTGTCTGTGCTGCAAAATGCAATTTATTTAAGCAATTAGTGGTAAGGGATACTACAAATTAGATCAGTCTGACAGCAACAGAAAGTTAATGCTTCTCCTCCACTGCCTCTTCCCACTTGTGTTTTCAGAACAGACTTTGAAAGAAGGCACACTTACAATAAGAAGGTTATAACAACACACTAGGAGGAATTTGGTTATTGCGCCACAAAGATGTGTGCATTCATTGTTTTTGGATTGTCGTAATGAACAAAACAACTTTCAAGATTTTTTTGAGCCCTGTTGAGTTTAAGTCAATTACAGGTTGGTTTTTTTTTGTTTTTTTTTGTTTTTTAATAGGAGCTGATAGCTAATGCTGTTAGGAAAACACAGCTTTTGTAACAGAAAAAAAGAACCAGAAAGATAGTCTGTACAATCTATCTATGGTTTTACAATGGTACTTGAACACTTATCTCTATTTAGGGTACCTACAAACCCTTTTGCCCTCTAAAACTCACTGCTATTCTTTGATCTGAATACCTTCTTGAGGTTTTTAGATATGCACATGCCTCTTGAGCTACCCAGTACTGCAGTTCCATAAGCAGGTTAAGCTAATAAACCCTGATATTGCTGTCCCACGTTTTACTTGAATCTGATGCTCAGCTTTACTTCCACATCGTTCCACCCACTCACTTGAGATCCCATTCTGGCATTAGCATTTGTGGCCATGCAGTGAACTAGATCAAATTATGATTAACTTCTTTTTTTTTTATCCTGAGGATCACTTCCTTGGTCCAGCTCACTCACTGCCATATACACTGCTGCGCTGGCACAAGGGAGGGAGGAGATATGGAAAAAGAGCAGTTGGAAAAAGGTAGCCAGGAAGACCCTCCGCTTTCAGCAGCAGTGATGGCTTATATCAGCCCAAGCTGCTCTTGGAACTCCAGTCTAAACTCATTTCAGTAAGTCACATGAAGTGTAGTTATAAGACACAGCCTAATGCATCATTGGCACTCCTGAGGTGAGACCCTACTCCAGCCTGCTATTTCACCCTTCTCCTCTTTCCAGGCACAGCCATGCCTTTCTTGAGTTGGCTTTGGTGCTTGCCAGACTCGGCAGTGAGCTGATTCAAATTCCTAAACCAGCAGTCACCTGCACTAGCAAGAGAAAATAAATGGATTTCTGCAGGTTACAGGGTTGAATTTGCTCAGAAAAGGGCCTGGCAAGCACCAGAACTGGTGTAAAGGAGGGGGTAGGATCATGTAGTCAAGAGAAGGAACAAGTCCTCCCCTTTTGACAATGGTGAGTTGCTACATTGGCTCAAAAATAATGGGCACAAATAAACTATTATATTAAACATTCCCAGGAACATTCCCAGACAATTAGGCCAACTGGCACACAATGGCCCATTGACCATGCTAACAAACTCTCATAAACTCCAAAACAGGCTGGCTGCGTGCAGACTGCCTATTGAGAAACGTCCCTGGAATGAGCTGTCCTTGGGAGAGAGTTAGTTATGACCTGCCAAAATTGTAGCAGGCAATGTTTTAATAGTTTCTAGTATGGATGGTCGAGTTCCAGTGCCTGGGAATGTTCCCAGATGCTTTACATGTAGCCAGTGTGTCTAACACTGTGGGAGCACAGTTCTCTAAATACTAGAGGTTTGCCCAATATCTTGATGCCCCCAAATCTTGATTTTCAGTGTACTCTCTTGGGGTTCTGGAGTTGCTTGGATTTGAACCCATGCATGACAGGAACACTTTTAGCACTGGTATCCTGACAATTTTGGTGACTTTTATTCTGGTTTTCCTATGGATTTTACTTATATTAGGTGTTCACATGCCTAAGCTTGTCTGCCTAGCTCCAGAAAGGTATTCCAAATGTTGAATGGACCCTCCCTCTGCCTAGTTGAGCATTCATATACTCTTGAATTCTTTTTCTACATAGTCTAGGCAATTGTCTGTTTTCTGAGCATTCTTTTCCTTAAGTGGTTAAATATTCTAATAGATTAAATGTGGAGCTGGAGAGTGCCAGTAGGCAACAACATCAGCTACCACTAATGATCTGGGGTCTTCCTACTTTTTGAAGCATCATTGAGCCACATATAACTTAGCTACGTGTGAGTGCACTAAGCATGCATTAAGCCATTTTCCCACTGATGTTCCTGAATGATGTAGCTCACTGGGTCTGTATTCTGCTGCAGCAGGAAGCAACACCGTAGGCAGATCCATTTCAGAAGGCCACAACCCTCTACATGTCTTTGCAATTCATGCCCTGACTCCACTTTCAAGACCCCAAATCTCATCAGCTTCAGGTGTGGATGTTTTCAGGTGTTTTCAAAAGAAAGAGAAATTGTTTGATTAGAAAGTAGTCCTATCAGTATGAGAAGGGAAGGTTGCTCTTTGCTTTAAGATGTCTTCCTTTATCTGGTATCTTTGTATGTTTATCTAAATAAATAAATCTTGAAAAGCAGGAAAGCTGTATTCCAGCAGAGCCTGACACCTTTTCTTCATCACCCTTGTTTTCCCTTTGTTAGATGCAAGTTTGCATAGGATGCACGCTGTCCTAAACTGGTGTAAACAGGACAACACGGTAACTTCCACCAATTTTTATGCAAAACTCACACAACTTGTATACTGATAGAGTTGGAAAGGTCAGGCCTAGAAAAACAGGGAACAAGAGAACAACAAGGGAGATGGTGTTATTCACTGGATGTGTCTGTATCTGCTGTATCTGCCTTGTGTGAGAAGGACAAAGGATAACTGTCTGTTACTGCTTCCCCTGACTAGGGACTCACAGAGTTGCCAGCTCTTATCATGTCAGCACCAGTCTCGCACAGGAGTCTTGCCAGGAGTAGAAGGGAGAGTATGAGGAGTCAGCATGTGCACAGTCCTGATCCAGTTGGGGATTCAAAGTTGTCTCTGGGCAGTCTAGCAAAGACTACTGCAACCCAGCTGCAGTCTCTCGGGGGCTCAGAACACCATTGCATGCCATTAATTCAGTCTGAGGATGCCCCGTCTTACTTGCCTCCCTGTCACAGCTTTAAAGGATTCAGAATTTTTTCTTTTTTTTCTTTTTTTCTTCTTTTCTGTCTTTTTTCATTTCTTTCTTTTCTTCTTTCTTTTCTTTCTTTTCTTTCTTTTCTTTCTTTTCTTTCTTTTCTTTCTTTTCTTTCTTTTCTTTCTTTTCTTTCTTTTCTTTCTTTTCTTTCTTTTCTTTCTTTTATTTATTTTCTTTCTTTTCTTTCTTTTCTTTCTTTTCTTTCTTTTCTTTCTTTTCTTTCTTTTTTTTTTTTCTGTTGAAGATCTGTTGTTAGGAACAGGAATTAGGAACGGTCATTCTTTCAATTTCAGTGACTGACATGGCTGTAAAAATCCTCTATGAACTGTGACCTACTTTGACTGAGACTGTGGCTGTACATTTTCAGGGTCTAATGAGGAGCTGTTATGTTGTACTGCTAAAGATAGGAGCAATCTCATATTTAACCACATATTTAAACTAGATAACAGTATGTGCTGGCTGAAACTGTGATCTTGGTTTTGCTGCAGTGAGTGATGTTATTATTTTGCTTTTCAGACATTAAAAAAAAATATTAAAGGTGATATGAACTTCTGATAATTTAAATGATCCTACCCACCTGTTCTCTCCTGGTGCTCCGTTGATTTTTCAGTGACAATCTAGACTAGTACAGAAAATTCAGGCACCTCTGTCTCTATCACTGTGAATGTTTTTCACATATGTCTCTGTTTATGTGGAGATTTCTGCAGAAATTAAATCTAAGAAAATTTTTATTTTTAGGGTCTGATTAATGGGAAAGACATGAAGGTAGCAAAAGAGGGATTCTTGGTACAAAACATTTCCTAAAAGACACAAAACCAAGATGGGTTACAAACTGAAATGTTCAGCTTCCACAAGGCCAAGAGTGTATTTAACTGTATTTCTGTTGTAGTTTCAAATGAATTTGTCATATATTTTTCATTTGACTCAGAATCTCAGCTAAGACATGCTGATGTCAAGAGCAGTCCTTTCTTTACCCTCAAAAGACAGGTCATGAGGTTATAACGTTACCATTTCATTTTTCACCAAACACTTGTATTCTTTATGACAGCTTCATTTCCCTTCTTAAGCATCTCTTTTGCTGAATTCCATTCTCAATATAAATCATTACTCTTATACCTTGTGCAATACTGTATCTCAGTGCTTTGTTGAAATGGGGCTGTTGGTATGATCTGGTTGGTAGCAACCATGTCATTCTGCTCTGATTTATGATAATCCAGAATAATGGTCAGCATCAAGCTACCATGATAAAAACACTTGGTGAAAGATAATTTATACATTTCATGATGTTGCAGGGACATGGGACATGCACAGCAGAGATAATATTTTGCATACTCCAAATGTAAAGCCATTTGATGGCTATTGGAAAACAGAGGAAAGACAAGCCTCTAGGCTGTACATACCACTCATTTGTGGGGATATTCAGAAGAATTAAAAGTGCAGTGCAGCCAGTTAGTCAGCAGAATCAATGTAATGGAATCACAAAATCCTCTGTGTAGTGCAAGCAGCTGTATGTGAGACAGAAAGAATTTCAGGAAATGTAATGGACCAGACAAGGTCTCTGTACCCCTCAGCTTGCTGCTCAGTTCCTGCAGTATGTACAATAATGTACCCATTAGATCAAAAATGTAATCAGGCAGCTGTAAGAGGAGCTAGAGGCTGTGTTATCCATCCAGAAACCCTACCACAGTCATTCCTCAGAATGCCAGGCTCGTCTCCAGGAATGGATGAATTTAGGTCATTATCCTTTAGATGATATGTAAAACTAGTTTTGGCTCAGATTTTGTAAGATCATTTGACCTCATGTGCCAGGCTAAATTCTTACTGAGGTTGTCAAAGGCCTGTCTTTCAGATTACCTGTGCATCTGGTGAGAACGATGGGATTTTACTTTTTAATTTTGCTTTTTTTCCTTTTCCTGAATTTTTGTGTGGCACTCCAGGGAGCTGACAGAAAGTTTCTGTGTTTCTGTGTCAAAATGGCTGGATTCCAAGCTTGGGAGAAGCAATTTACATGAACTGATCCAGCAGTTACCAACAGTTCTTTCTTTTGGTTCATTTGGTTGTTTAATGGGAGTGGAACCCTTATATAGGTATTAAGATATGATTGTTATAATATACTTCTGTAGAACATGCCATTACAGGTCATTATTTAAAAGCTATTCTCCACATTCATCTTGAAACCTTTTATGTCAGTTAAAACACAGAAGTTGTACAAAAAAAACCCTAAAATATCCCTGCTGTGACTTTTTCATATCCTGTGTGCTGTATTGTACAATCCTTACTTTCACCTACTGTCTTGCAGGTTCTCAGATAATAGTTCACACAGTGGCTCTGAGGTATCTCACAGCTCTACCTTTTTCTTCAGGTTAGAAGGGGCAGGGGACTCTCAGCCTCCTGTAGATTAGCCCATATGACTCTTCCTACAGTGTATTGTCCTTCCAGGTGACCCTTGCCACAGCCAGCAGAGTTCTCCCCACATCTTTCCAAAATGTATTTGAAGTAGATTAAAAGCACAGTGTTGAGCAGTTCTATAAATATGAAGCTGACTTTGTGGCCAGAATAGAAACTTTTTGATGCTGTGGAGAAAGACTTTGAAATACTTTTAATGTGTCCGTAAATCGAATAAGCAGCTCGTAGAAGTTCTCTGTATTCTCTGGGAATGACTATCTGCCTTGGTAAGGCATCACCTGCATTCGAGCTGTCAAATGCTCTTAGTCACGCTAGGCTTTACTTGGCTGACTGCATGGTATTGAGCAAGTCAGTCTCCTCCTCGGAGATTTCTTTTCTCTTGGCTGAACAGTCCCAGCTATCTTGGCCTTTCCGCATAGGAGAGGTGCTCCAGTCCCTTCATCATCTTTGTGTCCCTTTGCTGGGCTGTCTCCAGTATGTATGTCCATACTTCTCTTGTCCTGGAGAGCCCAGAACTGGAGACTACTCCAAGTGTGGCCTCACCAGTCCTAAGCAGAGAGGAAGAAGGACCAGCTCCCTTGACCCACAGGCAACACTCCTCCTAATACAGCCCAGGATACCATTATCCTTCTTGACGGAAAAGGCACGTTGCTGCTGGCTCAGGTTCAACCTGGTGTCCACTGCAACCCCCAAGTCCTATTCTGCAAAGCTTATTAATTACTGCAATTGCTAAGTGTTATTACTTTACCAAACATTCCTCAAAAACAGGTGTCTGTGTCAATATATATATATGTAGACAACAACTCAAGAAATAAATAAGACTGGCTACATGCAGGCACAGGTGTGCTGGAGAGGGAAACGTTAGGTATGAGTAAGCCCCCCTCCTAGCCTTCATGTGATAAGCTTTTCTGCATTGCAAAATGTGGTCTTAGGTCTGCAGTTGTGGAAGCAGGTTTACTTCCCTCACAATAATGCAACTGTGTCCCTGAGGATAGGTATATTTTTTGCACTGAAATCAACAGATCTTGCTTAGGACACCAAGGTTGGGAAGACAGAATTCGTTTCTCTGCTATTTGCACAAATTTTACCATGATCCTTTTACTAGGAAAAAAAATGAACAAGAGGGAACTAACACTAGCCTAGGTGAAAATCCTGGTATTGACAGGGCTATCGTAGGCATGACTTCTGCTAGCTGACTTCTGAAGTAGTGGGCATTGAAAATATAGGTGACAAGGTGCCAGTAGTGATGCAAGAGTAGTACTAAACTGATCAGTTGTGGTCAACCTCACATTACATTTTCTTGATCTTTCTTCATCAGCAAAGCTAGATCGAGAGGTTTCATCCCATCCCTTCTGCCAGCTGACCTGTCCTCAGTTTGCTGCCCTTTCAGCTAGGCTGATACCAAAGTTTGCAAAGTGTGCTATAAAGTGGTTAAGTGAAATGCTCCTTGTCATAAATGCCTCCTGCCCCTTCTCTGTTGTTTTATTTCTAAATAATAAAAGAATAAAGATGCTTTTGATGATCCTCCGCTGTTTTGAGGAAATGCAGTTTGTGTAAGTAGCCCTGGCTTGTGCCAAGATTATGGCACTTGTTGGAAAGTGGGAGCAAGACTGGCAGTTACGCTGTTCTCTGCTGGGAAAGCGGAGGCACAGAGCAGCAGGTGACACGTTGATGTGTAGCACGGCTTGGGCTGCCTTCTGCATTAGCTGTACCTTCAGAGTGGTGGCTACTTTCCCAACTATAAGGACTTGCCAATTGCAATGAACTTAGTCTTGTGACCTCTGACTTTGTGGCTCACTTCCATAGATCAATATTTTCAAAAGACTCCGGCCAATGTAATGTCAACCAGTGGTTCTGTGGATCCCCATTTCCTACAGTTCTCTGATTTCTTAAATGTACAAGTTATCCAAATGTAATTGCAATCTTTGGAGCAGGACTCTGGGCCATCCCTACGAGGCAGCAGAGAGACAGAAAGCATCTGTAATGAACACTAAAGTGGTTTCTTTGTTGTTGTCTCTAGACACAGACAAAACCATGTGGTGTTCTCTGGCTTTCACAGAATCAGGCTAAGTATTTACACAGCCTATGGTACCGAGTTCCCCACAGTGTCCTCTCTTGAACTACACAGCCAAAGAAGGAAACAATTGATGTTGAGCACTTTAGCCAATACCTCAGCCTGCCATGCTTGCCTTCCTACTATTTTTTTCCATCATACGGAATCTTTCTTCCTGTTTGCTCTCTCAGAGCTAGCTGCAGACCACAGGAACAAAAACAACCCAAAGCATAATTTGAAGCATTTGCATGTCCCTTTTAAGTATTCTGACAAATGAGCTTGCAAGCAGGGATATATGGGAAATAGTTCTTTTTCCTAGTGGAAAAGATGAAGGTAAATCAGGAAAAGTAAATTATGAGTTTGTGAACATGAACGTTAACCCTGGAAATCTGATTTTAAGACTTACTCCATTATAATGAGGGAACAGAAACAGACAGTAATCTGTAGACTCAGTCGAAACCAGCCAATACTTCTAGAGCTTGTAAACTTGAGCATTTATAAATAAGCTGAAGGCCAAGAATTAGTCCTGAAGTCTGTGATGAATAACGCTGCACAACAGATACATATGAAAAAATCATCAAGTATTCCTGGGAAAATTGGGGTAGAAAAAGATCCACGTTTGTCAAATAAATTGCCATTAAGAACTACCTTCTCATTTTGCTTTCCCCTGCATAATGGTCTGCTATAGCTCTTCTCATCTATAAGTGTCCCTCATGCACTCTTCCAGAAAGTCCTTCCTCAGCAGGAAATGCAGCAAAACTTCTGCGCCAGCACTGCAAGTAACGTTTTTAAGAAAAAGGGTAAAAAATAGCTTGTCCAGTTGAAGCCATCTGGGAAATATAGGTAGTCAGACTGTAGTTTTCCAACCTGGAAAGTCACCAGGATGTTGGTGTTTTCATCTCTGTTCTGGCAACATGACAAATTAAGATGGCCAAGAGCAGAGAAGAGATAAAGCAAAAGGAGATGTTGGACATTGTAGCCTCATACACTACACAGTAAAGCAGTTGCACACCGGCATGATCCCACTATTTTGCTTTGCTTTATTTCAACTGTAGGTGAACTAGAACTTTAAGAGATGAATATTATCATTTTACCTATGTGTCTCTCAATTAGCTGGGGGAGGCCATATGGAGTTAAACAGGCAGAGAGAGTGTCGTCTGCATGTTGGGCAGAGCATTCTGGCCTGTCTAAAATCACCCAACAGTTGAGGTGGAAGGGTCAAAACAACCAGTTCACTGCATTACTGTTCTAGACAATTTGTTCTGCAGGCAATACTGAGAAAGCAGAAAAGGATGCTGCTGACTAAACAACAAGCTGCGAGTGGAGAGCAAGCAGTGTTAGATCTTGACCACCTGGATGTGCAAGGGGTCTCAGATGTAGTGTGCTACATGTGTAAACAGCCAGCAACCTCGTTTGAAGAACTTCAGGGGCCTGAGACTGCAGGGATGGTTTTTCATTCTACTGCTTTGCTGATGTGACGTATAAGAATTATGTTAATATTGTCTTGACATTACTAGGAACTCAGACAACCTAACCAAGAGAATAGGCAACTTGACTCATTGTTTTCCTGTAGCACTGTACAATATCGAAACTTTCAGAGTGCCTATGCCAGACCACTTATTCGGTGTAGGAGAAGGGAGTTGTTTGACATGTTGTATGTATTTTGGAGTTTCAATTTAACAGGAGGGAGATGGAAGATTTGATAACTGTGAATGGGTCCAAGAAAAGACTGTTTGAAGCAATTCAGGAGAAGCGGATATTGATGAATGCATAAGGTAGTTTTAGAAGCATCAACACACAGTACTGAATATTCTCTGAGGTACCCTTATATGCATAGGAATAATGATCCCCTGTGTAAGACATTACTTGAACTGTCTACACAAATGTTTTCTTTGGAATTGATGTTGGACTCCTCAGCGTGATAACAAAACGACTAAGTTTCTACTAATTTTGCAAAATTTTCTGTTACCTAGTCCACAAGAGTGATATCCTTTTCAACTTGTGTTTATGAATAAACTTCTCTATATGAGCTAATCACCTTAGGCTCTCTTTCCAGACAATGAAATGAAACAGGCACTGTTAGGGTGCAAGTAATTTCATCTAAAGTTGGTCAAATAATAAGAGACACGATAGGTCAGTGTTCCTTTACAGTTTTCTGTTGTTAGCCTCTGACATATGAAATATATATAAGAAGTAAGCGGAAGATTTCTCTCTTCTTGGGTGTTTCCAAGAGTTGATACTCCTACTGCGTCCCTTAAGTCCATCCATCCAGAGTAGCTGTTCTGCTGTTTATAATATTTTCATGGAAGTTTCAACAGTCTATAAAGCATATTTCCTGAGATTTTCCTAGTATTATCATATCTACATCTGATGAAGTTTGGATTCTTTTGCTAGCAGCAAGCCTTCCATAGAAATCACATACAACTTATGACACTGACTCTCTAAACGATAGGCTTACCATTTAGCATGTATTTTTCTATATCACTTTCCTCTCTTATGTAACTTTTAGAAGCTCATGTCACCATAGGTCCTATTGTTCTTGTGTTTTATAGCCCCAGATAGAGAGATAATTCCTGCCATGGATTGACTGCAGTCTGAATCATTGAAACATCTCCTACAGTGACAAGGAAATGAAAGTGATGAAGAATTGTCTCAGTGTTTCTTGTATATTTTGTGATTGTTTCTGTAATAATCATGACTATTCTTTTTAACTGTAGGGTGTACAAAATATGTGTAGGACATTGTAAGTGAATTAGAGAAAAGGAATAGAAATGTTAAGGAAGGGAAGATGCACAACATGTCATTTGCTGGGCATGATATTATGTATGTGTGTGTCTGTGTGTGTATGTATTTATGTATAAACACAACATGATGCTACTGTTATTTCTTCTTCTCTGTTACCAATGACACAGTGCTCTGAAGGTGTTGAAGAGTGAAAATTGAATTTAGATATGAAGTTGAAATCTTTATCAAATTCAGGTGGAATATTTACCACTGTGAGAGGTTCTAAACAGAATTTCTAGCAAAAGTGATAGAGCTTATGATCCCTATCCTCTCCCTGGATGAGACTAAAGCTGCTGTAAATTATGGACATATCTACATGCTGCACAGGGAACTTGGTGCAGTGACCCATTTTGAATAGGTTGAAACATCCACATCCTTTGCAACAAAAAATATTTTTGATGCCAAAAGGTAGCCGTGTTAGTGGAACCTCCTTATGCTTGAACTAGCCAGAACAGGCATCCAGCAAGTCTAGTTCACTCAAGGACAGTTTCACATTAATGTAGTTGTTTTTAGGTCCAGAACTTGTGCAGGTGTTACTCAATATTGCTTTCTTGTGAAGGACATCATTTAAACACACAGACATGTCCAGTTTTCCCGCTCAGCTGCTGAGAATTCTGTTGCATAATGTATGAAAGAGAGAGAAAGAACAATACAAAAAGTCTGACTTGCATTGCTTAATTTTATTTGTACCAGATCCTCTTGTTCCTGTTTTAACAGTTTCAATTTATTTGCAAAGCCACACTCCCCAGCACAGCCTTTTAGTCTTCTCAAGAAGAGCTGTCACTGATATCTACTCTTCTTATGGAGGAAGTTGTTGCTTTGTACGTATCTTATTCTCTTTTTAGTGGCAGTGATAACATTTAACAGCAATTTCATTCATAATAAGTTGCCTTAGTGGCTCTTGCCTGCAGTTCTCACTGCTGCTTTTTTGTCACAAGAACTATTGATTGGCATATTTCTGCTTTTACCTTACAGATTTATTGATGATGCTATCAATCTTACTCAGGCAGGATGACAGCTCAGAATTAGACTCACTTTCTTGGCAGCTTCTGCAGCTAGTCTTCAGCAAAGTGATAGCTCCAGACCTTTGTCAAATGCCCAGTGATCTGGATCCCAAAAGACAGCTTTCAGGTTCTAGACCTGAAAGTCTTAAGTATCAATCTATTAGAAAACTTTGTATGTGTGTAATATGTTGGGAAGCCTTTTTCTAGCAAGGGAACTGCTATTTAAAGCCAAATACAGTTGTTAGACTAAACTGCACTGTCTCCCTTCAAAAAAAAGTGCTAGCTGGCATTAGATTTTTCATCCATTAATTATTAATAGTGCTGATTACCCGTATGTCCAAGAGTTAGAAACAATCATTTAGGTCATAAGATATGTCTATCTGCCAATAGTAAAGACAGAAAAAACAAATCATACCTTTAAGTATCACTGAATTTGTAGGGTTCTGATTACACTAGGCAATTAGTTAGCTTCAAACCACAACAGCTTTCTCAGTTGATTTTGAAAGAGGACTTCAACAGCATTTTCAAAAAGATACTTTCCAGACCATAAGTCACTTATAAGCACATATTGTTTGGCTGATTCTTTCTTCCTTGTTCTACTGCTACACTTGAAAGCTTGACTGCAGCAAAGAAACTAATTCCCCCTAATCCATAAGAGATGTTTGTATTAGCATATAAGTATACAGTATATAAGCATATAGTATATTGGCATATAGCCAAGTAAACTGTACATATGAATGCTATGGATTTACATAAAGATATCACCTAATGGAATTATGATTGAATTTATAACAGTGTATAATACATGAAAAGGACTATTTTCAGCAGTCTCAGTCTCTAAATTATAAGCCAACCAACAGAATCCAGAGAGCAGTGGGGCAGAGGTCTAGGAACAAGAAAGAATTGGGTTTATGTAGACTGAAGAGAAAAAGACCAAGGGAAAATATGATCAATATCTTTCAAGTTTCACATATTTGAGAATATTTGAGAATACATGGTCCTCAAGTTGTTACAAAGAAGGGCCTATCGGCTATTGTGCAAGTAAAGATTAAATAAATAAATGAGGTAAAACCTTTCTAACTACACGGGTAGTTACAAAACCAAATAGATTCTTTAAGGAGATTGTGGAATCAAATATTGGATATTGTTATGAAAAGGTTAAACAAACTTGTGCTGAAAATGGTTTGGGGATAGTTGATCCTTTCTTAAGCCAAAAAGACAAAATATCCTCCCTTCCTGTGCACCCTGTTCTATTTTGAATCATTTGCTGATATCTTTGATAGACTGATTTAAACAAGCATGACCTATCCTTGTGAACATACAGACTTGACTGGTGAGATATTTCAGTTTGTTGACAATTAAAATAATTAGATCACTACAAATCTTATTGTGGATGTACCACAGTAGGATCACAGATTAGTTCGGGTTTGAAGGGACCTTTAAAGGTCATGTAGTCCAATCCCTCTGCAATGAGCAGGGACATCTTCCACTAGATCATGTTGCTCAGAGCCCCATCCAACCTGACTATGAATGTTTCCAGGGATGGGGCATCTACCACCTCTCTGGGCAACCTGTGCCGGTGTTTCACCACCCTCATTGTAAAAAATTTCTTCCTTCTGTCTAGTCTGAATCTACCTTCTTTTAGTTTAAAACCATTACCCCCTGTCCTATTGCAACAGGCCCTACTGAAAAGTCTGTCCCTATTTTTCTTAAGAACTTCTTTTCTTTAAGAACTGAAAGGCTGCAATAAAGTCTCCCTGGAGCCTTCTCTTCTCCAGGCTAAAGAACCAGGGGCTGTTGGAGAAAGGTTTCTTATACTGACGCAATATATTCTACTTACCATGGGGAAAGTGCTATGACAGACTAGCTATTTTTGCATGATTACAGCTGTACCCATGCTAGGAGCAAGGATATTGCCTTTTACCCGACTAGTGTAGTTAAAACAATGTATTATTTGTGTGCATAAACTTGAAGATTACTTTTGTACTGCCTATGTTATTTACAGGGGCTACAGTAAAAGTTGGCCTAAGGAAAGATTGTGTTTTCCCAATTCAGGGCACTGCTGAGAAGAAACATGGCACCTACCACAGTGAGGATAAAATAAAAATTCCAGCTTTCAAGCAGCTCACGGAATAGTTGGTAGGGGTTATATTTTAGCTTATCAGTGAATATAGAAACTGTTTGTTGCACAGTTTTTAATAACAACAGTTGCTTAAAAACATTCTTTGTTCATAGATTCTTTTGCAAATTCTACAAAACCATTCTTAAAATGGTAGATAAAAGTCTGAGAATAAATTGTTCAAGCAGACCTAACCTTAACTATGGAAAAACCTGGCTCTATTTAAAAACAAAGACATAAAATTATTGGAAGGAAAAGGGAGATAATACAGCTGCAAAAGAATTCAATGTAGATTTTTCTTTGAGAACAGTCTTATTAGCAGATAAATTTTAAAATAAAATTTTATTGGCAAATGCATTTGATTCCAAATGGAAGCTGATATTGAGTTACCAGAAGGAAGTATCTGGCTTGGCTATATCTGAAGTCTCACATACTCAAACTATGAATGGCAAACCAAAAGACAGATGCTTCTGCCTTAACACAGTAAGTGGATATCACAGTATCAATCCCTCCTGTTGAACGTCCATTCAAAATTCCTGCTGTATGGGCCCAAACCATATTGTTCCTTACTTTGTGTTATTCACAGGTAACATGGTGTTTCCAAAACATAGCTGAAGTGAAATTCCTACTGTATTTAGTTAAGATCATAAGAACTAAGGCCTGCAAGCAGCTGTGAATGGATCCAAGTTGTGATGTTAAGAGGAAGAGGTGGCACTACATGATACCTGAAGTTCATACTCATTTTAATGGAATATTCTGCAACTGAAGCCGGTAATGAAAAATTGCCATTGGCATCAGTCAATGGACAGGATCAAGTCTAGGAAAGTCTATGCATGAGAAAGAAAATCTAAGTTGCTTTATGCTCTTGACTAAATATAGACAATGATCTCAGTTTAATTTCACTTAGGAAAAAGTGTAGTGGCACAGAAGATCCAGCCTTCTTGAGCAGATGGTGAACGTGGTTGATGTAACATCTCCTTTAACAAATCTTGCAGAAAGGTTAGTTGAAGAGTCCTTATAATGCAAGGCAATGTGGAGATTTTAGGCTGATAAGGAAGCTTTACAGGGCATTTCTGGGGATACTCAGATGGTAGGCTAAATAATTTAGACTTGCTATTCCATCCCTCATTGATTATAGAGAGTGTCCAGGCTCCTGATGTGAATATTTCAGCTAAGAAATGGAAGTGAAAGGGGATGAATCCAAGCCATTATGTTCAGCCAGGTAGGATTAAATGTGGCACAATTTGTTCTTAAATTATTTTGCTAACTATCATTGTTTATTGTAGTTCTTAAATACTACGTTGATGGGTTTAGAAAAAAAGCTTTTATTTAGTCACTTGTGGAAATGAGATCTGGGAGAATAATTTAAAGTGAATAATTTATTGGAGGATTTTCTCTGTCCTGAATTATCCATGAACATAACATTGTTCTGGAAGTTGTTAATGACTGTCATAGGGTGTATCTTTGATTTATTCACAGTTACAGACCTGGTTAGAGCTGACAAATATGCAAGGCAGCTTTCTTTTGGGATCTTTGGAGGAGCAATTAAGCTACTTAAGTAATGAGACAGAGGAAGACTCTGTAAGGCACACCCAAAGTAACAAGCAAATGTCCATAATTTGGTGGTATGTAATGTTTGACAAGTACTGTGGCAAAGGCGCATATTAGTTAGTCATGAATATACCAGAACTTAAAGGCAAAGCTAAGTATGTCCTTGTGGAGGAATAGAAGTAATTTCTGCCTCAATTTATTAGAGAGCAGTCTTGGAAGTTGTGAGGAACAAAATTGTGTGCGCTTCCTCTTTAGGTTTGGAAGCATGGGAGCGTAGTAAAGAAACACATCTGTACTAAACAATATCTTTGACTTGGTTTGTTCTTTTTTTTTTTTTTTTTAATATGAATAGGAAGGACCTAGCAGAACTCCAAAATACATTGTTTGGAACAAGTAGGATACTATTTTTTTAGATATAATTTTCCAGTAATTATTGTTCTAAGTTCTTTGAGGAGAACTAAACTGCTCAAAGATTTAATTCCTTCCCTTTAAGCTATTTGGTAAATTATTTGAAAAGCTGTTTTCAGAGGTCAGATTATTTTTTATTTTGACTGGATTACCAGTGATTTCAGAACCTGTTTCTTGGTGCAAATATTCAGGATTCTTTATCCTGATTTTTATTCTGTGAGCATTTATCTTCATTTAAAATTCTCTGTTTGCATGAAGATTTCTTCCAGTAAACGAATTTCCTAGAATATTTGCAGGAGGCAAACACAACAGGGTCATGAAAAGAGTCCAAACAAGTTAACTTAAAAATGAAAACAAATACAGCAAATGCCTGGCCTTGTTTTCCCTGTGCTGATGAAGTTGCTAAATGAGAACAATGCTAGTAGTGATCAATACAGTAATTGCTAGACCCATCCCGCTCATTGTGATGTACTGCTGTTTATCTGCATTATTACTGACCTTTGTTTATGGCCCTTCTGCCAGTTTCCAATTTGCATGAAAGTCCTTCTAATCCAGACCAATTGAAATTAATCTTTCCTGCAAGATTTCATGAGCCACTGTAACAAATGCCAGTCTTTTATGATCTTGAGAATATATGGCAATACATTTGTTAAATTCCCCTCATCTATTAATTTCAGCTAATTTGGATAATTGTCTGTTTCTTGTATAGTGATTTGAAAAACAAAGATCTACTCAGAGCACTGTTTTATTGGGTTAGACCAATTACATCTTTGCTGTAGTGTAACTCAGACAAAGAAATTTACTTAAGAATACTTTTTTATATGTATAAACTTGTATGCAATTTTATGCATGAAAATACAACTATTAAAAACAAATAATCAAGATCTAGTCTTGAATCAAAAGCAGTCAAAGTAGGTTTGCTTTCAGAGATTGGAATTCCTTTCTTTTCTGGACTGATTAGATTTAGTTCACCCTTCATATGTATGATGAACAAAACAGGAACTGAAAAGTGACCTGGATGTGCCTATGAAGCACATGATAGGCGCTGGTCTGGGAAATAACCAAATGCTGTATAAGAAGAGAAGCAAGAGGGGTTTACTCTGCTCAGAAAAGACACATGCATTCCACACAAGCCCATGTGGTCTATATGACTTAAGCCCTGAACATGGATTTTTCTCATCAGCATAATGCCTCAGTTCCTTTTTTCTCCTTGAATTTCTCAATTGCCTCTTTGGGCAACTTTCTCTGTGAGCTCTGAAATGACACATTTTTCACTCATTCTGGGATAATTTGTGTTCCTTCTTTCTTTTCAGTGTTTCTCCAACTCAAAAGAAAAGCCATCCATTGTACAAAAGGCTTTTGGGGCCTTTGTTTTATTTTAAAGAACAAGCTGTAGTACTCACTGTAATGTACTTTTACCAATGCAGAAAATCGTAATTCTTGTACTGTTATCTTCTGGAATAAACCAAAGCTCTTTTTGAGAATCCCTGTGAGCTGGTGAGTTCACCTTCATTTACTGTTTCCCTTTCTTTCACGTTTCTCTGAAAAATAAGTAAGCAGTCCCACAAGATTTTCTCAGTCTGATTTGCTTTATTTTTTGGTTTTTTTTAGAAAGTGGGATATGGGCATAAAAATTGTCTCCAGATAGTCCTGTTGTCAGGTTTCTGGCTCCATGTACGCCTGGTCAGTTCCTAAATGTCCCTTCTCACAGCTGACGATGAGATGGCTGATTTTAAAACGGCTGACACGCAGCATGTGTTCAGAACACATGAAATGGCTTGTCTCCACAAGGAACAGCTATTTTATGGCATTTTATAAAGCTCTTCTGCGTGCAAATGCTATTGTCCCATGCTACAGCCTGGCTCAAGTACTGGTTAAAATGTGCTTTATTTTTGGTATTGAATCTCATAGAATGTGATCCAACCAACCTGTGGGATGTAGGCTGTCCATTTTCATTCAAAGCATCTTCCCCATTGCTCAATTCCCACAACCTGTACTCTGTGAAGAAAGGCATCCTGTCCCATCTTTCTCCCACTTATTTAACGTCCGAAGCAGACCCTCCTTTAGATTGGACCATCTGCAAATGATAGTAATGTGTATTTTTACGCTATGCTGAACAAAAAGAACAGATCCAATTTACAACAAAGTTTGGTTGTGAATATAAATTTGACACCAGCCTTGCAGCTCATCTTTTTTTTTCTGTTTCTCCAGCCCCTGTTCATTCTTGAATATCACTTATTTTTTATAGCTGTAGGAGCCTAGACCATCCTGTTCCTATAAATGCCGTGGAACATCTTTACCCAGTCAAGTCAGCAGCAGTCTTTCACTTTTTCTTTTTGACCTGAAATCCTGCAGGCTAGATGTTGTTTAACATATTTTATTCTCATTTTAAGTGCTTTGGCAGAGGATTTCACATCAGTCTTTTTCCACAAAGGAGTTCAAAAATATGCAGAGAAGAAGCCAAATATTCCAAAAAGAACTAAACCAATAGTGCATTAAGAAATGTCCCCGCTACACGTTTTTTTAAAACACCATACCTAAAATTTTTGGGGTATCCCTGTGCTGCTACCTGTCCAGAAAGCCAATTTTACTTAGAATCAAGAAAAGAGAACAGGTAGCTTCCACTTTACTGAACAGGACATTTGAATCAGTCTTTGAAGTCAGTTTAGGTCTGATCTGTTCCCATTTGGCTCCTGTCCCAGCCTTCAGGACTTACAACAGCAGGCTTTAATTTCCAGACTACCTCTCACACTGAATGGACTCATATGTTTATTCTCCCATTTGATGGGAGAGAAAGTAGCATTAGTCACACGTCTGCTCAGCTGGAAAAAAAGGGAAGAAGGAAGTCTGAACTTATTCATTGTAAAGGCAATTAATTTCCTAAGCTTGCTACTTTCTTCACTGTCAGAAAACTGGTTGTTTAACTGTTCCTAACTGAGAAAGTATGGACCATCCATGTCTCTCCCTCATCCTGTAGGTAGTGGCACCTGATCTTCTTCATTAGCTCTTTTATTACAGTGAGTAGTTAGTCCTGCCCAACGCAACTTAAATCCTTGCTCACTGGCTTCTCAGCTTCAGCATTTTGTGGAACAATAATTAATGTTTGTTTGGGGAAGCAGGCTGTGAATTGTGGAGTTCCTCATGTGAGCCTTTATTAGTATCATCACTCACACATTTTAATGAAGCAAAAATGATTCTTCTTGGAAATTGTTCCCAGTGAGATCACAATTATTAAATACCATCATTGCTTATAATAATTAAACTTTTATTATCTAGGTTCCAACCCTGTCAATTTGGTCTCCCCTGAGAGTCCGTTGTTTGTTAGCCAAAAGCTGTGGGGGGACGTGTTGTGAATAATGCCATTTTCAAAACATATATTGTTATGAAGAAACAGCAGGGCTTCTAACTGGGAGTGATGAATTTCCTAGTGATGGACAGGCAGTGGAGACACTGATGATTTGAAAGATGCAATGAAAGTTGATCCCTTTGTGATACGGATATCTTTATTCAAACAGTACTGAGTGTAATGAGATGGACCAGCTTAAATGAACTCATGCACTAAGTTTAGCAAAGTACAATAACGTGGACATTAATCAGAAACAGGTGAGGAAAGGCCTGGGAACCCAGAGGGTAAGGTTTTGTAGGAACCAGAAGCAAAGGAATTGGGCTAGTGACTCAATAAGGATCTATGTTTAGCTTTCGCTTGGACTGATTAAAAAATAGGTGAAAAATGTTATTTTACATATTCAAGAAATAACCTTTTATAGATCCCCAGGATTAGATCAGCAATAGATTCTGCCATCAAAGCAGAGTTGTATGGATTTAGCAAAAGAACCTAGTTTAAGAGGAAACAGAGGTAGTTGGGTCACTGACCCAGCATTTATGGCTGCAGGTTAGAATACGTGATAGAGCTGTTAGGAGTCCTGGAAGCTGTGTAGATGGCAGATCTGTAGAACACTGAAGTGCACTGTCAAGTCTATGGGAAATGTACAGTGTCTGCATACATGAGAATAAAACCCAGGTTCACTGAAACCAGGAACTGACTCTTGATCACTGATTTCAGTCTCTCACTTTAACATACACTGTTGAAAGAGAACAGTAAAGTCTCCCAGAAAAAAACATCAAAGTGTTTCTTTTGTAACATGGAAGTAAACCTGCAGTTTCTAAAATCTGAATATAATGATGTTGATAGCATTGAAAATGACACATTAAAATAATATTGAACATGTGTCAGGATGGAGTTACAAACTCTTCTGTTTCTGTTCTGTGTGCCAAATTCCAATGCTAAACTCATAAATATCTAGGAATGAATCTATTGGAGAGAAAAGCAAGCACTGATTTCATCAGTTATCGTGACTAAACTGCAAAATATAAATACCCAGACAACATTGTTAAAGGAGGATTTTAATGTATGTAACTTTTTTATTATTCCTCATTATTTACATTACTGTAAAATTCATGTCCTCAGTTCCACTGAGGCCTTGTACAGACATGTACTGAAAACATGGACCTTACCTCCAAGCAGTTAAAGATCCCAGACCTTGCCTCTTCTTTTTATAGAAGTGAATTCATTAATTTCAGTGAGGAATTCCATGCAGAACTCCATTTGCAAGGGACAAGCTGAAGAATCAGAACCTGACTTAAGAGAAAACATGAGGAGTGGATGTGAAAACCAATGAGAGGGAAAAGAGGCTAATGAAAGTAATATAGTTTAAACTTCCCCAACACAGCTGTTAGTTGTGCACAGTGGAAAAATTTAGGTTCTGCTGGAGAGGTTCTTCCAGATCATCATCACCACAAAATAGTCAAAGATGATATCTTTCATGTCTTATATTTTCCTCTCAGGATTTCACATGCAGTTCTCTCCTACATATCTAGGATCATTAAAATAAGAAGTCAAGTACTTTGTTCTAAGGCTTGTTGAATTGTCCTGCTGGGAAAAGAAAGGCACCTCTAGAGTGTTGGTTTGACCCTGGACTAGGTGTGGAAGAGCACTCATGTGTAACTCGCATCCAAAACGATGAAGATGATGTGAGGCAGATGTATTTATAAGTTATTCACATTTAGACACAAAGGGAAAGTGGTATCCTACTTGAGTTTTGGGAGTTGGGGATAAAAGGCAAGTAGTGGTATTTCTAGTGCCTCTGTACTTGTGATCATTGGACTGCTTTTGAGTGTCAGCAATTTACTTTTCATTTACGTTCTTCCTTCCATACTCTGATCACTTACACACACACAAAAAAGGAAACAGCTCCTTATATCAAGAGCTTCCATTTTCCAAAAGAGAGATTAGACCCTGAACCTGAGTAAAGCCTGGCTTTGTGGTTTGTTAGAACAAGAACTCTGAAGAAGGAAACCTCACTTGCCTTGTGTGACATCCTCTGTGCAGAATTTTTCTCTATTCACTATGACTTCATATGCATCTCAAAGAAAGACAGAAAGTAGTTCAGGTCCCTGCCACTGCAGTTCTACCCCTGGTGGGTTAGTTTCCACTATTTTGTCTTGTCTGGTTTGAAATTAGTACTTTCTTGTAAACTGTTCCCTGATGTAACGGAAATTATTTTGGGGAGCTTTAGCCTGATAGATAAACGAACCTAACGTTTCTCCTTTCAATGGATTCGATGAAGGACATGGGCACTGCATTTACCCTAGAAAGGCACCCTATCCCAAATTAGGTACCCTGTCTCAAATTTGAACTTTCAAAGCTCTGTCTCCCCTGGGATGTGTTTATATCTTGTGAATACTGCAAAGAGTGATTTTAAAAGTCCTATGCCACTTGAAAGTCTTGCTTCTTCAGTTTGACAAACCAAGCAGCTTGTAATATAGTACATACACAAGCCTAGTTGGAATCAAGAAACCAGCCACTGTTTTAGGCTTCATCTAGATTTCAGAACTTTTCTAGTTGGGGAATCAGGGTTCCAGGTGACTCCTCCTTTTTGCTGGGCTTTGTGACTGCGCACACAATTGAAATAACTGCAGGATGTGGTCCAGACCCCTTCCAGAACATTATTACTCCCTACAGCAATCATGCCTCTGACATCTCTCACTATCAGCTTTAACCTACTTTGGATACATGTATATTTCATCTTTACTGCTCGTTTCATGTTATTCTGTATAAATAATTAGGCATTTAGGGTGGGATAAAGTTCTTGGATTCTGCTGTAGACAGACACTTTTCTGAAATCCTCAAAAATCATTTGAGTAAGGGTGGGAAGGGCAAAATTATGTTGTCTCTATGTTCTGTGGTATATTAAATTTAGATTACTTTTTAGTCATAATGCTGGATCTTTTGAATTTTAACCTCAAGTATTTCTCTCTTCCTTTTTACTGTGTAGAACTGAAATAATGGCGCATAGGACCTTTATTAAAGTCAGTACAATCTTGCAACTGACCTCCATGCTCTATCAGTTTCAGACAAGATATGTCCATCTTCAGCAAGTCCCAAGATCACATAAAACATCAGAATGAATGTTTTTTTCTATTTTTAGCTTATTAGCT
Organism: Pluvialis apricaria; assembly: GCA_017639485.1. Taxonomy (NCBI): domain Eukaryota; kingdom Metazoa; phylum Chordata; class Aves; order Charadriiformes; family Charadriidae; genus Pluvialis; species Pluvialis apricaria. The sequence continues at coordinate 23,608,146 of CM030012.1, read as the reverse complement.
AAAAAAGAGAGGATGAGTAACAGCAGAAAAGGAAGTCTTTATAATTCAGGTTACTGAATTCAATTCAGCTTAGAGCTGGTCTTAAGGAATATTAAATTCAGCTGTTTGTATATTTTGACAGGTCTTCCATCACTGTTACCACAGTGACTTAAAAATCTTAATTGCTCCCAAATCATCTTTGTTTTGAGATAGTTTCTACAAGAGAAATCATAATTAGAAAGCATAGCAATAGGGCTTTTCTCACTTTCTGTAAGGATCTCATGTTTGAAGCAAATGCTTTGAAGGAGCTCAGACTACCTACAAGCTCTGTTCTCCTTTGCGTATCAGTAAAGAACATCCACAGTGTTGTCAGAAGAGCTGTTTTCATCAACACAAATTTTTGCTTAGAAAGAAAAGTACTTTTAAATGAGAAGTGGTGGGAAGAGAAGATGAAAATTTGTCTCTAGTTTCTTTCCCAAAAGGCAAATAATACAGTAAGACTACTACAATTTCAGCCTGATTGTTGCAACAGTAAGAAAAAAAAAGTCTCCCCAAGACCATTAAATGACTTCTTAAACTCATTAGAGAGGCAGCATTTAGCTTCATTCTCTGCTAATGGTGAAAGAACTTCGTTCAAGGCTGACTTCATGCAGCAGACAAGACATATGGTGAAACATACTGAAATAAATGCATCTAATTACCTTGTTATTAAAATTTTACTGTTTTATACTAAAAAAGGAGAAAAAAAAGCACCAGAATCTAATAGTTAATAGAAAAAAACCCAAGTTAACTTCCAGAGGTTCCTTTTCAGAGCTCAGGCTAAATCTTCGTAGTAAACAAACAGCAGGAAAAGACTAAGAGTTGGAAAATGTGTGCAGCTTTATCCCTAGATATAGGGAACTTATTGGAAAACACAGAAGCATTTGAAGTTAATTAAAATCATTAATAACATAATTAATGTTATTTTGAATGTGTCTATCACTAAACATTAATTATCTTGTAGCCACTGGAACAGCATAATGATAGCATCATTCTTACTGATTAGCGTAATGCTGTATTCCTTTGCTAGAATTTGAATGTTACCAAATGAAGATAAATGGGGTACCAGACTATGTATTTACTCAACAAAAGCAATTCTGTATTACTTGGTTTGAGAGGTCTTGAGAACAAAACCTCCTAGTGAAGAAGTTTAGTTGCTGGTCCTGTGCTCATTAATTCAGTCTAGCAAATGGCTGGTGTTTAATGAGGACAGGAATGAAAACAGCAACAGAAAGGACTGACTACCTTTTGTAGTTCGAAAATTGTCTTAAGTCCTTGAAAGAAAATAAGGGAAAGGAATTCTCAAACCTGGAAATATTGGTATTATAGTTTTTTGTGTATGACAGGACTTTTTCTATCCCTCCCTCTGCCTCAAAAAGGCAGAAAATCTGTATGAAAAAGTTGCGCGTCTTTAGCATTTAACTTCTTTCATGGAAGGTCTCAGAATTAGGCTAAGTTTCACGCTCATGGTACCTGAGCATTTCTACTTGCAGCAAGGGTCTCTCTCTAAGAATAGGACAGCCAAGCTTTAAAATGACTATCCTAGGATCCAGCATGCTTATACAAGACCATGCCAGATACCAGGATTGCATCACCTTTGTTCCCAGCCTTAGTTCGCAGGTGAAAATATCTCAGTCTTACATAGCCCAGATTGTCTGGCAGTCAACCCCATTACCTGTAACCAGCTGATTTCCATTGGAGGAAAGAGACTTCTGCCACAGATGGGAGACTAAAGTCTGGCTTATCTTTATATGGCCAAAGTGGGGCATTCCTGAAAGCATTAAAAATGCCTGTGAATCTCTTTCCCTTTAAAATACTAAGCTTATCTCTGTGCTCCAGAGGTAAAGCAAGCAGCATTCTTTTTAGTGATCATTTTGCAAGTGAACAGGATAGGTCTGTGTGGGGTCTTGTGATTGAGAGCTGCAGAGTGAGATAACCATTACTTACTTAATTATACTGTCTACCAGGGTTTTTTTTTTGCAGAACCTGAGAACTTGTGGTTACTTGAGCTCTCCAGAAATATTTGAATTCACCTAAAAATCCAGGTTCTCTTAACTCCCATATTCAGCTTCCAATACAAGCCTATTTTGTGTAGCTGCTGGAACCAGGGAATGTGAGGGGTTTATATTTACCACTTTTGTGAGGATCTGTGTGAGATTCAGTTCACATCACGTATCTTAGAAATGGGAATGTTAGCAGAGTTTTCACAAATTGTGATCGAGAGAAACACAAATGACATTAAAGAGTCAAAAACCTGAATGCATTAGCCTTGAAATAATACCAAACTTCTGGGACTCAGTGCATTCACAGAAGCCTGTGACACAGCATTGTCTGTAGTATGCAGATATAGAACCTGAGAGTTTGTAAGTAGGTGTTTGTAGGCATGTAAATAAATAAATAAATAAACCGTAAGCGGAACTAGCATGAGTAAGATGTGTTCCTGTAAGAACTGGGATTTATTACCCTTTCTGTCCATATATATCTATCTAAAATAACTATTTATCAAGTGTTTTGGAACTGTAAATCTCCTTTATGCTTTCATTTGTATTATGTTAATTCCTAGCCGTGCCTTTTTTTCCGTTTGCTCCTTGGGCTTGTCCCTCGTTCCTCTCATTCCCTCATCCATCTGGCAGCAGCAGTAGGTAGCAAAGTGGCAAAACGAACTGTTGCTGTAGAGCTTTGTCTATGACTCATGAGAAATACATGCATCACTCAGATGTTTTCTACCTTTTGTGACTTATGTACTCCCTCCTCTCCATGGGATGCTTTTAGGATCCCATTGGAAGCAATTAGATATGAAATATCAACATATATTTATTAAATAGACACTGTTTTCATTGTTCCCTCAAGTGTGATTTAGCAGCACTACAAACTCAAGACTTGATGTAATGTATATCCTCTCATTGTTCACACAAAAGAAAAATAAACACATGCAGCAGGTACATACTGTATATTGCTGCTGAGCTCCTCTGTCAGTGGCAAGCTAATGAGAGAGAATGTGATAGTCTGACGGGAGATATTGCCCTTTGATGGGGCTGGAGTTGTACATGAAATGGATTCTTGGAAGGTTGGGCTTTTTTATGTGTTTTTTTTTGTTATTACGTTGTTTTGCTGTTGTTTTTTGGGTTTTTTTGGTTTTTTTTTTTTAAGTCTAGCTATCTTCGGGGAGAATGTGCAGACTTGACCATCTGAGAAATTGCCATGTGGAGAATTTCCACCAGGTATATCAAGCTGCCTGGTTTCATTACAACCTCTCTGCCAAACATCAGTCCAGCCCCGTCAGTCACGGCCTCTACGGGTAATGATGAGCACACACTGGAACTGATAGTTCAGCTGGAGACGGAGGCAAATTTGATGCTTTCCTGTGTATTTGCAAAGTGGCATAAACCTCTGCGGTTTGTGGGCCAGCAAGCAGTGGTGAGAGGTTTGCGAAAATGCTAAAGATATAAATGGAGAGAAATCAACATTGAAACATATTCTGATATAATTGACATTAACAAACACTACACTCCTTAATAATGTGATTGAATAAAGAGTAGCTGGATGTTATTGAAAATGGGTAAGTGTATATATGTACATCTATATCTATCTATATTCAGAGAATCAGAAATCACAGTGGTGGGTGTGTTTTAAAGACTGGCAAGTCAGGCCCTTTTTAAACTTTAAGACTAAAATTTACTAAATTTGCTCATTAACAACACACTTTGTGCTAACAGTTAAATCTCACACAGTAGCAATCATCACTATGTATACAAAACTGTTAACTCTTATCTTTTAAGCTATAAATACCCAGTGCCATGGGGCTGATGCTGTACAGTTAACATTGATGGCTGTGGCCCTCGGTGACTCCTAGTTGAAGAGGAAGGTGACCAACCCAGTGTGGGAGCTCGTCTATGAGACCAGTCAAAACTGAAGTGGAATTGCCTTCTTTCATCTTTTTCCTTCCCTGATACTTTAACGCTATTGCCCCCTCCCAAATAAGGGATTATCTTCTGCTCTTGCTTGTGCTTGTATTGTTTTGTTTTGTCCTGTCAGACATCCTTGCGTGTTCTGGAGGATTTCTGCCTGTTTGCAGTCACATGTACTTACCCATCTGGCAACTTTTTGTTACTTGGAAGGCTTCTAGTGCAACTACACCCATCCTTGTCCCTTTGGTGGTTACATTGCTCACATACTTAAAAAAATGCTTATACATTGTGTCTGATAGTGCCATCACACTGTTACTAAATATGTGCATACTATTGATAGTCACACTATCTTGTTCATTTATATTTGGGTTCAAGGCAAATTGGCATTAATTATATACACCGTTTAATACATTTTTAATTCATAGGGGTCACATACCTCTGTTTTGGCTGCAGTCTGGTTTAGACATTACTTTCTTTTGACATTAATTCATTTTATACCAGTATTCCTCTGCTGAGTTTGGTTATTTGTGATTTTCTTTTCCCATGACGCAGAAATTTCATTTTTACCTACAGAATTAAACCAGGCTCTTCATTTGAAAATGACCTGTTTTTCACTGATAGATTTGCTAGTCAGGTTTGCCTTTTGTGGAGAGATGTATTTAAACTCTCTCCACTTGTTTGTCCATACCTAAGGTGGCAACTGAAATTGAAATTGCTAGTTGTCTAGATGTACTGTTAGGCATTCAGATCTCTTAAAGTTTCTGCTCTCATTGGTTTGTGTGTGCTTAGTAACTCAGCCCATGATAAAGATGTCACTTAATTTTTATGGGAATAACCTTACCAAAAGAAGGAACACACTGCCACTATTACATTTAGGATTATATTTCAACAGCCATGAAGAATGGAATTTAGTTTTCTCAAAGGCTAGTTAAACACAATGAGACTTTACAGACTTTGTTTCCCAAAGGCATAAAATATCGTCATTTGGTAGACATGTCGTCTTATAACCTACCGTGCAAGAAGCAAGGTACGTGCCAATTTCTCAATTCAGGTAAAAATAAATAATTCAGGGAAAAATAAATAATAAAGGACTCTATTTTACCACACCTACTTGTACTGATTTCTCACCAAAGATTAGGAACAGGTGACTGCTTTTCATATTGCTGGGAGCTTAATAGTGGAATCCAAAAGAGATCTCTCTGGAAAAGGTGTTGTTCTGCACATACTTATATGATATTAAGAAGCTGATAACTACTGAGGTGACAGTATCTGCTGACCATATAAATTATTCAAGAATTAATATCCAGGGCAGCAAAGATATGGGCTGTGAAGAAAGGCAGATGTATCTTAACTACTGAGTAAAAAAGACAATAAATCGCAAACAAAATTCAATGTAAGTATAGAAAATGAAGTAATAAGGAAAAAAAAATCTTTAGTTAACATTTCAAATGTTGGTCTCCGAGTTAACCACTGTTACTTACTAATGGGGTCTTGGGATTTTAATAGATAGTTCTCCAGAAACATCAACTCAATGTATTCAAAAAAGCAATCAAAGTTTAAGAAACTATTAGAAAAGAAATAGAAGAAAACAAAACAAAACAAAGAACATCATTATGGTGCTGAATAGCCCTGTGGTACAACTGAATCTTAAATGCCTTGTATACATTTCTGGTCTTCCCTTATCCACATTGAAAAGAAGGGTGCAACTGGGAAAAGTGCAGAGAATTAAGGGTTGCTTTGAAAGAATTAAGGGTGAATTAAAGATATATAACAACTGCCCTATTAGGAATAGCTACCATTATATTACAACTGAATGAACTACCATTCACAACTTTAAAAAATGCTACTATACAGACCATTTTCTTAATCTGCAATAATAGTTTCCAAGACCTGGCTTTTAATACAGCTAGATGGGCACTCCCCTTCTGGTTGTTTACCCTTTTTGCATCACTTTGCCAGGAAACTGAGTTTTCTGTTGAAGAAAATAGACGTACTGCTCTGAATGATTGTATCAAAGGGCTAGAAAAGACTGCAGGGGGTCATCCTATGCAGTGTTTCTTAAGTAATAGGAATTTAGCTTTATGCTTTGGAAAGAAAATTAGATTCCCTGGACATCTTTTACTCCTGACAAATCCACACTGTCCTTTAACCCTTTGCTTATTATCAAGTATGTACTCGAGAGTTTTTAGCTTTGTTCTGAAAAATTTCCTGGGAGTCAGAATGGAGCTGACAGGTCTATAAATTTCTGGCTTGCTACTTTTTGCCATTTTAAAAAACCAAACCAACTGAATTTGCCATTTTCTAGGGTTCTGAGAGTTCACACATCCTTCAAGATTTTCCACAGATGAATGGTAGTAATTTAGAGACCTCACTTATATAACTTTACATCAAATTTTCAGCCCAGTTGATATGAAAATTTCTAACATATCTGACTGCTATCTAAACTGTTCCTTTGCATATTTGTGTTTGAGACACTACAGTTTTGTCATGGATATAGTGATAGATACCTTGTTACAACCATACATGGGAGTAAAATAGTCATTAAAAACTCTCTGCAGGGTAAGTGGACCAATCCCTTCCTAGGTCTTCCTTTTAACACCAATGCACTTATAGAAGGATTTCTCGTTACCTTTAGTGTTCCTCGGTAGTAACATTGATCTTCCGTTTTGACCTTTCCAAATTTGCCCCTACATGCTTCTGCTACAATTTCATACTCTTCCTTTGTAATCTCATCTAACTTTCAGTGCATGTTTGTCTCTTGTGCTCAAGCCAATGAACAATTTGTAATCTTTTTCAGGGGGTTGTGTTATGATTTCAGTGTCTTGTTTAGAATGAGAGAAGTTTATTTTCTAGCTATGGCTTCAGTATTTTTTCTTTACAGAACATCCAGTTCTCCTTAACTGTGTTTTCTCAGATCAGGCTCCTTATGAAAGCTTATCTACTAGTCATTCAGTTTAATAAAGTCCATTTTCATAAAGGCCATGGCATTTTTAATTGCTATTTGTCTCATTTTAAACATCATACTTGTTGTAATTTAATTGCTACTTTGAGCTGCCTTCTAAGAATGGCATTCTCAGCTAGTTCTTTCCTCCTAGTTTTGGTAAAAGATACAAAACATTTTATTTTCTACTTCTAAATCAATTGCTGTCAATGGATTCTAAGAGCTTGCTGGACAGACTGAATTCAGCCCTATTCCTGGAATTGTCTGCAGAACTAATATCCCTCATTATCATGGGCTTTTGTTCTCTCGATGAATCTGCTAATTCCTTTATCCACATGATCTTGGTTTTCTGGTTTATGTTGGACCTACATTATGATATCAATGCACAGCTTTTTATATTTTCATCATTGCTCAGTTTTTCAGCAGATATCTTGATTTAAAGTGTTGACCTAGAGCAAATGTATGAATGTGATCATCATCCTTTATTCCCCTAACTGCATCTCTTGAACAAGATTTTTCACTTTGTATTAATTTTCCAGTCATATGGATTATCCCAAGTCAAGTCTCTGTTATACCAACTGAATCATAAACTTTCCATATGCTGAGAATATTATCCCTTTATACTTATTTTCCACATTTCTCGGTTCAATATTCCTGTACCTTAGAGGTTTAGTATCTGTTATCATCTTCCTTGTTCCTCTTCTGATACCAGTGTGGATAACACTTTCCTTTTTTTTTTTTTTTGTATCCGTCACAGATATTCTTTGGAATAAACGGCATATTCTTCTACTGTTTATCTGATCATAGCAAATAAAGGAAAGAGAGCAAATACAATCTGATAAGACTTCTGACAAAACCTCAGGCTCAAACTATTTACAGTACAGAGACATGGTGAAATATTCTGAAGCTGAGAAAGAAACTTGAAGTGATTTAAACTATTGAGTTATCTTACAGATCGTCCATAATAGGCTGCAAGTAAGGGTTGTATCAGTAAGTGTAATTGCATACAGTCTACTTGCTCCTACTTCCAAGATTTGATATTAAAGGTGATTAATCTTTCTCCATCCCTGAAGCAGATTAAACAAAAACAACACTAAAAATACTCTTGTAATACTGTAGAAAACTCTTTTATTCTATTGCAGATATTCAGTAACATTCTCTTCCAATATTACAATAAAGAGCTGGGGAAGGACTTTTTACTAGGGCATGTAGTGATAGGATGAGGGGGAATGGCTTTAAACTGGAGGAGGGCAGGTTTAAATTAAACATTAGGAAGAAGTTTTTCACTTTAAGGGTGGTAAGGCACTGGAACAGGTTGCCCAGAGAGGTTGTTGAAGCCCCGTCCCTGGAGGTGTTCAAGGCCAGGCTGGACGTGGCCTTGGGCAACCTGGTCTGGTGGGAGGTGTCCCTGCCTATGGCAGGGGGGTTGGAACTCGATGATCTTCAAGGTCCCTTCCAACCTAAACCAGTCTATGATTATTTATGAGGTCTTTTCCAACCTAAATGTTTCTATGATTCTGTGATCCTATGAGTAATTTTTTTCTGACTTCTAATTCATCCTTTATACATTATACTGCATGGAGATTGCATGACAGAGGATGGTGTAGTGTTTCTGAAAGAGGGGACCCCATGAATGTTTCTAGCCCGGTGATCTTGCTTTCGCTCTACCTCGCTGCCTCCCAGAGAGCCTGCAGACTGGGTGAACTCTCTGTGCTGCTCTTCCAGACTCAAATGTGTGTAAGGCTAAGGGGAGGGTTAAACTGGAGACGTCTCCCAGCAAGTGTAGCACCCACTTTTATTTGACTTGTAAGCCATAAGTAAGCTGGACAGGAAGGGGCGATGTTATAAAATATCCGATATTATTGTGGTTGTTAGTGGGGAAATAAACAGTTGAATTTCAGGGAGAGAATCGTTAGTGCCCTTTCCTCCAGGTTATGTGAAGAAAATATATTATGCAGGCTTCACTTTCCAGCTGAACAGGATTTGACAGACAAGCTGAGAACTGAAACGAAGTATGATTTCCGTAAATGAATCCATCTGCTAGTGCTACAGAAGGCAGATGCTGAAGTGCCAAACTGTAAGTGACTGCATGGATTTTTAGCCTATGAGTTTCTACTTCATTCTTGTAGATAGTGATATTATGAGAAAGATGAATGAGAGGAGGAAAAGGTTAAATATTACTATCACATGGGCTCACACCTTGACATGTTTATGCTGTACAACAAAGTTATAGAGGAAGTGAATAATATATTATCAAACTCATAAGTCAAAAGTAACCAAGAACTGCAGAAAAAAATGACCAGTTAATATTTACCCTTCCATGAGAACTTGTTCTTAAAAATGTGTTTGCTTTTATACTTTTTAGTATCTTGCAGTGATATTCATATATTCACTTGCATAAATTCTATGCATAAGTTTCCTGATGGAAATGGGAACTTCTGAATTCATGTATTTCTGAGTTGAATACTCTAGTACTGTATACCACACCCCGTCTATAGTAACAGAGGTAGAATTAAAAATCTCTGTTCAATATATTCATCAATGACCTGGATGAAGGCATAGAGTGTACCATCAGCAAGTTTGTTGATGATACAAAACTGGGAGGGGTGGCTGACACACCGGAAGGCTGTGCCGCCATACAGCGTGACCTGGACAGGCTGGAGAGTTGGGCAGAAGAAAACCTGAAGTTCAACAAAGGCAAGTGTAGGGTACTGCATCTTGGGAGGAATAACCCCATGCATCAGTACAGGTTGGGGGCTGACCTCCTGGGGAGCAGCTCTGTGGAAAGGGACCTGGTGGACAACAGGATGACCATGAGCCAGCAATGTGCCCATGTGGCCAAGGAGGCCAATGGCATCCTGGGATGCATCAAGAAGAGTGTGGCCAGCAGGTCGAGGGAGGTCATCCTCCCCCTCTACTCTGCCCTGGTGAGGCCACATCTGGAGTACTGTGTCCAGTTCTGGGCTCCCTGGTTCAAGAAGGACAGGGAGCTGCTGGAGAGGGTCCAGCAAAGAGCTACAAAGATGATTAGGGGACTGGAGCATCTTTCTTATGAGGAAAGGCTCAGGGACTTGGGTCTTTTTAGTCTAGACAAAAGAAGACTGAGGGGGGATCTTATCAATACTTATAAGTACTTAAGGGGAGGGTGCCAGGTAGATGAGCCTTTTTTCAGTTGTGCCCAATGATGGGACTAGAGGTAACGGGCACAAACTTGAGCACAGGAAGTTCTGTCTTAACATGAGGAGGAACTTCTTTACTCTGAGGGTGGCAGAGCACTGGAACAGGCTGCCCAGAGAGGTTGTGGAGTCTCCCACACTGGAGACATTCAAAACTCGCCTGGACACCGTCCTGTGCAACTGCTGTAGGTGTCCCTGCTGTGGCAGTGGGGTTGGACTAGATGATCTCCAGAGGTCCCTTCCAATCCTGATGATACTGTGATACTGTGCTCTCATCCACCATGCAGGAATTACCAACCAAATGTAGCTCCTACGGGAAAATCACGTTGGCCTGACAGTGTCCAGGCGAAGAAAACATTGCACATAAGCACACAACTGCAGAGTGAAACAAAAAGTGAGAGTTGAAAGGCAGTAAACAGTGGTGGGGAGGCAATTTGACCATGATAAAGTTCTGTCAGTAACCCATTGTTCTGGTTTTGTGTGAAGATTTTGCTATAAAATTATTCTTAAAAAAAGGTATCATAATCAACAAATATGATATATATTATGCAGAAATGTAGGCAGATTTCTATGACAGTGAAAAATCTGCTACTACAGTTGGTAATAATGTAAAAAATTTTCATTATTGCTTGTTGGAAAAGAAGGTGCCATCGGGCTAGTCTCTTGATTCTCAAAGATAATGTACCTGCCCATGGTTTCCTGCACCAGCTGAGGTGACTTTCCTGCGGAGAGTTCTGGTGTGGCAATTTCAGAGCTGTCTTGCTCATTTAAAAATAAGGCACCTAGCTTCTGCAAACCCTACTTTTTCACAGTTCATCTGCCAAACTGCAATTCTCTAAGAATGTAGTTGAGATAATGTGTTTGAATAGATACGTCTTATTTTGCCTCCGCCTCAGAAAAATAATTGCATAACTGATGAGCCTCATAATGAGTAATTTGCAGGCAACTGAACCTACGACCTTAACCAACAGATCAGAGGCTTCTGCCACTTGGTTTAAAAGAGTAGTAGGCTGAATGATGTGGATGCAGCAGGCGGCTGTTTTTCTCTGTTATTGACTTACCAGGTAGAGGAATGGGTGGATATTTTCAAAAGCATTCATAGTTCACTTTAAGAGGTGAGGAAGCAAACAAAGGCTAGCCCGTTTTAAGTGTGCGATCTACAGGTCCTTACAGACGTGCTCATGCATATGTACCGCTGTTTGTGTGTAAAAGGGTCTGCCATGACAAGCACCAACTAAATGAAAAAAAAACCACATTAACTCAGTTGTACCTTAAATGAACCTGAATAAATAGCAGATATGTATTGAGTGTTTTGCTCTCCTAGAAGTTCTGCACCGTCTGGGCATACTGAATACAGTGTGGCTGACACTACTCAAAATAAATGTGCCTCGAAGTTCCTAAAATAAAACAATCAGATTCTGGTGGCACAGCATTTGCATAGGCAAATGAAGAATAATTATCTGCCTTATAGCAGTTTTCAAACAACAGTAGATATATAAGAAAAAAGAGGAGTGTCGCAGAAGCACCGAGCTGAAAATCTGAGATTATCTCACTTTGAATAATGCCTTAGAAGTCCTTAACTTCCACTTTAAGATCCTGGTCAAAACCTTAAGGCAAGGGAAAACCTTCAAAACCTGCCTATTGACATTTCATTTCAGGAAACAGCAAGAACAAAGCTTAGAAAGCAAACGTTTTCAGGAATGGTGAGCATAACTGAGGAAAAATTTCTCCTCTAATAAGGCAATGTCACCATTGACTGCATTTATTAAGAGGGAAGAACATATATGGGGTATATAGTTTTATACAGCAAATTCATATGACTACCAGGTCTGTTAGGTCCTTCATACTGGAAAAAGTAAGTAGCTGTGCTTTGTAAGGGTGACAGCTCCCATGACTGTAGTCACGAAGTTTAATGCATATTTTCATCTACCTACAATTCGCTTCTTGGGATATGTTAAATAGAGTCACCTGAACTATTTGCTTGGAGTGAATAGTATGATACACTTAGTCTTTCCTTTTCGTAGAATCATTTGCAAAGTGAGCTGAGTTGCTAATTAATAATTTGCAAATGTTTATCCTATTTTTTAGGGCATGGAAAATATTAGTTGGTAGGGTTATAGAACAATTTAACTTCTTATCTAGTCATAAACATGTGACCAGTCACTTTTGGCAAATGTTGTAATGTGTTTCTTCATTGGCAGAATGGAAGGTTTTAAAAGAGAAATGAATGATGAAGAATGAATAAAGAACAACCATGCTCTCTGGTAGGAATTTTTGGACAAATTATATGTGTTAAAATTTATGAAACTTTCAAGATTTGTGAACATTTTTCATGAATAAGCCATCATAGCACACATTAACCTTGAGTGTTATGACCCTATGAATAATAGTAAAGTGAAATTGCTATTTTTTTCTGCAATATATAGCCAGTAGCAGGAAGTCTCCAGGTTATGAAAGAAGAGCAAACAGCTTAGTTGAACCATGCCAGTAAACTTTAAATTCCATTATAGTCCTTGAAAGACCAGTAAACTGCAATAAATACTAAAGGACCACTTGAGAGCATGAAAAGAAATGACACAGAAACATTTCATTTCCCAAATTGTATAAAACCAATGTAATATTGTACCAAAGTGCTTAAAACAACAGTTACAGAGATGTGCTATCAATTTATTTCTTTGAATGAAATAGCAATATTTTCTGCAGATTTTTAACAAATTCCTTTTAATTTTGATCACTTTCAGGTCACAATCATTCCAGGAAATTAAAAAATAAAAAGGAAAAAAAAAAGTACTTACCCAATTTTTTTACTAAGTGACATTTTTGGTGGAAAAAATTGTGGAATTAAATAATGTTAAGGGACCATAAGAGCTGTGGACAGACCGTTTAAGTGTTTAAATAGCTGTTTGGCCTTTAGCAAAATTTCAGTTACACACTGTGCCCCGTTCTAAAACTCTATATTATTCAAGGAAGAAAAACTAAATTTGAAGTGGCAGGTATTTGTACAGCAAATTTAATTTTAAGAAGGGCAATCATTCAGCACCAATAACAAGGCCATGTAGAAAGAGTAATTAGGCAACTGAAGAAAATAATTTTATGATATAAATAGAAATGAAACAGATTGCTTTAAATAATTTTTCAGTTCTCATATATTTTAGGGCCTTCCTTGCACAAAATAGGCAGATTATGTTAACCCATTCTCCCTGAGTAAAAATAGTCAATTTAGATCTCTTTTTCAAAATTGAACATTTAAAGAGTAAATACTACAGCTGATTTCATAACGTTTTTGAGGCATATCCTGTCCATCTATATAGACTTCAGACTTTCTACAGTCCATTCTATCAGTGTCCAGCTTACTGTAGGATACAAATTGCTTCTTGTTATTTCTTGCTTTACCTACCATTGTTGCATCTGAAAATTTAGGCATCAAGAGCTTCATGTTTCTTCTAGATAATCAATAAAGAGTTGCATAACATCTGGCTCGGTAACAACCTTTGCAGAAGCCCACTGGGGATACTGATACTGCTTCTGATGAGAATTCTCTATTAACCAGTCATGTTTAGACATGTCACTAAGCTAATTATTAGTCTGCTGACTGTGTGCTCTGCTGATATTGGATATAATGAGATTTTAATCAGAATTATTGGCCAGAGATGTCAAAAACTGCAAGAAAGGGTTCTTCAGGTACATAAACAACAAGCAGAAACAGAAGGAAAATATTGGCCCACTGTTAAACAGCAGAGGTGAATTAGTCACCAACAGCTCTGAAAAAGCAGAGATTCTCAACACTTTTTTCCCCTCTGTCTTTAGCAGCACTGTTGGGCCTCACAGCTTGGGAACAACAACCCAGGTTGATGCAAACAGACCCACCTTCAGTGAAGGAAGCGTTATTATGTGAATGGTTACAGGAGCTTGAACCCTACAAATTCACGGGCCTGACAGTATCCACCAGACGATATGAAAAGAACTGGCTGAAACCACTCCAGGCTCCTCTCCATAATCTTTGAGAAGTTGTGGAGATCGGAGGACATCCCAGAAGACTTGAAGAAGGCTAATGTCACCCCCATGTACAAGATGGGCTTAAAGAAAGATCCAGGAAATTACAGGCACATTAATCTTACTTCAGTCCCTGGGAAATGAATCCTCCTGGGGGCTATCACAAGTTAAATGAACCACATGATTAAGAAAAGCATATTCACCAAGGGCAAAGTCTGCTTGACAAACCTGATCACCTTCTATGACAAAGTAACCTGCTTGGTTGATGAGGAGCAAAGCGGTAGACATTGTCTACCTGGATTTCTCAGATGCTTTTGACAGAGATCCCCCCAGCCTCCTCCTAGAGAAAATGATCTGTTACAGTCTAGACAAATGGTCTGTGCGGTGGGTGGGGAACTGGCTGACAGGCCGCACCCAGAGGGTGGTAAATAGCTCCTCTTCAAACTGGCAACCTGTCAAAAGCAGGGTCCCTTAGGGATCAATACTGGGCCCAACACTAATAAATGATGAATCGTCGGCATGAAAGGGTACAGGCTCTTCAGGAGAGACAGGCAAGGGAAACGAGGAGGCGGTGTTGCCTTATATGTTGATGAGCAGCTGGAATGTATGGAGCTCAACCTGGGGGAGGATACCGAGCCAACTGAGAGCCTATGGGTCAAGATTACAGGGAAATCGGGAGCAGGGGACGTTACAGTGGGGGTATGCTACAGGCCACCCGACCAGGAAGACCAAGTGGATGAAGCCCTCTACAGACAGATAAGGGCAGCATCACGTTCACAGACCTTGGTTCTCATGGGTGACTTCAACCACCCTGACATCAGTTGGAAGGATAACACAGCCAGGCACAGGCAATCCAGGAGGTTCCTGGATTGCATTGAGGACAACTTCCTTCTCCAAGTGGTTGAGGAGCCGACGAGGAGAGGAGCCGTGCTGGACCTTGTTCTTACCAACAAGGAGGGGCTGGTTGACAGGGTCAAACTCAGGGGTAGCCTGGGCTGCAGTGACCACGAAATGGTTGAGTTTGAAATCCTCAAGGCAACGAAGAAGGTGCGCAGCAGGCTGATGACCCTGGACTTCAGGAGAGCCGACTTTGGCCTCTTGAAGAATCTGCTTGGTATGGTGCCGTGGGATGAAGCGCTGGAAGGAAGAGGGGTCCAAGAAAGTTGGTTAATATTCAAGGACCACCTCCTCCAAGCACAGCAGCAATGCATTCCTACAAAGAGGAAGGCAGGCAGAAAAGCCAGGAGGCCTGCATGGATGAACAAGGAGCTCCTGGAACTGACCAAAAGAAAAAAGGAGGCCTACAGGGAGTGGAGACAGGGCCGGGTAGCCTGGGAGGATTACAGAGGAATCGTTCGAGCAGCTAGAGAGCGGGTTAGACAAGCTAAAGCCCAGCTAGAACTAAATCTGGCCAGGGACATTAAGACAAACAAAAAATCCTTCTATAGGTATATCAGCGAGAAAAGAAAGACTAGGGAAAATGTAGGCCCTCTCCGGAAGGATACGCAAGAACTGGTCACCCGGGACAGCGACAGAGCTGAGGTACTCAATGACTTTTTTGCCTCAGTCTTCACAGACAAGGACAGCAGCCGCACTGCCCAAGACGCAGATTGCAAAGGAGAGGATTGGGAAAATGGAGCACCGCCCACTGTAGATGAAGATAAAGTGAGAGACCACCTGAGGAACCTGAAGGTGCACAAGTCCATGGGACCTGATGAGATACATCCGCGGGTCCTGAGGGAACTGGCAGATCAAGTCGCGAAGCCACTAGCCATCATATTTGAGAAGTCGTGGCAGTCTGGCGAGGTTCCTGCCGACTGGAAAAGGGGAAACATAACCCCTATTTTCAAAAAGGGAAACAAGGAAGACCCAGGGAACTACAGGCCAGTCAGTCTCACCTCTGTGCCTGGCAAGATCATGGAGCAGATCCTCCTGGAAACTCTGCTGAGCCACACAGAAAACAAGGAGGTGATTGGCGAGAGCCAACATGGCTTCACCAAGGGCAAGTCATGCCTGACAAATTTGGTGGCCTTCTATGAAGGGGTTACAGTGGTGGTGGACAAGGCAAGATCTGCTGATGTCATCTACCTGGACTTGTGCAAAGCGGTTGACACTGTCCCACACGATATCCTGGTCTCTAAATTGAAGAGACATGTATTCGATAAATGGACCACTCGGTGGATAAAGAACTGGCTGGATGGTCGCACTCAAAGGGTTGCGGTCAACGGCTCGGTGTCCAAGTGGAAAGCAGTGACGAGTGGCGTTCCTCAGGGGTCGGTACTGGGACCCGTACTGTTCAACATCTTTGTTAGCGACATGGACAGTGGGGTAGAGTGCACCCTCAGCAAGTTTGCTGATGATACCAAGCTGTTTGGCGAGGCAGACACGCTGGAGGGGAGGGATGCCATCCAGAGGGACCTGGACAGGCTGGAGAGGTGGGCCCAAGCCAACCTCATGCAGTTCAACAAGGCCAAGTGCAAGGTCCTACATCTGGGTCGGGGCAATCCCAAGCACAAATACAGGCTCGGCGGAGAATGGCTGGAGAGCAGCCCTGTGGAGAAGGACCTGGGGGTGATGATTGATGAGAAGCTCGACATGAGCAAGCAGTGTGCGATCGCAGCCCAGAAGGCCAACCGTATCCTGGGCTGCATCAAAAGAAGTGTGGCCAGCAGGTCACGGGAGGTGATTCTGCCCCTCTACTCCGCTCTCGTGAGACCCCACCTGGAGTACTGCATCCAGCTGTGGAGTCCCCAACATAAGAAGGACATGGACCTGCTGGAGCGCGTCCAGAGGAGAGCCACGAGGATGATCAGAGGGATGGAGCACCTCTCCTATGAGGAGAGGCTGAGAGAGTTGGGGCTGTTCAGCCTGGAGAAGAGAAGGCTCCGGGGAGATCTTATTGCGGCCTTCCAGTACCTAAAGGGGGCCTACAGGAGAGCTGGGGAAGGACTTTTTACTAGGGCATTTAGTGATAGGACGAGGGGGAACGGCTTTAAGCTGGAACAGGGCAGGTTTAGATTAAACATTAGGAAGAAGTTTTTCACTTTAAGGGTGGTGAGGCACTGGAACAGGTTGCCCAGAGAGGTTGTTGAAGCCCCATCCCTGGAGGTGTTCAAGGCCAGGCTGGACGTGGCCTTGGGCAACCTGGTCTAGTGAGAGGTATCCCTGCCTGTGGCTGGGGGGTTGGAACTCGATGATCTTCAAGGTCCCTTCCAACCTAAACCATTCTATGATTCTATGATTCTATGATCTGGATGATAGGATCAAGTGTACCCTGATGAAGTTTCCTGATGATGTGGTGCTTAGGGACATGGTTTAGCAATGGTTTTGGCAGCGTTAGGTTGATGGTTGGACTCGATGATCTTAAAGGTCCCTTCCAACCTAGACAATTCTATGATTTTATGATACCAAACCGTGTTGGGAAGTGGACACTTCAGAAAGGACAGCCACCCTGCAAGAAGACCTGGATAGGCTGGAAGAGTGGGCTAACAAGAACCTTATGAAGTTCAACAAGGACACATGTAAGGTCTTGCACCTGGGAAAACATAATCCAGCAGTGCAGCACAGGCTGGGACCCACCTGGCTGGGGAGAAGCTCTGTGGAAAGAGACCTGGAGGTCCTGGCGGACAACAAGCTCGATATGAGTGAACAGTGTGCTGCTGCAGCAGAGAAAGCTGACCCTGGGTTGCATCAACAAGAACATCACCAACAGAGATAAAGAAGTCATTATCTCACTCTACTCAGCGCTTGTCAGGCTACACTTGGAATCCTGTGTTCAGTTTTAGTCCCCACTATGCAAAAAAAGATGGGGACAGGCTGGAGAGGGTCCAGAGAAGGGCCACAAAAATGATCAAAGTACTGGGAAGCCTCCACATGACGAAAGGCTGAGACAACTGGGTTTGTTCAGCCTTGAGAAAAGAAGTCTTAGGAGAGACCTTGTGAGACAATGAGAACAATCAGCTATTGGGATAATGTCCCCAGGGAGGTGGTGGATTCTCCATCATTGGACACTTTTAAGATTCAGCTGGACAGAGTGGTGGGCCACCTTGTTTAGACCATGCTTTTGCCAAGAAAGGTTGGACCAGATGATCCTTGAGGTCCCTTCCATCCTAGTATTCTATGATTGTATGATTCTATGAATTCCACACAGTAATAAGATAACCCTTTTACAGAATTATATAATATACATTATCTCTGTATTCTGTATTTACATTTATTAGCCAAAGAAATAATCTCCCTGCTAATCCTTCTTTTTCATCATTTTTCAATAAAACTTGTTGACAAACACTAAATATTCTACCACTTGTTAATTCTTTGATGATTAAGGTCTGTCTCACTTTTTGCATACTTTTGCTCGTGAACAACACTAGAATAGCTAAAATGAAGTGACCCAGATCACGCACCCCTTCAGTAACCCTGGCACAGCATTAACACTTTCCCTTTTCAGAGATTCCACACTTGCACCACTTTCTCCATGAAATGATTGCTAGATTTATTTTCCAAAGCCACTTGAATGCTAAGTTACTCACAGTTGGTTCAGAAATAGAAGAGGAGGTGAAGTACTTTGAATAAATTATTGCTCAGCTCTGCATACAAAGTATACAGATGTTTTTTACTGCTGAATGTATAAAAAGAAGGGCACAGGACAGGACTTAGCTTCTGTCTTTCATCAGTACCGCAGAATCTTGGACTATGAGAAAAACGTAACACTAATAGTTAAAATAAAAATAACTAATAATTAATAATATCTCTAGATTTTCCCCGAGAAGCTGAGAAAATCCTTTAGAACTGTGTCTTTTCGCCCTCAGAGGGGCACAAATGTGGGTCGAGGGGCAGACAAAATAACAGTTAAGTCATCTTCCATTTCACCCTCAGTCAAATACAACCCTCAAATTATGGGGATTAATTTGGACATAGGCCTAAATCCCAAGTCTTTTGAAGATCCTTCTGTCACAGGTGGTGAGAGAGAGGGAAAAAAACTTGAATGGAGAGTAAGTCAGAACAGAAGCCAAGCTGGCAGGAAGCAGGGGTTATTGAGTTCCATGGACAGCAGGAGAAGACAAGTCTCTCACACTAGTACTAAAGTTAAGTTTGACGTTTCCAAATGTGTTTCAGTATATCTGAACATCCCAATATAGAAACGTGATGGTATACAGGAGCTGACTTGCAAGAGTTAGCTGTATGGAAGCACATAATTCTTTACCTTTGGGAAGAAGAGAAATTTGAAAGGAAATCCTTTTTATTTTTAGCTGGATGTTGGGCTTGCACATTCTGTACTGTCCTATTACAAAAGAAGTAGTTGCTAACGTGGTCTGAGAGTCACCCCTTTGTGACTTGTCTTTTCTACATGCAAAATAAGAATGACAGCTACAGCATCCATTTCCTGAATCTGGTGGGAGAGCTGATTTCTTAATGCAGTACAATGCATTATGGTATAGAGAACATTCAGAAGAGCAAATTTATGTTTTGATTTGATTTAAATTTTAAGCCATGGAAGATGATTTGATTTATGTGTTCTTCTATTGACACCCTTGAATACATAATACGAATAAATACTCTGGGGGAAGGGAAAATATAAGTTTGTTCATTAAAGTGCTTAGGCTTATGTTGATGAAATCTGTATCATAATCTAAATAGAATATTACTATACATAAATGAGGGTTTTGCATTATTTACAGGGAGCTCCAACAAATTCAGCTGTCCAGCAATGTGACATATACAAGCTATAGCAAGACACACTCTCAGAGCTCTCCTTCAGTGCTCCTGATAATATGCCAACTGATGTCTAACAAAGAAGAATGCAGATGTGCGTAAAAGGCAGCTTCACAGAGCTTACAGGCAGGGCTGTATTAGTGCTGAACATCTCCAGTTCTTAGGAAGCGTCCTAACTGGTTAAAAACCTTTTCTCAAGAGCATGCAGGAGGGTGTGTAGAAGATGACAGAATTATCACCGAGCCACAGGGACAGCCAGAATTTTCACAGGGTGTAATTCTAAGCAGACAAAACAAAACATCTGTATGCTGGTTTCTCCTTTTAGCTCAGGTTCCTAGCAAAAATACCACCGTAAATTGCAGTTTCTTCTATGATCATCTTTGAGTGCATTTCTCTTGACATCTCCATTCCTAAACTGTGCTTTAGTTCAGTATGGTTTGGGTTTAGATCTCAGCAAATTTTACTCTTTATGTAGCTGGGTACTGTTTGTGAGACTTTTATAATTATCTCACATTCATAAGGTTTCAGCATAAGGTTTCATACAGTTTCAGCAAATAATCCTTGGTCTGTGGTTTATGATAAAATACCTTGACAAGAGAAATTTCCATTAAGCTAGCCAAGGGGTGTCGTCGTCCCCCCCCCCCCCCATTTTTCACTTTCTAGTATTTTTCACAAATATTTCTGCAAAATGAATAACGTGTAAAAACCCCCACACTTTACCTATGGGTAGGCAATGTAAAAAATTTAAAAATTAATTATTTGATTTCTGTGGCAGTCTCTTTACCTACTACTAAAATGCATCATCCATAATGATATAACACACCTACTTAAAACTGGCATGTAAAATTCCATGGAGAGGAGGTATAGGAATCCAGTCAAAAGTGCAGAATGCTCATGAGTTAATACAGCTTTGCTAAGATTTGGTCTTTTGTTATGTATTTTTACAGAATTTTTCTCTCTTCCCTACAACCTACCTTTTCCTGCAGCTGTTATGTTCTGATTCCAGATCAGAACAACTTATGGATTCAAGAGATGAAGGTACAGAAGTACAGACACACACGGAGGCACACACAATACTGTGTGAATTTGATGGAATAAATGGTCCTAGAAAGTGAGATGTGTTATCATAGCCCTATTACTGTATTATGTTGAAGCCTTGGATTTTAAGATGATACCTCAGCATGCTTAATCCTATAACAAAAACAGCACTCGTGCCAAGACTGAAAATATGTTAAGTTGCACAAGACAGAAAGAACGAAAACAAGGATGTAATTTAACTAGAAATTGAAATGCAGGGTTTTTTGCAGAACAAATGTATTAAATACTTTTGGAGATCTTGTTGCTGGAGAAAGATAACTCTTAAAGCCTCTTAATTTGTTAAGCAATTCTAAGCAGTAAAAAGTTGTTTTTGTTTTTAGTTCTGAATTGGGAATGTGATGATTTTTCCTACCTTTGAGAAAATTGACACAAAAGTAAGGAAAGAGAGACCAGTGGTGGGGTAACTGCAGCTTAGAGTAGGGGTTCTCAGGACAAAATTGCCTCAGTCAAAAGCGTATGCTTCAACAGCTGCTACCCTGCTCTCTCCTCCAGACTGAAAGTAGCATGGCTGGGCTAATCAGGACCCTGCAAAGCTACTGCTCTTTCTCAGCAATAACCCAAGTTGATGAACCATTACATTTTATAGTGTTGGTGCCAGGTGATACTCTAGGTCTCAGAATCATGCAAAAAAGGGGAAATTTCATATGAGATACATGTTACTATGCTCTAGTTTAGCATTTAGCATAACCCCATAAATCCAGGAGCCAGAATTTTGAGAACACGAGATGCACATTAAAACCAAGAGATTTGGCAACTGCAGACACAACATACCCTCTGTCAAAGGGAAATGTCTGATCTTTTTTTAATCTAAAATAACTTCCACCCTGATGGAAATTCCATCTGTGTATGTTCAGGGATCAAAGGTATGAATGCAAACTGGAATTTTCGCTTACACTTATAAAAAATGCTGGAATGAATTTAAGGATAAGTTCTAAAGCCTACATAATGGAAAAAATGTCCTTGCACTTATATGGGGTCTTTGTGCATGCACAGGCAGCGTCTTGATTGACAGGCACATCACTTTTCTGCACATGTGAATGCATAAAAATCTTACTCTTGATGAGGAAAGTAGTCACCGTTCCCTTTTTACTAGATTGGAACAGCTGAAGAAGGTGGATTCTGAAGAATTTGTTCTTATTTTTGTTAAATCACGGAATATTTTTGGCTCCCAGTTAATGCTTCTCGAGAGAAATGGTATAAAAAGTACCCACGCACACACACACAAGTCCACTTAAAACTCCCAGTTTCACACCAAGCAGCAGACTGTGCTGATAATTTTCAGCTCTCACCGCTGCTTATCTTGTTAGAAGAATGTCACCTAGGATGAAATTGTCACCCTTGCACTATGGTAGCATATAGCTTTAGGACTGATTCAGAGTAAAGGGTGTCCTCTGCTTGGTCAGTACTATTACTCTCTGTAGTACCTGAAGTTTTCCTTGGAGGCTGCTCTATCAAACGCTGCCTTGTGTAGCTTATGTAGTCAGATGTTTTTGAAGACAGGACTGATGTGGCTACAGATGGCAAGAACTGCACCTCTAAGAGAGGAATTCCCCATTGCTTTTCCAGGCCTGTAGTTAAATGTATGCCGTAGTATACAAGTTAGCTTGCTACTGTAAATATAAATATACAGCAGATGGGAAGACAGAGAGAACCATTTGGGGCAATAGGTTCATATAGTTTGGAGTGCACATGTGGTACAGATGAACAGCAATCAGGAAGATATGACAGGGGGAAAAGAGAGAAAGAATGTTACCATCAATTGTGTTAAATGAGTTTTTCAAACAATCAAAGTTATGGCTCTCTCAGCCTGGGGAAGTGGTTTGTTCAAAGCACAGGGGAGGGTGGACTGAGCCCAAGCCAAAGAATCTGCTTGGAGCAAGATCCTGCTTAGTGAACATAACGAAAAGGTCATTCACGAACCACTGCATTCCAAATGCAGATGGATTTGTGGGCAACGTTATCTGGAAACCTCCAAAACAACCTGAATGAAATACAGCTTAGTTTTGGAGAAAGGAACTGGCGAACGAGGAGGTGGATGTATATACATACGCTGTGAGAATGCTGTGTGAAATCTTTCCCACCATCAGGACACATATTTCTGTGTATTTGGATCTTTTGTTTGAAATACTCTGGTTTATTTTTACTTGAAAAGTCTGTTTAGATATGCATTTTATTGATTTCTTCGTGGATATTTCATCCCTTTTGAGTATAAAAGGAAGGTGTAGTTTCCTGACACTGTTGGCCAAGCAAAGGAAAAACAAGTTCAAAGCAAAACTACTGGCCACCTTCTTTTGCAGCCAGAATAAAGCTTCTTTTATTACAGTTACTGAATTTGTTGGCTTGTACCTTTAATTGCATGAGACGAAAACATAAGCAGCTGAATTAGTGTCAGCAATTCAAATATCAGACCTCAAAGGTAAATTTGATGACCGTAGATTGAAAACATATAAAGAAATGTTATTCTTTCAGAATACCTTTTGATTTTCAAGTCCTAAAAAGGACGCAAACAACAAATACCTAATAGCCATATTTCAAAGGAAAGACTGCTTAAATAGGACATTAGGGCATCAGTCCAGACAAAGTGTCAAAGCAAATGTGTTAAACAACGGTGATAACGCACAATAACAAAACCCTATTCACTCAGAAAAGACCTATTTATGTGGTATGAGGCTCTGGGGAAAGACACAGGTGATCATGAAAAGAAAAAACTGCATTGTAGTGTATAAGCAGAAGGCAGCTGACTTAAGGCTGAAAGGACATTCAAATTCTGGCATTTCACGTATTACGGGCCCCAGATTTTGTGACCATAACATTTAATAGAGGGATTTTCCTGCTAAAGAATCAAATGAAACCCTTGAATTCCATCCTCCCTTATTTCCCATTGAAATGCTACCCCATGCATATAGATCTAAAGCACAGAAATGCGAGAGAGAAAAGCTGCAGCTGGAAGGAGGGGGGAAACAGATGGTTTTCTCCCACTTAGGAAAATTGTCCCAATTAAAAGAAAATATTCACCACAAATAGGGCTTAGAAGTTGAAATGTCACATTTTTCATTGACTGAAAGTTAAATGCATGATTCCTATTCAACTGAAGCAGGCTTCTATATAATTTTGAAGTGTTTCATTTTATTTCTGGTAATTTTAGTCTCTTAATCACAGTTAGCTTGCATTTTCAAATGAAAGCTTGTTACATGCCATAAACCCTAGATTTTCAATTTTGAAAAGGTCAGTATGGGCATCTACCATTTTGAAGCTTTTTCACCAAACTTGTTGCTTTGTGAGAACCCTCTGAAAGCAAGTCCTGTTTCTGTGAAAGACATGCAGTCCCACAAATTGGCCTTTGTCAGGAAAACAAAACAGTAATGTCCAACTAGACCCTTCACATTCATGGCATGGACCTCTTTATGTATCTACTGGTATACACTATTGTCTGCTTCCTGGTTTTCTCATCTCTGAGACCCATTCTGAGTGTGGATTTCAAAGCTGTTGCTGACAGCACAGCACTGCTGGGGGGCTGAATAGTTACAAAGCCTCTGCTCTTCTCTTTTCAAGCCTGAGCTCTTCTATCCCCGATGCCTCCAGCAACCTCCCTCTCTTTACCTTTTCCCCACCCTCCAGTCCATGTAAGGTATCACAGCTCCCACAGTCTAATTGCATTACTTCCTTTTTCTTCCTCTCTTCATGGGCTTCAGGGTTAGAAATAATAAGGAGAAAAAGCGAAAAAGCGTTCCCACTTTCCAACCCAGCACCTTATCTCACAACAGCTTCTAACAACATGGAAGTGCAATTCCTTGGGAAGTGCCGCTCACTCCTGAAACAAGGCTGCTCTGAAGGTGTGCACTTCTCCCTTCTGTCTGCAGTGATACGGGGGATTTGTGAGCTGAGAGAGAGTGCTCACTGCGCATCACAACTTGAGAAGTTTTGCCACCAAATTCTTAACAAATGTGTATTCAACCAGGGTCTTCACTGTTGAACTGTTATGGTAGGTTTCTTGGCAAAATCTCTACTGTGGTCGTGTCAGCACCTCTGCCCACTTCTCAATGCTAAGTTTCAAGCCTTTTCAAAAAGGCAGAGTTCCTGTTGTAATTTTTTGTCAGACCCTCAGGAGCAATTATTTGTAGGCAGACTACGTGTAAACCAAAGATCTAAAGTGTTATGCAGTTGATTTATGAAAAACTAATGTATTAATCTGTAAATTTTATGTGAATAAATGAATTTAAATCAACTCACATAACACAGGCAGGACAGCTAATCTTTCAGTGTACTTATTAACTCCAATATAGCACTGATGTTAACACCAATTTACTGACTGAGAAAGGAGAGATTTACCTTGCTACATATATCACATATTTACCTTCCAACTGGGATTTTGAGACAACTTTTCATCCAAGATCCTCCCGTAAACTGGAGGATTACATCACATTATCACAGTGCTACAAATTTCTGTACACCGTTTCCCACACAGCAGCTTTAACAACTGGAAGATTTTCAAACATGTAACTGCAATATTTTATCGTCGAGCAAATTGTCAAAGGGCATCTCCTCTATAAGAGGCGCAGGTGTGGGCTGGAGACAGCTTTAGAGGCAGTATCATTGACCCAGTGTTTTAGTCCTGTTTAATACCCTGTGGCACAGAGCTCGACTGTACTTAGCATTATTCTTTCAGTCCTCATCACTCTGTACATTCATGAGGACAAGCCAGACCAGGAGGCAGCTGAGATAAGGTACATGCCGTTATCTCTGCCTTCCCTGAATTCTCTTCTTTTGACTGTTTTATTAACATTATTATAACTTGAGATTTTTTTTCTCTCTCCTCTTTTTTTTCTCCCCTTTTCATGAATATTTTATCACTCATTTCTATTTAGGCTGTGAGAGAAGGTGAAAGAGGTGATTTCTTCCTGTCAGTCCACATAAAATACAGCTAGGGAGGGGAGGGGTAAAAACCCTTGGCAGTTATTAAGGGGCCCACTGTTGACAGAACATGCCATTCAGGGCTTCCTGCTGCTGTTATTAACAGTGGCCAAAAGCTCTACTGAATAAACCCACACGTGCTCCGGAGCCAGCTTTTCACGGGCTGACAGGAGAGTGGCATGGGTTCATATTACTTTATTACTGAAGCACTGAGGCATTTGGGTGCTATGTGGAGAAGCAGGTCTCTTGTTTTGACAGGATGGAGGAAGATATGAAGATAGTCTGTGAAGAATGACATAAAAATCATTACTCACCTTTATCATAACTGAAAGCTTGGTAACTATTCCATCAGTCACCAGCATCTTAAATGCCTGCCTCCCTGAGACGAAGGGGCTGATTCAGATCTTGCTTTTATAAAACTTCCACTTGCCCAGAGACTTATTCCTGCTCAAAGTGAGCACACCTCAGCTCATACTTCCTGCGTGTACTTCTGTTTGCACACCCCTTGATGCTGCTGAACTCCTGCTCTGTTCATCTTCACAAAATGTGTCCTTAATTGCAACTGATTTCGCATTTGTTACTGAATTTGGTTGGTTTAGCTGGCAGCAGTGAAGTTGAAACTAGTTGTCAGGTACTGAGTCAGCATTAGAGGGGCTTATGCAGAGGCAACAAGTGATGTAAGATGGCTGAAATCAGTGAGCTACAGAAAGGAAAAGTGGCAAAATCATCTTTATCTAGTACTTTGCATGGACTTCATAGACTATACTTTGTCAATAACTTGAGCATTCACAGTGTGCAGTAAATGTGCAAAGTGCTTTATAGAGACACCTTCCTTAAAAAGATTAATGCTCCAAACAGTTTGATAGTCAAGGAGAAAATCTTTCCTGCAAAATGTACTGTAGAGATGGTGTGAATCTAAACAACCAAGGGATTGATGCCAAGACTAGGATACTGTTCTAAACTTAGAAAGAAAATCCCAAAATTCAAAGGTAAGCTAGTAACTTTAAGTTAATAGACTACACTTTCGGCATATTATGAGACATTCAAATTATCTAGAATTCAGTGAAGTGATCAGCTTCTATAATCTACTTCTGTCCACTAAGATGTCTCAGTTGCTCATCTCTAAGTGGAAGTATTAGTAACTTTTGAAACTCTTGTTTGGGAGATTTTCTAAGGACACATAAGAAAATGTGTCAGGAGAGGTTATTTTTGGAGTGGGAAATAAATCTAAAAGGTTTTCCTGTTTGTAGGCCTGGTAATAATAATAATAATAATAATAAAATCAGAAAAGCGCCTGGTCAGATTTTTGTCTCTAAATTCCTGGCGACCCTTTCTGTTACTTCACTGTTTATTCTGGTCCAACTTCCCAGTAGTTGCATTGTGAGAGTTTTACTTGAATAATAATGCCTCATCTTTTTAACTTTTGTTTCATACTTTCTTTAGAAATTAAGACTATTCTGTGCTTATCTTATTCTGCTTTTAATTCCTAATCTTTTTTTATATCATGTAGTTTAAGCCCAAAATTGTTTCATAAAATTGTTGTCTGCATTTCTCAAATGTTTATCTTCACTATTTAAACTAATAATGGAATACTGTGAAACAAGCCTTTGCTCTAGTTTATGGATTTCACTGACTTCTGTTAAACTATGGTTTTATCGTGATGCCAAGGTGGGGGGGATGAGAAACCAGTGCAAAGAAGGGTGATGTGCTGGCCAGGAATAATTTCTATAAGAAGTAAAGGGAGGAGGGAGAAAGGATTTAGATGGCGGCTGGAGATTTGGGATGGAGGTGAAGAAGCGGCACATGGTGTGGTCAGATATCTGTGGAGATGAGTGGTAGGAGATAGACATGCACAGAACAGCAGGGGAGTGGGCACTAAAATCAAGGCTGAAGTGCACTGGCAGATAGATCAGTGTGTGGAGGTTTGAAGTCACTTGCTTCATACATGTGTGCTGGTACTTATCCCATTGCTTTGATTTATTAATTCCTTCACTGCATGTTCAATTAAAAAGACAAAAAGAAGAAAAGAGGAATAAAGCCCCATAGGAGTCTAATAGTCTTCATGGCTCTATTGCCTCCATCCAACTAAACAAAATACAACAGTGTATTAGTGTAATGCAGCAGGTGCCATCACTGCAGCTCAGACCTACTATAAGTAAAGGTGTAAAGTCAGACCTGTTAGAAAACAGAATCACAGAATCACAGAATGGTCAGGGTTGGAAGGGACCTCTGGAGATCATCTAAGTCCAACCCCTCCTGCCACAGCAGGGACACATACAGCACGTTGCACAGGACGGTGTCCAGGCGGGTTTTGAATGTCTCCAGTGTGGGAGACTCCATAACCTCTCTGGGCAGCCTGTTCCAGTGCTCTGCCACCCTCAGAGTAAAGAAGTTCCTCCTCGTGTTAAGATGGAACTTCTTATGCTCAAGTTTGTGCCCATTACCTCTAGTCCTATCACTGGGCACCACTGAAAAAAGACTCTTCTCATCTACCTGGCACCCTCCCCTTAAGTATTTATAAGTATTGATAAGATCCCCCCTCAGTCTTCTTTTGTCTAGACTAAAAAGACCTAAGTGCCTAAGCCTTTCCTCGTAAGAAAGATGCTCCAAACCATTAGCTTCTTCTTCCATTATTAAAGATTGAGCCTTCCTTCTAATAAGAAGCATGATTTTTGCAGAGGAATTAACAGCCTATGTTTTAATAAGGAGTCCTCAGAATTTCTCTGTCTCTGGGTGTGATTTACTCAAAATCAGTCTCTGGGTATTCCTACCCCACCATAATAAGTAGCTATCAACTGCTGGTTTTGCCTATGTCTCCATGAAACATAGGTACTTATTAAATGAACCCCTCAGAACAAGCTTAAAGTCCAATGATAAATATATTTTCTCCTAGCACCCCACCTTGGGTGTTTCCACAGGACCTTATCAAACTGCTACAATTTAGTAGCTATTTTTCACAGTAAAAGTTTTTAGTTTCCTCTAACAGAAGTATTATGACATATTCTGTGGTGGATATAAAAGTGGCGGAGCCCTGATTCCTGATCCGTAGTGAATCCCAGCTATTCCCATATCGTTCCCAGCTCCTGGATCGTGCCCTTCTTGATTCACAATGAGTGAATTATTATCAGTCCTGGCTGTCTTTCTCCTGTGGATTCCTTCTATTGATGAGACACACTGATCCTTTCTACCTTGATTTATCTCAGGACAGTGACAGTGCCTAAATGAGTCTGAATGTGATTTCCACCCCACTACTTCACCCTTGGTTTACAGATTAACCACACTTTCTTTTTAATTAGGTAGCAATTCTGTACAGTTTATGCCAATCTAAATACAGCACAGAAGATGGGTATGTACAGGAAGATCTTCCAGTAAAGCTGATGCAGGATTCTGAATAAAATATATTTCCTTGTGTTATTTTAACCTCTTCACTGAGGGTTTTTTGCTTTCTTCCCTTTCCCGTTTCTCCCTCCTCACAAGGGCTGCACAATCATGTTTATTAAAATGTGGTGTAACAGAATTTCACTGTGAGAAGGAAGCTTTGGTGGAAAGGAAGGGATGACCTTTCATTTACTCGTCTTTAAGAAAATAAAAAAATGTTACAGATAAATTTTCAGATTAAAGCTCAAGGGAGGAGGAAAAATGATAAAAATCAGAAAAGAGAGAAAGAAAATTAAACTGGTATTCCGGGGGAGTAAGTTATAAGGATATGTAAACCCACAGTGAAAAGTCACCTCCCACCAAGACAATTTTCTAGAATATAGAGTAAAATTCCTACTCCTTAGTACCTCTTTTCTCCCCGTCTGTGACATGTAATATGAAAAAAGCTTCCTCCTAATACTTTGCAGACAACTGTTGCTTTAAGACCAGGATGAGTGAGGCTGTGGCTTTCACTATGTTGGTTTCAATAACCGACCTTTTATCTTCTGCAATCAGAGCACTTTCTCTGATATGACAGGTCTGGACCCAGCCTTTCCTCTCCATCCCCATAGGGGTGTGTAAGTGATGCTGTCCCTGAAAAGGGTCTCTTGAACTGCACTGAAATGTGTGATTAAGGGCTTCTGTGTTAACATCTAGCTCATAAAACACCAGTGTAGCTGTAGGCTTCAGAAGCACTTAGTTTTTAAAGTGAGAGTTTTAAAAGCATGTTGTATTGTGGTGGATTTTATTTCTTATTTTCCCCCTCCTCCCCAATAATCCAGAATAACACTGTAGTCAGAAAAGGAATCACTGACTGAAAATGTATAGAAAAATGTTTCCCACACAGCCTCTAATCTGCAGTGCATAGCTAGAGTAAAGGCACAGGACTGGAAACAAGTTAATTTTGCTGATACAAGGCCACAGGAACATTATTTAGTCCAGCTTCATTTGATTGGTGCTCTAATTTAGGTTTGAATTGCTCTCCAACCAATCAGTAAGATAGGAGAAGTTTAAAGACTGCTGAGAACAATTTGTGCCTCTTTCTTTGGTTTTACTCCAAGCAACGCTCTTCTGGATTAGATTATTTGCCATGAGATTCCTCAGCTTTACAATGTGGTCCAGTGAATAGTTCCAGGGGTCACTGTTCATACAACTCCATTGGAATAAGCAGAGCTGCATTAATTTGTAACAGCCAAGGACTTGGTCTCATAAAAATAAGAAACCTCCTGAATTAGATAACCGGTTCCATCAATTAATTTTTTTATAATTCTGAAAAGTTACTTAAAGAATATTTTTTCCCTCCAATTCAAAGTGCTGCCCCACCAGTAAACAACCTCTTTTTGTGTCCTTCTGTCCATGGATGATGTGCCGCCCTAATCTGGCTGCCATATGTTGATGCTGGCCTGCCGCTTTATTCTGGCTGGGACACTGGGCTTTCAAAAGCTGAACTTTAACTGAGAAGCACATGATTTTTTCCAACCTTTTTTCAACACGGGAGAATTCTTTGAGGAAAAAAACCCATCAAAATATATACAATGCTTTTTGAGATTCTTTGGGGATTTTCTTTTTATTTTGCATTATTTTATACTAGTAAGATAATTCAGCCTGACAAATTTATGTAATCTTCTTGGGGTGGTCATTTGAGATGGAAATCCCACTGAGAAAATTAACCTAAATTGTCCTATGGTAAAAACTTAGCTTTATGACCTTTTGGATCTTCTCTAAACCTTCTCTGCTCACCCCAATGCTTATGTATTGAAGATAAATCATAGTGTTAAATAAGTATGTTTAAAAAGCCCCAAACAACTGGCCGTTTTCATGATAAACACTGGTGTCTACAGAAAAGACTGAGGAGTGCTGAGGTGTGCTACGCAGTCCTTAAATCTCTAATAACTGAAGACTGATCTCCTTTGGATGAAGATGTAAGGATTGCGTGTTTTGTTCAGTATGTTTTCAATCCACCACTATGGAAACAATGTCCTTTCTGTCTGATCACAGCGGGTTTCAAGTATTCCTTAGAAATAAAGGGACTGAAGGATGTAGGTCCTTTTTTTCCCTGTCAGTAGACCATCTCCACTCAGCATTGATGTTTATTAATTCATTCACTGCTTCAAGATCATCACAACTGAAAAAAGAATCAGGTGAGAGATCAGCTTTGGCTATTCATTACTCATGGTGGGGCATTTGCCAGCAGCTTTGAGTCATCTGCATCCACTTCCATAGGGGTACTTTACATTTCTTGTTCTTGCTCTTCCTGGGAGCTGAGATTGCCCAGTGGCTCTGAGTATTGTTTCAGAGGCATTTATTCCTTAAAACGTATAAATGAGAAAGTAGAGAACAATGCCTGAAAGTTTAGTAAAGTTTTGCACTGGGTGCTCTATTGGTTTGCCCACCATGGGCAATCATATAAGCAGACTGTCCTTGCCCTTAGAGGTTAGCAGATAAAACAGCAAGAATCGAAGGCTGAGATCACTGAGTGCTTTGATAAACACCCTCCAGAACTGATTTAGAGAAAGCAGACGTTCCTCAGCCAGAATGTCTTCAGGTAACAAAGGGCTAAACACTCCTGAGGACTCAGTATTATGGAGCTAAGTAAAATAACTGTTCAGAAATCAATTGGCTTTGTACAGCCCAGATTCTGTGACATTAAGCAAGCGCCACAACTGGAATGAGGGAAAACGAAGGGCTAGTCTTCTACAAATGGAACCCTGTTGTTAAATAAAGTTTGAATAAGTTATCAAAGGGAAAACCCTGAAATGCCTCTCAAAATCTGCTCTGGAATTTGTTTTTTGTGCTTACAGGAGAAAGACCCAAAGCCTGGACTTTTGAGCTCTGGCTCTAAAGAAAGGAAGATGAGGCAGCGACAGACAGTTGGAGAGGGTATAAAACTTTTTTTTTTTTTTTTAAATCAAGAAACAAGAAAAATGGTCAATGTGATTTCACAAAAAACTCCTGGCAGGAAAATTCTCACACTCCAGTAACCTCTGCATTCAACAAAGCTTGCAAAGTGAAATCTTTCTTCCTTCAGCAAATGTGAGGGCTGGTGACATCTGAGTATCTGATGGGATAGTTTGCAGAGGCATAATCTTGCCATGTGGTTATGCTTGTATGCACACTACATTTGTTTTTGCTTTCACTGAGTGCTGAAGGCTGGATGGCTCCAGAGGTAAAGGATGTCTAGTCTTCCAAGAAAGTGAAAGCTGAGTAGGCCATTGGTGTTTCATTGG
Source organism: Pluvialis apricaria (assembly GCA_017639485.1). NCBI lineage: Eukaryota > Metazoa > Chordata > Aves > Charadriiformes > Charadriidae > Pluvialis > Pluvialis apricaria. The sequence continues at coordinate 23,575,745 of CM030012.1, read as the reverse complement.
TTATGTGTAATCAGCCCCAGAAGATTTCTGAGGCACATTAATAATCAGAAAACTGCTGAGCCTCTGGTTATGTTGACAGAGATGCAATTTCTTCCAGCCAAATTCCAGCTTGCACAAGCTTTCTGGTGTTCAATGTTTGTCTCTAATTGCAGATAAAAGGCATCTCTTCTTCAGCTCTTATGTCAAAGTAGTAGTTATGTGTGAGATCTCCTGCTAAACCCTCTTTCAAAGAGAAGTGAGACAGAGAGCAGAAAAACCACTATCTTTGTAGTTTGCTTTCACCACACTCCACCTCAGGCACCCAGGACGCTCCAGCATACAGCTAAGAAACAAAACTGGCCCCAACCTTCAACTCTAAACTGCAAGAGACAACTTGCTAAGCTAAAAGAGGATCACCTTTGAAGGAAAGCAGGGAACTGAGGAACACAGAAAGATCTTTAAAAGTGAAGAATGTCTCCTATACCCAGTTCCCTACAGCTTTGCTCTAGGAATTCTGCAGCTCTGAACTTGAGCAAGAATTAGTTCTATCTTTTCTGTAAAAAAATTGAATTTGACCTAGTTGTCTTGCACTGGGTAGGTAGAACTGGAATTCAGCCAAGCAATGATGTGTAAATTAACGAGTGGCAGGATCAGCTGTTGTAAGAACAGTAATTGGGATGAAAGGGTGAGATCAGCATCTTCACCAGGAAGCCATATGGGACTAGGAAATAAAAGAGAGAAGCAAACCATTATCTTAGATTAGAAAGATTGTGGTGTGGTAGTATATAGTGAAAAAAAAAATTAGTAAATGCAAGGGGTTGATAAAAGACAGAAGTTACTGAGGGTTGTCTGAATTATATTCTAGCAAAAATGGAACACTTGTGAGGTTATTTTTGAAAAAATATATAACTGTGTATATAGTATAAGCGTCTAGAGGAGGATAGTTACAAATTCTTTTGCTTCCCCCGCTGACCTGTAACATATCATAATTAACTCTTTTTTCTTATAACATAAGCCTCAAACCTAAAGCTGGCCCACATTTTCTGTCTTTGATGTCATTCATTTGGATGTCCCAATGCAAATAACCTAATACAGCTAATAGTTTCCTCTGAAGGTGACACTGATGCATGCTCTCTCTTTAGTAACTGCAATGCGACCTACAGCTTCCAAGCTTGCATCTTCCTTCTAGCTCTGTCCTCAAAGCTGCATTTTCTCACAGAGACATGGGTCACTGTTAGTCAGAGAAAAGTAATTAGCATGTCCTTGTTGGCTATTAGCTAAATTAATCATGCTTGTGCTGTGTCTGAGAAAATGGCTTAGCTATAGGCTGTTGCTCTCTGGGGAGCAGACATACTGTTTCTTAATTTTTTTAAAGCTGTACATGAATTTATGGTGCAGTACTAATTATGGCCAATCAGTGTATTGTCTTAGTTTGGAGACATTTGTTGAATGATACAACAAATTTGTGATGATAACATCATGATAAGCTCCATGGCAATGAATCATAATTTTAATTGGCTGGCTGGGCCATCTCTGGAAAGATTTCTCTCCATGGATGCTTAAAAATCCTTCAAAAGTCACAGTAAAACAAATGCTGCAAGACTCTAAACCTTCCCATGTCATCCATGGACTCTCTAAAGCCCTCCTTGAAGTTGCAATTGATTTATATTATCTTTCTATCCACGTCTATCATTTCCTTCTTGTTGCCACAGCAAGGTCCTAGCTTGGCTCCCATTTGTGCTCTCAGGAAAGCTGATGACTGCATGTGCATTTGAAGCTGGGACAGCTTGAGCTCAACCCTTTCAGCAATGCTCCCCTCACCTCTTTCAAATGGTTTTAACAGCTCAAAGCACCCCAGGGTGTTCTGGGTCTGCTGCTTACCCTTCTTCTATGTCGTCTGATGCTTCTTAGGGAAATAGCCTCCTTTTCTGCAACCAGATGGGTTTCAAAGCCTTTGCAGCCTGGCTAGGAAAGACATTTACTGCTAAGATAACTGTCCTGGGCTGGCTAGGTGAGCCATTTGACCTCTCTTGTCAGCTCAGTGCTCCTGAAGTAGACAGATGGTGAGGAGAGAAGATGAGGTGATAGCCAAGGAGCCTTGGGGCTGAGCACTCCAGGTCTTGTTTATTCAGCTAATGCTTTCACAGGAAAACATCCTCTGATTTCAGTGGGAAAGGAACCCTAATGTGGGCTGAATAAAAAGTGATTAATCTCTTCAGAACTTGTCCCATTTGCCACTTCCTCTTGGTCCTGGATCTTTATTTTTACAAGAGATCTAAATCCAGTTTCTTTATGTGTACAGCTAAGGAGTGTACAGTAACCACAACTTGTTGAGTTGTCTGGCACTGGATACGTCCTGAATGCTAGCTATAAGCAATGACCTGTTTGTGCCTTCTCGTGTGTTTTCACAGATTATTCACACTGGATGACTGGAAGTGGAAGCCCTGGTAGAACAAAATGAGGAATGATCTGAACACACCAACTCTTTTGATGTGGTAGGCGACTAATCTGCTCTCACACTAGCATCCTGAAAGCAAAGCGAATTTCTGAGCAGCGGGCTCAGAAAGTGGGATTTTTTTTGAGCCTAGAGAAGGGATTGAAGCCCACAGTTATCCATCCTGGGACTGAGGTGGAACTTAGAGCTATTGAGAAATGACACAGCCAGAAAGTACAGCGCTAATATGTGATATAAACAGCCTGCTTGTTCATTCTTACTATCCCACTCTACAATAAACCAAGCTTAATTTTCAGACACCAGACAATATTTCACTGGAAAAGAGGCACAATGTAGAAGCAACCCTCATGCCTCCATTCTTCATTTGTAGAACAGATATTATTTTTTATGTGCTGGTTCCAATAATCTACTGTATCCTGAAATTTAGTAGAGAAGCGTAAGCTTCAACTGGTACTGTTTTTCAAAATCTGTGTATGAGCCACTAGTGTGGAAATACTAGTTTCAGAACTACTAATGTTAAAAGGAAATAAACCATACCAAGGGCCAAGAGAAATATTTAAAAAAAAAAAATATCGAGAGAGGGAACACATAACGAACTGATTTCCACAGTTCATGGTAATGATCTTACTACCCTTTCTATTTGCACTTACGTACAGTCCTTTGCATACAGAGATTAAGTCTTTTCCTTGAGGACATCTGAAATCAAAATTTTACTGAGTTTTGTCTAGGGGTCAGCTGCTTTGGAGATCAGACCTTTTCTTTTCCTCCCCATAGTGTAATCCCAACCTAAAATAGCCTTTCACCTAAAGCTTCAGCCACAAAGGACAGCAGTATTTGCTGACTTTAGAGAGGGATTTTTCAATTCTTTCAGTGATACATTTCTCCTGACCTCACTGCTAGGCAATCACAGCACTTTAAAAGAAGATGATTTCTGCTTTACCACAATACCAAGATTTACTTCTGTGCCTTCTTTGTTAAGGCTTTAGGTGCTCATTTCACAGCAGCTGATGAGGATCAAGTACAGAACCAACAATTTCTGCCTCCTTGGTCCCTGCTGATGCTTGTCTGTTCATATTTTCTGGATCTTACCTTATTTTGCTTCTCTGAAACGTAATGGAAAACCTTGTAGACCATTCCTAAACTATCAAACACCTACACCAACTATCTTCAGATATTATTTCTGGAAAACTCAAAAGTGTGTGACGCAGACTAAAAATAAAAAAAAAGAATAAATATGGAAAGTTATAAAAAAAGACATGGAGGTGGTGGGGGGGATTGCAAGCTGCAGAACTTGGCTTCCATAGTTTCTACACTTGAAAGCTGCTGTTAAACTGTATGCTATTTTTGCCTGTGCCACATAGTTCCTGTATGGTTAGTCAAGTCCCTTAACCCAAATCTTCCACAGCCCATTACTTTTTTTTTCTTTTTTCCGGGTGTCCAGCTGGCACAAGAACATCCTGCACAATCTCCCAATCTTGCAGTTTATGATTTAAATGGTATCAAGAACAGAAAACCTTTTTTTTGATATAGAGACACTTCCTGTGGTCGCCATCTCAAAAGCTCTGATCACTTTGTCAGGTACTTAAGTGCAGAAGGATACAGTCATAGTAACCACATTATTGCCTCCTCTTTTCATGCCACAGGAGACAGATGTGATGGAGTTATATCTAAAAGGAAACCACAATGCAGTGGCTAACTGTTAAAGGCAGTTTCTATCGTCAGCCCCTAAGGATGGTCCCCTGTTATCCAGCAATCCCATAGGAAGACTACTGTTTAGAAATACCAGCTGGTTACTTAAACACATGCACGAGATTTGTGCCATGCAGACAAGCATGTCATTGGAAATTTTGGATGGAGAGTTGCTAATACTGGATAATAGTCGAGGGCAGTTAAGTTGCTATTACTTTTCCTCTTGTGAACTGCAAAACAGATGCAGTTAATTCCTGCATTAATTATGGGGAGGATGCAGGAAAGAGGCAAGGTCGTAGTGGAAATGGGTTATTGTAGTTGTGCCAATCGGCACAAATAACTCTTGCCAGCAAGCAAGCAGCACTTTGTACTACAAATAACTTATTTATTTGCTTATAAACTTGCATAGTTAATTTAATATGGTGGGGAAACTTTTAAGCTACCTTCTATTTCAAGCTGGCTGGGTCATATAAGCAAGATACAGAATAATGTGCACTAAACACTTTTTCTTTTGTTTTTGATTTACTTCCCACTCAGTTTATCTTTACTTAACCTGGCCAAGGTTCAGAATGTAGAGTAAACCCTAAGACATCTTCTATCATTGTGAAGTGCCTTCTAACGATAAGAGCATATAAGAAAGTGTTTTTCTGTTCCTGCTCTGCTCTTACTGTGAGAATGCTGATGCTGAACTTCTGTGTGATTAACAACTTTAGAATTAAGCTTGATGTACTTAAATAAAATATTCCTACTGCTTATGAATACTGAACCCACAGAATATGTGGGAAGATTTAGAAACCTGAGTATATGTGCACAAATCTGAGGCCTCTAAACATCTGGTCCATTTGCAAAAAATGTTACTCATTTTGTGCTGAGCAGAGCCTTGATTCATGATACGCTATTAGTTTTATTTATTTAGATTTGAAATACTAAGATACACCTTTCTGAGATTATCTTTAAGAAAACAGTAACTAAAACCTCATTAGCAATGCAAGTATCCATTTCAACAGAAAACAAGAGAGACATCCAATCATAGAGACTTCTTATTTTTGCCTTCATCACATTATCCCTCTGCAGAATTCCTCCCCAACTCATGCTTTCACAGTGTTATTGCAGTATTACCAAATTTAGATTCCTCAAACCACGGTGGAGAGCTGTTTCCAGGAAATCTCACAGAAAATGCCCTGCCAGATTTTACAGTACGGAGAATCCTGCCTGGATGCACTGGGTTAAGTGCTGTTGCAGTAGTTAGAGATTTGCTCACTTATCTTTAAAAGAACACAGACATTGATAAAGATCCTTAAACTTTTAATGACTATCCAGTACTGAAAAAAATCGCTGAAGACTTCATAATAATGATGATCATTGTCAGTGGGTTTTTTGCTTGTTTTTAATTTTGAACTGCTTGTGTGGACTTTAAAAATGTTTTGAGATGCACTGCCTCTCAATTATTCATTTTAACTAGTCTCAACTCTCCTTAAGTAGGAGATCATGTGGTATTTCTCTTCTTTTGTTGTATAGTTATAAAAGCAGAATGATAACAAATAATCATTATTAATAATATTGAGTTGATTGAAAATGCTAAATATTTGATTAAAATTTCAGTGTTTGTTTAAGAACAAAAACATTGAAATTCTTGTCACTACGACCACCAATTTCCATCCATGTTTAGTGGTGCTTGATCTGTAGTGTGTTGAATAACATGAAACAGATCAGTATGTCATGTGCTTCTAGTATGAAATTGTGGATTAACAAACACTGATGCTAGAATTCATCCTGAATCAAGAGCTTGGGAACATTTCCACCAATACCCAGCAGCTGGGTTTTTTTAATGTCTTTTGTGACTGCTGATATGACTCTGACTCACTGCAAACCAATCTTGTGTTTCACTGTTGCCATCATCATGGTGGTAGCAGAGATTCTAATCTCCCGTGAAAATATTTACAAAGGTTTTCAGTTTTCCTTAATACTCTGCTGTGCTGGTCTTATGTTCAATTTTGGAATGTTTTGGATGATAATGTACGATCTGATTTTTTTTTCCCCACTTACACAAAAGCTTCTTTATTTTGTGCTTTCAACACTAAGGGCACTAGCTCTAGTTAAAGCAAGGCTTCATGTTACAGTTTAATCTGAGAACCTCACATCTGAGGTGGTAAACATCCGTGTACATTTGCACGCTCATTCTCACCTCTGCACATAAATGTGTCTTGACGAGCACTTCATGACCCTCTTTAGGATATTTTTCACTTATTTTTTGCAAGATTTATTTTCCTTCTGATGTAAGCATGGAACAGCATCAGTGCACAGGACTCAAGCAGCTTTGCTTGCAGTCTTACTACAAAATGGGTATTACAAGTATGAACTTGAGCTCCAAGTTAGAAAGTGTGTAGGATTAAAGTTTTGTGGAGCAGGGTTGGAAAGTCTTTTCTGTGGATGGTTCACAGATGTTGATTTTTTTTTGTTTTAAGTTAGAGAAGAGTCAAAGCAGTGTAAATGAGAATGAGTACTAATTTTACCCACCATCTGGATCTATCAATTACAAATCTCTCCTCAAACCTATTTAAACAAATAAAATTAATTTCCTGCAAAGTCATAGAGGAAGAACTCTGTTCACACAAGCTCTATACATCTGAAAATACCTCAGCTCGGTCCCATCTGAGATTGCGGGGACCTCTCCTCCCTCACTCTGCAGACTTTATTCAGTTTAAAAATGAGTGCATCCCTACTAAGACAACGTTGGAAGAAACCAGAAAGCAATGTTTGGAGCTATCTGGTTTCAGAGTTTTATTTTGTGGGGACATTAAATGGGGTCACAGGCAAATTCTACTGATGCAGAAAAGTTCAGATTTTAAGTCTGGGCTGAAAGGAGTTTGGGAGCGCCCTTCCTGAAAAGGACCAAGTTGGCTTTAGTTTTAAGAGGAGTACTGAATCTCAGCAGTGGAATGACCAGTGAGGAAAGGCCTTGCCACAAGCCATTCATCCTCCTTTCACTTGTACACTGTGAGCAACAGCAGGACCCCGGTTGAAAGCTAAGGGTCATTCCTTCCAAATGGACCTTCGGCAAGTGCAGGGGCTGGACTTCTGTAGCTGCTGACCTTTCAAAGGAAGGCCTGGGGAAGATGAAGAGAACAAGGTTATGTAGTTTCTTGCCAGCTGAATTTTTTATCACTCTGGACTCAGCTACAGCAGAAGTATTTATTAATTGCAGCTGAATTTGAATGTAGCCAGAGAAAGGAACAGAGTGGGGATGGGCCCACAGGCTGCACAGGTTTCTTACCAGTTTTGACACCATGACTTACACATAGTGTGCTCTTATTTGAATGTAACCATGGAGTTCCTAGGAGTAGAGTTGATGTAGGAACTGGACAAAGATCTAGGGAATTCTTGGACTCAGGTGAACGAACTAGATTTCAGGTGATCTGTATTTTGAAATACATGTCCTGGGTAACCTTTGGAAAAAGCAGAATTTCTTCCAATTGTAGTTCTCAATCTTCAGCGTGGGATGCTATTTCCTTTGTTCTATGCTTCCTTTTTCATCTATTTGTCAAAACCCTGAGTGATTTCTAAACTGGTGTACAAACTTCATCCCTCTAGAGGTTTCCTGTTTTTTTTCTGTGCCCTACTCACAGGAGCAGGCTCCTGGAGACAGGGACTACCTGCTATGCATTAGCAGGAATCATGGACTCCTGAGGCTTTTGTGCTTGTGTAATGCAAATAATCATCTTTTCAAGGTGTCCATCAAACCAGTTTTGACCTTAACCTGACCTGAATTTGAAGTCAGCTCCTCAAAGCAACCTAATTCTCATCTACAAATACTTCCATGTTAACAATTTATTGAAAATCCCTCAATCTGATACAAGGACTTTTCTCTTCTGTTCCCCCTCTTTTCCTGTTCCCTCCCCCGACCTCTCCTCAGACTCTATTTTGGGCAAAAAAATACAGCTTTTCACTGAAAAGCAGTAAAATCCCACCCAGACAAAATTGATTTCAATTGAGTGACACCAGTGTAAAACTGCAGTGAGTCAGGAAGTGAATCAGAAGGCACAGATTTGATGGACAAAGAAAGGCACGTCAAATGAATGATGTAAATTGGATTAGAGTGATCACTTTCTAAAGAACTTGCTGTCAGAATTATAGAAGAAGTACAAATGGAGCAAACACTGAAAATAATTCAGTAGAGCAGGGAGAAAAAGACGCTATTCATCATTCAGCCCTTCATTACTGAATTTACTGAAATATGATTCAGAATGTGATTATGCTATATGTATTTTCCTTTCTTTTTGCTTTTTAAAATGAACAAAATGTAATAGTTACACAATGGCAAGATACTAGCACAGTGGGCCTCTGGGTCTTATTCTGAGGTCTGGGACTCACTTGATGTGTGATTGGGCAAACTCTATAATTGTTTCATGCTCCAATTTATCTACAGAGAAGAATAATAGAGCTTAACTGCCTCAAAATGGGTGCATTATGCATCTTCATTTTGTGTTTATTAAGTGCCTTGAGATTCTGGTATGAAAGGTGCAGTAAGTTCAAAATATTATTGTCCCAATAAAAGTGAATACGTTTTTAAAAGTTGGTGGGAGCTATAATTATGCTTATTTAGTATCAGGAAAAAGCAACCACCTTCCAAAATGAAGTAACTGTCTTTCCAGAAGTAACTGGGTATTTCCAGTTTAATATTGGCTCCTTTGCCCTTTCTTCTGCTTCAATGGTGCTGTCTCTGTAATTGGAATGCTCTAGTTCCAAAATATTTCCACTGCCATGTGAAGTTAAGACACCACTCAGTAAGAAAAAGGCACTCAATACCACAGCAGTGAAGTGAAGCTGAGGCTTTCCCTGCGTGCACATCTTTCCCACCTTGGGGGAACCTGTCCAAAAGAAAATGTACCTCAAAAGTAAAAAGATAAATAAAAAATCACCACCCGAAACAATATTCCAGTCTCGGCAGTCTCTATCAACAGTGACAGAAGCTTCCTTTAACCATTTTTTTTCTTAATCAATGGCCATTCATGTAATGGAAACTTGATAAGCCAAACATACTGGCCTGTAGTTGTTGGAGTGAGAGTTTGATTCAACTGGTGCAGAAAGAATAAAAAAAAGAAAAAGGGATGTGGAGAAGGAAATTTATTTTGAAGTTAATTTATTAACTTTATTGGAGTTTCACCAGACATCAGAGTAAATTGTCACGATTTTACCATTGTCTTTACACTCCCCTTCACCTATCTGTGGGCAGTCACAGGGGGCTGCTTTTCTAACTGCCATATATAAAGTCGTGCTCCAAGTCAACCACCAGCACTGTGGCTTACAAGGAACGCGTAAAAAAAGAAAATGTAAATATTACACCTTGTGTTCTTAATTTCCTGTTAATGCAGAGCTGGAGTGCACTGTGTAGGAGCTGTTATTGGTGACCTGGGAACAACTGTCTGGCCTTGCTCTGCCTTGTGACTGCAGGCTGCAGGACCCAGATGAGGTGTGCAAACTACTGTGAATTACACAATCACAGGCAGGGTGTGAGTTAAAAGAGTTGCAGAAGTTGATCTTTTGCAAGACACAAGAGGATGTGAGAAAGTGTGAAGGTGTAAATTAAAGAAGTCTCCTATATTAACCTGCACCTTTGCCAAGTAAGATGAGCCAACTTTAGACTCCTTCACACTCACTTAGACTCAGTCACACCCACTTACTGCTGTTCAACTCACCCTTTCTTGACCACTGTAATAAATATGTGATGTACCCCATGACAGGGCAAAATACGTTCCTCAAAGGAGCAGTCGGCATCCACCAAATCCAGACGCCGAAATTACTCACATGTACCCTATGAATGTGCATTTTTTGCCTAGGATAAAAGGTGTGTTTTAATAATACCCTGCCTAATGTTTTCTAAAGCTCCTCTGCAGGCACGCTATGCTAGCCAAAGTGAGCTGAGTTTATTTTCCTCTCCAGCAGGAGTGCCATCATGATACATTGTGTGTGTGAGGGAGATAGAGCCTGACACTGGATTGTGATCAAACGCTATTCATCTTATTCTGCCAGTGACCAGAGGAGATATGTATACAGCCTTTTCCAGAGATATGTCTTTTGTGTAGGACAGGACCAGAAAGCAGAGCACATCTAACCAGATAATTGCATCAGGCAGTGAGGGGCTTTCTGCTTTCATACAGAAAAGAAACCTAACAGGTTATGTTCATCCTCCAGCTTGATGATAACCAGCTTGACCTCATCAGTTTACTACAAAGAGCATGAATCTGGCTCAAAGGATCTTTCTATTTCTGTTTAAATGTGTGCAACATGGGAGGAAAGGGGACTGGAGCTTACCCTATTCTTTTTATTGATGTTCTGTAGATTTATTTTAATTTTTTTTACAAGTGACTTTGTACACAGATGTACACATGAAGGACAACACGTTGCCTTTTCCTTGTCAGGAAACAGGAACTGGCTTGTAAAAGCAGGCCCAGTGAAGAAGTGACAGCGCTGGTACCCTATCCGCTCTTGAGGCTGACAACACTAGGCCTAGTTTACAAGTCTATCTGAGCTCCTCAGGGTGTGGGTAATACAACTTTAATCAGCTTGTGCATGCTTTGGTCCCAAAGGTCTTTCTCAGTTCTTACATCTTACGCTTCTGAGGCACTTTGAATTTTCTTTTGGTGCCAATCCTTGTTTCCAGGAAGAGAACCAGAGGGTTCCTGGGGAGGTGTTTGTAGTACACTGCGATAAACAAAAGCATAAGGTCCATTAACTACTTCAGGAAAGATGAATTAGCTAATAGGATCTTCCGAGAAAACTTCAACTCTACTTCATTACCTTGCCTTTCATGTGTATGTAGATGACACTTCAAACTGCTTTCATTTATTCTTTCTCCCCCTCTGTCCTGATTGCCTTGAAACAGTGCACTTGTGCAAAAAGACTAACTGATGGCATATTTGCAGACGGAGTAGTGAGAAGCTATGAAGAATGATTTTCAGATGTGGTACCCCATTCCTTACCTCATGTAATTGCATAGTTCACATTAACTACTTTGAGTTGATGCTGACAGAGAAACAGCAAAATCCCATTCAGAAGACTGTGGGTGGCACCTGAGGGCAACAGGAATTTCTCTGAGGCAATTGCATCTGGCAGACCCTTTCCTACACCCCACAGGCCTATGGAAATTAAGTGGTTGCCCTGTTTTCAAGACAGCAACACTGAAATTGAGGAGGCAATGCCAGACCCCTACACATCCTACTTATCAGGAAAAACACAGATAAAACCAGTGGAGCCAAGCAGATATTACAGAGGGTAAATGATCCCCTCTGAAACACAATAATGGATGCATATATTGTTGTTTGCCACACAGGGCTCTGGGCACCCTCTCTTTCCGTACACAAAAGAAATGGGGTAAGGTCTGGTGCAAGAATAGTAAATGGGTAAGAACTTGGAGCTACACCTGATCACCTTTGTTCTGCCACATTTGCTTGGCTGAGGAACAGCAACAAAAAGAAAACTCGTAACCTTAATTACCTACAGCAGTTAATAAAGCCCTGTATAGGCATCAAACATTCATCTTTTCCACTGAGATTAAAAAAAAAAAAAAGTTGCTGACCTTTACCCCAAGCCCTTCTTCCATGTTTTCATTGTGGATATGTCATTAAAATGTTGTTTTAAACACCAAGCTGAAAGGTGAAATGGTATGGAAGATACCTTTGCTGAAGAATGCAGTGAGTCAATAATGATCCATACAGGCAGTAATGAGCTGTTCCTGCTCTCATTTGCCTGAGCATTCTTAAAGTTACTAAAATTATGTTGGCTGTAAAAGGTATAAAAAGAAAGGAAAAAATAGGGGGACACAATTACAATATAAGAGAGCAGAAGACTAAAGCAAAAAGGAAAAGACTTTAGCTGGCAATGATGTTCAGTTCAACTATTTGTAGATGGAAAAAAAAGTTGAATTTGCAAAAAATCCTTTTATGTGGAGGAAATTTAGTTACTTGTTTTTCTTAAGAAAAAGCTTTAAAAGTATCCTCTCTAGGCAACATTTTTATGCGCCATGCTATTTCAGATTTATAACAAAGTTTCTAACGGGTATTTCAGGAAAGGGGAAAGTGTGGAGGATGTGGGTAGGTTGCTGAAGACGCGAGATGAGACAAAAAAGTTAAAGCTTAAGAGTATCTGCCTTCAGGGTGCTCAAAAATTGGACCCAAATAAAGCATACTGTGATTAAAAACCTGTGCAGACTAAATTTAATTCTGCCATAGCCAATTGGAGATACTGACCTAAGCAGAAAATAAACCTACTTCAACCAGATTTGCTCACAACTCTGCTGTGTGCTGTTTAGTGCTGTTGATTTAGCCAAAGAGCTCTTCCAACCATAGGGACCATGTGCGTTCTGCAGATGCCACTTGGAGGGTTTAAATGAAAAGGAGAAGCAGAATGACTTGAGCGTCACTCAAGTGCTTGAGGTCCACGACAAGTGCTCTAGCCACACCACCCAAGTTGCAGAAGGAAAAGGCAGGGACTGGGAGAATGAGGTACCACCCACTGTAGGAGGAGATCACGTTGGAGACCCTCTGAGGAAGCTGAAGGTGTACAAAACCATGGGACATGATGAGATACATCCATGGGTCCTGAGGGAACTGGTGGATGAAGTTGCTAAGCCACTATCCATTATATTTGGGAAGTCGTGGCAGTCTGGTGACGTTCCTGCTGACTGGAAAATGGGAAATATAACCCCCATTTTTAAAAAGGGAAAAAAGGAAGATCCAGGGAACCACAGGCCAGTCAGTCTCACCTCTGTGCCTGGCAAGATCATGGAGCAGATCCTCCTGGAAACTATGCTAAGGAACATGGAAAATAAGGAGCTGATTGGTGACAGCCAACATGGCTTCACTAAAGGCAAATCGTGTCTGACAAATTTGGTGGTCTTCTGTAATGGGGTTACAGCATTGGTGGATAAGGGGAGAGCAACTGGTGACGTCTACCTGGACTTGTGCAAAGCATTTGACACTGTCCCGCATGACATCCTTGTCTCTAAATTGGAGAGACATGGATTTGATGGATGGACCAGTCAGTGGAGAAGGAATTTGCTGGATAGCCACACTCAAAGGGTTGCAGTCAATGGTTTGATGTCCAAATGGAGACCAGTGGTAAGTGGTGTCCCTTGGGGTCAGTATTGGGACTGGCATTGTTTAACATTTTTGTTGGTGACATGGGCAGTGGGATTAAGTGTACCTTCAGCAAGTTTGCTGGTGACAGCAAGCTGTGTGGCATGGCTGACACGCTGGAAGTAAGGGATGCCATCCAGAGGGACCTTGACAGGCTTGAGATGTGGGCCCGTGCAAACCTCATGAAGTTCACAAAGGCCAAGTGCAAGATCCTGCACATGGGTCAGGGCAATCCCAAGCAGAAATACAGGCTAGGTGGAGAATGGAATGAGAGCAGTCCTGAGGAAAAGGACTTGGGAGTGTTGGTGAATGAGAAGCTCAACATGACCTGTCAACATGCATTTGCAACCCAGAAAGCCAACTGTACACTGGGCTGCATCAAAACAAGTGTGGCCAGCAGGTTGAGAGAGGTGATTCTTCCCCTCTACTCTGCTCTGGTGAAACCCGACCTGGAGTACTGCGTCTGGCTCTGGGGCCCCCAACATAAGAAGGACAAGGACTTGTTGGAGAGAGTCCAGAGGAGGGTCATGTTGATTGGAGGGCTGGAGCACCTCTCCTATGAAGACAGGCTGAGAGAGTTGGGGCAGTTCAGCCTGGAGAAGAGAAGGCTCTGGGGAAACCTTATAGCAGCCTTCCAGTACTTAAAGGGGGCCTACAGGAAAGATGAGGAGGGACTCTTTATCAGGGAGTGTAGGACGAGGGGTAACAGTTTTAAACTGAAAGAAGGCAGATTTACATTAGATATTAGGAAGAAATTCTTTACTGTGGGGGTGGTGAGACACTGGAAGAGGTTGCCTAGAGAAGCTGTGGATGCCCCATCCCTGGAAGTGTTCAAGGTCAGGTTGTATAGGGCTTTGAGCAACCTGGTCTAGTGGAAGGTGTCCCTGCCCATGGAGGGGGTGGGGGTGGGGGGGTGGAAGTAGATGACCTCTACAGGTCCCTTCCAACCCAAATCATTCTATGATTCTATGATTCCCAGCCTATTTGGAGATTCATGGAGCTCTCTGAGAAGTTCCCTTGAGAAGCACATATGTGGCTCAGGCAGATTTCACTGTTTTAACTCAGAGGAGCGCTGAGATCCATCTTGCTTTCATTAAGATACTTTTTTTGTTGTTGTTGTTTTTTTTGTTGTTGTTGTTGTTGTTTTTTGTTTTTTTTTGCTTTGAGAACTAAGCTTTAGCTGAAACCATTTCATGCTTGGAGACACTGATTTAATTTTTTGTCTGCCTTACTTTTTAATTTCCACTCACCTCTGCATATTTGTGTTTTTTTCTGGAACTGATGCATCTAAGTACAGGCATGCCAGGATCTAATGGAAAGTTTAAATCACAGAGAATTGCATCGTTGTTTTCAAGAGATTTCCAATTCAGCAGAAAAGATAGAGTAAGACTGGGGAAAGGATTTTGTGTTTATAGCTGCCTTATCTGTAACCATAATGCTATGTTTCTAGTTATTGATCTGTAAGATAACAAAAACTGTTTCATTGTATTGGTCTAAAAGTCTTGATTATTTCTTTGGAAAAGAAGATTTATCCCATTGATTTTGCTCAGTCATCTGATCTTATATTTGAAGGATAATTTTTTAGGTGGCAAAAAAATGTGGGCATTAACAGAAGGGAAATAAACACAGAAATTTAATTCAGGAGAAAACGTTTACAAATTCTCTTTCTGATTGTTAAATGTGTTAACCATGACTAAACATGAAACTCATATGTTGGTAGGAATTTTTTTGCAATATTTTTCACTTTTGCTAGTGACTTCTATATGGAGAGTCCTAAAGCTCCTTATGAAAAAAAATAAATCTCTATTCCGATATCACAGCTCTCCTTGCAAAATTGCTGCTGTGAACTAGCTGAAGTTCAGGGCTTAGCTTCAGCTTTAGACTTTCTAATGAGTATGTAAGGATTTTTGAAAGTACTGGGTGCCTGAAGTTTGCCGTGAACATGGTACCTAATTTCAGGGCAAGTGATAGATTACCTGTGAAGCCAGAGTAACATGTTTTTTCAGTAGTTTTAGATCCTGCACATTCCTCAACTTAACCAAAATACTATTTTTAATCTGTTAAATTTTCTTGATTTTCTACATTTTCATCATGGCCTCCTGATGTTAACTTTGTTATCAAAGAGAAATGTAGAGACACAGGGAATAGTAGTTAACCTCTCCATATGTCATTTGGCACTGAGAAGGGAGGATAAAACTAGACACTACCACACATTCTTGAGTTATTCTGGACTGCTGTACTACAGGCTATATTCTTTTCAAGTGGTGAAAGTAACTTATATACTTTAGACACTGAAAGTGTAATTTAATTGAATTACGTCATTTATACTTGGAACTTTCAGAGAAAAATCAAAGATTTACAAAACCAGCTTTGACAACTTTGCTGTCACAAAGCTTCACCCGGAGCTCTTTAATATCAATAATATCTTCACTTAAATTTAAATGACGTTAGGATTAAGTCATAAGCAAATAGGCAGCCTAAGCATACAGTCATTCTTGTTATGAGTCAGCCTAAAGATCTACCTCAATTAGTGTCTTGTCTCCAATTTGGAGAGACTGTAAGAACTGGTAATACATATGTCATCTTGAAGCAATATTTACCTTTGCCACTTCATGAGTTAGCAGCTTTTGAACTTTGCTCTCTCAACTTCCTTAGCCTGAACCAGTAAGGATTTATTCAGCAAGGAACAGTAGCTTCAGTTATCTATATCTTCAAGTATCTATAGTTAGCCTTCTTAGGGCTGCTGCCTATGTCCCGCATTTTGCTTTCTTAAGCTACTGTTCTCTTAATAGTACCTCAGGAGAGAATGCCATTTTCAGAAATGTGTTTTTTCGAACAATACTGAGTTGGAAAACCTGCTCATGTGTAAGTTGTACAAGTGGGAGATTTATTATAAGAAAAGATCCCACTTTTACATGCTTGCTTGCTTCTTTAAAAAATAATTTATAATTCTGCAATTAATTTCACAATTAATTATTGTGAAGCATTTAAATTCAGCAGAGAAATCTAGTTAAATAAATGCTTTTGTTCATAAAATATTTTAAAAGATATAATTATTTTACTCTTGTTCCCTAACCCTATAATTTCCTCATTGTCAGAAGTCTACAGTGAAATCATTATGTGTCATTTGCAGTCTTGACATTTTGCTCCTGCCTTTTTAATTTGGAAAAGCAAGTAGTGTTTGCCACTTACTAACTGAAATTAGTGCAGGAAACTTAAGTAGGTTTAACAGGAAACAAAGGTAAGAGGGATATGGATTCACTTGTGTCCATAACACAAATGGAAAATTACAGTCTGTGATGCTTTAAGATACAAAACAAAAACAAAACAAAACAAAACAAAACAAAAAACCAACAAAACAAAAAAAAAACAAGAAGGACTGATTTGAGAAGGTTACTTGTTCTTAGGGAACAGTAGTTGAAACTGCAGCCAATGTGAATGTGGTTAGGCAAGAACTTATTTCTCTAGAGTGGGAGGTTACTGCACTAGGCAAGGAAACAGCTTGTGGTATGGCTGGCCCAGCCAATGCATGGTCCAGTTAGGTGTGGCAAAAAAAGGTGCTGTCCTTATGAGGGTTTGGCTGTAAAATCTTGAGAGATAAATTTGGGAGACTGTTCCTGGTGTCTGGCTCACACTGAATTCCAGATGTGAAAGAACACCATACGGTCCATCCCAGGTGGAGGTGCAATAGTGTTCTCAGTGGCAGTCCTGAGAAACAATACTCTTTCGATCCCATTGAGTTTCCAACTGCATACTTAACCTCTGGTTTGGAGAAGGAAAAAAATGTATTTGCATACACATAAAAGACTGATGATTCCTTGTTTAATGTTACAACAGAGTAAACCTGGTCTTCTGAATTCAGTTCTTAGCTCTGTTTGTAGGTGTTTTGTGTGACCTTGGGCAATTCTTTTAACTTCTGTTTCTCTACCTAACATTTAAATAACGGGACAGGCGAGCCTATGATGACTGATACCACCAAAGACACGCAAGGTTTAAAGCAAGGAGGTGCTCTTTAGGATGTAAAAGACTATAGACGCTCCATCTAGAGAAGAAAACTTAAACATACACATCAGATTCACTTTAACTTTAGCCATCTAGATGTTTTAGATTTCGTCCTTAGTTAGTGAGCGAAGATAGATACCTCCAGAAGCAATTAATTCCATTTATCTTTGAAACTGTCCAAAGATAGAAAGAATCACAGAGAATTACATTAAAGCAGAAGTCTGCTCCATATCTTGAAGCAAAATTTAGGTACATGTACATTGCCAGTACATATTGAATGCCTTAATGGGGCGTATAGACCTCAAACTGTTAAGTAGTAATAAATGCATGATTTTGAATACCTTCCTTTTCATTCAAAGGTTTAATAAAGGGAAAAACTTGGGGTTTTTTCCTCCCATCTCATAAAATGAAAAGCACTGAACCCTTTGACCATGTAAAATCACCTTAAAGATATTAAACCATTTTAAGAAATAGTTACTGACATGCAAGTTCTTGGCCAAATCAGCCTTTGAGTGACATTCTACTTCCAAACCAAGAGCTATTTAAAATACATACCTCACCTATTGCACTGCCAAGGTTGCACTTTTTTTCAGGAGTTACCATCAAGTCTGTCAAATGGAAAATAATTGTCAATCTGATAGAAAATACTGAATAACTCCTTTGTAACCTCTTGCTCCGAGAAACCTCAGGGTCTAGCTAGATTTTGGAATCTGAAATCCCTTATCTGCATTCTGATGGCATTTGGTGATGCAAACACTTTCTCAGTTCTGGTCACTTGTCTAACTACAAGATTCTCACCCAGAATAAAAAAGTGATTTTGATGATAAATGAGAAATTGTCAGGTACTGAACCTCCTTTGTTTGTACCAGACTTAGTTTGCTTCTATTGCTCTAGAATCAGTGACTTTTGAATTCCTCACCTGGCTGATGTTTTTGATCTACATAGTATGTTGCAATACAGTGATGACACTACTATTCCCTCAGTTTCTGTTGTACAGCCCAAAATTCCCAAGGTACAAAATTTGGCCTGTCTTTGGTGATGCTTTAAAAAAAAAGAAAAAAAAAAAAAAAGAGTTGCTTATGACTAGCAAATTCATGGTAAAGGTAATTTATGACTGGCTCTGGACCTGACTTTTGTTTTCTTTGAGGTGGCATATACACATTGGAGTGCCGGTGCACTTCTGAGGATCCAAGAATTGAGGAAGCCAGAATGCAGACTGATTCAAGTTTCTGACCTGATGGAATTCTATCCCAGAGTTTCTTGGTATTGATGGAGAGAAAAGCAGCTTTTTTCATTTACTACCTATGGTTTACTAAACAAGCTATCTAGTAAAAAGTAAGAGAGAATTGGCAGATATAACACAAACAGGTGAACCCACATAACAAGGGAGAAGTGGGGTTTTCAGCAGTGATGGAAGAAGAGAGCTAGAAAAAGCAGCAGGAAAGAAAGGTGAAAGGCTTGATTTGACAGTTAATTTAAGAAACTGTATTTCCAAAGAAGTCATGTTGTTTGTAAATCACCTACATCCTCACCATGAAGCATCAGGGAATTATGTCCAGCATTTAAATATTGCATTCCAGCTGAGACTCTGAAAAGGACTTCACAAATAATGGACTAAATTTTAATAACCTAAAAGGACATCATTTTAAGTCCTCTAACAAAACCATTTTTGCTTCTTTTCTACGAGTAAAAAAAAACCCAAAACAATCTAGGGAAATCCAATTGAGCGCAGAAAGAACTTTCTAGTATGCATAGGCATGACTTGTATTATCCTGTCCATGACCCATTTATTGAGCTAAATGTTTGTTATACTTAGAACTGTCAAAGACGTAAATGAAAACAACCAGATACTGCACTGTTTATGTTCTGTGTTTCTTCCTGCTAGTTTAAAAGAATTCCTATAGCAAAAAGTTAAATTTAAACTTTGATATGTAGTAGCAATGAATAATGCCAGCTACTAAGTATGAGCTATTTTTAAATGGTTTTTCATCTGGCAAAATTTTTAAATTTCTCCATCACTTTCAGCTTTTGTGATGTTCTGTTCAGCATTTGGTACAAAACAGTTTTGCTATGGATTAAAAAAGCAAAGTGTCAGAACAAAGCCGATGTTAAAGCCTTCAGTCTCAGAGTCAGCCTAACATCACCCCGGTTATGTTTATCAGCACAATCTCTTGTTGTCGACTGTTTCAAATGCCAGAGCTCTTTTAAATACCACTAACATTGCCAAAGCCTCATTTAAACATGTATTAGCAAGGTAATCCTTCAATCATAAACTTGCCACTAAGACATAAAGGGGATGATTACTGACATTCTGTGCCCTTTTCAGAACTACCCAAGGGAAAAAATATAATTAATACTTGGGCTTGCAGTGACCCCAGACTCTTCGTAGGGAAAGCAAAGGAAAATAAAACAAAATTATGTCAGCAACTGATTTCTCTCCTTTTTCCCCTTTTATTTTACTTTAGAACTGGTGAAAGAGCTGTATCTACCAGCTTTGTTTCGGTGGGTGTAGTTCTCATTAGTTATATCTTTGTCGGGGAAGCAACATAACAGAGTATGACATCTAGTTTAAGTCTTGGTCAATTTGTATGATGCTGGGAGGAGATCACTCCTATTAGTTTCAAAATGCTCTAACTTGTGACTCCCCCCTTCCGTGCTCTTGCACAACTAAACAAGGAGCACAACTAATTGTCAGTTCGAAGCTTGATTTACTACAGCAGTGCTGCAGGCAGCAGCATGTCCTGCTGAGCTGGTGAGATATAATGACTGTATCAGTGCCAAACTCAATATAATATAAAATAAAAATCAATAAAATGCATCCCATATCTTAAAAAGCATAGCTGAACACATCCTGCAAATCAGCTGAACTTACATGTCAAGCAGATAAATTCATTTGCAGCAATGCTGTAACTAATTATCCAGGATTAATAAGAATGCTCTCTTTGGGCTGCTTGATTTCTGGTACTGCTTCATAATAACGCATCTTTTTATTAGGAAGATCAGACTTTTAAAAGTATGCTCAAGACGTCCACTATGAAATGATATGAAATTGGAATAGTTCCTGTCATCACAAAAGCTTTGAAAATGCATACCAACAATGCTCACAACAACTGGGAAGCCAGGCAGTTATTCTTACTGACAAGTACGCTGGGCAAAGAAGTGAAGTGGCCTGCTGGATGCTGCCCAGGACCTGTTTGCATAGCAGAGGACAAGCTGTGTCAGATATCACGCAGAGCTCCCCTGGACTTGGTGTGGCTCTGGACAGGGAGGGTGACCGTCATCCTTAAACCACCACAGCTGGGAGCAGCAGATGCTCTCTGGAGGCTTAAGTAGGAGAGGCGTAACACTGTGCAGAGGTGACAGTAGTGCTTCCAGTGTTGGTTGCAGTCGAGGTCTCTCCCGGCTACCGTGGGGAAGCAGCTGACCAAAGGCAGAAGCAGGAACTGGCCCAAAATTTCTCTGAGCCTGAGGGGCTGCTGGCAGCACGGCCCTGCAAATATTCTCAGTGGCACTGAGGAGCACTGAAGCAGCATGGAGGGAGGAGAAATGTCATTTTAAGAGGGACAAAATTTCTGCATGATAAATGATCCTACTATGTCCAGCGTGATGATAGTTTTGTAGCTGAAGGGTTATGCTGCTTTTTTGCTCCGCTTTGCTGCTTGTCTCTGCGAGCAGGCTTCTATTTGTTTGGGGGCCCATTTCACCTCTGCGGTAAATCCCCTGGAATGGCTCAAGTTACCTCAGGGGAAGATTTGGCACCATGATCATTGGTAAGCTGTAACCACCTGTAGTGCTCTGTAGCTTTCTGTAGCGTGCAAAGCCCTCTAGCTTCCCTGAAGGGACGGCTACAGCATTATTCCAGGTGTTCAGATCCTCCAGACTCCTCACTTACTAGTAGCTCTGTGTGAAACTCTGTATTTTCTCCCTCCTTTTATTTCAGCCGTTTTGCTGCCTGTGAAAGTCCCCTGCACCTGTTTGTTTATAAAAGAATTAGCTGTAGGAAAAGTGTAAACTTTAATATCACATTCTGATCTTGGCGATATTAGTGTAAATATGATGTTATGAATGGGACCAAGCTGAATTTGTGCCACTGAAAATGACATCTGCAGTTAAACTTTTGAACAAATTTTCATGTTTACTCTCTTCCTTTCAGGTTTTGAGCCAGTTATTCCCTTCTGGAGTAGTGCAGGAGTCCACAGCTACAAGGAACCAGCTGAATCAAAATGTCCAGTTATGTATAGGTTGCAATTGACCCAGGCATGAACCCAGATTAACCCACAAAATATCTGCTATTTGCACCGCAAACCAGCTGCCACTAAAAGCAAAAAGCCACAAAAGTATATCTTCTTGCAGGAAGAGGGAATCTGGCAGATAGAGAGTAGAAGCTAGACTGTGTTTAGCATGTCAGAGTACAAGGAGTATAAAGTTAAAAAGGTAAAACTATGACTGGGTCATAGGTTACAAATACTCGAAATATTACTAAATATGCTCATGCTTGTATGTGCACACTGAGGGAGTCAGTGAGCCGTGATATATTTGTGATTACCAGTTTCTTAGTGGAAGGTGGCAAGGGGATGGGGGAAGAGAAAAGGGAAGGCAAATATTTAATTACTTTGAAATAAACCCTACCACTTCTTTTTTGTCTGAGTGACAAGTGCAGCTGTCTTCACTCTGAATCTATGGGACAAACTACTCAGGACATATTCAGCCATGATGAGTAGCCTCTTACCCTTTTAAGTATTTCCCCTAACTTCTGTTTGATAAAGTATCTACAACTTGAAGTGGGTAAAAGTCATGGAATCTGACTTCCATTTTATTGAGGAAATTTTTACAAATAATACTAGGATAAAATAATAATAATAGGAATAATAAAATTAAAATAATAGGAAATAATAAAAGGGTTTGTAGATAGTTTAGATTTAGATCCAAATTTAGAATGATCTCAGTTTCGGTCAGGAATTCACCTTACATCCTATGCAGGATACAGTCTACCTCTTATACCATTTCCACATGCCTTTGCAGGACCATGCATGATGTTGCATGGGATACTCTTAAATGTTCACTGTTCATCCCACCTGAGAGGATGCACCAGTACTCAGTGTCCTTAACTAAATCACCCAGCCACCAATGCTGCAAGAGTTAATTATACTCTTTCAGCAGAATATCCCTGAACTTTGAGAAAATTTTGACTGTGCTCAGGATTTCCACTCTGTAGCTTGGGAATCTGTCACTGAAATGTGTGGAGCTCCCAGAATTACATCCCCTTTTTTTGCATCCACCTCTTGGATTATTTCCTGTTTTCTCAATGCAGTAGCAGCTGGAGCCACTCCTGGCGGCTGCACCCTGCACTTCACACAGCTGCCTCCATGGCTTTTATGAATGTTTTCCAGTTCTCATCCTGTTTTCTCACTGATGACTCTGGCAAAAGACACACTCTCTCTATTGGAGTAAAAAATAATGCAAATCCTGAACACCCATCTCAAAATAGCTAAGAGGGGCTTTGTGGCTCAGATGCAGAGAAGCAAAATTAGTGCCTATTGCTGCATGTTCATATGCCTCAGAATAGGTTGTAGGTTAGAAGGCACCAACAGAGCTTTGTTCCTACTGCCATTTTTTAAAAGGCCACCGCATTAATAAGGATTCCCTTGCTCAGCGGTACTTTACTGGTAAAGAAAGAAAGCTGTAGGGCCACTGCCTCCCTCCAGGTGTCACTGCCCTCCTGAGTCCTGAGTCTCCGGACAGAGGGCAACCAATTGAGCCATCAATAAATCCATATCAGGACGGAGTGTACAGAATCTAATAGCTGATTTCATTACATTGAAGTGACAAGGTGTAAGCCGTCTGGTTTGAGGAATGGGATTGATTTCACCGAGGGAAGTAAAACCAAATGTAATATTAATCAATAATCCGAGACAAATAACTATGAGCCTATTAACTCAATTTTTAATTCTGAGGAACATTTTGTCATTAGCTGGAATTTTGGAGTGATTTTCTCCTTGTGAGTAATGCATTTCTGGAAGACCTACTTTGAGTTTGCAATTATTCTTTTAGAGGCAAAAGTCTGTAAATGAAGGGATTATAGACACAAACAAATCCATTCATAATTAGTCTTCCTCTCTTTCAACAGGGCAGTAATAATGAGTAATGGTAGCCATTTCTTGAGTCCCATTTAGTTAATGGAACCATACTCTTGGTTTATTTTTATAACATTTTTTAAATTTATTTCTGCCCCACCAGTATATCAGGCAGCAGCTGCCATACCAAGAGTCTATGAAAGTGCTTTTATTTGAGATGAGATGGAATCATTGGAAAGGCAAATTAGAAAGGCTTTGCCCCCTTCAAGGTGGTCTCATTTTATATTCAAAAGCCCCTTCATATGGCTTTTGGGTAAGTTGGTCTTTTTGACTTCTATATATCAACTTTGAAGCTGTAAGTGGCTGTGGTTAAGGAATCTATCATCCCAGGAACAATTCTAAAACTGTTGCTCATGATCTGCACATGCCCTTGGAAAGCCTCAAGTATATTAGGGGACCAAAAATTTCGAGACGTGGTGGAACACAGACAAAGGATTGTGTTTGTACGTCAAACAAAATCTTCAACAGACTTGTTACAGAGTATTTTATTGTCTGCCTGATATAATTTCCAAAATGTATTTTTCTGTGTCATCTGGGAAATCCCAAAGATTAGGCAAAGTGCAACATCATCTTCTTTAATTATAGCAAACAGCCAACATGCGCAGGTGTTACCAGTGATGCAGACAGAGAAGAAAAACACTGAAGGGAAATCCTTATCTGTATTGACTTAGTGGGTGCAAGTAGGACACAAGCGTCCTCTATTGCTGCTGTATCTTGATGAAAAAAGAAGAGAAAATCTGGCCTGCTCTTCATGCCACTGCAAGGAAATGACGTGATGGAAGTTATTACTTGTATTCTTCTGTATCTGCTGCTGTTATAGAGGTTGTATAAGCAGGGAGCATTTTCCATTTACCCCATCTTTCCCAATGTCCATCAGAAAGGCATGTGTGTGTGTTAGAGAGAGAGACAGAGAAAGTAAGGAGAGTGTGCCAGATCCATTTTTGTGTATTTCAGAGAGTGGAGCACATCTTGTGGGTCAAATATATTCTTGATAAAAGGGACACTGCAAAATAAGAGATAATTACAGGGCTCCGCCATGTGTGTTTGTTTTCATGCCTCCCAGAGTCCAATTCCTGTGGTGTTTATGATGCAGAATAGCAATTTGTTGTCTCATAAATGGTAAGGTTGTTCAGTGACAGCTGTGGCCTGTTGTAAGGTTCAGCTCAAACCTCCAGCAGCCAGGAGCCCTGCTGAAAAGGGTGACTACCTGCATTTGGCTTTTGAGACCTGACAGATGTCAGGATATTTGTCCACAAATCTCAAGAGTGTTTTCTGCAGGGAACATGGGACAACACAAGAGACATAAAGAAGTAAAGTGCGAGTTTATATTTGGTTTCTTTTCCCCCTACCAGTCTCCTCCTTCACAGATTTTCAGTTCCCATTAGTCCTACTATTGCCTCAGGCAACTACCCTTTTTTGGAATTGCTGTCTTCTCTGTCCCTCCTTTCAGGGAGAAATCTGACACTTTTCTTGTTCTCCAGGGTAGTTTTAAGGAAAGGCTTAAATCTCTAACAACATGTGTCTCTCTTGCCTATGTAATGACTTTGTAGGGTACTTTCAGTATTAACCAAAGATTTAGGATGCTGCAGTCCAGGGCTATATTTTGTGGTTTGTACATAATTCTTGAATTTTCTGTAAAGGTTTGAAGGATATCTCAAGCTTCCATCCTGAAAATGCGAAGCCTGATGTGTGGGCATTCATCTTTTTTTTCCCACCAGTAATGAAGTCCGTTTGAAGAGCATTCCAGTGATAAAACAGTGATCTGCAAAGAGCTTTTACAGAGGCAAGGAAGTGAGATTAAGATGCATAGTGAGTGGAAGAACATATCTGGTGAGTTACCTGACTAGTGAATTAGTGGTGTAAAAAGGGAGAAGCATTTGAACCTCAGAAGGTGAAAATCAATTGTCGCTAATTCCTCGTGATATTTTGAGAGGTGTCCTAAAGCTGCCCATGGGTCTAGATTCAGTTTCTGTTCAGCAAGGGAAGCTGCAAGCACAGCTCTGACTACATCCAGAGGCTTCTTTTGAAGACTTCATTGTCCCATGGGACTGAAAATAGCTAAATAAGATATTAGTTTATTGGTAGCTGGCTTCACATGAACATATTCGGTCTCTCTGACCACAGGTTGTCTATGGACTTCTGTGTGGGCGGACTGGCAGCTAGTCAGAACACAAGCTATATGCAAAGCCTCTACTTGCATGAGGTGCTAGCAGTGGCATATAATCCCCTATTGGAATTCATGGTTGTTTTCTTTATGCAGCCAACTCTTAAGAACAGAGACCATGGAGCAAACTAAATTATTCTTAAACCAAACCAACAACCAAACAAAAAAAAGAATTAAAAAAACCCACAAGAAAACTCCTGCTGTCAGGAGCTCAGCACATTACACTCAGAAGGCAGAAAAAATAATCTGCCACTTCTCCTAAAGGATGATGTTACCAGTTTTCTACTGGGGTATAATACACACAGTAAATGTTATCTTGCTTTCAGGACAAAAAATATGTTGGGTGCTACTTTACAAATTAATTTACCAGCTAGTTTAATGCCAATCTCCAAACTTCAGACTCTAGGAGCACACTTTATGTCATCTAACTTCATCTAATTTGCAGCATAGACCTCCCCATTGGAATTAGTTACCTTAGATTCCGTTTGCAGAGAAAAGACATAGGCTCCTTTTGGTTCCTCTTTGACCTGTTTCAGATATCTGCATTGCATTACTTTGGATATTTATATGCAGGTGCAGGAAATTCATTGCAGGATCTACCATTTCTAATGAATACAGCACTAAAAAGCATCTAAGCATAGGAACTATGTAAAGGATGTCTCCTTTACAGCCTGTTTTACTTTTGAAGGCCTCCTGATGCATTCTTTTCTGCAGCCTGTGCTGCCTTATTTAGATGTTGCCCATCTCAAAAATAAGCAGAAAGCTCAATCGCATTTGCCTTCCAGCTTGTATTTCTTCTCTGAGTCTAAACAAGAATCCAAATCCCAGCACAGTTGCTCTCAGGATTGAGTATCAAGGAAAATGACATTTCATCAAATCATTTTTAAATAATTATTTTCAACAAGGACAGAGAAAGCATTCTGCAGCCTCCCTGGAAGACTATTAAGTAACAAAGAATATGCTAAAGCCAAATAATCAAAACAGGCCTTTAAGTTTGTGAAATCACTATAATTAGGACAAATACACACCACTGCAGTGGGTGTATCTTTTTTTTCCCTTCAATTATGCTTAATGAGATAAGATGGGGTTTTAGGTAATGATAACATGGGATTGTTCAAACAGCCATGATTAATTAGCTGAGTATAACTGAAGATACATATATACTTAGAAGTCGGAAGAAGAATTTTGTTTTGAATATGATTATTAGATTTCAAAGTATTATGACAACATGATGAAACATTCCAGTAATCATTTTGCTCCATTGTGGTCAAATGTAAAGACACCAAATTTTTCATTGTGGAGAAGAGCAGAAATAAACAAAGTAGTGATCTACCTCCCCCAAATTTTGTATTGTGAATATAAAGACACACTAAAGCAAATAACTTAGAATTTTGCAATGATCTGGAAGGTGTTTGTACATAAAAGAAGGGTTTTTTTGTAGTATTTGCAAGTATGGCAGGGTGAATTAGTCAATGGAAACAGCTAAAGATGAGTATGAGAAAACATTTTTTTAGCATTGGTGTCATGTGGGGTATGAGACTGTCGCTGAAAGGAAGAAAACACAACTGGACCTTTCAAACTGAGCTCAGAAAAACAGCAGAGAATATACAGTGGGAACTGAGGCCTCGCTGCTACAAAGACAGGAGATATAACCATCTAGGTACAGATGAGTGAGGCATACAAGCATGCAGCACCTACCTTGCCTCTATTATGCTTTCTTTTCCAGCTCTTCCATATTAAAAAAAAAATTCTAGGGAGTGGTAGTAATGTTATGTTAATTCACTTAATTCAAAGTTTCACGGGTCTCCAAGTGCAAGATTCAAGTCTTTAGCCTTGCTAAGCTTTGTTCAGTTCAATGCAGAATTTTGAACAGTGGGACAGCTGTCAAAAATGTTCATAGAATCATAGAATAGTTTGTGTTAGAGGAGACCTTTAAGATCAACAGGTCCAATGGTTAACCTAGCACTGCCAAGTTACCACTAAACCATGTCCCTAAGTGTCACATCTACATCCCTTTTAAATATCTCCAGGGATGGGGACTCAACCACGTCTCTGGGCAGCCCGTTGCAATGTTTGATAATCCTTTTGGTGAAAAATTTTTTCCTAATATCCAATCTAAACCTCCCCTTGTGCAATTTGAGGCTGTTTCCTCTTGTCTTATCACCTGTTACTTGGGACAAGAGACCAATACCCACCTCGCTACAACATCCTTTCAGATAGCTGTAGAGACCGATAAGGTCTCCCCTCAACCCCCTTTTCTCCAGGCTAAACAGCCCCAGTTGCCTCAGGCTGTCCTCATAAGACTTGTGCTCTAGACCCTTAATCAGCTTCATTGCCCTTTTTTGGACATGCTCCAACACCTCAATATCCCTCCTGTAGTGAGGGGCCCAAAACTGAACACAGTACTCAAGGTGTGGCCTCATCAGTGCTGAATACAGAGGTACAATCACTTCCCTAGTCCTGTTGGGCACACTATTTCTAATACAAGCCAGGATGCTATTGGCCTTCTTGGCCACCTGGGCACACTGCTGGCTCATATTCAGCTGGCTGTCAACCAGTACCCCCAGGTCCTTTTCCACCAGGGAGTGATGACCTAATCTGCAAGGCTATCTTAGTCCCAGAATACATCAGATTATCATTGTGGGTGGCTGTGATTCATGTTAGCTCGGAAAGGTACCATTATGCCTTGGCTGGCTGGCAGGAGCTTAGCCATATCACCTCTCGACGTTATCAGGAGATCAGGAGCTGGAAAAGAATAAGCATGTAGGTGGCTAGGTGGCTGTCTGCCATATAGCTAAACTAGGAAAAGGAGAACAATAACAAAGAATAACCTTGGGCGCACAATTCAGGCACACTGTGCAAGCCCTCTTCCCCAGCATTTTGTAATATGCTTTGTCTTTTACACTTGTGGAAAGAGATCGTGAAGCAGCCGTAATGTCAGATCAGAAGTCTGTACTGCTTTAATAATAAAAGGGACTGGCTCTCTACACTGTCTTAGAGAAAAAGGGCTTTACCAGTTCAGATGGAAAATAGTCTAATCCTGGATTCATTCTATTATAATGGGCAATAGTAGAAACATTAGGAAAGAGGATAGAAAAAGGAGATGCAAATATCAATAATTTGCCCAGGTGTTTAAAGCAACAAACTGCCCAATAGAGAACAAGACCTGAATTTTCATACTGAGATAAACCAAAAACCTCCACGCTGGGCATTCAGATCCTACGTAGGAGTCAGATCTTTTTTTAAATTCTGAGGCACTGGGATTCACTTTGACAAGGATCAAGGAGCACTGTAAGACATTTGACAACCGAGAACTATGGTTGCAGTTTAGCCCATGTGCTAAAAATTAATGCGTACTGTTATTTACTCAATAGCCCATCAGTGCATGCAGATATTTACAACAAACAGGACATGCCAACAAATTAGCAGACCATGTCTTAGGGGGACATTCCAGTAATTTCTGAATTTGTGTTTGCTTCAGCCTTTCCAAAGTCTTCCATGCGCATTCCTCTTTTTCCTTCTTTCTCTTTTATATCCCTTTTAGAAACTTTTGAATGTAATTTCCTGAAATACCACATTCATTGTCACCTCTGGGTAATTCCTCCTGTGACAATCCATTGTGTTTATAATTTAGGACACTTTTCATATTTATTGCAATCCTCCTACTGTTCACTTATCAGTGTTGGATGCACCAACCCACTTGTCGACCGTAGACATCAGTGACTACAAGATCCCAATTTTCTTTGGTGAGGGAAGACAGTTGGGGTAGTGCTATTCTAGCTGTTGTGCAGAGGAGGGCTTCCTTTGTCTGAAGAGAAATAAAATAGGCTGGAATGAGACCTGCGTTACAAATTCACTCTATGGGAGACAGATTGACTTAGCAAATACTTTCACCTCTAAGTCACCAGTTCAAGGTCAGATTCTGGTGCATGTCAATAGGGACTTAAAAGCTTTACCACCCTGTGTCTGCTCTGCAGTTTCAAATTTAAAGAAATGACAGTCTCAGGCTAGTTTCTCATAAACACCACCACTGCTGTCACTGCTAATTGGGCACTTGCTGGAAGCATTGGCAGAGAGGCAAAAAGACTGAATGAGCCATTGACATTGAATTCACCTCTCACTGCTACATGTTCAGTGAGGCTCTTTGCTGCTGGCTTTGTGCTGGCTGTGTGTCCCGTAGAGGTAGACCGAGCAGAGTCTCTTTCTGCCTTCTTATCTTGCTCTGGGAACCCAGCTCTTTAAAAACTGAATCTGCCTTTTATAGCTAATGCGTTGTTGTCACTTAATGTAATTTTGAAGGAGGTAATCATCAAAGAGTAATAGGCAGGAACTATGGGAAAATTTTGGCTTAATGTCAAGAAAAACTTTTTGAGAAGAATATGCTGTGTTTTTACCAACCTGTGTCTGACACAATCTGGCTGACTTAAGCTCTAGACACATCCCAAAATATCTAAGGCTTGAAATAAAAACAGTAACACAGCCTTTTGAAGCAAGGCCTACTCCTGTAAATTAAATGAATAAAGATGAACTTCTGTAGCATGTTCTGAACTGTAACTATCCCCCAGGAGGAGTTTCCTCTGTCTGCTGTTTTTCTTTACTTGCAATCCAACCCTAACAGCTCTCTCATTACCAATAAATAAAAAAAAAAAGTAGGAAAAAAAAACCCACCCTCAAAAAACCAGGTCCATTTTTCATTTTATTATAAAAATCACTGTGTATTGTGTTTTTCATATTAAAGACAGCAGCAAATTTATACTCTTTCAGAAATCAGGATTGCCCAGAACACCTCTGAAGCTTTAAAATTCTATATACTTTATTGGTGGAAGAACTTATTTTTACAAACACCTTTATGACTCAGTGAAATTAATTCCTCAAGACAGGCAAAATCTGAAGTATCCAAGGCTCAAAGTCACAACATTTTAACTTTAAAATTCCCAATTTTTCAACACTAAGTCAGTTTCTTTTATAATATACATGGAAAAATTTCTAACCGAGCATCAAGACAACTTTCTGAATAAAGGGCTTCCTAGACCAGCCAACAGAAAATAGGAAGGATAGGAAAACATCTTGTGTTCTCACGTTCCATGCTCTTACATTTGAGAAGACACGTCACTCAACTGCAGTCTTCATAATTTTTTTTCACAGAGACTCCTGCATAGGATCTGCTCTGACCACTGTTTTGTGGGAGGTGGGCTGGGGAAAGAAATAAAAAAAAACAGAGAGTGAAGGATTTTTGTAAGGAAGGAGAAACAGGGAAATGTTTACTTTGTGACTTCCAAAAGGGTTTAAACAGAAGTTCAGCATGAAGTTGTCCAAGACTGTATGGACTAAGGATTTGACCAAGACTCAGTCTGCTAAACTGGTGTGAACAATTTGCTGCCTTCAGCTTTCAGTCTGTCCTGTGCAGAGACAAATGGGGCAGAAGAATAAATGTTTGCCAGCCTCATGTGTGCACCTGACAGTTCAGTTTATTAGTTTAGGACAATGGAGGTGGCCTTGCAGTTGTATGTCACCCTGTAAATGACAGTGGCTGAGGAGTCGGGACATAGCTTGTTCTGCCAGCCCTGAGAAGCTATGGCAATTACCAACCAAGACACAGGGCAGACCACTTACAAAACAGTTCTTGGCATATCTGTACAAGTCATTTATTCTGTCGGGCTGCAACTGAACTCAGTTTTTAAAGGTATATTTTGAGTTTAGGCATCTTTATGGTATTTACATTTGCTGCTTAAGTTGTTGTCCAGAGCTAAATCCTTTCACGGTGTTACCTTCCTGTTACTTCACCAGGTACTTATGCAAGGTATTATTTCAAACACAAGCTAATTTTGCTGCAGCAACTTCTGTCTAATAAGATAATGTATATCCTACAGGATGGATTTTTGTTGATCTTGGGATAAACACAAATTTGCTGGTGATTGCTCAAACTGACACTGCTTTTTCTGTATCTGTTGGCGTGTAGTAGGTTCATGGATCAGTTCCACTATTGTAGCGGTGTCTAGAGTAAACAGAAGCTAATGCACTATGGATATATAGTGCACAGCTACATGAGAAAAGCAAAAGGTTAATTTATATTGAACTGGGGGACTATGCCATGAGTATTAATTTGGCATCCTGTCTCACAGAGCAAGAAAGAATTGTTTTTCTTCTGAGATTAATAGCAAAAATCCAAGTAGATCATTCCTGGACAGAAGCCAAATGGATGCTATGCAAGTTGTAGATCCTTTATCAAAATCATAAAACTTTTCCTTTCCAGTCATAGTAGGAAAATTTCTTAGAGTTTGACCTCCCTTCACATCACTTCTTTTCTTTGGTTTGTGGTCAGCCTCTAGAATTCAGTGTCACAGGAATTCAGCAAATCTAATACAGTGGGTGAATTTTTAAATGCCGCATTATGTGGGCTGACAGAGGCAATCATCTTCCTCAGCAGTTTCATATACCAGTAACATACCCCACTGAGACAAGTAATAGTATAGTCTCAATTGCTCAATGTATTCTAAAGCAGAAATAAGTCATCCTGGAAAGCCATTTTGAGAATAGAACATAGTTTTGGTAATTCTAAAAAAAATATTAACATATGATCAATTTTGAGTTAGTGTAGGTTGACATTATTAATCACCAGATAGCAGGAATGAGCTGTTAAGAAATACAGCAGATACGTAAGTTGCTTGCATAACGACTAGATTTCCACTGTGTTTAAAACTATGTTCTGAAAATTTTGATACCTGGTTACACCCTTTTTCTCAAGTTGGCAGCATGCAGCAGATCTCTTTCCCTGATCTTGCCCAGCACCTCTGGAGAGCAGCCTTATGGAGAACTGTCTGCCCTATCATATAGTGTCTGCCCTCAGCTCTGCGGGCTGTTACCTCCTGTCAGGACTGGGTGGGCAGAGGGCTCCAACGTCCCCTGCACCTTCTGGCTGTTCTTGCAGTGTGCTGGTGTGCTGTAGCCATCCAGAGGTAATTTTTGGTTTATGTGATATATCGCATATTGAGGTCCTCTCCACGAGTGGGGATTTTAAGTACTGCATCAAAGTTGGTCATGTTACTAATAAGTTCGCAATTTTACAACATTTTATGCAAGTATTTTATTGCAAAACCTTGTAAAATATATTTTTCCTCCCTTCTGAATGAGTCAGATATTACTCTCCTCATTTAAAAATGAAGAAGAAACTTTGACATAGTAAATCAGTGTCAGAGAAGATGGAAGCCCTGAGTCCTGGAATCTAATTTTCTGCTCGAAACCCTCTCTCAGACTGGTTTGCATTAGAAGAGCTAAAGACTTTTCTCTGTTTTGACAGGGCACCCTCACTTAACCTGCAGTATGAGTGAAGTGGCAGTCAGATCACTCTTCAGTGTGAATATTAATGAGAACATTCATAATAACCCTTCCCTTTGACAGTGGAACAGGAGCTAAAGTCCAACAGCAGGATCAAACAGGGTGGCATGGTACATGCATCAAACCATCTGGCTAATGCATAGCTCAAGGAAATGAGCCAAAACATTTCAGTCAAAACTCTTCACTGGAACAGTAATAACCCATGAGTCCCTTTTCCCTAAAAACCCTGGAGGCAGAACAAAATATCCTGTCAAAATGCATCAGTGCAGTGGAGCAAGAAAAACAAAAACCTCAGACAGTGCATATGACCATGTGAAGGTGTTTATATATTTCACAAAGTATTTTTTTCTACTCTCCGTTTCTCTCCCTCTCCCTCCCTTGCCCTCTGTGCCTTTCACCTTCACACTCAGACTACGGCTGGCTCTAACAGCTCCTTAATTTATTCAATTCAATCTATGTTTCATTTAAAGACAGTGTTTGTTCTGAAACTTTCTTTTCTTTTTATGCTTTGCGTGTTTGTTCACTGTTGTGTAAGTAACTTGGTTGCTGAACTCACTCCTATCATTTCCCCCATCTGCTGGGAAGGAAAAAGCAGTTTTTTTAAAGATTTGTCTGCTCAGGACATCCTCCTGGATCTTGAGGCTTAAATATGAATCCTACTACTTTTTGACAATGTTCTCTGCTGCTGCTGAAAGTGGTTCCCCAGCACTGATATTGGTCATGATATTGGTACATCTCTGATAGAGGAAACATGATGTTCTTAGTGTTAATAATTGAGCTTCCTCTGACAGCCTTGGTCAAATCACAACAGTCTGAATAGCCCACATAACCACTCACCATCCTGTTCTAAGATGCAGTACCACTGGACCCATTGTTGAGGTGACAGGAGGAGACAGACAGAGGCCAACAGCCTCCAGAGCTTCCAGTGTAGCATTAAAGTCCCTAAAAATGCTAAATGTACAACTTTACATATAGATCTCAGTGTTTTCAGTTTGCCAACAGGACACATTTAGTGGCTTTTTAACACGTTAGGTGACAGAGGCTGGATGAGGATACACTGGACTTTCACTCTTGAAAATCTAATCACAAAGGATGAATTTGCAAATTCCAGTCTTTCTCCATTAATCGCTACCATGTACAGACTGGCGTATTGAAATGACATAGCAGGTTAAGACAGAAGTATTTTGAAGGAATTTTGTTACGAATGTTCAAGATTAGAACAGCCAGTGCAGGTTAAATTCAGGGTGGCATGCATGGACAAAGCATGCTGAGAGGAAAATCTGAATATCCAGATTGTGCCTGAAATGAGAACGGATAAAGCCCAATTCTTAAGTTTCAGATCCAAAGACCTGGTGCCAGTGGGAGTTTTGCAGTATTGTTATCTCTGTTAAGTTTTAGGAGCAAAGGGTGTAAACTGGAAAAGTTTCTGAGGCAGGCATATCACTGCACAGCTAATTGCCATACGCTGCTGTAAGATGCGAGAGAGATTTACGTAGGACCTGTGATGACCCATCAAGCCATATTAGAGTATGACCTAAAGGGAGACTGAGTACTGATCTGGGATCCATGGAGTTTCCACTTATGTGAATTTGCAAACAGGGACAGATGATTTAATATTTTGCTGAAATCAGTCTGTGAGAATAACTTTTTCACGAAAAGAGAAGTATCCATAAGATCTTCACAACATTAAACCAAAGTTCTACTGGTGAAAAGCTAGGAATGCATTCTACACACATTTTGAAGACTGGTTTCAATTTTTTACATTAAGAACCCCAAGTATGAGTGTTTTGTTTAAAAACAGAAGCGGTTTCAAAGATCATCGAAGCATTTTTATTGTTGAAATATCTCAAGCAGCTTTGCAAAGCAACAGAAAACCAGAGATATTTGTTTGAAGGAATTTTCTATCTACCAAACCTTCCTGAGCTGAAACGTAGTGGTATTGAAAAGATCCCTGATCTTTGTGTTCTGGGTGAAATCTGTTTAATATTGCATTTACAAAGGTAGAGCTTTCCTTCTTACACTCACTGAAGTTTTTATGAGAACTACTGTGTTTCCAGGACAGTTCATGTTATTTGTAGCTAAAAACTGCAAGTTCAGAAAAAGGTGGGAGGTGTTTTTTGGGGTTGGTTGTTTTTTTTTTTCCCCCAGATTTATGCAGCTTTTTCAAGACTTTTTACCCTTGTTCATTGTTAAGGTTTTTTTTTTTGTTGTTTTGATTTTTTTTGTTTGTTTGTTTGTTTGTTTGTTTTGGGTTTTTTTTGAGCCTAAAGTAGTAGAAGTATGGCTCTTCTTTATACAGGGAAAATATAAGGTTGACTCTCTCACACTTATTTTACAATTTTCTAAGTTTACACACTAGGTGAGATAGTGGTACAGCAACCTAATGTCTAAAATCACAAACCTTGTCTTGTTTGATGTTGCTTATTAAACATGTTACCTACTATGACTTTGAATAGCCTTGTTTAGCATCCTATTTTCCAATATCGGTTTATCACTGCTAAAAATGTTGCTACTAGGACTACTACTACCACTGCTACTACTATTTTGGAAGCACCAGCACCATGCAGTTGAAATCAGAGCATTTTTTTCTTGGGAGTTCAGCACAAGCAGCCAAATTTCCCCCAAAGACCACACAAATGGAAACTAAGAGTAGACCACATATCTTTAAGACAAAGTGCTGCAACTCCCCTTCTGCTGTTTATGTTTCTCAAATGGAATTAAAAAAACACACTTTACCTGAAGAATCTTTTGGGAAAAATCACTATTCCCAGCTTAGCATGTATTTTCTCTTATGTATCCTCCAGTTCTTCTCAAATGGACATTTATAATGAATCACAGTGAAATGTTTAAAAAGGCTCCTATTATCACTTTTACTCTATTTCACTACATCTTTTTTTTTCAGCTGTTCACGAAACTCTTATGTGTACACTCCGAATTAATCATAATTTCATGCCTAGTTTGAAGACACTCAATATTTAATAGACTATTGCAATCTCTGTCAAGATCAGATTTTGTACTTCTGACATTGTTTCAGAAAAGAAAATATGTGTTGTGAGAGAAATATAACTAGCATTCAGTCACTTAAAAATGCCAGCTTATCCCTATCATTTTCATACTTAAAAAACTTAAAAATTATTGTAAAAATAGTTTCTGTTAGCTGGTGAACGTATCAAGATAGTCTAAAAGCAAGATCAAGATATGATTATCCTGTATGGACATGCATCAGCATTTTCATAAATTAAGTGCTGACATAATGAAATTCTTGTAATTCTGAAACTATTTTGGCAAATGAAGAAAAGTGCTGGAACACATTCCTTTCACAACCTGCAAAATCAAATTATGACCTTTCCATATCATATATTTCTCTATTATGCAGTATTTAAGTGTGGAAATGTACCTTTTTACTGTCATATTTTATTCATTTTTATATAGAAGAATGTATTCCAAAGTGAAAATTAATAATATTTGCTGCAAATAATGATGGATTACCAAAGTTCAAACTGTTTGAGACTAGTATAAATGTTATACCTTATTCCTATTAACTCATGGTGCTTTTTTGAACATAATCAAGCTGAAATAATCTCAATTCAATCAGGTAACAACAAAAATGTTGGCATTTTCATGGTTTTAAAGTATTAGTGGCTGCAGAGAACAAGTTTTTGTATGAACAACAAAATTAATGAAATTGAAATTCGGAAGGATTTGTGTTCTACATCCCTATGCGTTTTCTCACCACAACACTCTCAGTTTCTTCCTTGTCCCTTTCCCAGTGCTTTCAAAATCTCCTGAATACCCTATAAGTAATAGATAAGGATAGGCATAAGGGAAACCACCCTGATTTTTGACTTGTATTTATGCTGATGGACTGGCATGGATTGCATTGCACATACTGCCTGATTAGCTAAACGGCCAGGCAGAACATACAGGTATAAAACTAATGTATCAGCTTCTTCTACAGCAGAACCGCCCCCTCCTATCATGGTGCAAGTTGTAGCAAAATTGCTTGCAAAGGTCTATAGAAGAGAGATAGATAGAGAAGACAATTGCAAAAGTTTGTTTCCTTGCTAATTGTTTTCTGATTCAAAAAAATAAACTGATATATCAATTATAAACCACAAGACTTTTATCTTACCTGCTATGATTTTAGCTATGGGGAAATAATGAAAATAACACTGTTTTATTTGTTTGTTGCAACCAAGTGAGCTATATGAATGACTATAAATAAAAGTGTCACATTTTTGCTGTTTCACCTCTAATCACCAGCTATAGAGAAAATCTGTATTCTCACATTTATTAGTCACAGACAAACTTTCAAGACTGTTGTTGTTTACACTAGAAATATTGAATGTGTTATCTGTTATCCCTGACAATCTAATGTTAGAAATAGATAATCTGCTTTTACACAGAGTAAATTTTTTGCAACTATTGCTGTTCTTAGTAATTTATTAACATTTTTTAAGCTACCATCTGAAAAGTTCTTCCTTCATTTTGGGGGGTGAGCCTTGACTTGATGGACTATCATAAAACCAATCACTATGTATATCTTGGATATATCTAAACCAATTCAGAATTCATCAGTCAAGATTCAAGCTTAGATCAGGATGACCCTATCTTTTCTGTACTTGCAGCAGACCGATAGATGCTAGTGTTGTGGCCAATATAGATGATATTTATTTCCTGATAAATATAAAGGGTGAAATTGCCCTTAGACATCAAGAAAATCATCGTATAGATAATAACTATGTATAGGGTAATCTTAGTTGCAGTTCCTTTGGGAAGGCTAGATTGATTCTTTTTGCATTTTGTTATTGGTTTGAGTCATGTCTTCTGGAGTTTGTAAAACGATTAGGAACTTTTAGTTTTAAAGCTGTTGTATAAATGCAAACTGCTGCTTTATTTATTTATTTATTTTTTAATAAAAACCAGGGGTTCTCTTGGCTGAAACTTACCCTAAGAACAAGATTTAATCAGCAGTTACATTACTTGTTTGACTGGTTGATTCAGCTTTCCTATTACTCATGCAGTGAATGAAATAATGGATATGTCTCAAAACAGGGAACAGAAACATACCTGCAGAAGCAGTGAAAGAAATAGGATACATCCTCTTAAAGGAAGTATGGCCACCCTAGCTGCTTATACTGCTGTCTATCTCACACTGTCTGCAGTTTGACTTTCCTCAGACAAAGCTGACTTACTTTCCTGAATTTCTTTTTGAAAATATTCCCTAAGATGGGGATCCTCACTGTCTGGCAGTAGTCACATCTTTTAAAGTAGTCTGGTTTTGTCTCGTTTTTTTTCTCTACCTCTGCAAATGTCTAGACTCAATCAACAATGTAGCTCTACTATAGGATGAGGCATTATCATCATATATCTGAAGAAACGTCTACACATCTTTTGCAGCCAAAAGTGTCTGATCTTATTTGCATGTTGGTTATAACACAGTTAGAGCTCTTCTTGGTTTAAAAGTCTAAGATGTAAAACTGAGCTGAGGCCCTGTTTTCATTCTGGTGATAACAATGTAGAGCTTCATAGAACACTGATTCTTCCCTGAAGCTGCTGAAGAACATGGCTCTTCCAACAGATGATTTGACTGAGTTCTGGCAGGGAGTGTTGATCGCTAATGAACTGCAAATACAAAATGACAGCAAAATGGTTACTGATGAGAGAACACTAATAATGAAAAATAGCAACTAGTGGGGCTATGG
The DNA here is from genome assembly GCA_017639485.1 of Pluvialis apricaria. Lineage (NCBI taxonomy): Eukaryota > Metazoa > Chordata > Aves > Charadriiformes > Charadriidae > Pluvialis > Pluvialis apricaria. The sequence continues at coordinate 23,537,148 of CM030012.1, read as the reverse complement.
GAACCACAACTTTGAGTGGAAATGACAGTAGATTTGCCCTATAAATCAGCATTATGATTTTTTAGAGGGCTTGCTAATAGTGTTTTTAGAAACTGCACATCAGTTTAGGACAAAAATCTTTGTCTAGATGTGGCTTCTGTTTTAGAAAATAAAGAAACTTCAGGTGAATGGTCTGATGGCTCTTGATTGGTACAATAAATACCATGACTCTTTCGGTGGAAACCAACTCCTTTTCCATACAAAAACTTGATGCATATCCCTTTGACTACATTTTTGCCTAAAACTATTCAAAATATATAAAATAACAAGAATCTTGCTCACAAAAAATTGCCCTCTCATCTCTCCCCAGAGCAGTTATTTAAAATTACCTTTCAACGCCTACGACCCAGGGCAATGTTTTCTTGCAACTTCAAACCTGTGTTATGGTTTGAGAAACCCATATCAATTTATTGTCATTTAGACAATCATTCTGTCACCCGATGACCCCTTCCCACTCGGGAAAGGGAATCGGGAAAAAAACAAGGAAAACCGGGAGTTGAAATATAAACAGATTAAATAGAGTAAGATTAGATAATTAACATTAATAGCACTAAAGAACCAATATTGATCCCAATACCAATACAGAATATGCAAAGATTATGCTCAGCAAATTATATCTGTAGGGAGATGTACACTCCCAGCAGTCGACAGTAAATGTCAGACACTGTGAGCACTATGGCTTCAGGAAGAAGGGAAGGGCTCAGGTGTCTGGCAGTGGGGCAAGAAGTTCTCAGGATGGCAGCCATCAAGGGATAGAGCCAACTTTGCAGCAAATTTCCTAATTTATAGTGAATGTGACATCCATGGTATGAAATAATCCTGTTGGCCAGCTTGGGTCAAGTGCCCGGGTCTCGCTCCTCCTCATCCCTACAGCCAGCAAGCTCGAAATCATTGAGACCTTGAAAACCACACACCATAGCTGGCTACAAAGCAAATAGTTTCACAAATTCAGTCAGCAAAGTCTTCTAAAAGTACAGTCTTCCCAAGTGTCAGAAGAGAAATTAGTCCTATGTTGCTGTCCTGGTTTGAGGTGTTTTGTTTTGTTTTGGTTTGGTTTGGTTTTTTTTAGGATAAACAAAATGTTTACTGGATATATAATGAAAATCCTTTGATTTTTTGTTTCACCAAAATTTTCCGTAACATTTAAGTTTAGCTATTTTTTTCCTTCTTGTTTTCTTCACCACTTTTAAATTAGAAGAATTTATTAATCACAGAGCTTTTGTGAAAGTGGGTTAGATGGCTTGCTGAAACTTGGTTTTCTGTTTCTGTTTGCACAGTGTACTGGCTTTATCATCCTTTTCATGTAGTATACGGATTCATAGCTTGAATCAAAACAAATTATGAAATGAGGGCATGAAAATCATGACAAACCCGCATGATGGCTGGGCTATAATGTAACAGCCTTCCTGCAGTGCAAGTGTTATATATTTTAGAAAAAATATGCGTTGCTTATTTCTCCTGTAGTGTATGGCTTTAATATTGCCACCTCATCAATAGTCCCAACAAGTGGATAAAACCAGTCCATCATGCAGTCATTTTGGCTGGTCAGGCACTAGATAACACAATTTTTTAAAAATAACTCCAAACCACATAACCAATGGATCCTCCCACTGTCAAACCTTCCTGATTGAGAATCTTCTTTCTATTCTTGATAAGAATTTTATTCTCTACCAGAAGAGAGCCACCTAATCTGACCTTCATCGAAGGTCACATCCATGGCCTTTATCTTGCCTTCAAAACACAGTTTTGAAAAAGAAGAAAAAAGTAAGCTTCTTCCCAGGTTGCCATCATTGCTCTGACAATCTGCTTGAGTTCTAAGGCATCAGAAAATTGCTGAGAGGTTGAAATGTGTACAACAAAACAGTATGAGAAAGGTGATATTTTAGGAGAATACTATGTATAATTGGTTAAAAAAGTATTTCATGATTAGCAAATTGCTCTACAAACTCTGTCATTGCCCTAGCTGCTTGCTAGTCTCAGGCTTTCAAGTTCCAAACACATGTTATCAGAAAAACACACAACATGCCGCTAGGCACTTACCAGCTATCAAAGCAGGCCTGGTAGCTCCTCCAAAGAGCTTTACTCCAATTCCATCCTGCCAGCTGTACTGTGGATTGTATACGCTGCTTGCACAATCCCTGAGGAATCTCATTACTGGAGCCGAGCTGGAATGTTTTACTCTAAACAAGCATGGCAAAATGCACTGTCTTTATAAATAAAATTATCATAGTCAGAAAGCTGTCCTATTACTTCAGAAGTATATGTTGAAAAGCTGATTAAATTCCTTCTGTCTTTTCCATTGGAGCTCTCAAAGGAAGAGTGTCTCTGCTCCCCCAGAGCCCAGCCAGCTCAGCAGCCACATTTAATTCGACATTGCTTTTTCTTTGATGTGGAGTGACAAGCAATGGGTTTTGGCTGCCATACCAGATGAGGTGAACTGTGTCGTGCTTGTCAGTAAGGTGGGGAAGTTTGCATGCAAAGGAGGTCTGGACTTTTCAGTAGCCTGAACAGCGCCGTGGGGACAAGAGCTTCTCATTGCTTTTGGTTAGGCCCCTATCAGTTGTGATTGAAGCCTAGTTAGAAGAGTGAATTATAAAAACATTAAAATTAAGAATGGTAAAATGGAGTTCTCCCTCTCTCTCCTGTGTGACAAAAGCATACCGGGAATATTCTGTTATGTGAATGTGACTTCTGGCAGAAAAAAGAAGTTTCAGAGATATAAAAAATCATATCTTCTGCCCATGAACTTTATGGGTTTGTTTTTTTTTTGTTTGCTGTTATTTACTTGTTTGCTGTTTCTTCAGGAAGTTCTGTAATAGGATGATAGTGCAGTACCACAAAGGCGTGAAGATAAGAGGCCTCCTGAACCCCTGTAGCATTTGCTTCAGTGGTTGTAAGTGGACAAAAAAGCAAGTGGAACCACTGTAGCATTCGTGTATCTGGTCGAGGGGATGAATAATCCTTAGCGAAAACCAGGAGATATTGGCTGGAGTGAATATAGAAAAGAAAGCGAAGAGTCTCAGTGGATGAATTAAAAAAAGGTTTCAGTCATAGGCAGCTGTCACAATTTTAAATTGAAATTTTGGGTCACAAGATTATTCCTTTAAAGTTACAAATCTCCAGTCACAAATCTCTACTCTCCTCAGAGGGGGCAAATCATGTTACACTCTACCTCACAGGCAGGCAGGAGATGGATTTAAAGTTACGCTTAGCCAATTCTTGTTCATTTATTGCCCTGCGACATTTAGTAAACATTCCAAGTAAAGAACTGTACAAGTGTAATTGTATTAACTGGCTCCAGGCTGATCTGAAGTTATTCCCTTTGAGCTAGAGAACTGGATTCCCTGAACAGATTTTGCTTCTCTGGATGAGTTTCAAAGCAGTTTCATTATCAAACATCTGTCAGGGTCACTTTGAATATGATGTGAGTATTAGAATTAAATAAACATTGGAAAATCAAAGACAGATGTGCAAACAGGTCTTTTTCTGTTTTTTTTTTAGTGGAAAAAAAGTTTTCTATTTTTCTTAAATGGCAAGGTCTTATCACTTTGGTCTATTTTGTTTCATCCTGTCAGGGCTTGGATTTTTATAGATCTCTTTGTTTGGTGTTCTTTTTTTTTAATTATTATTATTTTCAGAACTGATTTTGCTACCCTTTGACAGGCAGATGGAATGAGACACTGCCTGCCAGATGTTTATGGAATAGCTTGAACATGAGCCCAGCTGTGACATATATGTGTAATATAAGGGGAAACTCAGGCTCTTCCTTTACCTTGTTTCCCAAGGCAGTTTCATAAGTCCATTAGATTTGAGTAGCAGAATTTGTTGAGATATCAATGCATACAGGAAAGTTGGGATGACCTGAGACATACAGGGTCACGTATCACCAATGCTGCTGAAAGGCAAGAGCAGGAAGGAGGTGGTGATCTACTGTGTCACATTAGAGGTGCGTCGCGGGCTCTCCCTTGACCTTGGAATGAGGCTTTCAAACAGTACCAAGAGCGGCTTTGATCTCCACTAAACATTGAAGAATCTTTTAAGACCCATGGACAATTCCTCTGAGTTGGTATCTCCAGGCACAACACAGACGACTAATAGAAGTCAGAAGTCCAGATTCCTTCTAAAAATTAAACTTTTATATTAAATTATATCTTTGCCAACATACAAGCACTGCAGAGATGGTAGAAGACAGCTGTAAGGTTATTTCTGAACCTTTCTTCTCTACAATTTCAGATGAAGGCATGCAGTCTCCTGCACCACATGTAGATATTCCCTGAGAGTGCAATTGTATGAAATTTTATTTTGCCTCTATTTGCCTTTTTCTATCCTATTATTCTAAGGATTTTCCTCACATGTATTTGCAAGATTATGCAGTATATATACAGACAGTCATTGTTTTAAAGTGAATATGGTTCAGTTTCAGGCAATTTTGGCAAACACTTAAGATTTGAAATAAGTCCTGTATCTCCACTTCTATCATAAACTCAACAAAAGGTATCACTTTAATGTCCCGACTAGGCATTCCGTTTCCTATAGGAGTAAAAATATACCCTTGGTATTTTCATCCACACTACTTAGAAATAAAAGGAAATTTGAATGTTTTTCACATTCCTTTGAAAATACAAAACAGCTTTTGCCAACTGGCTATATTTATTTTGCATATCTCTACCTACCGCAAGCTGCAATACATCAGGGAAGCACTTGCAACGGAGAAAGTTCTTGAAGCCACAGTACAGAAATTTGCAATTGGTAATACTGGTACTTTGCAATGGAAGATAATATTAAGATGACGTCTCCACTGCTGTGTCAGTCTTTATACATCAGCTAATAAGGCTGATGTGATAAGGTACAGCCATAGAAATCATGGCTGTGACTGGTGAAGGATTTGTTCAGTGGAAGTGGCATGCAGTTACTCTCAGCAACATCAGCCAAAGACAGGATTAGAAATGCAGCTAGAGGTTATGACCTGACTGCACCATCAATGGTAATGTTATAAGAGAGACATGGAAGCAGGCTTCAATCAGCTGCTCTGTAGTTTAGTGAATACAGGGTTTAGCAAATCTCATGCTGAATTTAATTTTGTTATGGCTGCACGGTAACTGGTACCTCTTAGTATGGATGCCTATAATGTACTTAAGTCTGATGTGTAGGCATACTGAACATGCTGTCTCAGATATCCCAGGACCACACTGAGCCAAAGATATGGAAAAGTACATAGTGTTTTCTCCCCGGCTGTAATTCTGCAAAGTACCTTGGGTCGGTGGCAGAATTTCATTCTTGATTAGATTACCTTTTTTCTTGTGATAACTGTGGGTGGTTTTGCTATTATTTTAAACTTTTATAACACAAAATCTCTTCCATGCAACTCTGAACTTGAGCAAAGTTAACTATTAGGATATATGCAAGTCTCATTGGCTGTTATAGGGCCTAAGTCTCTGTACAAAATTAACCATATTCTGAAGCGGTTTGCCCTTTTTGTATCTTTCCCTCTTTCTTTCTAATTCTGACAGCATTTTCCAGAAATTCCATTAATGAAAGCCTATAACTCACTAATTACCAAATTATGTCACTGAAACTGTAGTTGAAAATCTGTACAAGTTAATAAAACCTCTCTAATGGTATAAGTTGTATCAATTTATAAGCATAATTAAAAGTACAACTGAGACTAACCAATTTTTCACCTTTTGAACATCTTCCAAGTCCCTTCTGACTTCTTTTAATGTGGCAAATAATGTACGAAATAAAATTACAGACACTGAGTAAGACACAGATGTAAAATCCTGAGGATGAGATCAGTGGCTGGTAGTGTCAGTGTTATAAGATTCAGATAGTTTTATGCCTGTGGGTGATTTAAGCCTGTAAGGTTTACAATTCTATCACTATTTCTTTCCTGTTCGTTAATATCTGTGGGCACCACTGGAAAAAAATAATGAAAATACAAAGGAGAACCAGGTCTTGACCGAGATTAGGTGATGCAGACAACACTAATTGGCACCGACTTTCCCCAGGGCAGTGATGAGTAAGGCTTAAGCCCATTGCTCACTCTGGAATGTCATAAAACACAGAGCCCTTTTCCTGTACTTGTGTGTGGTTGAACACTGTGTTGATTTAATTACAGAAAAAGTGATTGGGAAGTATTTTTAAGAGAGATTAGTCTCCTTTTGTCAGCTGTCACTGAGATGGATGGAACTGAGCCTTCCTATTGAGGCACTAGTTATGAGCTGGTTTGCCGGTGGCTGAGACAATAGGCTGCATATTTTTAAATTGTATCATGAAGGACCTATTATTTAGGACTCCTTATTACTGTCAGTGTCACAACATCTTGCATTATTCAAAGAGAGCATTGCTTCCATCCGTCAGTCTCCCCTTTGCTGTCAAAGATGCAAATACAGGTTCTCATTGCTTAGGGGAAATTTGTAATATAAAAGTGAGGGAAGAAAGATGTCAGGAAAAGTTAAATGATATAGGATGAAAATCCTCAGGGGAAAGAGCAGCTGGAGCTTTGAATTTTTATACTTGCTACATAACGAGAAAGAAAGAGGACGAAAGTTTCCTTTTAGGAAGTGCTGGAGAATTTACATCTGTGCATATATGGATGACTTTTTCAATAAAAAGTTAGGATGCTAGCAAAGGTGCAAGATCTATCTGAGAGAAAGAAGGAAAGGAAAAGGAAACTATTCCTATACAAAGATCAATGATTAAGATTTTGAAAACGTAGGCAATTTCAAATAGGTTAGTTGGTATGTAAAAAGCAAATTATACAGTAGCTGAGCATATTTCAGAATGCAGGAATGGGAAATATAGCTGGTCAGATATTTGTAATAACTTTTTTTTCACTAAAACTGTTAACTTATTAAAGCAAGGCTTCTTGGGGTGAAAGACTGTATCAGTGATTTTTTTAACCCAACAGTTGTTTTGGAAAGGGTTTCAGAAATAGTTTCAGCACCTTGTTTAAATTTTTTTTAAAACCACAATTTTCCAGTTTAAAATTACTTTTGTTAAGCAAATGAAGATAAATTTGCATTTTTTTTGTGATTAAAATGATGCATTTTGAGATTATTGGAATCAGTTTTCTTCCATGGCCCCAAAGCATTTGGAAATAAATCTTTTCAGTTTTGAACATTTTTGCCATAGTTAGTGTTCATCTTAACTTTGAGATGGGAATACTTTTGATATTTTGAAATGTTTGGGTGTCGCTGAAACATGTTTCCTGTGAAACCAGAGCACAATAATCCTCCCCTTGCTACCCCTGTATCTGCTATTCTCATTCAGGAAACTTCATTTAGAGGAATCCAGGGACCCATCCACACAACCTCTCTGTGACTTGAAAGTGACAGCGAGGGATTTGAATAATGAAGATCATACAGGGCCTATAGATCCTGAGCAAAGTTCCCTGGGCTCAGACTGCGGTAATTATGTTCTCCGCAAGTTTAATCTGTATGTTTTCACAGAAACACTGTCATTGTAAGGCATGCCAGTCACAGGACATGAACAGGGTGTATTGTTTTAAGAAACTTTTTTTTCTTAAATAGAAGGAAGCCAGGATACTTCCTCATCTACTTCATGTTGTATCTTCCGAGTTTGCTTATGAAACACTTACTTCTGTTGCTGTTACTTTCAGAGTTACTGAGGAGAGATGCAGTTTTATATATGAGCTGGGACTTGAACAGGTTTTCCTGCCTCTAGTGCTACCCAGAGGGAAGGGCTGCAAATGGAGAGCAGCTGTTCGTCGGTTGACTTATCTGTTTTCTGTGATGCTGATCACAGCACTATTTGAAAAATATTTCAATTATGGAAAGTAATCATAAAAGATTATTCAGGTATTTTTAATTTGTGAAATCTTAGTGAAAGATCAATTCCTGGGTGATTTCCAAGCAGGCACTGCAGGCTGCACAAAATAAAACAAAACAAAATGTGGTCTTTGCAGTGTCCCTTTAAGTGAATTCTGCTATCATTGAACCTGCCTGCCACTATCATGGTAGCTTGAGAAATGCATTCTCCATCTATTAGCCTGGAAATGCTTTCAGCCAGAGAAGGACCAGCATTCCATAACGGAAATTTATTATATTTCAGGTTTTGCTGCAGAATTTTAGCCTTTTTTGTGAAGAGAAAATGGGAATTGATTCAACAGGAATAGAAAAGCTGTTAGAGAAGAGATCAGTCTGAAGTGTATTCCGTTTTCATTAGTGCAAAGACTTTCTATCTCCTTTAACCTGCACTCTCACCATACGTACAATGAAAAACAAAAGGTTCAATTTGTGCTAGACCATTGGTAGAATTAGACTAATTGATTAACAACAATTTCCCCCATCAAATAAATGGAGCCATGTGATTTCTGCAAAAGACAGAAAGAAAGCCTGGAGGCCAGTAACGATACTGGTTTGGAATACAAACATGCAAGGACCAAGGGCAGGAGTCTCAATTTGAATGCAACTCCTGAGCAAAACATTACTATAAGCCTGCAGAGGCTTCTTCACACTTTCTTAAACAGTTCCTTCTTCACAACAGTCTGAACTGAGGCTAGACAGCTGTCCCAGGTCAGAGAGCTCAGGCAACTGAACACCTAGGAGAGGAAAATGGTCTCCTAACACCGAAACTCCCTTGTCACAAAGCAAGCTACTTCTGCACCGCTTCCATTTTCAGTGGAGACTTAGTCCTGGCTCCCAGTTCTCTACTTTTCTTTCCTTTACTGAAACCCTGTCCCTTCAATAGTGGAGAGCCTGTGGGCCTTGCTCTCTTTTCCTCCTTACCCATCCTCCTTTCAGTGACTCTCAGTAATAGCTCTTTCCTTCTGAAGAGTGCTTTTAATTTTTTATGGTCTTTTGTTTTGCATTTTTCAGTGAGAACCTGTTTATTCCTTGGATTCTCCTTTGCCACTTTCTGTAATGTGTTTATATCCAGCAGAAAATATGATTATGGAAGAGCTAGATCAGCTATACAAGTTGTCTTGGACAAAGCACAGTGTTGGGTATTTAGATGATAACACAGAAGTCAGTAACACCCCTTAAGATAAAACAGATATACTTTAGGCATATGTTTAGGACCAAAGGATAAGGAAGAGGGAATATAGAAATAAAGAGTGCCTGGTCCAGTTTTTGGACATTGCTGAGTTGGTTGTTGGAAAGACTGAGACCTGATTTAATCCCCAAGTCAGCTAAAAGTGGTCTTGAGCATTTCCTCTGAATCGCTCTATGTGAATTCAGATCTTTGGCAGCGCCTTCTAGAGGTTTCTCTCTCCCTGAACTATAAAACCAGCCTAAGATGACTTCTATACTCTTTTAGAGGCCTAATATTTGCCGGTAGCATTCCTCTGGATCTTTGTTTCCACACAGATGTACAAATAGTTGCATATAGATTGCTTACTGACAGGGTAGCATTTAAAAGCTATTAATTTGCCACCAGAGGAAGATAGAACCGATCATCTGCAAGAACATTTAGAATCATTGCCATAACCAACAATAGAATGATCTTCACATAACTAAAAATGAAACACAATTAAAGAAATTTATGATAAAGAAATAGCAGACCAAAGATGCAAGCCTTCTGTTGCTTTTGTATAGAATCATCACTTAGATTTAAAAGATTAGGAAATTTAGAAGTGCAAGATCAGTGAAAAGATTGTAAGAACATGATACAAAAAGGAGAAGAAAAATCTACGGTTTGTGGAAAGCAATAAAGGTAGTGGCAAGGAATTGAACCTAACAGAAAGTAGAAAGCCAAAAGCATAAAGAAAGGTAGGGAAGGAAACCTAGAAGTTAAGACAGGTATTAAAGAGTGTCCTGGTTTGAGCGACACAGGATTCATTTCTCTTCTAATACTTGGGAAGACTGCATTTTTAGAGGACTCTGGTGTCTGAATTTGTGAAAATATTTACTTTCTAGCCAGCTATGGTGGGTAGGTTTCAAGGTCTCAGTGTTTTCGAGCTTGCCAGGTGCAGGGATGAGGAGGAGCGAGATCTGGGCACTTGACCCAAGCTGGCCAACAGGATTATTTCATACTATCAATGTCACATTCACTATAAATTAGGAAGTTTGCTGTGAAGTTTGCTCTCTCTCCCTTGATGGCCGCCGTCCTGAGAACTCCGTGCCCTGGTGCTGGACTACTGAGGCCGTCCCTTCTTCCTGAAGCTGTAGCGCTCGCAGTGTCTGACATTTGCTGTCCACTGCTGGGAGTGTACATCTTCCTACTGATAGAACTGGCTGAGCATAATCTTTGCATATTCTCTATTGGTATCGGGATCAATATTCGTTCTTTAGTGCTATTAATGTTAATTACCTAATCTTACTCTATTAAATCTGTTTATACTTCAACTCCCGGGTTTCCTTGTTTCTCCGGATTCCCTTTCCTGGGTGGGGAGGGGTCATCGGGTGATAGAATGATTGTCTAAATGACAATAAATTGTTATGGGTCTCTCAAACCATAACAAAGAGTTACCATCTGCAAGGCACAGGAGGTTTAGAATAATGGCAGTTGAATGAAAATGTTTCAATAACTACTCACAAAAATACTAATAGATTAATATGGCCATATACTAATACATGAATACTAATAGATTACCCAGCCAAGTGCCATGTCCTGCACTTGGGTCAACAACGCCATACAGTGCTACAAGCTTGGGGAAGAGTGGCTGGAAAGCTGCCTGACACAAAAGGACCTGGGGGTGTTGGTTGACAGGCGGCTGAATATGAGCCAGCAGTGTGCCCAGGTGGACATGAAGGCCAAGGGCATCCTGGCTTGCATCAGAAATAGTGTGACTAGCAGGGCTAGGGAAGTGATTGTACCTCTGTACACCTTGAGTACTGTGTTCAGCTTTGTGCCCCTCACTACTGGAGGGACACTGAGGTGCTGGAACATGTTCAGAGAAGGGCAACAAAGCTGGTGTTATGAGGAGTGGCTGATGGAACTGGGTTTGTTTGGCCTGGAGAAAAGGAGGCTGAGGGGAGACCTTATCCCTCTGTACAACTACCTGAAAGGAGGTTGTAGCGTGGTGGGTATTGGTCTCTTGTCCCAGGTAATGGGCAATAGGACAAGAGGAAATGGCCTCAAGTTGTGCCAGGGGAGGTTTAGGATGGATACAAGGAAAAATTTTTTTCACCAAAAGGGTTATCAAGCATTGGAACAGTCTGCCCAGGGAAGTGGTTGAGTCACCATCCCTGGAGGTATCTAAAAGACTGTGCTGAGGGACATGGTTTGGTGGTAACTTGGCAGTGCTAGGTTAACTGTTGGACCTGACTATCTTAAAGGTCTCTTCCATGATTCTATGTTTCTATGATTCTATGATTCCATGATTCTATGATTCTATGAATAAAGACATGTATTTGTAGGTTCTTGAATGTAGTCCTTCAGACAAAAATCCAAACCTTCAAAAGCTATTTTGCTGGTTATGCTTGTAAATCATCTTAGTTGAAGGTGGAGAAAGTCTCAAGACCAAGCTTTAGCAAAAATGTCAAAAAATTACTCCTTTGCTTCTAACTTGTAGGCTAGCAGTATTTCAGTATTGCTTTATTTGTATAGAATGGTTTCCAAAATGTTTCTCTGAGGCTCGTGTAGTCAAACACAGACAGACACAGAATGATAGGGGTTGGAAGAGACCTCTGGAGACCATCTAGATCATCTTTGATCTGACCACTGACCACTGGGGCACACCGCTAGCTACAGACCTCCAATTAGACTCTGCGCCGCTGATCACAGCCCTCTGAGCTCTGCCGTTCAGCCAGTTCTCAATCCACCTCACTGTCCACTCATCTGACCCACACTTCCTAAACTTACCTATGAGTAGTAAATAGAGTTTACCTATGCAGGAAGAGAATTTGCAACTGTATGCTCTCTCCTGTGCTGCTGTTTTCTTTTATGCTCTCAAAGCTTCCTGGTGTTTGCCTAAAGTTAATTTATCCCTTCCCACCTCATAAGCACGAGCTTTACAAGCTTTTCCAAATGCACTTTAATTGCCTCAGTCTTAATTCCTGTTTAATAGTGTTAAATTTTGCAGCAAATTAAAACCTCATTTCTGAGGTTAAACTGTATCATGTCGTGTGAGTTACATCTTGACATTAGTCTGTGCCCAGCTGCCCGCATGATAATTCATATCCTGAGGAGAGTTTCATGGTTGTTTTTAATGCAGCAAAGTACTGGTGTTAATCCTCTGCCATTTCCAAACTAGAAACTGTGAAGAGCAGAAGTGGAATACTTTCCTTAGAAGTTTTCATGAGAACAATTGGGCTGAAAAGTGTTGCATGGTGGTAAAGTCTGAAATCCTCACAGAGGCTGATGAAGAGACATAGCAGAGGCTATTGGAGAAAAAGTTTTCCTCACAATACCCAGTTGTTAATGTCTCAGCCTACCAGTCTGGCCTCCCTGCTGAGATCATCAACAAAGATTGGAAGTAGGAAGGGAAGGGATGAGGAAAGGAACTTGTGCTCACTCTAAGCTGAAGGGCTGAGAGCCCTCATTGTTTGCAAGTATTTGGTGAAAAACTATAGGGACAAAAGGAACCTGAAAAATGTGAAGCCTTTCAGTCATATACGGGACAATGCAACTTGTAGGTTCTCTTCTTGCTGCCTTTGTTTTTGACTACAAAGCCAGTCCAAAGGATATACAGAATGAGCAAACATACAGTAAACAGCTTTAATGAAAGGGCTCTACCTAGGGCAGAGAGCAATGTAGCTGACAAAGAGATCTCCACTGATGTCTTTTGATTGACATGTGTACTTAATTGAGTGCCACATTGTGTTCATGTTATGTGTGTTCTGAGGCACACTACAAGAGCTCACCACTAACGAGTGATAGCTCTGAGCATAAATAAAGTATTTCATTGATCGTGGAATGGCTGCAGGTGGACCTGTGGCAGATAATCTGCAAGTCACTGCAAACATAACAGTAGTCTAATCCATTTCTCTGCCATTCACAGTCCCTTCCAGAATGATTTTACCACTCATGCACTTAAAGAGATCAATTGGGGAAACTGCGGGCTGTTACTGCAGGCTAGAGGCAGGCCTCCTTACCTCTTCACTCCATTAATGTGCTGGCAGTGAACTCTTTCTCTCTCTCGTTCCCTATTGGGACAGAAAAACGATGCAATTTCAACCGCTACACTGATCATTCTGCTTGGAGGGATGTCTCCTGAGAGTTTTTCTGTGAATACTGCTGTATCTTTAAGTGATTTCACAAATAAATGGGTGAATGTAGAATATTGTGCACTCTGACAACTGCCTCTAGAGGAAACCTGATACAGTGACTCTGAGCATGGCTCACGTTCAGATAGCCTGTGTAGCATCTTCTCTGTGGTCCAAGGTCTACTGATACATGATCATTAAAAAAAAGACACTTTTTTTTTTTTTTTTTAAGTAGGAGAACACTGCCAAGTCTCATGGGGAAAAAGGGTGCTGCTTTGCTAGGACTCTCCCAACCAAACTCCTTTCTCTTTCAGAACTGAACTGGCATAGAAAACCCACTCAGTCTTGTTTTCCACTGTGCGCTACTCCTTCAAAGTGAGCTAAGAACAGAATTTTTGGTGGTACACTCTGAATTAATGTGGGGTGTCCAGGTGTGCCAGTCTACTAGTTTATATTTTCATAGAAAATCCATGTCACTCTTGTGACTGTAGAAGCCAATTAAGAAATCTGTTTTCAGATTGGATGGAAATCCTGAACATTGGCCATCCAGCAATTTCTCTTGCTTGCAGTGCTCAGTTATAAAGGTAGAGATTTTATACAGCTTACTTAGGGCTTCATCCAAATCCCCCTAAAGTTAGTGGAAATCTTTACACTGACTTCAGGGAGCTTTGCATCAGGTGTTTAATTTCAGTCAAAGCAGTACTGCTGCAATATTTGAAAAGCCATAGATGGGATAATGAGGGAAAGAAAGAGAGATATTGGAACTATCCTTTTACCAATTACCTAGAAAATCCAATTAACCGGTAATTTAAAGAAGTGGAAAGCAGTGGAGTTAAATAATTTTATTTCCTTCAGTTAACAATAACACATTAGGTTGTTAAGATGAAAATCATTTAAGAATCTAATACGCTTTTCATTATCCATGCTGTTTGCTTGTGCATGTTAGCTTCAGCAAGGAAACCTGACGAGTTAATTTTCCTTTTCTCAGCCCAAGCTTGCAGATTTGTGTATTTCAAAATGCTGGAGAGATTGCTTTTTAAAAGATAAATTAGATAAATATGTGGTTTATATCTTGAAAACCTTTTTTTTTTTTAATTCATAATAGAATTGCAAAATCAGGTTTTGTTGGCTGAAAAAAAAATAAGTTTAGGATCTTAAAGGAATATGTTAATTATCCTGGTCCATATTTGCCTCTGATCAATCTTACTTAGCTTGAAGATTCAACTATTCTCTCCAGCATTTCATGTATTGCTCCTGTTTAAGCCCTAAAATAAAAAACACAACTTTGTTCCATAATTTGCACCTTGGCCTCACAATTTGTGTGCTGCTATCTTCCATTGTTTATGAGAATCCAAACTTGAAATATCATGTTTTAATAAGAGGATCTACACCTTTTTGCGGGGTTACCACATGATTATTGTTGTCACATTCTCTTTTCCATTATAAGGCATCAATAACATTAAAATGTTACCTTCCAGTGATGCTGCTGCTTAGGAGGTCAAGAGTTAGTGGAACAATGAAGCACATTACAGTTTCTGAGTGATTTTTAGTCTCTTTCTATTAATGTTGAGAGCATCCACGGATCATGTACTTGTCATGTTTTGTATCTTCAGGCAGATTATTTTTGTTTAGTATGTCCCCAGTTGTGCAAAATGTTGGTATGTAGGTCTTACTCCTGGCTTTGTAACATCAAATGCTTAGGGTTTGGGTTTGGTTTTGTTTTTTTAGAAAGAAACCCAAAACATACTAATTGTAAATATGCAAACAGTATATTTACTGCAACAAAATTCTTGAAAATCAGTTCCCTTTAATTTGCCAAGAGTAGAACAGATGGTGTGGTGGTTCTTTTGCAGTAGGCAGTGATATAATGAATAAAAAGAAGAAAACAAAACCCATAGAAGTCTAGATGTGAAAGGCTCTCCACTGGCATCTCATATTACAGAAGAAGGTGAGCCTTGAATTCGGGGATTAACAATTCATTTAAGGAATATGTAAACAGTCTATTAACACATCAAGATTCTACATACAGAAGAACAGATTCTGAAGAGATAGCACAATATGGCTGGGGCACATGTAATCCATTCATGGATTTGCTTCACTCCTCAGCCACTAGAACTGATCGGGTTTATACCACCAAAAGTCTAACCTACAGTGTGCGTTCATGTACTGTGTAGATGTATATCTGTATGGAGTTTACATGTACTGTATCCATGCTTTTGTATTCTATAGGATATTGTGCATTATTTCCTTAATTTACTCCTTGATTCCCATGGAGCAGGTTTCTACAGACCTTCATCACATCATGCAACACCAGGCCCAATGCACCTAAGTGGACTTATAGTATGACACGCATTCAGGCTGGACAACTGTTTTTACCAGTCAAACAACGAAACAGTGGATGACAGTCCAGTTTAAAAGGAATGGAATGGGATAAAGGAGTACTTGCAGTCAGATCACAAGACAACCTATGAATATATTTAGAAGAACATTGACACCAGAAAACTGTGCCATCCCTGGGAAATCCATAGTTGAAATAGAGTCTAAGATGGTTGTCCAAAAGTAAAAGAAAAGGATACAGATAAGTTAGGCAGAGATCTATGCATTCCCTAGGCTACATGGTCAGTTTTATGAAAGCCTCAGACTGAATATGACCCTTCTTATATCTGAATATCTTAAATGTTAAAGGGAAAAAATTGCAGAGGCTAATGGAGAATGGTGTAATTAAAAATGATCAGAGTGAAGCTCTGAGTATCCTCAACTCCTAGAAATTAGTCTAATATAAGATGACTTCAAGGCATTATGAGAGTATAGTAGCTCTGATGGTCCAAGACACTGACAAAGATATGGTTTGCAGTCAGAGGCAGCTTTTCGCAGGGGTTTTGTGCCCGACAGTTTACATGGTGATATTCATGCACTTGCGTGCACTAGCAATATGCACATCTGCACCCTAAAACATGCACATTAGGTAAATATGTCTTGTTTGTATTGAGGTTCTTTTTCATCCTTTCACTTCTGATATGTATATCAGCATTTGTAATCCACTTAAATGTTACAATTAAACTGTCAGAAAACATAAAAGTTTCATCGTGACCACAGGACACACCACGTGCTTATTTGTCGCAGTAGTGTAAATTTCCAGTATTACTGCCTGGATAAATGAGAGGTACTCATGCAGCATTAGTGTTGTGGAGACTAGGATAAGATTTACAGAATACGTGTGCTACACATGCACCATTTTTTTTGACCATTGAAGTAGAAAGGAGCATAATTTTAAATTTTTTTTTAGTTCTATTAGCTAGCAGATTGTAGCTGTCAGTCTTGGCTCTTTGGTATTGTCTAAATCTAGTTGCAATTAAGCAAGAACGTGATTTCCAACACACTTAATAGCAGAATCTTATGTCCTCTTGCTCAGCCAAGTGCGTACTTGAGCAAAAGAAAGCAGAGAAGTGCCTTCAGCTCAAGGATGTGGAAAGTGTAACCCTATCGAATTGACTATCAATAATTAAGGTCTTTGATGCTTTGAATCATTTAGATAATAAGATTGCTTTGTAGTAAATAAATAACAAATTAGAATCTGTGGCAGTCACAGGTGTTTGGCAAGATCAGCTTGTAATCAAAAGCAAAATGAATGCATTTTACCATGTGTAATTAGAAAAAGAAATGAAGTTTATATGCAAATTGTAAAGCACTTTACTAAGAGATAACCGGTCAGACGGCTTTTTGTAATTTAAACTTTCATTTATGGGGAGAATTTGCAAAGTAACCATTTTCATTGCAATTTCAGTGCAGCTGGTTGAACTATCTTAGTCTTCCTAAGAGAGAAATTCAAACATCACTGGTACCATGCCAATCTTGTTACGGCACAGTAAGTACAGCATATGCATTTTTAAACTTGTCTCTCTTTCACCCCCCCCTCTGAAATGATAGCAAACAGAAATCCCTGAAGGTCAGGTGGAATTACTTGGTGCCAGTAAAGAAGTAAATAAATAAACAGTGGGAGATAAATAAGCAGGAAAAAACTGCTAATAATATGTTTTAAGCATTTTTTTTTGGCACTAAAAGTTAATATTGAAGAACAATGAGGGCTTTTCACTGGTCTTCCATAGTCAAGGGAAGATTTCCTCACTGGCTCACATTGCCGAAGCATCTCATACATTTCCCTTTGGAGTATCATTGTCACCTTCAAAAGTCATGACTGACACAGAATGCATGAGGTACAAACTGCTTGAAGCAGGTATGCCAAGAAGAAGATGGAACCAAGTGTCTTAGAACTGAAATTGGGTTAGTTGTGAAATGACATGAAGTAGCAGATAGAAGATTAGTCCAAGGAAATATGAGACAGTGGGATAAAAAGAAGAGTCTTGAAGCACCAAACTAAATACAGATTCAGAGACAGAAGCTGAGAGAGGGAATCAGAATGGGCATGCAGAGAATGGAAAGTCTAAGGTAGAGGAGAACAGGAGAGACAATACACAAAGACAAGATGAAATTGGTTTTTGTAGGGTTTGCTCTTTAAAACAAGGTCTGTAAATTTCAAGATATTGTGACTCAGAAGCATAGAATTAGGTGACACAAGCAGGATTTGATTTTTTTATGTTGAACCATTACTTATAATCACCAGTGTTGGAGATATCACATCTTTGCAGTATTGTGTTCAAATATAGTAAGCCATCTGACTGAGAAAGACAGAAGGAATGGGGTTTTCCTACTGTGTTCCTCCTATCCCGTAAACACCTAGTCAGCAGTGGCTGCAAATCATTGATTGTGAGTATATGATCAAACTCCTGACTTCTCTTTGATTCACACTTCTTGGCCGATGTCATTAATGCTACCTTTGTTATTAACGGAATTTGTTGTCCTTTGAAGAAAAGACCCAAAGTCTCGCCTCATGCAAGTATTTGTGAACAAAAACCCGTATGAATTCTTTACTTGTACGTTATTTAAAATTATTTGCTTGTTACTAATAAAGTCCTCCCTTCAAGCATAAGATTAACAAAAGGAATCCACCTTTCTTTATTGTTGGTACAGTATATCTGTCTTGTTTCATTCTAGAGCTGACTAATTTACTGAATTGGGTGAATGTTACCAACCATGCTTTTTGTAAAGACTGTCAGAAACCTTTTCCTTGAAAGGTAGTGCACTGTCAAAGTGTCTTAAATGCTAACCTCCTATATCCACTCTTTTTCCCTACTTTTCATGGTAGCTGACCTTTTGGTTTTATACAGCATCTATTTTCTTGATTAATGTTACAATACATCACCTTTATGAGCAGTTATGCTCCCTTTCTCTCAACAGATTTTTGTTGGAAGTGGCTTCTATGACTATTAATTATTTCCCACAGAATTCAGCCACAGCCAGTAACCTTGCTTATTAAGAAAAAAATAAATTGCATATAAAGTGAGCTGTACGCTTTTGCTTAATTAACATATACATATTTCATAGAGGGAATAATTACCAGATTATTTATATCACAATAGGAAAAATGATCCAGAAAGGCCTAAGGATTCTTCTTACTAAACTCTTTTTGAATATTAATTACAGTTTTAAATCGCCTTTGTTGAAGTCTAAATTGTCATGACGTTGCACTAGCTGTGAAGCATTCTTTTTAATACGCTTGCTATTGACCAATTCTTGAATACAGAGAATTGTTGACGAAACTACTGTTGTATCATTGTAGTTATTAGAGGAAATCCAAAACGCACAAGTATAGAGATGTCAGCTGTAGTGAGCTTGCCAAATTTTAGTGGAGCTCAATGCAGTTTTTTTATTAAAGTGTGTTTGCAGTTTGAGTGCCTTGCACCATCTCTCTTCTCTTTTTCATTGCTATCATCTGGTGTTGCTGTCAAACAGGTTCCATGTTCGAGCCTAGCAGTGATTTCATTAGTGACAGGTGAAATGATTGACAAGTACCATCTTTGTCTTTCCTCTTTTCAGCAGTGTCGGCATTTGGGCCGGACTGGCCACTGGGTGGAATGACAGATGCTCCCCCCCACATCTTTCTTCAAGGAGACGAGGGAGAGAGAGAAAGAGACTTATGAATTTAGAATGAACTAAACTACTTTAATGAAAATGTTAATAATAAAAAGAAAAAGAAAATAATGAAATATATACAAAACCGTATCAAGCTCCCTGGATGACAATCACATCACCGGCTGGCACTGGGGAAGTCCCAGGCTGGACTCAGTAATGGATGGGAACTGGATTCCGAATCTGGATTCAGGATCGGGATCAAAGGCAGACAAACAGACAGAGTCCGCCGCAGACACTGGCCATTGAAGAAAGAGGGTTGACCTTTTGATCCCTCAGCTTTTATACTGAGCATGAGGCAGATGGGATGGAATACCCTGTTGGTCAGTTTTGGGTCACCTGTCCTGTCCGCTCCTCCCTGCAGGTGGGACCCCACTGTGCTTTTCCACTTCTGACTCTCCAATGGGGCAAATAACAAAGTCAGCTGGCCTTGGGTGTTATAGCAGTAAGTGTAAGCAAGAGCCTCTGTGTATACCATGCTTTGGCATCAGCTATAAACATAGGTCTTATGACTCTGAGAGAGTGAACATTGTCTGTACAATATGCTGTTAATTTCAGCAGTTAGAAGAGGCTTAGCTAAAAAGTAAAATTACTCAACAGAAAATTGGTCCTGTTTTAGCTCAAACCAGGACAAGCAGCTATTTAGATCTTCACAACTGCAAGTAAGAAAAAATCCTCGTCCCAGAACTGTAGATGTTTTTCTACCAGTAGTGTTTTCTGTTATAGGATTGTTGCCACTGTGCTGTGTCCTGTTTGTCTGTTTCCTCCCTCACTTGTTTATTCTCCTGATATACTCAGCTAAAAGCCTTTTACAGGAAAGCCCACCATTGTGTTCTGTGTTTATATTTTGCTTAGCAGAAGGGGATCCTGATCATGTCTGATGATCTCAGCCACTATCACAATAAAATATAGAAAAGCCATGATAGATACTTAAGCAAGTCTCATTCCATCTGAGAGAGGGAAGTGGAACACAAACCTAAGATGACTTCTTTATAGTGTAGTGTCATGTAGCATGCTTAAATTCAGTGGTTTAGCCCAGAAAACCTTCACCAAAATCTCTTTACACTGGGAAATTAGTTTTACATTTATGACTTGAAAATCAGGCATAAGACCTTTTGAAAAGGGAGGGATTTAAAACTAGATACTTTTGGGAACTGCACAACATTTCATTAAAAACCCAATGAGGTAAATCTTATATACTTTACACTGTGTCAGACCCCACATCATGAGGTGGTGCCATCAAATTCTCACTTATGTTATGCAATTATTGAAGTTGTACGTTCAAAGGAGGCAAGGCAAAAATTTAAATAGGGAATCCTTATTCACACAATGATTATAGCACAATATTAGTATGATTTGGATGCCCAGGCTCCAAAGTCTAGGAGAATGAAATGCCCAGAGTCCAGCCTGCAAAGTGCTGCACACTCTTTTCTCCCTTTGTCTCCAGCTGCAGATGAGGATATTCATTATTTCCATGTGTCAAGCGCAGAAATTGATTGCAAATTAGAGGCACATGCTTTTACTAAAGACAGGAACTGAATTATGATTAGACTGTAACTCCAAATTATACCAGTATATGAAAATATATAAGCTGCAGGGGAACACAGCTCCATATGAATTTGTCCTTTTTATATCACAAACGAAACTTATTCTTTATCCAACACAAAGTCTAGAAATAGAGAGTATTCAAAAAATCACAAAGTTGATACAACACTTCATCTCATTATTTGTCACTAAAAAATGCCTCTTAAACATTTTTATTTTATTTCTTCTCATTCATCTAGATTGGCGTATCATTTTTTTCTCATTTCTCACTAATATGTTCTCTCTAAGCATGGAAAAAACTAAAAAAACAAACAAGACACAGAGAGAGAGAGAGAGAGAACAAACCATCATTCAGTTTCAATAGCTCATTCAATTCCAAAGCTCCATTTCTTTTATCAAGAGAAGCTGATATTTATAAACCTCCATGTTGAAAGGTGTGGAGATTTCTTTTTTTCCTTTTTATTTCAACCTGTGAGTTACACATACTTTTGAAAGAACTTCCAGGTTCTCTAGTTGAAAGAGGCAATCATATGCCTGGGGAGATATACAATAGGAACTAGCAATGGAGTACTTCCACTTCTCGTTTGTTAAAGAAAAAAATAGTAACTATGACACCAACTTGGAAATAAAGAAAAGACTTTGTTTAATTGGCAGAGTTCTGAACACATCTTGTTGAAAAGAAACTACAGTCTAGCACAATTCTGTTTCAGTAATAAAAAGCCCTTTTAGTCTACACCCAGAGGAGCTTGGACTTCCTTCCTATTTTATACTGGGGAATGGAATATTTTTTGAGATCCCAATCCTCATTTTGGCTTCTGTTCCAGATTTAGAATCATTGACTGAGTGTACCAGGACTGGCTCACAGGAAACTCAGATTTTCTTCTCAGCTTGGTCACAGACTTTTCTATGAGATCTTAGTCACAACATTATATTGCAATTTCCTAAAAAAAAGTGACACCATGATACTTACCAAACTATCACATTACTTTGAGATTCTTGGGAAAAATATGTTAATAAAAGGAGGTAAGTAAATCAGGAAACATTTTTCATGAAATCAGAATTTGATACAGGAAAATACTAGTTACAAAGAACCCTATAACTTAGCTGACTGATCAGAAATGTCTCCTAAAACTGCCTAATCATTTATTGCTATTGCAAACAGCAATAATTTGCTCTGGCAATTGCCAGTATGAAATATGCCTCACTTTCCATTCCATTTAAATTCTCCCTATTTTGACTTGATTTTGACTCTTTTTCTTGGACTGGAACAGGAAATAGTTTTGAAATCTTGACATTTTCTGCAGAAATTAAATTCTATATTTTAGATTGTTAAATACTATTTCTAATTATTACCAGGGATCATTTTTCATAGTGAAAGAGAAAGCCGACGAGGCACTTGAGAATCCAGTTTCACTCTGGGTTAAAGAGAGATCAGTCTGTCAGTCCCATGTTTTACCTATCTGGTGTGGCCTGATAGCAATCAGTGTATCCCTTGGTTTAGCAAGAAATTATTCTGCTGGTCTCTGTTAACAGGTAGGGATAACACAGAAAAACAGAAAGTGACATTAATTTAATGTAGCATAAAGCTTATACCTAATATCAAACAGCCAGAAATTTGTACCAACCTCTCTCCCCCAAAACATCTAACACACCTTGATTCGTTTCATCATTTTTTTCAGATTAAATAAAAACAGCCACACAACTTTTTTTTTTTTCCTTAGCATTTTGTCAAGTTTCTATAGGTAAAAAAGGTGAGCTATACTCCTGAAGCCACATTTAATATGTTTCCGTTCCTGCAGAGGACCAACTGCAATATATCATTTTGGCTCCTGTCAGCTCACCTAGGCACTTCTAATTTGCTCTGAATAGATATTTCTCAACTCCATTCCTTCAAAGGAAACCCAGGTGGCAAGCTCCTGTCCACCAACTCTCTGGAAAGACAACATGAGCAGATGTTTTCATCTGCTCATAAGGTCAGAAACCTTATTTCCTTTACACCTCCTCCTTTCGTTTGAAGACTGTGTGTATGTGCGGGGATGGGTGAATTTCGTTAGCAGATGGAAGGTCACAGGTGGTTTTGCATAGAAACATAATTAAATTGCATTGATCAAATTAAATGGCTGACAGAGATATGGCCTACTCATCCCACACTGAATGGGACAGATAAAATGCAGCTCCATACTCCGGCTGCAACCATTTTGTTCTTTTGAAAAGGGAAATTAATCTGGAGTGAACTCACTTGATGATCCCTGACTCTGAATCCTTCATCAAAATTATTCCTCCATCAGCTTAGGATGAGAAAACAAATCATTCACAATTAGCAGGCTTGCTTTTTTTTTTTTTTTATTAGCATTTATACCAGTCACAGAGTTGTTGATGGCAGAGAGGACCCCTTTCTCACACTAGATAGAATTGACTCATACATACTTGAGAAGATCATGCTGATCAAAAACAATTAAGGAGGAAGGAGAATTATTAAAGCTGAAGAGAGCTATCTAATTGTGAATACTGAGTAGCATAAGCTTTACCACAGTACGAGGGAACACACTGCAGTTGTTGCTTCATTTGTGTTCCATCTGTGACCTCAATTTACACAAAGCAAAAACCTAAGTATAGTCTAAAAAATCTGGGGATCAGGACTTTGGTGTCTCTTGCTGACGTTTGCAAGGAAATTGCTTTGCCATTTATGTCTCAGATTATAGATCATTAAAATGGAATCAGTAATAAATACCAGTAAAGATCTAATGCAGCAAGGTTTTTGAACATCCACAACTCTGCATGATTTCAAAGTACTGGCTCATTCACAGGAAATACTCAGAGCTCAGTTGAAGGAGGCATCAAATCCTTACAGTTAGATAATTTTGCATCAATCTGACCAGTAAAGTAAAATCAGATATTTGTAGGAGTGGGACTTGTTTCAGTAACTGATGCCTAAATAGAACCACAAACAGAAGTAAATATAAAAATTCCCTGAAGAGCTTTATTCCTGTAACATGGCCCAGTATAAAAGTTTTCCTCAAAAATCACAGAACAGTGCTGTAACTACTCAAGTGTCTTCAGTCAGCCAACCCTGCTTGGAAACCCCATAAGAAGACATACATTATGAGATACTGGGTTCTTCCACTTCCAGATGGAAAAAATGAAAGCAGTTTTTCCTAAGAATTTCATTCCTTGGTCCCTGCATTTTGTCAAATTCAGAAGTAGAACACATTTTAGTACACAAGGTTTAGAATTAAGCTTGCTTTCAATATTTGGAAAAGTTTGAGGCTTTTTATATTCTTCAACATTTCCTTGGGAGAGGTCAAAATGAGTGAAAGAAAAAGAGGTAGATTACAAGCAAGAGATTCACAGAAGTGTACAGCTATTTAAAGCTTTAATATGCAGGGCTATGGATTCTGCAGCAGAATTATTTCAGCTATATTAACTAAATTTTGCCTCAGTGGAGGAAATGTATAAATAAATAGGACACAAAATAAGTTGTGTGTTCTCTCTTAGTGTGAGTCAAAAGGTGTGTCCTTAGTTTCTTTCAACTATTCATGTGTGTGATCAGTGCTTGTCCTGAAACGATGTGTAGTTATTAAAACCTAACTAGAGCATTGTTTTTTGGCATTCTTACTTCAAAAACTAAGTTTTGCACAAAGATAACATGGGATACTGGTGTGGAGTTTTTCATCGTCAAGAAAGAGCATTACAGTTGCTTCTGTGAAAGATATTGTTAGGGGATGAGCCAGTTAAAACCAGCTTGGGGTTTGTTTGTTTGTTTGCTTGTTTTTAAATAATGGTAGATTTGGTTAAAAAAAAAAAAGTGTTAGCTATTGGGGTTCATCTTCCTTGGGTACATACATATATGTAAGGGTTTGTAGGCATACTAGTTTTTCCTAGGATATTCTTAGAAATGTTATGTGACCTCATATAACATTTTACTGTTATGCTATTGCAGCCATTCAGAATCTCCTGGCAAACATTTACTGGAGAGCAGAAGGTTTCCATGTTTTAGTGGAAGAGAATATGACAGCATTTCCCCTCCAGTAGCTGGAAGAATTTCTTCCCTTTTCCCAAGAAAAGAAACACACTCTTCAGAATAATCTTCCACTTGGCATAGCCACAAACACTGAAAACTATCTCATGATATGCCACACAGAGCAAGTCAGTTTATTAAAAAGCTCATGAGGTGAAAGTGACTTGCTCTGGATGTACTCTCCAAGAATATATCTACACAGGCAATTTATTCTGATTCTGAGATAGCGTTAGCAGCCAAGAAATCTTGCTTTCACGTGTATTTTCAAATCTACTTAAATGAAAGTAAAACACATTTAGGCAGTATGAAAGATGGCCTGAGAGACAGTTCACATCATGAAACTGAACTTGCTAAGATATGTGGACGCAAAGGGAGAGGACCAAGGCTTCAGCCTTTGGCAGGGTCCCAAGGAACTGCCCCTCTCGGCTCCTCTCACCTGTGTGAGCATTCCCAGTATAGCTGAGCAAAGCTAAAATGGCAGAGCTGGAAATGGCTTAATCTCAGCTGCCTGCCGGTGTGACAGGCAGGAAGCACTCATCAAGCCATTTACAGCTGAGTGACAGAATTCAGCAGATGCTCCCGCCGTCTCTTCAGTTATTACTGACTTCTAGTTGAGATCCAATAGCAAGGCATTAATGCTTAGTTGATGATGTTAGTGTTGAAGGTAATCAATGCTTTGTTATCCCTGCTGAGGTGAGTTTCTGAGGGGGTATTCCTTCTTGAGAACTCATCTGCCCTGTTCCAGGGGGAGCCACAGACGAAGGATGATGAATGAGGAATACTTATACAGACAGATACTGGTTTCATCTCTGTCATTGCAAGCACCAGTCTCAACTGCAGGGGAACAGACACCAGCAACCATAGTACTTGTTTAAGGTTCATATGTGGTATTAGTTTCTACTGAGGTAATCAAGAAGTTGCTAATAAAAGTCTCCCTGACCCTCAGATTGCCTCCATGTCACAGGATTTCAATACTGAACATTCAACCACATATGTGAGTGGTCGCAGTGTGCAAAGTTCTCAGAAAGCCTTTATGGTAGTGACAAGCCATGCGGGAGTCTTCCAACAAAGCCAGGGCCACGGGCACGAAGACGGCTGTTTTCTATACTGACAAATTTCTCCAGGGTAGAAAGCTAATTTCAGTTTTCAATCCCTTTCTTTTTGCAGAAAGTCCCAGATGCATGTCAAATAGCATAGCAACCATCTTGCACAGCGCACTGCGGTCCATCAGAAGCTAAGCTCAGACTAACGCCTGATCTAGGTCTGTGAGCTGGAACTCCACAGAGGCCTTCAACCCACAAGACAGGCTTTACCTTTGAAGCTGTCCACCTTCCCTGCTATTGTGCAGTTCATTTTGCCTGGAATTGTCTTCAAAGTTAAAGCACGTAGGGAATTGTGATATGCGATAATACAGGAGAGACAGATGTTTATGTGAATGCCATGAATGCAGAACTGACCTGAAAGTTCCAGATACAGCTAATAGTATGCCTTACCATTGCAGGGTTTCCTCCACAGATTCAACAGCAGAAACTTTGTAAGGATCATTTTCAGAACGGGGAAAGTTCTCAAATAATAACACAAGCTAGTCAAACCTCTTTTCCAGTCTGAACTACTATTCAATTCCGCTATATTCACATCCGTTTTCTGATGATGATTAGAAACATTCATCAAGTAGATATTTGCTCACTCTGATGTATAGAAAGCAACATTAATTCCGTATTCAGCAATAAACATGAATATTTATTATTTGCCATTTTGTTACTTTAATCATCTAATAGGGAGATAGGAGCAAAACCATGTGACTTAGCTGTACAGTTGCACACTGCGTATAGAGAATGCTGAAAGGTTATTGATCAAAACTTTTTGATAGTGATACAGTGAATGGCACCATATGCCATTTTATTAAATATGTTCACACAGCTGAAATGAAAACCAGAGCTCCTGACAATGTGGATCACGTTCTCCTGGGTCCATGCTGGCACTGAACTGCAAATGAGTGAACCAACTGGTGATACTGAAATGAAGCCATTCAATGAAAGTAGTCTAGTGTGCTTTGTTTTATTGGGGATCCTTTTGGTAGATTACATGTAGACCTCCGGGGGTATTTCAGGCATTCAAAGGGCACATGTAGCCGTCTAGGGGCATTCAAGGCACCTGCAGCATTCATATATCCACTATAACATGGCACCTATGACAGAGCAACATGCGCCTTTCCAAAACAACAGCTGAAGGCCAAGGAGGAACCTCCTGATAGCTAATGACTCCAGGACTGAGCTGTGACTTTAAATTGAGTTCTTTCTCTATTGCAGTGCTGAAAATGTTTGCATTTCACTCTTGACCAGCAGTACAAAGTTGAGTCTGTTGGAGCTCCTTTGGATCACATCTTACTGTCCAATGTGTTTCTAAACAGCATGAAACACTGTACCCAACAATTTAGAGTTTTATTGTACTATTCACTGTGCAAACAGAAAGGACACACCAGCTCAGGGCATCAGGCAAGTTTATGATGACGAGGCATAACTGACCTCCAGCTGTAAAGTTTGTCCGTGGGTTGGGGCCCAGATTAGGGGTCCATGGCCAGGAACAGGCATAGCTGTGATGGACGCTGTCATTCAGGCAGGGGCCAAGTGCAGGAGCTTCTGCCTGAAATCAGCTCCCATGGTCAGTCATTGCTAAAGCCTCCCCCCAGAGGTGTCTCAGAATAGCTCCCCATGTCACCAGAATGAAGAGGGGCTGTCCCAGCTGTGTGGTGTCTAAGTTGGCTCTGACCTCAGGCAGGCAAACCCCCAAGATGGGAGACGGTGTGCTCAGAGTCCTTACAGAACTGTTACTCACATACAAACAGGCGACTGTTATAAGGAATTCAGCACTTCAGGTTGACCTTTTTATATATCTGCTTCCAGCCCACTGCAAATGTGAAGTACATTACTTTGCAATTGCAGAAGTGTAAGGGTGTGTAAGGAATCAATTAGGAAGAGTCAGCTCAGAAAAGATAATTTATTAAGACATGGTAACTTGGTTATTTGTAATTGTTAGTATGTGTCCTAAAGATTTTTGACTTTCCAAGGGTTAACTACCTTCTAGTGTCTCATTGTCTTCTAATGAGGAAGACAGAGACAAGGGGCTAGCATTTAACTTTCCAGATTTATTGCCTAATTTTCTGAGTATTTTGTAACGGTCAGATTCAACTCAGTTCCCCAAGACAACAAAATGTAAACAGATTGATTTTATTTCATGAAAATCTATTATTGGAAATTACCTCTGCAGAAGTACATCTTTTTTTGGAAAAAAAATTCAAAATTAGCAGGGTATCTTTTATATTTTTGCAGTTTTTCATGCATTGACTATTATAACTTCAGGCTACAGACTGGATAAAAATTAGTCTAGTGGTCTGACCCCATGTGAAAGAATATTTCATCTAAAACTGGGGGAAAAAAAAGAGGAAGACTAAATAAATTGATTTATTTGGAAAAAAAAAGTCCCTAGTCCTGGAAAAAAGTGATTAAATTATTTCTCAAAAACGTAACTCAAATCAATATTGAATAAATGTTTTTTAGAATCACAACTTGTATTTTCACTTTTATCCAAAATAAATGTCACAAACTTTCCAAGTCCATTATTATGCTGAACTCTCTATAACAATGGTGTGGTTTAGTCTGTGATACATGTTGGCCTTTGTAAGTTGCTTGCTGTTTAGGGCATTTTCCTTTGATTAATTTTAGTAACTATTTTGATAAGTGCTACGAAATGTAGGTACCATGATCCCAGAAGTCAGAGATTTCTGATTTTTACCCTATTTCTGTCACTGACTTCTTTTGAGACTGAAGTCCTCAATGTTTCAATGCCTTCCATTTCATTCCTCTAAAATAAGACTGAATTATTTTAAATCTATAGTGATGAAATAATGAATGCTTACACAGAGATTTGAGAATATAAAGTACTCTATAAATACCAAGCATTATTATTACCAGCCTATAGTGGAAGAATGCAGTCCTGGAAGGAAACCAACAATGAATTCAAAGCTGAGGGTTTAATACTAATGATTTCAGTGAAAAGAACAAATTTAGCCTGAGATGTGTGCATTGTAGAAACACATTTTTTACAGACCTCAGACCAATTTAAAATGTTTCCATGTCACACAAATCCCATCAAAAGCATAACTATTTTATGCTTTAAAAATAAGCAACGGAACTGTTTCAAAGTGCTTGCAGGTCACAAATGATATGGGGTTCTAAACAAAGCTTCTATTTCATTTTATTGGGCGGAAAAAATTCAGAACATAAGATTCTAGCTCTAAAAAAAGGAAGGAGATGATGTTTGTATTTGGATGTCTAGTTAGAGCTTTGCACAGAACGTCTTGGGTATTTACCAGGATAGGGCTTGCTGCACTGTAATCCCCCAGTTAACATTGCCTCATGCAGCATACACTTATAGGTACAGGCACAGTGGAATAACAGCTGCCTCCCCAACATCTTCGATGTCACAGGTACAGGATACTTGTATCCTGGTACAGTATGGTAGTCCATACTTGACCTGCGGTGTCTGTGACACTTAACAACACCGATCATGGCTGAACATTCAGGAGATAAAAGCCTGATTTGCTGTCTGACTTTAAGCATATCTTTCCCTTTCTTTTTCTCTTTTCTTCATTGGATCCTTCTTGGACAAGCACTACTGTGGAGCAGGTAATGTCATTATTTTATGTACTTATGCTTTTCCATACAGAAGGGCCCAATTTCAGTCTACTGTGACCTCTGCGATAGTTGTAAGGCCAGAAAAATAGTATTTTGTTCAAATTATATTTTATTATTAAATCTTCATTTTTATTGAGATTGACTTGCAACACAGAGAAAGAGCTTAACAGCTTAAATCCAATAGGGTTGCTGACTTCTAAGCAACGAAATCTAGAGCTGCGATCCCATTTCTCCACTTGTGCCATCTAAGTCAGGAAGCATAAACTAATGAAGCACTATCTGAAAGCCTTATGAACCTGGGATTCTGTTGCTGTAGGTGTCCAAAACTGATCTAGCCTGAGCAGCTCTGAGTAGGGCAGCCCTGTATTTATTATTTTCAGGGGGAAAGGAGTTACTTCCATTGTTATTAGAGACCTGTGCAAACTCAATTTTTCTAATGAAGCTTGTAATTTTGAAATCCCTGCTAGAACGCACAGCAAAAAACAGGCAGAAGTCTTGGACTTATAGCAGTGCACTAAGCAAATGAAGTATGATGACTCTAGGAGCAGGGAGTGTATTGGGTACGGGATTTCTGGGGCAGCAGGAGGCTGGCGTTTTTTTCAGAAGCAGGGAGGGGTAAAATGTGTGAGTATAGGCATGTAGTAGTGCTCCTCCCAGCTCTTTGCCATACCACATTAAGACATTTCATTTTATTTAGCTGTAGGAAGAAAATCCAGTTCTAGGGTGCCAGGGGTTGTAATCTGGAGAATTAATCTCAGCTCAGGAAAAAGTATGGAGGTTCTAGGTTAGAAAAAGAGGAAAGCTCAGGAGGGAGATGTGGAGTACTTTAGCTGGAAGTTTGAAAGTGGGCAAATGACTCAGACTAATCCATCCTGTGAAGAGCACTCAGGGTAGGAGGGTTTATTGGATTAATATACCTGCAACCATATTTCACCTGCTCATCACTCGGACATTCTTTGGGGAGTGGATATGTGAATGTTTTCTATAAGATTAACATCTTTCAGAATAGATCTGAACTCAGTCCCTCATTCCCCGGGCTGTGAAGAAAGCCTTTTCATATGAAAGAATTCTTGTAGGAACCTGCTGCTATTGAGGAAGGTTAGGATTTATATCTCACAGTCCTTAAAACCTTCTAGAGAAACAGGATTTCATAGACATTCAAGCATTTCCTGCTGGCTAACCTGGGATTGTTTCTGTGATGTCCTAGTTTGACTGGATTTTATCATGATGTAGCTGTACACAGCCTAAGTGAGCAACAAGATTTTAAGATTCCACTTTTGGGGTCCAGAACATGAGTACATTGAGTCAGGGTCTTGACAGTTCCAGGGGCTGAATGTGCATCTCCAAAATCCTGTTGCAGCCTTACACACCAGACATCTTCCCTCTCAAAGACCCTTTTGCAGTATAAACAGTAATAACATCAGAGAAAAATAGATTTTTAACAACTTGTTATGTGTTTCTGATCCACATCATGATAAGAAGTGTAGATAAGGTGTTATTTTAAAATAAATAATTGCATGTTTTTTAATCTTACAGAGTACTGTTATACTCTAAAGAGCAGAAATATTAATCGAAATAGGAACTGGTTGGAAATTTCCAGCAAGCACTGAAATGTTTTCACTTCTCATGGAATAATTAAGTGTCTTCTGAAACAAAGGCTTGAACCATGACTATCCATAATTCCTGGTACTATAATCACTAGGATATATAAGCAATTTTGCACCCTTCTTTTCTTACTCTCTGGGGCTCAATTAATTAATATTTATACAGAATGGAACAACTCTAGCAGAGGGATTGAAAAAAACTTTCATAATAACAAATGTGTTTGAAGGTAATGTATTCAGCTTGTTTGTGTGGAAATGAAGATCAAATAGGTGTTCAAAAACAGGCATAAGAGAGACAGAATTTGCACTAAACTAAGTGGTATAATCACTATTAGCAATTCTGCAGCATGGCTCTCTCAATTAAGGCTTTTTTTTCATGAAACCTAGGCTGTAATTAATGGTACAGTAAATCTAGATTTTAACCTTCCTAGTGCCAGATTAAAGTCAACCTGCATAAAAAGTCATCTGACCTCCATTTTTTGATTTTGCCACTGCAAAATCAGCATAAAACCCCTTGATCCTGTCTGATGGACAGGCAGCAATGCGGTTGTCTGCCTACACCTGATCCAGACACATCACATTTTTTCAGCTAAGTGATGCAGCAAAACACAGATCCAGTATTTAGTGATCACTGATATACCAGCTGTCATGAAATTTTGAAATCTCAGAAATGCTCATGGGATAGTAGAAGGACTAGCCACCCATCCTCAGAATGTACTGAAATGTTGAGACCCTCAAGGAAATAGAAGATTGCCCTTACATTGCTGGTTATCCTTAGGGTGTTAGCAGGATAACTGACAATTCCTACTCTATTCTTCCAACAATACAATCCTTTCTATCTCCTGTGTTAAAGCACTAATGGTATAGGATTCTTTTTGACAGAGTTTGGTTTAAAATTGATTTGTTACTTACATTGTACCAACAGTGTTGATAAGCATGTTGCCATCAATAATGTCTTTTTCTGAAGGCTGTCTCAAGGTTTCACATACATCTTACTCTAACCAGTTTTTTCAATAAGTGCTGGACACAAAATGAAACATCTAGGTTCTTGAAAATATTATGTTAGCAAAATGTACTTCTTGGCAAAGATAACTTGGGTATCATCAATGGACATATAACAGACAGCAGAGCTGTTTCTACATCATTATGGTATGGGGTGCCTTTGAATGTATAACTGAAAAAAAAGAAAGAAAAGTTAAGAAGGCCTTTTATGCCTGGAAGTCCTTTATTTCGTCTCTTACTTGGCTTCCAAAAATGTATGTATTTTAAAACTCACAAAATGCAGAAATTTTTGCTGCTGGAGATTCAAACAGGCCAAAATCCATTACACCAATTTATATGTGTCAGGCAAAAATAAGTTTTTAGAGAATAAGAGGGGCATTTTCAAGCCTTATCCTGAATTGTCACCTTTGTCAGATCTGTAGAGACCATAAGGAAAAGCTCCAAATTGAAGAAAGACCTTTAGCACATAGTCCCACTGTATGTTTCTTCCAGGAAGCCAAGAAGGCTTAAAAGAACTGTTGAATCAAGCTCAGAGTCATGATAAGGAAAGAAAAAATTATTAAAGATCAAAAAGAATGAAATATGTTCCTTATTGAGGAACCCAAGGACTAGCTATTGCTGCTGTTGAACCTGGTGTTCCTGACAGTGGCAGCTAGAGTACCACCTAAAAAAACAGAATTGCTCTTTTTGTGCAGCTAAATAATTTGAAAGAAGGAAAATAAGTACCTCTACTAATGTTTTACCTCAGAAATGCTTCCAAAATGTTACAGCTGAATTCAGTAATCTCCTCAACAAGCAGGAATTCAAAGCCTGAATATCTGTAACCTTTAACTTTGAATCTTTTAATTATGCTTTTACGTCCAGCTATTTATCAGATCTACACATTCCCTGATACAGACTAACATTCCTGGAGGTTTGTAGGGCCACTTCAAGAAAAGTACTTTTTGTGACTGTTAGAGAGGTCTATCTGTCTTGGTTTATTTCACAAGCCCATCCCACAGCAAGAGTACTTGCTGGGTTAGTAATTTTAACAATAAGCAAAGAGGCACCTCCAGGCTTTAGACAGGATGAAATATACTGTGCCTTCTGTATAAAAAGCCCCAAAACTTTGCAGCACTAAAGAAATGTTGAGGCCAGAAAGTTGCTGACACTTCTCTCAAGCATGTTGAATATCAAGCCTTGCATCAGACCAAGGTTTGTTTCCTGACTCTCCTCCTGATGGAATAGTAAAAAAATATTTGAGACCAGATGCAACACCTTCTAGCTCAGAATGTGTAAATTTCTCTGTGCAAGGGTGTCTTGACATAGACTACATTGTGTAATGGCATATAATTTACTGTGTGTAACTGTCCAACTCTAATCCTTCATTCATGACAGCATGGCTCACAAGATCAGCCCTTTTGGTTCCTAACCCTCCCTTGTAGCTATCCACAGCTGTGTGTGTGTGAAGTGGAAAGCAATACTTTTCTGCTTTTCCACTATTCTCTCTCCCTCCTCTCCTCCCACAATCAGAATAGCACTCCCGATTGTACCTTTCCTCTGCCTGAAACTGCCTCACCAGCGGCAATGCTCATCTATGTCTTTGCTTCACTCATCTTTCTGTCCCTACTCACGTATTTTTTCCATTTGTAAATGTATGAGTGTGGAAAGGGTGTTTCTTTGTTCCATCCATTCCTGCTGCCCTACACCTACGATCCTCCAATTCCTCCTCAATCTATGTAATGACAAAAGGGAAGAAATGGAGTATGTCATTGAGGAGCAGCTGCTTTCCCCCTCCTTCCCACATGTCAGGGAAAGTGGCATTAACATTAACTCTGTGGATGCATTTTTGTTCCAAATTCCTGGTCTCCAATGTTTCCACCTTCCATGGTGCCCCATGGATTATCGCCATGATCAAGGCCTCTGTGCAGTTCTCTTCCCCTCCTTCTGCTTTCAAACACATGCTGGGATTTGAGTAATCTCTGCCCTGTTTTTGTTTCCACCATTGATTCTTACTGTTTGGAAGCTCACTTCAGCTGCCTGGAACATGGCATGACTGAGTTGGATAAGGAATAGGAGTGGAAGTGAGTAGGAGGAGATGAAGGTCAGGAGTACACCCTCATGCCTTGCTCTGCCACCCACTCCCTCTGCCTATGCCTTATGTGCTCCTGATCTGCTCAAGATGTCCCACCTGAACTCTTGGTCTGCTTCCCAGCTCCTTGCTCATGGGCTGTGCTCAGCAGGGCCACAGAGAAGCGTTAGGGAATTTGGAGCTTGGCAGACTGTTTATGCGGTAACCCCATGAAGTGAAAAACCCCACAAGCTAAGGCTGACAGAGACTAGTTTTTTACTAAATCCCGTGGAGAATGCATGTGCAGCTACGAAACTTGCTGTGTGGGCGCTGCGCCTGAGCTGCCTCACAGGACGGATTGCTGCAGAGGGTAGGATGTAGCAGGGTGATGCCTGGCAGGTGCAGACTGCTGGTGTTCGGCAGGCTGAACTTGATGCTGGAAAGCAGGACTGCACTCAGGACCGCTAGCCTGAACCTTCAGAGCTCCTGGTGGCAGGCAGGGGCCCATCATCTCTATGTGGGGCTGCACAGGGCCACCGAAAGATGGTTTACACAGCCCAGGACACCAACTGGGTATGGTGGACAGAGCATATGGGTGCTTCACCCCTGGGGATGGAGGACTGAGGTTGGAGGCCCTAGTGGCTGCTGCAGTGGGAAAGGCTAGAAGCTGGTGACTCCTGAGGAGGCTGGTTATACTGGAACAAAAATTGCCCAGAAATGTTGTAAACCCTCTGGTCTTGGAGACTTTTAAGATTTGACTGGACAAGGCCTTGACCTATTAGATCTGTTTTGAGCAGGAAGTTGGACTAGGTGACCTCCAGAGGGCCTTTCCAACCTAAATTATTCTGTGTTTCTATGCAGAAAGATATATTAATTTTCTAAACCATTCCACACTGGTGGTGAAAGGTATCTTGGGAACTTTCTGTATGAAAGGGGTAATATAAATCTAACAGATTATTATTATTGTTATTATTATTATTACCAGTATTAATTTTGTATGAGAGGAAACCTCTGGTAAATACATAGATAGAACAGGGAGTCCATTTGCCATGCAGAAACCTCATGCAAATACAAGCCTGTGTGCAGAAGCATAAAGAAGAAATATTATTGCAAAAATAAAAATCTGACAGTAACATGCTGCTGCCAAACTGCCACCTCTCTCCATGAATTAATCTTTCATTTCATCTCTGGATTTACCATAGCTGTTGTGTTGGGAATACGCTTATGATTGAATTGAGATCCTTTTACTCTCATTCCTCATACTACAACATAATAAACACTTTTATTGCCCAAGTTTCCTCAGTGTGTATATTATTAGGAATCACAGAATTTGTCTTATATCTGACTGCAGGAAATCAATAAGAAGAAACATCTTTTAAAAGTACAGGGGCCTGGAGGATTTTCACACAACCAACCAATGAATATATTAAGTGCTGTCACAATAAATAAATAAATAAATAAAATCCACGAATATCTGCCAGTCTCTAGTGCCTTAGAAATGAAAATTACCGCATTTTCACTTTTATGTTCTCTCCAAATATTTTCTTAGAATAACTTGACTCTTACGGCATTAGAAAAGCTTTGATTAGCTACTGATACTGACTGATAGGAAGAACTGTTTGAATCAAACAGAAATAGGAGCTTGGAGATACTTCTGCAAAAACAGCATGGTTTTAATGTCGAGAAAAAACTTCTTCTAGCCCAGTTTTTGAAAGAGTGTAAATCATTGTCCTAGGATTTTAGCCACAAATTATGTGGTATTTTGAAAAGAAGAGTCAGTTCTTTGTACTCTTCAAGTTCCTCTAGACACTGTTAAAATTTTAGTCCATGAGTGGGAAACTGCAGCAGCTGGACTTGTTGTTTTCTTCAATATTAAGTTTATTAGTATCTTCATTTTTCCCTAAATTATATTAGACTGCCAAGAAATTGCAGTATCTTTCTTTATCCTACTTATCTTGCTTATTCAATGTATAACATGTCTTCCAATTTACTAGCCCAAATGACTACTCCTTTCCTCCTTTCCCCTCCTTTCTGCTCCTTAGAATTCTTATTGGTATGTTTGTACAGTTTGGAAATGAAATTCTGGTTTTTGTTTTTGTTCTGTGTTACATGTTTAGTACTCTGAATGAAATAATCATTTTAAAGAATCATGAAAATCAAAACGCTTTCTTTAGAAAATGTCAGGATGAGGAAGTCAGGTGCTGACAAATGATGAGAAATAAATACTTGTACGTCTCCTAAAAAATTGTCTGTTTGTGTCTCTGAAAGTAAGAGAGAGAAGAGAGATGCTATTTGATTTGGTCTCTATGGCTTATGTATTAAATCTGACAGGCTGAGATTTCCAGTAAAATGTAGTCATGGAAGGGAGTTGTGATGTAGATTCAGTAGGTGAAATTATGTCTAGGGTGAAATTAAGCCTGGAGCTGACATTATTCTTCATAAAAGAATGATGCTAGAAGTTGTAAAAAGTTACTGTCCCTGGATCATACTTGCTGTCCCAGCACTGCTTCCTTGACAGATCTGTCTGCCCCTGCAGAAGCATGGTGCTGCAGCGCCAAAGACAATCCTGTGAATGAACCTTAACCAGCTGCAGTATTGTTTAGTTTTAATGATAATAGGTCTAGGCTAATCCAGCACATTGGGACTGAAGGCAGGGTAACGAATGTTTGCACCAGACATTTGTTTGAAATGTCTTGAGAGAGGCAGGGTTAGACTGGCATAGGGAAAACAAGTGTTGGACAGCTTTTTCCTCCATTGGCTATGGATTGGAAGTTTGTTTACATCCAAAACACTGCTATTATGTTTGCAGCTTTTTCTTCTTTTTATTTTTTTTTTCATCACAGTTTTCATTTTTTTGTAATCAGCTAATGCTCCTCGATGAGTGATTTATGTCAGCAACTTGCCAATGGTTTGCTTATAAATCTGGGACCATTGTTTTTCTATATTTGCTGCTCTAGTTAAGTATCTGTTCAGTTCTGTCCCACAGTTTATTTCTCTTTCCTTTTTTAAAATCTGAGTTTCCTGAAAAATCTTTCTGTCATTCTTCAAAGTCAATTTCTCATTATGTTGTAGCAAAATTGCCCTGCTTGGGTGTGGACCCCAAGATTAAGCATTTTCTTTATTCAGCTTCAAAAAATCTCCCTTTAACCCTTAAATGTGGATTATTTTCCTGTGAACGCACTTATTTATCATGATATTTGGCTATTTGATTGGAAGTGCTCAATGGCAAATGCAAACATGCATATCCACAGCATAGATAATAACATGTCATAGACAACTCAAAAGTCTATTAATTTCACACACATATTGCATCTCTTACCAAATTTCCCTTTGAGAAAAAACAACCCAAAACACAGCAG
This sequence comes from Pluvialis apricaria, assembly GCA_017639485.1. Classification (NCBI taxonomy): domain Eukaryota; kingdom Metazoa; phylum Chordata; class Aves; order Charadriiformes; family Charadriidae; genus Pluvialis; species Pluvialis apricaria. Next base: position 23,499,698 of record CM030012.1, on the reverse strand, counting down.
TTCCTGACGTTGAAATAAAACTTCTCATAACTAAAACCATTTACAAAGGGAGACTAAAATTACCATCTATAAAGGCTTTGATGTAAAATAAATATTGGTCTGAAAGGCACCTTATTCAGATAGGTTGGAGGCTGGGGAGAGAAAAAATAAAAGAAAGAATTAAAACATAAGTGAACAGCAAACAGCAACAGAAAAGCTATTTAAATGCATAGTACAGCACCTTTTCATCCCCTGGCTCTTCTGTAATGTGAATGGTTTGTCTTATGTGGCTTGGGAACATTCTACTCTTGCAGTTAATTAGTGCATTAATATACTTAAAATGTTTAGAGGGGAGGATGGGGAAGCTGCTTGAAATTATTTCCAAGCAGGTCTTTCGGTTCAGATGCTCTGTTCTCTTTCCAAGCTCCATCTCTCCTGTTCATTCTTACTCTCCTCAATGTGTGTCTTTGCTGAGCATGCAGAAGGAAGAGAAGATGTGGATTTATAGCACACTTAGTTCTCAAGCAAGTGGGGATCGATATTCAGGACACAAGGCCTGCCCTACCCTGATAACCGTAAACCTCCCATCTATCACTGGACACCTCAGGGAAACTCACAAATCATCCTTGGTCACCCCCTCCTGGATTCTTCCCCATTCTTTGTTTAAGCTTATCTTTGTGACTCTTCCTTTGCTGTTCTGTTTCTTAGGTCTGAATGAGAAACGAGGAGAAAAAAAGGGCTAAGGAGACTGTTTCTTCCTTCAGTGAGTCTGGTAACACTTCAGTATGCTTTGAGAAGTCTCAATGGTTGGTTGATTACCTCTTTGCAGGAGGCCAATATTTTCAGCCATGACTGGGTAAAACTGGTTAGTTTGCCCTAATGATCCAGGAGCAGGACTAATGTGTCCAAACTGTCTTTTGATCCCAATGGCAAATTTCCAGTGTGATACAGCAGTCATTACTGGAACTAAAGGCTGTAGCTGCACGTGTGAGGGCAATACTGGCAGACAGAAACAAAGCCTTCCGCTCCAGATGGAGTGGGGGTGCAAAAGAACTTCCAAAGGATGGAGTGGGCTCCACAACGAATGCTAGAACAAGTGTTTGAAAATAACATGTTCATCAAGTTCCAGCTTTTGGCCTAGAGCTAAACCCCAAAACATTCATGGAACTGCATTGAGCAGCAGCTAATTAAGTTAAAGGAAGCCAAAAGCCAAGTAACAAGGCAGCAGAAGCAGTGACATTGGCAGCTGGGGCCCGGACCCACAATACACCAGTAGACAAAGTAGGAACACCCACCTGGAGATGGAAGCCAGGGTTACAAACAGTCCAGTGAAGCCCCAGCAAGTGCATAATGAAGAGGCAGGTTGGAAGTCAAGCCAAGTTAGGGTTTCTGCCAGCACCTTTCCAGCTCCACTTCACCTGAAGCTCTAGATTTGTCTTACTCCTAGCCCTAAATCTAACTCTAAAGCTAACCAGAGTGATTTCCTAAAGAAGCAAGTTGTCAATAGTGAATTTTGTGCTACCTGCCCTTCTAGCAGCCTCTTTGCAGCACCACTCCACCTGGAATTCTAGGCTTTGTCTCTCTCCTAACCCCAAACCTTATCCCAAATTTAGCTGTGGGCTGAGACTTAAGCCACAAGACAAGCCATGACCCAGAAATTGTTGGGGAGAATTCTTGATGCAGTCTAATCCTTCCTTTGGCAGCTGCCCTGCAGCCCAACCACATGGGCCCTGCAGCCCAACCACAGCTTTTGGCTTTATCTCTCTACTAATGCTAAAGTTAACTCCAAGGCTTCAAGTGAGCTGAGGCTTGGTCCAAAACCCCCTTCCACAAGCTAGGGGAAGAAGTTGTCAGAGAGTTCTTGGTACAGCTCACCCTTCTTCTGGCATCTGTTTCTCAGTCTCACTGTACCTGCAGCTCTAGGCTTTGCCCCTCTCTGTCCCCTGGGCCTAACCCTAAAGTTAACCCTAACCCTAAGGCTCAGAGTGGGCTGAAACTTAGCCTGAGACCCCTTTCCATACCCTTGAGGAAGCAGCTGTCAGGAAAGAATTTTGGTGCAGCCCACTCTTTCTTTTTTGGTTCCACCTCCACCTGGACCTGTAGACTTTGTCTCCCTGCTCACTGCTCCCTAGACAGTTTTTATGACTTTCAGGAACTAGTCGCACTCATCCTTTTAACCATTCTCTTGATTTTATTCAGCATTTGTCCAACACAATTTTTGTTCTGTTACTCAGATAGGTATCAAGTATATCAGAGTGTAACAGTTACCTAAGAGCCCACATCTGTTCTGCCGTCTTACTCTTTACTGCCCTTCTGTTCTCTACCTATTTTATCATGCATTGTTCTGATGGATATCATTTATCAATGATGCATTTTTATTTCATGCATTATCTTTGTCCCTTTATCAAACGTGTATGCAAATTGATCATCACTCTATTTCATCAAAGTGAAATTGCCTTCAGAGCAATTTTTTTTTTCTTTTTCTCTATGCAATTCCACAGATGGTTTAAGTAATCACATGTTAATTCTACTGTGAGACTGCAACTACCTTACTCATTACTTTATTATCTAGCCACTCAATATTACTTCACTTACATAGCTACAATAGTCACATTTTAGATATTCCTGGTCTTCTTAGCACCATTTTAGTCATATCTTGTTCTTGAGCATTGTTGTTCCAGGAACATTAGTTCAGATCAGGTAAGAGCTGAAATATGGTACCTAGTGCCATGTTAATATAAAGAGAAAGTAAGACTTAAGTCAGAAATATCAGCATCCCTGATCATATTTTATTCATGTAAAGTCAATCAGACTTCTACCATTCCATCTCTAGCCAAGAAAATGCCAGATTGCTTGCAAGTGTCTCAGGCAGAGGCCTGGCCACAGGCAATGTCTGATTGTGCTTGACAACGACATGACTCCAATGCAGCCCATTTCCTGCATCAATGTTGTGGGGTAATTTTCTGTTAGTTGCTTATGATTATTTCAAAACAGTAATTCTACATTGAATACACTCAATTTGCCTTAATTTTAAAAGCTTGAGAGATGAAATTGTTAGCAGGTTACTGTGAGGGTGTGTGGAAAGCAGAAGCGTGTTACTAAACCAGTGAATATCACTTGCAGTGTCAATGGACTTAATATACATGCATAAGTATTTGCACATTTTGATACAGAGATCAGTATTTGATCCAAGGAAACTTAAGCCTTGGATCTTAAGTATGGATTTGCTTGTGTAGATATGGCCCTAGTGTGATGTTGCAGTCCAGATTCTTAAAGCCTTATTGCTTAGATACAGGTGCTTATGTGAGTAACTGACCATCAACTAAACCAAAGAAGTTTCTTTCCGTAATTTTTATGATTAAAAGCTTCAATCTGTGAACTTTAAAGGTCATGATAACAGAAGATATATTAAATAGATCTTCTTTAATTTTATTTCATTCTGTAGAAGCTAATAATTAGTAAATTATTCTGGTAACTGCCTTCCGATTTGCAAATTCAGAGGTAGCAATATTTCAGGAATCCATCAACATGAAAGGCTTTTCACAAACATATTCTTTTACTTCTCTGGGCTAAAGGCCTCTTAATAAAATCCTTATATGCTTTTACCATAATTGCTAAAGTTCAGAAAGTTCTTCTCATTTACTCCTCTGTCCCCAGGATCTGTCTTGGTAGTAAGGGTTTTCTTATTACTTGCAGGTGCCATTATAGGGTGAATTCAGTGCTCTTCGAATTCTGGCTTTGGTCCTGAGACACTAAGTGAGGAAGCTTTTATCTCTCTGAAAATCAAAACTATTATAGTTTATTTTGGTAATTTCTGTAACTATCTCCTAGCAAGCCTCTGTATAGTCTGTGCCTTGTCTATTTAAGGAAAATGAACCAGTATTGGTTCAGACTGGTTTTTAAATCCTCGTGCACTCTATTCACATTTTGAGGTCTCCCCTATACAGCTACTCAGGAAAAAAAATGAGCTTTTAAAAACTACTTATTACCATTTTTCTTCGTAAGCCACATAACTCATAGTTACTTGATAAAAAAGATCACTAGTTACAGTTAGAATCAGTTATTCTGGAGGCTTTTCACCCACCAGAAAATTTCTTTCTCTAACATATCAAGTTGAATTGGTGTAGCTCAGTTTATCAGGTTTCTGGAAATTATAACATTTAGCATTCTATTTCTTCAATACTTTTAATCAGCTTTAATAAAGTTCAGACATTCTCAAACTTTTGTTTGGTGCCTTTCTTAGTGAGTCAAAACAAGTGCTGATTATGAGAGATGCAAGGTCATGTTGTCCTGGATTTTCTATATAATTTTTACTTAATTAGTCTCCTTAAAAACTGAAAAACAAATGAAATTCCCTACGAGGAGTATTAATTGCTAACCTTCATGCCCATAACTAGAAAAATGGAAAAATTTGTTCAGAAGGAAAAGGAGGTTCCTCACAGAAATTTGGATAATACTCATAATCTTTCTGCCGCAAGTCTAGGTGATATTCACCAGCTTTAAACAGGGAGAAGAACAGAAGGAAGATATGTGGTGAGTTTGCCAAGACATGCAATAACCATACAGACAAATAATAAATAGCAGAAAATGCCCCACAGTTAAAACTGCACTCCATGTCCACTTGATGATGGATAATGAATGGGACAAGCCAGGGGGCCCTTATTTCTCAACATCTTCACCAGTGGCCTGTGTGATGACACAGATTGCTCCTCAACAAATTTCTTAATCATACTAAATTAAGGGGAGTGGCTGACACAACAAATAGCAGAGCTTCAGACCAGAGGGATCTTGAGACATTAGTGTCTCAAGGCATTAGGCCAGCAGAAAATCCACAAAGTTCAAGAGAGAGTGAAAAGTTCCGTATGCAAGGCAGAAAAAACCCCCATGTATTGATGGTACTGGTTGGGATGCAACTGACGGAGTAGCAGCCCACAGAAAAGGACCCAGGTGTTAAGGCGCACACCAAGTCGAATATCAACTAACAGTGTGCTTCCACTATGACTAAGGCAACCACAGCTGTGGAAATATTAGGCGAAATGTGACTAGCAGAACAAAGGAATATATTATTCCCCTCTGCTTAGTGGTCATGAGGTCACATCTAGGATAACCTAACCAGTATTTGTTTCCCTAGTTCAAGAAAAATATTGAGAAACTGGGCAAGGTTCAGCAGAAGCTTACTAAGACATTCAAGATCTAAGGGAATATGACAAATCAGGAGCAAACTGCACTTCTTTAATCTGGCAAAGAGATATCTACAGTATCTATAAGTATCTGAACGTGCATGACAAAGTTGATGGAGGCAAATTCTTTTTTAGAATCAGACAATGTAATGCAGCACTGGAAAGGGTTCCTCAAAAAGGATGGTGGAGCCTCTATCCCCAAAGCTTTTCTAGACCTGCCTAGACAAGGCCATGGCTGATTTATTCTAGTGTTGGCAGTAGTCACACTTTGAGTGGAAGGTTGGAAAAGAGGTTTACAGAGGTCCCTTCCAATCAGCATTTCTATGATTTTATGGATTGATCAGATAACTTTGCTTATGAGAAACGCACATTTTTAAATGGATAACATGTAAACTATACTAAATGACTTCTAAAACTGCAAGTCAGTTCATTTGTATTGGACTTAAAGTAATTAGGATTCTTCAGAAAGAATTTATAAAATATCAATGCGCTTATTTGCATTTTGCTGTACTTAGTAAAAATTATTAAAACATTTCAAAACCCAGCCTGAAATTTAAAGAAGGCGGCACTCTTTTTCCACACAAATGTATATTCCATCTGTAGTATTTCCAAGGTTTAAACTTAATGCCCTGGAAGAAAAATGATCTGTGTGATCAGAAAAAGGTTCCATGCTATAGTTTCTCTCGATTAAGATTTCAGGTTGGACATTCAAATGGCACTTAGGTAACTAACTCCTATTGACTTTCAGTGAAAGGGAAGTGTCTAAATGCTAGACCTCCCTTTGAAATTCTAGCATGGGGTTCAGTTTCAGAATGCCGGAGCTCATTTTTTCAACATACTTGTAAGTCTAAGAAGGCATTTTAGATATATTCTCCTTTGAAAAGTAATTGTAAAAAGATATTAAAGAACATTGGAACCATGCTGAGCCAGAGGAAGAAGTCCTAAAGAGCTATTCTTTTGACTCCTCCTAAAGAGACTGAAAAAGATATAGAATGATAGAAAAGAAACTTTGATTTTCCACCTGCTGGCCTCAGAAGAGAGGAAAAGAGATTTATTTCCCCTGAAACTACTGACAGATTCACTCTTGTAAGCCTCTGGGAACAGAAGTAAAAAAGATTGTGTGTGGTTTAATGCTGCTTCTTCTTAGATTCTGGGAATTAAAATCCTGGGTTTTTTTTCTTTCTCTGAAACTTGAGGAAGGTATGCACAGTTTACGTGTTTGTTCTTTCTATGATAAAGAAATTTCTTGTACATCTACTGTCTGGATATCATGGCACTAAGTCCAAAATCTTTCAAAACTTCCTCTCTCCTCCCCCATTGTCTTCAAACTGTCTTTCATATTTCATCCACTTCTGCGACCCATATGTAACTATGTTGCAGGGTCCTGCACCTGGTTCGGGGAAACCCCAGTATCAGTACAGGCTGGGGGATGAAGGGGTTCAGAGCAGCACTGCCAAGAAGTACTCAGGGGTACTGGTGGGTGAAAAGCTGGACAAGAGCCCACAATGTGCACTTGCAGCCCAGAAAGACAACTGCATCCTGGGCTGCATCAAAAAAAGCATGGCTAGCAGGTTGAGGGAGGTGATTCTGCCCCTCTGCTCCATTCTGGTGAGACCTCACCTGGAGTAGTATGTCCAGCTCTGTAGCCCTCAGCACAGGAAAGACATGGACCTGTTGGAGTGGGTCAGGAGTAGGGCCACAAAATGATCAGAGGGATGGAACACCTCTTCTATGAGGACAGGCTAAGAGAGTTGAAGTTGTCCAGCCTGGAGAAAAGAAGAATCCAGGAAGACCTTATTGTGGCTTTTCAGTTGTCAGAGGGGGCTTATAAGAAAGATGAGGACAGACTTTTTAACAGGGCCTGTAGTGATAGGACAAGGGGTAATGGTTTTAAACTAAAAGAGGGAAGATTCAGACTAGATACAAGGAAGAGATTTTTTACAATGAGGGTGGTGAAACACTGGAACAGATTGCCCAGAGAGGTGGTAGATGCCCCATCCCTGGAAACAATCAAGGTCAGGTCGGATGAGGCTCTGAGCAACCTGATCGAGTGGAAGATGTCCCTACTCATTGCAGAAGGGTTGGACTAGATGACCTTTAAAGGTCCCTTCCAACCCAAACTACTCTATGATTCTATGACTCTGTGATTCTATGATACTAAGAAACAGAATCCTCACAAGAACATTAATTCATAAGATTAAGCACAGTCTTGACTGAAAATACCAAATATTAAACCTTCATTTGTGCAAATAAAATACTGATACTTGTCTTAATTAAATTCTGAGTTCTAGTTTCCTAAACAGGAGCTTTCCTGTCATCATTTTTCTAAATACTGTTTCAGAATAGTATCAGAAAAGTGCATGCAAAACTGGACATGCATTCATAGATACAGTGCTTGATAGTTTAAAAAAAACAGATAATTTCAATATCTTCTTTTACCAGGCAATGTGCAGATTGGAATGCTGTTCCTGCCTGCATTATTTTGAATTTTTGGTGTTCAACAATCATCCTTATACTTCTGGTACCTGTTTTGTGGAATGCAGCCCTCACATTCTCTGATTGAGTAACTTATTAGTAAAAAAAGAAAACCTTTTTCCGTGAGTTTTTTGCAGAGATTGAGTGTGTGTGAAAATGAAAGATGAAGAGAGAGGGGTTATGTAAATAATTAACCTTTGAAAATAACTCTTGCTCTTGGAGTGTGCATATCAATATGATATAATTACCAGATTTTATTCACTGTTGGCTGAAGATCGCCATAGGTAATTTAAACACTGAGCTCACATTTGCATAATGTACAGGCAGCAGGTTCTTTCAAATCCTCCCTGAAAGGAGGCCAACATATCTGTGTATCTACCTGAGATGCACCAGTAGTGTTTAATTTTCCTGTTTCTAGGTTTCTCTTAGTCTTTAATACCTTCTGACAGTCTTTTAAAAGGTATTACCAATACTTTGACCTGAATTGAATTGATTGACCGCTGATCTGGTCAAATCTAATCAGAGCTGGAAGAAAACATCAGCTGTATTCTGGTAGAATCTTAGTGGAGATTTCCAAAACCTTAGTTTGGATTTTTGACCAGCCTGGGGCTGATTTTATGGTCAGCCATCCAGGCTGGTTTTTGAAGAAAATGGATTTTGAATGAGTCCAGATCAAATCTAATTGCGTGTGGGGCACAGTTCAATAGACCAAGTGAGCAAGTTTGAAGACAGTCAGAAGACAGTTTCAGATATAAGTAGTTAGAAATTTTCTGAAAAGATTTTATTTTCCCCTCCAGTTATATGTAAAGACAAGAGACTAAAGTATTTTTCATCACGAAAAAGCAGATGTCTGAGAAATTTGAGCTCTTCTGCAGTACGCAAGAGACTGAGTAGGAGCTGGAACAGGATTTTTTTCTGCTTTTTCACAAGAGGAATTGACCCACTTCAGGTTAATTCTGATGAAGACTGGGAAAATAATTTTCAAGGTATAGAAATCCTTTTCTATTCCCAAGTCGTTTTCCAGACAGTGAGGCTCAAAGTCAATGGACTAAATTTCAATTTAGATTTTAATTGCAGTCAAAATTCTTAAGAAGCACGCTCAACTGAATTAGAATTTTAAAAATCTTCTTCATATTGAGCCTGAAGAAAAGAAATTGAGTTTATCTGACAGCTTTCTTCAGCATTGTCAGACTCCTGAGCCTAGAAGCCAGGCAGTAACAATATATGAGACATGACCCAATACTGAAATACTTGCTTTTTTATTGCCTACCAGCATGCATTGGCATCATTCATTTGATTGACACATAGTAACATCTCTTTCTCCATAAAAGCTGCAGTTTTGCTTTATTTATTTAGGTTTCAAGCCAATACCCCAGTTTTATAATGTGTTAATGTTTGCTTGTAAGCAGTAAAGTGAATGTTTGTGGTTTAACTCTGACAAGGACAAAATTATTGTGACTGGAACTGAGCCTTTATTAAAGGCAGGACTCCTTTTATTTGCACACCATCCTGAATATCATGTAATACATAACATCCTGCTGGTTTTGAAAACATAAAAATCACCTTAATGGGGGGGGTTAAGAGATTAAATATCACTTAAATACATGATAACTTGTCCCCAGTGAAAACCCATTCATGTGCCCTGTACAGATTCTTTTTGGCAGCTGATGCTCCTTGTAGCTCCCTTTTGTTTTTTATTGTCTGTGGATCTTCATTGTGTTGTCAAACATTAAAAAATTCCTTTTTGTTCACTTTAATGGCAAGCGGGGGAGATTAAATCTCTTTGTCATCTAAGAAGTAGCACAGTTTTATGTTCAATATGCCCTCTGTGAACCTGTCTTGCTTATTTTAGCATTTCAAGTCAAGTGGCGTCAAAAATCCCTACTGTTTTTGAGAGATGGACTGCTTTTTTTAGGCTATTCCACCTCTCTCTAACTTCTGAAATTAAGACGCCATTCAAGAAGACCATTCAGGGAAGAGGCAGCAGTATCTATGTTGCAGCCCAGGAAGCAAATATGGGGATCATGATTTTCTTTCTAATTAAAAGTAACTGAGGAGGTGGATTTTCAGTTCACATGAAAAACATATAATTACTGCTTGTAAGCCCGTTTCAGAATTCTGGGTATAAAATACTTTGATTATGTATTTTCAAACACACTTTTTCAAAGACGCAAGTTACTTATGAATTAAGTCCTATTTTCCTAGGAATTTTTCCTTCAGAACTCAGAATAAACTTTCCCCTATTAGGCAGAAACATGAATTTGAAGAATATTTTACTTTATTATCAGGTGAATTCCAAGTTTTAAAAACTGTAGAAAAGTACAGCTTTGCACAGTTAAATAGATTATTTATGGGAAAATGGATTTGCAAAGAAGCCACATGAGTAAGGTCTTCCTAGTAATTGCTACAAACTTTTTCCTCTTGTAGATTGTTTTCTTTCATATGCTTGCTATGCAGATCGCTTTCCCTCCCTCCCTCTCGCCTCATTTTCTGATCCAAGTCCAAAATCTGTGACCTGGGCTAACTTATCCTTGTAAAAGACATCCAGTTTTCAAGTAGATCTCAAATGACTTTGCTGAGAGCTGACTCAGCAAAGAGTTGACAGACCTCGGTGAGGTTCTTTGGAAGCTATCTTATCTTATTTGCCTTTATTATTCTTTCTGTATAGTAACAGACAGTAGACTCTTCTACATGGTGGGCAGTTTGGTGAGGCTTAACCCTCTCAGCAATGCAATCAAGATTTTTCTCACTGCCAATTATCAATTCTGTTTTGTCAATAGAATTGTTTTGATTGGTATTGAACTGCCCCCTGTAATGAAGAAAAGAGTTATGCCTCAGTAAGCAATTGAGGGCCAAAACCATCCAGTATTTTTAGTTTATGGGCTGCCTTGTACAATGGAGAAATGAGAGCTGTCATTATTAAATTGAGTATATTTTTCTCAGTTATAATTGCTATTTTGGATACTACCATTGTGTATGTATAGTTATTTTCCCAATGTACTGTGGGTTTATCAACTTTGAATTTCATTTGCCATTATATTGAACTGTCCCTTAGCATTAGATCCTCCTCAGCTATTTGACAGCCATAGTTTTTACCATTCTGAATTATTTTATATAATCTATAGATTATGACATTTTATTAGCATGTTTTTCTCAATAATTTTTAAATTGTTGAATTGTAGGAAGCCAGTGTTACCTATCAGGCTGTGTGAAATTGTCTGTTTAGTCTTATCATTGTCTTTTATTCAGTGATGTATTTATTGGAAGACTTTCTCTCATGTCCCATGATCTACAAGTTCTTTAGGAGTGCTTGGCCAGGGCAATTGTCAGAGCTTTTAGAAAACCCAGGATATGTCATCCTATCCTATATGCTTATTGACTCCTTTAAAATCCTGGTTCTAAATTCTTTTAAAAAGCTTTTTATGTCATCAGGCTTCTTGATGACATTTTTTGTCTTGTCATAGACATATATATCTTGCTAGACCTTTTGCTTGCCTTACAGACTTCCTGGCTTGACCTTGGACTTCCCTTTGGTCTTGTCTGGTAGTCACTGGACTGTAGCTGAAACTAGTCTGGTTCTTCTTTCCTTGCTGGAATGCTGTGGGGTCACTGCCTTGCCCTGCTGTCACTCTCAGCTCCTCTTCCCTTGTGGAACAGCCAACTGCTGCTTCTCCTCGACAACATCATTGCTTGTAAGCATTAATTTCAGATTTATCATGCATGTATGGAAGTATCTGTAGATTTGGGCTTGGCCTAGTTGCCTCTTGGTAATTGGGGTTTTATTTGTTTAGGCAGTTCTTTAACTGCGTCCTTAAATGAGTGCATTCAATGAAACTCACAGCAGTTTGGCATGAAAAGCTGAAGATATGGAATCATATTCATGAGATATTCAACTAATCTGGATTCTGCCGTCTCATTTAACAAACCCAATTTACAATTATGCTGTGGTAGAGAATATAAAATCTTCTGTGAAATTCGTTAATTTCTTATGTACACCCAGCATAGAACATACAGCACGATTTCTGTCACTATCAAGTTTGGACAAGTATATTTGTTTATTTTTTCACTTGAGTTTACTCCCTAGTCTCTGTTCTCCCTCCGCTTACATTCACTTTTAATTTTCTTTGTTTTCATTTTTCACTACATTATTTTTGCATCAGAAGGCTTTCCTTTTCACTGTTTTTTGATGCCTTCACCCCAACATGTCTCTTCTGTGGAACTTGTACTCAGCAAAATTTGAGATTGGATAGAATTCTGGTTCTTAAGAGTGCCATTTTCTCTTGGGAGGTATTTTCTGATACTGCACAATTAATAAACCCATAAAATAATTTATTTGGGGTTTATCTGAACAGTATCAAAACTCCTGTTTTGGCCCCAAGACACTTCAAATAAATTTATAGTGTTCCCTGGCACAAGTATATAAGTCAGTGGATAAGAGACACAAAATGATTAGACACGTCTTGGAGTAAAGAAACAGCAAAACTTATGAGGCAGTTTTGCTAGTAATTGGTCACTTGGCTAACATCACATACTGTTTCAGCAAAACAAAATGTTATTTTGCGCTGGGACCATTTGCTCTAAGAATTGACCAAGCTGGCCAGGAAGAGAAGCAGACGAACCTTTGTATTCTTGTAAAAGAAATTCATTGACTTGCTACTGCACATGATGTGGCTTTGACTTACTGCTTGCCTATAGATGGGGTCAGACATTAACTAAGGAAAGTCTATAATGTCCCAGCAGTGTGACCTTACTGAAGAGATGTGGAGTAGGAGAGGCTATTTCCTTTCTTCAAGGCTGTGAAGGTTGGCAAGTGATAATAAATTTAATCCAGGTCTTTTCTCACCATACCTTTAATTTTAGAATATTACATGAAAAAATTGCAAATGTTGTTCTCCTGGTCACCTTTGAATTCACTGTTTTTGTGTCAGTGAGATAAGCAATTCCCCTTCCTTTCCACTGGTAAGATGTAAAGTAATCCAAGTAATAATTTCCTGTTTAGACCTTGTCTTAAGAAAATGTCATATGCTGTCACTCAGGATTATTCTTTCTAAAGATAATTTAAATTAACAGATTGTATTTCATACATTGTACAAGCTATGTCAACTTCCAGATGGGACCCATGGCAAAAAAACCAGCAGGCCAACCCGGAATTTAGCCTTTCTGTCTGCCTTAAGCTCTGTGATTGCAAGAACAGTTGGAAAAGGTTAGTATTTTTTTCTGTCCCAAACTTAATTTTTCTGAAGCTGTTAACAAGGAAAAAGGTTACCAAGGGAAGAAGAAAGGATTGACAACCTGTAAGAGATTCTGCAGAGGATTTGTTTACATAATCACACTTGTTATGGATCAAATAAAGGAAAATGTTACCACAAGAGATAAAAAAAAGGAGGAAAAGTCTATAATTTCTAAAACATAAGTGGACATGTTCACTCTTATGTCAGACTTGCTCTTAGCTTCTCTAATGATGATTATATGCTGGGGTTGTTATTTAAAAATGAAACAACAACAACAACAACAAAAAAAAACAACAAAAAGAAATTCCCAGCAACTCAGCAAGGATGCCATTGTTATCCTACTTGCATGATTTTGAAAAGTATAATACTCGGGCAAACCAAGCTTAATATGCCCCGAGTGGTTAGCTAGTGATTCCAGTTCAGATGTTCTGTCAGTTCTCTGGCATCACAGTGGGTACAGTAGGAATGATTCTTATCAGAAAAGCACCAGGAATTTCAAAACAAGATTTCAATGTTGATGTGTTTGGTGCAGCACAAACACAAGGCAAGAGAAAGCCTGTACTCCAGAAAACTTACATTCCTAAATGGAAAAGAAATATAAAGAGATCACTTAAAAACTTCCATTAAGATTTTATTTTTCTTAAAACGAAGGGGACTTCCGGCTGAATGAGTGCCACTGCAGAAAACAATGACATGCCTTATAAATGAAAGCTTTTCATAAGCAAGTGAAAACCCATAATTCATTTTTTAATTTAAAATTTCTTTGCTTAGAATTTTTCATCTGAAAAATATTAAATTTTGAAGGAAAGTTAGAATAGTCCTCTAAATCTTTTGGCCAAAACAAAAATAAACATGAGCGATCACTATTATAATGACATTTTCCATGAAGGGAAAAAATAATACCCCCCCCTCTTCCCCACGCACTGACTACCTTTACTCATGAAGGGACAGTAAAAGTAAAGCAGCTTTGCCAGACAACACAAAAAGTCACTGGTAGAGATGGGGCTTGAACAAAGCTCCTTTAAGTCCTACTGTAGCAAAACAAACAGAACATCATTCTGGGCAAACTTTCCTGTTACTAAAGACATGGTGTTTAAACAATTATTTTCCTCCCAGAACAAGCTTTTTCAAAACTTTTGGGAAAAGTCAGGCAGTTTTCAGAGATACTCTCAGTAGTCCTGATAATTTGTGGATAAATAAAAACTATATGCCCAAGAGAGTGACTCTTAATATCTTCTTTTAAAAGTACATATTTAGTGTTGTGAGGACATGGTGTTTAAATAAATAGCAAAACCCCTCTAATCTTCTGCATTTCAGCATTTGCTGTTTCATTTCGATTATTGTTTGGTAAGGTACAATGGACTGAAGGGTTAATAGTTTAGAATGTCTGCTCATGTATATATGACTTTTTCAGCTTGACCATCCCATATATGAATGTTGTTTGAATGAAAAATTTTGTGATAAGCCAGGTTAACACTGTGGCCTCCATTAAAAAAGTGACCCCTTTTTTTAATCACTGTACATTTTTACAAATTTTTAAGTGGAGATAGTGGTTGGTAAAGAATGGAGTGACTTTTCTTTATTTTTCTAATGATAGAGTGTTTTTCTGTGATGATATCTAGAACTTCAAGAAAGAAATGAAAGAATATTTGAAAAAAAGATAAATTAAGGATTATTCCATGCTTAATAATGTATTCCAAAGAGGAAGGCATGGAGGCACTAAATATTTGGTGTAACACACCATATAAATGTCAAAGTATCATCAAAGAACTTGTAGCAACTCTGACTGAAAAGGTGTAACTTAAAGATTGTGACATAATCTTTCCTTTTTTTTTCTTGAAAGAAAGAATTGACTGGGGAAGCTCATACAGCAATATATGCATTTACTTTGCCCAAGCCTGTAGTTAGGATGTGCCTGCCTGTATGTTGCAGATATATTGCTAAAGGCTTAGAGAAAAAGAAGTAATCAGAGAATATGGTGAAAACAGACCAAGAAATATAAAATAAGACATTTTGCAAACAGTCGTGCCAGGGAACGTGAGGAGAGGGAGAAAGCATGAATAAAGAAAAGCTGAAGAATGGCCCTTTGTGATTAACTTTAGCTAGGTCTATATGTTGGTAAAGGGGACTAAAAGATTAGTTATGCCTCTTTGTGTTCTTTACAATTGACTGGTTTCTTTGGGATTTGGAAGACCACTGTTCCTTTCCATCTTCAGCAGATGGATGGCCAATGGAAGAAATGCAGTGAATGCATTGCACTTTGACTCCAGTTACTCCAGCATGCCAGGCTCAAAGGTAGACTGGAAGGATGGAAAGCTTCCAGCAATGCAAGAAATGAAATGTCGATTATCAGCTTGGGCATAGAATCATAGAATCATAGAATTGTCTAGGTTGGAAGAGACCCTTGGGATCATCGAGTCCAACCATCTACCCTACTCTACAAAGTTCTCCCCTACGCCATATCCCCCAACACCACATCTAAACGGCTCTTAAACACATCCAGGGAGGGTGACTCAACCCCCTCCCTGGGCAGCCTATTCCAATGCCCAACCACTCTTTCTGTGAAAAATTCTTTCCTAATGTTCAGTCTAAATCCACCCTGTTGGAGCTTGAATGGCATGCGGAAGAGTCTTTCACTTCAAGAGAAAGAGAAGACCATGCAGAGTAACTACAATTTTGAGTGACATAGTCTTTTCTCTGATTTCTTCTGAGGTTGTGCAAAAGCATTAAGAATTTTCCAGACTTCAAAGTCAAGTCACAGTAAAACCTATATATTTTATTCTTATATCTCTAGTCATCTTTATTACTTGTTTTGTTTCTAATATTATTCCATCTTTTTAAACGTGACGTGACTGGGGTCTCTATTACTCAAGGTGTCTGATTACAGTGTTTTTTCTACAGTTTTGTGCCCCTCTTTTATTTCATATTCTATTTACTTATTTCCCTGCTTCGCCTTGAGTGGATGTTTCCACTAAGTTATCCACAATAACTGTATCGTCAGTAAAGGACAAATCAACTTCAGTGTACAAGAATGTACTTACCAAAGAACTGTTGTATTATTTCCCAGTAAGGAAATAGCAAAGACTCATGTTTCCTCCCTGTTCACATTAGTTTGGTCTCATCCAATTTTTCTGCACACCGTCTTATGCATACACGGTGCTTTGTAAATTGACATTCAAGCAGAAGAAAGGGGAAATATTGAGAATGCCCTTAACCTAAGTGTTATGAAATCTCATCAGTTAAGAGGCAACAGACAATACAGTAACAATTCTTAATAACCTGAGGCTGTCCAACATGCATTAGCTGAGTTAATTTGGATGGATTTAACTCCCCCTTCCTTTTCTCACTTCCTGAGGCCTCAACAGCTTATTTCTCCTGAATACAAATGAAGAAAACATGAGTGAAACTTCTTTGCTGTATTGGTGAGGTTTCTCGTTTAAAGTACTTTACACTAGTAAGAATCTGAGGACATAGTATTTGACAGTAATCTGTCACTATATGCATCAGGTGTTCTGCCTTCACCAGTGGCTGTTACATGGTATTTCGGGGGAAGGTGAATTACTTCCCTGTATAAATAATACTTCATCCAGTTTGGAAAATGTT
Organism: Pluvialis apricaria; assembly: GCA_017639485.1. Taxonomy (NCBI): domain Eukaryota; kingdom Metazoa; phylum Chordata; class Aves; order Charadriiformes; family Charadriidae; genus Pluvialis; species Pluvialis apricaria. The sequence goes on along the minus strand of CM030012.1, from coordinate 23,483,230 downwards.
CCATTCTAAGCATTTTTTCCTATTGCTTCAGTTAGAACTGGTCCTGAATCATGAGCATTTAACATGCATGTTAAGCTCTGATCTGGGTCACATTCGTGCCAGTCCATAAATTTCAAATTGATCCTTATTTACACTGGTTCTTTATCTTTTTTTTTTTTTTTTTTTTAATTTTGCTAAATTTGTTCAATTAGCTCCTGCATTTTCAAAGGCAGCCATTCTACCCATCTCGGACTTCAGTACTAAACTACAAAGGCTCATGTTATGTCAAGTTAAACATGCTTTTTGCTTGCTTCATGATTATCCTCTTCTAAACCTGAAATTATCTCTTGTTCTGTTGGAGAAACAGGGTTAAAAGAGGATGATAGGACAGGTTTACCAATGCCCTTCATAAGGATTTCATATGCCTTCACAACAGCTCTTTAAACTCCGTTATTTCTAATAGGATTATTCCTGATCTCAATGGCAGCAAAGCAGCAGCAACTTATCTAATTAGATAAAAGGACGTTCAAGACTTTATGAAAGCTGTTTTTCTTTCATAACAACTAACGCTGGCGTATGTAGAAGAGAGGGGAAGGATAGCCTAGTCACTGAGCATGCTAGACTATTGCCCAGGTGAACTCAGTTTTATTCCAGACTTGTTAGTGGTCTTTGGTGTGTCCCATTGTCTTTCTTTATCTCTTTCCCAACCTGCAGCATAAGAATCCATATTATTTTTTAATTTACTTTGAAATGCATCAATTAAAAGCGACTACTAAAAGCATTATTGTATGTCTAATTGCGATGATGAAATCATTTTCTAAAACCACTATTTTATAATTCAGGGATTATAGGTAATTCAGCTGTCATCATTGAATGGCTTTGTTCAGGTTAGGAATTGCTGCACAATCATTTCATTTAGAATTTTGGGAAGGTGATGAGGAATTCTATTGTTTTTTTTAGATGAAATAAGAAATTCTAATTTTCACAGTAGTTTTTGTTGTACTTGGAAAGATAACTTAAAATGCTGAAGGAAATATATTCTAAAGGTCGGTAAAAAGTGTTTTACAGCTGTGTAATATGCAAATTATCTTAGCTTGAAGTGCTGAGAGTACTTTATATAGTATTTATGGCCCAGTTCTAAAAGTTTCAGAGCTGAATTTGACAGGACCTGTAGGAACTCAACAGCTCTGAAGACAATGTTACTTTTGAAAAGTTAACAACTGGCTGGCTTGGGAACAAAAGCCATGGGCTTAAAATGCCACCTTGCCTTGTGTATATGTCCACATCATAACCTTAATGCAATATTACTGCACCAGTCTTCTTGGTGCACTTTATAGTTTGATCTGGAAAGCTTGTTTCCAGGCTGCGAATGCCATGCTGGGACTCCTTGCCTACAAAGTTTTTGCTCTTTCTTCTAGAATTGACTGAAGTAGAGAAGAAAGGAATAAAGATGACAGGTACTAATTAATTAGGGCAGATTTATTAGAGAGAATGTGTTCACATTGTATTGGTTAGAGGTTCGTTAATCATAATGAATAGCTTAAGACATCACTGTCTTTTAACTTGGGCTAGGTTTTAAGCAGTTATTTAGGTGTTAAGCAGACCACGGTGTCACCAGTTGTAGATTAATCTAATCACCTGAGATGGTAATTTGTTTTTTTTGGAGCAAGTCACCCTGCCTACAGCCTTTCAAAATGTTACTGAACTTTGCTTATTCATAGGACTGCAGTGCTAATGAATGCCCACGTGTCAGGAATGCAGTGAAGTGAAAAAAACCAATGTGGAAAACTCCTACAACTTCAAAAAATCCCTCTTTTGGAAACCAAAGAGCACTTTGAAATGTAAATACTTAGCATTTGGCTTAAGGAGTTTCAGGCACAACTTTTTATTAACCATAATGTGTCTTGGTTTTCTGACTTTGTGTTTATAAAGCTATGAACCTGAAAGTTTCATAACAATAATTCCTAAGGACAAATCAGTTTAGTAATGACAACTTTCCAGAAGCTGATTAGTGGAGGGACAGAAGCAACAAAATAGATGAGCTTCCTTCTGCTTGGTCATTGTTCTATCCAACTGAAAGATGATCAAAACCTGCAGTGATCTGATAGATGTTTGCAGGCTCTTCAGAATGAGATTTAAGGCGGAAGTAAAATTCCAATGACGTGAATGATCTCATTCCACCATGGGGGGAAAAAAAAAAACAAACAAAAAAAACCCAGAACCCAGTAACAACAAAAAATCTCCCCAGGAAGGCACTGTCTCGCAACTTTGTTTAAAGTCAGTTTATTGCTCTCAGGTGGGCCAATTCAGTGCAACACGATTTACTTCAGAGGAGATACGCCATTTTACCCACGCTAAGGACGTGGCATACTGCTTTCTCTGAAACTGTGTTATCTTTTGTGAGAAAAATAAGGGAAAAGATGAAGTCTTATGCATTATCATGATCGATGCCATTAGTTTCTCACAGCAGCTGCTGAACATCTGATGCATCAGTTGTGCTAACTGTGGGACAGGAGGAGTTGCTATAGGTTCTTTAAACCTTATAATAAACTTGCTGTCTCAGAGTGAGTTAGCTGTCAGATTTATTTAGTCATGACAGCAAAGGCCCACTGACTTTAACAAGAACTTAAGGATTTTGTCCATAGTAAACCTAGGAGCTGCAGTGGTTGTGTTGAACTGACTAAGAAACAGTTTTCTTCTTTATGGTCTTTCCAAAATAACAAATCCAGCCCTTTCACTCTTCTGCTGATGATACATGTTTTCTACAAAGACAATGATATTTTTATTGCTCTCCTACATGGAATTTCTAAAGCAACTATCTATCTCTCTGCCTCTTTTTTTTTTTTAATTGACAAAAAGACCAAACGTAAACACCTTGTAATTTATTTATCTTTGAGGTAAAATTAAATAGACTTTATGTACATCTAGCATAAATACCTACTTTACCTAGATTTATTGGGATGTAAGAAATACAATGAAAACCATGAACAGTGTCAAACAAAAGTGATTTTTTATCAGTTGATCTAAACTACTGTTAAAGTATGAGCCAGTGCGTCCTGGAGATGGAATTCCTCAATTAAATCACAGATAGTGCAGCACAAACTGATGTTGAAGCACAGCTTCACTTTATTTCTCAGGAAAAAAAAAATCCTCTTAACGTGGGATTTTTTAATTTTTCCTTGAAAAAAATTAGAAATATAGAATATTTGAACAGATAACTGTTTTGGTCCTCTGACATTGTTTCAGCTAAAACCACTTTGTAGCTATTCAAAAGAAAGTACTTTTTACTACTGTAAAAAGTGTTTGCTAAGCATCAGTGCAAATTTGAAGTAAGAACAAATGTTAGAAAACAAAAGTTGTTAATTTTCGGGAGAAAAACTAAGCAATTATATAACAAGCACTCTGTTGCAAAAGAATGTCAAATGGAGAAATGTAAAAGAAAGCTTTCAAATGACATATTTTGTTTTAATCATCTGTGAAAGAAGACAGCTAAAAAATTAAAACAATATAAATGCTCAAAGAATTAAGGACAATTATGTTATCTTTCCATTGCTGCCTTGAACAGAGTAGAAAGGACGATTTCAATAGAAAAAAACTAGACTCTGTTGGTTGATAATGGAAAAGAGGCAATTTGAAGATAAGCGCAGGCAGCAAGAATGTCTTGGGTAAGAATACTGGTGAAGAAATCTGGCCATTTTTGTAGCATTTCCAAGTTCCACTCCTAGGTAACTGAATTTATAAACAGCTACTATGAGTCTTACTTTAAGTATTAGCTTGATGACAGTGGAAAAGTAAGAAAGACTGAATGGGGTTTAATTAAGCTCACTGTCTTCTCAACAGGAGAAGAAATTAAGTTCATATGGCAGTGGGTTTTCCTATCCCAAAGTAAGAACTGTCATTTTCCATTTGTATTACAGCGAAATAACTTTCAGGAAAAAGTCTTACCAGAACTTTGAAAAATAGGTTTGTGGAGCAGAGCTTGTACATCTATCATGGAATAAAATATTGTAGATTCACTGGCAACCAATACATACATACTTATATATTTTTATATAATAAAACACAGGTGTTACATAAAGCTGTTGGAATGTGTATATAAATAAAACACAGGTGTTATACAAAGCTTTAGAAAGAGGATATCTGCAAATGTGCTGTATAGCCATAAAATGCAGTCTTCTTTTCTGATGTTATAGTACACTGTAAGAGAAACACAAGGACACAAAAAAGGACTGCTGAATGAAAGTTTCTTCCTGCAAATATAATACACCTTTGTCAAAGGAAAGGATGGAGAGGATCAGTCTTCTCAATCTAATAAAGCATGGAGGTGTCAGAATCCTGTGTATGCCAACAGGCCCTCATTACCCCAACCAGTTTCACCTCCCTCCCCCACACAGAAACGCAGGTACTTCATTTAAATGCAAGCTTGGGCACCCAGTCCTTGCCTGAGCTCTGCTGTAGATAAATCTGATCCCAGCACTCTGCTGTTCCTGATGTGCTGATGGAAATTCCTGGATTGGCCCTGGATTTGACTTGTCCCCTTGCATATGTATGATGATTATTAGACTGTCAATTGACCGTGTCGCCCTCACTGCCGCTGCTTTGCTGACCCTGCTTGGGCACCATGAGGCTACACCCCTGCTGGAGATCAGGCTGCCCCACCAGTGTTGTGACCTGCCTCCGGTCCTCCCCTTAACTTGCAGAATGGCACCATTCTTGCTGCACTATGGCAGAAGGTACCTCTGTCTTCACAGGTATTTCTCTATGGATATGGGATGGATAAGGATATTTGGATAAGAATGGATAAGGAATGGAGGTTCCTGGATTGCATTGAGGACAGCTTCCTTCTCCAAGTGTTTGAGGAGCCAATGAGGAGAGGAGCCATGCTGGACCTTGTTCTTACCAACAAGGAAGGGCTGGTTGACAGTGTCAAACTCAAGGGTAGCCTGGGCTGTAGTGACCATGAAATGGTTGAGTTCAAAATCCTCAAGGCAGTGAGGAAGGTGCGCAGCAGGCTGACGACCCTGGACTTCAGGAGAGCCGACTTTGGCCTCTTGAAGAATCTGCTTGGTATGGTGCCGTGGGATGAAGCGCTGCAGGCAAGAGGGGTCCAAGAAAGTTGGTTAATATTCAAGGACCACCTCCTCCAAGCACAGGAGCAACGCATCCCTACAAAGAGGAAGGCAGGCAGAAAAGCCAGGAGGCCTGCATGGATGAATAAGGAGCTCCTGGAAGTGATCAAAAGAAAAAAGGAGGCCTACAGGGAGTGGAGACAGGGGTGGGTAGCCTGGGAGGATTACAGAGGAATCGTTCGAGCAGCTAGAGAGCGGGTTAGACAATCTAAAGTCCAGCTAGAACTAAGTCTGGCCAGGGACATTAAGACAAACAAAAAATCCTTCTTTAAGTATATCAGCGAGAAAAGAAAGGCTAGGGAAAATGTAGGCCCTCTCCGGAAGGAAACGCAAGAACTGGTTACCCGGGACAGCGACAGAGCTGAGGTACTCAATGACTTTTTTGCATCAGTCTTCACGAACAAGGACAGCAGCTGCACTGCCCAAGACGCAGATTGCAAAGGAGAGGATGGGGAAAATGGAGCACCGCCCACTGTAGACGAAGACCAAGTGCAAGACCACCTGAGGAACCTGAAGGTGCACAAGTCCATGGGACCTGATGAGATACATCCACGGGTCCTGAGGGAACTGGCAGATCAAGTCACTAAGCCACTAGCCATCATATTTGAGAAGTCGCGGCGGTCTGGCGAGGTTCCTGCCGACTGGAAAAGGGGAAACATAACCTCTATTTTCAAAAAGGGAAATAAGGAAGACCCGGGGAACTACAGGCCAGTCAGTCTCACCTCTGTGCCTGGCAAGATCATGGAGCAGATCCTCCTGGAAACTCTGCTGAGGCACACAGAAAACAAGGAGGTGATTGGTGAGAGCCAACATGGCTTCACCAAGGGCAAGTCATGCCTGACAAATTTGGTGGCCTTCTATGAAGGGGTTACAGTGGCGGTGGACAAGGCAAGATCTACTGATGTCATCTACTTGGACTTGTGCAAAGCATTTGACACTGTCCCACACGATATCCTGGTCTCTAAATTAAAGACACATGGATTCGACAAATGGACCACTCGGTGGATAAAGAACAGGCTGGACGGTCGCACTCAAAGAGTTGTGGTCAACGGCTCGGTGTCCAAGTGGAGAGCAGTGACGAGTGGTGTTCCTCAGAGGTCAGTACTGGGACCTGCACTGTTCAACATCTTTGTCAGCGATATGGACAGTGGGGTAGAGTACACCCTCAGCAAGTTTGCTGATGATACCAAGCTGTTTGGCGAGGCAGACACGCTGGAGGGGAGGGATGCCATCCAGAGGGACCTGGACAGGCTGGAGAGGTGGGCCCATGCCAGCCTCATGCAGTTCAACAAGGCCAAGTGCAAGGTCCTACAGTGGGGAAATCCCAAGCACAAATACAGGCTCAGCGGGGAATGCCTGGAGACCAGCCCTGAGGAGAAGGACCTGGGTGTGATGATTGACGAGAAACTCAACATGAGCAAGCAATGTGCGATCACAGCCCAGAAGGCCAACCGTGTCCTGGGCTGCATCAGAAGTGTGGCCAGCAGGTCAAGGGAGGTGATTCTGCCCCTCTACTCCGCTCTCGTGAGACCCCACCTGGAGTACTGCATCCAGCTGTGGAGTCCCCAACCTAAGAAGGACATGGACCTGCTGGAGCACGTCCAGAGGAGAGCCACGAGGATGATCCGAGAGCTGGAGCACCTCTCCTATGAGGAGAGGCTGAAAGAGTTGGGGCTGTTCAGCCTGGAGAAGAGAAGGCTCCGGGGAGATCTTACTGTGGCCTTCCAGTACCTAAAGGGGGCCTACAGGAGAGCTGGGGAAGGACTTTTTACTAGGGCATGTAGTGACAGGACGAGGGGGAATGGCTTTAAACTGGAGGAGGGCAGGTTTAGATTAAACATTAGGAAGAAGTTTTTCACTTTAAGGGTGGTGAGGCACTGGAACAGGTTGCCCAGAGAGGTTGTTGAAGCCCCATCCCTGGAGGTGTTCAAGGCCAGGCTGGACGTGGCCTTGGGCAACCTGGTCTAGTGAGATGTGTCCCTGCCTATGGCAGGGGGGTTGGAACTCGATGATCTTCAAGGTCCCTTCCAACCTAAACCATTCTATGATTCTATGATTCTATTTCAGATTTCTGTGGAGGCAGTCTATTATCTCAATTAAAAGTATTTTATAATACCGCAGGTTGGTATACAGCTACTTGTTTCCTATATCACAGGACTTCTTTGAAGTGTGTCCTTGAATGAATGTGACATTTAATAGCTCATTAATAACATGCAGATTTATTGTAAACCCTGTTGTGCTGTAGCTAATATGGTACTGATACAGCGTGGTTCAAAATATCAGCATATAAGTGTTTTATTAAAACAGGGAGTGCTAGATGGACTGTCATGAGACTGATAGCAACAAGCATTCACTCAGTCATGCAGGCATGGTGTGTAGGAATGGACAAGCTGATGGACTAAATACTCTAGCTTATTTTTTAAGAAGGTTGTGCAGTGTAGCACTGAAACTGGCCTGGAAAAATCAAATTTTAATAAATATTAGAAAATGCTTAACTGAAGTGAAATATCAAGACCTCAATTTTGAACAACTTTACAAATTAATATCATAACTGGCTTATTGAAGAGTGATTGCACATGCACTCTTGGCCTGAACAAAATCAAGTTTATATGCATATGATGCTGACTTACATACACAAAATTCTACAGAGAGAGAATGTGGCATGTCACTTAAAAACGATGGTAGCGGTGCCCTGTACAGTTCTTCTACATTGGTTGGAATCTGTTGAATTGCTATAGTGTATTTTTTTTTCAAATGTGCTCCAGCACCTTCAAGTTTTTGACATCTCAATTGTAGTCTTTGTATTCTTTCACTTCAGTTTTATCTAACCTGTAGAAGTGTTTAAAAAGACAAGAAGATGACTAAATATCAGCATAGCAACTGGTTTCTCTCTTAAAGATTTGACCTGTTCATGAAAGCACACTGTGATTTTGTTTTATATACGGTTACTGATTCTTCTTCACTCCTTTTAAACACTCATTTTAGATGATAGATTACAATAGAAACTGTTGATTACTGCTGTTGGTTAGAATGGTATTGAAAGGCAAAACACCAGCTAGGAAGTAGTAGAGTCTTAGAATCTTTTATTTTGCTTCACTGTTTTTGTACAACCAGCTCTTTATTTCAAGAAACTACTCATCTGCTCAGACTTAAATCTAGGGAGAATTTACATTCACAATCAAAAGTTTTGCAGGAATCCTCTGTTAGTTAGTATGCCAAAAGCCTTATTTAGCGGTGTGAGATCTCAGTCTTTAATAACTATAATGGCTGTCCAGCAGCTAAAGGGTCTACAGGAATTGCAACCTTATTAAATAGATTAAAGAAAAGAAAAAAAAGGCAAAAAAAAAATCTAAAATGTAAATAAATATTAAGCATTCAATTTATTCAGTTGATAATGTAATATATAAATAAAGCATACATATTGAAGCAGCATGCTTATGTACAGTTATCAGTCTTCCACCTCTTTCATGTTTGTAATGCTAGATACTTAATCAGCTAAAATAACACTTTAGGACAACAGAGGAAACTTGTAAAATGGTCCACAACCTCCTTTCTTAACATTATTGTGCATATTTATATTTTTGTACCATTTACAGAGTCCGAGCCACACTAGAGCCACCCTCCTCTTTGATATGAATTAGAACCATAAGGGACCATAAGGTTCAACAATGCTGAGTATTCCACTACCTGTCTGTTCTCCTGCTATATTGATGATTCCACTTTTGGCACACAGGAAGGTGATCCCCAGACAGGCTATTCAAAATGTGAGTGGATCCCTGAAGCTGGATTCTGATGTCTGAAAAAGCAGCAAGGACTTAAATCCCACGTGTGTTTCTAGAGCTCAGCAACTTCACAAGTAGACAAAGACCCTGTCAGATCTTAGAAAGTCAGAGAAAATAAGCTTGCAATTTTTTAAAAAAAATTCTGTGTGGTGCATCCAATTTTAATAAAGATGTGTTCTATTCTTGTATTGTTCCTTGACAGAGTATATGCTGTGTTTTTTTTCCAGTGGCTTTGTATACATGAAGAGGTAAAGGGTACAAAGAGGAAAACATAATATTTAATTTTAAAACTTGAAGATTTTTCCCTTTTTTAACCAATATTCTTGGAAAAATCTTCATTCTCATTAGAGTTTCATCATTTTAAAAGTAGTCCCAATCACTGAAGAGTAGCATGTTGGGGTTTCTAATACGTCATATGTTTTGTGCTTCTTGTAACAGAGAGAAAAAAAGAGAGGAGGAACACAAAGAAAATGGGGAAAGCTGAATTATTCCCACATATCTTCTCCTAGCATGGAGGTAGTTCAAAACCAAATGACATGAGAGTTTTTACATTGCCTTGTGTGTAGGAGGTAGTGGCTGGGAAATTTCAAGTTCTAGGCAACTAATTTCATACTCAACCAGGTTACTGTTTTCATCCATTTTCTCATTATTAATTTATTTCTCCACCTTCTGTTCCTTACCTTTGCTGTTTAGATCATGGTCTTGCATTTGTTTTCTCTGTTTCTTATTCTGTGACAGTTCTTTCTTATACACATATGTGAACATAGACAGTTTGTGTGTGCTGGCAACAAATTGTCTCAGCAGGGATAGGCAGAGTTCTGCTTTCTACTGATACCCAAGCCTGGAAACCGTGGTTTCCTGCAAAGATTTACAGATTTCCATTCAACATTGGCATATTGTCAATCCAAGACTATACTACTCTGGCAAGTAATGACCAGCCATTCTTTGTTATTCTGAGTACACCGTTAGCAAAATCAAGGAACAAAGACATTTTCCTATTTCACATAATTGCTTCCTGAAGTGCGAAATGATTCATTCCCATATACCACTTGTTTTGTGTAATTGTATTGAACTTCATTAATCAAAGTAATTGGCAAGCACAGGTCCTTCTTGATCCCCTTATTTTTGTCTTGTCCTGCCTTTTGTTCTGAAGTACATCTGAAAAGGCGGCAGAAGAAAGGCTGACACCCTTGGTGAAAAAAGTGACAGAATCTGGGTGAGGCTTTTGGAAATCACGCACGTGTACGCACACACACACATATGGCAAATAAAGAAAGATTCTATCTTGGCTTAGGACAAGTACAGTTTAACAGATTGATGGTGGTTGGAGCATAAGTGACATTTTTTGAAGGCCCATCTCTATTAGCATGACTCCCTGACAAATGCCAGGTTACTAAAATAGATGGAATTCACCAAGACAAAATGACTACACTTCCTTGCAACAGGCTTTCTAGGTACCTGTCAGCTGGTCTGCTTTCACCTGACTACCAGCAATGGTGCACTAAGAGTGGAGGGAGAGCAGAACAGCATTTACATTATTCAGGTTCTGACATCAGAAAGAAGTGGTTTTCTATAGGCTTCAAAGGAAAAAAGCAATCTGCCACTCCAGGAGGTTTTTCAGACAAGTCTTCCAGTGGCAAGGAAATCAGGAACAGAAGCAATGCAATACTGTTTGATATTAAGGAGAACATCAGTAGAGCATTGGCAACTGTCTAGAAAACCAGAAATAACAGGACGTGAAGCCTAGAGGCATTTGCAAAAAACCTCAAACAAATAAAAAAACCCAACCACCCAATACCCCAGAGGATCTGTGGCAATATTAATATGAGAAACCACTCTGTATCTAGCATGAGAGAAATGCTGAGACAGGAATTGCTTTTTCTTGGTCACCAATTAGTTGATTTAATTTCAATAAACCTTTTAATATCTTTTCTCCATTGAATTTTTAGGTGCTTTGTGATCGTATTTGCCCTCTGCACATGGAGTAAAACAGCAAACAGAGGCTACGTTCCAGAGTAAATAAAACATTGCAGAAAACCTCGTGTACCTCTACCTATTTGTTGACATTGTACCTTTTGCATGCATGTGGAAACAGTCTGTCCATGGTTGTTTCTGTCAACACTTACCACCCTGGGACACCTAAAGGCGAAATAAGGCTTAGGAAGTAGAACGTGCTTATAGCGGCTCCTACAGCAAATTTGAAAGTACACCTAGCTTGTGGGCCTCCATAAATTATGGATGATCATACTACAGCAGTTAACTGAGAGTGCAATAAAATTTGCAGTAGAATTAAAGGGTATAAAATAATATATAAATGCTAAGTATCAGTATTAATTATTTGTTTGTTTGTTTATGACTGTTTATTCTAGGCAGCACTGTACCCAAAGAAAAGCAAAGGAATGGATATTAAATTATCATTTATCAATTAATTTTATCAATTTAGCTTGTGGTAAACGCTAAAATTTTTGGAAAAAAGGAAACGAGGGAGAACAAGATGACGTAGAGAACCAACAATTATGTCCTAAGTGAAAAATGCTCTCTGATAAGGCATTTTAATAAGAGATTTAATAAGCTGATTTCGTATTTCCCATGTTGGAGAGCTCATTTAACACTGTCTTACATTGAAGTGACGGTAGAAAAAAAAATTTTAAATACAGCTAAATATGTAAATGTCATTTCTCATTGATATATCCATGGTGGTTTGCTAACTGTCAATGGATGAGCAGAGGTAGCTGAAGTCTGGCTATATCTCTATCATTAGAACTAGTGCAATTTGATGAACTGGTCAGAAGATTAATAGCAGATGTGAATAAAAGCCTGTAGTAATCAGGAAATAATTACCCTTCATTAAGAATAACTGCTTTGATAAGCAAATTAAAACAGTGTTATTTTAGGCAAAAGAAGGCTGTGTTAGTTTTTTTTTTAAAAAAAAAAAACAATTAATGTTTGGTAATTAGAACAATTATTTTAGAAAAATATTATTATTAAGATATTGGACAAATTGTATCCTGGCCCAGTCCCCAAGTTTCACTGTAGTTATGTCTGCTGGCACTATTTGCCCAATGATCTATTTCAACCCTTTAATTGAAGAAGTCAAAGTATGGGATTACTTAATTCCAGGGCCAGCTGTGACCTTTGATATATGAAAAAGAGATCCAACAGGTTAAAACTGTTCTGCTCTCTTTAGCATGGAATTCAGGGAAGAAAAGGAGAAGGTGGGCAAAAGAATGGTTAGTGGGCAAACGGACCTGATTTTTTCAGGCCATGCCTGGCCATTGTACAGCTACAGTGCTGGTGCCAGGCAAAACTGTTGATGGTAAACAGTGAAGTAAAGAGCAGATCAAACAGAGGCTTGCCTACTTCATTGTTGGCTTCAGCACTCTCTGATCTTTCTAACAATATGCTCCTCATCCAGCAAAATCTGTCAAAGTGTTAATTATTAAATTACTGTTCTTTTATATCATCTCAAAAATGAAGAGGCAGACAAGCTATATCACTATAAAAGAGCTACTCTTGAAAGAGGTGGGGTTTATTTTCTAAGGTTTAAGTGATGACACTTTTTGGTCATTTGTATCCTTCTGGCTCCAACTGGAACTACTTGGTTAGGTCAGGCTGTGGAACTGGTGTTGCTAAAGCTTACACCACACACAGCTCACTTAATAGCTGCAAGCACATTGAGGTTCCTCGCTGAAGCATTAGAACTTCATCCATCCAGTCAGACAGGCTGCAGACTGCATAACTTTCTTCTGGTGAGCAATCCCATAGAAGGGGATGGGACAACTCCGGTGCTTACGTTTGTGCATCTGCTTAAGTGCTTTGATAGTTTGAAGAAAAAGTGTAAAATACTTTTACAGGATCCAATGTGAATTATGGAAGCGATGCAAGGATGGTGAAAGACTGGTGAAAGTAACAGGAAGAAACATGCTGAAATAAAGAACACGAATTATCTTGAGATACAATAAATTAGATTGGCGTGAGATTCCATTTAGCATGTTTGAAAGAAGCCACTTGAAGCCAAATACATATCACCAGTACAGATAAAAAAATGAGATAGATGGCTTTACAGAAAATCAAATCTGATCTTGGGTTAAAAAGCAAAGCCTTTGTTGCTGCTATTAGCAGCCTCATTCAATTCATTAACTTGATGAAAGCTTTGGTCACGCACTAAAATTTGGGGGATGGAGGTCACCACCCACCCAAGGATTATATTAGGTAGCGGCAAACATTTTCACTTGTACTCAAATAATTGGCCCTGTGAACAGGATACAAAACTCTCTGTATCCAGTAGCCAATTGCTGTAGGTCAGCTGAGGTTTCTGTCAGCATTTTTCCTTAGTGTCATTGTTTCCTTAACTCTGTTTTTCTGTCAAGTGATTTTCTTACTTCATTCATTAGCATATTCTTTGCCTTGTTTCCTCCTCGTGATCTTTATCCTATTGCTGTGTATGAATGTGTATGTGTATTTGCTGTGTTTGGTAGCATTTTTGCTCCCTGCTGGGACACATAATTGTTACTTGGCAGATGAATGCTGGCATACAGAATCATTTCTCTGAACTTTTCAGGAGCCCAATTAGCATACGGCAGTGGTACAGGGGGTTCCACTCTAGCGACCCCCCTGAGCAACTCTTCACCCATGTGCAAAATTGCAGGGAGCTTAGCATAATTATAGTTTTGTATAATTATAAATCATTTTTGTTTATGGAGGATTAATTCAAGAGATGCTATTACCATATGCAAGGGGTTACCTTTCCAATGGAAAGGAGACAAATGTTTATGAAGGTATGTTGTATGGGTTTGGTAAATATTTACCAGAGGATGAATATGTATAATTCCCAATGTGCAGTGCAGAGAATATTCAGAGATACTAATCAGTCTCGGTGACAGGATGGGACTAATGACATTTCACTTACCATGAGCTGTAAAGGCCAACCCCATTCCCAGAAGAAACTGCTGCTGAAAATACAGAGATTATATAAAGAGCATGAGCAAGATCCTGGTGCAAAGTGGTACAGCTCTGTTAGTTGACTGTATCTTAGTAAGCTTTCCTTTTAATCTGTGTGATATGGAGAACAATTCTTTCCTCTTGCATTTTAGTTGCATAGTTTGTGCTGTAATTAATGGTCAGATGGGATATGAGGGAATTCCTAGCAGGGTCTGATGCTTCTCTCTTACACTATTGTTAAATCAGGAATTGAAATCAATGCACTGTAGTCTGACTGTATTTTTTATCTGTCCTGATGGTATTCTGCAAAAGACTTTACTTTTTTGTGATGCCAGTAGCTCTCCAATGAGCTAAATATTAAATTAATATTTGTCTTGTTCTCTGCATCTTGAGTTGGTTCATCTTGATACGTTGTCAGTCACATCATTCAGCCTCTGCAGTATTTTTTCTGCCTTCTTAAGGAAACAGTTTAAGCTACCAAATGGAAGGAATGTATTTCTGTATTTGTACGTATGACTCTCTCATCTTCACGCAGTTAAATCTGGAACCTGTTAGCCTGTTTCAATTCGGTCAGACACAGGGCTGTCAATCCCAGAACACTGTTTTCCTATACCTCTCATAAAAAGGTGTCTGTGGAGAGGGAAGAGAGCTTGTTAATGCTTACAGCAAGACAAAATCTTCGTTATGACCTCAGCCTTTATTGGACAATAGAGAATCAATGCAGGGGTGGGAAAAAGAACAAAATACAGTAAATAACTGTTGGATAAACACTGGGCAGAGTTCACTGCATGGTCATTTTCCCCTTTAGGGATTTTTGGGTGTATAATAAGGTGAATGCTGGAACATTTTCCGCAGTAAGATCATGTTTCTCTCACACATATTCTGTAATACCTGGTAACAACTGCGTTCATAGTGCAACTTTGGTACGGTCAGTGAACTGCAAGACCAAGCCCTTAGGAAACCAGGCTTCAGGTTCCTATGGGGTAATACACTGCGCGCAGAGGCAAGAATTAGACATCTTTCATTGCATGCATACACAGAGCCTTACTCAAATCCAGTCATCCGTAGTGATCCACTCGCTAATAATATTCTGGTTACTGTATGGTCATTAAGAGATGTCATGACAGTAAATGGGTTTTCCTAGGCAGTTATTATGTTTTGACTCTCTAAATCTGATTTTGTATCATCATGTCAGCGTAGATATATAGACAAATAGATATATAACACACAAAAGGCTTTTTAAAGACATAATAATTTCTCGGGTAAGAAGGAATGATTACCTGTTTTCATGCAGTTTGGTGGCCAAATAGATGGTTAAGATACATATGAAATTCAACACTGATGCTAGACTTCTCAGTGAAGATCTAGAAAATAGAGATTATTAGAACTGAAAATCTGCATGAAATATTTGCTGTTGGATATTTTTCAGAACTGAAATATTTCATAAGTTCATTGTAGATTTTCCAAATTACTTTCCTTAAAAAAAAAAAAAAAAAAGAGGGGTATTTTTTTAATAGCATTTGCTAATTGAAACATTTTTGGGTTTTTCAAATTCAAGCTCACTTTGTTTCAAAATATCCTTCAGCTCTCTTAAAAGAAACTTGAGCAAGGCTTTGTATAAAACAAACTCTTTCTGTGGTTTGACATAAACTATTTTTGATGTGTTGACCTGTTCACTATTTTGAAAAACAACTTGCCCCTAAGCATGATATTCTTTCTTATTTTCCAAAATTGCTGATTAACTGAAAAATCAGTCCACATGACTGTAGGATTAACTCAATGAAACCTAGCAGATAGAGGAAAAATATGGGAGGAACTGTGATTTACGAGTTCTATTTTTTGCTGCTTTGCTGCCTGGTCTCAGTGAATAGGTGATGTACCAACACATGCTCAGACTTCTTTAACAGACTGTAACGTCTCGGAATAATGTAGATGCCATCTATGCTACATTATCCTGGTTGGACTGTTATGGTCTGGTCACTCCTTTTTTTGTTTGTTTTTTGTCTTTTTCACATAAAGCATGTCATATCCTAGTGATTTTGGTGGATACTTGAACTCTGTAGAGGCTTTAATCAACTTTGCTGGTTCCAGCATGCAGATAGAGAATGACTGAGAAAGTCAGTGACCTTATCCAAGCTCTGCAGGTGAAACGCTGGAGAAAAAGATCCCATCTAGCTTGATGTCTTTCTGACACATTCCACTGAGCCCATCTCAATATAGGTGCACTATCAGAAGTTTTAATTACTCACACAGTGAATGGTTTCAAAAGCCTCATAGAGAGGGCATTTCCTCCTGTTCTTCTTCCTGTGTGTGATTAACTCTTAACTCTTTCAGAGATAGCACCATTGGACAGATGATGTCAACCTAGAGAGATTTTGAAGGTTAATTGCCAATTATAGAGAAACTTTGTTAAAAGGGAGGAAAGAACAAAAATTGAAAATAGCAGTTTAGACAAAGCGATCTCTCTCTCTCCTTTGCATCAAAGTGTTTGCATTCTGAAACTTTTTTGACTGAAACAGAACAGTTTAACTTAAATTCAGGCAATCCTGTGAAATCATCAAGGCACACAGTAGTGCTGGGAGAAGCATTTGATGTATTGAAAGAAAATGTCACAGGTCAAGAGGAGATGGTCTACTCTGCTTCCTACATCCTTGGTGATTACCGTTTACTGTGGCTGTGGTGAGAATTAAAATAAAAATACATACTATTTGCATTGAAGTTAGTGCCTGGCCATTTCCTTGAGCTGTCAGGAAAGAGTATGTTGACTGAGATAATTTAAGACTGCAAGTCCTATGAAATGCATTAAAGCTGACCTGAGTTGTCATGTGTGTCATCCAAAAAATGGATTGAGGTTTGTGAATATGAAAAGGTCATACAAAATGAAACCTTTTAATGCTTCTAATCATTTGACAGAGTCACTCAGTAAAGCTATGTAAACTGAAAGCTTAAATATTCTCTAATATTTCTCAAGTATCACTTAAGAGCATAATGATTAATGATAAAAAAGACAGTTTGAACTTGCTGAAGCAGAAGTAGAAAACAACCTCTATACTATTTTAAGGATATTAGTGTCTTCTAAGTTTGCCAACCTGTCAAAGGTGTTGGGTCTTTCTGACGCCAAAAGACAGCCATGTTAAATGTGGCAAATACTTGAATGACATCACAAATAGGAAATAGGAGCAAAGAATTCATTAAATAAAGTACTTCCTTATGTTTATTTCATTCTGTTTTAATGTAAGTGTTCTGTATTTCCTTTCCATAGTTCCATATTTCATATGTATTTCAGTGTATGGTTTAAAAAGATCCCGATATTTTTCTCAATGGTAATATGTTAACTCTTAGGCCATCATACAAGTAGTTACACTTTGCCTCCCTAATTGTTCCTTAGGTTTGAATTGTACATAATATTCTTCATTTACCTCTTGGACCATGAAGCATCTCTAAGGGAAGTCTTCTGTTACCTGCAGAATTACCTGTACAGGTGCTTGTAAAAGCAGCATTTAACTTTCTGCTTTGAAAGTGTCTTATAATGGAAAAATATTATGCCAGAACCAAGAGCACAGCAGATGCTGAGCATGTCAGGTTGGAAAATGAAAGGAACAGGTTAGTGCAGGTCTTCCATGGGTACACTAAAGTTTGGTTTTCAGTATGTGCAAAGCAGACAGCTGTGGAATTGAGGTTGTGGGTGCCTCTGAACACAGTAACGCATCTATTTGCCATTTCTGGGGAGTTACAGACAGAAAACCAAAACACCGAATCAAATGGTTATATGCTTCTGCTTCCAACATCACGCCCTTTAAAAAAAAACCCTTTGTTTTTCCCAAGACTCCTTACATATTCAGTGGACAGTTGGTCCGTAGCTGGTCACCACCTGCTTTGGTGACACTGAGACAAGGGATTGCAAAGAACATCTCATCGTGAAAAACCGTCCTGCCTCAACTGTCCTGACACTGTGAAGGTTGCTTAAATAAAAATATTTTTTTATTCAGGGATTTGCTGTGGCACATTATGAAGTTTCTGGGAGTCCAAATAGAGACTTAGAGCTGAACTATCAGAAATACACCCCAAAATCAATAGTACTTTTCACATATAAACTGATATATATTGCTGTGTACATCAAAAAATGAGGTTCAAAACTTATCAGGTAATTGCGAGTACACCTTGATCTTGGGTCTTCATCCATAAATGTAACTGGTGGTTATGTTTACACTGTATATGGGTCTGAACACTTTGGATGATCCCTAACTAATTTCTGTTCAAATTCTGGGAGCCCAAATATTAGTCTATCATTACCTTTGAGTTAGTCTTGTCATCTGGGAAAGTTCTGGGATATAAACTGATGGCAGGTCTGTTCAATTTTGCAATTTGAACAGACAATGGTATAAGTCATAGCTGAAATGCAGTCTGCTGCAGAGGGCTGCTCCTGAGCCCTCACCTAGGCAATGCAGCAGAAGGGCGGGCATGGATAGAACAAATATTTTCTCTTGCTATCAGCTGTGGGGGTTTCTTTCCCCAGCTCCGGTTTCTGACCTTTGTTTGGTTGATGCAGGATCTGGGAACAGAGGAGAGGAGAAGAAAGTCATACTCAGACTGAGATCATAATCGGGTAATGTAAATATATGTCATCAATGAATCATTATGCTGGCCAAGCAAGGATATAACTCCAGGCTTCATGCACAGTGTGAAAATACACAAACACCCACTCTCATACTTTCTTCTAGAGTTGCTTGAGATCAGCAACAACTTATGAAGCTTCTAGGAAGAACTAGAAAGAAATCTATGAAGAGATTAAAAATTCTGTCATCAGAGCAGGGTGTTAATAGCACACTGTAAACAGAACTCAAGGTTGTACACAGGCAAAATACATTCAGGAATAATAGCTCCGTTTTATGTGTCAAGAGAGGCAAGTGTTCCTTGGGAAAGAAGGAATGGAATGTGAACCCTTGGAATAGGCTTGGTAAATTGCATAGGCAAAATAATAAAAAAAAATTAGTGCAAATTTCTTTAATTCAGGGACTCAGTTATCAGAGGTATAAAATTATTATAACACTGCTTGCTTTTATTTTATTTGTCCAAGCTTAACATTGAAATACTTGTGGAAATAGGCAGATCCGTTACAACGGTTTGCTTTTGAATACTTAAATATTCATGAGAATATTTGTTTTGGTTTTATTAGAATAGTAGGCATCAGAATTAGCATTTCTGTTTCCTTATAGTGAGATAGAGCTGTTTCATAGTTTTTCATTTTATCTGTGAGAGGTACACTCAGACAGTGCACAATCTGTAGAGTATGCATCAGTATTGCCCTGACACAGTAGTATACCGATGTGGTCAGCCTTCTGAGCAGACTTTATGAACAATTACTTGGAACGAGTGGTAATGACTGGATGCAAGTATATCCTTACCTAAGGATGCAAGTACTTCCTTAGCTAGGTGTTCGTGACCAACTGGGTATGTAATGTAGCACTGATACTTCAGAAATTATTTGCATGTAAATGAGACTTTTCCTTACTTAAAGGAAACTTAATATCAATATCCAGTAAAATCAGCTGTCCCTGACCCGTCATTACTTACT
Organism: Pluvialis apricaria; assembly: GCA_017639485.1. Lineage (NCBI taxonomy): Eukaryota > Metazoa > Chordata > Aves > Charadriiformes > Charadriidae > Pluvialis > Pluvialis apricaria. The sequence goes on along the minus strand of CM030012.1, from coordinate 23,463,824 downwards.
GTGTAATTTCACTAGATGACAGTAATGGTATTAAAGTGACTTGTTGATATTGAGTCCTGTTATAGTCTCCTGGTAGTTCCCAAATCTTCCTTTCTAATTCCTTTTTTCCATTCATTAGATTGATCCATCTGAACTAACACAAATCACATTAGTTTTCTGTTTTTCTTACTTTTCATTTATGAATTATTCAGAAATGAATCTAATTTTTATATGCATTTTTAATTCCTGAATATTCACTGAGCTACTGCATTGACAGTTATTCATTAAATATGTGCTTCAGATGGTATGTAAGCTGTGCAATTTGTCACTTAAATCACATGGAATGTGCTTTTGCTTTCTTGTAAGATTAATTTAATATTTTAATGGATGACAAACAAATTATACTAAGGAATAACATTTGACATTCCCAGTTATTTGTGTTTAGCTGAATACCATTGAAGGGCATGTAAAACACCTTATGAAGCTCCAGATCCTCATAACTAATTTCAAAAAATATCAATAAATGAATCCTTAAAAAAAAAAAAATCAGAAGAAAAAACTCAGTGTGTCTGTTCTTAGAACAAAAATAAAAAAGGCTTAATATTTTTTCCTCTATCACTAGACTTAAGCTAAAAGTATGCATAAGGATACAAACACAGTTTGATTTCCAGAAAGTGAACCAAGTACTTGGATTTATTTTAATGACTTGTCCTATCTCTCTAAACAAATAAGAGTATACATCATTTTTCATATACATTTTATGGATGTGAAAGCCATAATAACAAAGTCACTATCTCAGAATGGTGTTCAGGAATTTTTGCCAAACTACATTTTCTTCAGCTTTATTATTACTGAGAATTATACATCCAAACCTGAGTAGGTGCTTTCTAGTTACACTGTACGTTTTCCACATAGACAGACAAATAAAAAGGAAATGGGAAAGGACATTGATTTATTAATGAAGGCAACTCAATGCTCACATCCCCATTTTCAGCAATGAAGAAAAACATTGACAGACATAATGGTTTCTCAATAAGAATACTAGGGAAACACTGCTGAACACATAAGTTATCTCTTAACTGAAAGTGTCCGTACACACTTGTCAAGTGTTTGTTAGATACAGAAAACCATCTGGTCGTCTATATATTGACTTTCTGTCAAATGGGATAGTGTCTTAATGTATAATGTTGGCAAATTGGCTTTATTACTGAAGTTTCAACAGCTAAATGTGGAAAAAATGTCTGATATTGCTGTTCATTTATAGTAAGATTTAATTACCTTAATTAATAAAATATTTTTATTTAAAATGTCCTTATTAAAACTCACTGTTTCAAATGTCATCTGTATGAATTAAACTGGAGAATGAAACATGTATAATGGATAAAATGTCTACATGAAATTTGTTTAATATCACTTACCCTTTCAACTGTAATGGCTAAACAATAGTAAATGTCTTGTGAACTGGTTATTTCAGAATAAAGTGATGATAGCGGGATGGATATACCTGGTATTACCCTATTTATTTTCAAAGAACATATAAAATACAGTTTCTGTAAGCGCAGAAGAAATAAACCAGCATGATTCAGTTAATTTTCCCACAGTTGTAAACTTCTTTTCTACCAGATGTCAGCCCAGACAAGTCCCATTCTTTGCTTTCTCTCACCTTTGTATTTTTAGTCTCTGTCATTTTGTTTTTTTGATTAATTATCTTTCTCTCTTCTGTGTGCTACTGCTTGCAGTTATTTTTTTATGAAATAGCACGCACTCCCTATATAAAGTATCACTTCTGACGACTTTAAAAATGCGTTGACCAATGCAGAAAGCTGATTTAGACAAACCTTTGTTTCGGCCATTGTTTCCCCCAAAACTTTTAGTTACTGTTTTGTTGTTCTAAATAGTGAATTGCTATCAGCTTCTTCAATGAAATTTAGAACAGCTTTGTCCATAATAGTATTTTTTTGGTGTTTCTTAAAAACATTTCCTCATGAATTTCTAGATGTGATACCACATCCTAAAATTTTCCTCATAGTCATTTTTCATTGTGGAGATCATCCAGTTTCTCAGTTAAGATAAATCAATTTTGGAAATCACAAACAGCAAAATTATTTCAAAATTAAACATTTCAGGTTTCTTGTTTCAGTTTCAAAAATAGTCAAGGTGTTAAATCCTAGAGGAACAAAATGTTCAATAAGCACAAAATCACTTGAAAAGAAATCACTGAACAACTTAGTGTTTCACATGGAATATTTTATTCAGTTTTTCATCTTTCTGCCTAACATACCTTTTGTTTCAGACATCAAGATTAATTTCACATGGTGAACACTTGAAAATTGAAATTGTATGGTATAAAAGCTCGAGACCTAAGCACTTCCATTGTATATCAAATCTTGGTCTGACCATTCTGGCAGCTCTGAACCTGCAACTCTTTGAATTCAGTGACAATTCCTTGTTGCAAATTTAGCAATGCTAAGCCATAAATGAAACAGTGTTTATTTCCATAAATTATTTGAATCTTCTTCCACAGAAGTAACCCTTGATTCTTTCACTAAGTTTTGGAAGGCAAACAGGAATTTGGGAAAAAACTCACCAGTTAGTGAATTCTGCTTTTCCATTTTCATCCAGATTTAACATCCCTTGGCTGGATTCTACCTTAATAAAAGCTGCCTCATATGCAAGAGCAGTGACAGTCCTTTATTTGTTAGAGTTGTTCAGAAATATTTCTTCTCATCATGGAATATGTTGTCAAATAAAGAGATAAATGTGATTGGATATGTTTCCCATTGAGGACTTAGATTTTCAGCCTAATTGCAAATAAATAAAAGTTTTATTCCATATTAGAATTGCAGTCTGAATCCTTATGACCTCAATTATTTTTATTGTCCTCACTCTGTGGGGAGATTACATCTCCCATGCTGCCATGGAATGCACGATGGAACCCTGGCCATCAAGTTTATTTATTTTTTTTATTTAACTTTAAATAACCCAAAAAGATTTTTTTTTATATATGGTGAGACAATAGAATTTGCTTGCAGAGATCTGTTGAGAACTGTGATGGAGCTCCTAAATTTGCCATGGTGTAATTCAGGATGAAGATGGACAGAAAAAGCTTGTTGGAAGGCTTCCAGGACTGGATAAAAAATGTGACCTTGATCTTTAAAACTCTTCTCCAGATGAATGACAGAGTGCCTTTACAAAAGATTTGACCTGCTGCTCTTTCAAAGGAGAGGTAACACCTGAGGTCTTCTGGGGCACTGGCAGAACTATATCCTCTGTTTGCTACACTGCACTCAATTCTAGACAGCAGCATAGTAATTCACTTTCCCAAGTGTGAAACTACCTTGCTTCAAAAGTTCTTCCTCTGAAAGCAATAGTCACACACCAGAGCCACCTGTCACTTATAATGAAGAGTCTGAGCAGTTTAATTCTGTGGTGGCATAATTGTAAGTGTAATCAGAAACAGCAAGATACAGAAGATGCAGCTCTCACTCCCCCCGACACCTGCCTGTGACTTTTTTTTTGATCCAAATCCATAGTCCAAAGCCACTGTAATGATTTCCTGCTTCATAAACCATCCTACATTTGAACATAAATGACAGTAAATAAACCAGTTTTGTGATGTTCTGTTTGAACATATTGCTCAATTATACTTTCAGTTGTAGTTTTTTTCTTATTTTTACATACTTTTCTGTACAATTCACAATTAACCTTCAATACCTTCCCAAATCCTTTACCTCTAGTGGGATAACTTATCTGAACTATTAACAAACAAAAGCTTTTTTCTTCTCATTTGCTCACTTGTTCATAATGCACCCGGCATGTAGACTTCTGGCAGTTACTGATGAATAAGTATTAGTAATGCAAAGCTCTAGAATGGAAAATGTCTCCAAACACTTCCCACTCCCCCATACCCATCTGAAACCAGAGATCCCACAGCTTTAATACCTGCATTTTGTATTGGTTTGTCACAAACCCAGGTATGACAAGCCTCAGGGAGATATTTTTCTGTAAGCTAAAATGTACCTGTTAAATGTAGCTGTAAAGTGATATTTTTACCATAACAATATGGAAGACTATTTGTTAAAGGTTCATAGTAAAATATTTTTTATATGCACTCTAAATTTTTGGAACAGTTTCAGTGCTTTTATTCTTAGCATCTAACCAGACTGTGCAGATATTAATGACTCAAACTTCATTATGGTCTTACAGTAATACTTCTTTTTCACTTATATGACAGGTGAAAAGACTGAAACAGAAAGATTTTTTGGAGCTGGATTGACAGTCGTGGCTCTATTGCCAATAGGGTGCCGTATCAGTGAAACTATTGCAATTGTACCTGAGTTTTCCCCCAGAAAGCTCCAGGGAGAGCCTAGGTGCAAATTCACATGTGCTGTGCATGAAGAGAAGCAGAGGGCACACCTAAGGGTTACCAGCCATTCTGGGCACTTAAGTCTGTAATTTAGATCCTCAAAATTCTTGCCTGGTGTTGGATACGCTTAAGATCTCATCATGCTTACCTTTCCACCAGTAAAACTCACTTAACAGCCAAAAGTCACTTCGGACCATACTCAGATTTGGGCAAGCCTCTGTAGAGCCAGCACCTGCCTGCAGCCAGGCAGCCACACCATGGCAGCATTCCTCTCTGACTGCACGCTTTGAAAGGCACTGAGGCTCAGTGATGGCATTTATACCTAATGACACCTAAATTTGAGCATAATTCTTCTGTATTACATTAACATTTATACTGCAGCTACCTTTAAACTCCTTTTTCCCCATGCAGTGTGTTCTTGACTTTTCTTGTTTGACCATATATTTTTATTTCTTGCTAAACGCAATAAAAATTGAAACAGAAGTAACAGAAAAAGAGCACTTTCTAGCTCAATATAATTTGCTCCCATATTTTCAAGTCCGTTACTCCCTGTACTGGCAAAAACTATTTCGGATTTTTTTTTTGCAGCGCAGAGCCCTTACACCTGTTGAAGTTGCTGTAGACATCACTGATGAAATAGCATTTCAGCTGGGGGGTCTACACTACCAGTAGGGATTTTAGACTTAACACCAGTGTGATAGATATTCAGATACCATCCAGCCAGGCCTGCAACACTGATCATTAGAAAGGTCAGCTTTTTACTTTTGAAAAGTGTGTTTATGATCTAATAGCAACTAGGAGGAACTGAACTAACAGGCTGAGAGACGTAGGAAGAGAAGACTCCGGGGAGACCTTATAGTGGCCTTCCAGTATCTGAAGGGGGCCTACAAGAAAGCTCAAGAGGGACTTTTTGCAAGGGCGTGTGGTGATCAGATGAGGGGTAATGACTTCAAACTGGAAGAGGGTAGATTTAGAATAGATATTAGGAAAAAAATTTTCACTCTGAGGGTGGTGAGGCACTAGAACAGGTTGCCCGAGAAGCTGTGGGTGCCCCATCCCTGGAAGTGTTCCAGGCCAGGTTTGACAAGGTTTTGAGAAACCTGGTCTAGTGGGAGGTGTCCCTGCCCATGGTGGGGGGGTTGGAACTAGGTGATCTTTCAGGTCCCTTCCAACCTAAACCATACTATGATTCTATGATTCTGTGAATATTGATTGAACTGTACAAATTAACACATTTAAGACTATGCACACACTGAATGCATCTGCATTTTTAGTAGGTTTCTTTATACTTTTGAAGTTGTAAATCTTTGTAATGTAAGATATTTATATTTCTTATATTAGTACAGCATCCGAATGCCTCAGTGTATTGATGTATTAATGTGTTAATCTTCCTCACACTCCTGGGAAGGAAAGTAATAGCTCTTTGCTTTTCTGGAGGAATAAAAGCAAGACTGAAATATTAAATATTTTCCTTAAGGTTAAACAGAAAATATGTTACAGAATACTTACTTCCTTTCTCGTGTTCCATATTAATAGTCTGATTTTTAGTCCATCCTTTTTTAATTCCCTTTTTCATGTGAAAAAAAGAAAAAAAAAGTTTTTATTTTGAATCACAGTGAAGCAAGGTTTTGTTTCTTTGTGTATTTAGAAGATGAGGAACACCTGGACTGTTATAGGAAGGTCCACTTAAGGGTATTTTGTGTTATTACAAAAATAGATAAAATACCCTTTTGATTTGTTTAGCTTAAAAAGAAACCAGTAACATGCTCCTTAATTAATTGAATTTAGAAACACTTGGGAGGAGGACCTCCTCTGAGAAAATTGCTCTGTGTATAACATTTGAAATAATCCCTGCAGTTTGGCCACAGTAAATGTAAATGAAACAGAGGTACTTTACAGGCATAAATTCAGTAAAGAAGTTCTATAATCAAGAACTCCTTAAATAGAACTTGAGATGATAAAAAAAAAAAACAACCCAAAAATCCCTCTTCAAAAAACAGATTTATCAAGAACTAAAATACCCCAAAACCTTTCTGAGTTGAGTGTTCCCATCATAATGGCCCTTTAATAGCAATCTTTTATTGGATGCTGGGCAGATTGCTAACTTCCTTCTGGGAATTGATTGCAATAACACTGAAGCTAATCAGTAATCAGGCTTCTCATCCTCTATTCAGGACTTTCTTTTGGCTGTGTCAAGAGGGCTGTAGCACAGTGACCCTGAAACAGTCCTCCACAGATTGCATGCCTTTATAAACTGGCTATACTCTGAATGGAGTAGATTGAATTGTTGGAAGTAGCTCACACCATCCAGTCAGCTTCACAAAGTCAATATTCTTGGTGTGCCAGGAAAATCTTGAATTGCCTATCACCCATCAGCTTTCAGGAGTAACCCTTTCCATGCATGTCTACAACAGCCTTTCTAAATAAAGCAGTGAGTGCGTTTCATGTTCTGCTTTAGTTAGCAGTCATCAAGATATTAAGCATATGGGCTCATATCCCTGAAAATATTTCAACACTAATCTGAAACAGGAACCTAAATGCTTCTGAGGATCTGGTTTGTATCTTTTGTTCTAAGGTTAAGTGGACCTAGTGGACTCTTTAGAGTCTGCTAAAAGAAATTTAGGCACAAGAAAGTATTTTGTACTGTCCTACCAGTAAAGATCCTCCAAGTAAGGTGGTTTGGTACTGGGCACTGAATGGATATCTATATATACTATGCATTTTCATATTTAGGAACTGAAAATTGACAAATTGAAGAATGCAAATATTAATGAAAACTTTGTCTTTTTCCAAATCCTAATAGATAAAAAAATATTAGTCCTGCAAGCATTTCAATGTTGCTTTTGACTAAAGCAATTCTACTGACGTATGGAATAACCAGAAAATTTCAAATACAAGATTTGGAAAGTAGTTTTTCAATACATTAATCTTTTTCCAGAAGTTTTGTATAGTTTTGTGTTTTCTTTAGAATAACAGAAATGCTACAGAAGAGTATTTGAAATGTGAAGCAAAATCAAAAAGCTAAATTGTGCCTTCACTTGTGCACATGCTCTGAAATAAAGAGGAGATAAAGGTTACACAGGTGACAAACCCAAATGAAATTTCAAAGGTAATGACTGGGCTACATAAAAGTGCAGTAATGTATGCTATAAGAGTGGCCAGGCTTGGATGGGAAAGAGGTTTTGAGACCCCGCAGATGATTGCATTAAAAGAAATACAGTAAGATGGGCTCTGCGTCAAAGCCCTGACATTGATTTTCTCCCCTTTGAACCGCTTTTCAATGCTTATAAGGGAGGACTTAAACAGAATGAGGTTCTTATAACAGTATACCATGCTGGATGGACAAGAGTTAGTTTAGGGTTGGAGGCTGAATAGCTCTGTTGCATTTTGTTCAAGCTGATGTGTCCTACTGAAAAAAGAGTAAGAAGCACCAGGGAATAGATGGAGCCTTGGTTTCGGACATTCCCTAGTGCAGCAGCTGGACACAGTGATGAAACAGAACGTGCTGGATTTTCTAAGGACTAAAGTTGGATTTCCTTCTGAAGAGAGCTCTGGAGGGATTATATCCTGACGAACACCTGTGAAATGTACAATTGCCTCTGAGCTCTCATGGGCAAAGCTACCTGCAATGCATTATTCAGGACTGTAGCTGGGGGAAACTCTTCAGGCAAAAGATTTTCTCAGTGAAAAATGCATCTGCCTGAAACAATTCACAAATTCATTTCAAATTTTTCATAGCGTTTAAGATAGAAAAATGGGTGGAAAACCAGAAAAATGCTCAGAGTTTCCACTTGCCATTTAAAAATGATGTTTCAATTCAAAATGTACCTTAGTTTAATACTTAAACTCTTTCATACTTACATCATAAGGTCATTGTAACATGCTTTTTTTAAGGTGAAAGATATTTAACTTGCAAGGACAGTATAAAACTCTTGATTAAAAAGACTATTTATTTCTGAACTCTTCCATTACTTTCAGAACTTACATCTGATACTCTTTGAATGACTACTAACTCAGGGCTGCCAGCTGCACAGTTGTTAGCTGTTTACAATAAAATCAGTCCCATTAATTTGCTAATGAATTGATATTGACTTTACTTTTTGTGAGCTGGCAATGTTTCAAAAGTCATTGTTACCTCATTTCCAAAATGAACATCAATGAATTTCCCTTACTGCATAAAATGCAAAAATCAATTAAAAAAAATCTAATTGGTTTAATACCACCTGGTTTCAAATTATGCTGATGGCACCAGATCAAAAACTCTTAGTGCACTCACCAATTAGGGTTGGAAAGTGGATGATTCTCTCTACTTACTAATATGTTGTGACCAGAATAATGGTAAGTAAAAATCCAGAAACAAATTAGAAAAAAACCAATAAATTTAATAAGAGTATAAGAACTGAGTTGAACTCTACAAAAGTAACAGTTCTTATATGTATTTTTCCCTCTCTCATAAGGACACCTTTTCTGAACTATATGAAGCAGTTGCATAACAGGGATAAAGGACCCTGTTTGAAAAAACATTTCTCTACCAAATCAGTCACCAAATAAAAAATGACAGGTCTTTGGGTTAATATGTTCAGAAGAAGTTTTCTCAATATTTCTGTGCAGCTGCTGCTTGCTACCTGAGAAGAAAAATGTACTAGTGAAAGCTTTTATGATAACCATATCACTTCAGCCCTGGCTAATTCCAGCAGTCTCTGAAAACTCCCAGGATTTCAAACATTTCTTTCGACCAGCCCTTAACAATGACCCTTCTGAATCTTGACCACTACCACAAGCTGACTAGAATTTAGCTGCTGGATGATGACTGAAAATTTGTTGTCTGAGAGAATTCTGAAGAGGTTTAATCATTCTGCTTTAGAAAGAAAACGAAAAGTATTGCTGCAAAGTGGAATGACTGCTTTTTGCCTAGACCTGTGGGTCATGAACCTGGAAAATTGAAGTGGAGCCAGGAACTTTCGTAGCATAAGCTCTTGAGGAGCCATGAGTCTCATGGTTTCTAGGCTTTCTGGTCTGTGCTCATCCCTTCTCACTTTAGTCCCTTAGCTGAAAAAATTAAACGAGGGTGTTGGTTGGTTTTTAGATCCCTGTACTGTTAATGGAGTGAAGAACCCCAGCAGGTGCCTGCCCAAGATATTACTCACTCTCTTAAGATGCTGGTCTTTCTCCACTGACTAGAGAGAAAGCTTATGACACTAAGGTTGTAATGCAGATTTCTTTTCTCTGTCACAGAGGCTAACAGAAAACTAAGTAAACAAACTATCTTTTTAAAGAATTTCCTCAGTCAGCATGATCTTGTGAAATATTTAGATTCAGCGAATGCCCTAGATAAGTGCCTCAGGAAAGTATATTTTCTGCTTTTTTACACCTGGTCAGGAACAAAAATGTTGGTTCCTCCTATCTCCAAGTAGAGGAAGCCTTTGAAATCCTCCTCCTGTGTACACATCTCCCACATTCTTCCCTGGCTTAATGACTTTTGAGTCTATTGGACAATTTCAGCTGTAAGATATATTCTGTCAAGTGCGAAAATAGTCAACCAAAACTCATGTTTGGAGGGCAGCAGTCAAATGTGAGCCTTATTATTGGACAGCCGTGAATCCACACAGGAGCAAACTACAGTATACTACAATTTTCCTTCCCGTGTAGCTGATCAGTACATTTCTAAACACTCTTACTGGTCAGAATGCAGAGTCAACTTACAGGTCCAACATAATGAATAGGAAGAGTCTTAATACCTTCCATCATGCCACAGTTTGTTTCACGTGGTTGGCAAATGACTTCTGAAGTGCTCTAAAAATACATCAGACTATAACGATACATTTGTGCATTTGAGTTCCAACACTTACCCTCCGGCAAGTGTTAGACTTGAACAAGTAACACGCTCACAGCACATGAACATGCCTACCTGAAAAATCTGGGGTTGAAAATGTTCATTCCCCATGCAGATTATTGTCTAATTGATATCTGCTCTGGTCACCGGTGCCTTGAAGTGTGACCGATGGTTAGAAAAGGCAAAAGTATATGTACATGTCACCCTTATGAATTAGGTATAAATTGCAGTGTCCATACTAATTTTTTTGGTAAATATGTACTAATGATGTTTAATGACCCTAAAAAATTCTTTTTATTCTAGGCATTTTTAGGCGGTTCTTATGAAAAAACTTTGCGTATTTAAGTTTTGCTGATTTTTCTGTTTTTGAGTTTGACTTGGAAAATGAAACTGGTACAGTAGTTCATAAAAATAATCTACATATAGTACATTTAGTCTTTGATTACTTAGGTTGTGTTTTAAGGGACAGTGCTGCTCTCAGTTACATTGGCTTTAATTTGGGCTAAATCCACACAGGTCAGTAGCCAAGTAGCAAAAACTTATTGTTCATATTTATAGATTTCCAGATGGGAGTAGGATTTGTTTCACTTTCTAAAACACTGATAAAAATTTCTATAATTTCTCCGGTATCCAAATGATACTGTAAACCCAGGGAAATCTGGGAAAGGACATAAAGAATTATTATGAGCCTGAAGGAAGCATTAAAGAAAGATTAACAGAAATCAACATGTTTGGTGTTATTACAACACAGCTGCTGGAAAGGATAATGCTTATTTTCTAAAATTTTTGGTCTTTAAATGTTTAGTAGAGGAAGCATGCAGTAAATATTCCAAGCAGAAATTGGGTCATCACTTTTGTTTCAGTAAACTTAACAGTGGGAAAATATACAAGAAATATCAGATGACATTTCTTAAACGTGGAATTTGTATGTGTGTTGAATGCTTTCTAAAGTGAAGTGGCGAAATAGCCATTGAGCCACTAGGGACTAAAACCTGACTGAGAAAGAAGCAGAAAGTAAGAACATAGCATACTAACTGCCAGTGTGTTGCTGTTGTTGAATTCTGTTTGTCTGAGTTTAGAAATACTTGCAAAACTGAAACAACTCTGGGAAACTTTCAGTAGAATGTTGTCATTCTTTTTGCTTTTAAAAGTACTACTGAGATGAATACTTTTTATTACATATGGTGGTCTATTTGTTTATGTATTTAGTGCTTTGTCTTACTAGTCTCAGAAAACCTGTACTATTGCTTTTGATTGCAAAATAGGTGCAAGGTAGTCTATATGCTAAACCCAGTGGAAACCACTGAAATTCTTACTAGAAAAGATGGGGGCTTTATTGCAGACTTTGGGTGAGTCACCTGTATCCCAAAGTGAATCAGTTTAATCCCCTATTCCTGAGCACTCATCAGTACTAACTGCTAGCCAGGTAGGACAAAGACTCCAAGAGGCCAGCTCCTGGAAACTCTAGAGAGGAGCTCACTGCACTCTCATGGGTGGGACAGCGCTGTCTTCCCAGAAGCAAGCCAGGCAAACATAGTGAAAACATGCTCTGATTGTGTTAGATAAAGAATCAGAATAAATGAAAAATCTTTGTTATTGGAAAAATGTAGACCATTACTTTGCATGTTTTCATTATACCATTTTAACTTTTTTAGCCATCTTTTAACTAAAATCTCTAATAGATCTAGCTGCTTATAGATCTGGAAATCCTGCCCATAATATAGAACACCTCTGGTAGAAAACAGTCTCGAAATAGGGCACATGAGAATAAATCAGACAAAAATACATGGGATTAACTGAGAATTTTCACCCATGTTAGCCTTCCTCTGTTCCTTGTCTCCCGTTCTATCTCCCGCTCTTCCCACCCAAGTATCTCTATCTTTCTCACTGTAATTCTGAAAGTTATATAACACTTTCATCAAAGCAAATCTAGGAAAACCTTAATCACTCTTCATTTAATGGTATCTTGAAAAACCTTGCCAGTCTTTTCTTTTATCTTAGTGTCTGGGAGAAAAAAGAAAGTGGGGGGTGTGGGGGGAAGTAGCTTCACTTATCTTCATAGCCGTTTTAATGCAACCTTATAATCAAGAAACTTTATTGAAAATGGAAAAGTGTTATAAACCTACTTGGCGAACTATTTTGACATTTTCTTCTTGGAACTGCCTTTTTAAAGTGACTCTGTTAAGTTGCTCTGCATAACTTTTTAAATTCTTGGGGTTTTATGTGTGGTAGTTAGCTAAAGGCTTAGAGAGCTTCCGGGTTTAATTTCCCTACTTTGTACTTTGTAGCACCGTCAGTTAACAAATTTACCAGGGCAAGTGATTATCATGGTGAATATAGTCCATTTTAATTTGTAAACCATCAGCATAAACATTATGAGTATTTTAGAGATGTCAAGGCAAGGCACAGAGATATTAACATTACAATTATCCAGTAGCTATCAGTGTCTAGTTTGTCAGATCTGGGGACCAAGTACTTTGTATTTATTAAGTACTGATAGTTAATGTGAAAAGGGAAGGGAAAGCGAATTTCATTCTAATTTCATACTGACCGTGACGTAAGTATCTGAAGGGGAAGTCTTACAAGCAGAAGTGCCAACAAACAATATAGCTAGTGCTACCAGTCACACCTATTGTATCCCAGAATACCCATGGCTGCACTGTATTCTAAATGTGAACTTAATTGTTAAAAATGCTGACATTTATGAACTGTGTCAATTGACATCTAATTAACTTGCTATAGCTATCTTGTTAAATGCCAATTAAATATATTAACATTTCTCACAATTTTAATGTATCTATAAGAATTTAACTGTACCTTTATTGTCATTGTAAGTCTGACTTAATTACATGGCTAGATGATTTATCTTTTGCATAATTATTCAGTCTTAGTCTATGTTCTCCTAAACAATCAAAGTGGTATTGTATGGATTGCCTACAGCACCTGATCTTTCTCTGTGCAATTCTTCACCTTTTATCAAGACATCTTCTGTTAAGACACTAAAATCAAAAGTAGAAGGGGACGTGGGACTTTTGCTACCTGAGCTCAAATGTATGGGTATGGAAACAGCAATTTCCCAAGGACTGGACATAATTCTGTGATGTTGATTATTTCATGCAGTCTGAAAAATTGCTGAAGAAATATATATAATGGACAAACTCAAATGACTGCTGGAGACTCTTTTATGATAAGACATTAGTTCAATTACAATATTTCACATCTTATTCTTTTCATACTCCTCACATTCATACAACTCAGAACTAAGATCACTGAAATTAGCAGTATCACTTATACAGAGCGTGAAATAAACCCAGTTTCCAATAATGTTAACAGGACACTTTTTACAAAACGCCCACCTGGATGATTTGTTCTCAAACTGAATCTTCATCCTGCTTCAGGACACTTTAATAGATATATATCCACCATGGGAAAGAGCAGTACGCATAAAGAAGCTACACATGTTGGGTTATTAATAAAGAATATCAGAGCAAGAGCTGAATAAAGCATACATAAACAACACATGAACTGTCTGGATTGGTTTCTTAATAAGATCCATGCTCTGAATATCATTCAGCAAAGAACTTACAAATGTAAACTTTATGTAGCATTCGGCCTCGAGTAGAAATATTCACAAGGTTTGACTTAAGCAGATGCTTAATGCTTCACTGCATCAGATGAGAAAATGAACTCAGCAGGGGAAATGTTTTAACTGAAGTGAAATATAGTACAAATGGGATTTGGAGGAGCAAAGTAATCTTTAAATTCTGCAAATAACGTATGCTTGAAAAAAGGGGGGAAAGGGTACTGAAACCTTGAGGAGTAGAAAACACCTGTCCTAACATAGATGTCTTCAAGTTCCACATTTGAGAGTAAGCTGGTCATTCAAGGCTCCCTTCATACACACTGAAGAAACAAATAGCGAATTCTAGGGAATAATCCATCACCTTCTAAATTACGTATCTAAAATGTCTGTTTCTCTAGATTAACTTTGACTTAGATGAATTCTGCCCTTTGACATTTAAAAAGAATTCCTTTTGTTTTTTTGGCAGACAGTACTTGCTTTATTCCCAAATCCTCCTTGTCCCAGGATAAGCATGTTAATAAGCTTAAGATTCAACACCTATCTTTTAATGTCTAAAGGGGAGGGAATTTAATCCTTCCTGGATAATTTCATTTTTGAAACACAAAAAGAAGTGTTGATTTTTCTTTTCAAGATTAGATTTATTTTTTTTAGTTTAAAAGGCAATATTTTGCTTAAATTAAACAAATTAATTAACTTTGAAAATGAAACAGAATTATTTGCAATGGCCTCAAATGAATCCATCTCCATTTTATTAAAACCCCTTCCCCCAGTCTCTCCACCCACAGTCCTTTCAGTTCACTCTGAGGGTTTTTCTTGTTCCATTGCTTGCCCAGGTTTACTGACAGGGATTGACTAGTAGTATTGAGACTGCATGGATCATTTCACCTGTAAAGGAATTACAGCCAGCCATCTCTGGGGTGGGACATTGTCAGCCACAGAGCAGGGTTGCAGTTCTCATGGGGCTGGGGCTGTCGGAGTGGCCTTCTGAGTTGTGAAGAACCCAAGGAGGAGCTTTGCCTACTGGAGATGGTGCTTTCCAGCAGTGCTCCCTGCAAGCAGACCCTCACTCCATGCCAGGCCTGCAGACGTAAAATGCACCAAGGCTATGGGAAGAAGCAATTCTGCAATAACTAATTATGCTACTTTCTGAGGACCTGAAATTCAGCTTTTCCCTGCAAACAAGATAAAGAAAATAACTCTACATTTGTGCCTTCATTTCCCTGGAGTTTAGAGTGTATTAATGGCTATTGGACTCAGAATAAATAAACTGGATGGAAAAATCATTATGTGAGGTCCATTTTTTGAATATCAATTTGGTTTCTAAGCACTTCAATAACTTATCCTTAATTTTCAACTCGGAGAGTCTCTGAAAATAGTATAAATTTGGGGCATCATTGCCTTTTCTCTTCATATAATAATGGAATGTGAATGTGGTAGCTGAGCTTATTGAATTTGACATTAGAAGTTGATTCATCTTTTTAAAAGCATTTTTACATATTGAATTTTGGCCTTTGAGGAATAGCAAACAATCAAAAATGCATTGGCAAAATTTGAAAAAAAAAAAGAATTAACTGAGAAAGACACGTGAATAGCCCCCTTCACCTGCACAGCACCTTTTAGAAGAAAACTGTGTGCATAAGATAATAAATAGATTTTAAGGTATGGTTGCAGCAACCCATTTACCAGAGCTGTGAACTGAGGAGAATGAGTCCTTCAAAAGTTTGTGAGAATGCCAGTTCTTTGCATGTGAAGTGTGTGTGTCTCCCCAGGCCACTAGCTCTCTGCGTGCTGTATGGGTGCATGCTCTGCGGGGCTGCTCTGCATGCTGCTTCACTGCACGATTTTACTGTGTGTTTATGCATCTGGGTAAAACAGCTTTGCATTCTCTGGATGAACAACATTTGGATGGGTAAATGTTAGATATATTCATGCAGAATGGGAATCACGTAGACTACAGGCACTGCTGGGTCACACGACAAAGAGCCTACTGCCACATTAGGTAGTGATCACGGTCTAGGGTTACAACTCTAGTCCCAGTGATAATCTGCATTAGTTGTATGTATGATTGGGCTGTTTTACTGTGCACCTGTTACCTTTTTATTTTCAATGTCTGTATGGTATAAGTGTCTGAGACATATGTCTAGGGATTGAGATAGCTAGCTGTCCATTTGTCATGTTTGTTGGTACTTGTTATTTACATGCATACCTATATATCCATCTTTCAAAGAGCTTCTAAACTCCTGTTGAAAATGAAGCCACAGGGGCAATGGAAATGTAAAGTGGTTCCATTACTTGGAGCAACAGAGACAGCAGTTGAAAGAATACTGAGCACATGTATAACATTGTGAAATACAATCTACTTACTGTTACTTTTGGAGGTTGACTGAGGTGAATTATGGTGTGAAACATCACAAGGCACAGTTCTTGAAGAACATGACGATTTTGGTTGTCTCTTAGGAGACAAGTTTCCAAGACACTAAAAAAGTAAGTGAACAAGATGAAAAACTAAGTTGCATAGATCATTTCCAAAGTATGAAAACACAAGCATGCATACAAATACTCAAAGTATCTTCCAAGATCTTGAAACACACGCACATGTGTATGCAGACATAAATAGGCGTGTGCAATATACACAAAGACTCATAAACAAGTCTAAAAAAAGTTACTAAAGTATACTTCTACTCGTAAAAGAGGAATTCTGTCTGTGCCCCTCACTTTCAAGCATTTTAGAGACCTGGGTCTCACCAGAGCAGAATCCCCAAAAGCAGAGTGAATTTAGGGGCATAGTGAGAACAAGTTTGTCATCAATTAGGCTCTATTCATCCCAGAACCATACGTGCAGAGTGTCTTACCAGTAGACAAGGGAAATATTTCATTTACCTCCTGCGCTATAACTGACAGCTCTTTTCCCTCCTGGTGTTGCAATCTGTCCTCCTGTCTCTTTCTGAGTGGAGTCATTCTCATTACATGAAGACCCTTCTTGCTCGATCCTGGGCTGAATCAAAAGCATTTTACAGTGTAACTAACTTCCCCGGCTTTGTTTTGTTCTGCTATCACAACTTAATATCCATCAAACGAATGAACAAGGAACATTTGTAAAATAAAAAAGTTATAAAAATAATATAAATTAAGGAAATAAAAAACTTAAATAATGAGAAAGCATGAAATAAAAGTCAACAGATTTTTGCAGTGATCAAGGGATATGTGAATCCTTAACAGATGAATTTTATTTATGTAATTTAATGTGATACTTTACAATTACCAAAGGCGTATTGCTTGTCTGCATATTAAATATATAATCATATGTTATCAAGACTGAAGAGCGAATTCTGGATAAACTTGTCCCAGAGAAGAGACAAACTGCATTATTTACAAAGAACTAATGACTACTGAGTGAGAACCTCAGACTGAATGACTATACTGGATCGTATGCCTTTGGCATCAGAAATGCCAGTAGAGGTCTTTTGAGAAACAGAGTGGAAAATACCTTGAGGAGCGTTACATGTATACCACAAAACCCCAGATCTCTGGTGGGCAATTCTCCCTCTAGGAGAGAGTGTCTGGTCCCCAGTGTGATCTCAGTATTTAACTATGGAGCTGTGTTTTTCCTGTTTCATTTTAGCTTTGACCATAGCCATACGGATATGACATTTTTCGTCCATGACACATTCATTAAGCTGTCCTTGCTATATCCTTGTAGTAATATCCAATCTAATTCCACAGTATTGCAGCACCCTCAATGGATTAGTCACACACTTACTTTTTAAGGAACAATATTTTAATACAATAGTGAGTTGCACACAAACAAGAAATTTCTCAATATTCTGGAAGGATAAAGAATGTCACATAAACAAGCAGAAGAAAATTGACAGTAACACAACAGGCAGGGTGATTTAGATACCTGAACACTGACTGCCTGGGCTTGATTGTTACCTACCTCCATTCAAACCAATGCAGTTACACTGTTGTAAAATTTTTTTGGCACAAATTGAGTTCAGTTGTCTGTTTTTAGTTTTGGGCTTGTTTGTGGGTTTGGGTTTTTTTGTTTGCTTTGTTGGGTTTTTTTTTGACAAAGAGGATTTTTGAAAAAAGTTCCCAAAATAAGACTAGTAGCAAGAAAAGAGAGGAAAAACCCAAAGGCACAGTAGCCTGTTGAAGAGAAGGTGGAATCAGAATAGTGTTTTCCCAAGACTTGCAAACTTGAATGTCCATGTGATATAACAAAACCTCAGCAGACAGTACTTACAAGTTATGAAACTGTTTATAGAACCCACTTCCTCAGGAGGTGCAGTATTTTGCTCAAGAGCATTATAATTTCTTCCACATAACAGTATTTCTATGTTTTGTTTGTGGGTCAAAGGGTCTCCTATAGAAATCAGAAATCTCTTATTCAAGTAACTTGGGTTTCAGAGTGTTTGGAATTACAACCCAAATGGCCTCAAGTCCTATAACAGACTTCTTAGTACTAGTAAGCAAAGAAGTGCCAGTGATCAGACTGAAGCCCTGATCCACAGCTGTGCGTACTGCCTAATCACTGCCTACACAGATTCCCTGGGATGGTTTTGGCTTGTGTCAACTACTGTCCTCATAGACCATGATCAGGTTCATTTCATGGGATACTGTGTGTCAATCGCTACTCCTGCTGTGCAGTTTGAATACGGCCACTCAGTTCTGGGAGTGGAAAATGTAGACATGTGGTTGGAGACTACCCATGGCCTCAGGATTTGGGAACAGTCCTTGGGTAGCTTTATTTCACTGTGTAAATGAAAGCTTTGGAAGCTCCCAGAGGTTTTGGAAATAAAATTCAGAAGTATAAAACTTGACTCTGAGTGTTCTCATAGAGCACAACACTCTAACACTCTTACATCTGCTGTTTTAACTTCTAGCTTAGATGAAGATATTCAGAGGGCCACATGAATAAATGTTTTCCTGTCTTATCCTACATGTCAGGATGCAATGCTGAATCATAAGCGTCTCATGGCTGTGAGGAGATAAGTCAACGACTGACGCGATGATGGTGGAGCAGCAGGTCTAAATCAGTCTTGGGTGTGCTAGATAAAACCTGTCAAATCAGAATCTGATGCTGATTCTGCTGTGCAAAACATATATATTGACATATATACCAATATACTGTGATATGCTTTTAGAAAAGAACATTTATGTGTCCATGAACTAGCATATTATGCAAATAAGTAGCTGGTAATAAAACTCTTATTGGTTCCATTTAGAAGTTCATGTGTGCATACTGCTGTACCCCTACCACATAACTGGTCACCTGTGAACCTCAATGTGGAATTCCATGAGACAAGACAGACTTGAATGCAAAATCCATCTTGTAAATCATAACTCTGGACTATTCCATTCCTCCTGTTTCACACAAGAAAAAAAAAAAAAGTATTTCTCAGTCCTTGTGATCCTAGGAGTACTCTTTCTTCAGCAAAAGAGGACAAAGACTTTTAAGGTCCTGGGCCTGCCTATTTCATGCTGTCTCACTTTGTCTCTTCTGGCTTCTCTCTGGAGACGTTTGGTGGATCAGAGAGTCCTACAAGCACAGATGAATAGACTGTTGAGATATTAAACAACCCGTTTGAGTTGCAAATTATTTCCAAAGCCACAGAAAAGGACAGATCTCAGAGATAAAAAGCTGTTGATTCTACATGCAATTCTGAATGTTACTGAAGTCGATTAATCACAGCATGCAAAAATAAAGGAAGACAAGAAAATACAGTAATGGATTTTGGGCCATGAGAGAAGACTCATTCGTGGCAGCCTTCCTCAGATGAGCACTAGATATCTGTGGAGGATGCTGGGCTGCCTGGGATGGGCTGGGAAAGACGCAGACATCCTTCAATCTTCAGTATTGTGATTGAGTAACATGAAAAAGAGGAGAATTAACTTAGAATGTCAGCATTTATCAGTAGGGACTGGAGTACAGGAGGAACTTTTCCTCTGATTTCAGATGAATCAGATTTGCTTTACTTCAGCTGCCTTGTTTGGGGATGTAGAGTCTTGGAGTGTTGATTTTCAGAGCTGTGTTAAATGTGATTTCAGCAATGGACACTTCTAAGGGACAATATGGACATTTGTGAGCAATGCTGGATATGGAAAAAGTAATTTGATATTTTTGTGAAGATGAAAATGGCTTGAGTGCCCCATACTTTTTTCCCTGTCTTCTTAAATATAACTGTGATGGGTTGACACCAGTAAGCGGCTAAGCACCACGCAGCTGCTTGCTTACTTCCCACCAAGTGGGATGGGGGAATTTATAGGAAGAACAAAAGTGAGAAAACTCATGGATCAAGATAAAGACAGTTTAATAAGTGAAGGAAAGAGGAGGGGAAAAAAATGATGCAAAGAAAATCACTCGCCACATCTCACAAGCAGACTGATGCCCAGCCAGTCTCTGAGACCTGCCAAAAAACTCCACCTATTCCCCCACCCTGCTTTTTATTGCTGAGCAGTGCATTACATGACATGGAATATCCCTTTGGCCATTTTAGGTCAGCTGTCCAAGCTCTGTCCTTCCCCAGCTTTTTCCCACCCCTTGCCTACTTGCTGCAGGGGTAGCAGAGCAGGAAAAAGAGAAATCCTGAGAGCAAGTGCTGCTCCGCAATAGTCAAAACATTGGTGTGTGGTAGCAACACTGTTTCAGTCACAAATCCAAAATACAGCACCGTACAGGCTGCTATCAATAAAATTAACTCCATCCCAGACAGACCCAGCAATATGAGCCAAGCCCCTGTTACGTCCCCAGTTACAGAGAACTCTCTAAATCACTGAGACTCTTTAGTGGGGTCCTAAACACCAAACACATTGAAGGGTGTGCATACAGTACTGACTAATTCAACCCATACCTGTATCCTCAGATTTTCTAGGAAGAGTCTTTTCAATAGCTGTTAATAAATTCTGTGCTGGGATCTGGACAGGCTTTCTGAGGAACTTTATAGCCACACCTGCAATTTAGACAGATGAGGACAATCAACATAAACAACAACAGAAGCAGAAGGTAATCAGTGTAATAGCACTGAATACTTGAAAACAAGATCTTTTGGCTTCAAACTATTGAGCAGATTGCATTGTGTACCTGAGGTACAATTGATATTTTCATGCTAAAACAATGCAAGTACATTATCTCCTCAGGAACATATGATTTTTAACGGCCATAGTCACATGACTTGAGGAAAGAGATTTTTACTGCCAGAAGGACACACATAATTCATAATAAAGAGAAAGAAAATGTTTAAAAAAAAAAAAAAGAACAGAAAACTAATTCTGTGAATAGCAGGATGAAATATTTAATGGTAGGATGGGGAAAGAAGACGAGGGTGGAATTGGGGTTAGAATAAACCCTGAGTGTTGCAGAGCTGTAGAAGACATAATTGGAGAGGTCTGAAAAGCAATTTTTTGCTTTTATATGAAGTTCTGAGCCGCTGACGACCACTATGAGCCTTGGTGGTTCCAGCATAACATTGCCAAACTTGAAATGTTCCAAGTTTTTTAATCTATCCATTAAAAATCAAAGACACTACCTCTTTCTCTGGACCGTGGCTTCCATATAGACCATATAGGTTGCATCTGTATTTGGGTTCTTTATAAGTACATTTTGCTTTTTTATTTTCAAGTTTTTGTTTTGTCTGCAGAAGTGAGGACTGGATATGTATTTTTTGGGCAAGTTAGGGGGATGAAAATATAAACTTATTTCACTAAAATGAAAGTAGTGAGAGCTTTCAGAACACTGAATACCGTGAGATTTACAAGTAAATCATGATAATGGGTGATATTATAAATGGTTTTATGTGGAGGAAAACTAAGTCAATTATTAGGATATTTTTTGACATTTGAATCAGTAGGACTTTATTTCCACTCTTTGTGTCTATGAAAAGGATTTGAGCCATCTTAGGCAAGTTTTATAAAACTGGATTCACCAGAAAGATTTAGACCATAGTTCAGTATGATAGTATCAACAACGCTATCTGTTTGTTCTTTGCTTACTACTTGTATCAAAACAACAGTTTGAAGGGCAATGTAATGAAAAAGAATGAAGAATTCATATGACTTACAAAAAATATAATTTGTTTTATTTTCTTTTCAGGAGAGACACAGATAAGATCCTCTCTCTGATTCACAGTGAGGCCTCTTAAAGAAACAGTGTCACCTGAGCTGACAAGAAGGTAAGCAGTAGCACCTTAAACTTGTATGGTCACAAGACACTTTACATTATGAGAACATGGTTTAACTAATTTAAGTTTTTAGAACCCTTTTCAACTTGTTCCTTATTTCACTTCATTAATGAACCCCAAAGCCTTGACAAGAACTTGACAGTTTACCATATAAGCACTCAAAATATTCATGAGTTTTGCATTCCTAATCTAGGGGATATTTTGTAAGCATATGCACAGCAAAACCAAAGTAATAAAAAAGCACCTCTGAACCTGCATTTAGACTGAGGTTCAACTACCTTCTTTTGTAAAAGATTTCTGGATACTAAATACTATTGTGCCACAAAAGTGCAACGTAATTCTAAAATGGGCTTAATCTCCCTCCCCCGATCTACATGCAAGGATTAATTACACATGTATTTTCGTGGATAACATGGAAAGTTGGAATGACTCAACAATCCAGTGGGCTGGCCTAGTAGCAGGAAGAGGTTAATAGTTGTGGTCTAATGTGTCCATCACAGAATACAGAAGGATTTTATAAAAAGGAATAGCACCAATCACCTTTTTTTTTTTTTGCTTGCTGCTCCTAAGGTGGGAGGAGAGGAAATCCTCTATGTGACTAAGTATTGTCTTGATTTAAATTAATAACAGAAAATCCAAGGCCTGGGCTGGCATCTCCTTTAAGCACAAAGCAGACTCTGCAGAGTGATTTGAGGACTACTTGGGAAATATGAACAAACAAGGAATGCATCACCAGCAGCATTCAAAATAACATATTTCAGCATGAAAAGACACCCAAGAGAAGCCTGTCCGAAACACTCAAACACTCCTGCTGAGACTGACTCAATTATCAGCTGTAATAGCATCAGGTGACAGACTTTGGTAAGCAAAGTGTTGCACCATGAGAAAATTCTATTAGCAAACACCAATTTACACCTCTGAATTGTTGTGAATATTTGTTAACATCTCCTGTATGCTTTGTAGCCATTAACTGATTAATGAAATCCCAAAGAGAAGTACATACACAGTATGTGGTGAGCAGGTGTTACCACTCCCTTTTTGCAGGTGATGGGGAAACTGAGGAGAGACTTACTGATGATTTAGCTGAGACCAGGCTGCTTGGCAGGGGGAAATGTTCCTATGGGAGACTGCATGCTATGAAAGCTGATACCTGGAATTCCTGCAATAGCTGGTGAGGTGCTTGTCCTACCCCAATGCTAGTTGTTGTCCCCTAGTTCTGCATGAATAATTCATATATATATGTATGAGGCCTCCTTAAAGTAGTAAAAATGATCTTGGCTGTGTTGAACATTTTAGGAAGAAGGGGGTTTTCTAACTCTTTTCTAACTCTAAAAATTTTCTAACTGTAATTCAGCTGGGTAGCAGCTATCCACAAACACTTTAAGTTGCCTTGGGCCTGGGCTACCAAAAGAAGCTGTCCTGTATTCTCTTTCCTTATTAGCTTCTCACTTCTCTCGAAAGACATAGAGTTTCTTTCAGTAGTGGATTGTGTTCAAAGAGCCAATACAACATGCAAGTTCATATGGTTTTGCTCAGACAAATGAGAACAATTCCCATAGTATGGCAGGTAGATGACACTGCATTTGAGGATCTACTTAAGATACCAGAGAAATAGTACATTGTAATAGAGAGAACTGAACTGAGAAACATCTACATTTTTCCATGTGCATCACCACACAGCTGAGGTTTTCCAATTGTTCTTTTCTTTCTCCTTTAAAACATTGGAAAATGCTGTTTCTGTGGAGCAGCCTTGTAAATCTAACAGCCTCTCTTGCAGAAATTCCTTTAATTCTCTTACTACCTCTTATGCCTAGATCCTCACTAAGAGGCTCGTGGCCACTAGACTGACCCATTACTTTGCATGAGTTACCCTTAACAAAGAAGAGTAATGAGGTTGATTGGACGTGCCTTCACTGTTATTGCAGAAATTACAAGCTGTACTTTCCCAAGTGCTTTGTACATAGTAAAAATTAATAAGTTGACTTTAATGCAGATTTCTGCATAGCAAACAGCTATGTGCACTACCACAGCGTTTGCTCTCATGTGCCTGCTACCATAAAATCAACCAAAGATAGATGATCAAATCAAAATGTTGCAAATAAACAAATGAACAATTCTTTCCAAAGACAGCTGCCCTGGGATTAGATGTTATCCAGCATAGCTCGTGTATGAAGAGTGTTTTATTTCTCTTATTTATGGTTGTTTCTATCACACTGTTTGCATTCTCTTAGCTGAGTGTCTGTTTGGGATCTTTATCTCAGATACCATCCTACTTTGAACAGACATTGTGATTACTCTGACCACAGCCCCAGGGGCCATAATCACCACCATCATAAATGAGCTCCCATTACTAACCATAGAAGGATGATCAAGGTCTGTTAAACATTGTGATTTACATCTTCATCAATTAAAGCAGTTCTGTGTTCTCAAACCTATTTTATTAAGTTGTAAAATTCTATAGTGTATTGATGAAATTCTGAACAGTGAAGGAAGTTGCTCATACTGAAGGTCAAAACTTAGAAACTAGATTACAGGTTCTTTTGATCCCTTGGATGTGCTTTCTGTCTTTGGGCAAGACATTGTAGTATTTTGTGCTTTGGTTTGTCCAAATGAATAATGAAAAAATATATACATATCTATCCCTCTCAGAAATTGGAAGAGGCTTGCGAAGCTATTTATTGATAAACTATCAAATGTACTTTTCTAGGCAGTATGGGAGTTATCATCTTGGTATCCAGGCTTTAAGGAGAACGTTATCAAAAGTGTAATTGCTTTATGTACTTCTGTCAGGTGAAGAAGTAAGATGTCATACTTTCAAGTACAGGTAGCAGGTGGGTAAAAAAGGGGAATTTCTGTCTTGAATAACAGTGATGTCTCTCAGCTGAGGGATGGTTCATCTGCCCTAAGCTCCAAAAGTATTTTGAAATGAATTTAATCAAGATTCTTCCTCCTAGAAGCAAAACCCCAAATAGAATACATGTCTGTGTAGAGGACAAGAATCTACACATTATTGGGCCAGCATTATACCAAATATAAGACTATCTAGAAACCTTACAGTAGCCCATTTGCCATGGCCACTCAAATATGTAGGAGAACAGCAGGAGATCTACCACCATAAATGTTTCTTCCTTCAAAAGCTTGTACTGCATATACTAAGGTAGAAACATTGATTGCACAGGCTATATCAGTTTAAATTCAGTTTTCTTGGACATGGCAAATCAATACAGTATGTTATCCATATAATCCAGATGAGGTTTTGCTCTGTATAATTGCATCTGTATTTTCCTATGTTTCCTGGAAATTCAGTATGAAATTTCTATTATCACCTACTGTAGAATGGATGAAAATAGCCAATAGTCACGCTGACATTTTTGCTGTTCTAAACTCCATGTTTCCAGATACAGATATAGCCTATATCACTATTCCTATGGGTGGTTGCACAGACAGTTTCCAGATCAGAAATGTTGTGACCAGCCAGGTCCCTATGCAGGCAGAGGACCCCAGTTACGTCTGTATCCAGCTCTGTAAACATGCCTCTTACTTCTAACAGACCCTGTTGCTTTAGGGTTCAGTGAGGAGATTTGTGAAATGGGGCCTAACTGTGATGACAACTCATGGGATCCAGTGTCATATAATATAAAAAAACTATGCCTTGTTCTGTCTTTGTTGAGGACTGGAAAGGGGTTTGGCAGCTGAAGCAGAGCTCTAGGAAACCTGTGACACTGAAATAATAGATGGCCACTTACTGCACACGCAAGGTTGCAATTCTCTCTCCAGGACTTATTTGATGACAGTCCTCAGTTCAGAAATGGCTGTGATCAGCCCTGAGAGTGAATTACAATTGCGTATAGACTCTGTGGGTGACTATACCCTGACTAAGAAAGACGGCTATTTTTCTTCTGTAAATTGCATCAGCAGAACCTTTCTGTATTTTAAAGAATTTTGTACTGGCATCATGCACTTCTAACTCATGCCAGCAAACTTAGCTAGGCTGAGTGAAGCAGTTACCATCTTTGCTGTCTGCTTCAAACATCAACCAGAGCTTACCAACCCCTTTGAAGAGACACATTAATGTGATTTATAGATGCTTCTAAAGGACGCAGGTCTTGATGATTTCTGATCATGCAAATATCTGGCATCCTAAAATGTAAGTTGAACTGTTCAGTGGACCCTCCTGTGGTGCTAGTAAATGTTAGCAAAAAGGCGGGGCCAGACAACAGGACAATAACCATCTCAGCTGCTCCAGTATGATCTGCCTGCAGGTATGAGCCACTTCCCATGATGGAATAAGGGGGGAGGAAACAGCAGGCAATAGTGTAAAGCTTGTTTTGGGCACAGAAATTAGATCTTTTAAAATTACTTCCTTGTTTCATTACATGTGAAAACACTTAAAAATGTATTGAAGCCAAAAGGATAGATATTTAAAAGTGTCTCGGCCTTCTGAAGCAACTTAGGCAAACTACCATTCTCAAAAGAAAGAGCACTCTCACATCATTTCTTTTACTGGTAACACCAGTTAGTGCCACTATAATCTCACCCCAGCCACCTTTTCCTACTTCCATGTCATTCCTTTCATTATGCCTGGAAGCTGCATGGGTAATTGGACCGCAGAACTGATGGGGATCTAAAAACCTTCCTGTTACTAACAGAAATGCCCTCAGTGACAATGGTGTGTAATAACAGTGGAAGTCAAAGCAATCTTTCCTCCGCAAGCGCTTCTAAATCCAACCTCCCCTTTTATAGGCCTCAAGGGTGACAAGGAAAAGTGAAAACTCACGTCTTTGTTAGAATTTGCCAAAGAACAAATATGCAAATCTAGCAGTCAAACAACAACAAAAACAAAAGAGGGGTGTGAGTCTGTGCCTGTGTGATAAAAGAATCTTTCTGGATGTGATAGAGTACTCTTCACAGAGTATGTGGTTGTTAAGAGCTCAGAGAGTCCTGTGAAGAGCACCTCTAAATATCTAAACAGATAGAAATAGATACAGGGGTGTTCACCCACCATTGCAATACTCTTATCGCAGGGCTTGGTATGAATATGGAAGCCCTGCCATCTCAAACATGCTGATGCGTGTAGCTTGCTGTTAAATAATAACAACTGTTATAAAAGATGTAATTAATAATAATAGAATATTCTTTACAATTGCTAATGAAAGAGATTGCTAATCTCCCACTGGTAGCAGCAGAGTTCTTTGTCTCTGCTGCCAGAAACATATTACAACTTATAATTAATTAAGAAGCACGCTGAGTGGGCTGGCAACGCACATTATAAGTAACGTAATAATAAGAAATAAAGGCTTTGTCAGTGGAAAGGTGACAGAGATACTGTAAGATGATGCCAGAAATAACTGTTAGATGATGATTACATCTAGATAAGCACGGCAGGTTTTCTAACCAGCGTAGAGCAGCGTGGGTAAAGAATTTTGCCTGATTTCATCAGTATTGACTACAAAATATGTATGTGTCCTCTCCCCATAGCCTCAGATCTTCTTTTTTCCCAGAGCTAATTGCCTGATGGAGGAAATGGAGACTAGTGGTTACAACAGAGGACTTGGAATTTGCTATTTTGAGCTGCATCACTAAATTGTTTCCTGACCTTGGCAAAGTCAATCACGGTAGCTATGCATCATTTTCCATCTGTAATATGGGAACAATCACAATTACCTCCTAAAAGTGTGTGTTGCTTCAGGAGTAAAGGTTTATAAAGCATGTATTATTCACAAAAGGAGAACATCTTGGTGATGATATACTTTTATGACTGAACCCCTGTAAACAGGTCTGGGTGGAAATTCAGAGGTAGCGCTTGTCCTAACTGTTTTCTGAAAGTATTTGTGTTTGTTATTTCCCAGTGCCTATGAATCAGTGGGAACTGCAAAACTTACACCCCAAAAATTAACCTGTATTTCTGCTGACTTGGAAATGTGTTTGATTTTCCTGCTCTGACTGGAGAGCTGGGAGCTCTGTGGTGCCCACTGTTGCCATTCCCACCCAAAGTGGCTGCTTCTGAGCTCACAGAGGAAGCAACGGTGGTTAGGGAGAGATGTGAAGTGTGCTGGTAAGCTTAGTCCAGTGCTTCATAAGGGAACAGATTCATCACTGCATTTTACTCAACTTTGGTTCCAGGTGCCACCTGTGCTTGCAGTATTGGGCTAACTGAACAGACAGGGAGACAGGTTTCTTCTTAGCTGGAATAATCATTTGAGAAATGGATGGAGCCTGATCACCAGTTTTTGGTGCATTCTGGTCTGTGTGCTGCACTTTCTGGAAGACTGATCTGATCTGTGATTAAGAACAAGGTTATTCTTATTATAAATGGTACGATACTGCCTGCCTCACTGTTGCCTTCTCAAATATTTTGAGTTCTGTGTCTACAGTCAATTTTCAAAATCGTGGTGTTTCATACGTCTTTAGGTAACGTCCAAATTCATACCTTGTTCACTCCTGGCCAAGGGCAGCCTCTCATTGGCAGCATGTGACAGATATGCATCACAGTCTTTCTGCCTGTGAGAGATTTCACCTGTTTTCATCAAACCCTTGAGGATCCAGCTGCTGAAAAGCAATGCTAGTTCCTGATACTGGTGCCGTTGCAGCACCATGAGGACAGATGCTGAAGGCCACCCATTTAATTTTGTTTGAAATTTGGAGATGGCCAAGAAGTTTGCACATGCTTATGGTTTAGGAATGCATTAATAATCAAATTTGTCCTACTATACAAACATTTTTATTGATATTTTTCATACTTATTTGTATTTAGAAGCGGCTTATTTTTTTTCCCTGTGTACCAATGGAAATTTCTAAATGCTTTATGAATAAATCTGTACTTACATAGGCACAAAGACTGCTTTTGTAAAGGTCGAAAAACAATTGTTTGTTAGCAAATAGAGGTACAATCCCTCTCCCCAAATACCAGAAGATTTTTCAAGTAAATGATATTGATAATGCCACTGAAGTACATGTTTATTTTAACAAGAAGGTCAAAATGTATATGTACTGGAACAATGCAGCTATTAAACATTAATTTCACTCGGGATTAATCAATGATGAGGAAATAAGTAAGACTCTCTTAATTTTCGCTAGAGAGAAGCTGCTACCTTGATCTATAGCTCAGTCAATAGGCTGAAATTGTGAATAACTGGGGAACACATTGAGAGTTAACCTTTTGATCTCAGCTTGAATGCAATAATTGTAATAAAAAACCCAGACCTAATATTATTATCAATACCACCTCTTGTAGATGGTGATTAGGTTTGATTGCATTACTTTTATAAAGAACAAAAAGACTATGTGCTGTATTCAAATTATAAATGATCCATTCAGAAAAATTAAATTATATAGAACCTTATAATGTGCTTAGTAGAGAAGTATTAAAAATGTGGCTGAATCACTCCGTAATTGTTTATTGCAAATTTTATAAAGCACTGAGTAATCACACTCTTATTTTGAAATTGCACAGTGTCTCAGAACTAACAAGTGCTATCAACAAACTGTTCTCCTGCTGTGTTTAAGAACTGCTATGGTCAGCTATCCAGCGAAGTCTGAACCTGTTTGTGCATGTAAATATCTCAAGGTTTACTGTAGACTAAAATCTTTCAGAATGAGAACAGTGTTTTTTTTCTTTTATCTCTGGGTGGAGGAAGTAACTTTCAGTAGCAGTTACTGGAATGATGTGTGTGCATCAAGGGACTTGCATATTGATATCTCTTCATTTATTAATTTACTGTAATACATATCTATAACATTATCATAGAAATTAGAGATGAGGAAGTAATTTTGTTATTCTAATCTCCTTCTGGCTGTTGTGGAATGCTCTATAAAATACATGGCATTTATTTAGGTTAAAGGTAAAGCTTTTTGAAATGTATAAGGGACTTAGGGAATGTGAAGCCATTTTTTAGAAAGAATACAAATGTTTAGGATTTTCATTGGCTTTGAGTGGGGCCATAGATTTATCATTGAGAGTGGACAAATCAATTGTTTGTATGTTTGTAAAACCCCTGCTTTGGTCATTTCCACCCCATTAACTCTGTAAATACAATATTGACCCCTTGGTGACATAGCCTGTCCCATGGATCAGTCTGATATAATGATGCCAGTAAAGAGAACTAAGAAAATATGCTGCAAAAGATAGAGCTTCTAGGTATTCCCCACAAAAATTTGGAACATAATGAAGATTTCCTTGCTCCAAAGAAGGTTTCGAGGAATGGAATGACTGCAAACATTAGAAATACTAACATACAGAGTTTCATATCTGTGTGAAATGGATAGATCTCATTTAAGTGTGGAATGCAAATGCAACCCGATATGTAATATTACCTATGTTATCTCATTCATTCCAAGGACTAAGTGCACTTACATTTAAACCACTGGATTTTTAATACACATCCTTATCTGGCCTTTTACAGGTCTGACAGCTGTGACCAAACTAATTTTTAATCAGATTTGTAAGGATTTGCTGCAACTATGCAAGGTAAAAGCAAAGCAGCTGGATGACAGCTAGGAAAAGCAGCTAGAATCAAAGTAAAACCTTCCTGCAGCAGACATGGAGCGTATTTCTTTCAAAATGAAATCATTGAGCTGTTCTGCCCTTGTAAATAAATATTGCCTGAGCTAGGGAGGCAATTAGCATTTCTCTGGGCAAAATTTAGGAAATTCTGCAGCATGGTTCTTCATAATCTAAATTTTATCCGTGTATGCCCACAATATTTTATGTATCAAAAAGTCCTGCACTTAGAAAATTCTGACAGAGGACATTGAAAGAAGAATGTAAGGATAAAGGGGAAAATTTCTTGTATTACTACGCAAAGAAAAAGAAAAAAGATCTATTGTTTAGTGGAATGGGTAAGTAATATATTTAAAGGGGGGAGGGAGTTGGTAAATCAGAAGTTCAAGGAAAAGAATGGCTTCACATATGAGCTTGCTACTGTAGCAAAAAGCTAAGGGATGCAAAGGAATTTGTAACAATAAGCAGAATTTAGTAGATCTTAGAGTTTAGTAACTCTTAAAACACCCATGCAAACTACTGGTTAATTTTGGAAATTCTCTGCTGAAAAAATCTGGTAATATATACAAAATGAGAAACATAGGTTTAGAGCTACCTGGCTCAAGTTAGGAGAAGGGGGAGTAAATCTCCCTCTCAGGTGAAAACATTAATTCTTGTCAAGTCTATATGAAAAGAGGTATCATTGCTATTGGTTTAAAGCAGAACCACCCCCCAAAATCTCCTTCATTCATGACAAGCATTTTTAAGGCAGTTCAGCCCAGTGTGAGTGCTAAACATCCTTTGACAAATGTCCCAAGTCTTTTTCTTTTTATGGAATCAGTTCTAGGCCCCTATGAAATCTAGAGGTAAGAATATTGGACTTCCAAGCCCTGAATGGTTTAGGTATGAATTTAGTAAGGACCTTATTATGAGCTCCTTAGATTGGGAAATGTGGGGGGTCCGTAAAAATACATAATCCTAAGCATTTCTGATATATCAAAGTCAGAAGCAATGTAAGTATTGAGTTGCAGCTAGGATTTATACAGTAAATTTTTGCATGTCTTTTGCATATCTTGATTCTTCCTAAGGCTTCCTTAATTTCTTTATTGCATATATGAATTCACCTTTATCCATGAAACATTTAGCCAAACGAGAAAACATTCAAAAGTGGTTAGAAACAAATACTCTGGGAGAAGGGTTGGAGCAGGGGGAGTGATTTTGAATAGCTTTCCGAAAGCTTCTGCTCATGATATAAAAAAATGTAATTTGCCCTCAAAGCTGCTCTGCATTAAGGTTGTTTTGAGGAACAGAAGGATGCAGTGTGTCAACCTGGACGTTTAAACTCTGGATGTGTTTCTCAGCAGCAGTCAACTGGGAAAGGTACAAGATTCCCATTGAGTAACAAAGACAGTACAGCACTCATGAGAGACACCTGTGCCTGGTGCACTTGTGCCTTTCACCCATGAGAACTGCTGCATTATGCATTACCTCATAAGACTGTAAGTGATAGATATTCTAAGGTAAGTAGCAGTTCATTTTATTGAACCAAAACTTACAGTTTCTGTAATTATTAGAATTTTAAATGAACTCTACTAGAAGAGAAAATAAAAAAGTTATGCTGGAGAGAGTTGAATGCTTTAAATTACTTTATTTGTGATCTACAGCAATTAACAATTAGAGAGAGTTCTTTATTTTAATAAACCAGGTAATCAAGGAGGAAAGCATGAACCTGGCCTATAGCCACTGTAGTTCATAGGGCACCTCACAGTCTGGTGCTCTGTGAGTAGGACTGATGGTTTCATCTCCTTACCAGGTTCCTAAGCCTTTCTGGTGTGGAACAGTGGGCAGACACTGTCAGCAGAGGTGGCCCCTTTGTTTCTTCTTCTGCAGTAGCCTTACTCTTGGATGCCTTGAGCAGGTAATCAATACCTGGATTCATTTCCCTCTTTGCCTGTTTCCAAACTCATGTCATCCAGACAGACTTACGCTGGGTAGAAACAGTAGTGTCTCGATCTTTCCTGCTGGTGCTTCAGACTGATTTTCAAGGGAACTTGTTGCATTATCATTGAAGAAGGGGAAAGTACAGGCTGTAGCTGCTCAATTGTGGCAAAACTGATGTGCTGCTAGGCTTGTCCAGAGGGATGGTTTGAAGTATCTTTGGAAATTTTAACATTACAATGAGACCTGGCTGAGGGCTTTGACAACATTGGTTTTGGATTTAAACAGCTATGTAATTTGTGACTCTGCATTAAGGGACTTGCCAAAGGTCAGATGGAGCTCAAGTGGCAAAACAGAGATCAAAAGATGGATTTCAGCAGGGCACGCTCTCTCCCAGATAGATCTGGTTCCAGAACTTTTTCGTATTCTGGCAATATATCCTCTCATGTGATGTATTGCATAAAACTCAACATAACCTGCAAGGAAGCAAACTACAGAGTCGATGTGCTTGGATGCTGAGATCTTCTTGAAACCAAAATCCTGAAACATTAGTTCTATAATGTATAATTACGATAGCATTAGAAAAAAACATTTACTATATATTGATAAGTTTTTAAAGGGCAAAACTATGCAGCATGATTACCTGCCATTTTGTCATTGTGGAACAATTCTGAGGTCTTTCTTATGCTACTTCTTGTATCCTGATGGGAAGCGTGTTGGCAAAGGACCAGTCAAGCCATTTCACAATGTCATTTTCATAGCTCTGAACAAATTTTCCCAACAAATGCGGATACATCCTCATCTAGGTTATTGAATTAGTCTCCCCAAAAGGATCAATAAGGAGAAATACAAGTCCATAATCAGAATTTATGAAATTTATAATCCTTTTAACTGCAATAACAATCTTTTAGAAACCACATCTATTCAAGACTGCAGGGAGAATAGGGCAGGCATGGGTGTATGCATGTGTATGATGGCTTCAGTTTGTTTTCTGGGAGACTGTTTCCAGTACACTGAAAATAAAGTATTAGCCGTTTTAGGGAACTGGGCAACCTGTGAAGATAAAAAATGGCAATATCTTTCAATTATTTCTCTAACTTATACTTTCAATCTTCTACACAGTTGCCATTGCTACATCCCTTGTAATTAAAATTATAACCATTTCAAAGAGGTGCAGAGAGACACCACTGAAAGTAGGCAGGGTTAACTTACCTGGCTGCTGAAATCCAAAGTTTACATCATTCAAACCTTTGCTTGTCTAACTTGAGAATGTCTAATAGTTGAAGACATTGATGTTTCTGAAAATATAGGTTTTATGGTAACAAATGTCACTTTTCTGGTAAGCCATATCAGCCTGATGGAGACACATATCTAAGGTGTTTTTCAGAAACCTGTTTTTTCTTGCTGATTTTCCCAATACCAGCTCTCAGTAGAAGAGGGCTGAACAGGTAACTTCTGATCTGACTTTGCATGAAATAAAGATCTTACATGGGGGGGTTTCTTGTGAGCTGAATTTTCCAACTCCCCCTTCCCTTTATTAACTTGTACTTCACATTTAGGAGCTAGTTGACTGAAAGACTCGAACACTTTGATTAAAACCTAATGAAATAGCTAAAATAATAGACCCAAATAAAAATGAGGAATAAGACTTTTTCCTTGAGATACTAGATCAAAGATATTTAAAAAAATCAAACATGCTAATAAATCATAGCTAAGAAACAGAAATACACAAGGATCAGAGGCTGAACAGTTTCAGATGCTGGACTTTGAGACAATACTGATCTTTCACAGTCCACATCACAGCAAATTTTCAGTACATTAAGTGCTTCATTAGATTCTCACTTTCATTGTAAATTTGTCTGCACAGACTACTTGCTTTCATTCCAACACGTATGATTTCAATTGAGAAATATATTTGAATAATTTTAGAATTGCCATGGATAAAAATTAAATTTCTTGAAAATCTGAGAAAACAAAATAACAAAAAAACCCAGATTAAAGCAATTTTAAAAATCACTTCATATGATGATTTTTTACTCTGCCACAGATTATTTAAAAAATAGGATACTTTTTAGTATAGCAGAGCAACTAGCTTCTGCAGCTACAAAGATATAAGGATATAAAGAGGCAATCAGGACAGGGGGTTGATTAGTTATGTGTAGCATAGCAACCCCAATTTGATGAGCAACAAAACCTTCTCTAGACCTTGTGAATCCAGCTCACTGAGTGGATAACCTATGGGGAAAAAAAAAACAACCCCACACCTTACTTCTGTCAGTGAACCCCAGAAACTGGAGCGACCTTCACAAAGGCCAACAGAGGGAACAAAGTGATTGGAAAAATTTTTGACACTATGTATGTACCTGTTTTGTTCCTGTCATTGAGAGCAGCTCCTTTCTAAGAAGTTGCATCAGATCAGATGACAGCTAGAATCAAATATTTTCCTGACATATATTATTCTTATAAAAGAAACAGACAACCACAAAACCAACAAAAAAAGTTTTTTTCACTATCTAAGCATGTACACCTTCAGGTAAATGGAGTGTATGTGATTGCTCACAATAATGCCATCTGCTAACACTCTTTTTCAATCATATGTATTCACACAGGAAAAAAGACACTTTTCATGAAGTTTATTGTTAAAGCTAACAATCACTGTTCCTTAGGTATGCATTCTAGATATTATTCCTTTCCCAAACATCTAAAACATATTACCAAGTACTAATAACAAATGCTTCTAGGTTGAATCTCATTGTAGCTAATGTCAGTAACATAGTAATGGACAATACGTTTTTGTTTCATTGTGCATTCTTGACAATTTTAGGTTCACTTACATTAAAGTTCTAGGCAATGATTTTTTTCAGTACTCTAAGAAGCACTGCATTTTGATGTGTAATTAGAACCAGATTCATTCCCTGTTAATTGAACAGAAGATTTCACTTACACTGATAAATTCATGTATTTTCTTCTGACCCAGATATCACCTCTTGATGTTAATTATGCTGTCAAAGAATACCTCAGTGTTCTTTTATTGTTGTATACCTACTGACCTGTTCTGCTTTAAGTTTTTCTGTTGCTGTATCTGGATTGATGACATTTGACTTAAATTGTTGATCTGTTCAAAGTGAAAAACAAATTATGAGTCCTTGGTTTCTGCTCAAATGACTTCATGCTTATTCCCTAAAGCTTGTGAAAGGGGTCTTGCCATGAAAGTAAACATTATTAGGACCAAACTATTTTTGTTTGATCTTATCTGGCAGTAGCTATCCACTCAACTGATGCACTTGAAAAGTGAGAATTAACAATACAGTGTCCACATCTTTTCCATGAGATATATTTCAAGTGTCTTTCAGCTTGCCACAATAAAAAGAAAAAAAAAAAATACAGTCAACATGAAATTTCTTCCCGACTTTCAGCATTGTAGAAGTAGCACAAATAATAATTAACGTTCTTCATTGATAGCAGAGCAGTTGCTGTGGGAATGAAGCTACATAACTGGGACTGGAGAAAAGCAACTAATTAATAAAAGAAAGTAATGCATATCAAATAGCATTAAACATTATTTTTAACGTATCAGAAACACGAGGAGTGTTCACAGTATTGCAAAAATTTATGGATCTGTCCATCTTGAATGCAAAGAGAATTGAGACATAGTCTCTTCCTATCTGTTGACTGTGATTATAACTTCTTTGCTAAAAGTTGTACAAAAGCAGAGTCATAAAATTGATAAGTATATGAGATTAAATATGTTAAAATAATTTCACCTCATTTAAAAAAAAAATTTCCGAAGAATGTATCCATGTCATTGATATTAGTTTTAATAAAAAGCTTGAAAATTGGAGACATTGCAAAGCCAAGGAAGAAATTCAATACTTTGTCAGAATTGAAGCATTAAAGGAGATGACTAGACTCATTATAGTTTGGTTTGCTTGAAATTTAAGCCAGGCAACAGATGAGCAGGCTCATACTTGCGGGAAGTCTAATAGCTGGAGTCAAGCTACAGCTATTTTCTTTTAGAAGAAATATCCAGCATTTGTAATAAAAAGTATTCAGTGCAATAAAATTCACTATAATGCAGGTATGTGCGTGCCCAAACAGTATTTTTGTTTTAAGTTTATCAGAGTGCCTTGCTTAGGATCCCCATAACTACTGTCTGTGCTCCAGCGTTGCAATATAAATGGAGAAAAAGCTGAACTATTGACAGGTTTTAGCTCCTCCAGTGGGGAAACTGGAAGGTATTCTGAATGAACAGCACTAGAAGAAACCAAATCTTACAAAACCAGTATAATTTTGGGCAGACAAAGCTAAGTAATACCCACGGAATGGCCTGTATCCAGGCATGCATTCATTCATTAGTTTAATGGAAAAAATGCAATGTATGACCTCATGAGTTACCCATCCATCCCCTTTCCTCCAGCAGCTGCGGCTAAGGTTGCTGCCAGGTGGTTCACGTGAGATGGAGTTATCATGTCTCCTTGTATCACTGTGTCTTTCAGAGACCCAAAGCAGAGGACTGGCTAGTAGCATTAATAAAAACATCTCTGTGCAAATACAAGTGCAATAACATTTCAGTTTATTTATGTGACTGACAGCAAACAGATATTGTCAGGCTGAATGCTCATGCTGGTACTATGTAGTTGGTACTTGTTCATTGCCAGGTTCATGTCAGCCAGTTAATTTCTTCCACGCATTTCCATTTTCTACTCAAAATCTTTCCTGTATAACAGAGCGCTTTGTTATGAGATGTCACTGAAGCAAAAGACAGAAAATAAACGGGCACGCTTGTGTTGAGTGGTCTTCTCAGTCACGGTTATGTGTGAGATATATATATACACAATTAATCACATATTTTTCAAAGGGCAGACTAAATTAAAAAAATCTTGACTGTTTTAAAATGGGCTGTAATGACAACTGACGATGCATATATATAGAAACTTTATAGTTAAAGAACTTTATCTGAAAAAGCATACCCATTGTGGTGACTGTGATCTCATCCCTCCACCAGAAATATATCCCCTGTGGGTAGAAAATAACAGTGGTTTAGTGGGACACAGCAGTATTCCACAATTCAGTGCAAAACTGAATGGAAGTATTGCATGCAATGATACTTCAGGGGAAATTTTAATGAAACAAATCGGTATCTGACCAGAAAAATGGAAATTAACACCTTTACTCCAAAAAAAAAACCAAACCAGAAAACCAAACACAAAAAAAAAGGGGTTCTCAGTCATTTTAATACCTAAGGAGAAAATAATGATAATGTCGATTTGCTATCATCAGGTTGCAAAGGATGTGAATGAGTGATTCTGCTAAGTTAAATGCATTTGAAATCAGGCATGTGCCCAAATGATTTGCACCATTAGGTCTACAGACCCAGATCGCTGGGTCTTAACTGAGGCAGGACAGAACTTCCACTGCTGATGGCAGTACGTGTCATGTAGGAACCTCACTTGCTTTTGGACTCCAGTAGTTAGACAGAAGGTAGAGTGCCTGTTTCCCTGCTGCAAAAATTTAGTTTTCTTTCATGGCTAATGGCTGCAGGATTTGTAGATTTTGCATCTGTGTTTTTTCTGATAATTGTGGCTGTTGTCAAAACACTGATTCAGTTCAAATAGGGTGATTGTCTGCAGTTCTCCCCAACCCTTTGAGCAATTCTCTTTGTTAGCTATGTCCATCACTCTTTCTCACAAACACTGCCGGCCAATTTCTCACCTCTGTAAGAATGGTTGACATAATACTTTCTGCAGATTCTTCTTGTGTACACTGCTCCTTTTTTAAGAGTGAATCCTCCAGGTGTACAATCGATTACCTGAAAGGAGGGTGTAGAGAGGTGGGTGTTGGTCTCTTCTCACAAGTTACAAGCAAAAGGACAAGAGAAAAAGGTGTCAAGTTGGACCAGGAAAGGTTTAGGTTAGACATTAAGAAAAACTTCTACACTGAAAGGGTTATCAAAGACTGGAACAGACAGTGGTTGAATCACCACCCCTGGATGTATTTAAAAGCCATCTAGACATGGTGCTCAGGGACATGGTTTAGAAGTGGGCTTGGTAGAGTTAAATAATGGTTGGACTTGATGATCTTAGAGGTCTTTTCTGGCCATAACGATTCTATGATTCTACGATTGGCACTTTGTGCAGAAGAAAATTATAATACTAAATATGTGTTTCTCAAATCTTTCATTGCCTTTCAGGACTCAGATCCCAAACACAAAAGTTCAGTCACTTCAGGCAGTTACAGCAACATCCAGAAATCCAAACTTTCTTCAATGACTTAATTGTCTCTTCTTCAGTATTTGTTCCTTTCCTAAAATTTTTAATCATGGGATTTACACACTGTCAAAGATTGTCATCTAATTACTACTGCCTTGAGCCTGCCTATAGTTTTCAATGTCTACCTTATTTTTTAATTTAGCTAAAAACTTTGTTTTAAATTAAAGTTTCATTTAATTTTCCATCCCCTTACAATAATACGTTCTGAAAATAACATTGTGAAAATTAATGACATTTTTAAGTTCTTAACAAAGTAAAAACAATTCCTCTCCCTCCTATAAGCTCTGTGCCCAGTAAAACAAAATTAACTGTGTTAATTTTGCCATAAGGAAGTGAGAAATTACCTGAAATTGCAGTTTAAATAACAGAGGACCTTCCAAACTGTATTAGAGGACAACATATTTTTTTTAACAGTATTATACTGTTATTAAATTACATATGTTATTAAATTACATATTTTAAGTATCACAGTTAAAGACTCTCCTGTCCTCCTTCTCCACACTTGGAGTCCCAATGCATGTGTAAAGATAGAAAATGTAATGAAAAGGGCAGTTCTGAAATATCCAGTGAAATTCTGGTTCTTGCATTACACAACTGGTAGATTCTCCAAGCAAAATAAGGAGGATAATTTTGAAGGAATGAGAGAAGGTATAATAAAAAATTATCTCAGTTGTCCAGAATGTTTATTAGTAATAGAATAATTTGTATTTCACTTGAAAGAGAAAAAGTGCGCGAAGCACCCACAACTTTGAAGACAGAAAAGGGACAGGTGGAAAACATTCTTTTATCAAAATTTTTGGGCTTTTCTGATCACTGCTCCCACTTCATGTCTAGAAATGTCTATACTCTCTGTATCATGCCTATATCAATGCCTGACATTTTTATTTCTATGAAACCTGAACATTTCTGTATAGTTTTGTTGCCTGTAGCTCATGTTTTATGACACCAAGCAAGTTAGCTACTGGCAACAGGGAAATTATTTGTTCTTCTTAGGATTGCATGATCATTGCTAAAAACATGCATAGCCTCTGGGCACCTAGAAGGTAGTCCTACCTCTTTAGTATAACCACATTGGACTCCTTGGATTCCCTAGGTTTAGTTTTCAGAACCAGAGCTGATTCTGTTGGCCACTGAATCCAACCAGGTCTGACAACGCTCAGTCCTATAACACAACCTGCTTCAGTGTGACTTCGCCTAAGAAACAGTACAGAGCCACCACTTAGGTCCTTCGATTCACCCACATGTCCCTGTGTGACAGAGGGATGTGGCTGTAAGGGAGAAGCCGTGGCACTTGCCCCAAAACAGTCTCTTAGCTGTGTGCAACGCCTGCTCACAGTAATGTCTATTTGATGTAGGACCTTCCTGCAAAATGAATTTACCTGGAGAAATTTAATAGAGTTGTGATGACCACTCTCTGTGAAATTGACATTGGAAAGATTAACGGGATAATTCTTAGACATCATTACTGACAGGAACATGGTATTAGGCAAATTAAAGTGAAGCCCCTGGTGTTTAAGGTTCCAGGAAGCACAGATGTACAGAGAGGATTTCTTGCACTGGGGCAGCTTAAATATCTCAATTATGCTTGTGTTTCTATTACAGCAACTCTCTGCCAAATGTAATTCCCAGACATTTGCCCACACTTATGAGGACATCTTTATCTTGGCAGCTAGAAAACATCTGAAATGTCCATTTTGACATATCGAGTAGAAATGCATTTCTAATGGGATGCAGAACTCATTCCACATGAGGAAAAGAAAAATATCTCTTGAGAGGTTTGATGTGACTTTTTGTAATTAGTATTAATAATGAGAGAAAGAGAAATACAAAAAGCTTCTTATTTTACATGATTCTAAATCCTTCCCAAGCATTTTACTTGATTTGGGAACATTTTTTGGAATGTTTCACAAAACTCCAGTGAATAGCAAGGGCACAGTTAATCACATAAGTAAATAATGTGCTTTTCCTCGCTTCCTTTCAACATGCATTTAATTCTCAATTGCTTTTCCTTTTCTCAACTGTTCAGATTTGCCAAAACATCTACTAACTTCTACTCCTCCTTTTTCTGTCTGCTGAGTCTTCTTTTCTCTTTGTTTGCCCAGGCTCACTTTTAAACTGAAGGTGAAATAGACCAAATCCACCAGTTACACATTTGCACCTACTTACCTCAGGTTTTAATTTGGCACCAACTGTGACCCCATATTGGCCCATATCACATGTCAGGCTGGGCTGAAATGGAGCCCTGGGGTGGGGAGGGAGGGTGTGTGGTGGGCTGGAACAGGATGGGGTGGCTGGTGCACCACAGCCTATGGGTCCTGACATGCACTGTGAGGACCCCCACCAACTGAGGTGAGTAGAAGTATGTGAGCTGGGAGAATTGTAAAATACATTCTACACATGTAGATATAGGGATGTGCCGGACTCTTCTTGTGACTTCCCTTACCCTCCTGTCTCACCTAACACCTCCAATGCCACAGCCAATGTCATTACATTCAATAGGAATTGAAAGAGGGCCTCGCTTTTTGAATTTTGCTTAATAATGTATTACATGCAACCTTTCAGCTGGAATGCCTCTCTGATAGCATTAGCTATTGAAGAGCTAAGTATTGGTTTAACTTATCTTTTAAGACTACTTTAAGCCTTTAAGACTGACATTTGTGTTGGGATAAGACAAATTGTCCTCTGGGCCTATAGGCATCTTGCTTCTCAGGGGCAGCAGCTTAGAGAGCTGTCCAAGGGAAAAGGCCTACTTTTAGATACTTCCTACTAGCCATTCCTTTAGTGAGAGAAGGACATATTTCCTCCAAAAC
Source organism: Pluvialis apricaria (assembly GCA_017639485.1). Taxonomy (NCBI): domain Eukaryota; kingdom Metazoa; phylum Chordata; class Aves; order Charadriiformes; family Charadriidae; genus Pluvialis; species Pluvialis apricaria. The sequence goes on along the minus strand of CM030012.1, from coordinate 23,422,387 downwards.
AGATTTCCTTCTGCGGGAAGTGTTTGATCTGAAGTCAGTGGGAGTTTTTACTATCTTCATTTCTTCATGGCGAATTTTCTGTTATCTTTAATGGTTACTATGATGGGAACATTTGCAAGGAAGTGAATTTTTAAGTGAGTCAGTTCCCTGGTACCATGTGTGAATCAGCTGCAGGAGCCAGGACAAAACACAAATACATTCAGTGTATTTCAACTATTAACTATACAGGAACAATTCTTTGTTTTCCTCCAGCTAATTTTTTCATTGATCCATGTCTTTTGAAGTTAGAATAAAAGAGACAACAGTCCAAAAGACAGCAGCCCCATTAAACAGTCAAGTTTAATTCTTAGAATAAGACCACTATGGACCTGCAGAGAAATAGGAGTTTTATCAAGACATACAATAATGGCTTCTTTGTGACATTAAGCATCACACTGCTGGATCATGAAGTGGGTGAAGTGGGTAGTAGAGTGCTAGAGACAGACCTTAAAATATGGCATCTGAAAGCAGCCATTCTAGTAACTAATTCTAGGTATAAGATCTGTTAGATGGCGTACAGTGCCAGTTTTTAGAGTAACCTCTAATCATCCTTAAATTAATGAATGCATGCATGTTAATTAAAATTATCTTAAAATTCAGAATTAATTTCATGTATGAATTTGGACATATTCTTCTATAATTCCAGTTGGCACTTGCACTGAGTTCTGGAGCTGGTGTTAAGTTCTTGATTAAGTAAGATATTTAGATGGGTCTTTATGAGTAGTTCTGCCAGGGTAAGCACAACTAATGGCTGTTCTTAAGCCCTGCCTTTAAAAAAAAAATAGAGCTACACTAGTATTGCGTTCAAAAAAAGTGCTCCAGACCTGAAATGAATGAGATATATGTTCAAGATAAGCTAGTCCTGCAAGCTGCCTCCATTCTACTTTTCTCAGTTCTGAATGTCGCTTTTACTATTTAAATGATTTAAGATGTTTAATTATACAAGATGTTTCAAACTTAGTAAATAAATTTTGACTAGGTGTCTATGTTAATGAGAGTTAATGACAAATCAAATATGAGAAGACAAACAAGCACACTCAGATTGTGCCCTTTTAGCAAAACCTCCTTATATATTTTTGCAAAATGCTGTCAAAGCATGTCTTGTAGTCCTTCTACACTGTGTTTACATATATGCATTATTTCATTTTGATTATAAAATTTACATGGTTCATAACAGAGCTGGGAGGGAACCAGATTTCCTCTTTCTGAGGGGAAGGGGAAGGGGAAGGGGAAGGGAAGAGGGGAAGGGGGAAGGGGAAGGGGAAGGGGAAGGGGAAGGGAGGACAGGGAAGAGGGAAGGGGAAGGGGAAGGGGAAGGGGAAGGGGAAGGGGAAGGGGAAGGGGAAGGGGAAGGGGAGGGGAAGGGGAGGGGAGGGGAGGGGAGGGGAGGGGAGGGGAGGGGAGGGAAGGGAAGGGAAGGGAAGGGAAGGAAGGGAAGGGAAGGGAAGGGAAGGGAAGGGAAGGGAAGGGAAGGGAAGGGAAGGGAAGGGAAGGGAAGGGAAGGGAAGGGAAGGGAAGGGAAGGGAAGGGAAGGGAAGGGAAGGGAAGGGAAGGGAAGGGAAGGGAAGGGAAGGGAAGGGAAGGGAAGGGGAATATTTCCTTTGAAATGAAAGTATTTTAAAAATTAGATAATTCAAATGATTTCTTTCAGTAGAGCAGAATTAATGAATTTTGATGGTGACGTTTAAAAAATTTATAGTATAAACTGGAAAAGTGTCATATCAGTATGGATGTTAGAAAATTCTTTTCCTAAAAAAATCAACATGGACTTTTTCAGCATGACTTTTAGTATATTTGCAACGTGTCATGTATCTCCTGCCCCCAGGAAATTATTGAAAATTGATACATTTCTATTAACTTTCTCTTGAGAGTGATCTTTGTCATGTTTTTGGTCTGTTTCTACTTCAAAGACATTTTGCTATGGTGTTTTAGACAGATTAAAAAATCAAATTACTTTCCCCTCCCAAAAAAACAAGCCAAAGCATTTCCACCATGCAGCATTTTATTTTTAGGGATCCATATGAATAGCCTGATTTGCACAAGTGCTGCACGCTCAGCATTATCTATCTGTGGGAACAGGGTACTTGATGGTTTTTAGAAATCACAAGAGGTTCCAATGAAAAGTAATACTTAAGAGGAAGAAAACACAGGATATTTCTATGTGAACATCATGCCCTTGTGATAAGCTTATCTACAAATTTGTCAGCTCTGCTGTGCTACATAACACTTTCCTCCATTTGCCATGCTCAAAAGATTCAATTAAGGGCACATGAATTAGTTTAAATAGTGTAAATTTGAACATCTGAATCTAAAAGAAAGAGCATTCTTTCTTTTAGAAATTGTTAGCTGAAATAGTGCTGTATTATGCTATGCTGATTGAAATTTAAGACTATGTCATAACTGTATAAATTTGAAATATATTCTAAACCCTCCAAATTTTGATATATAAAACAATCAAACTGTTTTCTCTGTATTCTGAGAAAATAATTCTCTCCAATGTTGGAAGAAGGGTTTGCTATTTTTATTGCTTTCAGTTATTGTTTTCCTAGCGTGTTTTTTACAGGCAGATGGAATAAATACAATGAATTTGCCGTGTTTATCCTTAATGTCAAATGACACCGTTGCTGAAATACTGTTCAGTTCATCATTTTACCTGTGTGCCTCTTCCCATGCTTGGATTGAAATGGTTCACATTTAAAGATGTCTAGGTAGAAACCCTTTGTAAAGAGAGTTGTAAAAAACCAATGACAATGCTGTATAAAAAGCTGTGTGGAATGACTGAGGACAGTGAAACTCAAAAGTTTATTTCCCAGTACTGGATTCTTTTGGTATAGGCATAGGAAGGGCATTAAGATTATTATCTGTTTATATGGATCCTGGTGTGGCTATTGAAATTGTCTGTCATATAGCCAGAAAAAAAAATGAGAGGGGGGACTGGATTCTCACCCCATGTTCATCAACATGAATTCAGAGCAAGTCCAAGGCAGTCAATGGATTTGCATCAGATTTATAGCATCGTAAGAGAAAAAAATGTGGTTCAAGGTCTTTCAGCGCACTGTGACAGAATGCAAAGTTCAGCTACTTTGTTCAAGGATTCATTTTCTTTCAGACTGTCCCTTCACCCTATGGCATTTGCATTGCTGATTCCTACCCTGATCCTTAGAGGACATGAAAATATGTAGCTGCTCATCTCCTTGTTCAGTTTTTATAGATTACTTTGATGTTCAAAATAAATCTCATTATGCTGCTGATCAAAGAGGGCAATTCCTTTCACCAAAGCAGTACAATAACCCAATTAGCATTTCTTTTCTTTTTTTTTTTTTTTTAGATTGTAATGCAGAGAACATCACCCTATGTATCTGTTGTGACTGGGTAGGTCTGCAAAACTCTAGGAAGCAGAGTCAGAATTTTGTTTTACAGTTTCAGCAGTAGTTCAGCTGAGCAAAAAATCTAGACAGAGGCAAATCAATAAAAAAATGGAGGGAATGGAATAATTTGAAATGAAAAGTTTTCTTTTTTTAACTTAACAAAACAATGTCAATGTTCAGAAAGCTTTCAAACTTCAGTTGACAAATTAAATATTTTCTTTATTTATTCTCCTCCTTTTAAATTAAACTGACCTAAATTAAACCTCGTACAATTTCATAATTAATAATTGAACCATTATGTTCTGAACATTTTGAAAGTAAACATATTGGGTTTTGTAATTTTTCTTTGAGTAAGGGTTGCATAATTTTAACTAATTAACCCAGATGCAGTCATCATTCTTTAGATTGTGATTGAACCAGGTTTTGGTTATGATTATTGTTTGGTAGATAAAGTTTTTGTCTTAAAATGTGTCACAGATGTCAAAAGATATTGTCCTACCTTGAAAAGTTAAGATATTTAGAATACATCATGAGTTATTCTAGTTTATCTGAAAAGAAAACATGTACCTTATTGATCAATTCACCTCTTTTTACAGTTCCTCTATTATCTGACTTCACGTTCTGTTTTCAGGTTTTATTAGCAAATCAGTTAGTTCACACTGAAGTACAGAAATACATTTTAGACCAACACCTCACTTCCCACAAGCAACTACAAGCATCACCCAACCCCACTTTATGTTGGAATAACAATATGAAAAGAAACGCACCATTTTAATTAAACTGATAGCAAAGGATATAAATCAGGAAAACATTTTCTTTGCTTTCGTAACATGTTAAGTATTAAACATTTATTGAAAGCAAGCCCAGTCAGGGACATAAGCAGTAAAGAGAGACTATTTAACATTTATTTAACTTTTAGCTGTTGAGTGATTCTTGGAATTTTTCTATCCTTGCCAGACCAGAGTATATTGGTTAATATATTAATTGCATATTTCATGAATAAAGTTTTTTTTTCTAGCATTTGTTTTTAAATTATATTTCATTTTTAAATGGGCCTGAATACAATGATGGGTATAAATCTACAGCTCCAGAAAGTGACAGAAAACATACCAGACTTAATAAAATTCATGCCTGAGTTGCTATTGCAGCTGTATATCTAAAGCAAAACTAATAGGTTGACTGTTTCACCCTAGAATAAAAACTGTTGGTTACTATATTAAAGAAGCTTGATGCTTGAAAGGAGATGGATGATGTAATGGTTACTATTACCAGCAAAGCACGGTTTGATGTGTCTGGCTTTTCAAAATCCAAATGTCCTGGGTACATCTCAGCTATAGCTGAGGAATAACCCAACAACTCTTCTGAGTTTGCTTGTATTGTTAAATAAATTTTTTCGTAGATGCATTCTCACTACTTTAGTATGAGATTATTAATTATTCTTCTTATTATATTTGATTTTTAGTATACTAACGACCATTTCAGTGAATAAATTTACCAGCAGGAATTTCCGCACATACAAAAATATTAAGTTGTTGCTAGACAATTTTAAAGAAACAGAAAAATTAACGTTGCATTTGAAACTGGAATTTTCTGACTCTAAAACCTGAAAGCTACACTCAAGTAATTTCACCTTTAAACTCCAGGAACAAATATATCAGTGAAAACTGTGTTTCAAAATACGTCTGTTTGCAGGTCAAAATTTGACTATCAGATGCTTGTGGTAAATTGCATGTGAACTATCCAGGTACCAATAATTACTGACAGAAGTGATCTGATGATTCATCTCTATATAAAAATTCCATTTCAGACAATGGTGACCTGTTTACTGTCAGTTTTTCACCAGAATGAAAAGGGATACAGAATGGATTTATTAATGGTTAAGTCTCCGTGCTAATCTAATGCCTGGATGGATTTAGAGCTCCTGCTATGGAGCTGTGTGCAGAATCATAGATTCATAGAATCATCTAGGTTGGAAGGGACCTTTAAGATCATTGAGTCCAACCGTTAACCTGACACTGCCAAAACCACCACTAAACCATGTCCCTAAGCACCATGTCTACCCATCTTTTAAATACCTCCAGGGATGGTGATCCAACCACTTCTCTGGGCAGCCTATTCAAATCTGGTTTAAGAACTTCTCCAGATATTAGAATTTGCAAATTAAAATTCTGCAAAATAAAATTCTACAATATGTGGCTTCAGATTCACCACAGGGAAAACTAAAAAAAAAAATTCATCTGGAAGCTGTAAAGAAGTAGAATGTATTTTATATTAAGGTATATATTGTATTCTGGCATAAAGTGCTGATGTATCAAGATCTTGCTGCACAGGTAAACTCTGAGGGTTGTTTTTTTGTCTGATAAGGGTGGCTGTTCATATATTTTTTCCTAGTGACACAGAGTAATGATATTTGCCAGTGTTACCTAGAGCATGGAATTTGCAGGATCTAATCTATTTTATTTTTAAAATATGTATTTATAGGAAATAGCATTCACATATTAAATTCATATAAAATAGGTAAGCCATCCTTTGGGATAATGACAGTTCTGGTCATAAGGGGGTATCTTTTCTCCTCAGAATCCACAGAATGTATTTGTTAATGGATCAAAATGACCAACACAGGTTTTGAAATGTTGATATGTACTTACATTTACAGTGCTGTAATGTGTTTCCTGCCGTCAAGGATTTTTGGTTTTCTATTATGTATCATGTTGGGGTCCCTTGATACATTAAGCCTACAACAGAGCCTTCCAAACCAAATGTACAGACCCTTTTCTGTTAAGTGTTAATCTTCACTAGCTCTTAGCACTTTTGAGTTGATTATAAATAGTTGAACAATTTATTTCACCTCAGAGGAAAGCTGTGAGGTGTGGTTGTAGGAGCCATTTGTCTGACCATGATCACCTGGTCAGTGTTCTCCCCATCTATATGCCCCTGAATGAATGAGTGGTCTTCTTACAGTTGTGCAGAAAGAGTTTCTGTCTGTGTTTCTGCCACCTTCTGAACTATGATTAATGACTATTGGTTGGTGAACTAATAATAATGACAAGGCACATGAACCCCATAAAATCTCTTCAAGAGTGAGGAAGTTTTTCTGGAGATAGATGATAGGAACTTTGAAAAAAATAACGCAAGGGTTAAACAGGGAGGTAGGTAGAAGTCTCTCGTTTTGGCTGCCTGTCTTCAGATTCTGCAATTTATGTGAGTGAATATGCAGAGAGGGATCAAGCTGCCCTTGTAGCAGTGCAGGTGTGCATCTGACTTCCCTGTCATGTACTACTGGACCAGCAGCAGTGAAGAGCTGACTTGACATTGCTGTGGAGCCAACGTGAATTCATGATGTCAGTGGAAGGAGAGCAGAGTTTGAGAACTGTTGTGACAAATTGAAATGACTCACGTAGAATAATTTTTTTTGACTGACACGGAATAAACTTGGCATTTTGTCTACGTAGTGCTTTCTCTCAAGATCATGTTGTTTGGAAAAGTTCAGGCCCCTCTTGTTTTGCTTGGGTCTGGCTCTCTGCTACAGCAACAAGGCCAGTTTGTTTCTTATGGGACAGAAATAAGAGAGCGGGATGAAAATCCCAAAATACAGTCAGAAATGTAGCAGCCTCAACTGTCATTGTTAGGTATTCAGTGAATACTTTTCTGGGAGCACTTTGGAGGCCATTCATCCTTTTAAAGACAGTGGCAAAACTTATCCTAGAACATAACTATGACAAGACAGAAGACTTTGAAAAGCCAGCTAGTGAATGTAGAGTCTTCAGCTAGAAATTATTGCAGCTTTAAAACAGTTTAAAGTTGGCACAGATTTTAATACCTACTGACATGAATACATTGCTTTGTATGTATACACACACTATCTTTCTGTGAATGTGTACATTAAGATAACATCATGTGGGCTTTTAAGTAAAAGTTCACTTTTTCATTTGAATTGGCAATATCTGCTTTCATTTTTCACTAAAAAAAAAATAATTTATTATTTGACAGGTTTTGTACAAAGCTTCTCTAATTGTGTACTTATCAGTTACCTTTTTCACTTTCTGTATCTTTATCTGCATCTTGTCATCCAAATGTAGTGGATGATGGTTGATACTATTTGCTCTGATATAAATCCGTTGGAAAACCATCAGGATAAATTCTGGAAGCAAAATATTTAAGTTCATTATTACAAATAAAATAAGGCCTTTACATGAACTTGGGTTTATATACAGTATTTTCTGTTAGTAGTACTGTGGTAGATCAAATACATTTTTCTTTCCATAGTTAATAAAACCAGAAGCAGAATAAAAGAAATTTATGGAAATTAAAATCTCACACTTCTGAGAATTTATAATCAGGTATACACTGATTTATTTTATACAGCTCTACATCCTGGATCTGGAACACATCAGAATTACCATGAACCTCCATGTTAGCAAGACAAAGTGAAAACTGAACTCGTGTTGCTTGACATTTGTTTATTCACAATAAAATAATTTTTAAAAGAGAATATAAAATCATTGTTTATATAGACAACTACTTAAAGAAACATAATATGTACAGTTTTAATAATGAAAAGAATCTGATGGCTAGATACCTGGGTTTTGTAGAGCATATTATAAATATAGAAGTAAGTTCAAATCTATTCTAACATACTTGTACTAAAGGTAATTTCTGTTTACCTATGTAATAAGGAATTTGATCTGGAAAAAAATTGTAAGATCTTTGCTGTGATGCATTTTTGAGGTAGTTAATAATACAGCTATAAAGTTGCTTTTTTTTCTGTTTGAATATACTGTGCCTTAATACCTCCCTTGATCAATTTTCTTTGGTCTACTTGCTACACACACATTACCCTGGACCTCATAATCATCCTTGAATGTAGAAATCATTCATTGAAATTTTTTTAATGTATTATTTGTAATGATTACCTGCCTTTATATCCAGTTAGTGAAAGTTTCCATTACTGACAAATGCTAAGAGTTTCTGGTATCTGTGTGTGTGTAAAATCTAGCTCCATTATTGAAACAGCATTTTCAGTTTAACTTCAGATTACATCTGTTGTGCAGATCTTTTCAGTTCCTACCAAACTCTCCATCCAGTTTGACTTCCATTTGTTAGGCCCCATCTACTGCAATACCTTAACCTTTGCCCAAAACAAAAATTAGAGAAGTAAGGATAAACTTTTCATAGCTTCTCATTTTCCCAGCAGTTTCCATCCCTATAGAGACAGACTCATGTGTGAAGTTTGTCCTTTCAGATGCTCTGTCGGGTTTCTAGATTCTGGCCTTCATTTTCTAGCTGATTGTTCTCCCATCCTAAAAGGAGGCTTTGCTGGCTTAAAATGGCAGACCTAAACCCTGTACGGGTGTTGTTCTTGGTCTGAGGAGAGATTAGACATCTCTGATCAAGACAGATGAGAGACCCTACTGATTTAGTAGATTCATTCCAGGCTTTTACTGTAATATGGTTTCTTAGAAGCTACATTCTGATGTTGAATTTTGAACAGCCCTTTTGTTGCTTTAACTCCTATTTGGACTAGCAAAATGAACCATAAAAGCAGAAATCTATAAAAATAACCAAACTCATCTGCTTCACTGCCATAACTCATCTTTCCATCCTCCTCCTTCCTCCCTCCAAAAATTAATTTATACTGAGAAGAACCCACCTGTTTTACAGCTAGGACTGTAAACGGATTTGAGAAGGCATTTTCATTAGCATATCAATTCCTGTAATAACCAAACCGAAATAAGAATCAAAGAAGTCTCATAAGTTTACAGTTGGGAGACAGCTAACCACATTTGCAAACTAAATCCAGGTTCAGGAGTAAATCTGAGAGTGTAGTTGGTGACAGTGACTGAGAATTATATGCCCTGCAGTTACCGGCAAAAAGCGTTTCATAGCCATTTGGAGGTTTGAACCCACACTGGACAGTACAGTTTATTTTTAATTTTGTCAGGTTAAAAAGCCCTAGTCGTTTCAGAAGAGTGAATACCATTTATGTTTTACAATGTAGATGTTTAAATCTGATTTTAAGTGTTTTGATTAACTTTATAGAGAAATATGTTTTTTTAAGTGGTGATTGCCTCTTAATGCGCCACTTTGACCTTTCATAAGAAAAATATACCCTTAAAGTGCCTGTTACTCCCCACTGACTTTCACAGAATCCTGGAAAGGAACTGAGATGTAGATGTCCACATTACAGATGTCCAGAGTTATAAAGGATAATCCCAAACCAATTACCTGAGAGAAATTTGAATTGTGTTTCCATTCACTTCAGCCACACATGCTAATTCTGCCAGGTTTTTTTAACCACTTAAGTGTAACCTCAGAACTCCTTGAAATTTTCCAGTGGGGAAAGCTCTCAAATATGGTGCATCCTAAGTTTTCATGTGTCTTTATGTAGAGGCTCAGAAATTCTCTTTCCTATTTGTTCTCCAGCTATGTTGTTAAAAAAGTAATCTAGTTGTATCTTTTTGCCCATAACTGGTAGTATACGGGCACTTTTTTTTTTTGGTATAAAGAACTGGTTTAGATATTATTATCTTACTCAAATTTATTTTACAATAGCTGTTATTAAAAAAAGCTATAGAATTAGACATTGAAGTGCTTTTAATAAGTTTCCATATAACAATCTTCTGACTGTCGTGCTCTTTCTACTTTTAGTAAATTGGAACTTTTTACAATTTTACAATTCTGTGCATTTACATGCAAACTTAAGAGACTATTTCAAAAAAAGAAATAGACTTTGTCAGAGATTATAAAAGTGCAGGATGTATTTTCCCTTCCCTTCCCTTCCCTTCCCTTCCCTTCCCTTCCCTTCCCTTCCCTTCCCTTCCCTTCCCTTCCCTTCCCTTCCCTTCCCTTCCCTTCCCTTCCCTTCCCTTCCCTTCCCTTCCCTTCCCTTCCCTTCCCTTCCCTTCCCTTCCCTTCCCTTCCCTTCCCTTCCTTCCCTTCCCTTCCCTCCCCCCTCCCCTCCCCTCCCCTCCCCTCCCCTCCCCTCCCCTCCCCTCCCCTCCCCTCCCCTCCCCCCTCCCCTCCCCATCCCCTCCCCCTCCCCTCCCCTCCCCTTCCCTTCCCTTCCCTTCCCTTCCCTTCCCTTCCCTTCCCTTCCCTTCCCTTCCCTTCCCTTCCCTTCCCTTCCCTTCCCTTCCCTTCCCTTCCCTTCCCTTCCCTTCCCTTCCCTTCCCTTCCCTTCCCTTCCCTTCCCTTCCCTTCCCTTCCCTTCCCTTCCCTCCCCCTCCCCTCCCCTCCCCTCCCCTCCCCTCCCCTCCCCTCCCCTCCCCTCCCCTCCCCCTTCCCCTTCCCCTTCCCCTTCCCCTTCCCCTTCCCCTTCCCCTTCCCCTTCCCCTTCCCCTTCCCCTTCCCCTTCCCCTTCTCCTCTTCTACTCCTGAAGATGGGCCAAAATATTGTAGTGGTTGTTAGACACAACTAAGAAAAAATGCAAATGGAAGGCTCTGTGTAACTTGTAAATTCCTGTCATAAAAGTACAACCGTTAAAATGGAATTGACAGACTAACCCAATAGCTTCTTCTCTGTATTATGCCATAGGGAAAAGAAACCAGTGTCATATTGGCAACATTTGCTGATTAAGCAAAGGGACCTGGCTCATGGCCAGAAAACCATAAACTATTTATAAAGGCAGTAATTAAAATTAATGAATGAAATGTTGAATGGACTTGACAGAGTAAAGAAATCAGAATGGAGGTTTAGCTTCTTTTCACACTCCCTGGTAAAATAGCATTCTAAACAAAACCCATTCCCATTAGAGCTAACTGCAGTGATTATTGTGGAGTAGATTTCAGGTTTAATTCACATTTGTTTAATTTCATAATGCTACAGTTTTTGCCTCCTTCAAGCTCTAAGTGAATGTAGATGGGATGTCAGCAACATCAATCCATCTATTCCTGGAAGCACTGAAAAAACTACACTGTTTAGGCTGACTTTGGAAAATAACCCAGTGGTTTTCATTAACTTCTAATCCTTTACGCAGTTTTCTAGCACATGCAGAATTGCACATGGAGTTCTGCAGAAAAACAGTCTTTAAGAGGTGTTCCAATTTCCCAGATAGCACCAAGACATTCAAGGACAAATGAAATGAACATTTCAAATAGGGAAAAAAAGGAAAAAGCTAAAGCTTGATGGGGGTGTGTGTGTGTGTGTGTGTGGAACAAATGCTGATGGAAAAAAGACATTTTGATCAGAATCTTTGAGAGCTAAGGGCTGAGTTTCCTTTATATCTGGGGTAAGCTGCCTCTTGCTTTTTTTCCAGATCTTCTTTCACCATTATTATTACTCTAATAATTACTGTGAGTTAGGAGAATTTGTGCCTTTTCCAGAGGTGGTCTTTATCAACAGGTATTCCCTATCCTCCAACATAATTTAGGATTCAATTCATGGTAATCTAAACTCAGCTCACCCTGACTCTCTCCTCTTGACATTTCCTTGACCAAAAGCTTGAACACATGTTATTCTCAATAAGATGATTCAAGAATACATCCTCAGGAAGAGGGGAACATGGGTTTGGTAGTAACAAACTTTAGTGTTTGGTTTAAACTGCAATGAAATGAATACTTCTTTCAGTCTGTTGCTGAGGAGTTATACTCAGATCATAGAATCACAGAATCACAGAATAGTTTGGGTTGGAAGGGACCTTTAGAGGTCATCTAGTCCAGCCCCCCTGCAATGAGCAGGGACATCTTCAACTAGATCAGGTTGCTCAGAGCCCTGTCCAACCTGACATTGAATGTTTCCAGGGATGGGGCGTCTATCACCACTCTGGGCAACCCCTGCTAGTGTTTCACCACCGTCATTGTAAAAAATTTCTTCCTTATATCTAGTCTAAATCTTCCTTCTTAGTTTCAAGCTGTTACCCCTTGTCCTATAGCAACAGGTCCTGCTAAAATGTTTGTCTTTCCTGTAGACCATGTACTCTTCAGAAATCTTTTAAATAAACAGTTCCTTGGAAAGTCTTTCTCTGAGCTTCTATTCTTTCAAGCGTATTAAATGTGACATATTACCAAAAGAGACCTGAGGTGAAGATCATTTTTTTCCTCCTTTGTTTAAATAGAGACATTAGGATCCAATGTCTCCATTTAGCATTAAATTGGGCATATTTTGTCATTAGCACAGAACTCTTTCTCACAATTTGCATCTATACAGTGTTAAAAATGAAACCAACTCTGGAAGCAGAATAAAATTACATCAAATTAATATTTGCTTCATTCAAACAACACTTTGAAAAGTCCAATGAAACCTCGAATTATCAGGCAGGGGACAGCAATATGCTTTCTCCTGTGATAGGCAGAGTTTCCAGGAGTACCATTTGTACATTGCTGGGACTAATTCCTTAAAAAGAACACTCCGTATAACGCACCATTCAACCATGTTTCTGCAAGATTAAATATTTCAAATGCTTGATTGCATATAATGCAAATAAATAATAACTAATGCCATATATATGTCAAAACTTCCATGTACTGGAGTCAGCCAGGAAGGATTAATGAATAATATTTCCATGATACCTGTGCTTAGCCTGTTCCTCTTATTTATTCTAAGATAGGAGCTTTGAAGACCATTTCCAGTGAGACAACACAGGACTTCTGAGCAAAATAAAAAGAACTGTCTTGTAAAACCTGTGGAAAAAGGAAGGGAATTATGCCAAGTAATTATAGAATTTTACAGAGCATGTACTGGATTGTTAATGTGTTAATTAAAAGAAGCCTCTTCATAAATGAGTGGTTACTTAGCAACGTACAATTTGGTGATTGTTATACAAGGCCATTCAGTTAACATGTTAAAACTGTAGTCTGACCACAGTTGTAAGAAATCTAAGAATTTCTATTGTTTATGAAGACATAAGCTATGTTAACAGCAAATACTTAAGTCTGTCTTGTCAAAATGGAAGAAATCTACTCCATCAAGTAAAGTAAGCACCAATGGCTAAAATACCTTTATTTTCATTTAGAATTCAGTCATATTGATATAAAAAATTCTCATCTTTCAGAAACAAAACGTATTTTCATTTTTTACCTTGTAAAAGGTTTTAATGCTAATTTTCCCCCATTATTTTTCCAGAATATGCCACTTTTTATTTCTTAAAAGCATATTATTCCGTAAATACTGCTCCTCCTAGCTGAACCAGGTATCCCTCCAATCTGTGTTGCATGCTCTACATTTTAGACACTGTGAATGTTGTGGTTGTGGAATAACAATTACCAAAGGTTTGCATTTATTAATCACGTTGTTGATTTTCCACATGGAAACATGAAACGTTACGTTACACTGTGTAGTCTTTTCGCATTCAGTTGAATCCTGACCCCAAAGATCAAGAGGCACATTTCAACTAAAGATAAACTGCGATAGATCCACTAGATTGTTATCAGAAGAATGTACTCCAAGTTTATGGAGGTGTATAATTATAGGAAGAATTTTGCCCATGGGAATAGTCCTTTGTCTTAATGAGACCAGTTACGACATCTGTAATGTTTAAAGTAATTTCCTCGAAGCCAATGCACAAAGGTGGGATGGTAGTGAATGTGCAACAGGCTTGCCACAGTGGCAGACTTACAGCAAGGTCTGATGTTGTAGCTGCTTGTGCAAGACTAAACTAGTCACTACTGAAGTTAAAAAAATTTTGAGTGGCTTGAATTGGACTTCAGAATTCTGTGTTAAATCTTATGGAGACTACCTTCAGGTATAATTTTAATATTACTTTTCAGGACAATACTATACAAGAGTGTACTTGACAGTAGAATTTGGCTGTTGAATTTGGTAGTTCCTGTCAGTCTTTTCTTTTCAAAGGCTGCCTTTATTCCTTTTGAAATGAGACTGCTGAAGCACCCAAGTATGTTCAAATTTATGGTGACATAAAATTATGAATGGCTTGATAATAAGAAACAAATGCACATTGACCATCTACAAATATTCTTTGCAATAATATACATTTTGCCAAATTGCTTACAATCGGCTTTTTTCACTCTATGGTAGAAAGCAGAATTTACAAGCCAGCCTGCAATAAGAACGTGGCCCTGAGATAAAAGGAATGCTTTCTTATTTTATTTTAATTAAAGAAATTGATGCCACTTCATGTTCTGAGGTGTTATAGTACCACACATTTTATAGAAAAAGGGTGGGGAAATTGGCAGAATAATTTATTGCACCCATGTTTTTGCCTACCTGGTGCTGAGTAGTCACTGAAGTCAAAAGGACCCAAGGTTAATCAGCATTTTGTAAGATATACCTTTTATCTTCTCAGCTATCCATAGTGGGAATTTTCTTTTTTCTCTCTGCTTTACCGAATAGCTCTCACAACAGGATTATGTGCATCTGTTTGCATGCCCAATAAATAATCAGCAACTGCTGAGTTGAGATTACATTGATACATACGCAAAGTTTATGTCTTTTCTCCTTGCATTTGATCTTTATAATGTGAGCAGCCTGATATTATCCAATTAATCTTATGCAAGATACTCAGCACACAGAAGGTTTAGTTTTAATTTACTAGGTTATAAGTATCTGTAGTCTCTCTGCTATGTATAGCATTTTGCAGCCATAAATTATTTGGTAGCAATTATCCCTTAAAATGTAACAAATGCTTGTTTTTTGTGTTCTGAATTCAGAACAATTGTGAAGCTGAGAACAAAGGTACTTGAACAGTTTAGTGCTCTGTGGATTTTTTTCTCATAGGAAAATTACATTTGTGCATTTTGATTAAATAATCACAGCAATAAATCTATATTTCATGCATGAAAGTAGTATAATTAAAGGAGACAAAAGATGCGTAGTTTTCCTTCCTAAGTTGTCCATAGGCCCTAATGAAGCTCATTTAAATAGATAGTAAGATTAGGATTGCTGCTGTTACCATTATTGTTATTGTTATTGCTACTATTATTATTGGTAGACTTGAATGATGATTTTCCAGTTGATATGTCTAATAAGATAGTAATGGTGAAAACTGAACCAGGCAGTAACTTCTTTGTTGGAAATAGGACCACTGGCATCAAAATATGTGAAGATTTTTGGGAAAAAGAAAATATTAATATTTTTGGTGTAATTTGCTTTTTATATTCTTCAACACCTTTTGATCTATCTCTGAGACATACTGCAAAAATTCTGGGATATCTGGCTTGGCAAAAGAATTTTAAAGAAAAGAAAAATCACAAATGAATGCCAGGAAATCTCTTATCATATTCTGCGTAAAATGGCCAAATGGTCATATTTCAGCTTTAAAATGTGTCTTGATAATTCAGACTGGGACCTGGCCAGAAGGTGCAATAGGTCTTTCATGACCCATGGTCTGCATCATGCAACAGACAGCACTTCGTACATGTTGGGGTGTCACTTTGACAGGGAATTAGGACACTTCAAAGGAACATATGTGGCTCATGGAGACTGAAAGAGCTCTCCAATCCTGCTGCATAAATGCAGTCAGAAGTAATTCCTTGAGGCATCAAATATACTACTGAAACATACATAACTACTAAAAAAATCATGTCTTAGCAGTTGAGGTATTTCTAGCCTCATAGAGTCCAGATAAGTATTATCTGAGAAATTGGACACAAATCTGAACTAGTCATTTTCAGATTTGCTCACTACAATCCATATTATGCTCTGCCACTCCAGAAGCAATTATGGATCATTAGTTTTAATAAGAAAAAATTAGTTGGCACTGTGCACAAATGGTATCACCTACACAAATGGCTTTGGGGAGCTGGAGAGCATTCTTTTTTCCATCTGTGCTTGGAGTACAAGCCTGGTCCCCCCTGAAATTAAATGTAGTTTTGCAGTTTTCTTCAATGGGGCTAAGATTTCATGCCTGACTTCCTATGCTTTGCATTTCCAGTATTTTCTGTTGCCTTGCGGGTATGTATGCACTTATTCCATGATTTTTCAATCCTCAATTTGCATACCATGCTGTAGGTGTACTGCGATAACTCACATCATTCATAGCGACACCTTTAGGGTATATTTTGGAACCCATTTGGTGGCAGCGTTGGTAATATGTAATTATTACTAAGTATTTACAAAAAACAATTTACAAGTATTGGATATTCATTGCACATTAAACAGCAACATACGAAGTCAAAGACCTTTCCTGTAGAGAGAAGTCTTAGACGTAATTAAAGGACACTAAGAATGAAAACAGTGAATAAAGCTGTGAATGCAGAGAAGGATTTCTGCCCACAAAAATCTTAGCTAACAGCGGAGAATAAAGGTAATTTGCCACTTATATTTCTTGTTTATTTTTTTTTTATTTTTAAGAGAGTGCAAAACAATTAATATAAATATTTTTAATTAAAATCACTCTGATTTTAAACTGACTGCAAATTATTTCCCAGAGAATGTGTTATAACTCAAATTTAAGCAATACAAAGGAGAAAAATATTGTCCCATGAAATGTCAATATGTAGCAAACTCAGTATGCAGAATTTGCAACTTTGTGCCTACCAGCAGGACTCATTGTGTGACCCTTTTAGTGGGATACTTATGTAACTAATCAAACCAGACGGAAAAGTCAGAATAATGAATGTTAAAGTAGAATTCAGAGTCTGAAATATGAGATAAGTGGACATATGGGCACTTGCTCCAATAGGGAATAGAATATTATGTACTTAAAGAAGATTTGACGTGCTATACTGAGTTAAAGAACTGGAGCCAAGACTGGAAGTCATGCTGTTGGTTGGTATCATATGAAACACTTTCCCAGTTTTTCTTCCCTACTTATAATATAAAATCTGGTATTCTTAAAAAGATTTTGAGACCTCAATAGCATTGTATCATAATCTGGACCTTTCTCTCTGAGAGGGACACCTATTATTATTAATTATTTATGGTTTGACAGTGCTTGAGATCTATAGTCATGACTGGATGGGGTGCTCTGTGAACTTGTGAATCAAAGAAACAGAAGATAGGAAGAGATAATGGGGAAAGATTGTACAGGTAAATATTCTCCAGAGATTTTGGGACTATGAATAACAAAAGATCCAATTAATATTTTTTAATGATGACACCCAGCTTTACCAGATGTTCAAGCATAGTCAATATTTTCTGTGTTAAAGTTTACCCCGACACCATACCACCACCTTCTGTCACGACTGGACTCACTGTGCATATTAGTACAATCAGTCCGGTTTTATGCAAACTGAGTATGGGCAGCTGGTCAATCAGTACATGGAAGTGTTACATTTATTCTGCATGCTCAGATGAACACGCAACATTTTCCCACATTAGAGCTCACAGCTGCCTTCTTATTTGGGCCTGTGGAGTTAAAAGGAGAGAGGACATCCAGATCTCAACTGTAACCACCCTGATGCTCTGCAAAGTTCATTTCCCACAGGTCTCAAAATGTAATGGGCTAGAAGTCTTCAGTATGCTTCCTCTCATCATCTTTTCTAAGACTTCTTCCACCTTGCATTTTTGTAAGATGCCCATAAGAAGATGGAAGAGAAGCTGTGAATTTTCAGGAAGAAGGAAACTGGTGGTGTGATGGGGTCATAAAAATTCTCCTGTTAGGTGGCAATCTCTGCCTGTTGTGGTAGGGCAAACTGGAGTCATGCATCTCAAAAAGCAGAATGCAATGAGCCTAAGATCTGAGGGATCATTATCCTGATGTGGGCATTCTTCCTTTGGTATCCAAGATACGATCATGATGAGGGTTCCCAACAGCTGACAAAGTACCAGGAAGTGTGAATAATATAGATGAATCTTCCATAAAGAAATAGTGACAGATGTGACTTGTTATTTTCTTGAGGTCTTAAAAACAATAGAGATAAGGTGTAGGAAAAAAAACAACAGAAAAAGATTAGCCATTAACTGCACAAAGAGGAACTTGAAGACAGCCATCCTTTTTTTTTTTAATTTTTTTGAGGTGATGCTTGTTCACACAGCACTGCTAGGACGTAACAAACTGAAGGATTTGAAGCAGCTTAGCTAGTCTGGAGACACTAGGTAGCTTTCATGATCCTACCTCTTGTTTTCAAGTGGGTCTTAAACAACAGCCTTTCTGTAATTTGGGAATTTCTGCTTTTTTCTTTTTCTACCTTTAGGATATTATTTGCCAGAAAATTAAATGTGCGTGATGTGCTTATGGTTATTAGCAGAAGATTTTTAAAGCCCTGTGGTAAAAAAAGCTTGTTACTAATACTAGTACTGATACTAATTTTATTTATATAACACTCCCCATTCCCCTTCTAATGTGCTTAAGGCACATGCATATGAGCTGAGGAATTGTAAGCAGAGTCTGAATAAAACAGAAATAAAAAAACTATTACCTTGATCACTGAAGGTGAGTAAACTTTAAAAACTAGACCTGAGCAGTTCAATCACGTGTTTATCTAGAGCTTATTAAGATGTACCGAGACCAAAAGAATAAAAAAGGAAAGGAATGGAAAAATGAAGGATGGGCTTATTATTTAGCTTGCTAACACCCTCTACTCTGGTGAGTTGGATGTTACATGGAAGTCATGTAAATACAGAGAAATCTACTTTTCCTGGGGTTTATTAGCACTTATGATTCTACTTGAAGCCAAACATTCCAATGCAGAAGCAGAAATTAAAAATAAAAGGCAAAAACTCTGTCAGAAAGAAAAAACCCACTGTTGTTGTTGAAGTCTAGCCAAATTAATTTGATGGAGCAATCAGAATCTGTATCCATTTCCAAAGCTCACAATGAAAGCTGTTCTGGACTGAGAATAACAGTGGTTTAGCTACGTTTAAGCTATTCTAGGCAAATATGTTTTATTAAAAGCTTTCAACAATGGAGATTTTTTAGCTTCTTTTGGTAAGTGTCTGTGCTTAGCTATCTGTCCTGTTACTGTTCCAGGATTCTCTCAGGGAAAAATAGCACCCGTCTTCCCTGATACTTCTTACCCTATCCGTAGTGAACAAGAAAAATTATGTCTCTACTTTTACAGAAACCTTTTAACTTTTTAACGCTTCTGTCATATCTTACTTCAGTCTTGTTTTTCATATACAATTTGTTCACTCTTTCTTCATGTCATGGTCTTCCGACATTTCCTGATTCCTATGGTAACCATGAGAAGGGAACACTCCAGTTGATTCTTATCATTTTTTTTTTTTCTTTTTAGATTCCAAGACCCAAACCGACTACAGCATTTGAGCTAAGCTCTTTAATAGCCTTGAGTGGCAATAGCAATAGAACAGCAGAAGTATTTCATGTGTCCCACATGCAATATTTCTGCTTACATAGTCTGAGGGGGTTAGTTTTCTCTCCTTTTCTGTTGTTTTTTTTTGCCTCAGTGCAAGCTCATTCACTCATGTTTAGTGCATAATAAGTATAGTCTTCAGAACACTTTTCTATATAATCACTTCCTTGCCATTTGTTTCCATCTTATATTGTGTAAATATAGAACTCTGTAATTCTTCTTAAACTAATCTTTGTTATTTCAGATCATTCTTCAGGGTTGCTTTGCATTCCAAATCATATTCCAATGTACTTTCAGTCCTTCACAGCTTCATATCATCTGCAAATTTAATAAGTGTACTCTCAGTTCTGCCATTCCTGTCATTAATGGAAACATTGAAGAGTTGTAGACCCAGGACATGCTGAAGACTGTGACATTCAAAATCAAGATTTAAAGTCTGTCAGCATCTCTTCTGTTTCCTCAGCAAACCTCCCCTGTAATTTTAAAAGTCTTTTGTCAAAATGAGGTTTTAGAGTCTGATAGAGATGTATGCAATACATCTGCACTTGCCTATTAATGTTTTGACATCTCCCTCAATGAATTTTAGCTGTCTACAACACTGGTGTTTAAATCATCAGTTGCAAGGTGAGCAAAAAGCTTAAACAAAAGTTCAGACTTCAACTGCTGTTTCTCCTTCCTGCTCAATTCAAACCTGTGCATGCTGCATTGAGTAGACCTCAGTTGGGATGTATGAGATAAATATTTCCTTCCCAAATCATTCAGTTGCATGTAAGCTGATCATTATGCTTGACATCAAGCCTAACTCAGGATAATCAGGATTGCAGTTGCTGGTCTAGCCTCCTGAATGAGACTAGAAATTCCTGTATTTCCAGGACATAACGGAGCATATTCTAAATTTTCTCCTGAACTAAAGGGAAAAAAAAAACGAGAGTGAATTCTGGATTCCAGGTTGAAGGGATTAAATAAGAACATTACTTCATCTTGAACTTCAGTGAGTTGCCAGCAACATTCTCTGAAATAAACATAAGACAACAGAGCAAGTAATACAGTTGAAGACCACTGAGAGCACAAAGCACAGAGCATTCTAAGTCTCAAACCATTACTTTTCTGGGATAATGAACCTCTGATAATGCAAAAAAAAATTCTAGTTAGCAAATAATTCCCTTTCATGTAAATGATGTATCAAGAAATTAAATAATGTAACCACAAAACAGTCAGCAACATCAATCTGCAGGATGCCAGGTGTGAATTATAAGAAAAATTGTAGGATGCACAATACAAGTGGGCTTGGGGAAGAGTATTAAGCCACAAAGATTTCAAGTTTTTAAAAAATGTATCTGTGGGCTACTGCTATTTACATCCTACTCAGCCTGGGAATTAGATCTTGATGATGTATGGTAGCTATTAAATTGTGGATAGTAGGGTTATGCTCTGATCCCTACAGAGCCACTAATTGAGTTGTTCCTATATTAATGGATAAATGCTGAATATAGCTATGGAGACTAAAAAAGATCTACAGTTCTGTATATGATGGGATAAGCACAGACTCAGAGCAAATTAAGCATTCATTCAGCCTCTTATGGTCCCCATCCTCTGGTAATATTTCAACTACTTTACTAAATGATGACAAATGCTCAAAGCCAAGATATGTGGAGAATGAAATTATTTTTTCAAAGTTAATTCCTCCAAAGAATCACCACCTTAAAGGTTGCTGTCAAAAGCAACTGGATTGAATTATACTACATGCTGAGGGAGAAGGAGAGATGCGTGTGAGAGAAATATGTGATAGACTTTCAGTGTAATTTTTTCTTATTCTTAGGTACATTGGGTTTGACAATTTGCAGCAAGCAGTTTTGTGTTTTGCTAAGTAGGACTGTGAATATAGCAATTATTTTAATTATCTTTACTGCCATTATCACATTGTTTTTCCATATGCAGTTATTTTATCTGCACTTTTATAGGGATCAGAGTTCAAATTTGATGTTACAGAATTATGAAAAACATTGTGTAGGAAGAAAACTGAAGAAGTCATCTAATTCAACCTCGTGCTTAAACCAAGGCTATTTTTGAAGTTATATTGGGTTCCTCAGGGTCTTGTCCAGTCAAGTCTGCTCCAAAGATTGAGATTTCATGACCTCCTTTAGAGTGTGCTTGACTAACCTCACGGTGAAAATTACTTTTCCTGATGTCCAGCTGGAATTTTCCATGTTGCAACATGTCGTCATGTCCTTTCTCTGTGTGCCACTGAAAAAGCCCTTTGTGCTTTAGCCTTAGTCACTCCAACGCGTGTCATTGACTCATGTTCAACTTGTTGTCTACCAGGACTCTGTGGTCTTTTCTATAGACCTTCTGCCTAGCCAGTCAGGTGCCAGACTGCTACTTCATGAGGCTCTTCCATATGATATCCCTGTTATTTTAAACTTGCTTTCTAGTCTACACTAACATTTTAGTGGAATGACATAGAATGGAAAACACCAAATAAATATATCTTTAAATTCGTCAAAACATGGTGACACTAAGTTGTGGATTCTCGTTGCATCTCAGTCAAACAGTACAAAATGTGTAATATCTGTTTTCATTATCTATAGAAAAAAGACATAAGAAAAACATGCTTTACGTTAATGTTATATTACACATTAATAATTCCATAATCATACAAATAATTTTTATAGAAGAATTGGACTGGAAAATCATATTGGGCCCAATCTCAATAACATTCATCTGACTAAATGTTGATATGTACAATGATTATATGTCTGCCGCAGTTACATACATCACTGCTGAGCTAATATAATGCAACCTTCTTTATTCACGACACAGTTATTCTTTCTTCTATAGTACATTGCCCTTGTCAAGGCTTCTTTACTTGCCCAGTCAGTTTTAGATGTTTCAAGTCTAAATGAAAATGTGTACTTTATCTGACAGAATGTAGATGTCTACATTTGAGCAAACCATCTAGACTCACTTTATACACAATAAGAAAAAAGGGCAGTTTCAGAATAGGAATTATTCCATACTAAAGTAGATAGGTAAAATGGATAACTTCTATCCCATGTGAGTTTTTCTTTACTGCCTGTACAGAGAATTCAAACAGCTAGCTTACATGGAGATGTAGAATTCCACAAGGCTGTACCTCTAAACCTTCATGGATGACCTTCACATGTAAACAAACCAAGCCAACAAACAAACTGTTCAGTTCTGATTGGAACTGTACATTTACCTTGAACTAGTAAGGATGAAGTTCACTCTAGTATTCTGAGATATTTTGCCTCACAGACAAATTTTATTCTTTTGCTGCCACACAGGTTACCTGAAGAGGAATCTGGAAACTCTCATGTGTTCTTCCTACTTGGTAACTGCACTTCAGTAACAAATTCACTTATTAGGAACAAACTCCCCAAAGCAAAACAAAAAGCAATCTGGAACAGCAAAATCACTGAACAAGAAAAAAAAGCCCAAAACAGTATGTTTTCCAGGAAAAGTTTAAAAATAAAAAGAAAGGAAGATTTCCTTCCACATCAACATCCAATACATAGACCTTGTGCAGACAGATTTGTTGCACTTCAAGCATGAAAGCAAATTGGGAAAACCAAATTTGAAAATGGAATGTCTTCAAATTATCCTAAGGTTGATATAATGCAAAATGTTTATGAATGCCTTTATATTATTCTGTTTCCCAGCATGATTATGAGTCTAGAGATTGTTATGATAAAGTGTTAAAACTTTTTTTTTTTTAATGTTCTGTGATTCATTTCTGTTATTCAGCTAAATTTAAAATCCTTTCACGTTCTTGATAATTAGTCTCTGCTCAGGTTGCAGACTTCTTTCTTCTTCTTCTTCATCTTTGTCTTCATCTTTGTCTTTGTCTTCATTGCCTTCTTCTTCCTTCTTCTGTTTGCCACTTTACATTGTTGTCTTCAGAAAGACAGAGTTTATATTAACTACTCTGCAACAAGTTTTCATATCAGTTGTTTTGTTCAGAATCTCCTGATGGAAACCCACACCCTTCCTGTGTGAAAGGGTTTACTTTGGATTGAAGGAGCAACATTTAAGATCCAAATCTATCCCCTTGTGTGCAGTTTTGTGAAAGGTAAAACACTTAGAAGGAACAGCTTGGTTTTTAGTAACTAATGAGGGTACTAATAGAATTGACTCCTTCCTTCCTTTTATGTTTCTTCTGCAGAAAGCAAAGTTAATGTTATATATTGCTGTCTTCTCATAAATACTTTGCAGATTCTGAGACAATTTTAAGCCCAACCATTTATTTTAGCCCTGGAGTGATTCCACAGATGTTAATTAACCCCAATGCTGCTCGTTAGACCTAGTGACGAACAAATCTTTAAAGGACTCTGAGAGTAAAAATTGGCTAATTATAGAACATCTACAACCTAGGTCCTTTGAAATGAGGAAAACCCTGACCCAAACACAAACCTTCTGGCTTTAGTGAGTGGCACAATGGGCAGGTGTCATAGTCCAAAAATTAAAAAAATCTGAAAATTTGTGAACTTCCATGCCAGATAGAAAATACCATAGTTGCATAATCAGCCTATATCAGTTCTGTCTCAGTGAAAAGATTGGAAAAAATAAAGCAAAGCTACTAGTGAAAACTACTTCTGGAAACTTAAGTAATAAATGCTTCTTCAGTCTCATTGCACACTTTCGAATACTACCATTTTTAGTCCTGTGGCTTTGGGCAATGACCAAGTGTTAGGCATCTGTGTGCACAGCAGTTTAGATTTCCAGATGTCCAAAAAGCCCAGTGCTACTATTCATGCACAGTGACGCATAAGTCTAGGACACATTAAACTCCTGCAGATACAACAGAGAGGCATTCCAGCTTATCTGACAGATGGATCACATTGGATCTGCTACCACTCTGAGGTGTGCCAGACAGATGCAGTCCAACTTTCCTTTTGCAAGTTTATGGAGCTGACCAGTCAGGTACAGCAAGAGAGAAGGGTTGCACAAATCCTTTCTGCCTGTCCACTTTCCCCATTGCAAACCAGTTCTTTCAAAGCAATTGTCCCCCTGCTGTACGCAGTTCTTCTCAAAAGGTGGTGTTATTCAGAATTAACCTCTATGTATGGAAATGGCAGGGTGGCAGTCTTAGAACACAGGAGCCAGGCTGCTCATTCCACATAATAAAAAATCAAATCACTAAAAAGAATAAGCAACTCTAGCAGCCAAAGCAAACAGGTGTCTGGTCTCCCTTTTTCTACTTTTACTACCAAATTCAATGGTTATCGAAGGCCTGTTTCTGTTAAAGACACAGGCACGCTTTGAGAGAATTTATTTATGTTCACATTAAGTGATTTCAGTTTTGCCTCCCTGACAGCCAATGTTTTTCTCAAATACACTTAAATGTTATGTTCAGAAAGAGGTAGTATAATCTATCTGACTACCCATCCAGCTATCACTGTACTACCTGAATCTGAATATATAGGCAAGAAAACTCAAATACTGAATTTATGCAAAAAACAAATAGATGTACTTTTTATCAAAATGGGATTAACTGAGATTCCTGTTCAATGCCTGCTCTCCCACAGAAACTGCCCAAAGAGTGCCAATCCACACAGACTGTTGGAACTGTGGAATCGAAATAGGTCTTCTTTTGGACTGCTAAGAGAAGTGGGAAAAAGTGTGGCAAAGGTGGCTAATGGTATCCTGGGCTTCATTAGGAGGAGCATTGCCAGCAGGTTGAGAGCAGTGATTCTTCCCCTCTGCTCAGCACTGGTGAGTCCGCACCCGGAGTATTGTGTCCAGTTCTGGGCTCCCCAGTACAAGGGAGTATGGAGCTACTGGAGAGAGTCCAGCAAAGGGCCACAAGCGTGATGAAGGGACTGGAGCATCTCTCCTGTGAGGAAAGGCTGAAACAGCTGGGACTGTTCAGCCTGGAGAAGAGAAGGCTTAGGGTAGGGATTTTATAAATGTGTACAAATACCTGAAGAGATGGTGTAAAGAAGAGGGAGCCAGGCTTTTTTCAGTGCTGCCCAGTGACAGGACAAGAAGCAATGGGCTGAAACACTGAAGGTTCCCTCTGAACATCAGGAAACAGTTTGTTACTGTGAGGGTGACCGAGCATTGACACAGGTTTCCCAGACAGGTTGTGGAGTCTCCATCCTTGGAGATATTCATAAGCCGCCTGGATGTGGTCCTGGGCAACCTGCTCTAGGTGACACTGCTTGAGCAGGGCTGTTGGGCCAGATGACCTTCACAGGTCACTTCCAACCTCAACTGTTCTGTGATTCTGTGACACGAAACTATAGGGGAGCTGTCAGTTCAGCTCTAACTTACATCAGTTTTCCACTATTAGTATGAAGGTGAAAGGCTTAAACATTCCCCAGGATTCTTCCATAACTGTTGCATTGAGTTTTCACTCAGACATCTTTTTCAAATATGAAAGATGTCTTGGTCCATGCTACTGTTCAAGATATATTTTGATTTGTTTACTTTTTTACTATGTTAGATCAATGTAGAATTGTGGACTCATTTAAACAGGAAAAAAAAGAAATCCATCCAAAGCAAAAGTTTCAGGATAGGTTCCAATATACTGAGTTAATATCTGCAGTATGGAATACCACCAACAAACACATTGTCTGAAGGGCACTTTGGTAAATTGCAAATAGCTTGGCCTTGCCAAATACTCATACCACAGATAATGGAGCTTTCAAATCCAGACAGTGGGTGCTTTCCCCAGCACTCATTTGTATTTGCAACATTTTCTTTGATATTCTGGAGACAAAATAGCTGAGCTGAAGAAATTGTAACTCCATCTAGCTGGTGGAAAATCTAAGAGCTTTTTGCTGTGACTTTTTGGTCCCCTTTTCTAGTACACCCCCTTATAAGTCATGTTCCTTTGCTAATCCATGTGGAGGATCAGAGTTTCTCCTGTAGGTCAAGGATCCAGAACAATCAGTATTGTCCCATCTCCTTTATCTTCTGCAAGTGTCTCTGCTTTAACTGCTCTGCTTTCACCCACAAGAGTTAGCTGGACGTTGAAGATACATAACACAGAATAAAGGAGGGTTAGTTTAACTTGTCAATTTATAAGTCATTATAGATAAGCAGCCTTGAGATATCATCAAAACTAATACAGTCAATGACATACTTAAAAAAGGGCCCTTAAAGTGCTTCTATAGTCAGCTAGATAAGAGTGAAATAGTAATTGAAGGAATTTCACAGTGAATCTATTACTTCAACCAAGCGCTAGCCACAGGGACAAAATGATATGCTTATATAGGTCATGGCAATATCAAAAGGAAATGCTTTATAAAGAGCAGAAAAGCATCATGGGTAACAACGCAAATTACCATGTCAGTTACTCTAATTAAATTTAACTGAATTTACAGTGTGGGATAGTGGCTAAAAGAAAAAAAGTTCATTTACTTTGCCCATCTCTGACAAAACGTGCCACATTCATACTTTCTCCCTTTCCCTGGATTCACTATTACAGAGCTTGAGATGCCTTCCATGCTAATGGGAATTCAAATCTGAGTAAAACCATGGAATTAGAGATTTTCAAACAAAAGACCAAAACTAACATAGCGTTTCCTCAGTTATATAATCTTCAGAGCTGGTTGTCACCCTGACAACTACTATGCTAAATTCAACATCCTCTCCTTTTATATGTTATTCAACAATCCAGAACCAGAATTACTAGTCTGTCCTAAGCTTTATAAGGGAGACAGTGAGAAGAAAGAAAAACGTAACAAGATTTGACCTTGTGTTTCTAAAAATACCAAACCAATCCTAATGAATTGGGTGTTTTCCTTTAAATTTCAACTCTTGGACGTACCAGATTACAGACTCAATGCAATATTCTCAGGCATCTGCATGGCATGGAAAAAGTACATTAACAGGTCAGGTAGGCTATTGTTTTATACAGCCTATCCAAAAGACCCACCCTAAAACCCCACAAAACAAATATTTTTTTTTTTGCCTAATGAGCCTTTTAAAACTGGTGATTAATCTGAATTTTTGGGTATGGAATACATGGTTTGGTGACTTTTTTGTGAGAATTAATTTAGGGAACAAAACTACATTTTAACCTGAAAATGGTACGGTTGGTTTTGACCAAGCTACATACATTTCTCAAAATGTATTAAATTTTAGCAGGCTCAAACATGTTTGAGTTAAACACGGTAAACTTAGTACTGACACAGGAGTTTCATCATGGTGGCTATCACTACTGCTGATGAAGGGTGTTATTGTTGCTCATGCTTCCTGTTAAAAAAGCAAGCTAGCTAAAAAGATATCAAAGGTACCAGAAGTATAAAACAGGTAGAAGCATCTCAGATGCAGAATCAAGAATAACCACTAGAAAAAGCTTCTTTTCACATAAAGGAAGTTTTTTTAAATTCTACTCAGAAGAAGAGTGACGGATTTTTTCATTTCTTCTAGTTAAAGCTTAAATCAAAACAATATATTCTGAAAACCCAGCCTGCCCAAAACAAAATAGAATGTGGAGTCCAGAATAACAAAGGACTAAGATAAATGAATACAATATTACCCAGGATGTTCCAGAAAAAAATCAAAATTCAAATTCCTCTTCTGCAAGCTCCAAGGAAGGGATTTAGTCTGTATTTTCTCTAGCAATATCCTTCAACTAGGTTGAAGAAAGGTATGCTGTGGAAACGGTTTTACTTCATAAAGAGATTAGGCATTCACCAGGCCAAACTGTCTTTCACTGTAAGTGCTTAAGACTGTCGCCTCAGATGTTAGGTAACAAATTATTAGTCTCTAATGTAAATCAGGTTATAGAGATACTTAAATTTGTGGTCATGTGAGAGATTTGACCTCAAGATTAGTTGTTCTCTCAGTCAACCACTGACAGAACTATTCCATGTCATGTCTGAAGTCCCTTTCTGGTTATATTTAAAACAGTTTTCTGCTTGTAAAATGTTTCAGTTTCAATGAATCAGCATTTTCACATGGAGAAAAAGAATGTCCTGTCAAACATTTTCCAATCACCTCTATTTTGATGTATTTCAAGTTGTTGGAAAGCAAAGCAAAGTGAAGTATATCTCTGGGGAATTGTTTAAGTGGAAGAAAATAAACTAGTAAAACTTTTTATAAAGAATAGATATTAAGTCCTGCTTACGGACCAGTACTCCCTCCCAGGGGAAATAAATTCTATTATCAACACAGTGGTGAAGGTATTGCTCAGCACATTTCTCTTTGTTACTGACCAGATAATATCCAAGTCACTGTTTCATAGTGTTTGGACATGTTGGATCTAAATTAGCAGGGACTCTATTGTAAACAATGGATGACTTAGAAAGCCTGTTGCAATTTGGTGGAAAACGACCATATTTTCTGCACTGGAAATGAGTTGTGTAAGGTGGCAATGAACTGGAAAATACAGAATGTAATTAAAGGAGTCCTAATTAGTTGGGAAGCTGAATGGGTTCAATAGCAGAACCTTCCATAGTCTGTAGTTACTCAAATGTGCTTCTGTTACTATATCAATATTTTCCAAGGTATGTTTCTTTGCATCCATTTCCCAGATGAATTCCACTAGTCACACTTGTCTCCCTAATCAGCCTTTTTCAATTTTGAGTGATACAACTATCCTGCTTCAGGTAAGGAGAACTCTGCACATCCTTTAGCAACTCTTATAGGCACAAAGTAGTTGAGTTGTGCACAGAATCAAAACCTATCTTCTTTTGCTTTGCAAAGGTAGAGTTTGACAGTACAAGTTGCTGCTGAAAGACTGAAAGGGACTACTTGTTTGTTAAGGCTGGGCCACTTCACTCTCCTGAAATGGGAGCTCTGTTGTGAACTCTCTTTTGTAGGAAAATGTTAACATGTTCCTTAGGCTACTTTCCAGAAACGGCATCAAAAAGTCCTAACTTGAATTACTTCTGTTTTCATTAATGACACCTTGAAAAAGACTGGGAAACTTGAAGAAAGGTTAGCGATGAAAGAAAATTCTAAAACATCATTATGAAGGAAAAATTTCTCCTAAGCAAATGTGACCATCAATCGTCAGTTCTTACTTTTATGCATTCAAGCATGCTGTTTTCTGCACTTTTTGGATACTATTTTACATATGTAAAATTTTTTCCAGGTGCCGTAAGACTGTAAAAGGAACAGGTTTTAATTTTTAAGAGTATATAATGGAAAATTTATATTGGCTCAAGACCTTGCAGAACCCAGAGCAATCAGATTATTTATTGCAGGTGTTCTTGGTGAGCAATGTTTCTCCACTCATAAGCTATGAGTTAAAAGGTTTAAAAATAAACAGAATGTTATTGAGGAAATACAATAAAACATCAATTTGTGAAAACTGAATAAAATATCAGCAGGAGGTGTGATTACTGCAGCCAGTGTAGTTTGCCAACATTCCCAAACACAGTCATTTCGCTGATCTACCTGTGAGGCTGATGGGGTGCTAGCTCCTGCTTTTCTCCACATTTTTTTAAATTCCCTCTTCATTGTGCAGTCGAATTTATCAATAACTTACAGGTGTGTTTGTGTGTTTGAGGAGGAACCATTCTACTGTGTTAACAAGTGAAGTGGTGTCTTGCCAGAGGGAAGGCCATACAGTAATCTGACATATAGGCTTCTGGTTTTGGTGTCTTTACTGCAAGAAATATCTGTCCCCAGACTCAGTCACACACATGCCTCACTTTACAATTCCTACCGAGCTCTGCTAATTTTCTCAAGGGAGCCTTTTCCACATATCATTTCCACAGAGAGAAATCAGCATCATTCACAAATTAAAATTATTCCACATTACAGAATTCTGTTGAATATGGCCATGGATCTTTTCTACTTTGCCTTTATCAGTGCATAACTCCATAGGGTTTCTTAACTCCAGTGTACATTAACTACAGTGTAACACAAGGCACACCAGACACCAGTCTCTCACTATATCTACCCCAGACATGAAAAACATTGTTCCCCAGATCGTTGAGCTCCTGTGATCTGAGAAACCCCAGATTTGACAGCTTCTTCACTGTATAAAAAGACATTTTGTTGACCACTGATGACCTGTTTCAGCACGCTTAAGCTGATGGCCCCAGAGCGTGAGCTGTCTGTAGAGAATCTGGCTATGCTTATGTCACAGTAATTTGGGACTATGTTTTCAGAGGACATGCACTGTACACATAGTGAAACACCTGCTCCAGCATTAAAACTTAAAAGTATTGTAACAGAACTGGCATGCTTTGGTAAAGCATATGAAGCCTGGCCCACATAGCGATTTTCTTCATTAACTTACAGATCCTTGAGATACCGTATCTCCAACAGGGACACTCTCTCAGGAAATTAGGTTACTCACTTATTAAACAATAGAGAGCTCTAACGTGACCTTCCTTCTCCTTCAGCTCTCCAGGTTTTATTTTTTATGTTTACTGGAAATAGTTATTATTTTTAAGGATTTATTCAGCTATCTCTTCCTTGATACTGAAGAATGATTACTTGTTCATACATAGTCTGGTGTTATCTCATTTGAAAAAATAACAAATGTGTAACTCTTTGTAAGCCACTGTTGTCTGTAGGCTAAAAGGAAAGAAAAAAGGGAAAAAAAAAAAAGAAGTGGAAAAGTAATCTCCATCTTACATTAGTCCTAAGAAATTAGAGGGATTGGATCATAGTTTGGGAACTTCCACCCTCTCTCCTGGACATTGTTGGTGTATCAGCAACAACAGACAGAAGCACTGGGCTGCTCGCAGGTGGAGGAGAAGGAAGCATTCTTCAGTTTTACCTTTTCATCTCAAAAATTGAGAGTGGCAGTTCACTCTCTAACAAACTAGGCTGTGACAAGAAGAGGCACTGAAGGAGGAAGTCAATTATTATTGCATGTTACCTGAACAACTACTGTCTGATTTGAGCTGGGTGGTTGCCTCCTGTAGGCTGGTTCTGCCCTGAGGTTGCCAGCTGCAGTGTGCTGATCTACATTATCAAAGGCCAAAAGAACACCTGGCTGAATAATACGGTACTCATCTTGGCTTTCAGATCTGGGTTCCATCCTTCAGCTCCACACTGAAGCCACAGCACTTCCATCCTCCAGTTTATCTCTTACAAAGAATTCCAGATGCCTGTAGCACTAGGTAACGTCGAGGAGACCTAACTCACTGAACTTCCCTTTTTCCGGTTTTGAGTCATTGAGGCTGAAAAGTGTTCCCTGACCCACAGCTGTAAATCCCACGGCTATTGGTGTTGAGCCAGTGCTCAAGGTAGCTTCCTGATGACATCACAGCATCAATAAGAAAGAAGTTAAGCACTCAAGTAATTTAGGAATTTAGAAAGTCTAGCCAGCGCTGGTTTGTCACTGAGATAAACTATTCACTGTGCTAACTCGAGTGAAAAGTATTGATTGATTGCAGAATTGTTTTCTCCTCCATACCAGCAAAGTTCTTTCTGGCTATATGTGAGAGTATGGCATATACCGATAAACGTGCCCTACTTTAAGCAGGTGCGAATGAAGCTGGAACTGAGGCACTTGCTCAAGCCTCTGCAGGTGTCAGTTCAGCTCTTGCTTGAGTCCTAGATTTTACTGGACAAGTCATGCTCCCTCTGTGTTTCGGCTCCCACCTGTGAAATAAAGACCATAATAACAGTCACTTCATATTTTTTGTCTTAATTACAAAGACTAGATGGGGGTGATGTCTGGCTATATCTGTGTAATTCTTTAGAGTTTAGCTCAGCAGGGGCCCATAAATGCTACTGCAGTAAAGAAACTCTTCCTTGCAGTCCTTTCTGTAGCTGTCAGCACTCCAGTAACAAGTTTTGTTTCTTCTGTTATTTTCTTGCCAGGATTCAGGTTCAAGATACTATATTTCTGTTGTGGTGGTTCATGATGCCACAAATATTCGTATTACAAGTAGATTCATGTTTTTCCTGTGGTGACAGGAAAGATGTCACAAGCTGCTGCCATGGGGCTGATCTCTGAATTGACATCTTATGGTGAGAGTAAAATGGAGACTTCTTTTCCACCACATTTTTAATGTTTGTTATTATATTATTATTAACAGTATTTTATAAGAAGTAGCCAAAGTTTCATCTGTTTATTTGGCAGTAACCATTTGTGATTGTCACTTTTTTATCTGGGCAATTTGCCTCTTTCTGCTTTTACCTGGAAGTTGTTTATCTTTCTCTTCTCTACTACACAAAGGTCTTGATTTTTTTTTTTTTTATTTAATGCAGTGCTAAGGAGACAGTCCAGCTCCTACACATAAGAGAAAACACAGACCAGAATCATTACAGAAGGTTTATCATTGAAGCTACAACAAATCCAGAATTACTGGGGTGTCATTGGTCTGTGTGCTCTAGAAACCTTACAATGTCCATGAGAAACCAGCTGAAACAATGAGAAAGTTATGAACTCAAACACTAATGTTTTAAGCTGCATGTTTTGTAGGTATATGTGTGCATTAGTACAAGATTTAGGAAAAAAAAAAAAAAAAAAACAGAAAGATTTCTCCTCATTAACTAATGAACAATGATTGAAAAGTCCCTTCTTGAACAATGGTAATTCACCGTTGGCTAAACAAAATAGGATCACAGAGATAAGGTTAAACTTTAGAATGAAATTAATGATGCTAATTTTAAATCTGCTGTTCTTTAATTATTGATGTCACTGTATTGCTGGCCTTAAACATTCAGGGATTTATAAACACAACCCTGTAGGTACAGCTGCAAATCTCTCTGGGCTTTAGCCAGCTAGCTGAAATTTCCAGTTTAACAAAAATACAAGCAACCAAAAAATATCATCTGTTTACACAGTTGTCGAAAAAAGTCATGTTTAGAAAAGTGAAAATAAAATACACCCCTTCCTAAACCAGGGTGAATTTAAAGCAGTCCCAGTGAAATTCCTCTGTATTTTCCCACAAATCAGAAAAGGAATCCCTTTTTCCAGTAAGCAACTACCGTGTGAGCAGAGGCAATCATCTAATAAGACTGAGAGGACAAGTCATGTTCCGTCATACAGTTAGTCTTATGCAATTGATGGTCTGACGGTTTTGAAGCATTTGTGCAGGCCATGATATCCTATTTTTCTGCAGCAGTAGCAATGATTTTCAGTTACATGGAACTGTTCTGATTAAACTGGATGAAACCAGGAAGAGGTAAATATTTCATTAAAGAATTCCCCCACTTATTTCCAGAACTGACTGTTCTTTACTAGAGTATCTAATGTGGAAGTCCTCTAAGTTTAAATGCAGTTTTGATATTGTGTTGATGATTTTGATATTGACTTGGCAAAAGCAGAACGTAAAAATGTTATCTTCTTATATCTCAATAGGTGAATTACTCATTCATTCAAAACCAGTAAGCTCTGCTGGTTCATTACTTTAGAAACATCTAGCTACACTGAAATGAAAGTATTAATAGATAGGCTTGAATGAGTTTTCAATTCTATTGCAAATAGCAATAACTAAGGAGATACATAGAGCATATGGTTTAAAAATATTTCTTATAGGACTTTTTTTCCAAGTCCTTGACACTCACATCTGAAAAATGTAAAACAGCAAATAGGGTTCCCTTTGCCCATCCACATAGGGAACACGCTTGGGACACGTGAGGAAAGTGAGGAGTAGGGGTGAAACGTGCCTTGCTTCAGCAAGCATCAGCCAGCCTGGAAGGCTGTTAGTACTCATGTGCGTTGGGATAGAAGCGGTTTTAGTGTGTGCAGGGATTGAATGGGGACCAGGAAATGGAAAGGGAACATAAAAGCAGCTTAGAGGGAGGCTGAATCTGTCTCATACAATACTCCTGTCTCCCATATGCTGTTTTTCTGGATTTTGCTGTTGTTTAAAGGGGTGCACTTAACAGGCTGGTAAGTACTTAAAGCTCTGAGTTTTATCCTGTTTTTTGTTTGCAGTTTGAGATGTCTGAATATTTGATGTTCCTGATCTTTTGCATCCTGACAGCAGCCACAGGTCAGCTGCTGAGTGATGACTGTGACTGTAAGTTTGGTAACTGTAAGAACTCTGAAAAAACTTGTTGGGACATATTACTGCCCTCTCCTTGTTCTTGCACTGCTGCTTGTTGCTTTTGCATGCCGCAATGCATCAAGAATTAAATTGCACATTTTAGGCCATTCCAGCATGTAGCGTATTGATTGGGTAAAACTTTCACGTTCTAGAGGGTGGGAAATTATTACAGTTGGGTTAATTACTCTTCATGTAGCAGGAACTGAGCAGATTAAATTTCTTTCTGTTGTTTTTTAACCTCGTCCTTTCTTTCTAGTGAGGTGTACTGGGGTAGTTTGTGAATGTCTCCATTTCTATTATTCAATCTCTTCAATTTCTATTATTCTGGAGGATAATTGGATTAAGTAGCTAGAATTAATTAGAATGGGTTCTTTGTGTAACAGCAAGTTTTCTTGAACCATGGCAGATTTGAGATAGTGGAAGTGTAAAGACTTCATTCAACAAATTGCTAAACATTATCTTCTGACAGAAAATCCTAATGAACCTCAAAGAAATTGCAGACAGTTGCCATCTCTCAAGGCTAGGTTGTCTTGGCTTAGTGTAGGAATGAGTCCCCAGAAAATACTTCTAGGAAAGGAATGTTTTTTTGATTTATTTGTTTTTTTATTTGTTTTACTTTTTCTTGAACAGTTTTCACTTTTCTTTTGAGTCATCGTCTTATTAATCAGATCACAGTATCACAGTATCATCAGGGTTGGAAGGGACCTCTGGAGATCATCTAGTCCAACCCCCCTGCCACAGCAGGGACACCTACAGCAGTTGCACAGGACGGCATCCAGGCAGGTTTTGAATGTCTCCAGTGTGGGAGACTCCACAACCTCTCTGGGCAGCCTGTGCCAGTGCTCTGCCACCCTCAGAGTAAAGAAGTTCCTCCTCATGTTAAGATGGAACTTCCTGTGCTCCAGTTTGTGCCCATTACCTCTAGTCCTATCACTGGGCACCACTGAAATAAGACTATTCTCACCTACCTGGCACCCTCCCCTTAAGTACTTATAAGTATTGATAAGATCACCCCTGAGTCTTCTTTTTTCTAGACTAAAAAGGCCCAAGTCCCTGAGCCTTTCCTCATAAATGTTAGATGTTCTGTAGAGGAATGATGAAACATGGGAGGGTATTATAACATGTGACAAAGGAAGACATGGAATGGTTGAATGGCAGTGGAGCCAGAAATACAATGCTGCAAATGATCCAGAAGAGAGGTGAACAAAGCAAAACGTTGTAAACTTATGTCATCAATAGAATTAGCTAAAGAGTTTAGTCTCTATTTTAGATGAGTGCTGTTAATAATAAATTAAACAACATGTTATTCTGTTACTGTTAGAAGCAAATGTAAAACAGAATATGACTGTAGAAACAACATTTTGCAGAATATTACTGATGCAGAAATGACAGATGGACCTCCAACTAGGGTCAGTCAGAGCTTGTCTTACCACTGAGGTGCAGAGGCAAAGGCATTTGATCCCTAGCGGCAGCTAGCACAGCTTTCCAGCCGGGTCTGCTTCATGTCTGGCCACACCGGACCCTGGGTGCACTGTCTGCACCCACCAGTGTTGGCACGGGATGGATACTGCTTCTGGTGCCAGGTACTGCTTCTGGTGCCAAGCCGCTTATATTAAGTGTGTTGCATAGGCTCATAGGAAACTTGAAAAGTATATAATAGGTTAAGCAGCATGATCCAATGCTTACAGCAGGAGCTTAACATATATGGATCTTGAGACCTTTTCATGTCTTACTTGGTGTTTGACTTTCATCATAAAACTATCTGTGGCTCAATTTCCTTTTCTGTAAAATGATGATAATCGTTTCTGTCTTTCAAATATTAGAAAAAGCTTTATTTTGTATAGAAAACATTACCATTAATTGTTGTAAAAAAATTATCCTACCAAAAAGTTAGTTTCTTTTTTTTTTTACCTTGAGATCCAAGGCAGTAGACAGATCATCAGCTACCATATTCCATAAAGACAAAATTGTGGGGAGTTTTGCTCAGAGGTTGTCGGTCTATCAGAGCAAATAATAAATTCAACATTCTCTTTATCACGTGCAGCTGAGCCCTGAGAAGAGCTTAATGATTCTCAGAAAGTTATTTCTCTCATTTGAAAGAAAACTTACAAATAAGTCTATCTAGGAATTGATATGTTAACAAACTGTAGTACAATTGCAAATTGTTTAGACAATGAAGTTGTCTAAGGCCAGATGCTAAAGTGAAGATAAGAGAAAAAATTGCATTGTAAGAGTAATTGCTGCTTTTATTTAACAGTTTAGACAAATATTTTTGAAGACTTTATCCTGCTTGAGAAACAAGCTCAGAGTCAATGGGTTTTAAACTTTTATTCTTTAGCCCTGGTGAATAGAATTTAATGGTTATATTTTAACTCTGAAAGGCAGCTTGTTTCCTTCTAAAACAGATGTGTCAAGTTTGCTTGGCAAGTTTGCTTGCTCACTCATGATTTTTTAAAAATCTGATGACGTATCATAGTTAAAAAAAAAATTACCTTCAGATTCCCTTTTTTATGAGTGTCATTCTACGGCATGATCATTATTCAGAGTGCAAACATAGACGACTTCTGATTAGCACTGCTATGACTTTTGCAGGTCAGAAAACTTCACCAAATCTATGTAACAGCTTTTGCCTTGCCCCCATCATGTGCTCTACATAAAACATAGGTATTTGGATCAAAATTAGACTGAGAGTAAGACATTGCATTCTGATAGCTCAGTTATTAGCAAAATATTCTGTGCTAAAATAGTAGAATTTATTACAACTGAGTAAAGTTATGTTGCTTTTTTTTTTTCTGACTGAAAAGTTATGACTTGGGAACAGGAACTAGGACCCATAGTATCAGCAACTGAATTCTAGCAAATTAATTTGGATTTAGTTAGTACTACCAAGAAAGGGTCAAGACTAGGACCTTTATCTTCTATTCTCTCTGGCATTGCTAGCTTCTTATGGCACTGCATATGGCAGATTTGGTTTTCTACAGATGAAGCATCTGAGATAAAGTGGTGAGCTATCTACAGAACAGGCTAAAGGACTTAATTGTGTCATGAAATCTGCATTAAAATGATGTAAGATCTCTCGGCTCATACACAATATCTCCACAAATTAATGTCCTATTAATGTGATTTAGGAGATTTAGAGTTGTTTTGGGGTGTATTCAACAGTTGCATAGGTCCAACTAAGGTTAGAAGGATATCTAATCCATTCTTTTGTTTAATTCCCACATTTTCAGTATATTTAACCATGAATGGACATTGTGATTTGTGTCACTTTTCTTTGTCTACATTGATTACAATGATGTGATTGTGATGGCATCCACTAATATTACCACTTCTGCTTTTGTTATTTTTAAAAAAAGATATTGTCATGAAGAGTGGCAGATTCAATATTTAGTACTGAACAGTTTTTTTGTTGGAAGACCTTATGACTTTTTAAGTTATAATTCAGTCTTTTCCTTTTTTAATCTTATCTAAGATTTAATTTAAATATTTTTGGCTCAAAATTTGAGTCACCTAGGAAACAAAAGATAATGACCATGACACGTGCATTTGAATATTTTATTTCCAAAGTTCTGTCACATTTGATCATATATTTCTCTTGTTAGTGCTTTCTGAATTAGAGATGAGTTTGAATTATGAGTGTGAACACTCTGAAATATTAGGATGTTTGGGATTTGGCCAAATTTCTGCCCATCACTTAATGCCAAGAGGAAGGCTGGTTTTAATTTGCTGTGCTGAAATTTCTTCTCATAAAACTTTCCCCTTTTGTCTTTCTAGAATCTGCCCAACATCATCTTAACAGCAGAAGGGAGCCAAGTAAAAGAAATAGACACAAGGCATCCAGGTCCAAAGAAGTTTTCCATCACACTTTAAAATTAAGTGACTCAAATTGAGTTTTAATTTACATGTTAGATTTAATATCACACTCATTGCATATTAATTAAATAGCAATGGATCATTTACCAGCCCATTTAATGAGGTGTAACAATGGCTGCATATAAAATATACAGATGCTATTATTACACTGTCCTTAAACCTCAGTAAATCTGCTTGAATAATTACGAGTGCTTCAGCAATATACAGTAGCTAATGCACCTCTGCATCAATTCATCGGTGTAATTGATACAAACAGGTACCAAGTAACTTCCAAGAGCCCGTGTTTCTGTCCTTCTACATAATCACTGAGAGCATCATAAGGTTGCTCCTTCTTATTATTTTTAAATCTCTTTAAATTGCATCAGCACCAAATAAGGAACAAAAATGGCATGAATGAAAATCTAAGGGTAGCTATATTTAACTTATTTGGAGTTCACTTCACAAGACTGAATAACTGGTGTAATTTTAGTGTGTATTGATTGCTTCTCTACTTCTGATCATGGGCAAATTATTAGCAATAGTAATTGGTGTACTGTCAACATTATAAATTATATCAGTCTGGAGGTGTCACAGATTCAGAATATCATTACAAACATTGTATGAAATGGGCTTGTATTATTTCTTGACTAGAGGTACCAGTAGAATGACTTTGGTCTTCCTTTGATTTCCACTGACTGAGGTCTGGACAGACAACTCACACAGAGAAGGTGACATCTTGATTGGTGGCTATTTCTCACTTTGTAAGGACAAGTGGCTGTCTCGTGGCCATACTGTAAATACCTTTTCTGCCAAGTGAAGTTTGGATTTAAAAAGTCGATCTTTTACCAGATGTTCGTTGCTTGAATTTGGGGGTTGTCGCCTACACACCATTTAACAGTAACTATTGTTGTGGTTAAAAGATTGTTTTGCGTAAACCCCAATCTGACAGCACCATAGGTTTCCTGGTGATGCAGGAGCATTTTAGCAGTACCACCTTAGCTGAGTCACTCAGCCAAGAAACAATCTGTTGTCTTAAGAGTTAATTCTCAGACAAGGCTCAGAAACAGGACAATCAGGCATGATCTGATTAAGAGCAACCGACCTATTTACTCTCAAAACTTTAAAAGAATTATAAACAGAAGGAAAAATTTTTCTTCATATATAGGCTGGAGCTCTGCAGAGAAAAGTAGGATGGAATAGATTTAAGGTGTTATCCAGCTGTTTTGGACTTTTGGTATAATTTAACGGTTAGACAGTCTAACACCCACAAAGATTTATAAATATTTAGGCATTTCAAGTAGTTGGCTTACTCTATTACTTTATTGAGGAGCTGAGAAATGTTCTCATCTCAATTGATGAAAATAAATCATAGAATCATAGAATCATAGAACAGTTTAGGTTGGAAGGGTCCTTAAAGATCATTTAGTTCCAGCCCTCCTGCCATGGGCAGGGACCCCTCCCACTAGACCAGGTTGCTCAAACCCCCAGGAAATCGAGCTTTCTTTCATGAGTTGAAGTACTGCCTTTTTTCGTACTCTTTTCAAAGTAAATTTACTGACTTCTAGTAAATGAACATCTTTGGCTGCCTTACATACTTAGATGTGCTTCAGCTTGTAAT
Organism: Pluvialis apricaria; assembly: GCA_017639485.1. Taxonomy (NCBI): domain Eukaryota; kingdom Metazoa; phylum Chordata; class Aves; order Charadriiformes; family Charadriidae; genus Pluvialis; species Pluvialis apricaria. Next base: position 23,382,422 of record CM030012.1, on the reverse strand, counting down.
CTTTTTAATTATTCAATGTTTCTAAAACTTGTTGTCTTAATTTTCCCGATCATTTATTAGCAGTGGGAAGGAGGAAGTAATTTTCTTACCTGTGTCATCACTTTGTGAGAGATCCCAAATAAATATAAAAAAATACCCCATTTAGTTGGAATGAAGATATAACTTGCACCTGCATCAGAAACTTTGAAGTGCTTTAGCATTATTAATATTTACGTTTAATTCTTCTTGGCAGAGAAGGATGACTTTTTTTCCATTTTACAGGTGAGAAACTGGGAGAGGGGAGGAAAAAGAGTTGAGGAGGTTCAAAGTGTTTCAAGACATCAGTCAGTTATGACCAAGCTTCTAAATATTTATTTATATGTTCATTTGTCTTCATGCTTATAGTTGTATATCAGAATATAGTTCTGTTGTGCAGTGCAATTAATAGCAACATACTTGACTAAAACTTTGTAGCAAGATAAAACAAAGGATTTCCCGCCAGCAGCAACTCAGGAGAGAATATGGCCAGGAGGCCAAATTCTCATCTAATTTATATCCTGCCCAACATCACAGGGTTCAGTGTTGCTGTTTGATTAATGATTTCTGTAGTTAATGGAGCTGTACTACTGCAACAGAAGGAAAAATATGGTTCATGGACTTTCATGGAGTGACACTGATCATATATTAGTGCAAGTCTAGGGCCTTATCTTGTGGAAGCTGACTGAGATTTTCAAGAGTATCTGTTGATTTGTTATATTTCAGTATAAACCATGTCAAAACAAATGGCTATATCAACCAGTGTCTTACCTCCAACAGTAGCTAGTGCCAGATACTCAGAGAAAGAAGAAAACCTCAGAAAAGCTAGCTAAATTTTCCAAATTATTATTACAGGTTAGAATGGCATTTCCCTTCAGTCTCAGTTTTTATGCCTGAGTCTATGTCTGGGTTCTTGTCTCATACATTTTTATTCAAGCTAAAGTAACAGTTCACATTCATACTGTTCCTCACATAAATATTCTTTTTCTTTTTTCTTTTGCACAAAGTTGAAACAAGCTCTGAGTATTTGATTGAATCACATAAATCCCAAATAAATTGGACGCAACAAGATATTTTAATTAGGGGTGGCTGACCTCCTCTCAATCCTTGCATCCCACCAGGAATGACCTTTCAATTTACAACTGTCTGTTGGCCTTTTCAGTTTGGAAAGCCATTATACATGATCTCAGCTTCACAGGTAAACACTGCCTATATAAATTGTTTGAGGGAAGCTGGTATTTTGTCATATTCTGACAGGCTTGGACTTCCTAACCATGAAATGGCATAGCAAATGGGCTAGCCGACACAAAATGACAGTCTCAAAGCCGTGCCTCAGTATGATAACACTAGAAGTCTCCTCACTGATGTGTCCAAATATCTGATAGTTGTTAGGCTATAGGTAAACTAAAACATCTGCTGATGAGGCGGTCAGCCTTGACTCATCTTTGAACTCCGTTGCCTGCCTGTATCTGTTGTTGCCTGTTTTGTACATTAACGGTAAAGACTTAGAGCAGGGACTGTCTAGGTATGAAACCAAGCAGATGGATCTTTAGCTCATGAGGCATATTCCCTGACTCTATAACAATTGGAATATATAATTTAATTACACTGATGTGGTTTGGTTTTTTGTTTGTTTGTTGTTTTTTTAATGAAAAAAAAACCCCAACCAGTCCTCCAAAATACCAACAAATTAAACCAACCTGGAGAGGGCCGGATTATTTGAAATTTTCCGCAAATTTGAATCTTAGCTTGGGTCAAATGATTGTAGAAAACCTCCATTCAAAACATCCAAACTCAGACAAACTGAACTCGGTCACAAACTGAGTTTTACCCCCAGTAGTTGCCTTTGCCTGTGCTGCACTGCTCCTTGGACAACAGAACAATTTGACATACGCAGGATAACTGAAAACATTAGGTAAAGCTATATGAGGGAAACTTCCTGATTTTTCATTTACAATAATACCTTTTCATTTTATATTTTGATACTAAAGTTTGAGTATTTTGCAAACAGTTTCTATTGTGTTTCTTCCAAGATTACTGTATTTCATTTGCTTTGTACAGCTAAGGATTAATTTGTGGTAGTTCTGTGTTGGTGGCTGGCATATATTGATACTTATCATGTAAATATGATCTCATATAAATATGATCTAATTATCTATATTCATACACCAATTCAATAGTATATGAATCAGAACTTTCTCTGGCATTGTGATAAAAGAGTTTCAATGTCCTATTATCAGAACTGCCACCCACTAAAGGAGGTTACTGGATCCTGAGTCATTAAAACCAGAAAGACAACAAGGTTTTACATTTTTTCTGTGTTGGCTAATTCATCTGTTCAAAATATACTTGTATCAAGTACACCCTGAAAGTTAAAAAATAATAATGATAACTGTGATTGAATATGATATGAAGATAAACTCGGTAAAAACTTGACTGTTCTACTTTGTCTATCTTTTTTGCATACTTTCTGCTGTGTGGGATATGCCCATGACAGAAATGTTAAGTAAAATTAGGGCTGCAACTTCCTTGTGTACACAAAGAGAGATGCCTCAAATAGCTCAGAATGAGGTCTTCTGTTAAAATTCGAACCTAAGGTGTATTTGCATAACGAAGACAATCCTAATAATTTTTCTACAACTATTGTTAGTCTCCTTTGCTTCTGAGATTTTCGCGTGGAGTTATAAGATGCACAGACTAGGTATAATGATCTGAAATTTGTACATAAATTTTCAGGATATAGTCTTGTGTCAGATAAGCGTTCTTCAAGCCGGTAGTTTTGTGGACTAAAATGACTTCACTTGCTAAAAGAGAAGGAATTTCTTGCATGTCAGCAATGCAGCTGGTCTATTACTAGGTCTCTCAGTTGTCAAGCACCCAACCAGGAAGGAGCAAGGCTGACAGTGCAGAAAATAAGCTGTTATACTGTATCTGGTAACCAGTTTTGTTGTATTGATGAAGAACAACCCTGTCTGGGGCCTTTCATTAACTAGGCAAATGAGCTATTCTGGTCACCCAAATTTTCTATTGTATTCTTACATATCCTGAAATAGATCCTTTTATCTTTAATATATACTTGTCATTGACTATTGACTTTTTTCTGAATATCTACATCTAAAGTCTTGTGCTTCCCTATAGCTTAATGCCTATTGTTGTTCTTCTCTCATTTGCATTTCTCCTGAGGAAATTATCTTTTTAAAACATAAACATCTAATTTGTAAAAGGACCATAATGACTTATGTACTGTGTTGCAAAAATAAAATTTAATATTCAAAGTAGAAACAAGAATGGTATGACATACTCCATTTTGTATAAACCCAAATGTTCTCCATTTATCAAACCAAGGAATCTCATAGGATCAGACATTGTCTTAAGAGGCAGTGCATTAGCGATATTTAATGTCTGGGTTACATTTTCAAATATTTTGAGGCAAAATATTTTAAAGTATGACTCAGCATTTTTTCCATTTTCTTAAAAAAATGAATCTGATCTTTTGAGTGTTTGCATAGCTATGCAAGTGCCAAATGCAACCCAGCACTAAGAATAAGTTTAATGTACCACTGAAATAAGAAAGACAGCTCAAACAGGTTTAAACACATATTGAGATATATTGATAGAACAAGTTTTTAACAGTGTACATCCCAAAAACTAGCATTCACCTCTCATTTCAACTGTATATCACACTAGCTGCAAAGAGAGAGGATAATTTTCAGGCAATATTTTCCAGGTCCAATGCTTGGACTTTGGTAACACTGAAATTGTACCTAAATGAAGAATTCTACACACAGTTAGTCCAGTTTCTATTTTTTTTTTTTTATGAATGGTAGTCATCTAGAAGTATATTCTTTTTATTATTGTAGTTATAACATTATTTTTTTCTTATAGCGTCCTGGTTTATTTTTTTTTAAGCAGCTGTGGCATCTGTGTTCAACATATACTTTAATGATACATACATCAGGCAAGTTAAAGTATACAGCAAGCTAATCATGACAGCTTTGATTTTTCAATGTCCATATGTATATGTGGATACTTACAAGTGTAAGAGTTGTGATCTGAGTACAGAAATCTCCCAAGGCTTCTTTTTTCACAGATGTTGATTTGTCAGCATGTGTTTTCAAGTGCAGGTAAATGAATAAATGCAGCTTTGTACACGTTCATGTGGAAGCCAGCGAAAAACCTGAAAAAAACACTTGCATCCTTTATGCTTTGTAATAACGCTTTTGTAGCTAGTGGTTGCTGTGGAGGTACTGAAAGAAACAAAATAAGAACAACAAGACAGAAAAAAAAGAGAAGCAGAGGGGGGGGAAAATGCAATGGAGAAAAGATTTCATAGCAGAAATTCAGAAAACGGATGAAGTGTTAGTGAGGCAGTGAAACAGAAGAACGTAATTCCAGGTGTCAGAAGCAGGAAGGGATATGGTTCTTTCAAATGATGGCAACCAGATCATGTGAGACAGGAGTCAGAAATGCAAGGGGGAAGAGCATACTACAGATCATTACTAAAGTTTTCGCCGTCACCATGTCTCAATTTGTTGCTTCTTTCTATGCAGTATCTGCATTACTGAGGAGAGAACTCCCCCCAGGTGCAGTATCTGAGACATCCAGTTTGCAGAACATTTGTCTCCAGTGTGTCTCTTCTTTCCTTATTAAATTAGTGGTGGGATATTTAACATCTTAAAAGATGCAAGCCTGTGATCTAGCCTTCCTGTGTGATCTTGAAACGTTCCTTAAGCCTAGGTGTAGGGAAAACTTTTCATAAGCTTTGCGGCCTAATTACAGAACTAGAACCTTTAAAACACCTGCTCAGAGATTGTCTAACTGCATAGTCATACAATATTTGCAGGCTGCTCAGTTGTTCCTCAGGTGAAGAATACGCACACTAGTTCTTCCTGTGTTTTATGACAGGGAAGTGCTGGAGGTGCCTGAGTGGGATTTCAGGTTCTAAGGACGAGATGATCTTTCCTCAACGCCCATTAGACTGTTACCTACTGACACATTTCTTTTGCTGTTGTGAATCCCAGAGTGAGATTTTAAACTCTGCTTACTTATGCAGCACTTATGCTGCTTAATACACTGTATGTAACAAATAACTGTGATTCTATGGTAGGGATTAAGCATCTAGGCATTTCGGTGAGTGTGGATATTAGGCTTCCTGTGCCTCGGTTTCACCCTGTAAAATGAAGACAATTTTTTTTAATTCTGGAAATAAATCCATTCCTGAAGTAAACAGACATATTCCTGAAAGTATATTCATCCCTTCCTTGAACCATTCAGAAAATTATAAAAAAGGTTTTTCTGTTGTTTTTTTGTATACTATGAAAGAATAAAAAAGTCAAGTCAGACTTTACAGACAATATATGAAGTGTTACAGGGTATCTTATTTTTAAATTGTCACCAACACACTACATAACGACTAGCCTAAAACTTTCAGCTGGTAGGGTATCTTTACTATTTCCACTGGGATAAACTTCCACAGACTAATAGGAACGGTTAGAGATGCTCTGGAAGGTCAATAGGGAATACCTGCATTAACAGAGCAATCCTTCCAGTTAGGCTCTGAGACACTAATTGGAGAGGCATGCCTGAATTGCTGTTACCCACCGCATTTGTTCTCTGTCTAAGCAGACTTCAACTTCCAAGCCTTGAAATTGGCAGGCTTTGCCAAAGTAAATGAGCTGGATAAGATCAAGGACATATAGATATATATTTTAAATAATCTTTGCTCTCTCTCTTTCATCATTCAGGGCCCTACAGCATGATTTATTGTGGGAGAGACGACTGGATGAATGAATATTAATGTCTGACAATGTTGTTTGGTTCGTTGTAAATGGGATTTGTGGCATTAAAAGTGGTGACACTAAGCATGGTAAAAGTTAATAGTGGCGCTAATTACATTTCAATAAATTAACTTTATAGTCTTTCAAATAGCCTTTTACTAAGGCAGATGAGCATCTGTCCCATTACATGTTGGGCAAGACCATTATAAATTAAAAAAGCAAAATCCCACATAAAGAGAAAGCTGGGGAGATTTCTGTACAGTTCTTTTCTCAAAGCATATCATGATGCTAAAAGAAGCTGCATCAGGTAGCCTTCTGGATCAGTAATGAGCAGGAGAGCTAGTAATGAATTAGCCATAGATTCAGATTGCCCATGGATAATGAAAATTACCTACTCTTTTTGAAACTCTGCTTAATGTACATCAGAAATTTGCTGCTGAAACAAAGAAGGGATGATTTAAATATGCCAGTTTTTTATGTGAATTGTGCTTCAAAAATGACTTGGTAAAAAGAGAAATCTGGAAGGACAGCACAAGCAAAACTTTTGGGGTGTGTCTGGTGCAAGCGTGGGCCATAATTTTTTAGCTGGTTGTATGTATTTCACACCACCTTCAGTAAATGTTGGTTAATGTGATGTTTCTGAGGGCTGAAGACCTCTGTCATTTATTTCACAAACTTTTGGGAAAGAAGAGGAGTGGAAGAAATCCAGACTACAAATTCAAAGCCTGTGATTTGGGCACAACTTATTAGCTGGAGTTTGACTTTATACGATTGGAGTGTGGCTTTATTTAATTCATAAAGCTCACTCATTTATTTAATTCATAAAGCTTATTCACTTATTCAGTCCAAAGTTACACAAAGGCTGAAGCTTGCAAACCACCGATGCAATGGACTTTATGACACAAAAGACACTTAAAAGGTAGAAATTCAATGAAATCAGAAAAGCTGTAATTGCTATCAGTGACTCACGTTTCAGCTCTGTAGTCCTTATGAGTGAGTAACAGTAGTACAGGACAGTCAGTGTGTCTGCACACGCATCTGGATAAAGCAAGTAATGAGTTCAAAAGTGAAGCTTTGTTGAGTGGGTGCTTGTATATGTTTACTCCATTGTGACTCCACATCCCTTGCTAATTAGCTGCAAACCACTAAGCTGCTTGATACAAAGTTGTATTGTTACCCCTGCCCTGCTATTTCAAAATATCTTTGAACATATGTGCTCTTATTGGATTAAGCTTTTAAGATCCTTACAAAGAATGGAAAATTAAAGAACTTTTCACTTCCCCTTTATTGTATTATATGTATTTTGAGTCCAGCATACATTCAACCATGTTTATATCTGTTTCTTTAAGTCCTTAGAATTATTTTTCATCTCCCACTCATCAAAAGCTGTCAACTGCTTCACGAGCTTCTCTCTTACATACATACCCAGGGCCAGCTGTACCAATAGAAAATGTGCACGCAGTTAATTAGCAAAATAGGGTAGACATTTTTATGGCCACTGAAATATTTTATTGATAATTCTAACACCACAGCCAAGTACAGGGATGGGCAACTTGCTACATGCTCTATTTGCAGTGTACAACCTATGAAAATGCTTTCTGTACTGTTAAAAGGATCTGCTGAAGCTGGAAGACCTTGTCAGAAAAGAGCATACTGTGACTAAGTCTCTAATTGCATTTGATGGGAGGCTGCAGGAGGAGCGAAAAGCACAGTATGCTCACCAACCTGACTGCTTTCCAGCTATGTGTGCTCGCTCACACAGTCACTGTGCTTTCTGTAAAATTGCATGACTCCTTTCTAGACTTTTAGCGTAGATTTGGTTTGATAAATGCAATAGGCAGTAAGGACTGAATTTAGAAGGGATGAAGTTACCCTGCTTGTCCTCCTGGAATTCTCCAGAGTCTACTCTGTGGTAGGCTCAGGGTTGTTGTAGACTTGATGATCTTGGTGAGCTAAAATGCAGCTTGATTTTGCTTCTGTTAATAATCATCCATCAGTGATTTTAACTGAAAAACGTTTCACATTGTCTGGTGCAAGTGACAGGACAATACTATAATTTAAGGGGACACTGGCTAGTATAACTCCAACATATAAACTGCATTATTTATTTTTATAAGATTCAATGAATACTAGACTTCATTACTGTATTTCTAGAATTGTTTTTCTAAGTTTTCAAGGTGATTTTAGTTCACAGGTTTCTCTTAGGTGTCCAGAGCACAAAAAGTGTATAATTATACTAAAACACACTGGGAACCAGATTCTGAAAAGGAATATAAATATAAATGTAAATGTAAATGTAAATGTAAATAATCATTTATTCCCCAAAATTAAACTAAAGAAGTAGTATAAGCCAAAAGAATCGGAGTACGTTTCTAAAAAAGAACATTCATGGATGTATAGAATTAACATTAACTTTCCTTGATAAAATAACTTTATAATTAAACCTGAAGTAAGCTGGAGAGGTAGGATCCCAAACTCTCAGACATGAGTGGACAAGCAGAAGGGGAAAGCTCCTCACTTTACTGAATTTTGCATTCCCAGCTCTATATTTCCCTTTCATTTAAATTCAAAACTTCCTTAGCATAGTTCATTTTGATGTCTCATTTTTGATGACCTATTGATCTCTGGTGGACAAACTACCTTTTCGTCTGTAAGTCTTTTTCACCCATTTGATCAGAGTAATTGTCAGCCTCACCAAGGTCACGGGCCTGCTGCTAGATAAAATCAGCATTTATATAGAATCCTTGGGAGGTCAACCATCTTCATCTCTCAGCAAAGGGGAAATAAGTTGTAGAGTTTATTTATAGTCCTTTTCTCTTTTCTTTTGTTAGACACTAAATTAGCCAGATTCTTAAAAGGATTTGGTAAAAAAAAGTAGAACAGATGTCAAACACATAGTGTTGTAAGAGTTTGCAGATCTGCTATGCTGTTTCAGATTATTATAAAGATACGAGCTACTCATAGAAAAAGATTAGACCAGTCATTTGTGTTCCGTCCTGAGGTTTTGGTGCTTTTGACAGTTTTTAGTACCTGAGATCCTCTATTGGTGTATAAGGCATGTTTAGCTAATCTGGACCTGGAAATAAGTTCTTGCTTTGTATTTAGCCTAGTATTAGTATGGTCATTGTAAGGTTCTTAAGTGAAAAGTGCTGTATAACTGTAAACTGTTGTTTCATTTTAACTCAGAAGCACTTCTGGCTTATCTAGCGCATCTGTTCACCTTTACTGCATAGAGGCAAGAATAATTTCATTAATGTTGCATCATCCTTGCTATATGAGTATCTAGTCTCAGCCTTAAGTATCTTCAATAGCCTTGTACTAACAGAGACAAAACTAAAACTGAAAAGTTGTGGAAAGTTGGCAACAAAGTGCTGACTGATGTGTTCTTGGGAAGGTTCCTCAAACTCTAAGCAAATTGCTAGTTGCACAGACATTTAATTTTCTTGGCATATTTCCTGTGATCAGCAGCACTGAACTTATCCTGTGTATTTAGGGAACAATTGATCATATTCCTTCCAAAGTAGGATGCACATTGCAAAAGGAGAAGATAATTTTCCTCTCAGGAAATTATTGTGATTTCACTACACAGAAACCCATCAACTTGTATCAGTTTGTGTTACAGGTAGTCTTTCAATACTTTTCTAGACAGCAGAATAAGCAGAGACAGGGCATACAATTAAATATTTTGTTTCTTAGGTTCTGAACACAAAAACCAGAATTTGAGAGCAGGGACTGTATATTTAAGAGGGTAAACACACTATCATTTTTTTATTTCCACTTAATATTGCATTATTAGCTTTGCATATGTGTCCATGTGTGTGTAGACAGGTGGAGTATTTATCTTCTTATTACAACCCTGCACTGAAAGCTCACAGTGTCAAGTAGTAGATGAACCCTAAGTCCTTTCTGATCTATCTTTGTTTCCTGAGATAGATCTCCCCTGCTCAGGGGAATGATAACCTGCCTTCTTTTCCTATTGAAAATGTCTTTACCAGTTAAATATTGTTAAATTTTGACTGTTTAAATAAAGTTTTCATAAATTCAAGATTATCTAAAAGTACGGCACACAAATTTTTTTTATTTTTTTTTTACTTTAAAGTCATGTTTACTATGTTGATTAGAAACAACTACCTTAAAGCATGTTTTTTCAAGTGCAGACATAGCATTGAAGTACATATAATTTACCTAAATGCAACTGCCCTTGTCCTGGTTTGAGGTAAAACAGGACCAATTTCATTCAGTAACTTTGCTCCTTAGCTGGGCCTCTTCTAACTACTGAAATTAACAGCATATTGTGCAGACAATGTTCGCGCTCTCAGAGTGATAAGACCTGATGTTTATAGTTGATGCCAAGGCATGATATGCTCAGAGGCTCTTGCTTATACTTATTACTATAACACCCAAAGCCAGCTGACTTTGTTACTTGCCCTGTTGGAGGGTCAGAAGTGCAAAAGCATAGAGGGGTCCCACCTGCGGGGAGGAGCGGACAGGACAGGTGACCCAAAACTGACCAACCAGGTGTTCCATCCCATCTGCCTCATGCTCAGTATAAAAGCTGAGGGATCAAAGGGTCAGCCCTCTCTCGCTCTCTTTCTTCAGTGGCTGACATCTGAGGAGGACTCTGTTCGTCTGCCTTTGATCCCAGCCCTGAATGCAGATCTGGAATCCAGTTCCTGTCTATCACTGAGTCCAGCCTGGGACTTCCCCAGTGCCTGCTGGTGATGTGATGGTCATCCTGGGAGCTTGATACAGTTTTGTATATATTTCATTATTTCCTTTTATTTTATTACTAATATTTCATTAAAGGAGTTTAGTTCCTTCTAAACTTGTCTCTTTTTCCCTCTTCTTCCTCTCTCTTTGAAGAGGGGTAGAGGGGAGCATCTGTTGGTCCCATCTGGGGTCCCCCATATCCCCAGTAGCCAATTTGGCCTAAACCATGACAGCCCTTTAGATATTTTAGGTCACATTTATGATATGTTGTATCACTCAATATAGATCATATTTACAGTATGTTTTATCAGTCACGTCAACATAAGACACTAAAGCATTATCTGTCATTTTTTAAAAACTTATCAGCAAGGGTCATGCTGGTTAGGCTAATTCAGAGTCTTCTTAAGGTTTTAAATTAACTCATTGCCCACATTAAAAAGCAAATTTGGTCATCAATTTTGTGTATAAATTATGGTTGTACAACTACAACTATGAAGAAGGAGTTTAGCTTATACTAGCTGGCAAGGGAAACCTTTCAGTCACAACAGATTCTGGAGCAGTGGAAGAAGTGGCAGCTGTAATGCAAAATATCAAACTGAAAATGGTTTTGAAGTACCCATTGGTGACTTCTCAGATTTGTTATTTATTTATTTATTTCACAGCAACTCTGCCCAGTAAATTTCATTTACTACCTCTCTCATTATCACATCTCCCTAATGATATCTGCCCGCTAGTGATAATTAATCCAGATAATGACACTCCTGGATATGATGCCACATCTCTGGACACTGAAGTGTGTCCAACATGACATTAAAATCCCATTAAAGCTTTATTCGCCAGTCCCAAATTAAAAATAAACATTGATGGTACATTTGAGAGAATACTGATTGCACTGACCTTGCAGCGCACCTTCCAAAAACTGTAGCAGAAAGGACTTTCATGTGGCAAAATGAGATAGTATTTTATTTATTTCTGTTCCAGGGCAAATAGGAGTTCTCTTTGAGTTATTGGACCTTGAGTCTGCAATTTTTAATATGCTGCCCAGCAAAAGTGTAGCATACTCTTATGCAGCATAGGAGATGCCTTCTCCTGTGGAACTTGCTGCATACTCATTTGCATGAATGCAGAATGCTAGTCCCTCCTTACTGATCAGATTTTGGTTTTCATAACTGCAATTTACCTGCATAAGTCTCACTCTAAATTCCACTCATTTATTTATTCCCATAACCTGCTATCACAATCTTTTCTGTTTTCTTTTTTCCCACCATTTAATTTTTAACTTTTCAAAAGCTTTCTCTTCTTTCAGCTTTGCTCTTCCAGACGGTTGCTTTGAAGATGCACCTGGTTTCTTGTACTCCATTCTTATAGACAAGCTTGTCCTTTGATTAGGACTAAGCTTTGTCCTTTTTCCCATCTTTTCCTGTCCCACTCGCCCCAGTTCTTTCCATTCTTTAATGCTTTCTGGAATCGTGTCACCATCTAACCATCTGACAATCTAATTTCTGATCTTTAGCATTTTTTATCTCTTAAAAGCTGCAAAGAAAGGAGTGCTGTTTTACCTCAGGAGTTTGCTAAGGGAACATCCTGAGTTAGACAAACTCTTGACTCAATGCAATTGCACACTCCTAAATAGCAGTTATGTAGATATTTGTTTTCAAATTTGCTCAGAAAGTTTGAGTGAAGCAACCTGGATTGCAACTCAAAGGCCATTTATTGGTGCTGTGAAACTTGGCAGAGATTTTGTTTTAGTGGGAGAAACAGTACTGAATATCAAAGAATTATTCACAAGGACAATTATGTGCAACCTCATAATACAATGATAATCTTCCAGGGATATAAAGGAATTCCCAAAGAGAAATATTTGAATAGTCGTGATTATAGAACAGACTTCCTTGCTTTTTAGGTTCCTTTGTTAAGTACATTTGTGAGTAAAAGTAGGTTATTAGCTAATAATGCATTCCTAAGGAATAAAAGTGCAGGAGCTCACATAGACACCGATATGGTCTTCTTCACATATAGTGAGTCACGGTTTGCGTTTTAGTTCAGATTAGCTCAATGTGCAAGGATATCTTTAATTGATGTAGCATATTTAGTGGGATGACAAGTACCTCAGTTGTAGATGTGAAAATGAAATAGAAGGAGGGAGGGGATATTGGTCAGACTTTCTTGGAATGATCTTTTAGTTTGTAGGTGGAATAATAGCAGGCTGCTAAACACCACCACCAAGGCCATGACTTGATGTGGCACTGTGATCAAGATACACCTCTGTCATGAAATTCCTCTCTTGCTTCTTCCTTGCTATAAAATTTATGACTATACCATTTCTTTCAGTTCAGCAAATAAGGACATTTAGCCAAAGCTCTTCCCCTTCCTTCACTTACTGCACTTGTTTCTAATGTGCACAGCTCTGGGCTGAGTTTTGGAAGGTTCTGGGGCTGTGAAATGAGAAGATGGTAGGGAAACTGGAGGAAGAAAGCTTTAATTAATATTATTTGTCATTTTTCATTAATATATAATAGGAATGAAAATGTGGCCATTTAATTTTATATATATGTGTTTTAAAAGGTTTGGTTTTTTTAAAGCAAAATAGAGGAAAATTTGAATATTACTGACAGGTGGAAAACAGTTCTGATTTTGAGTAGGGGATTAACTTTGTCCTAGGAAATGAAAGGAACTATATGACTGTAATAGTACTACAAATGGGTTCTAGCTGCCTGCCTGTGTCGTAGTCACAATATTTGCTCAGGGAAGTGGTGGAGTCGCCATCCATGGAGGTATTTAAAAGACAGGCAGACGTGATGCTTAGAGACATGGTTTAGTGGTGGTTTTGGCAGTGTTAGACTGATGGTTAGACTTGATGATCTTCAAGGTCCCTTCCAACCTAGACAATTCTATGATTCTATGATTCTGTTTATGTAGATGTTAAGTGAACACACAGAGTAATTTTTAAACAACTTCTGAGGGGGCAGGTCCCTACTGTTCAAGTATACTTGTTGGCTGAAGAAAGTGCACATGTATAAGTCAGTTCTGAAAACCTGACTCATGGCTTTTATTTATTTAGTTGCTGTAAAATAATGACACACTTATAAAAGTCTATAATAATAGACTGATGCTTCATGTATGACATGCAAAGTGTTTGGTATCCCTTAAATAGCCCAGGAGTCTGTGCAATGGAATCTTACTGATCAGTGCTGAAAGTAAATGGTAATTAAAATGATCAGATGAAATACAGATCCATGGTGAAATGGTAGAATAATCTGAATGCACTACATAAATATAAGATATTATAATTATTCTATAGTGTCATTAATGCAAAGATTTTAAAGCACTCGTAAATACTAATAAATTAGTCTAATTGATACTCCTTGTAGATGACATACGGAATATTATACCCATTTTATGAAGAAAAAAACTGAACAAGTCAGAAATACATCCTAAATTTCCTGAGTTTTAATCCCATGAGTTCATGTGTCTTCACTTCTTCACAAAAATATAGGGGTGAAGTCCCAAAATCAGCAAGTGCATTCTAAACGCATCTTTTTTTTTTTTTTCTTCTTCTTAAATACCCAAAGGAAAAGACTCAAGAAAAGAGAAAATTTCTTAAATAAATTCTTCTTATATACCCTCTGTATAACTCATACTTATTCTCAAAATCTGTTAGGCCAGTTCAGAATGCCAGAAAATATTTTTTATTGCTCCACTGATCAGCTTTGCAAATTACAGCAATATAAGGCTCTAAGTGAAATCTAAGAATTTTCTGACATGGAGAATGTTTATCATTCAATTTGTAATGTACATTGAAAACTTTTAAAATTTTGCAATATTGCGATATTTTAAAAAATAATGTTGAACTGTGCAAATATCTAAACTATTAAATATCATGGGATAAATAGCAAGTCACAATCAATTGTTTATCATATGGAAATTGTGGACTTATATGTTATTATTTTATTTTATTTTTCGTTGTTTTTATTTGGGGGGGAGCTGCTTGTGAAAATAAAACATTTTCCAATGCCAAGATAATACTGGTGAGGAAAATATTTTTTAAGTAGAACTCTTTATCTTAGTTTAGCTGAGGACATAAGAGAATCAAATGTGTGCAGGTACAGTTCTGTACCCTATATTAGCACCATGGAACATTATTTCTTCCTTAAATATTACAGAAAACCTGGAATCTAAGGTTTGTAGTTCAAGAATGCCAGTCTGTAACCAAGGCACTACATTTCTACTCTTTCTAAATCTGGAGATTCTGGGATTCAAATCCAAGGCTTCTCTTACTTTTCAATGGAATGCCAAATTCATGACAAGATTATTTTTTTTTGCTTGATTTTTACAGATAACTTCAATGAAGTAAGAGTTACCTTGCTTAGGTAGGTCCTTCCAAGATGAGATTGTAGCTGTATACATTTGGAGTCTAGGTCTTGGATGTTATCTCTTTAGACCCTCTTAATTTTAATTTAGACAATCAAGCACTAAGTGTTATTTCGCAATAAGTCCCTATGAGGATTGTTGAAAAAGTGGACTTAGTTCTATTATGAATAGCTCTGGGGTTTTTAATAACCGTGGTAAGAAAAAACTATGATTCTTCATCCCTTTATTCGTATTGTGGAATATGACTTTATGGTATGTAGCATATGACACAGAGAGAGATTTATAAATTTTTTATTTCCAGATCTCTGTAAGATGCACAAAACCTGGTCAAGGAATGGGTGCTGAGGGGTTAAATCCTGTCTCCAGATGTACCTGAAGCTCTTCTAAATATACAGCTGAGTAGATGCCTGATGATTGAGGCCTGCTTGGGAAACTAATTCAAGAGGCAGGGGCCTTGGTAGAGCAAGGAGGGGAACATTAATGAACTTAATTGGTGCATTAAGATTAGTTTCCCCACCTGAGTTGGGAATATAACTGACAGTGAAGAGAAAACAGTCATATGATGTGGCATGGCATAGTGTGAAGTATGTGTTCTTTTTTGTTTAAAGTAGTGCTGGCTAATGCTTGTGTTTCCAGCTGACTGAGCTTCTCATTTCTACTTGGGCTATACATAAAACAAATTCTAGGTCTTTACATGTCTACAGCTTGATGAAACCATCACTGTTGTAATATGGAATAAGGAAAACTGAAAAAGATGTGAACTGGGGCTGCAAATCTTACAAACTGACTGAGTTTCAGCAATCTGTTAGTGGTTTCAAATCATGATAAGGTATGTGAATGAAAGCCCAGCAGATACTAAACCTGTCTTTTCTAAAAGATCTCCGCAGTCCTCACTTTGGCCAATATTTCAGTGTCTCAGTAATTGCTCCTTGACCTATGTTCAGACATTCTTTAATTTAAATAATAGCATTTAATAGTTGACCGTACAGAGCTTTCTGTGGTGGAAACTTGGGGTTGGGGTGGTGGGGGGTGAGTCTTGGAGCTAACGAAAATGTCAAAGCCACTGGACCATGATCCTAATAGGCAAGAAAAAGCAAAAATTTTCTAAGTCCAGCTTTACAGGTAAGTAACTTGATCTTTGGCTCTTGAGGTTGACCCAAAAATATATGTGAATTTTTGGTTGCAGTGTTAAAGAAGGTTTAGAGAACAAATAGGAAAAAATTGCAGGTAATTTTTTTTAATCTGGAGACTAAACTTCTGCTAAGAAGAAAGAAAACAATGGAGCATATAGTGACAGAATGCTTCTTCAAGTATGAAATAACAAAATTGAAGGAAGATGTAGAATAGTCTACTTTATCTTGTCACTGGGAAAAATTTCAACGGAAGAACTCAGCTTTGGATACAGCTGTGAATCACAGCAAAATGGGAACCCAGAAATAATTTGCTAAACTGATATTTCCTCAAAACTCCATGTTTTAATTGAAGGGGAAGAAATCCTATTTCAAGCCTATAAAGCAAGTAATACAGCTACAATAAACTATAGGCAGCATATAAAAATGCATATACACATATCCCTACTTCTTACAGAGCTGGCTCAGAAGAAATCAGCTTTGTGCCACACACTTTGTAATTTTAAAAGTTGATTAGCTCAGATAAAGGGGCTAGTGATTATGGACTAGGGACTTAGATCAATGCTATGAAACTTGGGAAAGTATCTGCAATGGTATAGTAAAAATAATTGTTGTGTGCTTTACTATTTTACCATGTAGTTTCTTACTTCCTCAAGGAGAAAACACCCGTGTTGTGTCTAACCATGTTCTTATAAATAAATAAATAATTATGAACTTGAGTATCAAGCTATGGGGGGTAAGTCTTTTAAAGGTTGCATTCTTCTTTATCTGGCTGGAGTTTTCTGTGATGCATCCTCGGGTCCTGACACCATAGTTTTTCAGACAACGTACACAATAAAACAAGCTTTTGCCTCTCTAAGGTATATGCTCTAGTTTTGTTGTGGTTTAGGCCAAATCGGCCACTGGAGACATGGGGAACCCCAGATGGGACCAACAGATGCTCCCCTCTACCCCTCTTCAAAGAGAGAGGAAGAAGAGGGAAAAAGAGACAAGTTTAGAAGGAACTAAACTCCTTTAATGAAATATTAGTAATAAAATAAAAGGAAATAATGAAATATATACAAAACTGTATCAAGCTCCCAGGATGACCATCACATCACCAGCAGGCACTGGGGAAGTCCCAGGCTGGACTCAGTGATAGACAGGAACTGGATTCCGGATCTGCATTCAGGGCTGGGATCAAAGGCAGACGAACAGAGTCCTCCTCAGATGTCAGCCACTGAAGAAAGAGAGCGAGAGAGGGCTGACCCTTTGATCCCTCAGCTTTTATACTGAGCATGAGGCAGATGGGATGGAACACCTGGTTGGTCAGTTTTGGGTCACCTGTCCTGTCCGCTCCTCCCCGCAGGTGGGACCCCTCTATGCTTTTGCACTTCTGACCCTCCAACAGGGCAAGTAACAAAGTCAGCTGGCTTTGGGTGTTATAGTAATAAGTATAAGCAAGAGCCTCTGAGCATATCATGCCTTGGCATCAACTATAAACATCAGGTCTTATCACTCTGAGAGCGCGAACATTGTCTGCACAATATGCTGTTAATTTCAGTAGTTAGAAGAGGCCCAGCTAAGGAGCAAAGTTACTGAACAAAATTGGTGCTGTTTTTATCTCAAACCAGGACAAGTTTCCTTACTGGGAAGACAAGTCCAAGATATTTAGGTATCAGATCTCATCCTGTTAGGTGCAGGCCAGAGAAGGAAAATGATCCTTGATTCCACAAAGCTGGCTTGGCTGAAGGCAGCTGTTTGCTCCACAGAGTGCAGATTGCTCTGTTGAACAGACTGCCCATGCCATAACTCTGGACAAAGGGATGGTAAAAAAATCACCTAATTCTACAAATAACTTTGAATTAAGAGGCAAATTGGATTAATTGAATCCTTATAGGAAGTCTTATTTGATTTTTATTTTACACTGTAGAGGCATTTGTATAACAAACTCTCTTCTAACAAAAAAAAATAATAATAAATCTGCTGATCTTTCCACAAACACAAATCAAAGAGAAAAATAGACTGCCACACTGCATTACTGTAGAAGGCCAGGGACAGATCAGATAAGATCAGCAAAAAAAACCTCATAAAGGGAGTTGATAGGAATTAAATTAGCTGAACTTCTTATATTTTTATAAAATATTTCTCCTCCTCTGCAGGTCTAATCAGGAATGGAATCTGACGTCTCCCTACAAAATGTTAAAGCGTAATTGGAAAAAAGACAAAAAAAAAAATCTCATAACCTTCCATAAATGAGTCCATACAAATAAAAAATAGTCTATAACAATTTGTTTCTGATTTTCCCCCTGTACTCTTTGTGCCAGTTGATGCATAAAAAAACCTGTGTGAAACTTGTAGATAAAGCATTTAATATTCTGCTCTAAATGGTAAAGACATACTCCAATTTAAAGTGGATCCTAATAATCATACTTCCACGATTCACCTTTGAACCTCCCATATTCTTATGATGAACTACTGAACCTCTATAAATTTTTGTACAAAGTGTAGTAAGACAGCAAAAATTTCTCATATTTAATTAATAATTCTAAGTGCAGCATGGGAATGGGTGAAATTAATATTTGGAAATAAAATAATTACTCATCTTTCATATTTCATAGACTCATGTGTCACGGGCTAGGGATTACTGCAAAATAGTTCCATAAATATCCGCTTAGATGCTTAAAAGAAATCCTGGGCGTTTTTTACATTTTGTTTCATTTTTTGTTTGCCACGTGGCAAGTGATAGGACAAGAGGAAACGGGTTCAAGTTATGTCAGGGCAGGTTTAGATTGGATATTAGGAAGCATTTTTTCACTCAAAGGGTTATTAAACATTGGAATGGGCTGCCCAGAGAGGTGGTGGATTCACCATCCCTGGAGGTGTTTAAGAAAAGGGTAGATGAGGTGCTTAGGGACATGGTTTAGAAGTGGGTGTTTTTAAATCAGGGTAGGTTAACGGTTGGACTTGATGATCTTAATGGTCCCTTCCAACCTCACTTATTCTATGATTCTATGATTCTATTACCTTGCTAGGCAATTAATTGGTGGGGAATATTTACACAAACAATATAAAGAGAAGTGAATATTGACGAAAAGGAATACTGAACTTCTAGAAATTGTGACTGCATCTATGTGCTAATCAAAGCTATCCAGTGGTGAAAGATTTGCTGTCCAAGAACTACATAGAGATTAATTTCAAATAAACACCTTGTGAAAAAAATCAGAAGCTGCTATTATACATTTAAGAAAATCAAATTCTTAAGGACACATTTCAAACAGTAAGAAGCAATCTGTGGTATAAATAGGTTGCTGTGAAATATGTAAATGAAGCTTGAGAACATTTCTGTGCTGGGGATGATACAATTCTGAGCACTTTCCTTTTTGCCAGGGTGTGAGTTTTCATAGCAATTCAATGCAGATTCAAAGATACAGACAAGCCTAATTCAGAAGAAGGGTAAAAAAAGGCACAAAACAACATGCAGCTGATGCCTTGCAGTCCAACAGGGTCTTTACAGAATCATAGAGTCATCAGGGTTGGAAGGGACCGCTGGAGATCATCTAAGTCCAACCCCCAAAGTCTTTAACTTTGTCCTTCACCCTTGCTTGTGTTACAACAAATTACCGCATCTAAGACCTTTGCTTATCCCTTCTGCTATACTCAGTTATCTGTGTTCCCAGCCAAAAAATTTATTCATCTGCCAGTTTTTATAGTTTCAGTTTTTAGCAAATGTGTACCCCATGCAAAGAGTTTTAAAAGTAAAAACAAAATGATCCTTGTTTAAAGTGGTACCTACAATATTACATGTAAGACTTTTTATATACAAGAACAGAGACTTAAAATAGGAGAAGACAGTTCTAGGCAAAACATGAAACAGTAGAGTATCTGTGATGTTTACATACAGTTACATATTTCAGGTGGAGGAAAAAAATGCCTGTGAGAAGAAAATAAAACCAAATATTAGTCATTTGAAGCATAAGTTTCTCCATCTGGAGAGAAAAAAACAGTTATAAAAAAGAGCAACAAGAACAATGAGGCAATGACACTTAGAGATGCATTTGGTGGTATAAAGGACTGGCAGCAGAAGAGGGCCAGTGGGTGAAAGAATAAAAAAAGAAGATAATGGTACTTCAGATAGGCTCTCAGAAAACATTGGAGAAAAAGACATAGAAATATGATTCTGAAAAGTCCTCTGAACATCATCGAGCTGTTGGATGCAGCGACAACAGTGCAGCGTATTAAGGAGGTCAACCTGCATCTAGTTTAATTACAAAGCTAGAACAAGGCCCATACTGGCAGAGTGACCTACCAGGATCGCTATTAGTACACAGTCTGCCTCCCTTGGTGTGCAGCTGGAGTTCTTGCGGCTGGACAAATACGATAACAGTCCAACTATTGACCTGAATAGGAACCTACATAGCGATGAAGATGGTGTTCTTGTAGTAGCCCATAGCCTGTGCCAACAGACTTCCCAGACAGTCTGTGAAAGAGATACTGTTTTGTGCCCACCCCTGCATCTTTAACTTGCCCTGCATGAAGAAGACGGGCACAGCCATCCTGTTTTGTCATGCTGGATTACGTGTGTTTGGATTCTCTTTCACAGATTTTTCTAAACCCTGAGTAGGCTGACGATGAACTGCAGAAGGGTACACAATGTGGACCATCTGAGGGAGACATTAGGCAGGAATGGGAGGAAGGAAAAAAGAAACCTTATCATTGGGCGCAGGGTTAGGCTCAAGCTGTTGGGGCTGAGGTTGTGAGTTCAGGAAGAGCATATAAATGACCTGTTGAGGATGTGGCTGGGGAAGCACTGGAAGTGGCAATTTGCCAAGGGGATGTCATGGAATATGAATGGAGTTTGAATCTGTGAGCCATGCTCTACCAGGAGAGGGTGGTTGGATTGGAATTTTTTTAAACTGTCAAGAAGAGCAGTGAAATTTTTAAAAATGGTGCCATGCCTGGGAAGCTATGGTAGCAGAGAGTCCCATTTCCTAAGGCTGGTGTAATCAGTCTCAAATTTCCTCATTTCCCTTCAATACAGTGGGTGTGCCTTGCAGTGACAAATTGCTTGGCCACCTCTTGAGGAGTGGCCAAGGATAACCAGTCATTCGCAGCACTTAGTCCCTGTCCTTGATGTCACCTCCCTGCAATGGCTTCATGGTCAAACCTCCTTGGGACCAGGTTGTCCCTGATGTGTCTCAGCCATGAGTTTGGAGTTCTTTCTGTGAACTAGTACTCTAGTTTGGCTCAGAATAGTTGGAAACCTCCAAACCTCTTGTTTATATAGCATGGCACTAAAGGAGCATCCCAGGATATGACATGCAGGGGCATATGTATGGAGATGGAATTGTGAATTTTCCTCTAGTGGGTGGCTTTTGCCTGAGCATCTGTGCGCAGACGGGTTCTGTGGGCAGAATGTTGTAAATGTGTACAGCGACCATTTACCTGTTAATATACATAGTGGATTGTTAGGACTAATGCTCTGCTAAGCTGAATATTATTCTGCTCATCAACCCCCAATGCAAATATCTGCTCAGTCCCTGCTACACAGGCAGCTGTCCTTCAGGCAAGGGAATGCTGGTCTCCAGTGCTCCTGGAATGGGCTGGTCCTTGACCTTGCTCACTTGTTGTCTTCTGATTCTTCTCTTTCTTTCCTAGGCTTTATATCTTTTCATGTCAATATTTCTTTCTTAAGTTCCTAACCCTATTTCTATAATCTTTGAGAAGTCATGGAGATCAGGGGATATCCCTGATGAGTGGAAGAGGGCAGATGTTATACCCCCTTAAAAAGAAGGGATCCAGGAAACTACAGGCCTGTTAGTGTCCCCATCTCTGGAGTTTTTTAAGATGCAATTGGACAGGGTTCTAGATAATCTCATCTGGGCCCCCTTTACAACAAAACTTGGATCAGGTGATCTTTGGTCGTCTGCTAAAAACAGAGATTGAGACAACTAGTTCTTCCTCCAAAGGGGCTCTGTCTCAGGGGAGAACGTGTCTGAACAATCCAGGCCCTTCCCTCTCCCATCTCTCAGGGATGCGGTGTGCTCTGCAGCATTGTGCTCCTCACACTGTTATAGCTTTCTGTAGGGACAAGCACTCTAGGAAGGCCTGAGACATTTTGCCTGTCCCTAGTGCAAGGACCAGGAGATGTTTCTTCCTCAGATGATGCACATGGGGAGACTCATACCTGACACGTGTTTTTTCCTTCCCACCATGCCTAAAGAGGGGAATGGCCCAAAAACTGTGTCAGGCTGGCCCACAGTCCCTCCAGCCCAGCTGTCCCCTGAGCTCCTATTGTCAGGCCCTTGAGGGTGCCACCAGTTCTAACTGACCCCGACTGGCCTCAGGGCCTCCTGGCGTAAGCAGCCATAATGGCAGCCTGGTTAGAAGGGGAAAATTACTGAACAGAAGAAACGATCTGCTGAGAAATACTGACAGACACATGCTGGCCAGGTTGCAGCTGCCAGCAAGGGGACCAGGCCTGAGAACCAGAAACAACCTTGAAAAGCACCACTGGTCCCCTTGAAGTGCAACTGAAGTACCAAGGATCAGGAGACATCCTAGAAGAGATCACTGCTAAGCGCAAAACCAAGGGACTGTAACAGCAACTAATCACCTGAAGAGGTAGAAAAGAGTCTGGAGAAATAACATTGCTGTAAGTAAAGAAAACATCATCATTTTTGAAGTGGACTCCACGTGTGAAAGACCCTCTGAGGTGGAGACCAGAGGGTCTCCACCACCCTGCCCACGGTCCAGGGTGCCATTTCAACTCCCTGGGGCTATCAGCCCCTACCCCAGAGATGTTGCAACAGGGCTGGTCCCCAGATCCCCACAGCCCTGCCCTGCCCAGCCATGGTCCCGCATCCCATCCCTGCCTCAGCTTGTGTGTTGGCTTTGCATGACAAGATTTTGCTAGCAGTGGGGCTACAGGGGTAGCTTCTGTGAGAAGCTGCTAGAAGCTACCCCTGTGTCCAATACAGCCAATGCCAGCCGGCTCTAAGACAGACCCACTGCTGGCCAAGGCCAAGTCCATCAGTGATGGTGGTAGTGCCTCTGTGATAACATATTTAGGAAGGGGGAAATAAACCCATGCAATTGCAGCTGGAGAAAGGAGTAAGAATATGTGAGAGAAACAACTCTGCAGACACCAAAATCATTGAAGAAGGAGGGGGAGGAAGTGCTCAAGGCATTGGAGCAGAGGTTCCTCTGCAGCCCATGGTGAAGACCATGGTGAGGCAGGCTGGCCCCTTGCAGCCTGTGGAGGTTAACGGTGGAGCAGATATCCACCTGCAGCCTGTGAAGGACCCCATGCCAGAGCAGGTGGATGCCTGAAGGAGGCTGTGACCTGTGCTGGAGCAGGGTCCTGGCAGGACTTGACCCGTGGAGAGAGAGGACCTCACACTGGAGCAGGTTTGCTGGCAGGACTTGTGACCCCGTGGAAGAGACCCACGCTGGAGCAGTTCATACAGAACTGTAGCCCATGAAGGACCCCGTTGGAGAAATACATGGAGGACTGTCTCCCATGGGATGGACCCCACACTGGAGCAGGGGAAGAGTGTGAGGAGTCGTCCCCCTGAGGAGGAAGGAGCAGCAGAGACATGTGACAAACTGACCATAACCTCCATTCCCTGTCCCGCTGTGCCACTGCGGAGGGAGGAGGTAGAAAATTCAGGAGTAAAGTTAAGCCTGGGAAGAAGGGAGGGGTGGGGGAAGGTGTTTTTAAGATTTGGTTTTATTTCTCATTATCCTGCTCTGATTTGATTGGTAATAAATTAAACTAATTTCTCGAAGTAGATTCTGTTTTGCCCATGACGGTAATTGCTGAGTGATCTCCCTGTACTTGTCTTGGTGTATGAGTGTTTAATTTTATTTTCTCTCCCCTTTCCAGCTGAGGAGGGGAGTAATAGAGTGGCTTTAATGGGCACCTGGCGTCCACCCAGGGTCAACCCATCACAGCCCATCCCTGTCCCCAGGGAGGTGCCCGATGCCTGGGGCTGGGGCTGTCCCGAGTGCTCTGCTCCTGGTCGAGGTGGTGGGATGGGCCCGGGCTGTACTCTGTATAAAACAGCAAGTTGTTAAACTTTGAATCGTCCTTTAACATTACAGAAAATTTCATATACATATTTACTCAGTTTCTTTAATGAAATCCTATTGACTGAATCAATTCTGAAAAGGCAAAGTTTTGAATTTTCTTACATATGAACTTCACATCTAAACCCATACATAAGATATTGATATTTGTGGCAAAATAACAGTTATCAGACTTCACCATTACAGGTTTACGTGCAACTAAGATATTAATTCATGCACTTAGCTGTAGTGAAATTTTTCACATTTTTGGATGTAAGAGAAATAAAGAACTTGTGTGCATTATATCTACCTATAGGAAGTTTATTTCCTGTAGTTCTTTTTGTAATAATGGGACAGCATGTTAATAAAAATACTATGGACTCGTGTATTTGGGCTGAGGTCTGCAACATCATTCCACAGTTTCCCTCCAGTTAAGCAGGGAACCCTCAAACCAGTTTCTGCTCTTAATTCACACATATTAAGCTCATAGCTGTGCTTGTCAAACTGGTTCCATATGGGTTTTAAGTGAGGTCAAGAAGTGACCACTTGATCCACAAAAATCTGCAACTGATCATTTTAGGTTTTGACAAAAAATCAAATAACTAAGTATCATTTTTAATAGAAATATCACAAAATTTCCTGGGTTAAAAAAACCCACATTCAAACACTCCAAAACCTACTAAAATCCTACACAAGTGGCTTTTACCTACTGGGAATACAAATCAGCTCAAACTTTACAAGGCTTTTCTTCAAATTTGGGGGGACATTTACATAGTATGTTGTATTCAAATGGACACCTATAACTTTGTGATCAATTATCCTGGGTTTCAAATGCACTGCTGTCTTAGAATTGACAGTGTACTGTATGTCAGTAGAGCAAGCTGATTCTACCCTTTTATCCAGTGTCAAGCCTGTTTACTCCCATTCTTGGTAATTAGTTTCTACAGTTTGTTTTTACTGAGAAATTTTTCTTTAGCATACAGTAATTGTATTAATATCTTAGTATCATGCTTCACAGTATCATCAGGGTTGGAAGGGACCTCTGGAGATCATCAAAGTCCAACCCCCCTGCCACAGCAGGGACACCAATGCTTTCTTCCTTCATCTTTCATTTTGGAGTTCATTGAATGACTGCTCAAAAATAGAATAATAATAATAATAATAAAACAGCTCAAAAATCTCACCCAGTCAAACACCAGACAGGGAAGAATGTTTTAGACTATCTTTTCTGCTGACAAGAGAGAAGGGAATCACACCTTCTGACTGTGACCTGCTATAACCTACTCAGTCTTTTTGTATTTAAAGATGAATTTTCTGCCCCTTGCAGGCAGGTGGGAATTAATTAATGTTAATGATTCACATAAGTACATTTCAACATAATAAAAAAACATTTTGACTAGGTTTATTTCTGAGGATGAGATTTTGAACAATAGAAACTCCTCTGGATGAGAAAAAAGCAGTAATTCAAGAAAAAAAGGAAGAAGAAAAAAGCAGTAACATTCTTACTAGTGATCTTTAAAAAAAAATAATCTCGCTGCTTGTTCCTGTTAGTGCGTACAATCTTTTTTTTTTCTGTAGTTTGTCAAGATTTTTTGAAATGAAAAGCGTGTTTCTCAGATTCCTTTCCTTCCACTTGACTTGTGCATTGCCTGTAAATGTAATCAGAGGACTATCTATTCAATCATTCAATTCATTAAGAAAAAATTAAGTTGCACCAAGCTCAGAACAGACACATCCAGGGGTCTATTTGATACCTCTTCTAGTCTGAAGCTGCTTAACACCTGGTAGCTACCATGCAACAGTGGTCTTCCAGCACATGTGATATCTACCCATTAGCTTCATTTAGACAGTTTTCTCAGCCTACTTTTGGAAATGCTATGTGAAGCAATGGCAAAGGGTTATTGAAACACAAGTGTATACCAACTATCGTTTCCTATTTATTTACAGTAGGTTAATAGGTTATGTAAGAAATTTTGTTTGACTTGCCACAATATATTCCTGACAATTTCACTCTGCTATTAATCTTGTACCTTTTTTCAGTTTGCTACAAATAATCTGATTAATTTGTTCCAGTATTCTGAGAATCCAATTGGTCTATATTACTTAAGCTCCTAATTTCCATTCTTTTTTTTAAATGTAAGTACTATGTCTAGGAATCATACTAAATAGCTTTAAGCAACTAATCTCATATGGGAATGTAGTTAGAATAATGCTGCCTCTATTTTAACCTGAATTTCTAACTGCTTGTCCCTACCTTCAGTTATGTTAACAATTTCATTGCTGTTGTTTCTCTCAGTGAAGGCTGAATCTGAAAAGGCATTAGGCACTTGGGGTTTGTATTGGCATTTGCTAAACAATCTCCTGCAGAAATTTATCCCCAGTGGAGAAAAGCCTTTTCCTCTCTGTTGAGTGGAGAAAACATTTAAGCTTAATTTTAGTACTAATGTGTTCATAAAATGCATTTATGTTTATTTTTATGTCACTTGGAAGTTGGTTTAGAAATTATCTAGAGGAAAAGCTAGGGTAAAGAAATACATATATGTGCCTATTATTTTGTCAGGATCTGTTTATTCCTTATGTTATCTCAGGTAGGAAGTCTTCAGGTTTCTCTACAACATCTCAGTCTGCCAGCTTCAGCTGTGCCCCTGTAGAGGTGGATACTAACCCTGAGGTAATTAGGTAATTTTTAACTTTCTGGGGAACCTGAGCAACTTGGCTTTTTAAGGTCACTGGACCAGAGTTTTATCCCTACGATGTAATCTTTGAAATATTTTCTGCTTTGCTTAGGTATGAAAAAAGCTCAGGGAGAGAGAAAAAAAAAAAAGAGAGAAAAGAAAAAGAAGCTGCTGATCTCTTTTAGGGTCAAGCAAATAATACAACGTTCCACTCTAAAATTTTGACCTGACATGGTCATGCTGTCAGGACTGTATGATACCACTACGATACCTCTAGATACTAATAAGTATGTAATTGTCAGATTCTTAGAATCTATTTCATTCTAGAAATAGAATGAAAGAAGATCTCAAACTCAATTAAATCCTTTTCTGCATGACCCATGCTCTCTTTTGTTTTGCCATCATCCTTGCAAGATTGGAATAATTAGATGTCACTGACAGTGTGTAGGAGTTTGACAGATGAAATAGCTTACTTGAGCGGGTGAGTTTGTCCAAGACTAAGAGAAAAATTGTCACTGGAGTCTTACACAGAAGAAAAAGAGTACATGGTAACCAAAGGCTCTGCGGCAATTTCCTGTCTTCCTTGCTCAAGTGCAAATCATGAGCAACCTCACAGACATAGACTCACTGACATTTGTTTGTTTTCTGAGGGTTTTTTTTTATGTCTTCCTTATATCCACAGAGTCTGATGTGTAAACACCTAGGATTACATTAGGAGCAGATTTTAGCTAGTACAATGCCATGTGGCTCACCCTGGTGTTAGTGAGGACCCAACTCTCACTGTAAACACAGCAAGCAGCCCTTGTTTGGGTCTATTAGTTAATTTATGGCTAATCTTCCTCCTTACTGTCTTAGAATCAGACGCCAGCACTTAGATATAAGCAAAATCTAATGTCTGCACCATATTTTTTTTATTGTATGACCTGCTGTGCACTGTATCTACATTTCTCACCTTTTTAATCTTTTCATTAGTTTTTGTCAAGCATGATCTCACCAGGAACTTATTTTGCAGCATGAGTTCAACTGAGCATTTCAGGAATCTTTGATGCATTCCAAGATTGGTATTTATTCAACAGGATGAAAACAAAATCCTAGCCTAAGGTCAATCTCATACCAAGCCCTTTTGATTTTGGTTAGCAAAGCTAGAATCAATCACTGCAGTAAAGCTTTCAGTTTACATTTTCCTTCTCTCTGCTGTTCCGTTTACTACTGGCTTAACTGCACATTTGGTACAGAGCAGCATTTAGTGAAGAAGATGCAGAGCACTGAGTCATGGACAAAGTATATCATGCTTGTTCTGTTTCTTTTTTTTTTTTCTTCTAGTTGCTCACGTTTCATTAGTGATGTAAACCTTTTCATTCGCTCTTACATATATATTAGCACCTAGGGATACCTACCATCTAAATAATTCCTGAGCAGAGCCAATTAGGCAGATTTTAGGCTGAAATTTATCAAGTGGGGATGATTGACCCAACTCTGGTTTTACTGGGAGGACTAACAACGTTCCCCAGCAGCGTTACAGCAATAGCACATTAACCAATGCCATATTACACATTTTCCTCTGGACCAGAACATACAAATTTCTACAAATATTATGGTTTTAAGGTCTATGTGGAGAACAGGTGATAAGGTCATCAAACCTCTCAAATGCAAAAACATCGCCTATATTGTAGTACACAAAATGCAATAGTAGCATATTTTGCAGGTACAAAGGTACAAATGCATTTCTAAAATAATCCTCATTGTAACCTAGTGGTTTGTTTGATTCTTTTTTCCTCAAATGTTTTCTTTTACTAGGACTCTTAGTACAAATAGAGTGGCTTTTCTGTATTAATTTATGTGATAACAGAGGAAATCGGTACTTAATTTGGTTCTACTAAATATAATGAGTAAATTTACTTATAAAGTCACAAATTGTTGTCCAGAAACTTAGGGATTCTTACAGGTAAGCATTTAAGTAACAAGGGCTTTGTTTGAACCTGTAACTTTTCCAATGTTTGTCTCTACAATGTTTTACAATAGCTTTCATCTTGCTACGTAAATTTTATACCCACTTTAACTATTCTGCATCTCACTGTATTCTTCTGTATGCTGATCTTTCTGTATGTGGGGGAGGGAGCTGACTTAAAAGTAAGTGTATGCAGACTAATGACATACTCCTGAAGATTTTTCTTTGCCCTCATATAATAAAGAATGTAGACACCCTCTAATTTATATGTGATGTACTGCAGGTGGTTTTGAAGGACTGATGTTTTCTGTTCTGGATTGTTCTGAATTCTATTTTTTTTTGTTTTTAAAGACACGACCTGCATTTCTGCCAGAAACACAAAGCAAACTGATGCTTCAGATTTGCCAGAAGGGATTGCGGAAGACAAGAATTTAGTCATGTATTTCAAATAAACTGTCTATAATGTTTCTGTCAAAATTAAATGCAGCAAACCATCAAATGACATTAAAGGTTTAATTTTAGTAATTTATAGAGTGAAGCGTTTAAAAAAAAAAAGGTGTCATGTTGTCATGTATGCACTAGAGGGCAATGCAAGAATTACAGTTTTGACACGATATTCCAATATTTCTTTCCCTCTGCCCTCCCCTGTGATGTTTTTGTGAACTTTTACAAGATACAGAAAACATATTAATTTAAAATATACTTGAGTGGGATTGTTTTAAAAGCACTTGGAATGTACCTGTTTGTTAATAGCTATTAATTGCTGGCAGCTCTAATCCTGCTTCATGGAGTGGCTTATGTAATGCATTTTGCAGATAAAAAAAGAACATGTACTAAACTCTTTCATTTGCTTCGATACCTTAAGGGGGAAACAGAAATAATTTAGAATCATTGTGAATAAGCTAGTAAGTATATTAGTTTACATTTAAATGAAAATACCTAGTGTGTGAAAAATAAAAATGCTTTCAAATTGTTGTAGGCATCTAGCCTGAAATGTCAGGCAGAGATTAGTATCTATGTTAATTAAGGTAAACGGGTTGCCTGGCCAATTTGTTGATGCTGTTCACTTGTACAGTGCTCTCAGCACTCAGCTGCCTTGAGTCCTCAGAGCAATAACTAATACCTAAGCTAGTTATTGTTGGCACATGAGCTCTTGAGGATGTGTATGACTGAAGGGCAGCTAGCTCCCTTCTGACCTTGGGCAATCTACTAGGGAGATCGAGACCTGGAGATGCATCAGAACTTGACTTTTCTCTACCCTGCCCCTCAGCACCCTACCCCCAGAAACCTGCTTGCAAAGCTTAAAAGAATAAATTTATAAACATAAGGCACCAGAAATAAAAACATCCTTTCGTTCTGTTTCCTGCAGTGACAAGAGATATATATTCTAGATTGTAGACAGAGCTGCCTTGGAGATAAATCGTCTGATTTCAGCATCTCAGCAGTAGATAATAGATTCCCCTCAGAACCACATAATTAAAAAATGACATTTCTGCTACAGTGTGCCAGCTCGGCACTGCCATTGCCCTAGGATTCTGGGGACACAGAAGCCCTGCAGGGCACAACAAAACAAATGTTACATTATTCAGGGGGAAAATGTAAGGTCGTGTTAACAAAGATAAAGATCCTTGGGGGGGACAAAGCATATTTCTTTCTTCTTTCCTTCTTTCTTTCAAAAGGGACAAAACTGAAGAAATCTGTTTATTAAAAAGTACACCAGATGAGAGAAAGCATATGCAGAGTGGCAGCAGAAATTAAGATCTTAGTTTCCATTACAGTTTAGAGAGCAAGGTTTCATCATGAATTAGAAATGCTCTCAACTGAAGGATTCGTGGTGAGGGACTTTTCCCAATATGACAGTCTTTTGTTCATGGATAGCATCTACCTTTGCTGTCCTTTAACTGTCAACAAAGCAAAAAATTTCTTGTAGATAAGCTTAGTTGTTTTTAATACTCATAACGAGCAAAATTATCCATTAATATGATTCATTGTGTGTATATTGCTGTTGCCTGAGTATAATTGGTCTAGCAGCCTCTAGCAAGGGGGGAAGTTCTGGGGTTTTGGGCTGTCTGACATCTGGTTTCCTCAAATTCACACTGCTCACATGGGCTTCTGGGGTTAAAAATCTAGGATCTCTTATTCTGACTTAGACAAGATGCTTAATCAAGAGGTCTCTATGAATGATAAAGGCTTGCTGTAGAGCAAGGTACACTCAATGAGAGCTCTCAGAG
Organism: Pluvialis apricaria; assembly: GCA_017639485.1. Classification (NCBI taxonomy): domain Eukaryota; kingdom Metazoa; phylum Chordata; class Aves; order Charadriiformes; family Charadriidae; genus Pluvialis; species Pluvialis apricaria. Next base: position 23,351,516 of record CM030012.1, on the reverse strand, counting down.
AGTGAATGTCCTATGTATGCAATGTGCTGGGGATCTAAGCAGGCTTGGGACCCTGAAGTATCAAACTGCAGAGTTATAAGGCAAAACTGTCTTTGACTGCAGTGTTGTGCTTGAGTAAGTTTAGAGCTAACAAGAATCCTAGGAGGACCACATTTTCTTGTGCCCACTTTGTATATTTTAAACTTTTTATCCTCTGACAAAGCCCTTTCTGCATCTCTTGAATGGCATTTAAAGTGAAAAGAAACAGAGAACAAGAAAACCTCCTTTATGATTTTGTTTTTAATTCAAATGCTGGTAATAGTTGGCATTCACTAGCATATGTCTACCATATCTCTAGCATGAGCAGCATAATTGTCAAGCATATTATTATTTTTACTGTTGACATCTGTCTAGAAGTTCTCGTCTTGAGAATTTACACCAGGTACATCCACTCTATTGCCTAATGAAAGGTCTGACTCTGCTTTCCCTTCTGCATTGAGGAACACTTCTTTTGTGAGCAGCCCCACTGGGACTCTTTCCTGAATAAAAGCAGCAGAGGGGAGACAATTACAACATAACTGGTTTATAGTGTGTGTACTATGAGCAACAGTTAATTTCCCTATGAATTATAGTCTCTGCTGGGTCTGAAATTATCCATTACGGAGGCAAATACAGCAGCAATAAAATGTTCCAGATTTTCAGTACTGTTCTAAGTGAGTGGCTATTTTATATAGGTTGATTGTTAAGCCTACTGTTCAGAACAAGGGATGGGGATTTGCTTTATCCACTGGGAATTCAAATGAGTAATTTTAAGTAGGCAAAAAATAATGACTCCAGCTTGAGCAGAAGCCAGGTCCTCTATCATTATGATATTTAGAAATTGGAATTTTAAGTGGTAGAGCACAGAAATGTCCTCCTAACAATGAAGTGAATACTACAGGGCTAACATTTTGATGATACCTTGGGTGACTGGAATATTACCAAACCATTGCCCTGAAACAGGGCAGACTTACAAACACTCTAATTGAAGAAAGCAAAGGGAGCTAGTGAAGAGAGGACTATGATGATAAATACTAGAAGTGTGTTTATTAATTCTAGTATAAATAATAGAACTGTATTGGATTGATAAGGAGCAGATTGGTGAAAAAAAAACATAGAAAGACCAACATAGAAAGCAAGATTCTAAAAGGCCAGGAACTTTAGGTAGTAATAGAAAAGCTTGAGAATTCATCGAGGAAACTCTTTACTCCCACACCTGCCACTTGTGATTTCTAACAGAGATAAGAGAAAAAAAGTCTTTGCATGAGAGAAAGAAAGATGTGCTAGAGCTGATCAGGAATCTGTCAGAAGAAGAAAGCTAATCAATTACAATTAATGGCAGGGAGATGTAAAAGCTTTAAAGCCACCTGGGAGCTTTCTCGGGGCTGAAAGCATCAGAAAAGGAGAACTTCCATCCAGATAGCAATGAAAGAAAACTTGCTGCAGACCTGTGGGCTGGATCAGGCTAAATCATAAATACAGGCAACTGGGAAGAATATAGAAAAATCTGCTGTCGATCAGCTGCCTTGTGAATCAACATACCTTAAAAATATCACATTGCCAAACAGCCACTTGTGTGCCCCGCTGCCGCTGCTGGCTCCAAGAGGGATGGCAAAACACAGTTCAAAACCAAAGTGGGTCACACCTTTAGTGAAATTCTGTGAGCCCTCCACTGCCTCTTTCCTTCTGGCACAATTCCTCTGTCACACAGAGAATGCTTTCTGATAGCTCAGCCTTGTCTGGTATATTTGGAGGATGTAATCTAGGATGAAAGCAGTGGTTATTGTGACAGATGCAGCAGGTATTCATTAAGAACTTCCCCAATTTAAATGAACCCCTTGTATAGCAGAGGATGGGGAAGATGGTTCAGCAATATCTTAAGTAACAGCTAATGAAAACGGATATAACACTTTTTCTGAAAAGTTGCCCCAGAGTCACCACTGGCTTATGATTCTTTTCAGTTCTTAAAACATTTTTTCAGAGAGAGAAAAATACGTGATGCAGATGGCCTTCACTGTCAAAAAAAAACAAGCAAGAACTTCATCATTGTGCATAGTTACTTAAGTTAGTCAAAACAGTGATTCGTGTATTTTAGGTACATACATATGTATGCAATTCAGTAGGAACTATTCTTGCGTGAACCGAAACTTATAACGGCAGCACTGATCTCCTTGAATTCACCTGTATTATTGGTCAACAGCAACTCAAACTTCTTAACATTTTTTCAACACATTTTGTTCTGCTTATGTCTTTCAGTTCTACCAAGGCTGACCTGTTTTTTTTTTTTTTTAATGGGAGAACACTATCTCTGAAACCTGAAACTGCTTTGGTGCTGAGCACTTTTGGATTGGTCTTTGCATAGCTGCTATGTATTTTTATCTTTATTGTGTGTAAAACAATATGGTATCTACAGCCCTCAACTAAAAGGCATTTACCAATTACTGAATCCCATTGCCCACTCTGTAGTAAAGGAAAACAGTAAGATCACAGTTTGCCAATAAAAAGTAGTCCCATTTATAAATGTAAGTGGCCATTGCTACCCACCTCCAGTGTGAGTAGGAAGAAGTATTTGTATATTGCCTTAACAACAATTTTATTTGAGATTGAGCAATATTCCTTGGAGTAAATCACTGACAACTGAGAAGAATACCCCTTAAATTAACAGTCACATTTCTATTCACCTTTCTTGCACAATAAAATACTAACCATGATACCAAATCAAACTCCTCTCTGTCTCATTTCTATGGACAGCTTCTCCTCTGATGACAACAAAGTTAAAAGGCTCTAGCATATTATGCCTGGTCTATACTTGGCTGAGCCTTGCTAAGAAACCCTCACCTGTCCTTTCAAAAAACTGTACAGGACCATGTTTCCTGTTTTTCTTATAGTCTCCGTCACAGGGAAAAGACCTAATCGCAGTCCATAGCCATAGCTCAGTTCAGTTCTATCAGTGTTGGTAACACCCTGCATTTTTAGTTGAGAAACTATCTAGTAATTGCAGATGTTCTGCCAAGAGCACATGCTGTACTTGATGACATATAAACAGATGATCGGGAACAAGCAATAGCAACAGTACGTGTGAGGCTGATAAAAGCTGTATCACAAAGCATATGAATTGAGCTGGAAAAAGAAACAGAGAACAAAGTACTACAAGATGTAGCCAGAACACAGATAAAAGAATTCTTCCCACCTGCATAGGCCCAGGGGAGAAAAAAGAAAGAAAAAAGTTGGGCAAGGGGAGGAGAGAAAGCTGATAGAAGGTTGGTGAGCTGCATAATAAAAGTTACAATATAATTTCTGGTAAAAAGGAAGAGAATGGGGAAAAAAAAGTGACAAATTAGAATGCTGAGAAAGAAACTAGTGAAGTAATCTAAATTTTGCACACAGCATGCTATACTGAATAGACAAGAAACTGGTCTGTGATTCTTTCTGCATCCTACTGTTTGAGACCAAACTGCTTAACTGTATGACATGATACAGCTAAAAAGGATTTTCCTTCACATGCTCTAGGTGTTGTTATGACTGCCGTCACTATGCTGCATAGCCACAACACAGAAATCCTGTTATTTATTAAGATTACAGGATAATTTAGCTCTCAAAATGCACCTTGTACATCCTTGTCCTATGCTCCCCCGCATTTCCCAAAGCTATGTGAATCTCAGTGGGTAGAAGGACATAACAGGTTTGTGGAGATGGCACTGAATCTACCTGATGTTTGGTCTTGCTGGATCATAATTTCCCAGAATGCTCCATCACTGAGTCAATAGAAAATGTTACAGAATATCACCATATATTAAGATGCTGTAAACCAGGGGACAGAATATGAAGAAGAGCTAGCAGTGTCAGGCACTGAACTCTGGACAAGGACTATATTTTCCTTTTTTTTTTAGAAAAAAAAGGCATGTTCATTTGTGGTGAGAAAAGAAAAATACCTGAAACCCTAAGGCTAATTGCTAGTTGTAAAGCACAGTCTGCTTCCCTCACCATACTGAGAGGCGCTTCAAATTTATTACTTGCTGTGTTGCTTTAGGGGCAGATTTGTGAAAGGGGCAAGAGCTTGAAATAATTCACTTAATGGACCCTCAGTCATTTAACCAGCTAGTTCAGATGGAAGCAGTGCTCTGATTAAAGGGGAGCTGCTGATACAATGAATTACTTCAATGAAAGCCAAATGGAAATGGCTTGGGGAGTGGAGGGGGAGGGGGGAAAGAGGAAAGATGAAGGTAGGAGGCAAGATCACTGCAATGCAGATTAGAAAAGGTGACAGACCAATCTATCACGGCCTGCAAAGGTGGAAGGACTTTCTGGAGAAGACTGTGAAGCAGTATAACATGACTAACAAGACTGTAACCATTCATGTATTTCTTGATTGAACTATATCCACAAATAGCATTTCAGATAACTCCCCCAAGAGATGACAAGTCTTTTGCATCAATAACAACATATACTGTATTTCTTTTGATAGACTACAAAGGTTGCTTTCTCACTCATTTGAAATATTCATACCTATGTGGAAAACAAACCTGGAACATGGAAAATCACTAGCTTTTTCTGTTTTCCAGTCTCATCTTTTTCCCCTTATTCTGGTTTCTATGATCTGCAGTGCTCAACAAGATGTCAGGGTAAGGACATCTGAGTGAAACTCCAGTGGGTGGTTCCGATCCTCTGCTTGCTGCTGCCCAGCATGCCACAGCTCTTCAGAACCACATCCAGCAAACAATGTAGGACCAACATCTTTCTGCTATGGGAGCCTGCCTGACCAGTGGGAGCATCTCTGCTGTCAGTACTGGGTTTATGACTCACAGCCAAACAGGTGGGGTTTCATATACCAAGGGATAACAACACAGAATTGCAAGCCTCCTTCCCTTTCTCTTGCTCTTTCTTTCTTTATGAATACGCAGACATAAATATATACTTGTGCATGTTGCCATGTTTCTTTCCACTCACACACAAAAGTATGTATATGAACCATGGTGTATTTGTTTAATTAACAATTTAAACTACGTCTTCTATGTGACTATTTTTAATGCAATTGGGACAGAATATAGAGATGCTTTATATCTTTGTTTTTATGCTTTTGGTTCTATATTATCTGTTTCATTGAGTTTACACAACTAAATCAGTCACCTGCACTTCTGTTACTACTGATTCAGTGACATGTGAGTTCTACATTTTGCCTTGTAGTCTACCAGAGAGGTACGCTTACTACTGCTGGTTTCACTTAGTTTTAAGAAAATACTTGTTCTTCTTTCTGACTCTCAATATACTATAGGACGCAAAAAGAATGCAGCAGAATACAGACCTATGGAAGCTATTGCTTCCTAAAATAATAACCTTTTTATGTACCAAGCAGGGTAACTTCTTTTAAAAAAAATCATTTAGGTGAATAACATCTTTTGAAAAAAGTAATTGAGATTTCTATGTTCTTTGATTTTACTTTGATTACATTTTTAGTGAGTGCAAAATCACACAGCTTTGATATTTTTTGTGAAATGAATCCATCTGCAGAGTCTGACCTAGAACTCAAGCAGTCCTGTATTCACTGCTGCTAACAGCAAATTGAGGGAGAAGACAACATCTCATTTATGAACATCCTGCCTGTACATTTTCTGCATGTTAGAAAACACGCATGTGCTTTTTACAACACTCTATATATAATCTTGCAAATTCAACATTAACGAAAGTGAGATTGTTTATTGACCTCTGTCAGATCAAGGATCTCCTGCATTCAGGTTATTTATGAATACAGCAGAGGTGGAACATGTGTAAGTCTCAGTATTTGCATCTGGAAGGAAGGTAAGGGACAGAAAGATATAAAGCTGTCTGCTGTTCTATTCTAACTTAGAATAAAACTCCGCCACTAAATAAAATAACCTTGAGCTTTCAGCATCATCTTAGTTATTGTTCCTATATGAAACTATGTGCAGCATGGAGATCTAGCTATTTAAAGAACAAAAAAAATGGTGCAGAATCCAGAGAGAAGGGATTTTTTTCAGGTTGTGTCACACTGGAGGCAAGTTAAATCCATCTGTGGGGTTTTAGGTTTTGTTCTGCAACCCTCTGTTAATTGCATACTCAATGGGAAGTGATAGCGTTGCTCCCGTTCCCTTACACATTTCTGTCCTTCATCCACATCCCAGCTGCATTTAGACTCAGCTAAATTTAGTAAGCAACTGTATTTAGTTTTCTTCTTTACCTATTTTTACTGCAGTAAGTGATTTAGCAGTTTCAGGCCTTCCTTTCTCCAGGCACCTGGATACTACTTCAAATGCAGAGTTTATGCTTGAATAGATCAGATAGGGCTTTTAAGAACTTGATAAGGTTGTCATTCTTCATGCAAATGAGCATTTCTCTATTACTGACATGCTAGTTATTGTCTATTTGCAGAGAAAATGCTAGGGTGCTGAGGAGATGACTGGGTTACAAATGCGGAGTCTACCCCCCCGCCCAAAAAAAAAGATAAAAGAAAAAAAGAGATGCAGAGACAAAATATCTTGGCAGCATAGCAACTTTATCTTTCCTACCCACAAGAATATCTCTGCTAGCTAGGGGTGATATGTTATTTTAGTTATCTTTTGACACATTGCCCCAAAGGCAAGATGTGGATCTCAGTTACATGAATGGAAATGGGGACAAAATTCATTTAACTTGGTAGTTGCACACACCAGTGTAAAACTTGTTAAAATTAGAATAGAAGGAGGGACTAGGGAACCATTCTGATTCTGCTGTAGCCCTACAGACTTCACTGGTGACTTGTGGCTTACCATGACATTAGTGAGAGGAGAGGCAAGCTCTGGATTTATTCAACAGATTTGGAGGGATATATGTTCTGAGAGAAATGGGTGTTCTGAGGAGAAATGTTGATCCTTTTCTTTTGCTCAAAGGGTAAGTGCTGCTGTTTGTCTCTCAGCCTTTTCAGGTAAGTGTGGGGAAGTATTGACATTGACTTAAATGCACAGGAAAATGTAACCAGCAAGTCTGTGTGTTCAGATGCACTGAGACTTGCCGGAGCTAAGTTATGAAGTTGGTTAAGGCATGCAGTCTTTCAGTCTTTCAGACCCTCTATTTTATGTCATAGGTAAAATATAAAATATATCTACTTAATACAGTTGTAACTCACTCTAATTGTTGTGCCACAAAACCACTAATGGACAGAACATATAAAAAAGTATTAGGAGAATAAGGGAGTTTGAGAAAGAGATAGACTAGTGGAACCATGCTCTGCCCTCACTGAGACAGAAATGGGAACAGCCACCAGAAAAAAAAAACAAGATCAAGGGGATCCTGTATCCTCCCCCAACCAGGCTGAAGGCAGTAGCTTAAAGGAGGGGAGTGAATGGAGGCAAGTCCACACCTGGGGCAGCAGGCGAACCCCTCCTCACCCACCTTGCCTTCCCGGGTGCTTCTATACAACAGCTATGAGGCTCTGGATGTGGCAGGACACTCAGTGGATAATGTGGATGATGGTCCATCTTCTCCACAGGTGTTGCCAAGGTCAGAAAGGCCTACTGCCTGTATCACAACCACCTCCACGAGGAAAAAAAAAAAGATGGGTTATAGTTGTAGGCAACTCCTTTCTGAGGGGAAGAAAGAGTCTAATATGCTGGACAGACCCTCCTCTTAGGGAAGTCAGCTGCCTCCCTGGGGTCCAGGTTAAGGACATCACTAGGAAACTTCCAAGCCTGGTACAGCCATTGAACTACTAGCCATTACTGCTCTTCCATGTGGATGGTGATGAAGACACAACATGTAGTCCAAGGGCAATCAAGAGACTTCAGCGCCTTGGGATGGCTGGTAAAAGAATCTGGAGCACAGGTTATTTTTTTCCTTTTTCTTTCCAGTTGCAGGCTGAGACTTTGGAAAAAACAGATAAACCCATTATATTAATGCATGGCTCCATGTCTGGTGTCACTGACAAAATCTTGTTTTTTGCGATAATGGGATGGCATACACAGCACCAGGCCTGCTGGCGTCATATGGGTTTTACCTTTCTCAAAAAGGGAGGAGGGTCTTTGCTCATGAGCTAGCTGGGTTCATTGACAGAGCTTTAAACTAGGCTTGAAGGGGGGAGGGGATAATATCAGGTTTGTCTGGCGTTAATATCAGGTTTGTCCATGATAAGCTGTGGGATGATACACCAAGGTTTGAGGGATGGGGTGCTGACGAGGGCCCTCAGACTGTTGCTCTGAGACATACTGGCTACACTGCAGAGCACTTAAAGTCTTACAGAGATGACCCAGGGCTCCTGAGGTAATAAGAACCAAGAGGGAAACAACAGTGAAAGACCTCAAAGGGATTAAGGGGTGTTCCTCTAAGAAGGTGACATGGCCGACAACCCAGCTGAAGTGCCTCTACACCAATGCATGCAACATGGGCAACAAACAGGGGGAGCTGGAAGCCACCATAGTGCTAGAAAGCTACGACCTAGTTGCCATTACTGAAACTTAGTGGGATGAATTCCTGGAAACATTCACAGTCAGGTTGGATGGGGCTCTGAGCAACCTGATCTAGTTGAAGAAGTCCCTGCTAATTGCAGGGGGGTTGGATTAGATGACGTTTAAAGGTCCCTTCCAACCCAAACTACTCTATTTCTTTTCTTTTCTTTTCTTTTCTTTTCTTTTCTTTTCTTTTCTTTTCTTTTCTTTTCTTTTCTTTTCTTTTCTTTTCTTTTCTTTTCTTTTCTTTTCTTTTCTTTTCTTTCCTTTCCTTTCCTTTCCTTTCCTTTCCTTTCCTTTCCTTTCCTTTCCTTTCCTTTCCTTTCCTTTCCTTTCCTTTCCTTTCCTTTCCTTTCCTTTCCTTTCCTTTCCTTTCCTTTCCTTTCCTTTCCTTTCCTTTCCTTTCCTTTCCTTTCCTTTCCTTTCCTTTTCTTTTCTTTCCTTTTCTTTTCTCTTCTCTTCTTTTCTCTTCTTTTCTCTTCTTTTCTCTTCTTTTCTTTTCTTTTCTGTTCTTTTCTTTTCTTTTCTTTTCTTTTCTTTTCTTTTCTTTTCTTTTCTTTTCTTTTCTTTTCTTTTCTTTTCTTCTCTTCTCTTCTCTTCTCTTCTCTTCTCTTCTCTTCTCTTCTCTTCTCTTTTCTTCTCTTCTCTTTTCTTCTCTTCTCTTTTCTTCTCTTCTCTTCTCTTTTCTTCTCTTTTCTTTTTTTCTTTTCTTTTCTTCTCTTTTCTTCTCTTTTTTTTCTTTTCTTTTTCTTGTTGGCATTCCCTCTCCTCTTTCTTTTCTTTTCTTTTCTTTTCTTTTCTTTTCTTTTCTTTTCTTTTCTTTTCTTTTCTTTTCTTTTCTTTTCTTTTCTTTTCTTTTCTTTTCTTTTCTTTCCTTTTCTTTTCTTTTCTTTTCTTTTCTTTCCTTTCCTTTCCTTTCCTTTCCTTTCCTTTCCTTTCCTTTCCTTTCCTTTCCTTTCCTTTCCTTTCCTTTCCTTTCCTTTCCTTTCCTTTCCTTTCCTTTCCTTTCCTTTCCTTTCCTTTCCTTTCCTTTCCTTTCCTTTCCTTTCCTTTCCTTTCCTTTCCTTTCCTTTCCTTTCCTTTCCTTTCCTTTCCTTTCCTTTCCTTTCCTTTCCTTTCCTTTTCTTTTCTTTGCTATGCTATGCTATGCTATGCTATGCTATGCTATGCTATGCTATGCTATGCTTTGTTATTATATGTATTCTATGTTCTTCTATGCTATTGTATGCTATTGTAAACAATGCTTATTTTTACAGAAATGAAACGCAATCCTTAAGAAGAGTTGTACCATAAATCCCATAACTGTCATGTACTAAAACGGAACTCGGGCTAATTTAAGGGCATATATGTCCTTGTGCCCTGATGCCATCTCAATGTCCCTTCATGTAACAGTTCTCATTAATAGATTCTCAGGGGATCAAGTTTCAGATTGAGTGTTGGCTATCCAGCTACAAAAGGAAATAAATGAAAAACAGGATCAGAAACTATTGGCATGTGGCAGCAGTGCTGTGTGAACCTCATGGAAGTGGTATGAAAGAGAAGCTGGACCAGCTCCTAGCTCCCTTCATTGCAACAGAGCTGAGAGGTGGTTCCAGGCCACTGTACATCCCCACTGAGTCAAAGCTAGAGCTGCTGCTGACCCATTACCTCTGGTGGTGTCTGAATGATCTCATTTTGTGTAGTCATCAACTACAAAATGTATCGATACCAATGTGTTGTTGTTTTGGCCTCAACTGGCAGCAAAGAACCACGTGGCCACTCGCTCAATCCCCAAAACTGTGAGACAAAATCAGAAGAGAAAGGCAAAACTCGTGGGTTGAGATAAAGGCAGTTTGACAGAACAGCAAAGGGAAGAGAAAAACAACAGTAACACCGACAGAGGAATGTACAAATGCGATTACAGTACTACTGCTCATGCACCTGACCCGGGCATCCCCAGCCTGCTCCTAGCCATGACATCCTGCCCCCTGCCCTGTCCAGCTCCCCCTATAGCCCGGACATGGCTCACATGGTATGGGATACCTTGTGTCCCATGCCAGATCCTTGGGAAAATTAACCCTATCCCTCCTGGAACCAGGACACAATGAGAATGGAAAAAAAAACCCCAAACATTTAACACACCTGCTGTCTCAAAATAATGTATTTTCTGAAGATATAATGAAGTAGCTATAGAACATGAAACACGCTGGCACCTTTTATATTTTCTGGGTCATTTCACAGAACAGTCAGTTGCAATATATTGCCTAAGAAGAGTGACGTGCCCAAGAGAGGTGTTTCTTTTTAAGGTGTTGAGAACCCTCTGTTATTGATGAGGGATAAGATCGGTATTACATCAAAAATAAAGGCCAGCATACAACAGCTACAGATAAGTCATGTTTCTGAGGAAGTTTTAAGGTGTTGAAGTGAATTTAGATAATTTTATAAGGTTGCTGTTCTTACTATTTCAAAATAATATTTGTTTGTGGTATAGGAGTAAGAGAACTCCACTGAGTTCCCAGTGTGCCCAGTGTTCTACAAACTCGTAGCACAGGTACAATTCTTCTCATTGAGTCTTGCAGCTGAAAAGGTCAACACACACGCGCACACTCACACACAAAAAAGGATGCAAAATCTCAGAACCTGTCAAGTAGGACTTAGGATGTTTTAGGAACAAAGAACTATCCTTTACAAACTCTTCTTGAAAGACTGTAGGATAATTTTCAGCTGAACTTCTGTGTATGCTGCTTTGTGGGACATAATACTTCCTGACCCTGCTGACAGTCATTGAACTCGTGAAGCAGAAGGATAGACATTGTCATTTCTCTCTTCCATAGTATAAATGGAGAGACTCTTCTTTTGGCTGCAGATGTCTCTTCCAGTTTGAAATGCAGCTAAACCTCTGCCCTGATAAAGAACTAATCGATTGACTAAAAATACAGCATTCTGACGTGAAAATGTTCCCAGCTGAGCACATTTCATAGTAGACTATTGAGATAATATAGGAGAGGAAAGGACAAACTGTTCTTTAAGACAACAAAACCATTTCAGTTCATGCTTTAATTTCAAGTAATTTCATAACCATATGAAGTGCTGTTATTTCTCAACTTCCTTTCATCTAGTTCACTGATTACATTTTGTCTGGTATGAAGAGTATCTCACATTAAATTCCTTACTCTTCAATTGATAAAACACATCTTGTCTCTCTTTCTTTCTTTTCTCCTCTCTCTGCTGAGATTGGTTCACACAATCATAACAAAAAAGTAATCAACACACACTTGAGAGAGTGAAAGTATGTCAAGGAAGGTAAATTGAAGCACTAAATCAGGACACAACAGTGGATGAAAAGGTAACTTAAGACCTTCTATAAAATGCTGGAAGATGTGAGGAAGGAAACATTTATGGAATTAACCTTCCATGTTATGGGTGATCCCAAGCGAAAAACCTTTTCACACTTTGGTGTGTGTCTACCCCATAATTAGGGTGGGAAGGAGAAAGATTGCTCTATATGAACAATTAAAATAAAAACAAATATTAAACTGTGCATATTTTTCTTCTCATTATGCACTAAATGAGCAAACACCAGTTTATCTCCTGCTTACTTTTTTTTCCTCTATCTTCTCTTGTTAAAAGGCATTAAAAATCTTTCATACTACATGGAGAGATGGGAAGCTTAATTACAGTGCTTCTAAAGTGCTTTGAGATCTTCATAGAATCATAGAATGGTTTAGGTTGGAAGGGACCTTAAAGATCATCGAGTTCCAACCCCCCTGCCACAGGCAGGGATACCTCTCACTAGACCAGGTTGCCCAAGGCCACGTCCAGCCTGGCCTTGAACACCTCCAGGGATGGGGCTTCAACAACCTCTCTGGGCAACCTGTTCCAGTGCCTCACCACCCTTAAAGTGAAAAACTTCTTCCTAATGTTTAATCTAAACCTGCCCTCTTCCAGCTTAAAGCCGTTCCCCCTCGTCCTATCACTACATGCCCTAGTAAAAAGTCCTTCCCCAGCTCTCCTGGGTACTTCCAGGTACTGGAAGGCCGCAATAAGATCTCCCCGGAGCCTTCTCTTCTCCAGGCTGAACAACCCCAACTCTCTCAGCCTCTCCTCATAGGAGAGGTGCTCCAGCCCTCTGATCATCCTTGTGGCTCTCCTCTGGACGCGCTCCAGCAGGTCCATGTCCTTCTTATGTTGGGGACTCCACAGCTGGATGCAGTACTCCAGGTGGGGTCTCACGAGAGTGGAGTAGAGGGGCAGAATCTTGAAGTGAATGTTATTGTGCCATGGCCAAAAAAAAGAGATTTCTTTTTTTCCCCCCCTCTTCTGCTCACTGCTTTACAAAGCCTCTTTTATATTCGTGACTTCATTTCACCACCTATCTGAAAGAGGGGATGGGCTTCCTATCATACTAGTCCATAAAGTAGAATATAATCTGCTGCAAATGGATAGCACTAGAGATAGCTTTGTAACATACAGTCAGAATAAGAGCTCTACTCTTTGATCTTGAATAATTTCACATTGCATGTAAGCTTCTTAATATGAACTTCTGGAACTTCTGGAACCCAAATAATCTGAAACTTTTCTGGTGGGCTGCTGAAGTATCTCGCAGATATGAGATACTGACTCTGACCAAAACATTGGCTCTGCGATTGGAGCTGATAGGCTCCAACACCAGGCCTAGACTGAAAAACTATGAGAGAGAAAGCCAAGTCTTTGGATCTTAATGTGATCCTTGACCTCTGAAAAGAGTATTTGAAGATTTGAATGTGAACAAGTGCAAGGGAGGCCAGTGTCATCAGCTAAGCAGAAAGTTTAGCTTCTCTTCACAAAACCTCAAATACTTGGCTTTGTTGCTCTATTGGATTTTAAAAGAATTTGTGGTGTTGACAAAGCTGATGGTTCAGAGCTCACATACAAGATTACTGAATTATTGAATTATTTTTCCACTTAAAAAGGGTGTAATTGAACCGCAAGCTTAAACTCTTACTTCTGTCTTCTGCAAAAACGTGTAGGTCATGTTTCTAAAATGCATCAGATCTGTGTATCCAAACATCCCCAAAACATATACATATGTAGTCCTTTGAATGTTTATAAGAGAGTCTTTCCTTTCCTCTTCAAAATGAAGGATGTTTCACTAGCTAGTCAGGACACGAGTGATGCAGAGCTCTTGTGATACATTTCCCTTTATAGGAACAGGTTGACGTTGTCCATGTTGGACAACAGTTACCAAGGATAGTTACAGAAAAATACATGAACCTTTCCAGCTGAAAAAAAACTGTGTTCTGTCCTCCCATCCCATCCATGGAGTAAGGGGTCTGTAACACATCTATACCAGGGCACTGCAATACCATCCTTCAGAAGGGGCAGGGAGAGAAAAAAATAACTGCCATATGGTCTTACATCAGTCTGTCACCAGTGGAAAATGTGCATTCATGATTTGAAATTTTTAATTATTTGCAGTAAGCCCAGCTGTCTCCAAGCTTGAGCTGTATGCAGTCAGCTCCCACAATGTTTCTCTTTCTTTACATGGCTCCCTTCTATCTTGCTAAATCATCACTGACTTCTTGACAGTCCCTCAGCACATGAGAGGGTGGCAGCAGCAGCTACTCAGTCCAGCTGTGATTAGAGCTGTTGCTTTGGTACTTCATCCTTAGTCATTCTTACAGATTTCAACAGCCTGTAAATAAATGACACAGGTGAACCCTGCAGCTGGCCAGAACATGAGTAATAGTTTGGGATGCATCTAAACACAGAAATGATCACAGCAAAATATATCCATCTGTATGAAGGAGCTGAAGGATCCCAGCAAAACGGGACAGCTTGGTTCATACATATATATTTGCACACACAGAGACATAGCCAGCAGCACAGTCCTGTGTGCTGAATGGCTAAACCAAGGATGGGTGTTTGGTCACAGAATATAGTTAGAGTAAGAATGAGTTTTCTTCTTCTACACTTTTGTTTTATTTTCTTCTCAATTCCCCAAGGAAAAGGTGCACTTTATCATAATTGTAGACTGACTTAAGGCTTGTTGAGAAAAAAAGAACCACTGGGCTATGCAGTGCTGCAGACCCTACTCCAGACTCTTTGCAATGTAAGATCAGGGCAGGACACAGTCAGTGATGCATCCTTAAGACAGGAAATAATATTCGTCAGCACAGAATGTAAGTCGCACACTGTAATTACAGTGGGCACATGCAATGTTTGACTTCACTTCACCAGAGCTTACCAAACCTATAGGAAGATTTGTAGACAATAGTAGAGTTCCCCCAAAAATATCCTACCTCTGAACCTTATGAGGCAAGGTTTAAATCAACATAGAGATAAGAAATTACATTCTTTCACAGGCTGGTTTAAAAGTTGTTCAGACTCATTCTGTAACATTCTATTACAGCCTTCGAGCCCTTTTCACATGTGATATTTTAATGGGGAATGTTTTTCCTTTTATCTTTTAAGAAATATAGAATAAAGGTCTTCTGTGAGCGGATTTGTATCTCAACAAAAACAATCTAAACTAGGTTTGTTCGTACCAAGAAATTCATTTGGCCCTGCTCTTTCCCAGCATCCTTTTTTGTTTTCCCCTTTCAGATGGGAGTTGTGTTTCTGACCATCATAAGCAGAACCAGAACAGACCCTATGTCTGTTCTTAAGCAAACCATTCCAGCGAGCAACCCTAAACCTGGGCTGTTTCTGGGCCCTGGGTCTTGTGCCTCGTAGCCCTGATGGACAGATCAGCAGTCTGCAAACAAGTTGCCTATACAACTTATGTGTACAACTGGCATGTAATGTAACAGCTCTTTTGGGATATTACCAGAAGATAAGTTGCCTGGAAGAGGATGAGTCCAGCACAGCACACTTCCTGCAACAATACCACAAAAAGCTAGAATTTGATTTCACAGCAAATGTTTTTCCCTTGGGCATCCTTTGTGAATCATATTATACTATACAGCTGCACTCCTAAGGAGTAATAATGCAGGGTCATTCTCAAGAATTATATTTAAAAGACAAAGAAGATATAGCACAGTGGTGCCCAAATGTATGCAACATATATATTTTATTTCTGTATTTTTATTTTCAAAATGATAGGTATGTTTTATGTCTAGCTGCCTGTGAGTCATCCCACCATCACTTCTTCTTCAGTACCTTGAAAGAAAAGAGAATAAATATTAACTTATTAAATAATGCAAAGCTGATTAGGATGTACAACTGAGGGAGGAGTGAGCCACAGTCTAAGAGATGATCCTTATGAATCCAGAGCTATTGCAAAGTGATTTGAAGAATGGGATTTATTTATTTTGCAAGCAGAGAATTCTTTGATGTCTAGTTTATAAAATAGGCATCCTATTAGCTGGGAACCTGTTCTAATTTACTGTTGTCGAAATCCTAGACAAGAGTTTGATCTGCTTTAAATGAGATACAGATGGTTGCAGAACTGAGTTTGAATTTAGTAAATGTTAGCTGCTGTTCCACCATTTCATTCACTGATACACTTGTTTTGCTTCAGTTACTACCCAACAGCCCTTGATCTGTCTGCTGTGAGTTTTGTCAGTGTGAAGAAAGTCATGGCAAAACAGTAACTGACATGTAAAATTAGGGGTTATTTTATTTTATTGTATTTTAACCTAAAAGCTGATTTAGAAATAACAGTTTTTAAAATTAACTACTTATTGTGGTTTTTTGACTGTTTTTAGACATCATCTGGCAAGGAAGACATTCTCTCAGGTTTAATAATAACACATTGTGTTTATATCTATTTGCTTGTGAAACATTTCAAAGCAGTTCAGAAATAATTTTCCTCAACAGTAAAGGTCTTTAACAAGTAAGAACTGGAGTGGTAGAAAAAATACCTTGTAACAACATCGGAAAATTAAAGGATATATTATTTCTCAAACTGCAATTTGATTAGGACATAAAGAAAACCCACAGACCCACACACACCAGACAGAAAAAGACTGTATCTTTAATTTCAGTGGCAACTCATGATATGTCTTCAGCATTACTGGAAAAAGCATGTTGAAATATATTGATGCTCTTAAAAATAGACCAAATGTTCTTCAAATCTGAAAGCAATTTTCCTTTGAAACTGATACACATCTTGGTGCATTTGTATTTTCTGAAAAGCCACTAGTATTCAAATTCGTTTAAATAATACATATAGCATACATTAGAATAGAATTGCTAAACCAAACAGTGAGTTTGTTTCCACATAGTCCAGAGACAGATGTGCACAGTTGACCAAATACAAAGTGTAAGTGTGCTTGTTTTTATAATTTTTTAATGTGTGCAAGAGTCATAAATTAAGTCTATATAACATTAATAATCTACAGAAATTATAGGAGACCTTGTTTCAAATAAATAAATTTAGGCAAATCATAATCTATCCTTATTTATTTCAGGAAAAAATGAACTACAGAGGTGAAAACATAATTTATCAAAACTTGTCTGCACAGTTCCTTCTAGAGCATATGTATAGCCTTGACTTACACAGAACTACCAAATATCACTTCCTTTTGACAGCATGATATTAGACCTGTCTTGTCTCTTCTCTATTCACTGTTGGTTTTTCTTACAGAGAATTGTCACTTACTCTATTCCAAAACATCAAACGTGGATATGTTCATCTGGATGACTTCTATTTCAGATTAAAAAAAATAACAAATACTCTATAAAAATAGCAAACAGTAAGTCTTCATGGGCAAAAGAATATAATCAGTCAATCTCTCAGTAGCACTCAACAAGTGACATGAATCCCAACATGACTGGCGGAGTTTTTGGTAATGCTACTAGCCAACCTTTCTGGATGTGGAGAGGATAAATGATTTTTTCTTCAGGTATGGATACAGTTCCACGTACCATCCTAACACCACAGAGAAACCATGAGTTGCTGTGAGGCTCTGAAGTCTAATGTGGATAGTCCAGAATGACTTTCTTATCAAGGCATAGCAAGAACTACCAGAAGCCCAAAGTGGCTTCCCTGTACCATGGAAAGTGGCATTTCCCTTCTATGAAGTAATTAAGACCAAAAATTTCAATCAGAAGTACATCTGACAGTGTTGTACTCTGAAGAACAGGAGATGTGATCTGGTTTCATATCTCATATGGCATTTACATCTCACAGATTCTGTCCAGGAATATCTAAATGTTTCTAGCAGCCTCGAGTAGGTATTATTTTAGTTCTGATGGGCTGGGTCAGCACAAGGAGCCTGGACAGTGTTAAAGCATATAATACCAGAATGTTAATCATGCCAAACTCCGCACTGGTTCTGCAGTCTCCACATCAAGGACTAGATTTTTTTCACTGCAACATTAATTTTGTTTCCGATTGAAACCTTTGTCTCCAGAGAACTTTCTTCAGCTTTAACTTTTAAATAACTCTAGTGTTTAAATCTCTCTTCCCTCCCCCACTCTGGGGTTGGGAAGGAAGTCCAGCAGATGTGAGAGTGTCTGGTGCTTTCACAGTAACGACACTATGCTAAAAACTGTACGGGAAGGGCAGGAATGAGAACAGCATGTTTGCATCTTCTTTGTTACTATAAGCATATGATTTAATGAGGACTTAAAAGAGCCAGAGGTTCCCCAGATATTTGTTTGATTGCTGATGGTATGGTTTGATGCTTCTGCCTCATCCTAGCCTGACATCACCTGAAATGCAGTCATGTGTGCTCAGAAGCTTAAGCGTTACAGTTATCCACAAAGTAGGCTCTAGCAGTCCCAGGTAATAGATCAAAATGGGAAGAGATTTATAACTAAGAACAGATGGTTCATAGCTCTGTGCCCAATCCTGACTGGGCTTACTTGGTATAGAGCCAGTGATGGGAATGATCGTTTCTGATTTACAGTGCAGGATACATGTGCAAAATTAGGCTTTATTGATTTAGTTCATTGAAATTTGGTTAGTTTGGAAATATTTTATACCCAAGCATGGGAAAGAATTACCTTATTTGGCCCCCTTATAGGAAAGATGAAGTTAAATTTGAACATGTGGCCATTAGCGTTCTCAATTAGCTAGAGATTCTTGTACACAGTTCCCCATACAGCTCTGAAGGAATTTTGTTTAGTGAACATTTGACATGCGGCTTGGCTTTGTGCTGATGGTTGTGTATGGCAAAACCCAAGGGTGTTACTCAAACTTTGCAAGGGGACTTCATAAACAAAAGTCCTGTACAGGGCCTTCCATCTCAGCAGTTTGCAGTCTCAAACTTATGTATTTGCAGGTGCAATAATTGAGTTAGTTGTCCAAGAAAATCTGTCCTAGGGCAAAAAATTTTGTGCAAACTGATCTATAACTGGTTTTAATTTTCTTATTGTTCTTACAATGATATTTCTACATAAAAACATATTTAAATATAATGATTCTTGAGACGATTTGAGTTCCTTTTGCTTTTAACTGATCCTTATTCTGCAGTAATATAAATGCACTCTCACCATTGTGTCACCATAGTCAGTCACATTCACAAACTGAATAGTCAAATACGAAGACAATTAATGTGAGGATAAAATGCAGAGGCAAGTCTGAAGCCCATTTTGAAATTTTCACATGGATCAGTCTCTCTTTAGGAAGGAAACAAAACCTATCCATTAATGGATGAAGTAATTCCAGTGGCATTTCACTGCACCCAACTGTAAGAAAGGCTTGCTTGTTATTTAGCAAATGCTTTCTTTTATTTTCGGCTCTCAACACTGTATCCCTTTGGGCTTTCATTAGGGCGTCTAAGAGTGACTGAAATGCTGAAACTATGTGCCTGAAAATTAAATACTATCAGAGAATTTCTCCAGTTCAATTTTCTGCTGTATTCCATACAGCTGGAATGCAGCAGTGACTATATTCTGATGTACTCTTCTCCCTCAAAAGTGGATTGGAAAAGAAATTAAATCAATTGCAGCAACTGGAGTTCAGCTCTGGTTTTTATCCATTTGAATTTTGTCATAAAAATCCCAGTACAACCAGCCCTATAACCTAAGCAGTAAAAGCTACAAAAGACACAGGGAAGAATCTGTGGAAATACATTTTTAAATTGGCCTGGAGAAACCCAACCTTTGGAAGAAACTCCTAAAAATAGTAGAGAATTCAAATTTAAGCATTTAAATGATAAAACACACAGTCAATACAGCTATAAGTAGCTGTATTATGTGAATGGAAAAGGAGGTAAAATAAATGGAGCTAAAGGCTAGCATGAACCTGCTCTTTAAATAAATGTATAGAAGGATCAGTGGCAACTTTGAGTTATGAAGGCAATGGTTACACTAGAATATACAATCCTACCTCAGTGTGGACAGTATTTTGGCTGTGTTCAGGCATGAAAATCAGGTAGTAGCACTGCCTGTACAAGGTTGATATTTCATTCCTTTTAACAATATTTTATTTTGCCCATGATTTCTTTCTCCAAATCCTTGTAGAGATCCAATGGTGATTACTGTATGTACTTTTGGGGCCTTATGATTGGTGATTACTCTATGTACTTTTGGGGCCTTATAATTGGGCCTTTAGTTTGTTTGCTTGTTTGTATTCGCATTGGACACAGAAGCATTGAACAAACCAATGAATCCAAAGGAGAAGTGCATGTGCATCTGTGAGGATGATTTAGTCAGCAATTTAATGACTATCTTCAGGGCAATCCCATCGCTGTTTAGGCTCCATTGACTATACTGAGTAGGTATCCATTGACAATAATGTGACCCAAGATACCTACACCATGTGGAAAAGCTTGCATTCAGACATGTAAATTTATGTGCTTTAGTCTCAAAATGCATCCTACCATAGAAGACTAAATCACAGTAGATGCAAAGTCAGACTATCCAGTTCAGTATGTGGAAGTATGGAAGCAGACTCACCTTTTTATTGACATGGCAGGAGAAAGATGACTTTATCTGACAAACCCCTCCTGACAGGTCAATGCTCAGTTGTTTTATCAGATCCCTACAGTATATTAAGGTCAATGAATGAGAGGCCTTCAGCCAGCTCCCATGGGGTGACGGGATAATTGATTTTTCAGATAGATTTCAAGACCAGGACAAAAAGGTACCTTAAGTAGATATTTTGCACAGAGAAGCCTAATACAGAGTTTATGAATTAAAGATATACCTAAGGGATCTGACCTATCATTTCTCTTGACTGCTTCTTTCAGTGTAATGTCATTCTTTGTAATCACTGATTTTAATCATTGTTGGATTTTATAAGAGAGGTAATATCCCTTCTGTTACCTTTTGAACAGGACTGCATATAGTATAGGTTTAATTTATTACAGCTACTGCTGTGCAAAAGCAGAATGTTGGTCTTGGTTAAACTGTGAGCCAAAGCATATCCCAGATATCCATCCGTCAAAGGAAATACAGTTATACCTGGCATGACCTTTTCCATTGTTGTTTAGCAGCGGAAAGACTGGGATGGATTTCTGGAGTGGAATGAACCTGGAACTAATATATTGCAGACCAAATCAAAATTTGACACTGCTATCTAATATCTGAGACAATGCCACCTAAGAGAAACTGTATGGAATACATCCCATACAAATTTGGCCCTGCGAATCTAATTGACTTGGTTAGGAAGCTGGTCTAACTGGAATTTTGGAATTTGCAAATCTTGCTGATGTTAAATGTTGTTATCAATAATCCTGTTGCTTTAATCAACAACACTGCTAACGCATAGAGAATAACATCGTCTCAGATTCATCTGGAGACAGACTAAACAGGAAATATTTGGATCACTTTAAAAGCTTTTGGGGAGAAAGTATATATACACCTTATATACCCTTTGTCTTGACTGATTTCTGTCTTCTGAAACACCCTAATGTAAAGGTGTAGAATCCTTTCATGCCTAATGAGCAAAAAAATCCATCTTGGTAGGGAATGAAGCCCTCAATTAGGAATGGAGTCTGTAGCTTATTATTATTCAAAGTGCAAATCTCCTCACCTCTCTTAGTCACACAGAGAACGACTTTTTGGCTGGTTCTTTTCAGCTGAGCTTTTGTTGACTCTTGGCAGAGGAAACATAAAGAAAACAAAGATGTTGTCTCATCTTTCAAAGAACTCTGACTTCTCCCATGGCTCAAGACTGTGAGCAAACCTTACCATACACTGAGTTCAACGGATGTGCTTAAAGTGTTTCCCCCTCTGTTTTGTAAAACGTGTTAATCTGATGCTTCTGAAGTAAGTAATTGAGGACATTAGCAAGCAACTGGCTCTGCTCAAATTCACCTCACTTTCCAGTTACAGTACAATCTGCTCTTCCTGTGTCTGAGACCCCACACATATCTGTCAGTGCTGGATATAATACCTCTGGCTGTTCCACTTATCCCTCCAGAGCTCTGCCAGCACAGCAAGTCTGCAGCAACAGCTACAGCAAATCCCTCTTCCTCCAGACCCTCCGTCTGAATTCCCAGCTATGTCTCCCACGAAGAATTGGTTATGTCCTGTTCTGCCTGTAGACGGTGAGATGTAGGTAACTGTATGCTGAAGGGTAGAATGAGAAGTCATGTTTACCTACCAGGTAAGGAGAGAGAAACCCAGTACAGTGAGTCCATAACCAGTAACTGTTGAAGTCCCATAATTTTTCTTTAAAGAGAAGAGAATTAGGACTTCCTATGTGCTACAGTGGAATTGCAGTTTAACTTCTGTATACTACAATCTTTAACAGTCCTGTGTTTTGTACAAGGAATCAGTAAATGTTTATTTTTCAAATAGATGTAATTTATGGACTTGAAGTTACAAACACACATCCATGTTCACATACATGTCTTCCCATTCTCCTGACAATTTTGTTTCTTGTTCTATAATGTTGTTTTCCTAAAATTAAAATATTCCAAGAGAAAAAAAGTAATATAAGATTACTGAATTTTCTTCTGGAAGGAGAAGCAAAAGTTCTGTAACGTAAATATTAGGTGTTATTTCATTGGGTTTCCACACAGGACTTGATAAAACACACAACTTTCCTGCCAGGTGCCAATATGGCTACAGCAAAACTCTCTTAAGATCTGTTTTTCAAAAAGTAAACAAAATCTATCATTCAAGTCTTCATCTTGGACTGTACTCCTACTTCTCACTCTGGTGTTTAAAATACAACCTTTTTAGTTACTTTTGTGGGTGTTTTTTCCTCACACATAGCCAGTAAGAAACTCTTGGCCATATAGATCCCTGTTATTCAGGAGAAAAAGATAAAGAAAGGGGGAAAGAGGAGGACACAAACAAAAGAAGTGGGATAACTATGTGTATATTTGCATACCATAAATAAAGCAAACCGGAACCAGAGGGTGTTGGTTATCTCTGAAAACCAGTCACAAAGTATGTGGCTTGCTGAGGTATTAAGTGCTAGTCACAAAAAGTCATGCTCTGATGGTCAGGGAAATTGAACCATGTCTGCTCCAGTCTGGATAAACCTAAGACACCAGACACTGTTTCAATATAAAGTTATCTTTTCTATGGCTGAGCGAGACATCGGTTTGGTCACCACCAGGCTACCTGGATCTATCTGTGCGATTAGGTTTGTGCTTGTCTGGCCTAGTGTCCAGTCAGACCTGCGATACTGGGAGCGACCCTGCAGCTAAACCTGGAAACATCTCTCTGTTAATGTGAGCGATTCAGCTGGGTTCAATATGAATTCCTCTCTGAGGCTCAGCTTGTGCCTAGTTCTGGTCTTCCAGGGAGAACATCAGAGCAAAACATGCCCTTAGCCCATACCCCTACTCCTGAGGACAGAGCTGTTCCTTTTAGGCACACGGCGTTTCAACCTGTCTTGTCGAATTTAGGTTTGACAGTCAAACAGGAATTCGCATCTGGTCAGATACCTTTACTCCACAGCATACTTTTCAAGGTTTCCCTGCTTACACCACCAGTAACCATCTACCATTCACACATGCACGGCATGCACAAATTCCTACTGAATAGGATTGCAGAGTGTGGAATTAGAGGTGTGGTAAGTCTCTCAAACAAGAATAGATAGAGCTGGCCTCTCTCCCTTGAAGGTAGAAGAGAACTTCACTCTCTTTAAGCCTTCTAACAGTAGGGCATTCATAGACATAGTTAAATTTCAGATTTTCTCTTACTAATTCCTGATGAAGTATGCTTCTTACTGTGAGAACTGCCATTGGAATATCAAAGCCATTTGAGAATTCATTGAAATTCATTCAAGGAAAAATGAAATTTCACGAAATTTCTTAAAATTCTAGGGTTTAGCCCAAGATTAAAAAAAAAAAAAAAAAAAGAACATTTAAATCAAAATTTCTCAGGAAATTAAGCAAACACTACATTTTTAAATTTCTGCCTTAAAGTGGCAGCACTAGTGATTGGACCAAAGCTAGGAGGGAAACAAAAGGATGGCTTTTTTTCTTGACATCTTCACATGATGTCAGCACTAAAATTTCCTTTTGCAAACACAGTATTTGAGTTCAAAAAATCTATTAACCCAACATTAGTTATTTTATATGCATTACCAGAAATGAGGTTTAACAATGAATGAATAATTTTCCCTGTTGGGTGAATGAGTATATAATTAGTCAGGGCTGGAAAGAATTTCCAATAGCTCAAAAAGAGCTATTGCTTTTCCATATGTCCCTGACTTGATTTTCTTGCCTTAAAGCTGTTGATTTTAATCTCAGTTCGGTGGATGCTACAATTAGAATGGTCAATGAAATGGTAGCTCAAAGGACTGCTCAGCTTACTTTAAGAGCAGAGAGCTTGATGTGTTTTTAGATTGTCTGAAACATGAATTGTTAGTTGAGTTAATCTGGTGAGTGGCTTGGTAGTATTTACGTATAGTTAGTTACCTGCTGCTGTATTTGAAGCTTGAGGTTGTAAAGGTAGTTATCTCCTGAGCTTTCTATGTAACAGTCCTGCTCTCTTGAGTGATAGACAGCAAACAGTGAAATCCACTGGGATAACGCACCCTGGAAAAAAAGGATTTGAGGTAGGACCAGAACAACTGATGTTAGGCTGCTTTTAAATGTCCATGGATTTTTGGAGCATAATCTGTGCCTAAGTGCCATTTTCTGTCTCTTCTCAGTTGCATTTCTCACATGCATTTCACTTAAAGGCTATAAATATTTTATGTTTGTTTCTGAGATTAAATGCCCCTGTTTGGTCTGTCATGCATCTCTTTCTCTTTTTTCTTATTCGATACAAAAAATTCCACACAACCATGTTTTGCATGGGCAATTGCAGTTTTCTGAAAAGAATGAACATATAATCATCCCACATAACATCATGTTAATGGCAATGAAAGTGCTGGAGTCAGCATACACTAGAAATAAACAAAGAAAAGTCTGTGTTCAAAGCCAAAAACATGTTTGGAGACCATTTGACATTTCAGCAACAGGATGTAAGACTCCTTAAGAGCCAGTTATATCCTAAGCATCTAATAAGTAGAAGAACAGAAGATAAGCAGGTTATTCTGAATACGCTCCGAGATGGTGGAAAATAAAACTTCATATAGAATCCTGGATTCGGCTGTATTGTTACCTCAAAAGTCATTTAGCAATGATCCTTACACCCTATAATTAATGATGAATGTATATGTTGCAGAATTAAGACATATTTGAAGTAAAAAGAGATACTTATGTGCTTTGGCTTCTTTTTATTTTCCCTTCAATTTTCTCAGCTGTGAGTATGCACTTGAGTCACATATTCAGTCTTTCTTCTTGTGGCAGGTAAAAAACTGAAATATATTTCTTTTGAAATGTTGCAACAAACATTGTCTAGCACATTTTTGGGTGTAGAAAATCCACTGGAAGCTAGTGGTTGGTACTCTAGGTGCCTATATCTCATAGACGAAATCAGTAGGATTTCTGAGCTATTCTGAAAATTAGTTTGCAAGAGACCTAAATCCTAAAGCAGAGTCCTTAACCAGTTTTCTTCTTCCTTTGGATTAGTATTGCAAATATCACTGTACAGTTTTAGCAGTCCTAAAACTTAGACACTTCCAGGATTGTATTTACTCCCAATTTGCTTTGTCATGTATAAGCTGATGACACAGTACCTGTCACATTAAAGACTTCATGCTGTTAACGAGTCTGTAATGATATAGACATCATAAATGGTATTCATGCTCCATGCAATGTAGTAACGTAATGAAAACTTTCAAATTTCTGCTTTCTAAAGTGGAAGCCAGGATAATTAATGAAGCTGAGTCTGAGGGTCAGATCTTCCTAATCAATAACATTAGCTGGATTCAATTTTTCATCCTGCTCACTTGCCCAGCCCTTATGCAAATTGAATTGATAGAGAAAAATTGTGGTGATTAAACAAAATTCTCTCTGCTTGTGAAATACGTAATGAATGGGCACCCTGGTGACAGTTGTAACCATTGCTTTAAGTCTCCATTAAATACAATTTGAGAGATGGATTAAATAATGAGCATTGTTAATGGAAGATGTAGAAATCATGCTGCACATAACTAATTATAGATAGCTCAAACTGGGGATCAGAAGAATGAAAATAAGAATGAACTGCATTGGAAATATTTGAGTTTCTGAGAGCACGGGAGGAGTGTACAATCCCTCTCAGTGCAAAAAGGATACGGATTTCCATCTGGTGATTTTTAACTACACAAAGAACTCCCTGATCAGTGTGTTTTACATGCATTTGTTCCTATGCCATATGGGCCTATGCTGAAAGCTGAAAAAAACATAATTACCTTAGGAATCTACAGTGGATCTACCCTTTGATGAATATGGTTTTTGTTCCTTAAAAAAAAGTAATATGTTTTTATTTAGTTTTCTTCTTCCTTTTCTCTTTCCTTTTTAAAGAAAATTTTCTCTGATGCATTGCAACCATAAACATGAAATTAGAGATATTCTAATATACTCCTATTTCTTGCTTTTTATTGGGCTGACATGAGTATTGTGTTTCATCTCCAGTTATATTCAACTAGAATATTACACAAGGTGGAACTGGGTGCAGGTATGTTAGTGACAGAGGACTGTGTACTCCGTCATGTTTCATTTTGAGCCTTTGCAATCCTCTCTTTTCCTCCCATAACCACCCCAAGAGAGACATGTCCTCCAGACACATAGAAACACATGGGCAGCACGTGAAAGACTTGTCTGGTTATAGCAGTTCCGTCTTATCTATTGCACATTTGTATATTTTAATCTTTTAAAAGTTTCTTCTGATATCTTGAAAAAAATTCCAAAGCGCGGTGACCCTTGGCTGAAAATCTTTACCAAATGAGGTCTTCACTCTGGATTTTACCACATCTTCAGTAACCACAAACATGGGTTAAGCCAAACCAAGAACAAAAAGAGAAATCAGATCAGGTGAAGTAGAAGGTTCATTTCAACTTATTCTTCTGTACCTGTGAGTAAAAGAGACAGAATTTAGAAGATGGAGGAAGTTTAAGAGAAAATGGTACAAAGGTATTGGAGGGAAAATCAGGAATGTCTGTGAAGGTAGATTTAGCAGAAAGACTGAGCAGATTTATCAAGAGGGAGGAACATACATCAGACAGTGAGTTAAAAATGAAAAAAACCCCAAACTTTAAATGATGTAATGCATACTGTACATAATGCTGGTTAGGATACTGCATCATTTGCATCCTCATGTCCCCAAAGTCATCAACACAGAGGGCATGCCTGATTTTTCTAAATACTAAAATGTTCTGAGGTCCAGTGGAGCTTAAGACTTTATTACAAACATTTTGAACAGCTCTGATTACAGATAATTGAAGCTGGTTTTTTGATTACAGATAATCAAAGTAATCGTGTTAAAATGACAATTCTTAGAACTGGCGTTGCCTGACCTGGTTTTCTGTGCTGCTTTTTTGTAAGCAGGAGAATGACATTTATTCTTCCATAATAAAACCTTCCATTTTAAAAATGTTACTGGCCTGACCGCTTATGAATAAAAATATTCTCAGTAGAAATGATTGCAAGACTGTATATGCAGCACTGAAAAGCTGCACAATTAAAGACTTTTTCATTCATATGGCATAAAATTTCCTCTGATATATGGTTTTGATTGTTCTCAATATAATGGGGCCTGATTTTAATTGCGTTCTGGGCAATATCAAAATATGAATAAAGAATGAAAATAATAATATGACTTCTATCCTAATTTTCTTTCTGAATACTCACAGAAAGAAAGTCTCGTAGAGTACCTCTTATGTCAGACCTCTGCAACAGGCGTTGTATTATCATGGTCAGAAACATTTATTTCTGGTTTTGACTTTCCTATGTTTAAAATTTGGGAGAGAACATTTCTGTACTTCTTAAGGACATTAAGGATAAATGGATGTACATTCGTAAGATACGTGGACAGTCTGGGTCTATGTGGTTTCAGGGCAACTCTGATTAAGGTTGCTGTTGAGATTAGATTTGGAGGCTTCAGCAAACATTGAGCTGGGCTCTGCTTGGAACAAACACATATGCTTGCAGGTCTCTGTGCACAAGCCTATGCAGAACATATAACATTCTTATTTTCCTCCCTAAGCACTTTTAAAATTCCGTGTATTTAGGAAAGAACCTGAAAATGGTAATGCTACAATTCTCATGAAAAATAATTTCAGCAGTTCAGATTGTATGGAAACATGCAATAATCATGATAAAATTCTGAGAACTGGTTGCTCTGAAATCTAAGGCAAGCAGCTTGAGGAGAAGCAAAAGTTAGTATACTTTATAATGCAAGAAATTACATCTTCATGTGGTAAAAAAAATGCTGAAAATATTTTAATTATCTCTTCAAATAATTGTGACCTCTCTCTGCTTTTTTCTGGTAAAAACATTCTGAAACTGACCTTCTCAATTAATTCAATTTAGAGGAATTGCAGATTTCTAAAGAAGAACATTACTATGTTGAAAAAGTCCTTATCAGAACTTTTCAGCATGCACACCGCTTAGGGCACACTATTTGTCTGGAGATTACCATGTACTGTGGGGCTGTATTGGTGCACACACATTCAACTGCATGTAAATAAGTTTCCAAGTCTCTTAGTACATATGCATCCAATGTTACACCCAAAATATTGTTGTAAGCAAAAACATAATACCCCTTATATGTAGAGCCAATAATTTCTTGTCCTAATTGAAATCCTAATAATCTAATTAAAACACAACAAACGGCTATTGCTGATCTAGTTGAAATAATACTTGTAGTTCAAATTAATACAGAAAAACCTCCTTAATAATAGTAATTTAAAAACAGTTATGAAAGAAATCCTACCAATACATATGCCTTTTACAAAATCCCTCTGGATTCTTAGGCTGACAATATCAGTGCTGCTGAAGCATGGAGTTTTTGGGGAGCCACAGTGAGCTGTCAGCATCCCAAGTTATCTTTAAGGGCTATTGTTCATTATGCTGTGCCTACATGTATTTACAAAAGCTAAAAAGCTAAATATTTCAGGCCAAGGCAAGCTCAGGCAAATCCTTAAGCTGCTGTATGAGTACAAGGCCTTTATTAGTGTTGGCAAAGACCTTATTTCACGAGCTACACTAGTACACAGGAAACATATCACTTCTATCCCGCTGTGTCCAACAAGCTTTTTGGTATAATAACATTAATAATTTTTTCACCAAATGATTGCTCTAAGGAGTAACAATTATATCTACAAACGGATAACAGGCTGAAATTCCTTTAGAAATGTGCTTAAACATGTTAGTTAAAGGCTTGAAACTTCCTGAATTGTATCTCAAGAAGTAACTGAAACTGGGGAGTGAATGCTCTTTTAACCTGGAAACGATGCAGGCATCTAAATTCATGGCTTCCTGATATTCTCATTCTTTCTGACAGAGATTCCAGAAACATGTATCTGCGAGACTCAGCTCATACTTATTAAAGTATGTTAATGGCTGATGGAGAAATCAGACCATTAAATATGTTTTCCTATTTGGCACAAGAACAGGTGGTGTAAGTGTTTCTTCATGCCCCTTTGTACCTTGTTGCTTTCAAACAGTAGATTTATATATTACCACCTAGAAAAACAATTTAGCTTATGCCTCCTTGCATAAAGTGCTAAAACGAGAAGTAGCTATAAAAGCAAATCTTTGTTTAATGTAGGGCATATTGCAATTTAGAGGTTTTTATCTGTGACATAATCCATTTATTTTGTTAGAAAACTGTATACCAGGCATTCTGTACTGGGCAGTCTTTCATACTTGATTGTGATTACCTAACATCCTTTGCAAGATTCCCAGGTGAAGGCTGGAGATACATTAGGCAAGGCCCCAAAGGGAAATGGAGGAAGCTGGCATTGCATCTGCTTGGAGGAGGTATGGTTCTGTTTGTAACATCAGCGACTTCCTTTAATCATTTTCAATATTGAAAGTTCTAAAAACACAACAGATATTCTCCAAGATCAATACAAATCAGCTCAGTACTGATGAAAATGAACAATGACCTATATTATACTTTCTGAAAAAGAAGTCTATCACTTTATATGCATGCACTTACATATATTTTTTCAGGAGTTCTTTCTCACACTTTCTGGGCATTCAAAGTGCTATATCATTTTATTGTTAATCCTGAATCTTGTAGTTTTATGATTGTCTCAACTGATAAGAAAACTCAGCCAACAAATGTCTGCTGGAACCATCTTTAATTTAGTCATTTCTATTCCTAGAGTACCTGAGCTGATGAAGAGGATAAGAACAGGGCGGCTTTGTTATTTAAAAAAATAATCCAGGTTGTGAAGAAGTATTCCATGCTGATTATGTCATGAAGTTTCCAGCAAGATATCACAAGGCACTGAAGCACTGTTTACACTTAATGATATTAACACTTTCTTGAGTATTTTCTTTTCTGAGTCCTTTTAAGTTATTTGGGCTTATTTAGTTAAAAATTCCTGTAATCACTGTGGGTTGAAAAAAAAAGTTTTTTGGTATACCAAAAAAATAACAAAGAAGTTGATGTTGGTATGCCTAGAAGAAATCTTGGATGCTCCAAAAATCTCTTTTTGTGGATGACATCCTGTGATCTGAAGAGTTATGTTAGGGTTGAGAAGACTATTCCTTCGTGATCAATTATTTTCTGTGAACAAAATCGAACTATACATAATATAAATTTTCCCTCTGTCAGTGTGATCTTGTGATAGGCTGACTAGCTTTGACAGGTAGTTGCTACAGAATTCAAAAGCTGGACATCTGTCAAAATGCCAAGTTCATCAAAATTAGGAAGAGTTTTCTTCTATTAAGTGACACAATTTTGGGTTTTTCAATAATGGGATGGCCTACATGGCACCAGGCTTGCTGGCGTCAGATGGGATTCACCTTTCTCAAAGGGAGAAGAGGGTCTTTGCTCACGAGCTCGCGGGGCTCATTGGCAGAACTTTAAACTGGGCTTGAAGGAAGAGAGGGATAATGCCTTTCTATAATTTTATGATTAACTTCACAGAGACCAGGTTTCCACCACTAGTTATTACTTGTGATTATCCTCTTTTACTTACATTTTCAGAAAATCTAAGATTTTTAAGATGTACTTGAAGAGGTCCATTAGCAAAGACACACATTTTATTTGTCTGCTGTTTGCATTGTCTCAGAAAAATCAATGCTTTGCTCTAGTATGATAATTTTTTTAATTCTTTCTAACGTGATAGCATTTATGCAGAACTTGACGTGCCTCTTTGAAATGTCTTCCTAGAATATGTTATCGTTCCTAACGATATTATTCCTAATGAATAGGAATTCGTTCCTCCTCTAATATAATCAGGACTAAAAGCAATAAATACATAACATACCATAAACAACATACCATACGTAACTAAACATGCACAACAAAAAAAAAATAAAAGCCTGGAATTTTAAACCCTCAGGTAGGAGTCTCAGACATTTTTATATTGAACTTTCCTAAGAATGATATAAGAAACTAAGAAAAGCAAAGAATAGAAACTGGATTCTAAATGCAGAGAATCACTTGTTAAGCTGAACTGACACACTATTAAAGTTCGAATTGAGCTAGGGCAAGTACATTTCCTAGAATTCCATAAATAAATTGAATGTGAGGAATCACTGTATAATGAAAGTCATTTCATTAACAAGTCTTACTAGACAAATGGCACATCACCTAAAACTCATGGATTTTTACCTATGATTAGATAATAGATGTAATGAAAGGAACAAGTGAAAAACCAAACACATAGTGGAAATCAAGCCTCTACTGAGGAACTTTACATGAGAAAGAAATGAATAAGCTAATAGGGTTCTAGAACCTGCTTCTGAGATTAATAAGAATGACAAAAAGACGACTACATTTAATATGATTTCTAATATTATCATTTCTAGATGTAGGGACAGTGTGAGATAGACTGATCTTAAATAAACATCCTCCTAATTTCATGCAATACGGCCTTTTTGCCATATATCACATAATTGAATTGCAGTTTAAAGTCTTCCCATATGTATACACATATGTATATGTCAATGTGCAGTGGATGTTGACTCCATCAGGAACTGTTGTGAGTAGGTGAAAAGTTTCCATTAAGTTTTAATGGAAACTAAAAGTAGCATTCTCTGTCTGTCAGTGTTGGAGTATAGGAGCGTTCACTACCCGTGCTTATACTATCTGTTAATAATCTCAGACCTTTAGAAGAAAGCAGTGCAAAACCACATCTGAATAGCGTCCACATGGTGTAAAACATTATATTCTACTTAGAATGTGTATCTGCTAGTAATGGCACACACATAACTGAGAAAAGGAATAGACTAGATAACACCTTGAACTTCCTTCTGGACATGCTTTATTATGAACTGAATGCAAATTCAGATTTAGCTAAGATATGAGAAGAATCATTGTTTTTGTATGGCCACTAATAGATTTGATTTAGTTTCAAACTTATGATCAGTGATGCCTGACCGCTACAGCAAAATCTTAGCCCTATTGGTGAAAGATTTTTTTTCTGGTGTACTTGAAATTTTTGGATCATTGTTTCTGATACAATGAAGTAACTTTTGTTGATGTTTTATGTTATGAGTGTCCAGGTGACTGTGAAGTAATCAGTAAGAAACTATGAACTGTTCTCTGATGCAAGGAACCTATCAAAAAAGAAAATTCTAAGGTAAAAGGTTTGGTGTTTTAATGAGATCACGCGTGTTATTAAAGATCTAATTTGGTGCAAAATTAAAGCAAATTTAAAGTTCCAGAGATATTTGCAGAGTAGATCCTTCTCTTGCCCTTGATTCATTATGTTCTTTTGACTTTGCTCAAGAGAAAGAGCCGGCACTATCCTACTGCAGCCAATCATAAAATTTTATTAAATACCCATAATAATGTACAGTATCTAATGACATTATGGATCATTTTTTGTTCATAAGTATGAGCACATGCTTTCAAATTATCTGTTCTAGGATCTGGGTTTTTCGTGATGACAAATACACTGTTTAAAATTTTAACTAGTGGCATTTGTTAAAAAAAAAGAGGAAACATTTTATAGGAAGGAAAAAGCAAGAAGTTCTGCCTCTTGTAGGAGTATAAACAACTGCTGTTCTAGGCAATACTGAGTAGCAGCAATGACAACGTGATTCATGCCTAGTAAGTGTTGGACAGTGTGAAGTCCCATTATTGAAGAATGAGTTGATGGGTAAAGCAGAACAACATAATATGCTCCTGAGCCTATTTTCTCCTCCTGTTTCTGTCAGTGACATTTTCTCTAACCCTGGCCAAACTGCTCAACCATTTTGTCTTAGCCTTTTTTTTTTTCTTTTTCCTTTTTTTTTTTCTTTTTGTGAAGTGGGTGCTGTTGTATCTCCTTGCCTGAGACAGTAAGAAGCAATTTATAGACACATTTAAGACTGTAGTGTACTTTTGGTTTTATCTTTCTCGACCCAAAGAAATGAGTATGTCTTGATCAGGGTTCCAGTTGAGGTCCGTAGCAGCAATTTTAGGATAGTGATGTATATGGCTGGGATTTGAAATGTTTAATTGATGTCTGCAAAGGATTTTGGGATCTCTGGAAGAAAGACCAATGACACTGTTTTCTGTCAGCAGCTCACCTTGTGCTACAGGAAACACAAAACAAAGCTGTCAGTACATAATGCTATGTTGATAACCCAGCTATAAGCACCTCTGAAATGGATATAACAATGTCAAAGCTTTATAACTCGCTTTGTACTAACACAGATTAAACCTCAGCATACACCAATGCATATGCTTCCTCATTGCTCACCTTTGACCTACATAAACATTTAAACTTCTAGTTTTGGAGAGTCTTTTGCTTTTATGTAAGATTTGTGGGGGGTATTATTAGCTTGTTAAAAGGGAACTGATCTAGTTATGAAACTTTTGATGCAAAACTAGGACAAAGTGAATGCAAACAAGGATATTTTCACTATATTGAATGCATTGCCAAATATACATATTGTAATAAGGTCTACCTTGCATTATAGAAATACATGTAGAAGATATGTGGGAGACAACAAGTTGCTCACCTAGCACTAGTGCTACAAAAGACAGTACATATCATTTAAAAAGATAGGAACTATATGACAAAAATCTAATTTACACTGAAGAGAACAGCATTGGTTTGTTCAATTGGGCAAATCAGCAAAAGGGTGTATTAATCACTGAAGTGAAATATCAAATATGTTATGGATTATTTTCTTTTGCTATACATGTGCACAACATAGGTTTACTAGCAGAGATTTCTAGTGTCCTTGCCTTTAATCTCCACAGTCATCTTCATCCCCTAAAACAATAACTTGAGCTGCAACAATATTAGTCTGTAATCAGGTTTTCTGATCTTATTTGTCCCTAGGAAGCATGAGCTGTATTTCAGCTATTCTGTTACCAACAACGTAGCTGGAAAATGCCAGAATCAAGGAACTGTAGTTGACTTTGAAGCCTGCTCCTCATATCACAGCTAGTCTTATGGACTTGAAACGATCTACTCTTTTCCCTCTTTTTAC
This sequence comes from Pluvialis apricaria, assembly GCA_017639485.1. Classification (NCBI taxonomy): domain Eukaryota; kingdom Metazoa; phylum Chordata; class Aves; order Charadriiformes; family Charadriidae; genus Pluvialis; species Pluvialis apricaria. Next base: position 23,317,267 of record CM030012.1, on the reverse strand, counting down.
TTGTTTGATGCTGAGTATTTTCACTCAGCATTGGAAATAGCTCTGACAGAATCAGATTAACATGCAGGTAAAAAAACCCCAAAACTTACTAGTCTAAATACTTTTGCATAGACAGGAATTTTTAGAGGGAACAAAAATAACGTTCTTAATCTCAGTCATTTCAGTACAACTGCCAGGCAATGGATTCTTAAGTCGTTTCTGAAGCAAATCCGTGTAACCAACAGATCTTACATGTTTTCCCTTTTCCTCCTCGTCTCTGTTACCATGCTTCTAACTTCTGTCAAATTTTATTGTGACTTTCTTGGGACAAGGGCTACCTCATACAATGGTTAGAATTACTGAAGTACACAACAGATTACTTAACAAAAGTGTCCCTGACTGGTGCTTTTGTAACACAAATAATTATTAAGAGTAACCAGTTGGCTCCATAATAGCATCTATCTCTTAAATAGCATGTAGCGGCTTTTGACTTTTTAAAATTGCTACTTCGTCATAATAAGAATGCAAACCAGAATGTAATTCAAAATGGATGGGAATGTTGAGGGGGTTAAAAAGGATGTGCTCCCATTCAGCTGTCATCAGGTGTTAGAGGAGAAAGAGAGAACAATCTTTGCAAACACAGCTAGTAATGTAGATAAATAATGGATGCAGCTAGTGGCCTGAATGCATTTAGAGAATCCCAGCTGTTCCACTCAGTGTTTAATAGGCTGGAGGTGCAATTTCTTGCTACATAAATATTCAATATATTCCTACAGACTTGCCACATAGGTGTAAACAACAATCAGCATAAAGAGGGACATAAATGTTTATTATAGGCTTCATTTTTAGCTAACAGATGCTCAGTGAAAAGGCTGAAAGTTAAGGTAAAAAAGATGACTTGGGAAAACTTATCAATCACAAAAAATGCTATAAAAGCAGCTTCATATGTACAAGGATTTTATCTGCAGGAGATTTGTTCCAGTTATTGCAAGAAAGAGCCAGTTAGTAGTATACTTACATCAATGCAAATGTCTTGTGGTGGATAGACAAAGCTGAAGTTTGGGATGATATGACTGATTCTCTATACTTAGCTTTTTTTCTGGAATTTTCCAAAACTCTCCCTTAGTATGCAGCTTCACAAGAAACTTTGCTGTTTAGGAAGTAACAAGGATATTCAGCTATTTAGGAAGTAACAAGGACATTTTCAGAAACCATAAATTTAGTGCATAACGTCAATTTTGCCTTAAGAAAGACATGTTCAAGAAATGGTGAAGTGAGAATTCACTTATGTTCCTGTTCAGTGGTTCCCAGTCCAGTTCAAGCAGGGCAAAAATGAACTACAGCTTAGGTGCATGTTCTCTTCTTTGCTACTTGCATACTAAGGACAACCTTTATTAATTTTATCAGAAGTAGAGCTAGGCAAGTGTAGCCTATGGTAACTAAAGTGTTTTATTTGTCTTTCTGTGTCTTCATCTATAACCAAAATCTCTTAAACTGTCCAGAGGCACAGGTCAGCTACCTGCCTTCTGCTGCAAGCACATACTCTGTAACTTTGCTACTCAAACTCACGTTACCTAGTATGACCATTGGTGTATGAGATCACTACCTTATCTTGATGATTCAGCAGATTGAGAGTTGGTGTTAGGGCAATATTCTCCCTTCTAGGAGGAACTTATTATCTAGAAAAGTATATAAAATCTTGATATTCATATTTTGAAAATAAATAAATGACATCCACACGAGAGAGCAAATTATCAAAATGCCAATTTCTGTTAACCACCCCTTAGCTCAATTTGAACTTGATCTCCTGGAGCTTAACAGTCTTTTCCTATTAAGATTTATAAACCTGTTGTCTGACCACCGGTCAGTCTTTTTTTGCAAATAAACTGCTTAATCAATCTGTAATTCCTCACTTCTACATGGAGAACTAGGGATTGTAAGGAGCAGAGGTGATGAATGAGACTGAAAAAACTGATTGATTTTATGGCTGAGCTGTATAAAATTAGTATTCATTTGATTGTTTTTGTTGCCACAAACATTAGTATTATTTCATCAGTAGAAACACTGACATAATTTCAGGTAGGATATTTCTGTACTTGTGGTGTTTTTGCATGCAGTGTGTGAGCTTTTACCTGTATATTTTTCCCCCTGTGGGTGTTACTTAATAAAGTGTGTGTGTGTATGTAAAGAAACCAACAAAGCTTAAAACCTACCAAACACACTGAGTTTGTTTAGCAAGGGTATTGTTGATAAACCATGCAGAATATAGTAGTATTGCAAAAGCTGTTGATTTCTCTTGACAGTAAGCTCTGCATTTGTTGGAATGTACTTTTAAGACCAAGTCCTAAAATAAAGGTAATGATGCCCAATTAAAAGACTAGGCCTGCCATACACATGGGGTCTTTTTTCATATTTTAATAAATTAAACAAAGGAGAAGAAAACAAAACAAAACAAAACAAAACACCTTCACTCTTTTCTCTCATTTACTGCTTGTTCTTCCGTAGCATTTTTAGTCCAATTTAATTTTTTTCCCACATTAGGTATTGACATTTTGCTACTCCAGTGTGTAGCATTAACATGTGTAGCATTAACCATGCCCACTAGTGAAAGTTCCTTTTGCCTCATCCGAGAGAGAGCAGACATATGTGAATGCTTCTAAATTATCTGATGAGTACAAGATTATTATTATGTCTGCGCGCTTTCTAGTGGTTTGGTACACAGCAATGGCAGCAGCAAGACACTGTTAGGAGCAGTAGGGACAGACTGTTCTCCCACCAGCAGCAAGAGCAGTGACAATGTTTGGGTTTTATGTATGTACATTGTCCCTATCCAGTTTAGGACCCAGATTTTATGCTGATGATCTGCACTGCTTTCTTATTTCCACAATTTTATACACGTTCTCTCCTGCCTTACTCTTCTATGATGTAAAGCTAAATCAGGGCACCAGGACATTCCTCCTGCATTTTTTCAATCAACACAAGACTTCAATCCTGTTGCCCAAATCTGTCTCGCTTTCTTGCTATATCTAAAATCTTTTTTCAGGGACATTCCAGTCTTTCACAGAGGATGGTATAAAAAATTCTATACATACATTGCTGAAAATGACGGAATTTTGGATCGAAGGCTATAAATGAATTTCAGTCAATTTATACTGAGGGAGATTCTGAATTCTTAACAATTATTGTCAAGAAACAAGGTTGCAATATGGCAGCCATTAAGTGTGTCACAGCAAGAGCAGGCCATGATCTTAGGTCTTTCAACATGGAAGATGTAATAGCTTTTGTTACATCATCTCATGGAGATAATATCTTAAATGAAGTTTTTCTTAGAATATATGGTTCTGATAATGTTTCTTAGGATAGCCCTTAAAAATTAAAGATCAGTCCAAGATAATACAGCTATGATTCAAATATGAACTACCCTAGAGGTTCCAAATTTGGAAGAGTTCACATTATGCCTCTGGTTGAACTTCTTACAGAGTTTCTGGTAAACCAAGGAGCCTGGTCTGGGTTTGAGTGTCCATGAGGTCAGCCTGTACAGCGCTGGGGTTTATTTTGGAGCCAGGTCTATTCAAAATCCAAATAGCTTGAAGGCATACTTTTAATTTATACTGAAAGGTTTGAGTTTTTGTTGTTGTTCTGGCTTTTTTTTTTGGTGGTGGTGGTGGTGGTACTGTAGCATCTTTAGAATTCTGTAGAATATAGAAGGTTTCTGAGAAGGAATAGTTACCTATTTTTTTTGAAGTCAAAACACATTTGTACTTACTTTACTCTAAGATTAGAGAAAAATTCTCTGCCCATCTCCCAAACCAAAGAGACTAATATTGTATGGGTGATTCACAAGTTTCTTCTCTACTATGATGTAATTTCTAATAACACATGCACATCTTGTTTAAATTGCATGGAATAGATTAGTCCATTCAGTTGAGATTTTGTGAGATGAATAAATTCCCGTATATCAAGCATGAGATCAGCTTCAATGCAGAGAGGTAATACAGCCAGTAATAATTGTTTAGTTGGTGTAGTATTATGCAGTGTACATAGCTGTAATAAATCATACACATTATCATTATCCCCTCATGTCATCTTCAGCCGAAGTTAATACCTAATCAATTATACCAGACATCAGTATCTTCCTTCAATTCTCTGTGAAAACAGAAAAAATAATTCTGAGGAACCCAGAGCACCCTGATACAAATGTTCATTATTTGAGCTGGGAAATGTATTGATGTTCCTACATTTTTGTGTGGTTTTACACTTAGCATTTGTAGCAGGCATTTCCTGATCAATATATATAAACTCTCAGGTTTTCACAGCTAACTTTTTTGTTTTGTTTTGTTTTGTTTTCCAGTTGACTTAATGGTAACTGTTCATTCTGTACAACATTGTCAATCTGAGATAAGATGCATAAAAGCTAATGGATTTTAAAAGCATTAAGAGTGAACACGGTCGAATAACAGCCAAGCAATTTAGTGTTGAGTGGATACTTAATTTCATTGCAAAGTGAGGGGTGCTACACTCAATGCCACTGAGAGATCTCACTGTCAACATTAGATGAATGGGCAAGCTGAACATGAATGAATCAGTAATTTTTCATGGACGGAAACTCTCTGTCTGTATTACAAATATTCTGATTATTATATTCTTTCTCCATTGTTATTTAAAATTCAGCTACAGTTAATTAATAAGAATTTGTTATATATATAACGTTTTTACATGAGGAATTTCAGAGTAATTTGAAAAAAGTCATGTGATTTTGTGATTCTAAATATGTAATGAATGAGAAGAGAAGAGTACAAATCCTTCACACAGCCACAAACAATCTGACCAGGAACAGTTATAATTTAGCTTGTAGTATGACATATATAAGACAGTAATGGCAGTGTTTCTATTCTCAAGAGAAGCCATGACTGATTTTAGGTGAAGTTACCTCTCACCTTGCATTCCATAAAGTTGCTTTTTTCAACTTATAAAAATAAAACAAAGCAAACAATAAATAAATAAAAAAATTAAAATGTGGTAGAAAATCAAGTCACAAGCTATTAATACTGACTGCTTTTTCAGGTCCTGATACAAATACCAAGACTGGCTGTAAATATTCTGACAATGTTTCTTTGCAGAGGTCACACAGTGAATTAATTAGTGAGAATTTATTCTAGTGCTGTTGCCCACAAGTGTACCCTACAGGCAGGGCTATGCCACTTCTGTGACAACCAGTTTGGGACCAGGAACCATGGAGCAGCCATTAGTTCCTCTCATAGCCCCATATGCAGTCTCTCCACCTGGGGACTCCTGGGCTTAGGCCTAAGCAGGCAGGAGAAGGTGATAGAAGTGGAACCATCTGCACAGCTCAGGAACCAGGAGGAAGTTCTGAGGTGGCCACTTCCCTCTGCTACCCTTTGTCCTCAGTCTTGCATGGACAAGTCTCCACTCCCATGCTGAGCTGGAGAAGCAGTGATAAGGAGATCACAGAGAAGGGCAGGATGGTTGACTGAACACAGGGCTGCAGAGCACAGCAGTGTGCTGGTGACAAATGCTTTGGCACTAGGTGTCGCAGTGCAGACTCTCCAGACCACACACACAGCCTTAGTCATCTCGGCCAATGCGGACCAAGAGGCAGATGAGCCATTTTTTCCTTGTTTTGTATGCCTCTGAATGATCAAACACTAGATAAAGGTAGAATAACTTATTCTGTGTTTGAAAATGCTTTCATGATAACTCCAAGTCATAGTTTTCCCTTTGTATCTGTGGAACATCTCCTCCATCCAACAAAGAAAACTTATTCCAAGAGCAGTTGGCTTAAAAATAGTGACATGACTGAGTGTTTGCAGTTCTTTTACTCTCTGTGCATTTGGTTGTCATTAGCCTCATTTGTGTCCGATTTCCTGAGGAACAACCTGGGAACCAGTGATGCTCAGGAACGAACAAGCTGTGTGAAAGGGCTTTTGTGTTTTGACCTGAAAAAATGAATGGAATGTCCAGGACTGAGGGGAGATGAAGATTATATGTTCCTAAATTGTTTTATGTTGAAACCTCAAAAGAATATCTCTAGAAATGTCAGGCCCCACTTAAACCCTAACTCTATATCTGCTTTTGTCTTTCCCCAGATACAATCCTGTTTACAACCCAATGTAAATATGATAAAAAACAGTGATGTCTTTCTCTAGACCTTTAGCCCATGAGCTGGATCCAGACCCCCTACTCAATCTACCGCCAATTTATTTTCAACAACAGAAATATAAGAATTTTTTTGCTATGATCCTCTCTTTCTGCACTATCAGAAAACTGTTAAAGATCAGGGTTTATTTTTTTCTTCTACTGGCACATGGGTAAAACAGAATGCATAAGTATATGCATCATAGAATCATAGAATCATAGAATAAGTGAGGTTGGAAGGGACCATTAAGATCATCAAGTCCAACCGTTAACCTACCCTGATTTAAAAACACCCACTTCTAAACCATGTCCCTAAGCACCTCATCTACCCTTTTCTTAAACACCTCCAGGGATGGTGAATCCACCACCTCTCTGGGCAGCCCATTCCAATGTTTAATAACCCTTTGAGTGAAAAAATGCTTCCTAATATCCAATCTAAACCTGCCCTGACATAACTTGAACCCGTTTCCTCTTGTCCTATCACTTGCCACGTAGGAGAAGAGGTCAGCCCCCATCTCTCTAAAACCTCCCTTCAGGTAGTTGTAGAGGGTGATAAGGTCACCCCTCAGCCTCCTCTTCTCCAGGCTAAACAACCCCAGCTCCCTCAGTCGTTCCTCATAAGGCTTGTCCTCCAGACCCCTCACCAGCCTGGTAGCCCTTCTCTGGACACGCTCCAGCACCTCAATGTCCTTCTTGTAGTGAGGGGCCCAAAACTGAACACAGTACTCGAGGTGAGGCCTCACCAGTGCCGAGTACAGGGGGATGATTACTTCCCTACTCCGGCTCACTACACTATTCCTGATGCAGGCCAGGATGTTGTTGGCCCTCTTGGCTGCCTGGGCACACTGCTGGCTCATACTCAGCCGGCTGTCCACCAACACCCCCAGATCCTTCTCTGCCAGGCAGCTTTCGAGCCACTCCGCCCCCAGTCTGTAGCACTGCATGGGGTTGTTGTGACCCAAGTGCAGGACCCGACACTTGGCCTTGTTGAACCTCATACCATTGGCCTCAGCCCATCTGTCCAGCCTGTCCAGATCTCTCTGCAGAGCCAATCTACCCTCAAGCAGATCAACACGCCCCCCCAGTTTAGTGTCGTCTGCGAACTTACTGAGGGTGCACTCGATCCCCTCATCCAGATCATTAATAAAGATATTAAAGAGAACCGGTCCCAGCACCGATCCCTGGGGGACACCACTTGTCACTGGACACCAACTGGATTTAACTCCATTTATCACCACTCTCTGGGTACGGCCATCCAACCAGTTTTTTACCCAGCGAAGGGTACACCTGTCCAGGCCACGAGCAGCCAGTTTCTCCAGTAGAATGCTATGGGAAACGGTGTCAAAAGCCTTGCAAAAGTCCAGGTAGACAACATCCACAGCTTTTCCTTCATCCACTAAGCGGGTCACCTCATCATAGAAGGAGATCAGGTTTGACAGGCATGACCTGCCTTTCACAAACCCATGCTGACTGGGCCTGATCACCTTGTTCTCCTGCATGTGCCGTGTGATGGCACTGAGGATGATCTGTTCCATGACCTTCCCAGGCACCGATGTCAGACTGACTGGCCTATAGTTCCCCGGATCCTCCTTCCGGCCCTTCTTATGGATGGGTGTCACATTTGCCAACCTCCAGTCAGCTGGGACCTCCCCGGTTATCCAGGACTGTTCATAAATGATGCAGAGTGGCCTGGTGAGCACTTCCGCCAGCTCCTTCAGTACCCTTGGATGGATCCCATCCGGCCCCATAGATTTGTGCACCTCCAGGTGCTGAAGCAGGTCCCTCACCATTTCCCTTTGGATTACAGGGGCTTCATTCTGCTCCCCATCCCTGTATTCTAGCTCAGGGGTTAGGGAACTCAAGGAACAACTGGTCCTACTGCTGAAGACTGAGGCAAAGACGGCATTAAGTACCTCAGCCTTATCCTCGTCCTTAGTCAATACGTTACCAGCCTGGTCTACTAGAGGACAGAGATTATCCTTAGTCCTCTTTTTATTGCCAATATATTTATAGAAACTTTTTTTGTTGTCCTTGACAACAGAAGCCAGGTTTAGTTCTAGCTGGGCTTTGGCCTTCCTAATTTTTTCCCTACATAGCTTCACTACCTCTTTGTAGTCCTCCTGAGCGGCCTGCCCTTCTTTCCAAAGGCCATATATCCTCTTTTTTTCCCTAAGCTGCAACACTAACTCCCTGCTTAGCCAGGCCGGTCTTTTTCCCCGACGGCTTGTCTTCCGGCACATGGGGACAGCCTGCTCCTGCGCCTTTAGGACTTCCTTCTTGAAAAACATCCAGGCTTCCTGGGCTCCTTTGCCCTGGAGGACCGCCTCCCAGGGGACTTTTTCAACCAGGCTCCTGAAGAGCCCAAAGTCCACCCTCCGGAAGTCCAAGGTGGCAGTTCTGCTGACCCCCTTCCTTGCTTCTCCCAGAATTGAGAACTCTATCATTTCGTGGTCACTGTTGCCAAGACGGCCTCCGACCATCACATCCCCCACAAGACCTTCCCTGTTGACAAACAACAGATCCAGCAGGGCACTTTCCCTAGTTGGCTCTTTCACTAACTGTGTTAAGAAGTTATCCCCAGTACCTTCCAGGAACTTTCTAGACTGTTCCCTCCCTGCTGTATTGTATTCCCAGCAGATGTCTGGCAAATTGAAGTCACCCACGAGGACTAGAGCTCGCGACCTTGAGACTTCTCCCAGCCGTTTATAGAATATTTCATCTGTCTCCTCATCCTGGTTGGGCGGTCTATAACAGACTCCTACTACAATATCTGCCTTGTTAGCCCTCCCCCTGATCTTTACCCATAAACACTCAATCCCATTATCACCATCTTCTAATTCAAAGCATTCATAACACTCCCTGATATAGAGGGCCACACCCCCGCCTCTTCTTGCTCGCCTATCCTTCCTGAAGAGTCTATAGCCATCCATGGCAACATTATAGTCATGAGAGTCATCCCACCATGTTTCTGTGATGGCAACTACATCATAATTACCCTGGTGCACGATGGCTTCCAGCTCCTCTTGTTTGTTGCCCATGCTACGTGCATTAGTGTATAAGCACTTCAGGTGGGCTATAGGTCCTTTCTCCTTTTTACTGGAGGGAGCTAAAGTTCTGCTATCCCCAGACATCTTCCTAAGGAGCCCGGTTACACCCCCTGTCTTTTCCAAGTCTAGTGCCAGCCCACCAATTTCAGGATTTTTGCTAGCAACCTTGGATCTATCCCCATCCCCCTTCGAACCTAGTTTAAAGCCCTGTCAATGAGCCCCGCCAACTGCTGCCCTAAAACCCTTTTCCCCCTCTGAGACAGGCTTTTGGTGTCTGTTGCCAGCAGGCCTGGTGTCCTGAAAAGCAGCCCATGGTCATAGAACCCATAATCTTGCCGACGACACCAGTCTCTGAGCCAGGCATTGATTAGCTGGCATTTCCTGTTAATCTTCGCATCCATCTTTGCAATTGTTGGGATAGAAGCAAACACTATTTGCGCTCCTGATCCCCTGACCAGCCGTCCCAGGGCCCTGAAGTCTCTCTTTATCGCCCTCAGACTCCTTACTGGCATTTCATCATTACCCAACTGAAAAACCAATAAGGGGTAGTAGTCGGTAGGCCTAACTAGGGTAGGGAGTTTCCTCTGGACATCCTTAACCTTGGCTGCAGGGAGACAGCAGACCTCCCTACAGATTGGGTCCGGTCTACATATGGGACCTTCCACTCCCTTCAGAATCGAGTCCCCTACTACAAGGACCCGTCTTTTTTTCCTAAATGATGATGTTGTTACACGAGGTGTAACCTGTCTTGGCTTCAGTGGCAATTCAGAGTTTGGCAAGGCACTGTTATTGTCATCCTCCACTTCCCTTTCCAGAACATCATATCTGTTCTGTAACAGCACCTGGGATAGTGTGGGGGTTTCCTGGGAGGCACGCCTGCCACGTCGGGTGGGGACTTGTTGCCACTGGCCCCCGTCTTCTGAATCTTCACGTTCAGATTCAACGCTAGAGGGTGTTGGGCTCATTGTATGTGGAGCTCGATCTTTCTGGGGGGCTTCTCTCAGGGAAGACAGAGCATGACTCCAGCTATCTATCTCCTGTTCACTTTCCCTTATACTTCTTAAGCAGCTTACCTCCTCGCGGAGCTCCATCACTAGCTGAAGGAGTTCCTCTACTTGGGCACACCGCCCACAGGCCTGCTCACCGTTACTATTCAACACCGGCGCAAAAGCAGGGCACTCCCTGCAGCCCGACACCTGGGTGGCAGCATGTTGCCATGCTAGCTCTGTCTGGGTGGCCACTTCGGAGCTGCTCGGTGCAGAGCTCAGGGAGGCCATGGTCTTCTGCCGAGTTCTTACCATGATGTTCTGGCCGGGTCAAGAGTTTTTTAGTAAATTACCTTTTGAAGAGCTGCTCCCTGTTCACCCCTCTCACTGCAGTGACGCCCTGGGTGACGCCCACCAGTTGCCCTCGTACTGGGTGCGCAACGGCTAGCCGCTGCGCTCCTGGGCAGTCCGTTTAGAACTGCCGCGTGTGACGCTGGCTCCGCCCCTGCCGCGTCAGCAGCCCGCCCCCGAGCTGCCGGTTCCGGCACAAGCACAAGCACACGCCAGCCGCTTTCCCCGGCTACAAGAGCCCTCAAAAGAGCCCTTTGCCGGCCCGATCCGCCGAGATCCCCTTCCCCAGTTAGGCCTTACCTTCACTGGAGCTGGCATAGTTCATTCCATATTTCAAGCCAAGCAGAATTTACTACATTATAATTTTCCAATCACCCTCCTATTACTCCGAAAGACTAAATACCCTCTTTAATATTCCTCAGTTATCCCTGGCCCCAGAAGTGAACATGCCAATGTATTACTGACACAGCACCTGCCCTATTTTCCTTTACCCAGTTTTTGCTGTGCCTGTGGTAGATGCACTCTGTGATATAAGTTGACAGCAATGCCCAAAGCAACCTTACTACCCATTACAATAACTTCTAAAACATGCCATAATCAGGCATAGAAAGTATATTCTGTGGCACTCAATAGATCCACTAAGGCTTAAGTGCTTCTGCTGCTAAGTGTAGCCTTTCTGAAGTGGAAAAGAAAATATTCCTTTGCAACTGAAAAGCCACTGTAAACATTCTGGTGGTTAGAGCTGATGTGTAGTTTTCTTTCCACACTTAAAACTGCAATTAAATGCTTCTTTGAAACTCTTCAAATTCATATAAAGGATAAGTGTGGTATATTTTGGATTCAGTGATTTAAATATAATGGCAAAGACACAGGTTAAATAGAATTCCTAATTAAATATTACCTGATTACATACAGGAAAGCTAGTAGGATAACAGTCTGTTTTGAGCTTTGTCCATAATATGTTGTCAGAAGAGTGGTTCTGACAACTTTATGTGGTCATGGTAGGAATGAAACTATTTTTTGGTCAAAATGTTTACTGGCCATTGCTGGTTTTATCAATGCCCTTGCAATACGGAAATATGTATCAAAAAGTTTAGGAGAACACTTTATTCTCTAGAATCAACAATAGGTGAATGGTTTGTCTTGAGTGTGTGCTGATTAGCCTCTCAAGTTACATTTTGTTTCCCCTATCACTTTTTTCCTTATTTTGACCAGATTCCTCCTTTCTTCCTAGCCAGAATCAGAATCTACTGCCAAAAGCTACCCAACTACTGTCAACAGCAGCGTCTGTGTTATACTTTCCACTCTTCTGCCTTTTTGTTGCTGATGTCTCTCCTGTGTTGGATCTAGTTTCATTGCTCAGGCTGGATGAATCAATTGATCTTTCCAGTCTAATGGCAAGATAATCTTTTTGGATGTTGGGAATTATATTTTCTATTACGTCAGGAAGTTGAGATGACTCACCCTGCAGCCAGGTAGCTGTGAGGGGAGGCAGAGGGCAACAGAACAGCCAGCATCTTTGGCCATAAGTCCTATTTAGAACAAATCATGTATATTTACACATATTGTGGTTATTCACTTAAATATGTGGATTATTTACACAAATAAAAGGTTGATATACCTCCACTGTCACTGGGAAGAACTGAACTCAGGAACTTTGGGCTATTTTATCTTTGGAAGCTAGATAATAAATATAGAGCATGAAATATGCATATACAGCCTGTCAGTGTTATGATCTATTCTTGGGTTTGTGTGTTTCTCTTGCAGGGACAATAATCACGCTCAACAAATTATAACTTATGCTGTTTGCCATATTTGAAAACTGAATCCCCTGTCTCTTTAAGTTTGGGGGGGAGGCATGTGTTTGTTTGTTTATTTGTTTTTAAGCTAAATATAAATGTTGATTTAAATTATTGGTGAGAGACAGTATTTTCATGCGTGCTAAACTCTGTTGACTTAATTGGCAGCATACTGCTTAACTCTCAGAGAGGTGTCTGGGCTAACATCTTCCTAACAAACAGACTGATTATGAAAAACACATAGATCAGCACACAGAAAATGTAAGAAATTTTGAACCAAGAAAAGAATAATCTGGTAGAACACTCATTCACAAATATTCAATTGTTGATCTCAACCAATATCTCTAAAATGAGCCTATAGTGATTTGATTTTTTTTTTGTTTATCCAATTTGATGTCAGGTAAAATCTGAATGCATTTGATTTCTAGTCCTTAGGTCATTTACTTAGGGCCAGAATGTTTCATAATTCACAACTGCTACTGTTATATTTGCTCATTTACAAGGTAGATCTCTCTGGCTTTCACAACTAAAGCTCTAGATAATCAGTTGTCAACATTATCAGATTTTTTTTTTAAAGTGCATTTGACTTTAATGTTCCTTTAATGTTCCTGAAATCATAGCTGACTGAAAGCGGAGATATCGGTGATATTTTCACATATATTGTGCTTACTGGCAAGCTACCTTTTAAATTAAAAGAAAAGGTACAGATTCAACATTTGTACTACAGACATAGATACTTTAAATATTTGTGAGATAAATCTGTAATAAAAATTTTCATTCATTGACAAATAAAAACCATCATTACCAACCTTTCTTGATCAAATGAAAACTATGCACAAAGCAATACAATATGTTTATAAACCTTGACAACAAATTCTGTAAGGTTTAGCTGTGACACTGTGAGAAATGGGGATGCATTTCCTTTTAAAGACTTTTAAGAATAGAAATAGCTGCTGTCATTTCTTTTCTCAATGACAGCTTGTCGTATCATTCAGAGTTTACCTTCCTGGACAAGATACTACGTTGATGTTTACACATTAAACAGTACCTATCATACTGCTTAACTTCTAATGCTGCTTCACAATATATGAAAGATCATTCTAAAACCTAATTTTTCTTCTGTGAAAACTAATTTTAGTATTATCATTAAAAAATGTTTCTTTAGTCTCATTATAACAAAGTTAGTATCTATAAATCCGTGTAAACATTTAGTAATAATTTAGGGAACAAAGCCATGTAGAAATCTAGGCTCCAGACAAGAAATATTTAACACTTCAGTCTCATTGATTTCAGCTGATGTGTGAAACCTTTCTATCTTCATGGATCTAAATGGCAGTATTTTCTTCTACCTATAATAAACTTAGGTTTCCATTTAGGACTGAGCAACTTTCATCCTCAACAGAACAAAATAAGGGCCTGACAGAGTCACCATCAGTATTTCTTAGCAAATGTTAGCTGTGTTGGTCCCAGTTTATTGATTTGATTGAAAGATGTTTGTTCAGCTTCTTGCCATTGATAACACCAATTGGCAGATCAAGACAAGGTATTAAATTATTTAGATTTTTTTCTTTCTCTTAAGGCTCACTGGGATCATTGCACAATACCTATTTGCAGATGGAATCTCAGAGGATGGAGGGTCAGCTGTGTAATAATTATTTCATTGTAGAAAGGATGTAAGTAACACTGAATAACGTCTTACTCCGCATCATTCAATAAGCAATGTTCCTAAAAACTCCTGAACATGTAAGTTTTATGTTATTACTGGTTGTAAATTTGGTTGTGGGTTTCCTCCTGCTTTTTATCCAAAAGCCGTAATTAATGGGGGACTTGGAGCTTTTTTTATTCTTCCAACATAAAGGATGTTAATCTTCCAAAAACATAGTACTTCAGATATGGTGGCAATTCCAGACAAAAGATACAATCACATTATTGTAACTAATAAGGCAGAAACCATTTGCAACCAAGGTTTGTGGAGAAGTCTATTTGCATATCCCTCAATATGAAAGCTGACTAGACCTTTTTTCAACAAAATGAATTGCCTGTTAGCTTCGTTCTACAACAGAAATGGCTCATAGGAACAAATGGTCTGTTAGGAAGCAATTGCCATATGGCAATCTGCTAGGCAGGACTTTAATGGAAGTTTTCTGAAAAGCTTTCTCCCACTAGGAGATTTCAACTAGTTTTCAAGATGTCACACTACATGATGGAGGAAACTGAGTGTGTAGTGCTCTGGCTGATTCTCACCTGTGACATGGAGCTAGAAGAGCAATTTATAGGTATCTGCTAGTGTGAGAACAACGAAACTCTAAAACTGCCCACCTGCACAAGGAGGTTTCCTTTCTGACATTGTGCCTGATTGTGATTCATTTATTAGGCAATGTTTTCTGCAGCATCAACTTTTTTTTTATTAAAGCTTTGGTTACAAAGATGAGCTTTTGATTGAAAGACAGTAAATGGCCACAAAAACTGTCTCTAAAAATTATCTAAGTTAGGAAATAAAAAATTACTTTTGTCCATATAAAATGCATTTAGTCTGAATACACTGACACTTGGAGAAAATGCGGGTTTGCATTTTTCATTTTGATTCCAACTTGTTGCTTTCACTCTTAAATAAAATCTGCGGTGGAGGCTAGTTATCTTGTTAGTACTTAGGGTATCGCTTCCCAGTATTAAAAAGAGTTGTTGGAGGGATCATTGCAGAAAGCTAATACATGATTTTCGCATGTCTGGGACTTTAATCCTCCATTATTTTTTATCCCTGAAATATGTGCAATCTAGTTAATTGCATCTGATAGGAGGGAGTTGAAAGAGAAAAGAACGTGTTTGGTTAAGGCATGTGTTCCAGCTTTAAGAGGGAGAATGGCAGAAAGCTTAGATATGCGAATAAGAGAAAGAGGTGATAATGACTTTAGCAAACAAGCTTTCCACTAGCCAGACATGATTCCTGTTATATGTCAAATACACTCCACTCACAAACACGTTCTGTCCTCTGCTTACACTTTCTTTGGCCTGAAATACAATTGCATCAATGAAAATGGAATTTTGCAGCTCCTTTGTTCTAGGCCTGCTTTAGTCCTTTTAGACTGACTGCAGTTTTTAAGTCTTGTTTAGTCAGACTTAGTAGTGTGGCATAATATGTTCAACCCAGCATGGTATTTCTGATACAAACCCCTCAAACTGCAAAACTTCAGGACTGGGTACCGTGCCTAGGCTGAATGTAGATTTGCTGAGTTGATCTTTCTTAAGACCAGGATATCTTTGGCCAGAATGCTACGAGAACATGTTAAACAAGTTGCTACTTACTACTGGGTTTTCCCCCCAGTAACTCCTGGGATTTGCGGAAGGAGAAAGATAACTCAGATGCCCACGTAACTCTTCTCACTACTGTGAGAAACCTTTGTACTAATTCTGCTGCTAACTCAAAACTGAAATCCAAATGCTGTTCTTTGCCTCAGATACTGAGTTTTGACATACCTTGATTAAGTTTCTCAGCCTGAATGAGAAACCTGTGTTCATGAACCTGTGTTCAAACCTGTGGAAGTTGCATTGGATGACTTCTCCAACTTTGCATCTGATCTTCCATTTTTTTTTGGAGCAATTGCTCTATTTAATTGCCTCATCAATTCCTGACTTTATTTTCCTGGTTTTAGTCAACTACACTTCATTGGAATAGCCGCTAAGGCAGTTCTTATCCAGCCAAATTCAATCTGAGTGAGTACCTTACTAATGGTTTAGGAAGCTCTGCAGATAACACAGAATGGTTTCTGTATGACCTGTTCTTCAGTACAGATCGTGACTGTGTGAAGTCTTTTACATCTGTGATCCCCATCTCTTGTAACAATCATTTAGAGCAATCATGTCAAAGACTTAGTCATACCGACTTAGCAGAAACTGAGTCCTTGGCTCAGAATGCCAGCTGTTTCATCGTTTCCAGGTTAAAGCCTTTAGAGCAAAACCGAGAGAAAAAATGTTTGTTATATGTATTGAAAAAGACCTTATTGATTTCTGTAAGCATTAGTACAACGTACATTCAAGTTGGAACATAGGATAGGGGATGTGAGCAAATAATTTTAAACCCAGTATTTTGAAATGACAACTAAAACCCATTTGATTTTATAAAAATATTGTCCTATTTTCAAGTACAGTTCAGTTTCCACTGTATAATGAGACAGCTTAAAAAACTAGCTCCCCTAGACTTACGTGTTCAAAGAGATTTTAATCCTTTTACAACCAAGTCAAGCGTGTCGGCTTTTTATTTCTCCAAATATTTATTTTCCAGCAATTTGTATACAACCCTACTAAAAGTTTATTGTATTGTCTGTAAATTGATAGAAATCCAGTCTGTAAAACTAGATCAGAACTATGTGAATCATCAAAATAAATTGAAAAAAATATATTTATTTACATGCAGGAGCAAATATTAATTTTTTTCTTTTTCTACAAATATTGAAGTATTTGATCACTTTTACTTCCGAAAATCCTTAAGCATAAAGGTTTAACTCCATTATTGTTTTACATTACATTTTATGTTGTACATTTGATTGAAAGTTGTTCTTTTAACATTCATAACCCAGGTAAACCATACAACTCATCCAGAAGACTATTAGGGGAGATTCAATGAATCAAAATTTATTTGAGAATTATGTAATCAACTTTCTAAACAAAGTTTTTGGCAAATATTTAGCAAAATACAAAGAGCCCACCTGTAGAAATTTGGGCAAAATAAATAAATAAATAAATAAAATAGAAGAATACTTGTAAAAGTCAGTGCTTACCTAACAGGGTTATTGCTGCTTCAGATGTACCTAAAAATGATTAAATAAGGTAGGGAAAAGAAAGCAAAGCTATTTTTACTTTATTTTTTCTTCAGTGAAACTTTTACCACTGTTGCATTTGCAAAAAATTGACTGTGTAAAGTGATAGCAAAGGTATATTGGCAGAGTTTATCTCTTTCCCTGCCTTTCACCAAAATGAACATTATTCTATATACCTACTGCTGATTTCATACCACCCAGGTTTCTGTCCTTCTGTCTTTCAAAAAGATAATTCCTGCCTGTCCTAACAAACCTTACTGTTAGGCGTGTTTCTTGATACCTATGCTAAAATTCAGTATGTTCAGTTTCACCTCACTGTTTGTTATTATTCTCAGAAAGACTTAAAAACAAACAAACAAAAAATCCAAAACAAAACATTCTTGGCCTCTGCAATCACACCATAAATTACAAATAATTTGTCACGGGGTAATAATCTACTACAGCTTTTTTTGGTGTTACTTGATATTGGGGAGTTCCACAGAAATTCCTCTTCAGCTAATCATATCAAGGAGGTTCTGAAGATGTTTTTTTCTAAAATAAGTCAGAAACTGATGATGAGGGGGTTTATTTATTTATTTATTTTTGCCGCATGTTTGTGTATGATCAATTTTGGGAAGCCACATTTCTTGATTCTTCAGTAGCAGTAACTCCATGATTTCTAAATTTGATCTACTCTGGTGAATTAACAGAGTAGTGGTATATTGTACAATGTTATCTAAACTGGTGCTGAGGGGTTCATCAAAAGATTTATTTTGCAAACCAGCTGCACTGTGATTAACATAATAATGCAAATTGCTGTTTATCCACCCATTTCTATCACTGAAGTACATTCAAAGTGATATTGCATCTTTGGTCAAGTTTTCACCTTAGGCATCTGGTGTTTCTTAAGGTACATGTTAGTGCATGTAATAAAATTTGCATGTTATGTTACATATACCGTAGGGTCTAAGCTACTTTGAAGTATATCCTTATGTATATCCTTTGATATACATAAGAGTTACATGGGCATCTGGAGATGATCCTTCTCCATTGTTGAATCCCTAGAGTTTGTAGGGGTAGGTGGGTGGCAAACAACCACTGCTGAATTAATCTTTCAGACCATTTAATCAGTAGTAAACTGGCTAGCAGACACATGAAATTTAGTTGACTGCCAATTTTCAGGAGACACTACATCCACAGTAAATCATACCTGATTTCAATCCGCAAGGTTGTAGACGTACGTAGAAATCTTTTCCTTGTCAAATCCATAGTAAGCCTTGAATTGATCCTTTTGTTTCCTGTAGAACAGCTGCTATATGGTATTTCATCTTCCCCTAATTTGTAGCTAGAAAGGTTTCCTCTAAGTTTGACTGCAAGTCTTCCCCCTGCCCCTACTATTTTTTGTGTGTGTGCACGTGTGTAGTGCCTTTCAGCAGGGCAAGTCATGTTACTTTCTGTTTGAATGGTGATGTTTTAATATTTTGTGAAATTGGAAGTCCAGTATGGAAATGTTTTTCCTCATTCTGCTGTGGCCTTAATTGTCCTGGTTGAGAGGATCTGGGACTAGTCCGTAGTGATACTCAGGTGAATTTGCTTATAATGGTTTGGATTCTCCAGTGTACCTAGAAGGACAGACAAGTGCCAACCTTCTATGAGCTTCAGTCCAGACTTGGAAAAAATGACTGGCTCATCAGTAATTAATTTGGGAAAACAGATCTGAGGTCTCCAGAAATCCCTGTATCTTCTTGCTCCTACATTCCAGAAGAAGATACTCTTTGGTTTCCTATTTAGAAAATGAACATTTCCTTCCTCCTCCACCCTCCCAATCTGAGACTGACCTTAGATTTGTCACCAGTTTATGTCTATCCAGCTTCTCTTTGTGTACATCCAGAAAAACTACCTTTAACTTTTTTCATTTTACATTAAGTATTTCTGTCTGTCATGCAATAAGCCTCTGCAACTCTGTTTTTTTAGTGTCTTTGTTAACTGAAAAATAGCAGAGAAAAATTAACCCTGAATGCTTCAGAATCAGCTGTTCTCAAAATTAAGACTAAGCCCATGCTGTCTTCTTTTTTACGGGTAATCCAGAGAAAATTCAGAAAAGCCAAGAGAATGTGCTAGATCCTGTAGGGCTTCTGATTCTGCCTTTTTTTCATTAAACAAACAAGACAATATTTGACCAAAAGAGTTCAGCCTGCTCTTGTATTAAAGCAGAAAAGTAAAGGTTGCCATAAATTATAAATTCCTTGATTTTATATTTTATTTTCTTTTTACTATTGAAGTTTATTTTACCAACTTTAATTGCAAGTTTCCTGTTTGGCTATGTAATATCATGGTATTGTATAATAGCATATTCTATTTTCTAAATATATCTGGTAAGCAATAAGCTTGATAAATTGGTTGTGTTTATATCGTGCATAACTGTATTCTTACATAAGTACTCCTGGCTAACATATATATTATGTAGTTTGTTTGCAAAGCTAACCAGGCCAGTTCTATATGAGCCTTGGGAGATAGGATTGACCTAGAAGAATAAGTTTCTCGGCAGAAAGCTGTTCTGCCTGACTTTTTCTGAGATAAATCTTCCCCTCTTCTCTCTTAAATTTACCTGTCCTAAATTCTAGTCAACAGAAACATGCCACTTGATATTCTTGTGGTTTGGAATCTGTCTAGTTTCTAAATTTATCATCTGAAAAATGAGGTAATTAGAGTCAGTAGCTTGAAAAGGGAAGTTGCTGTTGTAAATTTTAATGTTCATAAAGTTGTTATGTAGAGGGAGACACTCCCTCAAAGAGTAGTGAGTTTATTTTTTTCAGGTTGATTCCAATCAAAAAAGAGCCATTTTGGTGAATGACTCAATAATTCTTTTGTTTAAAAAATCATATTCCTTTTCCAGCTCAACTGGTAGAGCTTCAGAAGATAATAGGACCATTCCAGGCAACAGATGGAATCAGAATTTGAATTTTATATTTTGCATTTAAGATTCAAGATGCTCTGCAATGCATGATAAGAATGTTCTTAGCCGGCATACATTTGTAGCTCCCGAGTTAGAAAATAGACTTTCTTTTTAGTTTTGTAGGAAAGTAAAACTTGACATGAAATTAAATCATCTAGATTAAAGAGAGGTGCTGTGGTTACAAAACACTGCAGTAGAGTGGTCAACACACTTGGCAAATTCCAGAATGAAGTCAGACTGTTTGGCACCAATCTGCTCCACACTTTTCCAGCTCCCTTCCCCCGGGGGCTCCCCGTTAGGGGAGGGCCACAAGGCATCACTACTTATTTATGTGTCGGTCTCTTTAATCAAGTTTCTGTGGCAGCAGGAAATTGCTTTCTTAAAGTAGTCAGCCTGGTCAGACTGGAAGGATTTACATAAGACTCAGCAAGAAGCTTCAATGGTTTCCACTCTGTACTGGGGCAGCTTGTTAATTCTCGTTCTCCATCCAATTGTTTGTATAATTTTGCAGCCGTTGTATTTTGATTTTCTGCTGCCATTTCTCCAGCTCTGTGAATATTTTCCATGTGTCTGAACTTTCACTTCAGGCTTATCTTTCACAGAAAGACTTTTCTCCTCAAGTCCATTTGTATAAAGGAACAGGTAAAGCTAATGCTAATGTACATCTCTCCTTCTCTTAATCCTTTTGCTGGAAAAATATAAAAAAGCTACACTCATTTAGAATTGTGACTTAAGAATATGTGCAGATATTGGACCAAAATTTGATGGTTGCCTGAGTGCAATTGAGAGTTTTATTTGGGGAATCACAGTCATATGTCTTCAATCCTAGTGAAAACAGATTATTCCATTACAAGGAGAAACACTTAATCACCTGGGACTAATGACTCCTGACAATAATATAGAAATTTCAGGGAGATGACAGAGCGCCTTGTATTGGAAATTAAGTTGTTGCCAACAGAAGTATGAGATTGATTTTTTTTTTGTTTGTCATTAGGACATTTCAGAATATAAATTAATGGTTTTATGAGCAACCCATGATTGTTCTCAGTCTCCTGTGGGAGTAAAATTTCACTGGTATTTATAGTTACTTTTGTAATGGAGTTCATATTTCATTTAATCTAATTGTCTTTTTTAAAGTCAAATGGCGTTATTCTTAAGTGAAGAAGAAATTGTCCTTGAGCCACTTAAAAATGAGATCAGTTATAAAAAATATCTTCTCAGATTGACAGAATTGGCCAAGAAGCTACATTTGTGCTTGATTATTGTTCATAGAAATTATCTTTTTCTTCAGTGGAACTTTTTATTCCTCACCTTTTGGAGGAATTGTGAAAAACACAGAGGTTTTATCAAAGTCCCATGCAATCTGGAGATGATTGACTTCACCCTAGGTTTTACTCTGCTTATGTGCATTAGTAAAATGAGCTTATAGTCACCTGTTTCATCCCATGTGCTCTCTTCTCTCTTCAAATGTTGACCTTTTTGTCCTCCTCTCAGCAGCAGTCCACATTAAAGCATTTCTTTGTCCCTCATGCCACCCCACATGTTTAAGATGTTCTTTGAGGCAAAGGATCTTCTTTATGTCTTTATGTTCCAATCCATATTTGGATAAAAACTTTCCTTATACTTAGACAGCTACATTCATATTTTGTGTTTCAACTCAAACTGAAAGGTATCAATTACAGTAGTCATATTTTTGTTGTTGCTGAGGAAAAGCCCTTTCAAATAAAACTAAGGAAATTTTTACACCCTTTTTAATGTAAATATGATAAATGAGCTTATACACAAGTGTGTTACACTTTTGTAATTTTCGTATTTTGAGATAATAAATTTCACTTGGAAATCAAGATAAAAAAATTTAAAAGTTAGAATAAGCGAAGTAAGGCAGATAGTTATGGAACAATGCATTTTCTCAGGTGCTTTTTTTTCAGTTGGATCTATCAACAAGGACAACATTTCTATCAGATCAGAATGTGAGCTTTTTTACAGGTGAAGGATTCTTTTTTACTTCTAGTGTTTAGGTGTGTCACATTTTGCTTTCATTACGCATCTTTTCCAAATGAAGGCTTCTGAACTTTTGTCTCTTCCTGTTCCCTCCCTTTTTATTACCTAGTTACATAGGAATTATTTTTATCCAAATTTCAAATATATTACATGTGATAAATCTGTTTATTACAATGAGAAAACTTCTTATGATCTGGAACACTAAAGGTGGTATTACTTTCCCTTATTTTTACGATTAAAAAGCAGATGCGTATTTCATGTAGAATCCATTTTATAACCAGTAAGAGAGAGAAACATCTACTAATTTGTCTTACTCTCACGTTGTTGAGATGAATAACTGTTCAACAATACATACCTGTCTTCCTTGATTGCTTGGATTGTTTTTCGGTTTATGCAAAACATTTTCACCACTGAGAAATCAGCTACTGATTTCAGCAAATACAGTTATCCACGTTCACCATTTTCAAAATGAAAAAAATGAAAGAGTGAAGGAACACTTCCTATTTTATTTTATTTTTTGTGCTTGACAACTGTTTTAATCTTTGTTGTTGTTTTAGAGCAGTAAGAACATGAAATCTAAGTTGTTTGTAACAAGGTTAGAAAACACTTTCCTTACTTGTGTTTTGAATCAACAGAAGAAAATGCTATGGATAATATGCCAGTACTTTGAGATAGGAAGAGTTTAGGAAACACGTACTATACATATGTGTTATTTATTAATACGTACAACGTTTAACTTCTAAATTTATTACCAATAGAAATCTTCTATTCCAATTGCTAATGTATAGAACAGTACTTTTTGGTATTAAGTTCACTGAAGATTTTCTTGGTAAGCACTAAAAATTAATGTATTTACCTGAATAAAACTTTTGGGCAATCAATTAAAGACAGTGAGGACATCATTACTTGTCTAAACGATTTAGAGAGAAATGTTTCATGCAAGACATCTGTTCACATGCAATAAGTCTGTAGGCTGTTGGTAGGATTATGATTAAATGTGTGTTTATGTCTTTATACTTTGTTCCAGGTAGAAAGAAGCACAATTTCAGCCTTTGGCTTTACTGCCATAGAAGTAAATCTCAGTGATAATAAAATGCTAGCCAAAATTATTTTTGTGCATAAGACTAAAGATGAATTTCCACATCCAAAGGGCTCTGGACTCAATCCAGTTCAGTATTAAGGCAATAAATGCCCGATCAATAAAAGTTGTTCCCTGAAGGAAAGTAGTTTCCCCCCCAGGCTTTACCAGATGGAGAAAAATACTAGAATTTCAGCAGTGCTTTTTATCAGACAAGAAGATTATGGCCGGGGCAGGTTAACTATGTAAACGAAAATCCAAAGACTCCTGCAGATGAAAGCTGGTTTGAAACATCATTTTGCTCCGAGATGAGCCTGAAAAATATCTCGGTATACAAATTTCTGTATTCGTACAGCTGTGTTTTGTGGGATGACTAGAAAGAAGTCTGCACATGTCTGAGTCTGAATTTTGCACCTGGTTCTCACATGGAAAGAGATTCAATCACTAGTTTCCTCCAATCTAAACTTCTGGGGAGTTTAAATCTCATCCACGAACATGCTCATTGGTACCTATGTAGATTCATCCTAGTCATTAAGCTTATAGCCAAAACTAGAGCCATTACTCTGACTGCTGGATGCTTCTGAACAAGTTTGCCTCCAGCCAAGGAACTTACAGACCATAAACAGTGATTGTGAAACATAGCCAAAATAATATGTTGTTATGGATGCTGCAGTTCTTCATTTAGCATAGCACACATTATTGTGTTAAGTTCCATTTATGGCTGTTCATCTTGATTCTCTTTGGATCCCGAGATATGTTTTCATCCTTTCTAAGCATCCCACCTGCTGTGGGAGTACAGTATGGGGGTTAATTCTCTCTGAGCACATGTACTGTTTTGTACCTTTGTTACCTTTGTGGTCTGCTTACCAAATCTCCCTTTATGAGGGATGATTAATCTGTCCCACTGGCGCCTACCCATCACAGCTTCCTCAAGGCACACATCTTCCTGTGACCCAATCAACATGATCACTAACTAAGGGGAAAAAAAACCAAACAGACCAAACCAAACCAAACCAAACCAGCAGCAAATCAACATATAGGTTAAAAATGTGCTGAACTACTGAAATCATAATGAACGGGTTAAAAATGTGTTTCCATTGCAATGTGACAAAGACAAGCCCTTCTGGATAAGAAATAAATAAGACATATTTATTTCAGACAAATACCTTTTCAGTGCACTTGGCCAGCCAGTCAAATACAATCAGATCTAACAAAACAGCAGAGGGTATTCTGCTGATGCTGTTTTGCCCTGCAACTGTGCTGCCAGAAGGTGAGGAAAGGCAAGGGACAGAATAAGAAACCCTGTCGATAACCTTAACAGGAGCTGCTGTGTTTCTCCCGTTCCCCTAATCCCAAATCCTCAAGCACATGTCATCCATACTCCTGAACAAACAAGACGCTGAAATCCTTTCCAACATTTCTGTTTCAGCAGGGGAGTGTTTGATCAGCCGTACCCACCACTGGCTCTGTCTTAGTAACTACATTCTCTCTGGGCCAGAGACTGTTCTGCTGATGTCAAACTCATCAATCATAAGACGAGTCTTAATGCAAAAATAACAGTGTCAGTGAACAGAGAATACTCTGAGGTCCATTAGTGCCTTGCTGATCAAAGGTGATGTGGTATCTGAAAATAAACAAACACTCAGTCTAAAAGGAAATTGTTTCTTTAGGATGATGTTATGGCTTAGAAGATATATAAAGGACAAATGTTTCCAAAAATCTTCTGTCCAGTATGGTCCTCTCCTTTAACTGATGAGAAAAAAGAAAACAAAGAAGCAAAGAATTAATAGAGGTGATAATTATAAAACTTAACAACAGACATTTCTCTGCATCTTATTTTTTGAGATGATGATTTCTTTTGAGATGTGCTCCACTTAGGATAGACCTGTGCCATTATGTCAGCAGAGAATTAAGGCAATCTCCTTCACCTCTGTAAAAAAACTAACGAATCAAAATTATTGAATTAGTCAAGTTAGGAATATTTTTTTTCTCATTGCTTTAAGAGGGAAGAACTGAAACATAAAGAGCAAATAAATTCAACAATCCTATTCATTTTTTTCTAAGGGAGAAATCTGATGCAATTAAGAAGTGAAAGGCTTAAAACAGACAAAAGGGATTATTATGTCATAGCATTAAACTGCAACCTTGTTGAAACAGGCATCATTTTAGGCATGAGCCTAAACAAGGCTTAGAAATTGTACAAGATTCCTTACTTATGTGGATCTATAGTCTTGTTAATTTTTCTTTCTGTTTTGGATTAAGTTTACAGACATTATAGAACAAGCACACTCTCTACACTTGACTCGTAAGGCTTAGTTTCTAGGAGATCTTAGAGCAGTCACAAATTTCAAACAGTTGCCTAATGTTTTTGGATGAGCCTGTGGTATTCAGAGTGTCTATATAATGCTGTGATGGTGCACAGCACAGTAATTAAGTGAAGAGGTGAAATATTTAAATAAGGTTAATGCTGCTGCTTTGTTGTTCATTGTCCTGCATTCAACTCAGCATTAAGGATCAATTAAATCTCTAAGTGACTCAAGAACCATGAACTGCAGAGATTAGTTTATAGTTTTTTACTTTGCATGTACTACAAACACCTTTCCTTTCTGAATACAAGTTTCTTGAAAGGAAGATGAATGTTGTCAGAGCTGAGCGCACTCAGGTGAATATAACAATTATAAAGGTGAGGGAATAATGGCTCTTATTAAATACAGTCTTAGGACAGCCAGCCTACAGTGTATATTTCCCACTGACATACATACACAGATCAACCTCTGGACCTGTTGTCCCACCTCTACTAGCACAGGACATTCTTTACTCCAAGATTGTTCTGAGTGCAGGATCTCATATGGATCTTTCCAGGTACTCCTGTCTTTGAGTATGACCCTGTTTAATGGTCCTAAAATCTGTGTTTTCGTTTCCTGTCAACATGTTATGAAGGAACAAAATTTTCATAGGTATGAAGTGGTCCATGAAGAGTAAGGTTTTAAAAATACAGACTGACATTGACAAAGTAAAGGGGACAAAATTCTAAATTCTAAGTGACTTGAGAATTGCAGTTCATCAAATTCCAGTGACATGTGTAGAGATTGTTGAGCTGGAGGATGTTTATTTGAATGCCGTTGAGGGTTTTTATTACGAAAACATGAACTAGTTAAGATAAAAATAAAAATAAATAGATTTTTTTCCAACTCCAGATGAATCAGAACCAAATTATTCTGAGCTTTAAAGACATTTAGTTAGTTGCTTAAAAAATTGTCTTTATTGCAATAAACAACTCTAAATCCTAATTATATTTTTTTTTCTTACAGGAGTAATGGCTTCTATGGTCTGTTTATGGATGTCATATACCTTACCATGTCCTACAAGTCATGGTATGTTCCGTGTCTCTGCTGGGGGTGCTCTGGGGGTTTCTGTGTTCCAGTCACTAAAGATAAGATCAGGAATATTCAACAGAAGGGAAGGTGTAACTTTAATTTTACTATAAGGTAGGAACATGAGTATGCATTACACAGAATTATTGCAAAAAATCACATATTATTTGAGATCAGAAGGGACCTCTGGAGATTGTATAATCCAACCCGCCACTCAAAGAAGGTTACTCAGGGCCTCATCTGGTAGAGTTTTGGTTATGTCTACGGATGGAGATTATAACCTGTCTGGACAATCTGCTTCATTGTTTGATCACACAGTTAAAAAAAAAAAAAAAAAAGATCTTGTGTCCAAATGAAATTTATTTCCCCCATCCTCCCCCCATCAGATATTT
This sequence comes from Pluvialis apricaria, assembly GCA_017639485.1. NCBI lineage: Eukaryota > Metazoa > Chordata > Aves > Charadriiformes > Charadriidae > Pluvialis > Pluvialis apricaria. The sequence continues at coordinate 23,290,355 of CM030012.1, read as the reverse complement.
ATACTCATGGATAAGATCCATTGTGAACTTTCTTTTGTCCAGACTGAACAATCCTTGTTCTAACAGCTTCTTTTTGTATGATAGATGCCCCAATCCCTTAATCATCTTCAGGGCCCTTTGGTGGACTCACACCAATATGTCCATCTCTATCTTGTATTAGGGAGTCCAGAAATGGACAAATTACTCCAGATATCCACTACTCACCAGTGCTGAGTAGAGAAGAAAAATCATCTGTCTCAATCTCCTGGCAACGCTCTTCCCAATGCAGCTGGGCATGCCTTTAGCCTTCATTGTTGTAAAGGCACAGTGCTGGCTCATGGTCAGCTCTTTGTCCATCAGGACCCCAGATTCCTACTCTGTCAAGTTGCTTTCTAGCCGGTTGGCCCCCCGCCTGTACTGGTGGCTGGGGTTACTCTTCCCCAGGTGTGGAACTTGACATTTCCCATTGTTCTGCTCTCAATTTGGGAGAGAAGACAGCTGGGACAGCTGACCCAAACTGACTAAAGGCATATTCCGTTCCATATGACATCATGCTCAGCAATAAAACCTGGGAGAAAGAAGGAGGAAAGGGGGAATGCTTGAGTTATGGCATTTCTCTTCCAAAGCAACCGTTGATGAAGCCCTGCTTTCCTGGAAATGGCTAAACACCTGCATGCCAATGGGAATTAATGAACGAATTCCTTATTTTGCTTTGCTTGTGCACACAGCTTTTGCTTTACCTGTTACACTGTCTTTATCACAGCCCATGAGTTTTCTCACTTTTAGCCTTCCAATTTTTTCCCTCATGCAACTGCAGACGAGGGAGCAAGGGGCTGTGTGGGGCTGAGCTGTGGGCTTAACCCACAACAACAGGAAAGAACAGTGGATATTGAGGTCTGCTTAGACCTCAGTAAGGCCTTTGACACTGTCTCCCATAGATCCTCATAAAGAAGCAGATGATTAAGGGCCTTGAGCATCTGTCCTATGAGAGATGCTGAAAGAGCTAGGACTGTTCAGTGTGGAGAACAGAAAGCTCAGACGGGACCTTATCAATGTATATAAATACTTGAAGGGAGGGTGCAAAGTGGGTAGAGTCAGACTCTTTTAAGGGGTTCCTGATGACAGGACGAGACAACGGGCACAAACTGAAACACAGAAGGTTCTGTCTGAACATTAGGAAAAAAAATTACTGTGAAGGTGACCAAGCACTGACACAGGTTGCTCAGAGAGGTTGAGTCTCCATCCTCTGAGACAGTCAAAAGCTGTCTGGACAAGGTCCTGGGCAACCTGTACTAGGTGGCCCTGCTTGAGCAGGGGGGATTGGACTAGATAACTTCCAGAGGTCCCTTCCTACTTCAACCACTATGTGATTGTGTGACTCTATGACAGTGAATCTGTTATTATGTGACTCTCATTCTGGAAAAATGTTATGCATTCATTGAAGATCATTTTCCTTCATAAGGCAATAAGATCTTCACACTTTCAGGTGCAGTAGTGAGTCTGAAGTTTTATTGTTATGCAGTTAAACTAGATCTTCACCTGTCAGACCCATCAGGTATGATATAAGGTTTTTGTTTTATCATGAGATTAGTAGATTATGAAATAGTATGACAGACTTTAGGTTGGCAAGAAAGGGCAGCTGAAGCTTCCTTCAGATGTGTCCTGTCACTGGTGAAGCATTGTCAAATTAGCTATTTTTTAAACAAAACCCTTCTTAAGCCATTTTTAAACAAAAACCTTCTGTCCTTCTACTATTAAATTGGGACCTTTCCTTAATTAAGTAAGGCAAAAAAAATGAAAATCCAACTCAAGGAATTTATCATGGATTTGGGATTGATTACAAAGAGAAGGGTACAGTGCTTGAATGAAAATGACTGTGCTGGTTTAAAGGTCTGTAGGTTTGGAGGCTTTTTCTTCCCTATTTAATTTCCTGTCTTGTATTTGGCACATACACATGTGCGCACACATGCACAAGCACATACACACACACACACACACATGCACAGAGTTGACTGCTTATAAAAAAAAAATCAATAACACCTCTTCTTTTCCTCTTAACTCTTTCAGAGATGAGATTCAGGGAGCTTCTACTGTTTTCATTGTAAGAAAATTACAAGAAGCTGTTTTAAATTATTTCCCATTGGCACCAAGGATGTTTAATTGTTGTTCAACCTCCAAAATGCATACTGGTTGATGTTGACTAGGTGAGGTTGGAATACCTCCTTAGTTCACAATGTCTTTCGTTTACACACAGGGAATAATCTGCTTTCACACATCTTGTTCCTGCAGTGGAATTCTCTCTCCCACGAATGGTAGAAGTTTAATGGTTGTGAAAATTTCCTCGATCTTTCTATCTTTGAGAGAATAAAGACAGCTCTCTTCATATTTTAAAATTACAAAGGAGATTGGAAGTAATCAGAAGTTCTCAAAACATATTGCTGTGGCTTTTTAAAAATTACTTATGTTAATTAATTCAACATTACATTTGCTCCAAAACACCAGCTAATTAGAATAAGAACTGAAATAAAAATAAGATGTTTTCATTGACACAAATTGATTCTTCCTCTAAATTTCAGTTCGTGAAAAGTTTTGAACACTTTGAACATTTTGAACCTCTTCACCAGAGCGGGATTAGCACCATGATTTGTCAGACTCGAAATTCTCATTGGGACTAAAAAGGTTTCCATTATCTCAAAAAGAGTGAGACTTCATTGTAAATTTTATTTTTTTTTAAATATAATTTTGTTCTGGTGTGGTAGGAGCTAATAACTCCAGTCCTGAGTGAGAACATCCAGAGTGTTAAGAACTGCGCAAATGAAGTGAAATAAAAATACAAACAAAGTAAACTTTGCAACAAACAGCATCTTACTTTTAAATTATATACTGTTTAACATGCAAGACAGTACTTAGAAAAACATCTAATCTGTTTTTCTATAAACAAAGGAAATATTTGATTATACAAATACAATTTACTAACTTCAGAAGTAGGTTTAAAATGTATTTCTTAGAACATATTGAGTATAGGGCCTTGAACTATGTATTTTCAGCACAGTTTCTTCACTGTCTCCTGTTTGGTTTCCCAATTGTAATGTAAAGACACTATCCACCATATAACTTACTTAGCCTTTCACCAAAAAGAATAATTAATCTAGATTGACCGTAGATGAGGAGACCTATCAAGTCACTGTTTCTCTAAAAACTTGAAAATACATTTTGGATTGTAAATGATGGCTTTATGGGCATTATTTTAGTTATAAAACACTGTCAATATATATGGCACTTCTGCGCTTGATATAAAGTGTACAAAATAAAAAAGTCTCTTCCCCACAAAGGGCATGCAATCTAAATTTAGACACTGATAAATTGTTGCAGGAATTTTGCTCAAGGAAAAAAAATCCATTTTCTTTTGCATTTTATGACATTGAGTCCACTAATGCTCCTTTTCTCCCTTTTTGCTTAAATGTTATGAATAGCTGAGGAATTAGCACTAGAAATTGCCATGAATCCAACTATGCTATTTCGTCACTAAGAGGAATATAATAACCCATAATCTTGAGACTTTCTGTTCAAATGTATCACTTAATTCCTTTTTCTCTTGTAGAGCTTTTTATTTATTTTTAGCTTAGCATATTTATAACTGTCACATAGAACCTGATTCCAAAAACACTTTTACATGTGAAAAACAGTTAATAGCAATTTTCTTATAATTGTCTCTGTCTACAACATAGTTTTTCTTCTGCCCACCTTTCATACTTTTCAGACCAGTGTGTCAAAGCCATAATGATATCTGTTGTTCATTCTCCCTCAGGATCTCCAGAATATTCGGTTTCTTCCCCCAGAGCTACGTCTTTTATCTCATATTCAGGTTTTTTTTCAAGAACTTAAAGGGAAGCTGCAGTCAGATTATATTCCTTGTTGATTGCTCTGATCACATCACTCTCATCTTTATATTTTTTCACTGAATCCCTATCCCCACTATGTCAAATTCAAGCTCCAAAGCTCCCTCTGTGCTGCCAGCATTACCCACCACCTTTTGTTCCTGCCTTTGCCCCATTTTTGTACCTTCGCCATGGAATTAATAGGTAATGCTTGGTTTATCATCCACTTACAGAAAGATCTCTGTGAACCACCTGTATTTTATATTCCTGAGACCTGTCATTAATTTCTTTATTCTTTAAAAGGGTGAAGTCCTTCTAAAGGTCCACATCTCGACAGTGGACTGAAACCTATGAATAGGTTTTACACTATATCAAAACAAAAGATGTCACAGTCACGCTTTGCTTGTCCTGTTCCTGAAAATTTGCCATCATGTCATTACCTCTAGAGGAAGCAAATGCAACAGCTGCCTGTGTGTATTTGGAGAACAAGGACCTATACATGTGAAGGATTGACATGGTTGGTCTCAGATGGTGAAGTACTGTGCTGTTTGCTGACAAACTTTACAAAATGTAGTATAGTTTCAGGAGAGGAGACAAAAGGTACTGCAAAATGCCTCTCAGCCAGGTGAAACTACTGTGGTTTTATGGTGTTTTCCTGTGTTTTGATGGGCACCTCATCCATCTCTAGGAATGATCCTTACTGCAGTTAGCTGACAGAGTTTCCTCAATACAGATTTTCAAGTCTTAACCAGACATGACCGGTCTTGGGATATTCCTACTGGCTGCCCTGCCATATTTTTAACAGTGGTTATCCTGTGACTTGTGTATTTTTTGTCTGCTTATAACTGGGAAAATTATACGTGTATTAATCTATTGGAGAAAAGAAATAATTGTTGTTTCCATGAATTTATAAAAAACATATCTGTGAGATTAACACAAAATGTTAAATTATTAAAAAAATTAATTACGAAGACTTATTCTTGGTTTCCAGGGAAAGATGTTTATTACCCAAGCAGTGCAGGAGTTTGGCATTTGGTAGGGAAAAGGAAAGAAAAAGAGAGAAATTACTAAAGAAAGAAAAAAATACAGGGAAAGAAAAAGTTCACATTTAGAAACAGAAGACAGAAACAGCTGGTCTTTCTAATGGAACAGGTTATATAATTTATTCTTGGTTTTACATCAAACTAATGACACATTTGTTAATTTTGTTATCTTATGCCAACTTATTGGTCTACCAGTAAATTAAAATATTCTAATGCTACTGGAAACTCTGCTGTCACTGTAACCACCTGGCTTGGCACCATGTAATGTAAAGTCTATTAATGTGAAGATTTTAAAGTTCTGAAGATTTTGGATGTGTCCAGACTTCTAGATATTTTTGTTAAATAACTTCTTAACCAGCTCTTGCTTACCACTAACACTTAATATTTCCTTGAAATACAGCTAAGAAAGATCATGCAACTTTGTTTCTGTCTTTGTATAGAAGTTGTGTAAGATTTTGTTTCTGAACATCTTTAGGGATTAATAATAATATTTGATAATACAAAATACATTAAACAGAAGTTGTGTGTCCAGCTGTAAAGAATAAACCAGAACAACTGAGTCTGGAATTCAAGACCCTGAGCTTTTCAACATATGTTTCAACATCTCATAACTTATTACTTACAGAACAATTCACCTCACTCTGTTCCCATCATAAAGAGAGTTATAAAATGAAAATATATAAATCATTTATCTTTCAAGATTTTCAGATGTAAGCTTTGAAACATCTGTGCATTTATGGTTTGACTTGCAGTTTCAAAGCAAATCTGTTCATGAAACTTACATTGCACTGCCTTTATTCTTATTTGCACATATATGTCCATATATCTACACAAACATATTTCTTCAGTAAGCTATTCTTCTTTAAGCAAAACTGCAAAGGTGCTTTCTACTGACTCTTTAAAGCACAAACCAAGAGAAGAAAGAGATATCTAAATAAGGAAAATAATCTTACCTATTACTCAGGAAGCACATTGACTTACTTAATTTCTTAGTCTTTTTAGTGCATACCTCCTTCCTGTTTTAAAAATTGACAATATTTTTGTCAGTAAAGTTACACACCAAAAAGTAAAGAAGATATCCAGCAATAGTAGCTATTGGAAAAAAAAATGCTGGAAACAATTTGTGAAGAAATGTGAAGTAGGTCAAAGGAAAAAAGGAAGTTTAAATTATTTGCATTTTATTAAGGAAAAAAGAGTGTACTGTATAATTGTGAGCAGCACAACTTGAATTTTAAATACTCTCACCAGGTACTTGAGAAAATCTTTAAAAGTGAAATTGTCTGTAGAAATTATTCTGTGTATCCTTTAAAGAATAAAAATTGGAAAATAGCACTATATCAGATATTTTTATTCTTCATTTTGGAAATGATTTAACTCTCTTGTCTTCCAAATAGTAAGTGAATACTAAATCTAAAATCAAAATCTCTTGTACAATCATGAAATGGTGAAGCTGAACAACAGAGAGAAATCATCACTGAATTTTTGAGCCTTAACTAAATATTTAATTTTTGTTTCTATCTGACAAACAGCAGCTGAAAATGATATACCTTAAAAAAATTGCGTGATAAATCTGTATTTTCTAACAAGAAAGAAGACTAGAAAATTTCTGAGGTCTTCTACTGAATTTTCAGATAACAGTCTAACTGAAAACAACTCAGAAAATGGGATTGTCGCTCTATTGTTGGAGACTCCTCTAGTTTTACAGTATTTGTTATTAATGTGGTGTCCTTTGCTTGCTTTAGTTCCACTTCTCTTAACTTTTGCCCATTCCTGGAGTGTTCTAATATTTAATCACTTTTGCGGTGATCAACCCCTTATACTGTGAGTCCACTGTAGTCAAAGGTGACAGTGTGGAGGCCAGAATATGTAAATCGAGATCTCTGCCCTTCAGGTGAGGTAGAATCAGTTCATACACTCTTGCAAAATTCTTAGTGTCACTCAGCAGGTGGCCTACTCCTGGGTTGCTGATGCTTGTGCTTGCTTGATGTCTCTTGCATGTTCTCCTGTCTGAGGCCATGCAGTTTGTCTTTGAGGAAGCCTGGGCATACAGGCAACTTAGTACTGTGTTCCTTGAGCTACTTTTCTCACTGCAGTATTTCCTCTTTTTTAATTTAAAGTTCACTGCATAGGAGCTATGCAGGTACTTGTACATTGGCCCAGGACATATTTCTCTAGCCCATTAGCTCCTCAAAAGTGCAGTCAGCAAAGCTGACTATCATATCACTTACAATAAGGGCATTCTGTTTAAAGTTGTCAAATCGAAGGGTATCTCTGCTGCGCATCGTTTAATTCTCAAATCCATATAACAGTATTGTAAACACATATATTTTATGCATTTAGAAAGGTATATAAATATATACCTTTACCACGGTGAGATTCCACATTGGCTTTTTTCTTGCCTCATAAACTGAAAGAAAGCCATCCTTACTTTCACCTGTAATATTCTTTACTGTAAAACCCCAGTGCCCACATCACCTAGCTTATTATTTCTCTGATTTATGTGGCAGGAGTTGAATACAAAGCAGATAACTGGTTGAAATACTCCATCTTCTTTGTGGCCTCAGGTTGTACACTAATCTCTTCATTCAGGTGGTATATTATCATTTTTGTGGTGGATTAAAAATGACACAGTTGTAAAGACAATATATTATCATTATTACATAGTTTGGGATGAGGAAAGAAATCTATACCCTCTATCAATTGAATAAGTGTCCTTGCTTTATGGAGGTGAGTGACTCTTGTCTTTATATTTGTAGCTAGAGTTCAGTTTTGCCTTTGACAGAACACCCTGGCATATACTGTACAGCTTACACCAGTAGATCATTAACTTAATGCACAGCAAATTCTTGCTGGCAGCTATTGATTTTAAAGGCATACCATCAGAGCATATTCCAGCAGAAGATCATTTCAGGCTGATAATAATCTGAGAGTGCTGGACTTCTACTGCATACTAAAGTTTCACGTTGGTCATAGTTGGGAAGTTGAGGCAAAAATGAAGGTCAGATGTTTTAACAAAAAAGAAAGTTTCTTTTATTTATATTTCCATTGTTTATATTTATTTTATGTTAAGTGCAAAAATTGGGGTCCCTTGAATGTACAATTAACATCTGTGCACTCTTTCCTAACAAAACAGGGTCAAAAAAGAAGCAGGGATTCACTTAAAAAGATTTCCGCATGCACTTGACTTGCTTGCACACTATGTCGTTCATCTGTCTAGGAGTTTTGCATTCATACAGCATATAAATGTTTTAACTTCATATTCTCAACTTGATACTGTGGTTTTGATGTAATTCATCAACTCAGCTCCAGTCCTGACTTTTACGTGTGTCTGACAGGATTAAGTCACTGGTGCATCTAAAGTGTGTATGCTTTCGTGTCCATCTGGGACTTGTGTGTGGTTAATACTGTGGCATTCACGCAATTATATCCCTTCCAAACAACTCACTTCCTTGAAGTGTTGCGTGCTAAAGCATGAGCTTGTTTTTTTCATCCAAGCAATGGTTTGTCTTTTTGCAAAGAGATTTTTCAAGGTGTATACTAATTGAATTATAGTCATTCATGGACCACATAGCCAGCTTCTGGAATGTAAAAATAATCTAATATTTTAACATTAAAAATCAGGATGCACAGCAAATTACATGCACTGCTATTAATACACACAAGGTTCAGTTGTAGGAATAATTTTGTACTAGATTGTCCCTCTTTTGGAAATAATTTTAAAAAGTTTCTGTACAGTCTCAAATTTTCCCTTCCTTTCAGTCACTCTGAACGCCAGTTCCTTTAAGTCAGAACACTAATGAAGTATCACCCATGTTCTAGTATGCTACTTGTTATTATGAATGAAAATCCAAGTCATGCCTGTGAACATGGACCACACAATTAATTAAGGACCAGTGGATCTGGATTATTTGTTTTGTTCCTCCTTCAAATAAAGCGTAATATGTGGGCCAGTGCTGGAGATGAATGTACAGTCTAAAAGCAAGAGAAGAAATGAAGACGTGCAGGTGTTCTCTTGGCTAGTAGGTGGGATTTAGGCAGGTACTCATTTCTGAGAAGAAATAAAAATGCTTACAAAGTGCGATCCTTTGTATTTCTTAATAATATTTGGATCTCATGGCTGGGAGTTCTGTGGCTCTTTCTCTGGATTTAACGATGGTGGCAACACTATGGTTTTCATTTGCTTATTCCCGTAAGAAACACAAAATAATCTTCAAAGATCATAGATCTTCATATAATAAACCCATCAGTTTCACTGATTTTCTAACATGTTTGATTGGAAAGGAATAATGAAATATCAAAACTCGGGAATAAGTTTCACAATAATTTAAAAAATATTTCTTTTTTTATTTGGAGATATTGCAGGGGAGTTACTCCTAAAAAAATGTGTGGGTACTTTTAAGCCTATGAAGTTTTTCTAGTCTGAATGGTTGGGTTTTGGTTGGGTTTTTTTTGGGTTTTTTGTTGTTGTGGTTTTTTTTTTTCATTTCTGCAAAAATTATGTAATGCTTTAGTATCATACAGCTACAACATTATTTGATCAAGCCATCCTTTTTCCATTTAGCATATACTGGATTTTTCCAAAGAATGTAGTTTCTAGAGTTTTGTATAATCCATTTTTAAATTATGTAAGGAAGAGGAAGTTTCAGCAATTTTCAAGTAGTCGATAGTCCCTAGTTAAGGAATATTTCCTGACATTCCTCTGCATCATGCCATTGATCTTAAGCCATGTTAAAGTGTATCTCTCTCCAATAAATTCATAGTCTTGTTAAGTTTATCTTCTCTCTGTTCTGACAAAATTGTATTTATTTTTTCCTCAGGAAGTCACTCTGTATCAAGACCAATATTAGCACATCAGTAAAGTTTCTGACTCTGGCTAGATAACCAACCTTTTGCCTACAAGCATTCAAATTTAAAGACTTGGTTTTTCATAACTAACTTTCATAGGTTGTCAGGTTAAAAATCACTAGAACCGAAATCAACTATATTGTCAAAATGGATAAACTCCACTCCTATGACTGCAAGGTAGAGCATTCAGGCCTGTGCACACTTGAATTACAGTGTCTGCAAAAGGATAAATGTTTAACCCTAGTAATTGTGTCAGATAGTAGTTCATATAGTGGCTCTGAGCTCAAATGAAGGTATTTATGACTCAAAAAATGAAGGCATTTTAAATTTCAGAAAATGTATTATTTCCTTCAGTTATGTAACTCTGTCTCAAGTAGGTCACATAAGAATTTATGTTTTCAAAATACTTTCATGTGCCTTTGCCATTTGAATTTCACCGGTTGTTGAAATTAAGAGATCCAAGGAATTGTTTCTTTCAGAATACTTTGCCTACTAACCACTCATATAGTCATACAGTTGAATTTTGAAAGTTTTGAGACCAAAGAAATAAATTGGACTGTGTAACAAAAAGTTGCAAAAGTTATCAATGAGTTGGCAATGAAACTGTTATATTACTAGTAGGGCCCATTCTGCCTTATCTGTAGGCTGTTGTAACAGCTGCACTTTTGGAAGAAAATGAATTGTCTTGACAATTAGGCTAAGCAAATTGCAAAGGGAAATATGGTAGTAAGTTACCAATGGAGTCCTTAAATAAAACATGACATTTCTAACGTGGTCTTAATGCTGTTCAGCCTTCCATTAGCAGAAACCTCTGGATAGCCATAGGCAAGCATCAAATATACAGTAATTTATAATGGTAATTCATACAGTGGTAAAGCAAAAACACAGCTATGCAAAGAAAAAAGATACAAACTGAAATTTGCCTCTAGGGAAAGCCTTTGTTTCTATAAACAATTTAACGTGCAGACTTTATTTCATTGATGTATGGAGAATTTACTTACATATTTCTTTTCTTCTTTCCCTGCCTTTTCTGTATGATTTAGAATAAGATACTGGTTTATCTGGTGTGTATAGTCAAGAATGGGAGTAATGGAGCTTAGTGTATGCTGAAGTATTAGTGACATTTGTAGTGCAAGAAATGTTTCCCATTTTCAGAAGGAAAACAAACTGATGTGAATATACTGAATATAATGGGGGAAGGCAAATCTGGTATATTATTACAGCAGTTGTGGATGCAAGAATTCTACTAATAATGGCCTATGTAAGCTATGCAATATTTAAATAAGTCTCTTACAGTCAAGGAAGCTAGTTAAATGGATGCTTTTGTTTCAGTTTTTTTGATCTTATTGGAGTGGGGTTTGGGTTGTTTTTTGGTTGGTTGGTTGTTGGTTTGTTTTGATCTATTTTTTTTTAAATTTCTGGCCAGACTAGTGGCAAGTGTTTAGAGATTTCAGTTATCCTTTGAATGACTTCTAGAGTAGTTATTTGTTCATTTCTAAATAAAGGTATCCAAACCTTATCCTGGATTTCTCAGTCCACTTTCTGTAATGCCAATATTTGGTATAGGCTTTAAAAACACAAGCCTATCGTACAGTGTCTTGTAAATGACCCTCAGACATGACTAGGTAGTTCAAAAGAGAAGATGGCTCAGTTTACTGACAATTAAATTTCACTGAAATTGCAAACTGTCATGTCACTGTGAGGTGAAAGCAAACTAAACTTGCTTGAATCAAGCAATCCTGGGCCAGTGAACCACCAAATAGCTACATTAGAACAGCTACCACGTTGTGGAAGCTTGAGCTTGACAATCATGATGTGAAAGCTTCAATAATTCAATATCCTTTCAAGTTACTCAGTTATAAAGCATGAGGTTTTATGAAAAGTTCTGTATTCGTAGTTAACCCATCCATCTTCTTACTCATATTTAATGCATTGTGAAATTTAATTGCTTTTATTCTACAAATACACTTGGTCAAATATATAATTGTGGGGTTTTTGTTAAAAAATTACTCTCTGTTATTATATCTTAAACATTTTTCATTCTTTGCATTCAGGATCCACTGTCTGCCAGACTTCTGAATGAGCAGTTCGTTGTGACTCTCCTGAACTATTAGGGTATTTTCTCAGTAAAATTTTAAAGTTTTGAGTGATGGGACACACCTTCTCTACAAGGGCTAAGCATGTTTTTTCTGAAGGTGTCCTCTATGCACAAACTATACAAATACCTAAGTCAGATTCTTCAACCATAAAACAGTAACAGAAAATTTGCAATAAGCCATCTTCTAGAGGCTTTATGTTATAACAATGAAACAGGAGTTAGAGATGTTTATAGAAGGCCAGTAAGTAAAAGGATTTAAAGCCCAGAAATGGTCCAAAATGTAATAAAATAGATTCTCAACAAGCAGAGAGTGACACTTTCCACCTGGCTTCACTTACAGAAGTGTTGGATTGATGAGCAGGTACACATACAGGAGATTTACTGGTAGGCTTGGTGATAGTCAATTTTCTATTAATTATCTGCAGGTTTATTGCTGAATTTTCTAGCAAACTGATGAATTGAACATAGACATCTATTTTGTAAAATTAGATCTTCCATGGTTAGAGATCAAAGAAAAGAAGGTTGCAGCTGGCAGGAGGAAAGGATGCACTGAAAAATGCATTAAAGCTGACTGCTCTGAGATGAATGAGAACGCATGGTGAGTGCTCTTTGATACAGTGTGGCTATGCTAGTCAGTGACTTTTAAACTCATATCCCATTCTGTAACATTCCTTAAACTCAGATTTCTAGTGTGGACAATCTCATCTGTTTGATCACATGCTTCTCTTGGGACAGTAGTAGAGATCAGTAGAGATTACTAAGAAGACAAGATGAATATAATTTCATGTCTAATTCCCTGCCCACACCTGCAGTGATCTAATTCTAATGGCTAGTAAAGATACAGGATGGATGTGCATGAGATGCTTCAAATTTAAGCTGTGAAATCTATTTCTGGAAATAGGACTTGAGACTGAATAGTTTTGGGACAAATTATACTTGGCAGAAGGTATTACTACCTAAGTGCTAGTAGATACTGAATCTTTGGGGCAGAAAACATGCTGCAGAAAAAGATATTTTAAAGACTTTTGTGTTCATCAAGTGGGAGCAACTGAAATAGGAAGCACCTTCTAATTTGGAATTACCCTATGGATCATAACGAGGCTGCTCAGCTCATCTTGATAGCAACAAAGGTTTGCATCTTAGAAATAAAAACTTGCATTTCCAGAGAGCTGTTTATTCAAGCACACTGTAAAGGTAGTTGAAGAACTTAAGGAGGAAAACTGTATTAATATAGTAACTTTGAAGAAAATAAACTAATGCTACAAACATATTGTAAAATGTGCTTTGTTAGGCCATTTGTATGAACAGTGAGTGATTATTAGTTTTAAAGGAACAGAGATTGAATTACTTGAAATATTGAATCCTTCTGTAAAGGCATCTCTTGCTTTCTGAGCAGTTTCTGGGCTGTGCTCATCTGAGATCAGCATTTCAATATCCTTTGATGCATAGTCCTCTATTTCCCTCCCGACAATATAATTCAGCAACATTCACTGCTTATTCTCTATTTACCTTTTCAATTATATGTGAATCATATAAACACTTAACTGGATTTAAATGTATTAAGTACTGCTACTGAATATGAAATGTGTGTTTCTACCTGCATAAGGACTAGGCCTCTCCATTCCTCAAGAGTACTGTTCATTGCTCAACCATAAATCATGATACTCTGAAGTAAGAATTTTCAGGTATTGTGGACCAAAAAAATGAGGATTTTTTAAATCCCCATTTATCATGGAATTTTGGTAGTATCAAAGTTTCCCAAGAAAATTATGATCTGAATTAGTTAATGAGGATGTGTTCATAAGTATGGTTGTGTTTTGTTTGGTTTTTTAAAAATAAGATATGAAGGAGGGGCACGGCTTTTCATATTTTTCTAATGAATTGAGATCTGAACTTGAATCTACATGTGGAATTCATCAAACAGACTTTAGTGGCACTTGCACATTTCCCCTTTTTGTTACTGTTTCTTATTAAGCCTGGAGGGAGCTGGGGATGATTTTTCCTGTAATTTATGGCATTTGTGTCTATTTGCAACAGTTGTAAAAATACTGTATAAACAGAAACATCATAAAACACTCATAAAAAAAAGGTTTCTAAAGCCAGCAAAAGAACAGACTTTTCCATGGCAGCTAATGGTACAAAGGTGAATTATCCCCCAGATGTGATGGCATTAAAATTTGTTGTCTTTGTAATACTGTTTTATCATGTATTTATGATATCAAAATAAAAAGAAAGTAAAAGCTATATAAAAGGAAATTTGATGTCATGATATTTCCTGATTATGGGGAAGAGAGACTTAAAATTAAGGGAGCTTATCTGTGATGGAGGTTATGCAAATTCATTTAGAAAGGATGATTTTACCAGCCACGTTCCTTCTTGTATCTGAAAATTGCTTTTCTTATAAGTGGATGGTGACCTTCCCAAAATGGCAAATACTTTTTCAAGGGAATCTCTGAAAAAACATTCCACTTATCAATCATTCTTTTTCCCAGATCTAAGCTTTATACTATTTATTTTCTCTTCACTATTGAAAAATTATTTGTAAGGCACGACACTGGGTCTTAGGTTCTATTAATTTCTTCTCTTTTTTTTCACTGTCATAGTCAAACCTTTCTGTTTATGGCACTGCAACAGGCTATTAGGAAGTAATAGTGTGAGTATTAAGCTTTAATAATTTCTTCTTTTTTTTAAGGGTGACCTCTTGATATTCTACCAGAAGGACAAGAACACAGAGTTTAATTCAACAAGCACTAATAAAATTCTCTGACTAGAAAAAGAAAAGAAAAAAAAAGAAATTAAAAAAAGCGCCATAATTTATGCACTAGATAATAGAAAAAGGGCATGGTGGAATACAGACAGAAGAGAGTTAGGAAGAAAGAAAAATTTATTTCTTGATTAAAACACATGAAAGATAATAGCAATTGGAAACACCAAAAAGCGTACAGAGTCACCTACTGAGTTTGTTAAAAACATATTACCGGATTTCTCCAGTTACCCTGAATATTTGGTGTCTTATTTACATCCGAGTGAATTTTAAGATTATTGTAATCTGTTTACATAACCATTCTTGGGACCTTTATTTTCTTGAAAAATCTCCTCTTCCCATGTGGAACTGCACAGTAGCTGATAAAATCAAATCTCTGGATTGGCCTGGTGAGGGATTCTCAGCGAAGGGGCCTGATCATGGTTCTGAACCATCTCCAGTATCAAGACGACGAGAGTTGAAAGCAGGAATAAGTATTTTCATAGCTAGTTTGCAAATAGGTTTATTCCTGAATTATGTGGATAGTTCAGCTTTGGCAGAAGTACTATAGTTATGTTGACAGTTTTCAGGTTTGTATATGTAGGCAGGATTCTATCTTTCTAAGTAATTTTGGTCACTGCTGACCTATTCAGCCCCTGTAGTCATGTACCACTTGGTCTTCTATCACATGCATATAAGTTTTTTTCTATGCATTGGAGTTGTTCTCATTGTAATGCTAGTTGTCTCCTGCTGTCACAGTTCTCTTGTTCTATTTGTATGAATGTCATATTTTTATTGAATGACCTTTGCTTAATCTATTCCTACATCTCTAGTGAAATTTAACACAATCTGTGAATATTTTTTGGTGTTTGAAAGATAGACTGGAAATGTATGCTAAGGAGAGTAGAATTGCCTCCATTTTTTTTTTTTTTCTTAAACAGCTCTACAAATAAAGCTGTTGTATATGTAGAGAACAGAGTAAAATATATGAAGTAGCACCATAGGTCATTTTTCCTAAAACAATATATTTCGAGGAAGAGATGTATATTTAAAAAAATATTCCAGCAAGTTGAGAAAAAATGTCAGTGTTGTTATGAAACTGACACAATACTTGTCCCTGAGGCTCTCTTTTGATTTTGCACATGGTTATAACCTTTATTTTTAATGTCTATTTGAGTCACTGAAATGATTTATGTCACTTATAATCAGTATTTTATGGTCCTGCTAGGTGTAAGAGAAATCACAGTTCCAGGGTTAGGATCAGGGTTTGAAAGAACTGGAATGAGTTTACATATTTCTGGAGGCAGATCGTTTCAAGAGATTAGAACATTGGATCGTTAGAGTGGGGCAAACAGTAGGTTTATATGAATTCTGCCACAGAAGAATAGCCTTCCTTCATGAATGTTACCATTTCCAAATCTGGAATTTACTGTTTTAACATTAAATTCGGGGACATGAAAACACAGATTAGTTGGAGACCTTTCATGCAGATGTGTCTGAGAATTGCTCAGACACAAAACCATTCTTTTCTAGTAGTTCTTGTGAACAAGACTGAAAAAGGTTTGTGACCCTCATTCATACTCTTGCAAAACATGCCCCAACCACAAGATCCTGCAGGCTAACAAACTGAAATTCAATATACATACCAAAGAATTAATTCGACAGCCAGAGTGTCATCACTGGAAATTTTCCCCAATTGCACATTGGTTGCCATTGCACATGGGTACCAAATCTGTAAGTCTGCTAAACTGTTCTTTATGTACACTGTCATTGCATAAAACCCTTTGAGATATAGATTTAAAAGATTAAATCTGAAGACGAATATAACACCAGCATTTCACAGCAGAAATACATTTAGCCCTGAATGGAGTCTCTAACTGTTCTCTACTTTTTTTCATCTGAAAAAAACATTCCAGAAACCTCAAAGTGAAAAATTATGCAAATTTCCTCCTAGCACCTATTAAATAGTATTTGGATTATGAACAGGGCTGTGAGAATACATATCTTTCCAGGTTTTTGATATATGCTATTTATGATCTTTTTCTGTGAATGTTCTCATTATCCCTTGCAATACCTAATCCTTATTAGAATCCTTAGTTTTAGTATGATCAGTAGCTTAATCTCAGTTCAAAAGATTAAACATGCAGTATTTAAAGAAATTTTTTTCTGACCTTTTGAATTCAATGTTACTTGTGAACATATGTTAAGTGAAAATATTTACATGTCCTAGATTTTTCATTTCTAATTATTCAAATTATAAAGACAAACCTGGTAGAATTTAATCAAAATTGGTTTTCAAAGGTTGTTCTTAGAAACTGGCAAAAATAATTATAAATTTTATTCAACTACAGAAAAGGAGAGGAACTTTTCAGTGAGAGTGAGAGACCGAGATTAGAAAAAACCCTATATATGTAGATATAATATATTTATGTTTTCTATGCTATGTATATATGCAAAAATTAATTCCGGTTTTACTCATGAAAACAAAACAAAAACAAATAATTGGAAAGCACACTGGACTTGGTCCAAATACTCATTTGCAATCTTGCTTTCTTTGTTCAGACATCAGTTCTGCTGAGTATTTACATTGCAGAATGTAAACTAATTTATGGCACTTACATCATTACCTAACATGCTGTTAATCATCTTTCATGCTGTGAAATGCTCTAACGTGCTATAAAATACACTCTTTCTCTGGTCTGGAGTACTCTTGATTCATTGCTTACACTTTTCCTTTAAGGAACTGAAACGGATGTTTTCACAATGCTGTCTATACATCTAATGGGACTCTAAGAAGAAGAATAACACAACATACTGTACACAGATGCTTCACACACTTTCTGTGTTGACTTCTCTTTAGGGTCATTTTATTTCCCTTAATAAGATAACTGCTATAACAAATGGAGGGGCAAAGATTTTTTCTGTACTGGTTACAAATGCATTGAATAACATCATTGGTAGCACAGTGCACCATGAAAAGCACTGTACATGACATTTTGTCAGAGAATAACATAGTGAAAATTCTCTCTGCTTTCTTCAATGATATAAATGTTGGTTGGAAGCAAAGTTTTATGTCCTGTGGTATTTTATTAGCTATGAAGGTTATTTATGCTGACTTTATTTTCCCCCAAAGTGTATACTCCCTTCATTGTTCCTTCTGAAATTCAGTATTGGGAGAAGTTATCTTATTTTAGCTGTTTTCAGCATGGATTTATCTCCTGTGATAAATGATGAACTAACAAACTCAAACATTTTAACCACAGGACACACATGGAGTGGTCAGCAGCAGTGCAGCTTTTCCACCTCCTGTTAGGAAGCTTTAGCTGAAAAGGGTGGACTATGTAACTATTAAGTATGGCTACATTCAGTGGCTTAGTCAATGACATCTATAGTCTTTTTTGGTATGACTATAATTGCATGCATATCATTTCAGGTCTTGATTTTTTTATACTTCTATACAGATTTCAGACTTCTGATTCTGAGGAACTAGACAGATATCAGTGCAAACTCATTCCTCACAAATCTGCAAATAAAGATTTTTAATACTATTTCTATTTATATTATTTATCACCATTAATATTATAGTATTATTAGTGTACACAAAGACATAAGTCTTTGTATATGTTTACGTACTCATCTGATCCACTTTACACCACTAATGCCGATGCCAGCTTCCACTGTATTTATTCATAACCTTCCTAATTATCAAACACATCAATTTTAAGAAGCGAAAAATTGTGATTGTGTTAAAATTGCAGGTAGTGACAAACCTATCTCTGGAAAGCTGAAATTTTGAGATCCCATCATGAAAACTCTAATAGTTGGCCATAGGGAAGAGATGAAGGAAAGGATAAAGAAACAATACAGAAAGGTGGTACCTGCCTCTGCTATCACAGGCAAACATGCAAGGAAAGCCAGGTGATGCTTTTTGATTTAAATGTAACTCACAGTGTTTATGGGCGAATAAATATTGCAAGTCAATTTGTGAAAGAGCATGGAATGCTTGTAGGACTTTTCCCTCATTTAAAGCTTGCGATAGGTTGCTCTGTTTATGTTAATTTTCCAGTTTTTCATCTAGAAACTGTATTTCAGTAGTAGATCTGCCATACCCTACCACAATCTATCCTAAAGTTGGATGCCCTTCATTAATAAATTAAGTAATTATCGTTGATAGGCTTCCCCCAGCCTATCTCATTTGGGATTTTTAGTCATCAAAGGATAATGAATTAACTTCTCAGGTAGCTTAAGTCTTATACAGTTGCATTGATTGAAATTAAGTTCTGAGAAAAAAAAAAAGAGTACTTTCACACTGAGTGACTAGCTTAGTTTTGCAATCTCAATATAAAGTTCTAAAAGACACAACAGACAGAATTTTATCTGAGTATAGCTAATTCTTATGCATTTAAGCAGTTGACAGGTGTTTGGCTGGCTAGGCTTACTGGTCTGTTTCTATTCTGTTAAGCTACAGATCTCAGTATAAAAAAATATGTTCCTGTTTTGTTTTTTTTTGAAAAAGTAAAACCAATCCCTGACGCTATTCTTTTTTTTTTTTTTAACCTCAGAAGAACATATGATCTCACTCTTATTAATTACAGAGACTAAAAAGAGGATGGTAAATGTAAAAATAATTTCTTATGTAGGTACCATTATCCTAGGAAGAGGTGAAGTCCTAATCTTTGAAATGTAACAGCTCTTAAAAAAGTGTCTTTCTAAAAGTGGACTACACTTAGCAAAATTGATTCAACAACTCTAGACACCCTGACTTATTAGCCAATCTACTTGCTACCTGTTAAGGGAAACATGGGAGTTAATGTACTCTGAGAGGTAAAAGGCCTTTGGAAAAAAAAAAAAAAAGAAGTCATATAAATGAAGTATACAATATTTTAAATAACAATAGTGATCTAGCTTCAGGTTTGATATTTGCTTTTCTAAATACTAAATGCAATTAGACCTAACCGTTTTCTCAGTAACTGGAGTTGTGATCCTTAGAAAGATGAAGACTGAAATAAAAAGAAACCTAGAACATGCAATCCCAGCCCCAAAATACAGCTCATGCCAAAGAACTTCAAATTTTGCTTCTGTCCAAAACCAAAAATCAAATCTAAGAGCTTCCAGCTGATCTAGGATGTTTCACCCACAGGAGCACATCTCCGTTTTTTGTGTTGTCGCCAATGGCGCAAGAGAAGCCCCAGCAGATGGGTTCAATTCAGTTAATTGGGCAAGTCACCTCTGTTGTCTGGCCATGGTCTGCAAGACAAAAGTGGAGCTTTGCATCTCTGTGCTAGATTTCAGTCTGAAGGGAATTTGTATAGTTGAGTTTTAAAAACTGTTTATAAAAGAAACGTCAGACATTTAGATCATAATTCTTGTTTTTAATGCTATTGATAACTCATGCGCTAGTGCACCTTGGGATGAATGAATTATAAATATGTGGCCATCACCAAGCCCTTTACACGTATGCTTTCTACCAGGTCAGATGATATACACCTGCAGTTCAATGGCAGAATGGGTTGGGGATTCTGTAGACATAAAAATCCTGTGTTTTGGAGCCTTCCACAGAATCTTCTCTTTCTAGAAACTTTGTGTTCTGCCCTCCTCTGGATTTGTATGCTTTTTGCTTCATAAAATCTTACATTTTGTTTAGATATGCCTATGTTAGCTTTTCCTGCAAAACAACAAAAATAAAAGAGCAATTCTGCAAGGGAAAAGAAAAATCAGCACTTTCTGAGGCGGTTGTATGAGGCCATAGATACAACCGTGCAAACAATAATTGGGGCTTAATAACTTCAAGAACAAATATAGCCTCTGGTAATTCTGTGTCCATTATATATTGTGGGGTAGGAAGGGGAGAAAAGGAACTGGGGAAAAAAAGCACCGGAAAGATTCGCCATAATTTTGTTATTTTACTCTTAGTTCCTGCTAAACCCACTCTATTAACTCTTTTCCCACAAGACTTAAATTCAGTTTTTTTAAACATACTGGATGAAAAATACTTCCTTTACTACTTACACCTTGTTGCTGACAAACAGCTAGAGACCCACGCACTTTGTCTGAACAAAGCATAAACTCTGCAAAGAATTAGTTTAACAGTATGCATCTTGCAGCAGCATCTGGATTACCATTGTGTTTGGGTCAAAGGCGTGTTTACAGCAAGCATGGAAGGTCTATTTTTTTTTGCCCAGACACTGTATGGTTTGTGTTATAATTCCAGAGCAGTACAGTACATAATACATACATCATGCCTTTCATAAAATACATAATTTTGGCATTCCTTTGGACTTACTACTGGATTTGTTTAACAGATGCTTACTTTCTACGATTAAATCCATTTTATAAGGGTTTGTATAACACACATAGAATTTAACTGTATTAAAATTCTATCTGTTACCTTTCTGTCTGAATTCGTAAAGCATTTGCCTACCCTTTCTTTTCTTTTCATTTCATTTTCTTTACTCTTGTAGGCACCACTCAAGGCAAAAATCACTAAAAGTTCCACTTGAGAGCCTCACTCATAATTTTTGTTTCTAAGGCTAAAGAGTAGTTCTGTCTATAATGATCTAAAATAAACCCTGGGCAATTCTGAAGTTGTAGTCATGTAAACTCATTAAAATTTTGGTAATCTTTGTGGCCCTACAGGAATCTTTAAAATATTTAAATCTGTTAAGCTTTTGTATCATTATCAGATTTATGAATTAAAAAAAAAAATAAATAGAAGACTGAAGAAACTCAAAAGATCATTTAGCCTAGCTCCTGTTCAAAGGTGGTTTAGGATAGCCTAAGGTAGGTACTTTTCAATATGCAATCAAAACCATAAAGAAAATTCTTCAACCTCCCTAGTTAATCCATTTCCATACTTCTTTGCCCTTTTAAGTAAAAGGTTTTTTTGTATCCTAAATTTTATTTTTTGCAAAAAATCCCACAGTTATTTTCTTACCTTAATAGGCAGAGAGTACGGTAAATTATTCTTTCTCGTAGTAGCCTCTGAAGTATTTAAAGAATATTTTAATGTTTTTCTTCAGTCTTGCATTCTGGAGATTAACCAATTATTTTAGCTTTTCATTTTTGTGTTCCAAGCCTTCTTAATGGCAAAATTTAAGATAAATAAACAAGTGTACTAGTTTACCTATCCTTCCTGTACAGTGGAATTCAAAAGACAGAATCTCTCTGAAAAGACAATTAAGAGAAAGAGCTTATTTTATAAACCCTTCACAACTTTCTGTGTGTTCATGATGGAATATTTCAGAATAGCCTTTGCCATACAGGGCTGCAAAACTCTGACTGAGGTCTCCACACTACCAAGAAGAGCAGGATGATTTTTTTCATGTCCTTTATCCTCCTAGTGCATTCCAGAAAGATGCTTTTCCCATCTACACTGGTGTTCTGTGCTTGACCCTTCTTCACTCCAATCTCCACATTTTTGTCTGGAACACCCTGACTCTCTAGTTATTCTCTGTTTTGTATTTATGTATCTGATTTTCCTGGGTGTGGTTCATTTTACTTCTATTTATTGAAGTTCTTTGTGTTGATTTTGGATGATTTCTCCATTTATCAATATCAGTTCAATTTCTAATCCCATTACTCAGAGTGCTTGTAAAGGCTTTTGCTGTCATCTGAAAGTTATGTAGATTAATTTTCAGTTTCACATTCCAAATTAATGGAATGTCTCAATTAATATTAATTAATTAATTTTAGTTAATCAAGCCTTAATGTTCCCTAGCTTAGTTTGTACATTTTAACTCTTAAAAAAAGATAGTATCTGAATTTCTAAATAAGCAACATGGATAGTTCAGAATGCTACATATAAATGAAAAGGAGAAAAAAACATGTCTCTTTCTTACCAAAAAAGTGTCTATTTTTCTTGTAGTAAGAAATTGTTTAATAATTTTCAGCTATAGAGAATATTTGAGCACATTTTTATCTTTGTCGCCACTGCACTTTTCCATTTGTTCTAACTGCAGATAAACATTAACATTATTTCACAGAACTGGATGCGTTCCTGTCCAACCTGCTCTACGTGACTCTGCTGTGGCAGGGTGGTTGGACTAGATGATCTCCAAAGGTCCCTTCCAACCCTGACCATTCTGTGATTCTCTCATTCTGTAATTGTGGCAACTGACACACAAACACAGTGTATACTCATGCACGTACACGTACCCACTTGCATATTACCTGCAAGAGTAAATTTTGAAAAATGTACATGATTATTTACAGACATTTTCAATCATTCTAGAAAATCCTGCCTCATTTTCAGGTTATTTTCAGACAGAAAAATAGACACAATTAATTTAGTACAATGCTAATATTTTTTTTTCTTAAAGTCATCAGCAATATTTCTTTATACACTGTATTTATCAACCTAACTCTCAAGGCCTTTTCTGTTTCACGGCATCTCAGAACAGCAGGATTGTAGGAAATCAGGCTCAAAGGGACCCCTAAGGTCTTATGTGAACTGGTTTCATTTGCCCATCACCACTGATTAGTACTGTGAAGCACCTTCTCACAGTCTAATGCTAGTGATTGCCTTCAAGTCACATTGCACAGTACTTTCAAGACTAAAAGCTGCCATATGGGCTACAATAGGCAGCTTAAACAGTGAACTGCTGCTGTGTTATTCTGACTGCAATGGGGTAGGGAGGAACAACAGCAGCAGAGCCCAGACAGATCCGAGGGCATGGTAACCTCTGGCAGGAGGTAGTAACAAGCAGCTGGCAGTAGGTGAGATGGTAATGTCTTCAGCTGACACAGCTGCCTCTGAAAAATGATGTGTGAACAAGCCATAAGTTATTCTTGCTGCAGAGGAATATTTAGTAAATACCTTCCAAAGCCTTTATGGCTTCCTCTCTCTAAGAACTACATGAGTAAATTGCTGAAACAGATCTTAAGTGTGAGAAAAATCCTGTTGAAGAATTTGGAAATATGCAAAGTTTTTCACCCAAGCAGTCCTTTTCACTGGAGGGATTGATTTTTAAAGAAATATCCGCTACTCTTTTACAACCTCTATCCCACATATATTTGTCATTTTCTGCAACATTTTTATTGCAGCCATGAAACCATAAGAACTCCCAGCCTAATTTATCATCTAGAATGTTTTGATGACCAAAGATGCTTTGGACAAGCAACTGGCTTTGGCATGAGACCTACTGAACAAGAATGGAAGGAAATGTTTTGCTGTTTAAAAGGCTATATTAAACAAGAAATAATGAGGTTTAACTACTCTCTTTCTACCTCCAAAGCATTCCTGAGAGGTTCCAACAAGCTCCAAGTGTGTCCTTCATAATTTGCCCAAAGGAATGGTAAATCCAATCTCATTGATAGCAATTATCTAACATTAATCTTATGTATTTAACATATAGTGCACATTAAGTCACTGCAACTAATAAAATTTCAGCATGCATTACAGAGCCATCGGGCAGATTGCCTATTGTCCTGATTATAATTACTAAATAAGTATATAGAGGTTAGATATAAATGATATCAGCAGATGTATTTTCAGATAGAGCTTCTAGAGACTGTTGTTACCTCTCAGTAAATCTTGGATCCATCTCTCAAAAACTAAGAAGTATATCAATTTGGAGTTTTGTTCTTAACCCACCTTTAGTCCCTACTTTCTTTAAGGTATTTATTTATTAAATTGAATTAATGATATATCTGTCTGTTTCATTGACATTGTGCTTTCATTTACAGTTAAGTTATTTTTTTAAAAGGAATAATACAACAAGTTTTATTGATGGAAATTAGACAGTTCTGTTGAGTATGAAAATAATTAATACAATCTCCCCAGTAAAGAAAATTAAATCTATAAATCTGGCTTCATACCTGCAGTTACCAACTCTGTAGCCTAGCTGGACTCCAAATGGCAACAAGCCATCCACACAGCTGTGCACCTGATCAAGGCAATGATGTGCTATGCATACACAGTGCAACCTTTCTGCAGCAAAAATTAGTATCCTGTAGATATTTTCATTACCGAATTTAGAAATCAGATACAGGGCAGCTGAATGACCTGCAAGAAACAATGCCTGCAATGAAAAAATCATAAGAATGACACATTACAGAAGTACAAAGAGAGTCTGAAGAGATAACAGGGTTTTGTAAGGTGCATTTGCTGACTGAAACTTCTTCCTGCTGCTATTTCTAAGATTTTTGCTTTCTTTTGCAATTAACTTGCTGAAATTGTGGAAGAGATGATGAATAGTGAAATGAATCCAGAGAAAACTTCATAGATCAAGAAAGACAGGAAGAAAATATCTTCAAACAGGAATAACCTTATTGGAATTAAAATTCTTCAATGAATCAGTACACACAGACTTGTAACTAGGGCAAAAAGAACAGAGGACTTTAATACACCTGGCTTTTCACAGTGCCAGGCTAAACATTGCCACTACTCATTAATAAGAATCTGTTATCACTTCTTTCTGGAAGACATAAAAGTACACAAAGACAAAATCTCATGCCAGCACTGAGGCCCAGTATTTAGGGGCCTCTGAGCAGGTGGGTTGGTGAGACAACGGGAAGAGAGTCTTTTCTTTCAGTTCAGGATGTTATCCCAAATCTGGGTTCTTTATCTGGTGTGCAAACCAATAACACACAGAGCAGAGGTATTTCTAAGTTTATTCCATTAATGTGCAGAAATGGGGTGCTCATCCCAAAACAGGAGCACACCTTAGTTCCAAAAATCTCTACTTTTATACATTGATTATTACTCATTCAAATGATTAATAAATATTCGTTGTTATTCTCTTTAATGATCGGTCAAGATTTCTTCGCTTCCCATGTAAATTAGTGCACAGACTCTGCCTTCTTCCATTGTTCTCTTTTGAGTAGGTGGTATCATTTGGGTAGGCGGTCAATGAGTCAGTGGTCATGATCTCCCCCTACCAGAATTACCTTTTACCTACTTCTCCTCTGACCTTGGCAGTTCTAAGTGGTTTTCTCAGTTTGCTGACCAGGCCTATAGTTCATCACTCTCTTGACAGGAATACCCTGCTTATCAACAATACTATATTGTCTGGTGGTTGATTCCTTAATTGAATTGTATATAAATCATGTCTAGTTACTATTTATCTATTTTAATCTTAGGTAAATAATTAAATAGGGTTGGGGCGATACAGAGGATTTGAGCAGCAGCAGGTTTCCTTGATTGCTTCAATTATATTTTACGTTTTATTTTCCTGGTTTATGTCAATTTTACTACAACAAGGACACAACGGAACTGCAGGGTTGCCACTGGAATGTTCTTCTTTTGCAGCAGTTCTGCAAGGCGATATAGCAAGTGTTTGATCATAGAATCATCGGCCTGTGTTGTAAGGGACCTTTAAAGATCATCTAGGCCAACCCCTATGCCACAGGCAGGGACATCTTTCACTAGATCAGGTTGCTCAAAGTCCTGTCCAACCTAACCTGGAGCCCCTGACAGGGTTTCCACAACTTCTCTGGGCAACCTGTTCCAACGTCTGACCACTCTCATTGTGAAAAATTTCTTCCTAATGCCGAATGTAAATCCAGTTTAAAATCGTCACCCCTGTCCTGTCACTACTTTGCTTTTCCTTGCCTGCACACTGGTATGTATTTTGTTTGCAGGCAAAGGGTCTATATACTCTTCCTCCTTTGTCTGATAATTTGAACTCTAGGTCTAATGGTAGGAGATCATTGTCAACCACTGATGTAATTACAGAATTTATCTATGAAATTACTCTATATTCTACAGATTATATAAGTTCAATAATTTTGAATTCAAGACAAGAAAAGTAAACCCCTTTCTTTAAAAAGCAACATCTCCACTAGCATGGCTCACTGAAATAATTTTTCTATAGTGCTGTAGAAACTAGGGACAAAAGAGTAAATTGTTCATGTCCATTTATATTCATGTATATCAAATTAGATACCACTCAGTATATCTTGGGATATGTAAAGATATCCCAAGGCAGCTATTTTGAATATCAAACTGTACCATGTATCCAGTAAGAAAGATTGAAGGCCTTTACACCAAATACCGGTAAGTTCATCAGTGAATCTGTGCACCCTTACACCTGCAAGGTACTCTCAGAGCGCTTGAACCTTTGCATTATTAGTAGTAGTATTTTATGAAAAGTATGACCAAAGCCTTGGACTCAGAGAGACCATTTCTTCTGCAGACACTATTGTTCTAGAACACACATAAGAAGCAAGAAATCAGTTGCTTCCATACATGTTCCTGCAGAGGTAAAAGATCATTGTTCTCAGAAGATATAATTAGCTTCAAATATTTATGGTCTTTTTGTAAAGAGGTAAAAACATGTTTGTGCTACTAGGTAGATTTCTCTGGGCACCAAATTGAATGGAATTTTGGTGTAGAAGAGAAAGAAAGGGGCATGAAAGGAAGGAAGAGAAAAAAACACTGTCCAGTAGGGATGCAAGACACCCAGGAAACCAGCTAGAAATCTCCCATCACAAAAAAAAAATCTGCTTTCACAGTACCTCCTGTTTTTCTCAATTTATGTAGCCCATAAAGATTAAGAGATCAAGGAGTTTGCATACGGTGCCCTTAGTGGTCAACCACTAACAGTGGCTTTACCGATTTACAAGCCTTACCTTCAAAATAAGAGATAACTTAGTATGAGTCTGGATACAAAGTAAAAGTAAGGTCTTTGATGAAAGGGGGAGTTAGACATCTGGGGAGTGGGAGCTGTTTCGTGATGAAATGTAGATGGATTTTAGCAGCCTGAATTGTCAGGATTGTGTGCGTGTGCGGCACGCGTTCTGCAATTGTTAGCTAAATGTAGAAACCTACATTTTGAAGATATGAGTGGGTAGTGACAGTAGAACAGACATATGTATGATGAATGCTACAGAGATATGTAACAATAGAAGAGTTTTAGACACCTAGGTTCACTTCACTGCAATAATCGGGTCTGCTTGCACTTCCACTTCCGCTGCATTTCCATTGCCATCCCCATACTTTCATTTTCTGTGGGATGTTTCTGTAAAATCTAAGGTAGCTAGACAGCTCATGCACACAATTTGAAGAAATAAAGAAAAAGGTGCTGTTTTCAAATTTGTAAATAATATGAAAGATGTGTGATCTTCCTATTAACTGGCACAATTTCCTAAGATGCAGATGTCTTACAAGAGACTTGGTTCTGTATTTCAGCTACGCTCTTATGGTGAATGATGACTACTATTTTAGTGACAAGCCCAATGCTCTTGCTTTTGCTATATACCTTTGCAGTACTGAAGAAATACAAAGTCACGGCAAAGATTTCTGAAAGAGATTGATAGCATGTAAAGTACTTCAGACTATTTATAGGGAGTGAGTCGGGCTTAATATAGTAAATTATTGGAAAAAAGTGTTATTTAGTATATATGTCTCTGCAAAATCATGAATTCCAGCACCTCCTGTACAGACAATGGTTACATAAAAACTGAAAATGTAGGGTGAAGTTTTGATTTTCTGACTAGAAACTCAGTTGATCTGATATTTATAATAAATACTAACTCTGAACAGTGGTTAAGTGTTTTGCTGGCAGTATTTTCAGGTTCTATTTTTCTCTTAGAAATGTAATATTTCTTTTCTTTTTTATTTTTCCCCCCCAAATTCAGTCTCTAAATGCATTTGCCCCCACAAACTTAAATTTTCCACACAAGCTCTTGTCACAAATTACTCTAAATTCTTTCAGGGTAAGTTGTCTTGGAGAGTTTCTAGTGCTTTAGTGGAGGGATCATCTTCTGGACTGTATTTGTACGGTACCAAAAAGGTCTGTCAAAGGTTTAGTGTAACTGCAATACCAGAAATGATTCTGCTCATCCTATTTTAATTTTTTTTTAAGTTTGATTATACAGTTTTCTTTCAAGGCAACAGATGACATGTTAATTCAGACGTGTGAAAAAAGAGGTCTTTGTGTAGAGAGGGTTACCTGCGTAAGGGTATGGTGGGAATCTTGCCAGAGAGACTATGAGAGCACATTGAGGTAACAGATATTACAGATTCAAATGCTTACAGTAAAGGCCACAGCAAGATTTGTCCAGCTAGATTTATTCTACATCTTAGCACCAGTAAAGCTACTAGAAGGGTACAGAATTGACAGAATGTTATTAGGTAATTGGGTGAATTATGCAAATGAGTGTCTAATTAACCGTAGGACCTAACTAGATTTGGGAATACAAAAAGCTGCAGATCTAGAATTAAATCTTATCAGGCAGTTTAAAGGTAAATTTTGGCCAAAACATAAAGCTCCAATGTATGAAAGGGAGTTAGCTCCTGGTCAAATTTCCATATGGAGTTCTATTTAATCCGGACAGACAGAAAGCCTTGGAAACAAAAGTGATATATCAGCATAAATAAGGAAAGAGAGTAATTCAAGCAACAAAAAACTTTCATTTCCATATAACTTCAAAAGACAATATCTGAGTCAAAACCTGTTTTGATGAATGTTTATAGGATGGCTTAATGATATTTCCACATAATGTCTACAAAAAATAAAATGAAATACCACAAACACATCATAACATTTTGAGATTATGACTGATGAACATACCATTATTTACAGTATTTTATCTAATTTCCTAATGCTCCTCCACCCATTCCTCTACCCTGTGTGTTTTCTTCTTCTTCCCACTGTCTTTTGCTTGTGTTGTGGGCTGTGAGTTCCTGGTCTCCTGTCTTTCACTGTAGAAGAGATTTGTGATCTACATATAACAATCACCTGTGCTTTTCTTTCACATCCTGTCTGAAGTTCTACATTTTCAGGCTGCCTCTCTTACTTCCCTTGTTACATCATTAACTCCCAAGTAACTACTTTCTCTAGCACTGTTGTCTAGTCTCTAGAGTTTGAAGTAGGGATTTCTATTAAGGCATTGTTAAGCACTGATTGTACTATTGTGGATGTACTGATTTCAGTTGAACTACATAGATTTATGCCAGCTCAGGGAGTGGGCATTGCGTATCTGCAATAGCCTGGGTTTATTGAGTTAAACCTATTTACAGAAAGGAATAGATCTTGCAAAGCGAAGTATTACTCCAGTCCTGGTTTAAAAGCTATAAATCTTTGTGGGATCACTTGACGTGAATGATTCCACAAGTATTCAAAAGTTCATGTCTGTGGTTCACACTACAATGTTCATAAAATACTTATACTAAATTCTAAGTAGTGTACAAAGAAGTTTTTTTTCCTTTTTTAATAGAGTGAAATGTCTTTTCAGAGAAAAAAAAAGAACGTTCTGTCTTCTCATTCTATGTACATCTCTTCATATCCCTTGGCAATGATCTGCCATTGCAATTTATAATCCAAATTAAAATTTACTATAAAGTGTGACTAGCTGATCCCAGTCAGGTTTTTCAATTGCTAAACATTGCCTCTTATCAGTAGATCATGGTCTCGATTAAAAAATAGAATGAATCATCTCATACGTACTCAGCAGGAAGAGATATTTCATTTATCCAGTGTTTGATGGGGGGGATTCACAAACACCTAAATTGTTCATCAGACAGTTACAGTAAATATCATTATTATTTAAGAGTTCTTTCTTGCCTTTTGTTTCTTTTTTTCTTAACCTTTCCTTGGTACAGAGATAAATCCTTTTTTCTGTCTCCATGCTCTTTAACAGATGCAAAAGCAGCTATTACAATATAGAACTGTTTTTTTTTCAAATGAGAAAGATAAATACACGGCATCTATCAGTCTTAGGCTGTGACATTTTCAGAGCACAATAGCAATATTCATGGAAGAGTATGGCGTAGTGTTTCTGAAGCTTGCTGCTCATCCCACATGTAGTTTATACAGCTGCAGATTATAGATATCTGAAGAAATTTTTGTATAGACCAAGGTGAGAGCAAGATGTAAAGACACAGCTCTTAAAGAATGACACAAAGCCCCTGTCAGATTTCCAGTGAACAGGATCACGGTGACACAGTTGAATCCCACAGTGACACCACTGCGAGAGCAATAAAATAACTGGTGACCCAAGCCATGCTTTTGAGCTCTGCTCATGAATCGTTCAGGGTGAGGCACTGTAAAAGCAATAATATTTACAGAGTAAGAAATGCTGTTGAGAGGCATGGACTCTTGAGAGACAAGGAAGTTAAAGAGAAATTATGCCAGGAAAATTGTGTAGTAAGAATAGGGCTGAATACAGAAGTAGACATTGAATTTCAACTTATCACACCTGAAAACAACAGAATGTGTATATATATGCAATACTTTATGGGTGGGTTTTGAACAAAACAAGTAAGAGAACATTCCATGGACGATTCTCTCCTTTCTGGCAGGTTCTCTCAGTCAACTAGGTTTGTCAGATTTTAAATATGAAGAACTAAGACAGTGTCAAACAGATTAAAAATTACCCAACACCTTGTATAAGTCAAGTTTTTAATGTCAGGCTCAGAGTGGCTGTGATGTATAATTTCTCTGCACAGGTGCAGGAAGTCCAATATTTCAAACAAATCAAGTGCTCATCTCCAGTTTATCTGTGGGTGTCTAGTAACTGCTTACCAGACATCTAGCAGCTTGAGCATCTGTGTATCTAAAAGAGTATCTGGTAACTGAAAATTAGCATGGAAATCTGTTTCAAAGAGGACACGCAATTGATCTAACCACATAATCTAGGTTATCCTAAAAAGATTAGTTCTGAAACTGTACTGAGGCAGTCTAACCACAGTGCTGTGTTTGAGAACTGCAGTGACTTGGACTCCCAGTCACTTTTTTGTGACTTGCATGAGTAGAGTGCTGGACCTGTAATTTTAGTAGTTGTCTTTTAAGCATTCTGATGGAGCCACCTACCATTATGGAGAAAATCTGAAATTAAACAACTTTTCTATAGTGCAGCAATACATCCTTACTGAGAATTATAGTACATGATACTAAATAATTTGTGAGTGGCACAGTCTTTTCACCACACGTAAAAATAAATTGAAAAATTTCCTTTCATAATACTTTTCATTTCATTTAAATTATTTTTGAAAAAAAAATTGCAATAGAAGAAAAATACTCCTGAAAAATTTGTAACAGAATGGAAAGGAGGTTTTGTTCCTATGGCTGTAGATACCAAGGAAAGAAGCAATAATAGGTTTAAGGCTTTTAGGGCTTTTTATACCAACATAGTTGATTCTTGATTTTACAAAAGGCTTCAGTCACCTGCATGTCCAGGCAAGTAATGTGCCACCTTTTTCACACATTCATTTGCATATTATCCAGTCAGAATTTTCAAAACCTGTGGATGTTGTCTCTTATCTCTCCACCGATACAGAGATAGGCATATAAACTCTCTGGTTTAAAAAGTAAAAGCTTCAAAGTAGAGAATTCAGAACAGAAACCTTACTTTTGTTATGGCTCTCTACTTCTAAAACTACTTCTGCTTCAAAGACTTTATAATCCAAAGAGTCCAGTATGTCACAGAGATGTCTGTAGGAGAATCACTCTTTCATTTAAAAATTATCTCACCTTTTTGAATGCAAATAATATTTATACAAAAAAATTAATCTTCAGGGTAGCAATGGTCTATATAATTAGCAAGTATGTGGCCTGTTTTCTTGTCCAGTTGCCGTAATGAAATAGGATAAATATTAATATTATTCCCAACAGGGTCAAATTACCCTTTCAAAGAGAAAGATTAGCTTAAGAGAATAAACCATCCTTAGCAACAAATGAAATTTAGGTTTTGTTTCAGATTATGCATTTATTTTTTAAACATTATTTTCATAACATTTGACATCCATGTAATCCTAGAAGATTTTTAGAAACAAGTAAAATTTGGAGAGGAAGAAAGCATCTTTTCTGGTTGTTTCTCAAACCCAATAAACACACAATTGTAAAAATCTATTCAACTACCATTAAATAATTATTACAATCAAGTTTTAATTTTAGTAATATATTTACCTGAATTTTCAAAGGATTCAAAGACATAGTAGCTGATAAAGTGTGGGTATCAAAATGAAAAGCCACCAGTAATTTCCAGGCGCAATAATACATGTGTACAAAAAGCTCAGCTACCTGCAAGTGGGGAGGAAATATAAGTATGCTTTTTTGGCTGTAAAAGATCTTCAGATCTACTCCAGTGTGTGTAACTAACATCACCCTCAATTTTACCTTGTCTTCTGTGAATATAAGACCCGATATTATCTCTCTGTGTTAAGAATTTAAATCCTTACTTTACTATCTGATATTACAGTCAGTAATAAATATGCTCCTTTAGTAAACACAGCAAAAGCTCATGAGTTCATTCCTCTTGAGGATCACGATGCCTGTAGAGAAAAGAAGTATGTAACAAACTTGCCTGGCTCCCACAGATTTCTTGCTTAGGTGTTGATCTAGAGGAAAGAAGGGGGTGGGGGAAGAGAGAGAGAGGGTGCACTGAATTACCCATGAAATATTTAACTTTGGGACTCAATGTAGTATAATTAGAACCAAAAAAAAAAGGAAAAAAAAGTTACTGCAACCATTATTTGGGTGATTGCTAGAAAGCCAGTGGGAGATTAGTAAGTGACAATTGCTATAATTTTACGTAAAGAAAAATTTCCATTGCTTGTAGTGTGGGAGATGTGCAAAATCCCTACTTGCCAAAATGGCACTACACAGCATTCATTTTTCAGCTTAACCAGGTTACTGCAGGCATTTCTTATTACACTACACTTCATGCCAATCCATGTGCATAGATATGTGTCAGAAATCACAGACACAATGTCTGGCTCATAAATAAATGAACTCATAAGTGTTCAAAGTAACGATCCACGATCTTTGCAGCCTGTTCTGTCTACTCCATGGCTCTACCTCTGAATTGAGAGGGGAAGAAGGTGAGGGCAGGGGCTGAGTAATAAGTACTGCAAGACGTTTTATTATAGTCATTGCAGGAAATTATTTAAGGTATCTGGAATCAACATTGACCATATGTCTAAAACATGAAGGTTGACTCACTATACAAGTGTAATTTAATCTGGCATCGTTATGAATTAGAGATGCCCAGACTTTTCTTGGTTTGCAAATCCCAAGGTCTTCAGCTGCTTTGCCAATTGAGTTTCTTATTTCTAAGACAGCATCTGCACAAGGACAACAGTGTTACCAGAAATTAATTTAGAAAACAAGGGAGGCCCAGTGACAGAGTTTGCCCCACCAAACACCATAAGATGAATCCGTCAGAGGAGCACATGGTGCTGTGGCTCAGACATGTTTAAAACAGGATGGTAGGCACTGGGGCAGGTGAGACCACACAAAGTGGGAAACAGGAGACATGTGAGAGAAGACACAGGAGGACACAAAAAGGGGACATGTGACGAGAAATGTGAACAGGTCTGGGGTCTGGGGAAATGAAATGGAAAAGGAATGTGGAAGGGGACATTGCTGGGGATATGCTGGAAATGCACTCTTGGAAGGAGGTGCTCTGTGCCAGAGGAGGTACTGTGACCCGTGGGCAACCTACACTGGAGCAGGGCTGCTCTTGAGGGACTGGGGCCCACAGAGGAACATATGGTGGGTCAGGGGCAGCCCTAAAGGGAATACAGCCTGTGGTGGAACTGGGGTAGCGGCATCCCCAGAGACACTGGGGCCCATGAAGGGACTCATGTGTGGCAGATGCACCCATCCTGTCAAAGACCTGATAAAGACCTATAAGAGCTGGCATGACCATATATGACCACAGATCAGATTCGATTAGGGTATAAATGGAGCCCTCTGGAGGGCAAAAAATTTGAGTTATCCTCCTCAGAAGCAGCAGGTCCGCAGTCGGGGATCCTCCCAGTGGACTGGGCTGCCACCTGTGATTCATGTCCTGTACAGGTTGAGAGCCCTCATCTCATAGGTGAGTGGTCGTGCACATTTTTGAATCATCATTTCTAAAGCTTAAGAATTCTTGAGTCAGTCATGCAGCATTAATTCCTAGTACATTCTGAAGCTGAGGTTTACTAATGTTGTCAAAGTGTTAGATGATTTTGATACACTTCATTTCCAGTTGGTTGTCTGCTAAACAATTTTTGGTTAGAATAATGTTTATTTTGAGTTTATCACCTGTCTAAATTTGATTCTGTAAGCCTCCATGACACCATGCCAGAGCAGGGACATCCTGAAGGGGACAGCAGCTCAAGAATAATCCACACTGGAGCACGGGAAATAATTAAGAAGTGAGGAGCAGAGGAGAAAAAGAGTAAGAAACAAAAAGCAGCGGAAAGTAAGGGCTGTGCACTGATCTTAACCTCTTGCACTGCCCATTGTGTCACCAAAGGGTGTGGGAAGGACTGTGTGTAATGTGCTGTGAAAGCAAGGGATGGTGCGACTAGGAAGGGGGGAAGGAGAGGTGCTGGACTGGAGTAAAACCCGGGGAACAAGGAGAAAAGAATGGTTTTTTTTTCTGGCTGATTGTTTGTTGTCTTTGTTTTTTTAATACCTGAGACCATAACTAAAAATTTTCCTTGGTTGGCAATAAATGAAATGAAGTGATATTCCTGGAATCAAGACTATTTTGCCCACGGCAACTGAAACACTAATTCATCATATTATTTGAACCCAGATAATTTTTATCTGAGGGTTGGTTGAAGTTCATATTGTACCCAAACTGATTTACCTATGCTTGGACATATGCAAAGTCCACATCTTTTGCTCAGGTACCAGCTGGTCCCTCATATAATGAGCTTATATATGTAATATGAGCTTATATATATAATATAATATAATATAATTGCAAGAGCTACTTGCAATGCTCAGTTTATTTCCACTCAGTGCTACCAATAATTTAACATACTGTTGTGTATCTTGCTGATCTGACATAAGTGAATAAATATGGGATATACAGATGTCCTTCAGTATGATGTGCTTCTTAACCAATATATGAGGAGGAGGCCAATGTTTGAGAGAGAAAGAGACTATGAGGGCAGTAAAATCAATGGACTCTTTATTTAATTTAGCTTGCAGGATGACCACCAGCTGTTACTGCATCAAATCAAAAGCCAAAACAGACACACAGAAATGCAACAGTTTCCATGGGAACTACAGTGAAGTACATGACAGCAGAACTTTCTCTAAGTACAAAACATGGGGAATTGACAAAAAAAAACCCCGGATGATCTTTTCTAGTCAGGAACTAAATTCTTCACTTAGGTATACCTTGAGCAGGATATCAGTTTTACACAGCAGGTAATTTCCAGAGTTCATAATATTAGATATTTGTCTAGAGAGGTTTGTGTATCAATATACATGAAACAGAAGCAACACAAAAAAAACCCCAAAAAACATTAGGATGAAAATCTATATCAATCTTTACAGTAAATCTTATGCAGTACTGATGTAATCCTCTCGCTGATAAATACTGTAAACCTAACTAGTTTGGAGCAAAAGTTTATTTAAAAGACACTTGAACATTATAAAGAATGGAGAACAGGAATAGAGAGACCTTAAGGAAACTGAATTTCTTTTTATATGATTCCCTAAACCAATCACAAGTTATAAGGAGTAGGGAATAGTTATTTTGGTTTCAGAGCTGTTATGCTTTTAATGAGATATTATTTAGTTTATTCATTTCATTTATTTCAAGTGGCTAAGATGGTGTGATTAAGGGCCTGCCAAATGCAGGTTGATCTAGGTTTATTAAAAGTTTCACAATAGTCTTGGAGCTATTATTTATAATAAATGTGTCAGTAGTTTTTGAGAAGTATTTTTTTTAACTATACGAAGAACACCAACAAATAGAAATCTGCCTTGCTATTGGCTTTTGTTATTTTTCTTTCCCCCTGACTCATAAGAGAGGAACATGGCTGCAAGAGCAGCCGTTAAAGGCAATGTGCCTGTCATTAAGGGTACAAGGAAACAACAAACGGTAGTCCTCACGGATGGTGGCATATATTCCTTATTCTGTTCTCTTTGTGTGAGTTGATTCAGTCCCATTCTCCTACCCTATTGAACTGCTTACCTGCTACTTGCCGAACTACTACAGTGCAGTTAAAAACCACCCTGAAAGCTTGGGTTTAATGGTAGGCTTAGAATTCATTTTGTCTTAATGTGACAACTTTAGGGAATGTTTACAGCAGATGTATTACCTTTCTGACACACTATCCCCTCTTTGATAGCTAGAACTTGCAGGAGATTAGTACTCTCTCTCCTCATACACAGTTGAAGCAGGTGGAAATCCTTGAAGCCTGCAGAATTCTTGAGCTCAGATATTTTTATTTTTTCTCTTGGGTGGTCACTTTGCAGCATTGTACTTTAATCCATATAAAAGACTAATACATCATATCTATCATTGCTTTCTAGATTACAGAAAATAATTGAAAAATACTGAGACTGACCACATTTTTTCATGTCTATGAATGCAGATCCTTTATGTGTTGCAAAAAAAAAAAAAATCCTGCTAATTCCTTCTCTCCTTTCGAAACAGGAGTTGTTTCAGGTTCCGTCTTTATCTCTGATGTTCCTATTCTGCTTTAAACAGCTGTTGTTTTTTTAAACTGGAAGATCCCTCTTCTGTGATGAGGGAAGTAATCCCAGTTTGTGAAGCACTTTGAGGTGAAATAAATTATTATAGAAACAGATGAAAGAGACAATTGTATTTAGCTTCCCAACACTTTTAATCATAAAAGATTTATTGTATTCTTTGGGAAGTGCTAGCATCTTAGTTACTTACCCCACACCTCAAAGAGAAGTCATTAGGTTAGAAAATTTTCTTTTCTTTCAAATTGTGCTTTGTTTTTCTAAGAAATCACCTATACAGGCCACACTTCTTAGTTGTTTAATTCTTCAAAATATCAAGTAAAAAAACAAATAAATAATCACAAACATTTAAAGTTAAAATCCTCATAGTGACAATAGAAGCAAAGGCAGATATTTACCTAGAGATGTACAGAAAGTCTGGGGGTTCCCAGGAGGCAAGTGAAGTTTGAGGGCTGTTGTTAAATCTTTAGTAAGATCTGGGAAAACACCGGCTCTACCCTTTGGTTAAACATAGGGAATGGCTATTCTACTTATCTTGTAACATGTCATGGTTTCAGTTGGGACAGAGTTAACTTTTTTATTAGCAGCTGGTGTAGTGCTGTTTTGGATTTGGGATGAGACATACTTTTGATAGCGCACTGGTGTTTTTAGTTGTCGCTAAGCTCTGAAGGCCTTTTTTGCTCCTCACACAGCCCTGCCACCGAGGAGGCTGGGAGGGCACAAGAAGTTGGGAGGAGACACAGCCGGGACAGTTGACTCCAACTGACCAAAGGGATATTCCATGTCATATGACGTCATGCTCAGTCTATAAAGCTGGGGAAAGAAGATGGAAGGGAGAACATTTGGAATGATGACATTGGCTTTCCCAAGTAACCATTATGTGTGATGGAGCCCTGCTTTCCTGAGGCGGCTGAACACCTGCCTGCCTGTGAATAAACTCCTTGCTTTGCTTTGCTTGTGTGTGTGGCTTTTACTCTACTTATTAAACTGTCTTTACCTCAACACACAAGTGTTTTCTCATTCTTACTCTTCGAATTCTCTCCCCCATCCAAACCGGGGGGAGTGAGCGAGAGGCTGCATGGTCCTCGCTCCTGGCTGGGGCTAAACCATGATATAAGGAAACTGTATGAAATAATAGCTTTCATCAACACAGTAAGCAGAGCTGATAGACCTGAACTATGGTCTCCCATTGACTCAGTTATACCCACTCACTCTTCACCTTTCACTGGTGAAATGTTAAAGTTTTGAAAGTCCATTGTTTAACCTTGCTTCTAACTGACAGCTGAAAGCTTTATTGCTGTTTTGCCCCTAGAATTGTTAGGAAACTGTATGTGAAATATATACATTCTTAAAGTTTTTTTAGAGCTGTATGGTTAAACACACAGCATTAGGACACACCGGTTTAACAGAAACTTGGAAATTTTCTTTAAGCTTCTGGAGTGTCTGCATCATATTGCAATTGTAGGCTACAATCATGTACATCTTTTTGTTCATGCCTGGTGTTTCTGTATACCCAGCCTGTTCCTCATGATTACATACAGGGCATGTTGATGGCCACAAAACCGTGGGAAAAGCTTTGCAAAAGGCTTCTTAAGACCATCCTTTTGAACGTCATCCAAATGCTAATTCTGTGCTTCTGACCATTCCAGTGAACAGAATAACTGAAGTATAATACCAGTATAAAAAACTATAAGACTTTAGGTGTGAAATGAATCTGAAGGCCAGACCAAAATCTCTAAAGACCACTCTTTATTATGAAAAAAAACATTGGGAAAACAACAGTTCTTTATAAGAAAAACCAAAAAGGTCTTAGAACAAAAAAAAAAAAGTCTAGATACATAAGCAGAATTACTTTAGAATCTTTATTCCTACACCTCCTGTCCCCCTTTCCTTAATATTTCCTATGAGATATCGGCAGTTCTTAAGGCAAGAGGTAACGCTTTCAAAAAAACCCCATTGATCTTCAGGGAACTGTTTCAGGAAATGTACTTGCATACATTGCAGACATTTGCCTCAGCCCAGTGACTTTATATCTCTTTGTTTTCATGTGATTAAGAAAATTCCCATATTAAGTCTTGGTGCTGTTTAGTTTAAAATCTTTCTGTTTTTCAGACTTTCTATACCATAATTAAAACTGCCCTTTAGAACAGGAACAAAAATATTTTGCTTTTGTTGTTATCATTTTTGCAGTTCGCATTCAACGGAATGTAGTTTTTGTGGGCATTTTAAAAATAAATGAATATTGCTAATGTGGGGGGGTTTGTACTAGAAAAAATCTCCTTGATTTTTATTGCATATGAACTACCTACAGACAAATATCATTGTCCTAATTTCCTGTATACAGTTGCAAGGGCCCTTCAGTATTTTCGAGCTGACAGTACTTCGTAATATACCATATGTAGCACTTCCCTTCTATGTGTTTCCATAGCAGGGGACAGAATTCTTACCATACTACCTGTTGGGCACCTCCTAGGCTAATGTAAAACTTGCAATGTCAAACTGCAAGTAAACTGACTCTGGTTATGGGAGAGAGTGAAACAAACGTGTTAGGCATAATGTGATTGACAAAACTGGCTTTGCTATTGAAAGGGAGCTGCAGGAGGTTTATAGGGGTAGACTCCAGTTTACAAAAATTTGTACCTGGTGTTTTTGACAAAGAGTAGGGCATTGTGCATGGTGGAAACATAAATGCTAATGAGAGTTAAACAATATTAAGAAAGATCCTATCGTGATGGTACACTAAAGCAAAGGTAGAGAGTCGTGCCTCAAAGTTATCCATTCCCTTAACTACCTCTAGGGTCAACAAAGAAAATATAGTTCCTACCTTAACCTTTTGGTACTAAAGTTTCTTGCTAAGAGTCACTAGATAGTTGAATCAGTGAAACTCTGGAGAAATAAATGTTTTACCTTAGTTTTCAAGTTGGTGATTGTAGAAAGAAATGCTCAATATATTGAGAAAGCTGAAATCACTAGAAAGGATTTTATAAATAGTATCAACACCTTGATGTGATAAGAAGGGTAGGAAGCAGTGTTAGCCAGTCAGCTGGGAATGGAGTAGGACTGACAAGAAGCTAATTCAGGATTTCACCACATGTTTACAAGTCTCTTGCTATCTATCTCTTCTTTTAATCAATGTAATATAACCCGACGGTTTCTTACTACTCTTTCTCTGCACTGTAGCCTTACAAACGAAGACTAATCATATATACTGATTCATTTGCTTCTCATAAACTGCACCGATTAGAAGTCTAGCAGCATTATAGGTGTTTGCAAGAATAACTTGCACATTAAAAGAAACAGAGTACCAGATTTAATGGGTCCATTTATTGACTTTATATACTTTCTATTTCAAACATATTATATTATTCTAGAATGACATTACTGAACCATCTAGTACAAAACTACCTGAGGTTCAGAGAAGAAAATTTTTTCTGCTACAAACTGAAAGTGAGTAAGATCAGGGCCACACTTTACCAGAATTACTAAGAGGTGATTGCAGTCCCACACAATTTATTACATAGACAGGCCAAGAACTAAAGGGTAAAGAGAAGCAATTTTTTAAGAGGCAAGGAGAATCAACATCTCCTAATGCTTCAGGCCAGTGCCATACTGTAGCTGATTTTGAATACCATTCTTCCAGTTCTTAAGAAATCTTGATAGATTCATTTTCTGAGTAGACATTAGGTTTGATTCCTGGCTGTATTTGTCGTAGTCTTGCATAAGAAGGTATTTCCTTTCAATTCTTCGAATTCTTCAGAAGTGTGTATATGTTTATATATATAAAACAGAACACAACAGTTGACTCCTGAATTTGCCTTACAGTCCATTTGTTTTCATCTCTCTCCTCTCTCTCTCAAAAAAAAAAAGGTGCTTAGGTTGTGAAATGTCCCTGATTCAAGACTTGTCTTTTGTGAAGGATTGCTATTAGTAAAATTCAGGTTCAAGACCTGAAACTTGTCATTATAGGTCACTTTCAAACCTCTTTAAGTATTTTCTATTTTAACTCTCTTCAAATTCTGAAAGAGCTTAAACTCTGGTTGCAATGATACCTATAGATTAATTACATATTGAACATAAAAATGTTTGCTTTTTATCAGTTTTCAATTTTCATGTTCACCTAATGATACTTTGTTCTTGCGTTACGAAATGGAACAGAAGCTCCTCATTCCCTTAACCCACATTTCTGTTACATGCTTTTATCACGTACTATCATCCTCAGTCTAAGATAAGAAATCATCATCTTCCTACACAGATTGATGAATTTTCCCAAGATCCTACTCAGTCTCATTTTCTTCCCTGAACCTCAGCAATTTCTATAATAAATCAATCAGCAATGTATATGACATTATAGAATATTATAGTCTAGAGAAGATTTACCACTGATTTACATCCTTTATGCATCTTGCTTGATTTATTGTCTTCAAATATATTTGAAGAAATCTTCATTGAATTGTGCACTGTGATACAAAGGTCCATTTTTGACGTTCTATAGTTAGTTTAGATCCTCTAATGACATCACTAGTCATAGCTTAGGTATTAATTTTAATAACATTGACTTTATCAATCATAAGCATCATTTGCCATGAAACTGACAATTTACTTCATTAGTTTGAATTCCTCAGTCTGTTCTTCCTAAATTCTTTTCTCTGGACTTTATACATTTATTACATGTAATGTTATTGCTTAGACATATAGACGTCTAACTGTTTCTTTCTGGTAATTTAATATGTCAAGCAGCTCTAGCCTGTACTTTATTTTGGAATTGAGGGACTTTTTTGATTTATCACTTTATTTAAATATGTTGTTCTTAATAGTAGTGCTACTACACTGCTGTTTCGATAGGCTTTCTTATTTTTCCACTAATTAGTTTGTTGTGACAGGTCAGTTAGTAGAAGTTTCTTGTGGGTATTGGTAATCAGATGATGTTCATGAGTAGCATTGCCTGCTGACTTAATCAAGGTCAAACCTCCTCATAGAATGGTTTAGCTTCCATCCTCGCGTTGCTTTCTTTTCAGGCTGAGCAATACTTTTTGTAAAAGTGTAGAATGAAGGGCTGTGAACAAAAAGGAGGTGGAGTACACTCACAGTGGGAGCAGGATTGTTGAAGTCATCTACATCTTCTTGTTAACAGGTTATGCTCGTGAGATGCAATTGCCTAGCACATGCAACAGTAAAATTAAATCACTAAAAGGCTCTGAACTTGAAACAAAGAAACAGAAAGGAGAAATAAAAAAATGTGAATCATAAAACAATTTCAGATACAGAAAAAGGAGGTCTTAAGAACAAAAAATATATTACCTTCTGTGCC
This sequence comes from Pluvialis apricaria, assembly GCA_017639485.1. Lineage (NCBI taxonomy): Eukaryota > Metazoa > Chordata > Aves > Charadriiformes > Charadriidae > Pluvialis > Pluvialis apricaria. Next base: position 23,248,079 of record CM030012.1, on the reverse strand, counting down.
TATTATAAAAGTTTCCAGAGCAGCATCTAGAACTCTTGTGTAGGTCCGATGTTTGTGTATGACTGAACTTTTTGCCTCCAGCATTCTTGTACTGGGTCCGGCTGGGATTGAGTTAATTTTCTTTGTAACAGCCTGTTTGGTGCTGTGCTTTGCATTTGTGGCTGAAACACTGTTTGTAACTCACCAATGATCTGGCTATTGCTGAACAGTGCTTGCACAGCACCAATGCTTTCTCTCTTTCCCTCTCTACCATACTCTCCCCAACCCCTCCAGGCTGTACGCTGGGAGTCGGCAAGGGGTTACGAGAGGACAAAGCAGGGACACCTGACCCAAACTGGCTAAAGGGACTTTCCATACCATGTGACTTCATACTCAGCAATAAAAGCTCACGAAAAGGAGAAGGAAGGAAGGGCATTCATGGTTTATGGCATATGTCTTCCCAAGCAACCATTATGCATGCTGACGCCCTGTTCCTCAGGATGTGCCTGGACATCTGCCTGCCAATGGGAAGTAGTGAATGAATTCCTCTTTTGACTTCTCTTGTACACGCAGCTTTTGTTTTCCTTATTAAACTGTCATTATCTCAATTTATTAGTCTTCTGTCCTTTCTGTTTTCTCCTCATCCAATGGGAGAGGAGAATGAGTGAGAGGCTGGGTGGGTGTCTGACTGTTGGCTGGAACCAAGCCACCACAGTTATCTACTTTTACTGGCAGACAGGTATTACTGAACAGTAGCAGCTAGGGTGAAAGATGAATACTAATTTACACCAATGACTGACTTCTGTTCTCCTCTATTTTTGTACCTCTCAAGGCTACAAATGTTATACAAGTATTTTTCTTCCTAGGAACCTGGACAAAACAAGGAGTAAGTTCTGTCTTCCTTAGCGACATAAATGACTTTGAGTAAGAGTATTTATAATCTGATTCCTCTCAGTTTGAGGAATGTATTACGAAACTGTAATTAAACCTGAGTAGGAAGTAGAAAAAAAAATCATATATGCATATGAGACAGCTGTGTATGGTATTTTAGCCACCACATACTGATGGTTAGAATACTCTGTGAAGGATATAAAACCCTGGTTGTCCTCAGGAAGGTGAATCAGATTTTCCAATCCTTCAGTAAATTCTAAGAATTAGTTATTTATATAATAAATTATCATCACAGACACCATTTAATGGAAAGTAATCTCCATTCATGAAAAATGTGATGACACAAGATTATCTATGGGTGAAGAATGCTTAATGAACAAAACCCTCAAAAGATTTAGGCAGAGAAATATCTTATTTTCAGATTGCCTTTGGGCAGATCTGGCTGTTTAGCTGCTCAGCTCTGTAAAAACTAGGACAGATCTAAACAAGCTTAGGAGGACAATGCCATGCACTTAAAGAGTTCTAAAAATTAAAATTTTCCCTTCCTCAAGAGATACTTGGCAACTAAGCAGAGATTTTTAGTCTTTTGTTTGATATCAGTTGCCTGAATCTATCATTCTTCAATTCGGCATTAGCATCTTTTATTAGATGTATGACTTTGTGTGTAAATCAGTAATATTAAAAGTTCCTATAAATTAGGACTTTAATTAATTCTAATGATGATGTTTTAACAGCAACTTCTTGGTGAGTATTGATGGTGAGTTTTAGATCCAGAAATGAATTTTTAATTCATGGACTTTTTTAGATTTTATTTGGTTCTTATTGAACCTATCCTGCTAGTAATACAGCATTTGTACAGGTACAAACATAGGGAGAAAGACCTATTCAGTCACCTCCAAAAAGCTTAAGATCAGAATAAATTTTATTGTTGAAAACGCCTGACACTCTGTTAGCTAAAGCAACAGCAATTACTAGAGCAATTATTAGCACAACTTAAAGCTTTTTACGTGGGGTGGAATAAGTGAGTAACCATTGCTTGTTTTTTATGTTCATATAGATTTGAAGAGCTCCTCTGGTTCACATGGAAACTGTTCTATTTATGTAAAATAGACCTACCTCTATAGGAACCCAGGAGGAACTCAGAAGGATTCTGCTGCATTCTTATCTCATCTCATTTAAGGGCTCTGCATAGTATCAATAACTGTTTACTAATTCAGAATTTGGTATTAGGAAAATCGTGGATTGATCCACCTCAATTGTATTCTATAAGTAGATGGCACAGGCTAGAAGTAAAAACAGAGGCCTGGAAAACAATGATTTCTGAAAATCTCATTCTCATTGTGATTTCTTGATCAGAAGTGTTAACAGATTCTGATATAGTAACTCTGGCTTGATAGTTTTGCTGTTATCCCACTTGTCCCTCAGGCCCTCTTAACAAGCAGCAGTGGCAGGTTGACTAAACTGCCCATATTCTGCCTTTATACACATATCCTCAATGCATTCTGCTAAGAATCATCTCACTAACACCTGGAAGAACTCTTCTAGCCTTAACCTGTTTCCTGGACACTCACAAGAGTTTTATTTACTGTACAATAATCCTCACAAACGCACTGTCTATCTGTCTGCTCTTGGTAGACTCATAGGGGACATGAGAAACTGGTTGTGAAAGAGCATATAATGACATAACTGACAAACTGAATGGATTTGAAAAACAAAGAGAGAACTGTGTAGAGAACTGACACATGGAAAGTATCAGGTTAGGCTCCACCAGCTGCCATCTATGAAAACAATCTTGAGCTACAGGTTGTAAAACCAATAAAGAAAAGCAGAGAAAAAACAATCATTGTGAGAGCAAAAGCTACTTGCTTTTGAATGAAGAGTTAAAGTACCTATTCTGTCATTTGTGACAAAAAAAAACCCAACTATTCAGCAGAGCACATTTCATACCAGATCGGCTTTAAGCATTGAAAAATCAAGGTCTCTTTTTAACAATGGAAAATATATTATGCTAGCATAACACAGAGGAAACCTGTAATGAGGAACTTTGCCCATTTTTTTTCTGCAAAGTAAATACTTCTGTATTCATATCTGGTGAATTTGTACCTGGAACATTATATTCAAATCCTGCCACCTTTTTATTGAGAAGATGCTAAAAAATTGAAAGGAACTCAACAAAATGTAACAAAAAATGAACAGAGAGCAGGGTCAACTGCTTTATACTTAAGGGACTATTATCTGTACCTTAGACAAGGACATCTTGAGTCTTATGCATTTACTGCATAAGTTTTTAAGGTTAATAGATCCAATACATCTGATCTGCATCCAAGTCTTTAGATAAAATGTTGTATTTGTGAACGATGCGGAAAACCCACCAGTCTTGGGTGATACAGTTAAAGGTATTTCTGCATTTGTACTGGATTGAGGTGGATGAGTTGGAAATAAAAGACAGCCTAGTTTCTTTCCAAAAAAGTTGTTGGTGTTGAAAAGTATCTGGATGTTTAGATATGTCATATCCCTCAGAAATGAAATATTTATAAAAGCAAAAATGTGAAATGTGTGATTTTTATCTTGTCTTTCTTAATGAACATATACTACCAGATACAGAGTCCCAGGACTTCAGTGAAACTTTTTTTTTTTATAGAATTTTTTACTACAAGGTTCATTACTTGCACATGACCCTACAGTGGTAGTTCAAATCTGAGCTCTACCTGATTTGGAGATGTCTGGAGCGAAATTTTCTGGTGTCTTTGAGTGTCTTTGGTCTTTGAACACGAACTTCTTATACATTAAGGAATACCTATGCATATTTATTTCACTTAGGGAAATGTTCAGGGTTAATTTTGATCTATAACAAAACACATTTTGAAATCTCAGATGTTACTGTGCAACATAAGCATCATTGCCCTCTCAAAAGTTTTCACCAAGCTGGTCAAATGAGGAAAACTTTACTCACATGAAAATAGCAATACTTAAAAACAAAGGATACTTTGAAATAGATGTAATTTGTAAAATGTTATTCACACTTTTTTTCATGTTAGCCAGTTAATTATGTATTATGGACAATCTTCAGCAGAAAATGAGCACTATTACATAAAGAAATATTTAACCAGTAAGACATACAATCTAACGGTATTTGTGAATGTTCTACATGTTCCTTCTGATGCTAAACCACTAGATTAGAAACAGCCTGGTTTAGAGATTTGGAATAAGATTCAGGGAAAAGACGTTTTCTTGTTCTGTCACTGAATGGACTAGCCTTAGACAAATTAAGTCTCTTCTCAGTTCTGCTATTTCTGTGTTGAATGAAGAAAAGACAGTGACCTCATTAATGTGGTTTGACCCACTAATGAAAACCTGTAGGCATTATTCAGTGTTGCTGTCATAAGTGAAGTTTGGGGCAAGTATGAGATCTGCCCCTCTACAATAATTTGTTTTGAATATGGCCTAAAATGCCTGTTATGAAGTTGATCATAAATAAAAGAACTCACATTTTATTAAAAGCAGTTTTCAGGAGAGGAACAAAGTTATTTTCCTGTTCGTTTCTAATGAAGTACATGAATTGTTATGCATATTTTACTGTGCATGCATGGAGAGCAGCATATTGGGAAACTATTATCAGTTGTTAAACTGTATCTATGTGCACCATGTAAAGTTTTTTTTAAAAATTACCCCCTAAAGAAGGTACAATTTCTTATTCAGGAACATAAATAAACACCAGAGGTCACTTAAACATAATTAAAGATGAATAAAGGTGGGACAAAAGTGTAAATTTATTCTTCAAGCAGGTTTGAGCTAAGATTTTGGCTTGGCTTTATAAGAGGAAAATCAAAGGCTTTCACAGACTTCTTTCTTAGGGTAACACAGATAAACTAATGGACAAGTCTATTGGCTTCCATTGATTGCAGAGGGAGATTATATTAGTAGAGTCAGAATAGGTACCTCACTTTTACATAGCAAAAATTAAATAAAGTGAATCCCACTTTCACCTACCTCATGTTGTAAAAGCCTGTAAGAAATTTGGAATTTCGTCCGCTGGTGCTCAAAGTTCAACTTGCTGTGAAGAGAAAACAAGGAATGAGAAACTGTTTACGCTTGCTTGAGAAAGGTTCTACTGAAAGTCTGTGAAACTTCATCTGCATTACAAAACCCTATCTAGTTTATGGACTGAAAGGCTAGGTTTGGTTGCATAGCAGTAAGATTATAGAACTTGAAATGTGAGTTGAAAAGCCTGTTATCTAAACCTTTGTATCAGATTAAGCTGTATTCTTATCTTTATGGAATGGCATTTCATTGTGCCATAGTTGGAGAATTAGCATCACATTTAAAGGTAGTGAATGTTTTTTTTTCAGTGAAACATAAATACGTCATCCTTACATTAAAATTTTGCCAGCTTGGTTCGTAAACAGTACTGAACAGAAGTAGAAACCATTATTATATTGTTGTCACTATAGAACCTAAAAGGTTCACTCAAGAGGATGAGGACCACAATTAGAATGCCTTGAAAAGGGTGGATATGGTCATGATGTTCATTGAGATGCTCCACATGGCTCCACATGAATGATGAAGGGAAGTCTGTTTTTCCCCCTGGTTTATTGTGGAAAAATTCTGTCCAGTGTAAAGGAACAGAATGTAAAGTATTTAACATAGCACCTCTAGCAAACTAGGAGAGGAAAATGACATTAAAAAAAATAATACAGTTATTTCCACAGTGGGCAGTGGAGGTCGAGGAAGAACACAAAACCTGTTCTTTTCTGGCAGATTTTCCTCTTGTTTGTAATTTCATTAATATATGAGGTCACTAAATAGGTGAGGGTAAAGTTAACAATTTAATGGATGCCACAGATCTTTGAAAAGCTTTGTCTGAATGTTCTCTGTCAATCTCATTTCATGGAATCTCAGTCTGCTCAGGTACAGAGAATCTTTCTGGAGCAGTATTTGACAGTGACAATGAGAAGGTTCTGAACACAAAAATCAGTTGTTTTGCCCCTGTTATATTTAATACAGTTATTTGGCAAAGTAATAATTATGATGCATAGCATAACAAGATCATTAAATCACCTTTATAATCCTGCCCTGAGAATAAGAATAAATAACGTACATTATTTTAAGATGAGGAAACTGAAGCACCTATGCATTTCTTACACAGCATGTTAGAGAAAGTCATGTTAGATCTCTCAGTACTGTGATTTAATCATTAAATTGTTCTCCCGCATTTATCTAGGAAATTCCTGGAATGACATTACAGAGGGAGCACTGTAATCCTTTGTGGACTTCAAGGAGTCCTATCAATATTTTTATACATTCATGTACTGGTTCAACATAAGTGGGGATTTCCTGTTCTCAAACATCTATTCTTTACTTTGATATCTCTAGATAGTTATCTCAATGACTCTGAGGCACATATTTTGTCTGCAGTGAGTTAGAATCAGCAATTTATTTAAGACAGTTGACGTCAAAGATTCACAGGGCTTTGAAAACTTTTTTTTTTTTTTTATCAGAATAGTTAACTGAATTAAAGGTTAAGGTCTGGGAAAACGGTTTTGGAATACATCTACTTAGAGAAAAATGTTTTGGTTTTAGACCCTGAAAAATTTTCAGTTAAAAAATGTTCAATGAGCTTCATTTTTCTTTTGCTTGATATTTAACAAATACATCTTATTTGAATACATTCTTACCTACATATTTAGGTCAATTTTTTACCACTTTTTTTTTTCACTGAGGCACTCCATTTTGTTTTGCAACCAACTCTGGGTTAGAACAAGTACACTTGGTTGAGTTTTCATACATGTGGTCATCATTCCAGTGACCTCAGTGACTTTAATGATTTTACAGTGGATTCAAATTGTTGATTTCATTTCCTTTAAAGTTCATGTTTTCATCTTTTAAAACAAAATATAGTTTAGTGAAATTGCATATGGTTTGTCCCATGGTTATTCCACCACAAAGAAGCTTAATAAACAAGTTTCTCAGGCAAGATTCAGAAGTTTATTTTGATAACTAGATAATAGTAAAAATGCAATGTTTTATACAGAAAGAACAGGTGGACCAGTAGTTTAATATGAGAAAATAATTCCATTGTCTAACAGTTTGACTTAAACTTCAAAAGTCTATTTTTTTCTGTCCATATTTAAATATTTGAAATCACATAAGCCTCTTAAACTATTAGATATTTAAAATATGGAGAATTTAATAGCATGTTATAGGACACATTGATAAGATTTTAGGTCCAAATGCTTTTCATTACTTGAGTCTAGAAAAAGATAAATAAAATACTAAATCACAGGATATAAATAAAATTAAAGATCCAAGCAAAATAGACAAAAGCAAGAGCACCCAGAGTTAAAATTCCAGCTTTCTCCAGTTTTGTTTGACTGAGCTAGCATTGCCACGTCTCACTTGGTGGGAATTCTTTTGAAGTCTCTCAGTATCGCATTTAAAACCTTTACAATACACTTCCTTTAGACATGTAAAATCTTTCTTACTGTCTTAAAATCTCACTCATGTAAATAATTAGAATTGAAGATCCCCGAGGGCATCTGAAATGTTGTAGTATCTTTGCCTGGGAAAGACTCTGGAAGGGATAATAATGACTTAAATGTAAACAGTGTTTTCCATACAGAAAGATCCCTAAGTGACAGAACCGCATAGCAAGACTGCAGAGTCTTTCAGAACAGAAACTGAAGAATGTTCAGTTCTTTTAAAGGCTTCTGAACTCACCCCTCTCATACCTTCAATCCAGATTCCTTATTTTTTGAAATTCTACATGTGCCTGTGGGCATTTCTGTACTGCAAAATGCAGGATAGACATCATTCAAGTAGTTCTGAAAGAACTGTAATACTTGCCAAGCAGTTAGCATCAGGCAAATTTACAATAAGTGTATGTGGGTGATTCTTTAAGCAGCACTAATTAGTACCACACTGAGAGAGCTATATAACTCTTAATTTAGGCATTAGCCTGTTCGGCTCCAAGAAGTTTTTGCTATGCTGCTTGGCTTATTCTGAAATGGCTAATATGTTTCCAAACGAGTTGAAAAAAAAAATTTAAAAAATTAACTGTGGCTTGATATTTGAAGCAGGTGTAACTCCATTGGAAATAGATGCTCCAGCATCTTTTTACTCATTCTAGATTGTTTTATGAAGTAATTTATACTTTGCTGTAAGCATGGAGGAGAGTATATGGAAAGGCTAATTACCTTTTTAAATCAATGTGCCAATTCCCTGTGTACATAGAAAGTAAAAAGTAAGATTGAATGTAATAAGTTTCTTAGAAAGAAATTTCTGGAAAAATAATAGATAATGGAGAAAGGATTCATCTTACCTAACATTGCCTATCAAAAGTTGAACATCTCATATAAGCTATTTTGATTATTTGCTTTCCTTTGTAATCACTGGAGAGACATAAACACCTAAGTTGTGACATGAGTTGTTATCTGCCTGTACCTCTATTATTTGGGAGTTTAGTAAGCTACTTTAAGCAAAATGCTTAACTTTCAGATGGCTAATCTTAGTGTGTAATGAGTTCCAGCCGTTAAGTGTTTTGGCTGACATTTTAATGGTAACTGGCTGGTAATTGCAGAGTTAAATGTTTCAGGTAGGTGTAGCTAACAGTTTTTTGGATGTAGCACTTTCAACATATGATGAAAGTTTGTGACCATTGGGGGAAATCTTAAAATATGTTGACTTAAAATAAAGGGAACAGAGAAACTGACTCCAAATTTATGCTGGGTATAGGAGAAAAGACTGAACATCTTGCCTGAATATTACATCTCTATGAAAATTGCCTATTGTTAATCAGGAGAATATAATCTTTAAAACTGGAAAAAGATAAGAACATTCTGATTTATCTCAAACATTTTAAATGTTATTTCAATGACTAAAAATATTGAAATAAAGATTTTTGTTTCTCATTGACTGTTTGAACTAATTGCCTTGTGTCTGCTTTATGTTTTAGATGAAAAATTGAATGATTTTTGACATTTTCAGTGATTTCCAGTGCTTTAAGATTAGTCAGAAAAGGTAGAGAATTGGTTTGATGTATTGGTGGAATTTGTCTTTTATCCCTAAGAGAAAAAACAACCCCTAATGAAGATGATCTTCCTGAGCACCTTATCTTACTTAAGAGTCCTGGTCATACCATTTGGATTTGTAGCTATTATTGAAGTTCTTTTGTGGGCTATAACAGGTCAATTTTTTAACCATAACTGTTAATTATATTAGGTTTTCACAAATGGTAGATATTTTATTTGATAATCACTATCTAAAGGTCTCCTTTTTTGTGTACTATACCACTGTGGAAAAAACTGAGCATCAGATTGTTGGGGGTTTTTTTGTGGTTTTTTTTTTTTTTTTTTTTTTGCTTAGTTTGCCACATGAAATAGATTTGGGGCAGTATTTTTCTGGGTAGCATCTGTACTACTACATAGGATGTGGAGATAATAAATTCACTAGAAAGATTAATCTAAGCCATAAATTTTGTCCAATTTAGCAAAGAATTTGAGAAAACTAGACATATTCAGAATGAAAACTACACTAAATTGACATAGCAATGAAAAGTTGGTCACATGAAAATTGTTCGTTGGAAACATCATTATCTTTAGATTTAGTGTCTGATGCATGATTTCCTTTATGTGATTGTTCCTAATAAACACCGTCAAAATGTTGATAGTGCAACTCAAAACTACATAAGTAGTTGCATGGTTGACAAATTCAGAACTTGGGTATCCTGGAGAGATTTGTGAATAAACTTTAAAATGTACTAACAATACCGTTTTGATAACAAGCAACCTTTCATGAATAAGTATATCTTCCTGTTTTCCAGTCATGAAACCTTTAACTGTTTCACAGGAACTTTTTATTTTCAGACAGGAAGCAGCGCTATACAAGAGCAGAAAGTTTATAAAGAGGTTTATTTTATTTATCCTGAAACTGAGTTGAGAAAACAAAGTAGAGACATGGATATAAACTCATTCCAATCAAATGAAAATTAAAAAATAAATTACATTAATTTCATGCAGGAGAATTTTTCATCTCACTTTTCCTGGCTTTAGTTTTTCTGACTGTCATGCAAAACCACTCACCATACATGTAAAGTAGACTTGATTCTGGGACTGAAGCTTTGTAAAAATCTGCATAAAAAGAAGAGAAAAATAACTACAAAACTGAGAACTGGAAAGATACACTCCAAAGTATAGTAATTTGAGGCACTAAAATATGAAGACAGGCAAGTTCACACCAATATTTTTCAAGGCTCACAAATGAGCCTTTAAGTGAAAAAACAAAGTGCAGTGAAAATTACAATTACATAGCCATACTGCCTGTCGGTATGGGAAAGGGGGTGTAACACATTGAGCAAAGAGGGTTCTGGGTTATTTCAAACTTGATGTTTTAAAAAGGTAGCGATTTCGTTGGACTTCATTATTCTGCATGTTAGAAACATAGCTGGGAAGCGCAAGCATTTGGAAACTACCAGAACAGCTTGCAGATAAGCAACAGCAGCGTCCAGGACTTTTAGTAGCTGTTTGACACAAAGAGAAAAAAATGGATTCACACTAAGTCTTTAGAGCCCTGTACAATTAAATACGTTCATCTCAGTCTGTTTTTTACTGTGCATTTTTACATGAGCTTTGCCATAAGTGTCTACATTGTAACTATAACACAATTAATCGTAATGATCACTGGCTGCCCCTCTGTGAATAGACACAAGCTATTTAAGCAACTCTTTTTGAGAGAATGAAAAGGATCTAAGTTAATATAGGTATATTACCATATTACGGATAAACACAGCTCTCTATTGATACCTAAATCCAAATTTTCCATCAAATACGGCAGTATTAATTTCTGGGGTTTCTGTTCAACACTTTAGAGAGCTTATTTTTCTAAGAGCCTCACTACAGTTAAAAAACCCAACTTCTTTGTCCATCTTTGAAAAACAAAAGGCATTGGACAGATATGCCTGTGCTAACTGTTTGGGACACATTTGACTGAAGCAGTAACTGATCCCTACAAAAAAAATTCTGCTGAAAATAATTTCTAAGACCATGGAGGGAGAGGAACAGTTTATCTACCCTCTGCTTACTTTATCTGCCTCTGCTACTTGGTTTTAGTGGATAAGCCACAGAATGAAGGAGAAACAAAACCACCATTATTGCATCCAACCATTTAAACAGTATTCAAATAGTGGGATGATGCTCACTGCCACCTGGCCCAGAAAAAGGTGAACTCTTACTCTGAAACACAAGGGATAGCGCCAGGCGGTTTTAACTGCTGTTTATATTCATAACATGTTTTAAAGTGTTTGGGTCTGAGCCAATCATGCGTGTGCCACTGATTGTTACTTTACACAAGTAACTTCCCCTAGTCAGTGTGCTATTTTAGTAATTACATTTGTAAATGGTGCACCAAGAAAACATGGAAGTATAAAGCTGCCATTCAGACTCATTGAGAATTTCCTCCCTGAAGCCAACAAACACTTCCTTCATTCTTTATGGAAAAAAAATCTGGTTTTACAGCAAAAACCTAGAAGACATTAAAAATGTCTTTCTTGTTCTTCATTCCTACAAATTCCCAAAAGATCCTTGGAAGTAGACTACATTCTATGATACAGAAAAAGGCAAATCTCCAAATGAAAATACAGCTATTTTTCTTGACAGCTTGAACTGGATAAAATTTATTCCTTATTGCCTTTCTGGTAATCTCATTTAAAGCTAAATAACAAGAGCACACCTAATATTGAACAGGAGAAATGTAATTCCGCTGGGATAATTAACACAGCTTCTCTTGGCTTTAGCTATAGAAAACTCTAATGCTTCAAAAGACAATATTTCTCTTCTTATTTTCCCCACAGAAGCCATGTATGGGGGGTGGGTAGGGAGGGAAATCTTTATTTTGCCTGGCAGTTAGTTTTGGAGGTCCTAACGCATAGGACCTCCTAAAGAAATAGAAATGAAGTATAAAAACATGATAAATAAACATCATTTAGCTCTTCTTTCATTATACCTTCAGAGTTAACAAAAAATCAAACATGTAAGGAAGGACTCATTATAGGCTGAAAATACTACCTGCCGTATCACTTCTGTATTGACAAACAATTTGTTTAATAAATTTGTTGGGAACAGTCTTTAAAAGTTTTAGCTCCTTTTCCTAACCATCCTATTTAGAAAACTGTTATGGAGTTGAGTGTTATGGCTTGAAATATTTTCCCACTTTCCAGTTTAATTTTATTCCCGAGCCATTTACATTCATTTCATCATACATCGATACTGCCCATAAATATCAAGGAGGGAGTTAAAATTGAGTACTGGAGGTATTTTAAAGGTCATCATACTTTCTTTCATTTTTGGGAGGGAGAGTAAACATTCTGAAAGGTTTATGCTAATTACCAGTTCCAAGCACTTTATCCTGAAACAGGTTTACACTCAGAATCTTGTCATGAGCAAAGAGAGCAGATTTTTAATCTGGAACTCAGGATTTTTTTGTTAGAGTAATTTAAATTTTAACAGTCTAATAAAAATAATCTTTTCTCTGGAGTTACACTGCTCTTTCCACTGTTCTTCTGGATCCTGAGGCAAATAGTTTCAACTTCAACAATAGAAAAAGGAGTCGTGACCAGTCATCAGTATCCTGAGGTCTCTTCTGGGAAGAACACATTCTTCGTAGTGGAGTGGTTTTGCTCCTGGATTTGAGTTTACTTGGAGTTGGTTTTATAATTTTTCTTAACAGTTTTCTTACTTTGTCTTTTTGCATTTGTTCCCATGCTTAACCTGCATTTGCTATGATTACATAATAAGTCACCATGGCCCCAGTCAGCACAAAAAGGCTAATGTGTGTCTTCACATGTAAACCAAAAAAGTGTTTTATGTTCTTTGGAGTTTATGCAAGCTTATCAGTTTCATGGTATGAGCTAAGTGGATTTCAACCAACTGTTTGCATTTTTTTTTGACACTGGACTTTAATTTGTAGCCAGTACTGTGTCTTCCCCTCTAAAGAAAGTAGCATACACACAGGCACAACTGTGATAACAAAGGGAGTATGATGTTCACAGTGACTTGATCAATGTTAAATAATGAATAAGGAATGACTACAGATAGTTATTCACCAAGAGATAAAGTTTACTTCTTCATGTTGTCTGGGACAATAAAACAATGCTTTTTATCTGAATGGGACATTAAATTTTGCACAGAATAACCTAGCTATGCTTCACCACATGGAAAAAATGGATATTTCCTGTGACACAAATTATTTGGTAGGGCAGCAATGGATGACTTCCACAGCACTGGCTTAGCTTCCATTCTTGCGTGAACCATTCCATGGTTCATGGAAGTTTACCTCTGGGCTCACTCTTTCCTAGAGAGTGAAAGAACAACTCCTTTCTCTCTCACTCTTTTTTTATTATATTTTTTCTGTTTCTTTGGAACTATGTGCTCCGTTTCATGGGATAATGACTGAGAAGGTGACTTTTTACAGAGTATCTTAATGCCTTTATACTTTGATGCACCTTTATTTCAGTGCTACAAAGGATTCCATCTAGAAAGTAAAACATGTTCTATTTCAAATAACAAGTCTTTTGCCGCTCAGAGGTAGCTATTAATAGGCTTAGCATTGGATGAGAGATTCCTGTTAGGATTTACCTTATTTTGCTGCATGGACAGATTGAGAAGTTCCAGGGTGGAAGATCCTTGAACACTTCTCTTCCTTCAAAGTGTCCACTAACATTTTGGATAGATTTGGGTAGACATTCTGCCTCTGTTTTGAGGGAACCATTTCTAACCTTTCTAAAAGTGACGTATAAAGAAAATGGTGCCATCCAAATTAAATAAATGTATGGCTATTTCTTAGATGTTCACAGTCGTAAAGGCAAAGGTACTCTACAAGTTGCTTGCATAAACCTTGAGCTGATCCAGTTTTCAGAAGAGAGCTCAGAGGGGACTGCAGACTGTGGCCACATGGTGTTAGCTATGTGGGTCATTTACATAGTTTGGTAGAACACAAATGTCCTTGAGAAAAATAGAAGTCCCATAAAAAACAACCAACATTACTACTGCAGGCAAAGCGTGTTAAGCATCTGACTATGGTGCAACACTAAGCATCTGAGAAAATAAGTGAAACAGCAATTTAATAAAATGTATGCAGGTATTTCAGAAGTTGTCTAAGTATGAGAATTACCCTTTTCAGTTGAGCTCTGTCTGTACAGCTTAACAATACTTTCCAGTTTTCCCTTTCTGGTATTCCTGGTACAGGCCTTGTCTGGATACTCAACAGTCACTTAATGTGAATCAGAGAGTTTTGTCTTAATTCTTGAAACAAAGTTGAAGGAGAGTTCTGCAATCTTTCAAAATTAGGCTGACCATAGTTAATTCACTTGAACATTACTGTTCTCTGACTCCATTTCAGAAGATGACTAAGAAAGATAAAGTCATCAATAATTTAGCTGGATTAACAGAGGAAAAGCTGGATAAATAAACAAGCTATAGACAAAATAGTTTCAATTAAAGTGGAAGAAAAGATTAAAAAGGAATAGGGAACCAAATTTGTTACAGCTGAAGTCTGAAAATCCACTTACTGAGAAACTGTACAAAGATTTCGTGTCCAAGCTTCTTTGGAGTCTGCAATATTTCATCACAAATCGTAAGAACAGCCATACCATGTTAGACCAAAGACCTGTTCAGTTCATGATCTAACCTGTCAGGGTGGTTAAGCCCAATATCAAGATATACAGGCTTTCCTCTTAGTACTTGGTAACTGTCCGACTGAGAAGCAAAAACCCCAATTTTTGATCACTTAAAAAAAAAACTTTGAGAAACTTACAGATCATATTGTTTTGTACAAAAGCTTGATTTGGTTCTTTTTTCACTCTTCCAACAATTTTATCAAAATAAATAAAGCTACAAAATCATCAAGTTAATCAATGATAAAATAAATACATACTAAATAAATAATGAAAATACATTTTTATGAATTCTGTTACAGCCTATTTTTTAATACCTCAGGGCCTTTTTATGTCATGAATCACATTGTGTCTTAATTCTGTTAGCTTGTTCTGAGTTGTTATGAAAAGATAAGTAGTTGGTTTTCCCTGTTCCATTGCTTATTTTGTACGCTATGATGCTTGCCTATGTAAGGTCTGATTTTGCTATGTATCTTTATGACATAGCAGGGTTATTCTTTTATCCTGAATTTACATAGTAATTTACAGAAAAGTATGAATTTCACATATCTGAAGCAGTTCTAATGCCATTCAGTGTTGCACAAACACAACAGTCCTTGTCAGTATCTGTTTGCCATGTTTGCTTTTACTCTCTTTCCTTTCTTATGGTAGATCTACTGCCTTGACTTTGGCCCCCCTGTATAGTTGTTGGCTTTTTTTGACATTATAATCAAATTTATTAAAGT
This sequence comes from Pluvialis apricaria, assembly GCA_017639485.1. Lineage (NCBI taxonomy): Eukaryota > Metazoa > Chordata > Aves > Charadriiformes > Charadriidae > Pluvialis > Pluvialis apricaria. The sequence continues at coordinate 23,232,821 of CM030012.1, read as the reverse complement.
TGTGCTGCTCCTGTTTTTTCTTTTCCCATATAGAAGCATGCCAACATTCCACTAATACTCTTTTTTTAAACTATCTTCTTTTTTTTTCATCTGTAAGTTCCCATCTGGCTACTTGGTTAACTCCTGAGCTTCAGGTAATAAAAAGAGCCTTTTGCAGCAGTACTCAGATACTTCTTCAAATATGAATTTATTTCATTTTGCAGCTTGAAGGGTTTAAATTCAAATATGTAATTTATATCCATCTTTGATTCAATAGGGAGAAAAAAGATAAATTATGTGATGATAACCTAATATTATACTTAAATTTAATTATGGCCTGGATAAAATAAAACCATTTGATTAGCAGTAATTCTTACCTTTCTGATAATTCAAGTGAATGGGCACTGTGACACACTGAAGATGGCATAGATCCTCGGTAAGGAAAACAAAGACAGGATAGAAAGTGTTCTGCTTGTCCTCTTCTGATTAGTAGAGAAAACAGCTAAACTGCTCTGAAACTAAACCCATGTTCCCTAAGGAAGTTATCCTGGAAATATGAGGGACTATGTGCTTGAAAGAGTAATATTCCCAGAAATCTCCTTAAATTACTCCTAGTCCTTTCCTAGCCCCTGTGATATTTTTCAGAAGCATGTAAACTTCAATTTGTTTTTCTTACTTTTCCTTATGTTGAACATAAAAAGCAGGAAAGCTAAGGGATTTTTCCTAATTTAGAGTAAAAAGGATCCTCTCCTACTGGACATGGTCTAAGAGAGGGAGGAAGTACACTCTTAATGTAGACTATATAATAAAATGTTGTATCTTTATAGAATACTTACCACCATATTTCCACTTATGGTTTCTTGACTTTTGGTATTCAATTTTGAATCGTTGTAAGTAGCAGCACTCTTTTTGAGTGACTCAGTTTCTTATCCAGATCGGGATTCAGGAATCTGTCATCAGCTGCATATTTTAGTCACTGAAAACTTCCATTTTCTCCATTATTAGTTGACAGAGTGATAAAAATAAAAGGTTTTTGCTACAAACCACGGAGAAACCAGGCTTAATATGACTATAACATGAAAAGGTTCCTTCAACAAGATATTAGATTACATAGGGAATGAGATAAAGAATAATCCCAAAAGTTTTATAGGGATCTTAAATAAACTAACTGTTAAATTCTTACCTAGGATATTTGTGCAGTCTGGCCCTTGCATCTCATGAAAACACTGTGTGAACAGTTCAGAAAATGTAAGTGACTTAAAAAAACACTTTCTGTGAAGAAAGAGCAAAGATACTACAATACTCATCTAGAAAGAAATATGATTTTGATTAAAATGTATAAATGAGTGGTCCAGAGAACATGTTCTGCAGGAGTATGTACTTCATAGTTTCAGATGTATAGAGTACCATAGAGCTAAAATGAGAAAGTTCAAATACTCACAGAGAAAGAGATTATATTTCACATACTGTGTGGCTGCACTGCAGAACTCTCACCACCAAAGTTTTTGAGTTCAAGAATGTAATAAGATGAGATATTGAGCCTCGTGCTTCAAACTTTAAAATCATTCCTGACTATCATATATCAAGAGAAAATCTAGATAGCAGAGATTATCCCATATCTACCTACTGCAGAGTTCTTGTATTCTCCTCTCAAGTCTTCTGTTGTCAGAGATTGTGTACTGAGATAGACAGAGACTTCCAGTCTGGAAATCTTTTTTTCCTACTCAGTCCTATCTGTCCATTCAAGCAGTTTGACCACTTTTAACCAAGGCTTCTAGGGAGACATACTTTAATTAGATGAACTGATTCAGCTGAAAATAAACACTTAAATGAAAGAGCTCAGCAGTGAAATGAGTTATTCCTCCATAAACACAATTAGTGTCAGAGCTTCTTTAAAATTTCTTTGCTTCTGGGAGAATGTTCTCAAGGAAGGAGGAAACACTGCAGCTAAGTTGATTTTTTCAGAACTTAATATTACTAATACAAACTAACAAGTATCTAGAATGCTTCCTTTTATTGTACAAAGTAGAATCCATCCAAGGATGGAGGATCCACACAAATCCTGATGAATTAGTCAGTAGACCTCACCTACTCCTTGTGGAAGTTCCCTGTCTGGTATTTGTATTATATATAAATGGAGTAAATCTGGCATATCTTTTGTTTCTTTGGAAGAAATCAATGTTAAAAAGCAAAGTCAAAGAAGGTTTTTAGTATTTCTCTGAGATTGCAGAAAGTTTCCCTTTTCAATATTAAAATGAATGCAAGGTCAAAGAGTAGTGATCAAAAGTTCAAAGTGTGCCTGGCAGTCAGTTATGAATGACATTCCTCAAAGGTCAGTGTTGTTTCATATCTTCATTATTAAACTGGGTGTCAAAACAGAGTGCAATTTCAGCAAGTTCACAGGTGACACCTAATTGGGAAGGAATGGTCAATATTCTGTGGAGGGCTGCCAATCAAAGGGAGCTCAGCAGACTGGAGAAATGGGTTGAAAAAAGCCTCATGAAGTTCAACAAATGCAAAGAACTCCACACAGTAGTAGAAGCAAGGAGCAGACTGGCAGGAAAGCAGCATTGCATAATGGATCTAAGTGTCCTGGTTGACAGGAAGTTGAATATGAGTCAGCAATATCCCTTGTAGGGATGAAAGTTAACTGCATAGTGTCTCATAGTAGCAAGAGTTCAGCCAGCAGGGTGAGGGAATTTATTATTCCTCTCTATTCAGCACTGGCGAGACCACATCTGGAGTATTGTGTCTACTTTTGGATCCTACAGTACAAGACAGGCATTAACAGACAGGAATGAGTCCAGTGATGGCCACCAGGATGATCAGGGACCCAGAGTGTATGACCTATGAGGAGAAGCTGAGACATCTGGGTGGCTTTCAGGCCAAAGTGGAGAAGGCTAAATGAGGGTCAGTTACTTTTTGAGGTCACTTCCAAGCTAAATTATTCCATGAACCTTTGAAACAAATGAACAAGCAAGCAACCCTCCCCAAACTAAGTAAAATGCAGCAACAATTACTAGATTTATGTCTCTTAAGCCCTAGATCTTCTGACAGGACTGTTTGTACAAAATAAAACCCTGTATTTCACAGCACAACAATCTGATAAAGAATCTACCCTCTAGGAGGGGGGAAAGGAAGAGATGAGCTGTACCAGGCACACAAAACCACAGAGAGCCAGAGGCTGCAGATAGTATGGAGTATGTTGGTATCCAGAAATCATGAGTGGTATCAGAGCAGTTATTCATGTTATGGCTTTCTAGCTTTGAAACAGATGTTTTTTGGTTACTGTACACAAGCTTCTAAAAGAAAACTCTCACAGGTAACCCACTTGGTGACCCACAGGTGGCTAATCTTCAGATTAATCAGTGTTTAGATACAGTGATAAATCAGAAAAAAAAATTTAAAGTATAAGAATACAGAAGATTTCTGCTTTACAGCATCCGTCAAAAATATTTTGAAGGAAACTTCTCTATCAACCTTAGTTGGAAGTGCAATCAGGCTGCTTTGCAGAAAGAACATTTGACAAAGTTAGCAAAAATCAAAACATCTTGAAAGCATCTCTAAAATACTAGCTAATTGGCCTTTCAGTTAGCACTATACTGAGAGGCACCATTGAGACCATTTGTGTTTTATTTGCAAAAAAATCAGATCCCGAGGGTATTTTGTAAGATTGTTTTCCTACCCCTATGGAAAGTATTATAATATACAGAGGCACACAAGCAGTGTTCTGATTGCACTTTTGCATACTGATTCTTGGTATGAAACTACTCTTTATAGAGTTGATTTTTATTCACATGAGTATCTGTCATTTCTGTAAGCAACCAGGTCACTAATAAAGAAACTGGTATTACTTTTTGAAATACTGGTATGTTTATTATTTTTCCTGTTTTATTTAATTTACTGCAAGATTATGAAGAATGGTGGAAAAATTGTTCTAAATTATTCTCCATATGGGTTTGTACAGATAACAGTATGCCACATGACAAGAACTGCAGATATTAATCAGCTGCTTGTTACAGTTGGCAGGAATGCTGACCTTAATGAATTTATTTTCCATTGGAATTCTGCAAATAAATGTGCCATTGGGAAAAAAAAAAAAAAAAGAAAGAAGAAAGCTAGCAAGGTAATTTTCATATAGCAGGGATGAATGTAAACTCAGGGTCAGTAAGGAGATGTTTTACAGTAGAACGAATACAGTCAGAAATATGGAAACATGCTTTTGGAGTAGATTTAATCTGCAAAGACCACCACAAGGTAAGAATACCAATCCATATTCCTCTCCATAGAGATTTCCAATACCTTGGAGAAAATGGATCCCCAAACACTTAATGCAGTTATGCAAGAACAGAAGGACCCTCCTGGAAATGAGATGCAGTGACTCTATAAACCCTTTCAACCCTTGATGTGGTCAGAAGATGCAACTGCTACACTTTTATATATTTGTATGAACAATTATATCTAACAAGGGTCAATTAACATAAATGAAGTCTTGCATATAAATGGAATTTTGTCTAGTGTTTGGTTGCTCAGAAAAATTTCAAATTTTAATTTCTGTCCATTTTATTCAGCTTTATTCTTTTTTCTTTCTCTGTTTGATTCTTCTTCAGTAGGGATGACAGCTGCACAGCTTATGAGCTGTAGTAGTGGCACCTGCAGTATGTAACACTGCACAGAATCACTCTTTGAGCCAGAACCTTTTACACAGTTTCTTCTGCTTTGCTGTGGTTTCATTCAAAACTGATACGTGAGTTAGTTCTACTTAAATAAAAAATGACATAATTTTAGTTTCTTTAACAGCTATTAAAAGCAGGAAAACATAGGGCCCTCTTCTATGTCACATTATCCTTTGCATAGCTAAAGGTCCACTATTGAGGTGGATATGTTAATAAGAAGACAGCATAAGAAAACTATATAGTTCATGTTTGCAAATCAGAACCTAAGTAAGTGATGTTTTCTGAAGCTGAGGACTTTTATCTCTTCTTTACATTCTGTGTTCTAGCAAAAATCACGGAAAAGGGTTTTAATGCTACAGGGAAAGCTTTTTCTTTGGTAGCACACGCTGTCTTTTGTATGTACCTGAAGTTTGTATAGCTCAGATATATGTTAATTATTTAACTTGGATTCTTTAGCAATGGTGAACCACTGTCTAGGAAAAAAACACATGGAAGGCATGATAGGCATACCCTTTTACATGGCATAGTTAGAATGCCACAGTAACACGGGGATTTCAGGGAAGAAAAGTCAAAGAAAGAAATGTATTTACAAAATATCAAAATCTAGATATGAATTAAATTAAACATAATTCTTACCTCAGTATTGATATATTTCCTATTGAAGTAAAGAACAGAAGGGAAAAACATAGATGAAGTGAATGACAAACTAAGGACTAAAGACTAGAACTGCATTAGCCCAGTATAGAAATTCTGCTTATCTCCCATTACAAATCCTCAAGGCTACTAGTAAAATTTGAGCCCACATTTGAGTTGTGATACACCTTACTTCATTGTCTTCAGATTCCCTTTGAAATGATAACATTAGCTAAAAATGTAAACACAGTCAGAAAATTACTCAAGTATTCTGCTCTTACTGGAAAAGCTCCACCAAGATCATACAGAATACCAAACCCACTGAAGCTCTATGAAGCTTCCTATTTCTGAGAAGCATGCTGAGCTGTCTTAGAGCTGGAAAATCTGTATGGAGTCTCACAACTGCATCTGAGATGTGGGCAGGAGGAAGAGGAGCACAACTTATGCCACAGATACAGATTTAACACCTTAAATATCATCAGAAGTGGTCTTGTGCCCAGAATACTCTCTTTCAGGCACATGTGGTCAATCACTTATGGCTGTCTCATACTGTCTGGTCAGCTCTTTGGGCTGTCCTGGCTATTTGCAATTTATACGGTCAACCTCATATACAGTGATAAAACAGACAGACCATTGTATCAATCAGTGTAAGCATTTACTCTGAGTACAGAACCTATGTATGCTAAAACCAGTAAAGTTAGTCACATTGCATCCACTAGTGCTGCTGCACAACCTCGTCTCTGCATTTTCATTACAGTTCCGTGCTTATAGACCTAACAAAAGAAAGCACTCTCATAGCGGAGAAAGTCATTCTGTCATACAGTGGCAATGAAATAAAAATGTTTCACTTTACAGTGGCTAAATCATCTTATCTGGCATTCAGATTTAAAAATATTTGCATTATTACCATAAGGAAACTGTTTATCTAACACAATATTAGTGCAAAGGGCTCCCATGCACTCAGCTATCTTCAGCGTTAATTAGAAGTCATGGACTAAAGAAAGAGATTTTCAAAAGTATTCATACAAGCATCCATGGAGAATTCACTTCCCTGTTTCTTTTTAAGATATTACATTATTTATGGCTTGAAAATATCTGATAAATTTTAATTCATTTTTTGAAATATGTGTGTCTTCAATGTTTTCCAAATGTTAGCAGCAATTATATTTACTTGAAAGTGGGAAAGAGTTTTGCCCTCTGGCTGCTGTCATATTCAGATTTACCGTTATGGATCAAAAGTAATATCACAATAGTAAATCTAGTGACCAATAACACATCAAACAGAAAAAAAAAAAGTTTCAACAGTGATATGAGTAGCCAGGTATAATTAGCATATTTAAAACCACCACCACACCCATAGACATTCAAAAGGTAAATATTTATCAAAATACTCACAGTGATATTTAATTTAAATTGTTACTCTTACTCTCTCAGAAACTGGACTGAAGTGCGGAATAAGATACCAATCAGTTTCTGTCAAGATGCACATGATATTAAAAGCCTTACCAAAGCTAACAACCCATTCGTAAGGCAGACAATTTTATTAGCTCAGATATTTGTAACAGGTGAATATTTCACCTGTTCTTCTTTGATGTGTTAACAAAGCTTTAGAAGAACCATGCACTGAACTGGTCTTAGCCAAAATAAATGAAGAGCAAGTAAATGGGTTAATTCAGTGAAGAATTCTTATGTTCCAAAATACAACATATACCAACATGAGCTTTTCTGGAAATTAAAACTGAATATCCCTAGCAGGCGTCACTAACTTTACTTCATAGGTATTTCTCATGAGATTTTTTATTTTTTAAATTGTAATAAAGGTTAATTCCAGGTCCACTGGAAGCTTTTTGTCCACTGCAAGTTTTATCCCTTTTCTGTTTTAGGGGAACTTGCATTCCATGATATACCTCTATTATTCTAATCAGGCTATTTGATTTTATAGGCACTTTAAATATTTCATAATAGGATAATGGTAGGGTTCCATTATATATTCATTTTTTCACAAAAATATTATTCATTTGCAACTGAATTACACATAAACTACATCAGCCTGCTATTTTATTTTATTTTATTTTATTTTATTTTATTTTAATATTGGATTTGGATATCACCAGTAAAAATCCAGGGCCACGTTTCCGCTTCATTTATTGTTGAGCAGTTACAGTCTAGTGGAATCACTATGGGATTGATAGAAGAAAGACTTGTCTATCTTTCCTATGTGTCTGGGTCAATCTCTTTTTATGACACTGAATTTACATGTGCTTTAGATATTTCTAATGTATATGGGAGACAGTTCTACTACAATACTCTGACTATTGGACATGGGTAGACATCTCTCGTATTGTAACAAATCAGAACTCATTTTCACTGTTCATTCCTCCTTTCAAGTATAATAATTCTAGAATATTTTCTTTAGGTTCAAGACTGGAATCATGTGCCTTGGTATCAAGAGGTTTCACTTACATACATTATTTTTTTTTCTCAATGTTTGTGCTGTGTCTGTGAAAATTATTTCTCTTCAGGGCATTTTGTTTCCTACTTCATTTTCCCTCTGCATTGTTGAAAATTTTGATTTTGTTTATTCTCTCTTCCTCCTCAACAAAAAAGCAGTCAGTACAGTATCGACAGCTTACCTTCAGATGACCTTTGAAAACTGACATTTTTAACATTGGTCTATATGTCCAGTGAGAAAACTTTTGTCATATTTCACTTTTATAGTGTCACAAGATTTTAGAGTTTCAAACCTATTAAAACTAAACACTCAGAGTTAAAGCATTTATTCTTTTTATTCTTTTTTTTTTTTCACCAGCCCGCAGACGACATCGTTCTTCTGTCCCCTTAAAGGAAATATTTATCTTTGATTTCTGTTCTTTTTCCTTGACTCCAGGAAGGCTGTCTGATTTGGTCTGGCAATTTAAACATATGTTGTCTCTGAAGCCTGAATTCAAGCTTTGGGAGTAGCTGGGGTGGTCTCCACCTTGTTTCCTTCCACTATGTTAAGAAAAGTTTGGAGGTGACAAGACAGTGTGCAGCTGGAAAGGCAGTGTTGCAACAAAAACAACAAAGAAACAAAAAAAAAAAATACTGGTTTTAATCTGCACTGCTTTTAATAATCTGCAATTTAACTTTCAGATCAGCATGAAATTTGCAGTCCAGACACTCCCTCTTCTAAATAACTCATTCCATATTGAATGAGCTTTGACCTTAAGAATTGGTGGTTCAGGAGAGCTCTACTGTTAATCTGATAATGGTGTTAGAAAGCTGTATCTAGCACAGGGTAACGATGTCTCTTACTGCCGGCAGTTCTTGGTCATTTAGGAAGCCAAAGCAAATACTTTCCTCGAGTCACTAACCTTCACTCTAACAAAGCATACATTCAATTGACTGAACTTTTAGACATCCTTTCTATAAGGAGGATTGTTTTAACTGATCAAGTTATCAGTTGATTAATTTGTCACTCTAGTAATGAACCAGTTCTATCCTCATTAAGTTTAAGATGTAGAACTTTCGGAATAATTTAAATGTTAATATGTTCTGAGACTCACACTCAATATTTTGCAACAATATTTTGCAATAAGTTTCAACTCTCTATTTAGAAGAAAACCCATTACAAAGAGAGCAATTATCATTGAATGATTTATTAATTTGCAAAATGATTTCATGAGGAGTAAGGCGCTCTGGAGTTGCAAAAACTCCATTTTAAAGAGCATTCTTTGAGATAAAGGAGAGAAGCAGAACAGCACCACAAAGGCAAATATAATATTGTATCAATTAATTTCACAAAATTGGGCATCACACAACCAATAATAATTTGTGATACATGATTAATGAACTACCCAAGTGAACTACAGAAAGATAGTAAAAGCTACCTCCTTTTTTTTCTGAATATGGCAATCATATGGTAAAATAAATAATAATGTTAATATGAATAGGTTTGAATGAATTGTCTCCTATGCTGGCAGCTTTTTCTGCAGCAAGATTCAACTATTACTACAAAATGGACACATGAATATTATGCTTAACATTCTCTCAGAAACAGGGATAGCTTGCTGTCTTAGTGTCTGGCTGTAAATGATACAAAGGGTATGAGATGGATATGAAAATGCTGCACAACCAGAAAATGTATACTAACTTGATAACTTGTTCTATATGCATCTCCTTCAGCAGCAAAAAGACAACTGCAAAAAAATTTTCTAAGGTTTTGATATAGGCAGAGTTGTCTGGCATTTTATTGCCCCTGAGAATCTGCTGGCCAAAGCACTCTCTTATTTTGTCTAAATGTAGGTCAAAGGTGTGTAAATTGCACATGAATCAGATCAGAGTGGAAAGTGATTGGAATTTTTTAGCTATCAGAAAAATGAGATTTAAACTGTCTTCTAACAGGGAAGCTGGCTTAAATATGGATCTTGAACACTTTGTGGAAAGGAGAATGTGGTATGGATTGCTTACAGAAGTAGGGCAATGGACAATGTAACAAAGGAATTTATTTCCTGGCCTCCTAAATTATTAATTTCTGTCTTGTTATATTATCTGTGATAAAACACTGAATTAGAATACTGCTTCTTCTACAAGCATTTTGAGATAGATTCTGATTTAAACACTGCCATTAAAGTTTATATCTAAGTAGAGCACTGAATTTATTTGAGAACCTTCACATCATTAACCAGTTGAATCCATCCCTGTGATTCAGCAGGGGCCCAAACAGTAATACAGAATATTTTCCCTTTAAAAAGTAGCTAACTGTTGTAAAAATGCAGGTTATACTTAACAGAGCTGAAATAGTTATGTCTATGAATAAGGGAAGAGTAATTTGATGTACTGTTTGAAGAAGTTTGGATTTGTGCTGATCTTTGCTCAATGGGTTTACCTGTAGATCTGGAGTTTAAATACTTTTAAATTAGTTGAGGGTTTTTCTCCTTTCCTCTGATGACTGGATTTGATCACATTTTTGTTTAAAGTTGCCTCTTGGAGGCAGTAATTTCTCTCCTTGTGTTTAATGTGCAGGTTGCTCATTTACACAGCTGTATCCATCATGCTCTTTTACATTGCATGGTGCCTTTTTCCAAGATGGACTAAAGTCAAAAGCAGTGGCTGAAGAACTGACTAATGGCTTTGTAAACTGGTAGGAAAGGAAGATCTGAGTGTCAGCACACAAAGAAAAACCTTATAATGAATCACGATGGTCAATACGTACTCATAATAATTAAATTGTCAGTGGTTTTTAGGATAAAACAGAATCATTGTCTGTTCTGCCACAAGTTTAAGTTTAACTTCTGAAAAAAAAATAATGAAATGACTTCAATCTAAACCCGTTCTTCTTGAGTGGTTCAGAGATTGCACACAAGTACTCTTATTTTTTGTTTGCTTTTCCCTTTTACAGCCCAGAAAAAAATAACCAAAAATGATCCATTTCAGTGCGTGGATAGTTAGTCTCTATTATCCTGTGCAAAGCATAGGGTTAAAGTTAAACCAAAATCTGATCCTGTAATATCCCTGCATTTTGGTGGGATTCAGATCCAAATCTGAAGGGTTTTTTACAGACCTTTAACAAACAGTAAAGTGTTTTGTGCACACAGAAAGTCTACAGCTTTTTTTTCCAAAAGTTTATTGATACCATGCTCCCCACACAGCTTTAGAAATTACTGTAGTCTAATTTTGAAGTGATTTCCTTAGCGTATGTGCCTATACAAGACTTCACTGGATTTATTGTGAAGGATGGAGATATTCTCACATACAGACTACTATGGTAATGACCCATTCCTGAAGCTATTTGGGCAATGGTCAGGTGTACTATCTCATACAATGATCATAATCAGCTACTACATGAACTATAATTGCTTCTAGGCACAATGTGCTTCAGCTTAAAAAAGATATCTCAAGTACAGTTGATAAAATAAATCCTGGAAAGACCTATTTCACTCCATTAAATTTAAAAAGAAACAAGAAAGACTGGATTAGATGTTGAAATTTGCATTGCAGGTATATGAAGTTATTTTAAATTAATCCCATATTCTTTGTCTAATCTGTAAATTAAGTGTATTACTTGTTTTCAGCTCCTACATTTAATTATTTTTGTTCAAAATACATTAAGTTCTTGTCTTCCAGCTGAATCATTGGCTTTTGTGCTGCATTTCTGTAAAAAAATTTCATGTATTCTCCTTCACATGGCTGAAATCCAGAAGGCTGTTCGTTTTCCATAGTATGTACTCTTTTCTACAGTTTGGAAGAAGTGTTGAATTTGGGTGTTCGTTAAAAATGTGTCAGAGATCCATTTAGCTTGGTATTGTTTTTTTAGTAATTTTTCCGTTCAAAGCTTTCTCTGTCAGGAGAAGCCTGCCTTTCAACAGGATCCCAATATCTGGCCTTCCAGATATAATTGAAAGGGAAACCTATATGAAACAGAATTAGCTTAGTCTGGATCTATGTTTGAATCTTGGAGACATTAATGAGGATTTATTTAGATGAGAACAGTTTGTTTGATCTCTTATGATTGATCTGTCCTGGTGTTTAGTTTTCCCTAATTCCTAGAAAATTTTCTATTGGAATAATAAATTATCAGGTCTACTTGCTATCCAATCCATTGATAAATTTTTTGTAAGTAAAATTGACTTACGAAAACACAGTTAAATTCAAACTTTGAAAAATTAGAAATTCTATCTAATAAAAAAAAAAAAAGGAAAGAAAAAGGGGAAAAAGGAAAAAAAAGAAAAATCCCAAATATTTCAATCTGAATAAGAAAGTTTTCAACGTTTGGGGTCTGGAATTTGGGTCTGATCCTTATTATGAATTGAGTCTATTGCAGATTTCGGCTATGGCTACAAGCTTTCCCAGAACATGTGTCTGATATTAGCCTTCCTCTTCCTTTATTGTAAGTTTTACTGTATCCTGTTCTCTTTCCTTTTTCAGAAATGTAGAAAAGGGTCCCCTCAGGTATCCAAACAACTTTAACTGTGCTAATTTAATGGAAACTGAGTAATTGGAATTATATCTTCAGGATATTGTCCTTCTCAAAAGCACTTCAATGAATGCTGTGAAATCTTAATTTTTCAGTAAACCTGAAAGCCTTTTATGAAGACAAAACTTGACGATTAAAAGGCATTTTGGCAATGACTTCAAAAATAAATGAGCTTTTAATTCTGAAATGTGTCATAATGGCTTACTTTCTGGAAGCACAAGTAGTAACCATAAAACAAGGAAAGAATGATGTGATATGAATCATGAGAAAATTTTTAGATATGTCCCATTTTCTTCTCACAAATGAGAAAATGTTCCTGAAAACAAAAATAAAGTCATGCCTATAAACACAGAATTTGTAGGAAAAACATTAGAGCTTGGATGGTACAAGGGAAGGAGCCAGCTGCAAAAGAATTAATGATAAGAGGTAAGAAAATATCCCCTTTAAAAACTCTTTAGCATATTATTAGGCAATTCATCAAATATAAAATTCCTTTTAGTAGTTTGTTCTTCCTCAAAATTCTAAAAATTTAGCCAAAGGCTTGGATGTCTTAATAATCAACGTTATTAATAATGTATTAATAATAGTTTGGAATCTATTTCAGTTTGGGATTTTTATCTATTTTTTGTGATTTTTGCTTTTAGTATGATTTTATAATGTCTTTCCATTCAAATTTCTCCCTTTTTTGTCTTCTGACAGTTTTAACTTCCTAATAGCCCTATTCACAAGAACAGCAGCTGGTGCCTGCACCAAATAAGGAAAAAAGAATATAAATAATATTGTATTTTATTTATAATGCATTCATTTTGCAAACTCTTTTCAATTGCTTTCCAGTGAGAAGTAGGTGCCTCCTAAAGTAAGTTGCAGGAATATCTAGACCATGAAAAGATGAAAAAGTAAAAAAATGGTTAATAGCTAAAGTGAAAAAGTGACAATAACAGTGATGTTGATAATACTGGCTGTACTAGAATTAATGAATAGGGAAATATAAAGGTGAATCAGTGTCACAATGAAAAAAGGCAAAGACATGAGAAAAGGGCAAGGGAAATGGAAATCTAAGTAAAATAGCACAGGAATTATGAGATGGAGCCAGGAAAGAATTCAGGCTTTAGAAAGATGAGTGTTCCACTAGAGAGATTGATCAACTCCCCATCCCCTACCCCCGCCCCCCCAAAAAAAACCCCAACCAAACAAAAAATGTCCCCAAAAACCCCAAACCAACAAACAACAACAACAACAACAACAGAAATGGAGGGGTTTTATTGAATAGATAATACAGTGGAATGTAGAGATGCGTGAAGAAGTCACTCAAGTGACTCAAGAAACTCAGTTGTTGAATAGATGCTCTAATGTAAGCAACAATTAAGATCTTGTGAAGGATCACAAAATGATAAAGGAGAACCATGAAGATCATTCAGAGGCAAGATCGAGTGTTTCAAACCAATTCAGAGATAATCAGAAAAAAATCCAAAAGAAATAGAAGTAAAGATATAATATAATATGATATTACATGTTGGATAAAGAGAAAATTTTACAATATGTTGTTATTGCTAGACAGGAGGGCTTTGGAAGGACATTTGCAAAAAGGAATGTCAGGTGCTAAATCGGGAATAAGGGTGAAGGTAGAAATGTGTCATATAAGCTGATAGATTTGATACACTGCATTTCAGACTTAGAAGAAATAATAGTCCTTTCCACTTTTTATCTCAAGGTAGTGACAACTAAGCCTCTTGTGAAGAGTTAAAAGGGTGTCAAAATTATGTCATTAAGAAGTCTTTGTCCAGAAACATGCTGCTAAGTCTGCTTTGAAATACTCTGTTTTAAAGTTTGAGGGTAGCCAGGAACATCTATCTGGGTCATGTGTCACTTACGAAAATGATCGGGGGATAAAGAGTGCAGGCAATATTAACATAATCATGTAAATGTGCGGTGATGAGTAGCCTACAGACCCAGTGCAGCCCAATGTCAGATTCAGGCAGAATCCAGATATTTGGAAGATTCCAAGATGTTAGAGATTCATGTAAATTGCAGACTTCCGGGAAAACCTTTTTTAAAACTGTATATGGAAAGGATATAAAGGAACTGCCTATCATCAAAAGAAACAAGATACCATGGACTTATTTTGTCTCTCCATCAGTTTTTCCACTGAGTAAAGAAAGTGTTCTCTTTTAAAAGCCTGGAACTTGTATTTTGTTGTCCCTTAAGATGTTTGGAGTTCTGCTCTATGTGGAGGACTAAATGGATCCAGAGAAGGCAATAGTCACAAAATTACCTTGCTTCAATGTCTCTGGGAAATTCGCTTTGGTGACATGCGGAGTCACTTAGGTTACACTGAATTTGCTTAGACTCCACAATGACCATAACACTGCCCAGTTTGATTTCATTCTGTCACAGGTTAATGTTGGGAAGAGACAGCTTAAAACAAGAGGAGCTATTTCCAGATGACTGCTGTATCAAAGGAAACAGCAAAAGAATAAAGAAAGGATGGGAGGAAGGAAGGAAAGAAGGAAGGGAGGGAGGGAATATAAATAAATAAATAATAAAACACTATTCAACATGAAATTCTGAAGTAAACTTTCATTTTAAGTCCTTTAAGAATTTAAGTCTTTTTAAGTTTTTAAGTCCTTTAATTTGTTTTGTACCCTCTCTGTTCTATTAAGTGCTGGCATGCAGATGTTTGACTGTATTTATTCATTCAGTAAAATATAAATGTATTTCTCCTAATTCAGCTCTTCAGGTTGCCTTCATTGTAGCCAGAAAGGTGTCTTCTATTTTTTTTCAGATTTTTTTCATTCTTACTAGGTCTTGCTATGTACTATGTCTTCCCGGGTTATTCCATGTCTCATGGAAAATTTGTGGTTATACTATAAGAATTCTGTTGTCTTTGAATGCTGCTATCAAACTACAACTTCCACACTCAGACAAGAGGTTGCAATTATTATTATTATTATTTCATAATTCAGAGGTGGTGAGAAAGGAAAAAAATGTAGAAACGTCCATGAGAGATTTTCAAGAATTTTTTATTTCTATAGGACTAGGAAGTACTATGAAGAAGTAGTTCAAAAGAAATGGAAATTCAGTTTTCCAGTGGTCGTTTAGTTTTAAAGTAAGACAAAAATGATTTGATAGAAATCCTTGGTAAGATTTGTGATGGTTTATTTTGCCCATGATGTCAATTTGGATTTCACACTTACATTCATATTCTATCTTTTTCTTTCATTTATGTCTCAAGAGATACTCCCAGTGTTTTGAAATGATTGTGATTAATTCATTTATTAGCAAGTATTTATTTGTGTGTTTATTACTTTTTTCAGGCTGTTTAATGAAAACTGTACTTTACAGTTCATTTCCCTAGCAGTCTAGGAATAAATTACAATGTCATTAAAGCTAGACTGGCAGAATACACAATTAATGACTTGCAAAAGTATGCTAGTAAAACCATGCTGAAAACATTGTGAAATTAATAAAGCTGTAACACAGTTAGAGCTGGAATTTGTATTCTGGGAGAAAAGCTACGTCAATCTTTGTGGTTGTGCTGAGCTAATATATTTAATGTTGCATTTAAGGCACCAAACTTTCTACATAGAAGGATTTCTTATCACAGAAATGCAGCCAGATCTAGACTGAAAAATGGCAGCTCTGTAACCACCCAAAACCATTTTACAGCTATTCGTGTCGTGGGCCAGATTACCAGTCAGTGTACGTTAGCACTGTTGCATTGCTAAGACACTGCATTGCACAACAAAATTTTATATCAGTGGAATAACTGGCAAAAAGAGGTGAAAAATTTCTTTGTGTTTATTCAGCATGATATTGACAAAGAGCTACTTGAGCCTGAACCACGACCCTTACTACCATCCCCTCTCAAATTTTGTATGTATAGAAACACCAGTTTTCTTAGGCAGATTGAGTCAGTACCTGGAGCGCTGATATAGGAACAGACTTTGCCAGGCAATGGCAGAATCAACACATGGTGCCCTTGTCTCTGTGCAGAAACAGAGAAGAGCTAGTGTTGAAACCCTTAATTAGAAATCATGGGGTTTTCCTTTTTGTCATTGTCATTTTAAAAGTGGTTGATAATGGAAGGACAGTTTAAAAGAAAACAGCAAAAAGGAAGATTAATCTGACAAAATTTTGGAACTTTAATAGTTACAAACCTAGTCTAAGGCCCCTCTATGTTCAGTGAAAAAACATAGACACTTTCAGAGATGTTTTATGCTGTCCAGTGTCAGTTTGTGAGGATAGATGGAATGGGTGATCCTGCAGAGAGGCTTTACAGTCTCTGTTGAATATAAAATAAGGGTGAACAATTCAACTAGTTCTGGGGCCTAATTTTCAGAGGTTTAAATCATAAGGAAGGGAATACCACCTGTAATTTTACAGGTTTCTAACTCAGTTGAAACTCTAGTACTGATCCCCTGCTCCTCCTCTTACCTCAAAAAAACTCCAAACAACCCAACAGTGTGTATATTTAATTTATTTATACAAGCATTCATTTATTTGGTTATAAACAGTGACTAAGACTTCAGTATAACATGCAATCTACAGTATGGTATTCAAGTAAAAGATTATTGCTTCAGAAACAGTTTCAGAAGAGAATAATTTTCTAGTGAGCATTTCTAGGGCACACAAGTCGTCTCAGAGGACCATTTTACAAAAATCCCTTTAAAATTGTAGAAGGTCTTTATATTTTGGGGGGGAGGCAGAGGGGACGAGAGACATTTCTTACCAACTAACAGCAATAAACATAGTAGTACCAACACAACGAAACTAAGAAAGAGAGGAAGAGAGGAAAAAAGGAAGACAGGAAGGAAGGAAGGGAAAGAAAAGAACACAGAGGGGATATTCAGTCAGGAGACTAAAGAAAATGATTAGTGTTTAAATAAATTCATTCTTTTTTTTTCCTTTCTGCATGGAAGAAATCACTTTGGAAACTGAAATTTTTCGTCAGTGTTAATATTTTCCATAGTAGAACTACAGAGGACACAGGATAAATGAAAGTGTTTGAATACATTTCATGCCACCTGTACTTTATTTGAGCTGAATGATAGCAATGGTAAAGAGCTTTTTACCTTAGTTCAGGAATAAGCATAGCTTGTTTAGGTAGCTGTTAGCAACACACATTTATCAATTATGACAAAAGTATAGCTTTTATGGAAAATAACAGAGGAATGAAAATGGTCTCAGAATGAATGCATGTTTGTAGTTTCCTGACTATAGCCGGGAATAAGAAATAGCTTGAAGGTATCCTGAGATTTACATGGATTGACAATGGATTGCAATTGTCTTTTATTGTGAGACATTTGGAGTTCTGTCATTCAGATTTTTGTGACAGCACATATAGTTATTCACATTATAATGATGTGCAGAAATAATGTTGTAACCTGGGCCTTTATAACGGTTTTGGAAGATGGTATTGGAAAGATGGTCTATATTATCTTGAATAGGCAGGAACACAACATTTATGTGAATCCTGGTTTTCATCAAAAACAGTAAATAAAAGGAACAAAGAAAGTTAAGATCTTCACAACTGCAGCTACTCCTGAGTGTGCTTGTATTTCCTGTTGAAAAGGTTGGGTTTGGTTTTGTTCCCTCAGAAATACTCTGATGAATTTCTAGCTAGCGCAGCTACATGCCACTTAGAAAGCACTAAACAGAGTACAAGGCAGAAGTGAGAAACCGACTACCAGCCTAATGTTTTTATAGTGATGAAACTGTGACAGCATATCCTGCATTGGAGCAAAGTTAAATGTAGGAACTGAGCTAAAAAACGTAGTCTTCACCAACTTATATGAATCAGTCTCCCAGATGAACCAGAAAGGACAAAGTTTCTTACAGTCTTGTAGCATGGGTCGCAGAGTCACAAAATGGATCAGTTCTAAGTGGAGCTATTGCTGAAACAATCACCTATAATATGAACCCAGCAGCTGCCTCTGTGGCTCTTCATTTTGTTCTGCAAAACATGTAGATCTCCCATGTAAATCTCTCCATATATCACAGAAAGGTTTTCAATATGTATGTGCGTCTTCCAAAGCACTAAGGAAGAGTAGGAAGGGAAGGAAGATACAAATGTATGTGATTTATAGGTCCTACACTGTCCAATATAATCTGTTTTTAGGGAGGGGAAAAAAAAAACACAATCAAAAAAACAACCTTCTGGCTAAGAGGAGGAAAAAGAAAGCTTAAGAGACGAAAAAGGAAAGTATTCTGGACCAGTTTGAAATTTTCTGATGTCAAATCTTGCCATGTTTTAATGTACACTGTCTTTTAATGAATCATGTGCTTCTTTTGACTCATTAGTGTCATGCCAGTAATTCAATGGAGCTGCAAGCTGACAGATACTCCATCTCTGAAGTGTTTACAGTACCCCTTCTGTACTTCTTTTCCTTGCAGAACAAGCTATATCTGTCTTCCATGGTCTCTGGAAGGCAGAAGGGTCATTGCTGGGATGTCACTAGCTTTTGACAGGCTTTCAGAACCCTTAGGCTATGAACAATACATGCTTTACCTAAAGTAGTACAATTATTTGTAGTCACTTTAAGGTCACTCTGAACTATGTGAGATTTACGTCGCAAAGAGACGTGCAACCAGTTTATTTTTTCTCCCCCACATACTCAGCATACATAGCTAAAAGTTGGCACAAATTAACAAGGTCCAGAGCACTGAAACTTGATTCTGTTCCTTTAATACAGACAACCAGTTTGAGCATCTCCAGGTTTTTCTGCCTTTTCTCTCTGCACCTACCCAAACAGGAGGGATTGGGTCTCAGCCACTGACATTGTTTAAAGCCCCATACTGATGGTTTGGATGCTTTATGGTGTCTCAAAATGCAACTGAGTTAGATCTAAAAGCTGAATATATTTTTGATAATATAAAGAAATATTATTCCAGAAAATGAATTATTTGTCAGGGAAAAAAAGGTTTCATAAACATAAAAACATTCAATTGAAACAATAGTAGTAGTAGTAGTAGTACAGTAGTAGTAGTAGTAATAATAATAATAATAATAAATAATAATAATAATAGTAATGGAAAATGCTGTGGAAATGTTTTGGGGTTTTTTTTAAATGTAAATATATTTATTTGTTTATTTTCTGGAATGAACAACATGACTTTAGAGGTAGATTCATCGAGAGTTTATTTGCCATTCACAAAAGCATCAGGAAAAGAGACCTGTCCTAACACGCACTATGACATGGTAGGTAGGACATTTGATGGAATACGTGAAACTCTGGAAGAAATCTTCTCTCTGACAGATTTAGAGCATATGTCTGAAGTGGCACTTCATGCCTCAGTTTGTTCTGATCTCACTGAAGTATAGACACTGTGCACTGTCCAGTTTAAAGTACCTTTTACAGTCAGTCTTCCTGCAGCTGTTCCATTTTATAAACACTTCACAGAGCAAGAAGGCTATCCTGTCCTTCGACAAGTGTCCATAGACTTCCTAAAAATGATCTGATGCATTAGAGTTACTTTCACTTACTTAGTGAATAGTACAATAAACTGTAAAACATAGTTCTGAACAAAGTGTTTTACAGAAACAACTTTCTGTTAATTCTCCTGGGCAATCTAGGAATATATTAAGAGCTGTATGACATAATGAATAGTTTATTATTTGACATATTAGATTGAGGATTACTGACTCTTTTTTTTCTCCCTGTTTCTTCTGAAAAATATCTTGCTGTGTGAGAGTGGATTCGATGTGGTAGTCATTTGCTCATGAGGAAGTTGACTGGAATGTCTTCAAAACACTTTTTCCCTGGCATATTTTCAGAATAAAAGGTATCATTTCCAAAGATTATAGGCAAGTTTTAAATGAGTAAACCAGAAAAAGACTATTTATGTGTTATATATTAACAATTCTTTGAGCAAAACATCTGCTCTACAAATACACTTGTGGTATGGAACAATTGTCAGCACTCAAGCAGAAGTTCAACATACCACAGGATGAGAGAAACAAGTTTGTGAAAAGTGAAGATTACAGAATCCTTCAGGAGGGTGTGTAAGACTGCAATTGAGAGGATGTTGACCCTGACACTTATCAATGCAATTTGAGGCATACTGTTTCTGACACAGAACTTTGCTTTTCTGAATCCAAAAATCATCTACTAAACCAGCTATTTACCATTTGATCTTCTATAAGTAACTGCATGATAGACTATTTTTTTTTCAGTTTTATCAGCTTATGATGCAAAATGTGTGAAATGGCAGCTCCTTGATTTTGAAAAACAATTGCGCTTAAAGTTCTTTTTGAAAGAATAGTATGGTAAGGGCAAATGGTGTCTTATGGAAAAGTATTAACAATATTTTACTTAGAATCATTTCTTTATTAAAATTCCGCCTTGCTGAATGTTCTCTAAAGTTTATCACACAAAAACTGGATTATTTTATAGTAGTATTTTGAAGACTCATCTAGTTGTACAACCATGAGACTAGGCAATAAAAGAGCAATTTCTCAAAACAATTAAATAATTTTATAAACTGTGAAAGCAAGTATCATTCATGGTGAACTTGGCTGAATAAGTATGTGCAACTTGTGGAGAAAGGATGCCTTGTGATCTCTCTAGATTTTATATCTAATTTGCCCATGTGACAGCTATGCAAATCAATATTGGGAAATTATGTAGGATCCCACATAAGTTATTCCTTTTGTGAACCTACCAGTATCAACTTTAATAGACCAAAAAACTATCAAGCAGTGTTTTAAAATCTACAAACTGAAGGGGTTAGGAATCACTGTTGTTTCTTTGGCAGTCGTCACATACAATAACTGCCTGATAACTCTAGTGGCCTTCTGTGATAGAGTGATTACATCAGTGGACAAGGGAAGAGCCACAGATACCATCTATCTGGACTTATGTAAGGCCTTTGACACAGTCCCCCACAACATGTATCTCTCTAAATTGGAGAGATACAGATTTGATGGATGGATGGTTCAGTGGATGAGGAGTTGGCTGGAGGATAGTGGTCAATGGCTTAATGTCCAGATGGAGATCAGTGATGAGTGGTGTCCCTCAGGGGTCCATATTGGGGCAAGTACTGTTCAATACATTCATCAATGACATAGTGGGATTGAGTGCACCCTCAGCTTGTCTGCAGATGACACCAAGCTGAGTGGTACAGTTGACATGGCTGAGGGAAGGGATGCCATCCAGAAAGACAAGAAGGAGGCCCATGTGAACCTCATGAGGTTCAACAAGGCCAAGTGCAAGGTCCTACACCTAGGTCAGGACAATCCTCAGTATAAATACAGGGTGGGGGATGGAGGGATTCAGAGCAGCCCTGATGAGAAAGACTTGGGTGGATGAAAAGCTGGACATGAGCTGGCAACGTGCACTTGCCAACTGTACCCTGGGCTGCACCAAAAGAAGCATGGCCAGCGGGTCGAGCGAGATGGTTCTGCCCCTCTACTCCGCTCTAGTAAGATCCCATTTGGAGTACTGCATCCAGCTCTCGAGTCCTCAGTACATGAAAGACATGAACTTGTTGGAGCGCGTCCAGAGGAGGGCCACAAAAATGATCAGAGGGATGGGACACCTCTCCTATGAAGAAAGGCTGATAGAGTTGGGGTTGTTCAGCCTGGCACAAAGAAGGCTCTGGGGAGAGCTTATTGTGGCCTTTCCATATATAAAAGGGGTTTATAAGAAAGACTTACAAGTGAGAGACATTTTACCAAGGTCTGTAGTGACAAGACAAGGGATAACAGTTTTAAACTAAAAGAGGGTAGATTCAGACTAGATATAAGGAAGAAATTTTTTACGATAAGGGTGATGAAACACTGGAACAGGTTACCCCATCCTGGGAAACATTCAAAGTCAGGTTGAACAGGGCTCTGAGCAACCTGATCTAGTTGAAGGTGTCCCTGCTGATTGCAGGGGGGGGTGGACTAGATGACCTTTAAAGGTCCCTTCCAACCCAAACTATTCTATGATTCTATGAAAACGAATGCCCCACAATGGGTACTACGAAACTCAATTTGCTAAGCAGGTGAAGCAAGGGATGGGCTATGTTAGGGAAATCGTCTCACTCACAAGCTCAATTATACACACCCATACTATACACTGAGACTGGTCTTTTCACCACCCAGTGAGGGTGCCGTTGAGCCTACGGAAAGTAATACTTCCTCTGACTTGTCTCATCGTCAGGCTTTTCAGCAGTGGCTTGGCTTCAGCATGTGTTGCTTTCACCTTGGGGACTCTGCTTCTACACCAGGTTAAGCATTAGCACAATGATGCTTTTCTGATTTATACTGCTGAACGTCTTACTAGTCCAATGCTGGAATGGGCTGTTGATCAGATCTGTACACTATATCAGAGTACAACTTTCCAGCAGTTTCAGCTATTACTCTTGCATCATAGCTAGTTACACCCAGTTCTTATTTGCATTGTCTTGTTTGCCACAGCTCACCATGCTCAGCCCACATGTGCATTGATATCAAGCTCTTGGCCAAAGCAAGGGTGTAGTAGTCCTGTTTCATCACTGCACCTGCATTTATATCTATCCATGCTGTAATAATATTCCTAACTGCATTTTGTGGAGACTTTTTGTGAGGTGTGGTTTGAAGGATAAGAAAGTCCTTTCAACTCAAAGGTGTGGGACTAACTTCAGTCTCTGACTGTACCTGAAGACTATTAGAAGGAAAGACTTCTATAGCTACTGGATTTTAAAAGTAAAGCTCTTGAGCCCCAGCAATCAGTTTGTATGACAGATTATAGAGATGGTTCAGTACCAATCTTCCCCTTCTAGTAAGGATAAATAAGAGAGATAACAAATTTGATACAGGGAATGAAGATGACAGCATAGAGTAAAAATGGAATAGATATAGAATAGGTTGATCTAAGGCAAATAACTTATATGAAGTAAAATATATTAGAGCACTTAGATGTGAAGATTTAAGGCCAGAAAATTCAATTGAAGACAATAACACATTTTAAGTGAGATTTCAGAGATGTGATAGAGGGGAAAAGGAGAAATGAAACTGACCATAAAACTAATGTTTTGTGGGTACTTGTAAAAAGCATGCAGGAGACAGACATTTTGTATCCAAAAATAAAGATGTGTGAATTAATGAGATTTCAGAGAACATCCTGGAGGTAGAAAAAGCAGACAACAAAAAAATAATAAAATAAATAATGAAATTTCTTCTGTACTTGGGTCCAGAGCCCAAGAGAAATTGATCATTTGAGAAAGGAGAAAAATCAGCATCACTTATTGTCAAAACAAGACCTTAAGGTAGATGATCAGAAAACCACAGCAACTGAGGGAGGCCTATAATAACTGAGGACTTGTTGCTAAAAAAATAGCTGAACAGAAAAAAGAAGATACATCTGTGTGCAAATTGGAAAGAATCTTCATAGTAGCTTTTATGGACTTTTTATTTACCCTGAGACAAGATGCTCACAAATATACTCAGAGCATGATCTGGTATACCTATATAATAAAGCCAGAATGACTATGCTGGTTTGGGGACATTGCTTAGAGAAATGAAGGTTTAGGAGAGCTTCATGATTTTTAATGAATCTGTAAAATCTGAGTCCATTAACAGTATTACCTTTCAACTGGGAAAATGTCTGACAAATTTGGTGGCCTTCTACAAAGGGGTTACAGCAGCAGTGGACAAAGGAAGAGCAACCGATGTAATCTACTTGGGCTTGTGCGAGGCATTTGACACTGTCCCACATGATACCCTGGCCTCTAAGTCCAAGAGGCATGGATTCAACAGATGGACCACTCAGTGGATAAAGAACTGGCTGGACAGTCGCACTCAAAGAGTTGCAGTCAACGGCTTGATGTCCAAGTGGAGAGCAGTGATGAGTGGTGTTCCTCAGGGGTTGGTACTGGGACCCGCACTGTTCAACATCTTTGTCAGTGACATGGACAGTGGGATCGAGTGCACCCTCAGCAAGTCTGCTGATGATACCAAGCTGTTTGATGAGGTAGACACGCTGGAGGGGAGGGATGCCATCCAGAGGGACCTGGACAGGCTGGAGAGGTGGGCCCATGCCAACCTCATGAAGTTCAACAAGGCCAAGTGCAAGGTCCTACATCTGGGTCGGGGCAATCCCAAGCACAAATACAGGCTTGGCAGGGAATGGATCGAGAGCAGCCCTGAGGAGAAGGACCTGGGTGTGCTGATTGACAAGAAGCTCAATGTGAGCCAGCAATGTGCAATCCCAGCTCAGAAGGCCAACCGTGTCCTGGGCTGCATCAGAAGTGTGGCCAGCAGGTCAAGGGAGGTGATTCTGCCCATTTGCTCCACTCTCATGAGACCCCACCTGGAGTACTGCATCCAGCTCCAGAGCACCCAACATAAGAAGGACATGGACCTGCTGGAGTGGGTCCAGAGGAGAGCCACGAGGATGATCCAAGGGCTGGAGCACCTCTCCTGTGAGGAAAGGTTGAGAGAGTTGGGGTTGTTCAGCCTGGAGGAAAGAAGGCTCTGGGGAGACCTTATTGCGGCCTTCCAGTACCTAAAGGGGGCCTACAGGAGAGCTGGGGAAGGACTTTTTACTAGGGCATGTAGTGATAGGACGAAGGGGAACAGCTTTAAACTGGAAGAGGGTAGATTTAGATTAAACATTAGGAAGAAATTTTTCACTTTAAGGGTGGTAAGGCACTAGAACAGGTTTCCCAGAGAAGGTGTGGAAGCTCCATCCCTGAAGGTGTTTAAGGCCAGGCTGGATGGGGCTTTAAGCAACTTGGTCTAGTGGGATGTGTCCCTGCCCATGGCAGGGAGGTTGGAACTCGATGATCTTCAAGGTTCTTTCCAACCATTCTATGATTCTATGATGCTAAAATAGCAAATTCAATATTCCTGCTCATTAAGGTAACCAACCTCAGTTTAAACTCTACAGTTGTCAGTTTCAATATTATGAAAAAACTTGAGGTTTTACAGAAATAATAATAAAGATTACAGAAGCCATGGAAAAAGGGTAATTTTTTCACAGGTTTTACTGAAGAATGTTAGATTTTTTTTTTCCTTTTTATTTGTAAAATGACAATGCAAAATGTTCAGTCTACTTAAACTTAAGCAAAGTTGTGGACTTTTTGTCCTGTTAAAAATTACTATGGATGTGGAGGTGATGAAGATTAATGCAGGACTTACAAAGTGGGTAAGAATTTGGCTACAGGAAGATGACAACCAGTCATATGCAGAGGTCAGTCATTAGAATGAAGACAAATCCTTCAGAAATACAGGAATCTGCTTTGGAACCAGCACATTACAGGAAAAGATTAGGTATACATTCATGGAATTTGTAAGTGACAATACAAGGAAATATTATCAATATGCAGAAGGATTGAAATGGATTCTGTTTGCCGTTAGGAACGGAAGTAAAGAAAATTCAATGAGAATACATGAAACATAAATTTAAGGACAAAAAGAAATTTATTTTTTTTAAACTCGGGACCTACCAAGTGACTGAATGGCTACTGTGCTTAAGTACTAAAAAAGGATCGTGAAAGTCTGGAAAAGATTGAACAATATTTTTTAAGCAGAGACAGATTAATACTAATTTCATTTTACAAGGCATTGATTAAGACCTTCTTCAGAATACTGCATACAGTTCTGGTCACATATTTTCAAGAAAGATGAACGCAATAAAGGAGCAGGTGTAGAAAATAGCTAATAGGGTGATTAGGAGAATGCAATATTTATCTTAGCAAGAGAGATTCAGAACTTGGCTTATTCAGCCTAAGCTAGAAAAAAAATGAGAAGGAATTTGATACAGACTAATGAATTCAGGATTAGGTGTGAAGGAAGGAAAAGAAATGTTTAAACCTAAAAGACAGTATGGATACTTGATCAAATAAAGGTATATGAGAGACTCATATAAATCTAGAAAAGAAAATTGAACTGAAAATGTCTTTCAAACTTGGCAGCAGAGGCAAGGTGTTTTAAGATTCAAGTGCTTCAGGAGCAAATTTTTTAATGAAATTTTTGTTCATTATCACTGAATATGTGAAATTAGGGGTGACATTGACTGTTCTGGAGGTTCATGTTAAAGATACAAAAGGTGACTGGATCGCTGTTTGTGCTTTGCCCTGTATTAATCTCATTCAAAGCTATTTTTTTGTTCTTGTTTAACAAACTCTCTGCTACTGGTGGACATGGTAATGATGGCCCTGAGAACTTCTGCTGTCTTTCCGTGGTACAGCATAATCATCACACTTGGTGTTTTACATTTGTTAGATTTACTTTAGCAAGCTTACTGGGAAATGTTAATGATGAGTATTATGGTGATGCAGATATTCTTGGACAACTTACAACCACTCAAAGGCTGTCTAAAACTATGGGAGGACCGGAATACAACAAAAAATAGTTTAACCCATCCAATCTTGCTTCCCATCGTCTTTCCCACTTCTAACTTCCAGAAACTGATGCTATGTGAGACTTATAATCCCTAAGTATTAACTTATTAAAATTTAAAA
This sequence comes from Pluvialis apricaria, assembly GCA_017639485.1. Taxonomy (NCBI): domain Eukaryota; kingdom Metazoa; phylum Chordata; class Aves; order Charadriiformes; family Charadriidae; genus Pluvialis; species Pluvialis apricaria. Next base: position 23,206,148 of record CM030012.1, on the reverse strand, counting down.
TCTTGGCTTGTATCTGATTCAAGAGTACCCTCAATACTGCCATTAGAAATGTTAAACAAATTTTATAAAAAATAATTTTCTACAATAAGTTTTTTTCTTTGATAATTTCTGATCTATAATTATTTGCAAATATTCATTTTATTCTGTAACAGTTTCAAAACTATTATATTAAGCATTGCTTTATGAATGATACAATGAAAGTTTTGATATTGGAAGGCCAGATATTGAAATACTGTAATCTTCTTTCTAAGTGCATGTAAATATCAGAACTTAGGTTTTTTTTGCACTCCACTAATTTTCAGAAAATTTGTGACTGAACTCTACAGTTTAAATAAATAATTTCTTGCTAATTTTGTGGTGTTTTTCTGAAAGGGTAGGGGCAGAAATGTTTTCTCCAAACTCAGACAAACAGTTATTACCCTGAAGAATACCTCTAATTTCACTTTTTCATGATTTAGCAATTGTGGTAAAAAATCTGTATTTGAAAAGCTGGTAATTTGGTTATCACATATCTTGCTATTGCTTTAGGTGAGAAATATCTTAAGTATTTTCCTGAAAGGCTAATGTCACAGGACTTCTTACAAGTTTAATAGTAGCAGTATGGGGAAATATCTTGCTGAAACTGGGTCTTAAAATGTAGATTTTATGACTCTCAAAAATAATTCCAACTATAAAAAATGTATATATTTAAAACATACAATTCATTTAAAAATGTAGAGTACAGAGACAGAGGAATAATATTTTTTAGTCAAAAGCAATAGGCATATTTTAAAACTTGCAATATTTAAGTAATTTTAAATTTAAAGGATATTAAATCTAGGGGACTTTTTAAAAGCATAATCATCCATAATTATGTAAAATGGAACAGTCTGCATTTATGAATTGAGGAGAATGGTGACAGGAATGTGTCGGCCCATTTATCTGCTCTTAATTATTACACAGAGAACATCAAAATTGGGTCTCAGAAAACCTACATGTTACACCACAAAAACTGAAGTTGATGCTCAGTCAGAACTTTCTTCAGCCCTGAATACTTAGAAGATCAACTGCTAAAAAATACCTACAGCTTGTGTCTGTTATTCACAGTGGTTTTGTGTAAAGAATGAATTGAAGCACATTTTTCTACATCTGCTTTTTTTTAATGCATCCTGAAATATTCATGTATGAGAAAAATGTATGTTGTGTGAATATGCTGGTTTTGGAGGGTACATTAAAGAAACACTGAATTGATGAGGTTGGAAGGCACCTCTTGAGATTATGTTCAACCAGGGTCAGCAAGAGTAGGTTGCCCAGGACAGCGTTCAGTTGTGTTTTGAATATCTCCACAGACAGAGACTCCACAACCTGGCAGGGCAACCTGTTTTAGTGTTCAACCACCTTCACAGTAAAAAAAGTGTTTTCCTGTGTTCATATGAAATCTCATGTATTTTAGTTTGTGCCTGTTGCCTCTTTTCCTTTCACTGGACACTACTGAGAAGAGTCTGGCTCCCTCTTCTTCATTCCCTTCTATCGGATATTTATACACATCAATAATATCCCCCCAAGCCTTCCCTTACCCAAGTTGGACAGACTCATCTCTCTCAGGCTGTCATGCAAAAGATGTTACAGTCCCTTAACCATCTTTATGGCTCTTTGTTGGACTTGCTGCAATAAATCCATATCTTGTACTGCGGAGCCCAGAACTGCACACATCGCTCCAGATGTGGCCTCACCAGTGCTGAGTAGAGAGGAAAGATCACCTCCCCCTGCCTGCTGTCAATACTCTCCCTCATACTGCCTAGGAGACTGTTGACTTTCTTTGCTGCAAGGGTACATTCTGGATCATGTTCAGCTTGTTCACCAGGTCCTTCTCTGCAAAGATGCTTTCCAGACAGTCAGACACCAGCACATGGGGTTGTTCCTCTCCAGGTGCAGGATTTGGCATTTTCCTTTAACGAACTCCAAGAGGTTCCTGTCTGCCAATAATCCAGCTTGTTCAAGTCCCTCTAAATGGCAGCACAATGCTCATAGTTTTATATCATCTGCAAACTTGCCCCATAGTCCATATCATTAACAAAGATGTTAAACACTATTTTCCCCAGTATTGACCCCTGGGGTACATGACTAGTGACTGGCCTCCAAATGGAATTTGTGCCACTGATCATAATAGTCTGGGCCTATCTGCTTAGTCAGTTTTCAGTCCACCTCATTGTCCACTTATCTAACCCATTCTTTGTCAGCTTACCTAGGAGGATGTTATGGGAAACAATATCAAAAACATCATTAACATCAAGGTAAACAAAATCCACTGCTCTCTCTCATCCACCACTGTAGTAATCTCATTGTAGGAGGTTATCAGGCTGGTTAAGCATGACTTTACCTTTGTTAAACCATGCTTACTACTCCTGCTCACCTTCTTGTCCTTCATGTACCTAGAAATGGTTTCCGGGGTCAGTTGCTCCATTGGCTTCCATCAGCTTCCATCAGACTGAGGTGAGGCTGACCAACCTGTAGTTACGCAAATTGTCCTTCTTGCATTTCTTGAAGATTTGAGTGGCATTGGCTTTCTTAATATTGCAAGCATACATTTCTGAGTTCAGTTATTCTGCATAAGTGAACTTTGCATGTGTTTGAGTGAATTGGTATACTGCCTGAGTGATATTGTCTATGTATCAATACCTATTACTTTAACTTATATGCATTACATGTTTTACTTTTTATCTTCATAGCTTTAAAACACGTTTCCCCCCATTAGTATTATAGATTCAGCTTTTGTTCTTTCATGTAGCTAGTTGCTTAGAAGTTATGGATGAGTAATATTATACAAGTAATAACCCAATAGTTTGGACAGATTCTGCCCCACCAATCTAATAAGAGGAAATGAACTGAATGAATGGTATGCTGAGATGCCTTTACTGCTTGGCACTTAAAGCTGGCTCTATATAGCTGTTTATTTAGAGCTCTGATGCCCATTTGGTGACTGTTGCAGATTCGTACGGCATTCTCAGGTATTTTTGTTTGGGTTTTTTTTTTATTTTTTCCATTTAATCTCTGTGGTTCTTAAGAATTACAGAAAGTGAACTATTCACCTTGTCTGGAAGGAGATGTAAGTGCTTGCTTCAAAAGGAGACCAAGTGCTGCTTGTGGGAGACGCCTACTTATGGTTCTGAATTTGCTGAGAGATATTTCCTTGCAAGACATAGTACCATCTGTGGTTTTCTTTACTAAGTTTTTGGTTAGCAAGGTGCCCTTACTTGCCACTGAATAACAGTAATGAGAGTTATTGTATCAAAACATACATTAAAGCCATTGTGAAGGAGCACTGAATAAAAACCCTTCAATGCTTTTAGCTTTTCATACTTTCATTAAAAGCCTTGTACAAAGTGTAGGTGTTTTCATCTTTAACCTTCTTGACTGTGTTTTCATATGCAGGTCTCAGCCAGATTTTAATGAAGAATATAATATGTATATGTTTCCCAGGAGAGAGCTAAGTATGCTTTTCTATAGGGAGATACATCATTTGCACTTTCCCATATATCCAGAGCATTGTCCTATTTATCTGTCAGCATCATACTCTTGTGGTTGGTCTTATAAATCTATTTGGCTGATCTGGATAACCAGTTTGTTCATCAGCCCACATGAAATGTGCTGGACTAGGAGAGAAATGGAAATGTTAAACTGCATTAATAAAACATGTTACTAATACACCTGTAATAAGTGCAGCAGGTCTGAGCCATTAAATATTAATTTCATATAGTTAAGTTAAGCCAGTGGCAAGGTCTGTAACACTTTCTTAACTTTCAGAATAAACCATGCTCAGCCTAGCATCCATTCAATTCTCTTCCTTTTGCCTTTACATTGACATGCCTTGAAAACACTAAGCAGGGAATAGTGTTAATTGGGTTTTTTTGACCCTGCAGCGCCATACCTTTGTTTAATATTATGGGGCAGGAATGTTATGTTCAGAATTATGACAGTTAATGACAGAGACAGCACTTTGATCAGAGATATGCAAGCTAGCATTAAATGAACTCTTTTGGATACTGATAGCATTATTTTTGTGGCAGTACAGAACTCAGACTGGCCTGCTAAAGCCAGTCAGGTCATTGTGAAAATACTTAAACAATTAATTTATGGTAAGTTCTTTGTTTCAGTGGTTCCAAAACCAACAGCTCCTCAGCTAACCAGTTTAACTCACCTCCACAAATTTACAAAGAAATACTGACATAGGCCTGGGCACCAAAACCAGTAGCTAGCTAAACAGTTTCACATGCCAGCCTGATGCTGTGAAGTGATGGAGAGAACATGATGTGGGATTTTTCTGAGCCTAGATGAAGGGCAGCAAGCAGCTGTAATTACTAAGAAAGATCACTTGGCAAAAGATGCAAAACACATCCACTCATACAGAGACACAAAATAATTCCTGAGTTTGGAAGAACTACTGTGCCTTGTGCTCTCCTTTGTGTCTATGAAGGTACTAGGCATCATAAGACATTACAGACATCTGTCTGCGTATGAGACGTCATAACCAGCATGCCCACAATGCAGTTGATTCCACAATAAAGGTGGATTAGACTGTAGTTCAAAAAAGGGATGAGGGGTGGGAGTGGGGCGGTCACATTTCCCTTGGCTGCATGGTAATGCTTCTCTCTCCCTCCTACACACACCCCCCACCACCACTGAGTACAGCTTGCTGACTTTTCACCAGTTATACTTGGCTTATGAGGCCCTGGAATTTGACAGTAGTGGTGTCTCTCTGTAAAAGAAGGGGCTCGCATAGCTGTGAGATGGAAATATGACATGGTGACTTAAAATATTTTTCATTAATAACGTGTGACACTGAAAAGACCTGCATCTCATGGTTTACACTAGCTGAGGATTTAGAAGTGCCTTTTCAGCTACCCTGGTAACTACTTCAAGTTTTTCCCTTACAAGGATGTCATCAGGCAAAATGTTGTTAATAGGAGCATAATACCCTTCAACAGCAGATCTGACAGACAGTCAATACTCAAAAGTAGAAACATTATCCAGCTAGTAACCCATTAATCTTTATCTGTATCCCATAGCCAGAACTAAAGTTGTTTCTACCTTCAATGCTAGCCAGGTAACATACTAAAGTCAGAGATTTTCCTGGTGAACTTCTGAGTTAAGCGTATCTATTTCAGCAAAAGAATGATAAAGTCACGCACAATTAGATAATAGGAAGAATATTCTAAAAAAGCCCAACAATACCCTGGAGTGCATGTGGAATACCTAGGTCTGTCCATCAGAATAAGATGCCTCAGTCATGGTAATAGGAGACCATTGAAATTAGGCTTTTAAAAGTGAAAAAAAAAATGTATTGGATATTACACAGACTGTGCTAGACTGCAGAAGGTCCAAAAGGGAAGGAATATTACAGAGTACCTGCCAAATGGCATCTTCACCTTTTTTTTACTTTTTTTTTTTTTTTTTTTTTTTTAACAGCCTTTTTTTCCCTGTTGCAGTTTGTGGTCATCTCTTTCTCTTCTCCATACCAGACATTTTGATTCTTCTGTCTCATTGGTACCTCTGGTGATTTAATCTCTAAGGCAGCACTCCATTCCTGCTAGCTGGTGTTAGAAACATCAGGTCTTGTGCAGCAATTCCAATTACTTCAGAGTTATCTCCAGGGAGGAGAGGACTATTACACTGCAGTCCTTAAAATTCAAAGTACACACATCAACAGTAACCTGAAAAGTCCAGAAGTGATTGTGGCAAACCCTCAACCCTGACATTCCCAGTCATAATTTAGCAATCTTCAAGCAATCTTCAGTCACATACCATTATTGTTTTCATGGTTAGAGCAAGAAGAAATGAAAGGATGATGTCCTTCAGAATGAGTTTCTTTCTGATGTCTGTTGCTTTAGAAAAAGGACAATATCATGCAAATGCTTTCTTCTTTTGATATTATTTTTAACATTTGAATTGTTTCCAAGTAGCTAATCAATCATTTAAAGTTATGAATTATTTAGATTTTCTAGTTTGTTCTCCTGTATAACTAAAGGTGCAGAATATCACAATTAAGCTCATATTAAGACAAATATTTGTTTCCATAATATAGATCTTTCCGTAAGGAAATTTTGCTATACATTTTTTTAACCCTCACTCCCTCCCTTTCTTAATTTCTTCCCTTCCCTTCCCTTCCCTTCCCTTCCCTTCCCTTCCCTTCCCTTCCCTTCCCTTCCCTTCCCTTCCCTTCCCTTCCCTTCCCTTCCCTTCCCTTCCCTTCCCTTCCCTTCCCTTCCCTTCCCTTCCCTTCTCCTTTCCCCTTCCCTTCCCTTCCCTTCCCTTCCCTTCCCTTCCCTTCCCTTCCCTTCCCTTCCCTTCCCTTCCCTTCCCTTCCCTTCCCTTCCCTTCCCTTCCCTTATCCTTTCCCTTCCCTTCCCTTCCCTTCCCTTCCCTTCCCTTCCCTTCCCTTCCCTTCCCTTCCCTTCCCTTCCCTTCCCTTCCCTTCCCTTCCCTTCCCCTTCCCTTCCCTTCCCTTCCCTTCCCTTCCCTTCCCTTCCCTTCCCTTCCCTTCCCTTCCCTTCCCTTCCCCTCCTTCTCCTTCTCCCTCTCCCTTTCTTTCCCATGAAGAAACCAGCTGGGGAAGCTGTGACTCAGAACCTTTTTAGAAATCCAGTCTTTGCCTCTGTTAAGGGCCCCTATTGAGTTTTTGTTGAATTCCCTTAATTGTCTGGTTCCTTATGAAATCAGTGACTATGTTTCTGTGAATAATGCATACATAACTGAATTCTTTAAAGCCATACTTTATTGGTGATTAAGCTCTTTTGTCCCCTTGAATCTCAAGTGCAGGGGAGTTTCCTTCAAGTGAGAACATTCCTTTTTTTTCTTAAATGCACCTTCAAAGTGAAATAAAGATTAACTGCTTTTTAGCTGACTTCACAAAATTATACTCATTCACTTCATAAATTCCAACTGCATGATCAAAATGAAGTCAAGCCAGTCCTCTAAGGTACATGTTACTGTTTCACCCATCTCCTCTCTGTTATTGTTACTCATAATTAATTTGTGTTATAAAGTGCTAATCCAGGATCTTGCTCAGGGCTGCTACACAGTACTGTAATTAATAATAAAAATATTCTAGAAGCGTAATACCAAAAAAACCTAAAGACCAGTTTGTGTTTGAAATGTGTAGGGGAGTAGGAAGCACAGTGGGCAGCCACACAGTCAGGCAATTGCTTTGAAATGTATTAAGTTCCCTGTTCTTTGGAAACCTGGCCCCAGGAATGGTAGATATGAATGCTTCGGAATTCAACATATTTTCCTCTTTGTCTCCTCGCATAGCTGAGACCAGCCTGAAGTTGTTCCTTGTTCCTCTATCCACTGGATTACGTTATTGCTGTCTGTACTACATGAAATCAATCAACAGGAGTTCTGGGAGTCTAGGTAAGAGCCTAATTTATATTTAGGGACCAGAAGGAGATGGAAACCAGGAAACATGGGAACTAACCAAGGAAAATGACATTTCCATGGTATGTGTGAAAAGAAGCAGATTCTGTGTTGGGCAATCTGGGAAATATCAGATATCTGGCATACAGTTACCATATCACACACAAAAATTCAGGATATTGGCTAACGACATGCAAAAACTGTAGAGATACACACAGTGACACAGTAGGGAATTAAACATGTTTATTTGGCTGAAAATATGCCAAATAAGACATGGTTTATTGATGTCAGATTTCCGGCTTTTTCAAGCTATTTTTTCCATGAGGAGCTATACAGCCATGGTGTGTATAAGTGCACTGTACAGTATACTGAGTTGGCTGCAAAGATGTGTTGCACTTAGGCATTTGAGCTGACCTGAATGATCTGAAGTGACTGACAGTTATCCAGGTCCCTGTTGTACAGGCGTGGTCACTGGGAGCACTGCGAGTCTATGGAGTTATGCTTGCAGTATGAAAAGCACAAACCCCAGGAATTTAGCATCTGATCAGATTTGGGGATAAATTACTCTCATTTAGGACTTATTAATTATCAAAGCATTTGGCAATTGTGTTGGGCAAATAGAAGCAACACAAAGAATGAAAACAAACTGCTTGAAATGCAAAGTAAAGATAAATCTCTGTCACTAAACTTTTGTCAATACTATATACTCAATAACTAGTATAGATTTTTACTTGGTTGTTTGAGGTTAGGGTTTTTTTTTCTTATTCCTTTTTTTTAAAGAAACAAAATTGCCTAATCTCAGAAAGGGAAATTAATTTAGTAATGCAGCTAGGAACCTCTGTACAAAACATGATTCATTTCATTTATGCTTTGACAAATTGGCAGAATCCCCAGTGAAGTTTAGGCCTTGTAGTAAAATCTATGCCTGTTATCCCCAAGTAATGCACAGTATAGTAATTGACTGTCAGAATGTAATCCTTAAAAAGCCTGAAAAATATCTTTTTCATAATATCAAGATACTGCTTGTTAAAGCAAAGCAAAGTTTTATCTGACGAAACAAAGTGAGTAAATGCTCAATTTCTCTTTAACTCACACACCACAAACACACTTCCTTTAGAAAATTCACTTGCTCCTCAGCTCATTCCATGAACTTAACTGAACATGAACCACTTAACTGTAATTTGTTCAGGAGTGAAGTTTTACACTGTAGCTTATGTGATGCAGAATAAATAGAAGGAGAAGGGAAGGAAGATTTTCAAAGGGGCAGAGGGGGACAGGGGCTTTGGGGTTTAAGAGTCCACCCCACACCTGTGCATCATATTTTGTCTGCAACTTCTCTTCCTTTGTATGAAATCAGTACCCATTTTGTTTTCTTTATTCAATAGCCTAGATATCATAAATACCTAGCTATTTAGGAAAACCTGCTTCACCTTCTGACTGTGGACCTGGCTTATGAGATGCTTCCAGCCAGCCTCCTCTCTGGGGGCAGGAACACATACCTGAGCAGCAAACACCACTGGTCAAGCATCTCCTTCTGTGCCTGCTCACAGCCTGGCAAGTAGGAACCAGCACACTGGTGTTACATTACACAACTGGAAAGAAGAGGGAGAAGTGGCCAGTCTCAGAACCAGAGTGTTGACCCCAGTCTTCCCCCAGCTCTCTGGATTGACAGCAGCATCCTTCCTCATCCATTACGCCTCTCCTTCTCCTGAAAAAGCAGCATCTCTGATGAGGCTGGTTGTGTGGAGCGGGAAGGCTGTGGATCCATGGCTGAACTGTGCTGTCAAAGGCATCACAGTTTCACTGTGCTTGTTCCTCTAACTGTATGGAAATGCCAAAATTAAAACTTAGTTCCTCTCAGTTCTGCTGCATCAGCAGTGTAGGAGGATCTTAATTTGGGGCTTCCAGTACCCATAAAATAGAATTGGGATGACCAATTCTCGTCTGTATATGCTAATGTGTACTGAAGACATTTTATAGTGAAGTGAGGAGGTAAAAAAGAAAAAGACAAGCAAGCAAGCCAAGTAAGCCAAAACAGATGCATTTGTCCCTACAGAATAAATGGCAGTTATACTTTCAACAAGTTATACCAGCACATAGGGGAGAAAATGATATATTACAGAGAGATAGGGATACCACGTAAGGTAAAAAGGCTGGAACTGCTACAAGAAATTCAAGCTGCAGAGACCACCATTTCTACCGTTCAGTGACAGGCATCAGGTAGATTCTGAGACAGCCTTTCTCAAACACAAGTAGAATCTGAAACAGATAATATAATACAGTTTAATTTAGAACACCACTGGAGCTGGGTTTCACTTTTTGTGTTGTACTGTTATGAAATCAATGTTACCAGAAGCTTCCCCAATTGTTAATGAGCTAATATATGTTTAGACAGACTACAGAGACAATAGCGGAAGAAAATATTTGAATAAAAATTAAAAATACTGGAAAGGAAACATCTTTCAGAAATACAGTTAAAGAACAGTTAAGAGATAAGCTGGCTCAGTGCTTCCTTCTGGGAAGGACACTGAAAAGGTACAGAAAACGTAGGAAGAGCTAATAGCTATGATAAAAGAAGGAGAGTAGATTAAGTTTCTTTAACATACTACTCTGCCCGTGAAGCACTATTCCAGGTTATCCTCCAGCTCAGATGCTGTCTGTTTTTATATACGTTTATGTAATTTCCATAAAGGTAAATATAGTTCCCTCTGCAAACACTTCTTCTCTTTCAAATTCTGTCTATTTCCGCTTTCGAATGTGGGACTACAAATGTTTTTGCTTCTTAATGTGGGAAAAATTGAGACTCCAAATATTTGATTGTGCAACTTCGCCTAGCTCCTATTGTAACAAGCCTCTAGTGCCTATAGCCATGTTCCTGCATGATATCTGGACTGAGATGCCACTAGTTGTATCTCAGGTCAAAGCTTTCTTACAGAAGTCATAGCTACGGTCCAGAAAAGTAGACATGTGAAAGGAAGGGGAAATAGCAGGAAAACATAGCTGAAAACCCAAAGTCTTGAAAAGCTCTACTTTAAGATAAAAGTAAATGTGAATTTTTCTTCAAATTTATTCATAAAATCCTACTTTAAACGGAGTGCTGTCTGACTCTGTACTTCTTTTAGCTTTTAGTTTAGACTAGAAGTTATCAAAAAAGCAAAGTTGTGTTAACTCAGGCTTTTAGGTGTCCTGACCTAGAAAAATTTTACTTTTAAAAATCAGCCATAAAACACCCAACACAGAACAAATTTACTCCCCAAATTGAACTTGTCAGCATATTGGAAGGTGTAGTTGCTAAAAGCATCGCCTCTCGATTACTCTATGCACAATGGTCTGTTTTATCTTCTGTTTAGTAAGGAGGAATCCAACTACTGCACAAGAGCTTACAGTCCCATAAATAACCTCTTAGCTTTCTGATCATACTCTACCAATTCTATATTTTGTCAGCAAAAGTTCTGATTTTAAAAATAATTCTTTAGCCATCTGCTTACCCATATGTGCTACACATCACTGAATGTTAGTTTCCATGCAGATTTTATAGACAATACCACAAACCTTAAATGTGTTTTTGCCCATAATTAGGATTTTACTACCACATTAAATTGATCACAGGTAAACTGTTTCATTTTGGTGGGATATTTTGATTGTAATCAGGCTTCTTGCTGGGAAGTGATTTTATAGGCAATAAATTCAGGTTATAAAGAGTTTCCTTCCCCTTTGTTTTTATAGCAAATACATTATTTTAAAGGTTGCCCTTGTCAATGTAATAAAACAGATCTCGGGCTAGCAAATGTAAAACGTCCTTTGGAGCATCCATCAATGTTTACACTGTTTTAGCGAATGTTATGTTAGCTGCTTCATCAGTTTCCACTACTGATGATGTCATTGTGGTCAGCTATTACAGGCTGGGTGTAACAGGAGTGGAAAGAAATGCCTGAGAGCACTTCCCTTGTGATCAGGCTTTCACATCACACGGCAGCTTAAGGTTTCCTCTTTGCTTTTCGGGCATCAGAAGAAAGTTGGTTTTCAAGTAATGTTACTTCCATTCTTTCTTATTGGAGAAAACAGTGAACTTCATCCAGCTGTCTCTTATACCCATTATTGGTCTGAGGTAGGGGTGCATGAGGAAAGCTGGATGCAGAATATGTTCCCATATGTTCAGTATAGTCCGTGGGGTTTTTCTCAAAATGTTCCATCTCTCCAAACTGGAATTTAAGCACTCACAAAAAAGCAATAACAAACAAACCAAAATAAAGCTATCTCTGCATATCTAAAGGAAAGAAAAAGTCTCTAAAGTACAGGCTTAATTTGTGCATTACAGTGTCTCTTCTACTCATAGCTTAACTGAGAACCCATCAAAAAGCAGTTTCAATGTGGTTAATTTACCATATTAATGTTAGAAAGAAATGAAGTTGGTATTCTCTTTGGTGTCGGTGGTATATATGGAGGTGGATAGGATCCATATTAAAATGGGAAACCTCCTATATAAGATCCAAAACAGTCCTGTTAAGTTCAACTCATCCCTGGTAAGGTATCAAGTGTCGTGAAAGCCCAAGTCTATTCAATTGAGGAACCTAGACAATCTAAAAGAAAAAAAAAAACCAACCTCAATATTGAGACAGTGTTTCAAGTACCTCAATTCTTTTTTCCAGCAAGGACAGAATAGGTTTGCTTTGATATGCCTGTTGTTTAGTTTTTCCTGTTTCACTTAAATAGTTACACATCTAACTGTATCGAAGTGTTAATGCAGTATACGGTATAACGCATAGGCTCAAACTGATTTGTGATTGTGCAGTGTGAGCTTCTCTTCATTTAAACTTCAAGTTTGCTGGGGGCGTAGGTTTGGGTTTTTTTTAAAAATAATGAGCCTTGTCCTTTAAAATGAATGAAACTAGAGAATCATAGATGAACAGTGTTAAACAACTATCTAATCACCAGAACCAAATTTATTCTGCGTCATTTTTGTCCTGGAGTACATCTCTGCACATGATCCTATCAACACTTTGACAAGTTTAGGAATAGCCTGAGGTAAACACGTGCCACAGATCTTGATAGAGATGGGTGAGGAAACTAGTTGAAATCTCTGAGTTGAATCCTATACAAAGGAAGCTCATGAAGGAAAATTGTAATATCAAATTAAGCATTGGGCATGAAGTGTAAGGGCCTCTGCACTTTGTGAAAATTCAAGTTTTGATGTGTCATGCCCTTTTCAGCTGTATCAGCTGTCTACCATAACAAACCACAGCAACAGAACATGCATTTGTGCCACAATATATTTGTACCACAAACCCACAATACACTGAAGATAATAAACCAAAACTTTTAATCTTTTTTCTTTTTAGTTAAACCAACTGTATGCTGATACATTGTTGCTACATGGGGGGGGCTAAGACAGTATCTCATGAACCCAGGAAGCAGAATTGCCTATGAAGAGACTGATAAATGAGGAGACGTATTAAAAATATGCACAGAATATCTTCTTATGTGCCCCTCCGTTGCTTTGGGATTTATTTTTGGTTTGGAGGTGGTTACTTTCTTTGTTGCTTCAAACACTTGGCAGAGTTTTGCAATAGATAAAACTTTTCAAGCAAAATGTTGAGTAAATAACAAACTGATTAATTGCAATCCACTGTGTGGGGCTGTGGGGTGTTTTGGGTGATTGGTTTTTTTTTTGGGGGGGGAGGAGGGGGTTGGTAGCAACAAATCGGGTATTAGAAATCTTTGTTTTACAGTATTTGCCCAACTGCATGTCCAGTGTTATGAATAATGAAGTATGCCTAGTGGTTCATTACCTCTGTGATCTGACTCAGATTTCCATAGCCCTTGGCATCCTAATGCAAGTTATTAATTCTTTAAACTCTGTAGTTCAAGTCATCCCTGTGTTTTTTTTGGAAACAAGCAGTTTGTCATCTGTTTATACAATGTGGAAATGCATTTTAATTGCCTCACATAAATTTATGACAGAGTACTTTATCCTCTTTTTTTTAGCCCTAACAGAAGTGTTCAAGCTTACATTGCAAGAATTTTTCATTAAAAACTCTTTTAGGCTATAGTATATTGTGCTGGCTGGCTCCCATCCAGTAAGCAGAAAGAGAAAGAGCAAGGAAAAGGCTCCTTGTCAGTGCTTGACAGGCCCAGTCTATTGATTATTTTTGTTTAATCCAGGGTAGTGCTACCTTAATAGTACTATACAATAGGCTGGGCTTCTTTATAACTTTCTGATAAAACTGGAAGGTTAAAAACCTTGATAATCCTGTTGTAACTCACAGTCTGTGGGAGAGCTGAGGGTTTTTTTAGACTAGGGAGACCTTTTCTTCCTCTCTTTTTCTGTCTTTTTTTTTCTCTCAGTCTCCTGCCTTCAATATAGCAGTGGAAATTGAAAGCAGGGAATAATTCACAGTCTCAGAAGATGTAGGACAAGGATCAGTGACCTGAGGCTAAGGAAGGAAATGTTTAGGCTACACATTAAGAAAAGATTTTGAACTGTACAGGGCAAATGGCTAAACTCCTGAGGGAGGCTGTGAAAGCTACATCAGTGCAGCTATCAGAGGTCAGCTAGGACACTAGGGGGTAGAAGGAGGTTGGATGTAATGAAAATAAAGTTTTCTCATAACTTGGTCCCCTGTTTTCACAACTTGGTTGTGCTGCTTTTTGACTCTTATATACAGATTGACAGGCGCAGATGTCTACTTTTTTTCAGGACTGACTGCCGCACAATCAGCTTGCCTGCTCGAGCAAAGCTGACTCCAGCTACAATACATAAAAAAGAAGTGCTTCAGCATGAAACTTCTTCTCGTGTTGAATCTTACATTTCACTCTAAAAGCACATATTCACAATCACTATTCATATGTGAGATTAATACATATAACTATTTTTCTTTGTGTGAAACTAGATTTGAAGATGGCAAACTTCTGAAGTGAAAATGAAGCTACAAGTGCTGACTCGCTTTCTCACTCAAGCCTACGATAAGCTGCAATGATAAGTGCTGCACACTTAAGAGATCATAGAATCATAGAATAGTTTGGGTTGGAAGGGATATTTAAAGGTCATCTAGTCCAACTCCCCTGCAGTGAGCAGAGACACCTTCAACTAGATCAGGTTGCTCAGAGCCCCATCCAGCCTGACCAGGGATGTCTCCAGGGATGGGGCATCTACCACCTCCCTGGGCAATCTGTTCCAGTGTTTCATCACCTTCACTGTAAAAAGTTTCTTCCTTATATCTAGCCTAAATCTGCCCTCTTTTATTTTAAAACCATTACCATTTGTTCTATGGCAACAGGCCCTATTAGAATGTCTGTCCTCATCTTTCTTATAAGCCCCCTTCAAGTACTGGAAGGCTGCAATAAGGTGTCCCCAGAGCCTTCTCTTGTCCTGGCTGAAAAACCGCCACTAAAGAGAGCTTTAGACTCATCTGGTTTGGTAAGATTTTTTTCTTGTATAGAGAAGATCTTTCAATGTTTTCTAAAAATTGTCAGAAGCTGTATTAATTGAGTCCTCTGGCATTTTTTTCTGCACTTAGATTTCTTCAAAAAGAATGCATTAACAGCCTTTTCTTTTTTTTTTTTTTTTTTTTTTTTCAATATACTTTGTCCACAAGCTTTCCTTTTTAAAGGTTAGTTTAGGTTGTTTCTCTGATTTTATTGATCACTAACTAACTAGATGTTTGTGAACTTTGCTCCAAAATAAGTGCTGGAAACTGGCATTATATAGTATGTACAATATAGATCTAACTTGCTTTCCTCACGTTTCTTTGACTTTCAAGCACACCTGCTACAAATTCCATTTGTGGCATGGAATATATCAATAATTCAGAATCTTTGCACCAGATTTTGTGGCTCATCTGCCATATGGAGAAATGTTAAATGAAGAGGTTAAGGCAGAAACATTTGTATAATTTTCATGTATTTCATAACTAAACCAACTCTCATACTGCGAGGTTGATGTATTAATCATCTAGTACTACGTCTGCTGTAGAAACACTCTGAACGAAGTAAACTTCGGAGGGGGGAACAGATTTAGCATGTGATGAATTTTAATTGGTATGGTGTCATTCCTTGATTTTTGTACTTCTACATATTTATAGAAGGATCTGATTGCACACCATGGGAATATTTCATGGCAAACCACTTCAGGATAATATTTCAGTGTGACGCCCACTGATTTTCTTTGCCATAGGGAAGAAGCAAACAAGTATACTAGCATATTGTTAAAGTACGGTATTTAAATAAAAGGTAGCAGTGAATCAGGACCAGCCATTTGGACTCTGCAGCAATTAGAAAACTGAGTTTAAGCATCAATGCATAGGCTGACCTACAAAATTTTGTTCTCTCTCCAGGCATCCTGTCTCCAATTCTCTTTTCAAAGGTCAAAAAGCTCCAAACTTTTTAGGGAACAAAGTAAGGCCATAAAATATGTCCAGTAGTTGAATTCAAAGGGTAAGTACAAGCTAGTCAGTTGAATATTATTGAATTCTGTGGACAAGATGAGTGCTAAAACAGTACAGCTTGAGTATGTTCTTGGAGACAGGAGAGGTTTATGAAGAGTTGATGTCTTTCCTTATTTGCTCAATCCAGCCAATATGAAGAAATGAAGTAGCAAAAAAAAGGACAAAATATATACTTACATATATGTCCAAAGTTCTTCCTCACACAACCTAAAATTCCCCAGTTGTAAGGTAGCAGTGGATTCTGGAATAATGTTTTCATGCTCTGGCTAGATAAACTGCTACTTTATCAGTGCCCATAATTGCTTCAAATCACCGCTTTCACTTTTACACTCCTGTTAGTTGTAATTGTCCTATGTGCTTCACCATTCACCTCCGTTTTGGAATATTATACATATCTTTACCCTCTTCCTAGGGAGATCAAAGGGCTTGAAATATTTAAGATGGTTTACCCAAACATTCCTCTCCTTTACCTCTACATCACTCAGATAGAGACACATAACTCACAGCATTCTGCAGTGTTCCTCAGACTCCTGAATAAAGAGCTTGTGGCAGTATGAGGCAGATTAACTTAACTGTACAGTTCAGTCATTGATTTTCAAAAATATGCAATGTGTTTGTCTTTTTAGATTTATTTTAATTCCTAATTCCCAAAAGAGTTGATAGAAAAAGACATATCTTTAAGAAGGATATGAATTTTAGTCATCCAAATAACAGTGTTTTATTGAAATACTTATGTCATTGCAGGGATAAAACAGGAAGAAAAAATGCTATAGAGGAGACAGCCACGCTTGTTGAAAGAGTAAGTCTTTACTTGATTATGAAACATGTCTTAATAAAATTTCTTTTTTTGTTGTTAGGTGGTCCAAGATAGAAGTTATTTATGAATTGTTGATACATTATTTGGAATAACTATGTACAAACAGTGTATACAAGTGATTTACTGACTAGAGGTGGGGTGCCGTCCTTCATGGTGAACTGTATTTTTTCCACCTAATGAAAAACAACAATTGGGAAAAAAATAATTAGTTCCCATTGAGACTAATTCATGTACATAAATTTTGAAGGTAGTAAGAATGAAAGTTGAATTCAGCAAGAAGAAAAATTACTTGTAAATTTCAGCAAATGATTTCATGTCTCTGGAAGTTTTGTTGGCTGAACTTCTTTATTAGATTGTTTCCTGTTTTGGAGCACTGGACATTTGACTGTGGGCTGATGTACGATTTCAGGATAAGTGAGGCACTGAAAGAGTTAATATTCATCAAATGAAGAGAAGGAAGAAGGCAAGTTGTTCAAGTAATTAAACATCTGTGAATTGTTTCAGTTAATCTTTTGGGACACATTAAGAGAAAGTCCTACTATATATGAGAAGATTTCTGAACATTCTATTGGATTTTTTTTCCCCCATTTCTGATAAAGAGCAGACATGAGAGAGGAACGGACTTTGTATGCTGTGTTCTTATGTGATCTTAGGTCAAATTAAAATATTATCGTGTCAGCCCTGGATATTTAAATCTTTTCATTACTCAGTACACTGAGAAATGCTGCATCCAAATGTTTCTCTACCCTTCACTGAAGAAACCTCCTCTGGGGACAAATCTTAATTATAAAGTGGAAGGAATTAATGAACAGAGGGTGAAATTCAAGAACAAAACCCAGTGACTTAAGTCTTTCCTCAGATACTATTTTGGTATGAATTTTGGAAGTGGGACCCAGGATTTTCTTGGTCTCTTCCCCTTACAATTTATGATTGCTGAAGAAAATTAAAATTTAGAGAACACAGACATATTTTTAGTCTCATGATCTAATGCAGGAAGTGTATGTGTAGTCATAAATTTTTATATTTTTTTTGTTTCTGTTTTGTTTGAATTTTTAATACAGTCAATATATTTAATAAGTAACAATCACAGAATCACAGAATCTGCTAGATTGGAAAAGACCTGTAAGATCATCTAGCCCAATCACTAACCTAACACTGACAAGCCCATCACTAAACCATGTCCCTAAGCATTATATATACATGACCCTTAAATACCTCCAGGGATGGGGACTCCAGCACTGCCCTGGGTAACGCGTTCCAATGCCTGATGACCCTTTCAGTAAAGAAATTCTTCCTAATATCCAATCTAAACTTCCCTTGATGCAACTTGAAGCTATTTCCTCCTGTTCTATCACCTGTTACCTGACAGAACAGGTCGACTCCCACCTCTCTGCAACCTCCTTTCAGATAGTTGTAGAGAGCAATAAGGTCTCCCCTCAGCCTCCTTTTCTCCAGGCTAAACAATCCCGGTTCCCTCAGCCGCTCCCCATAAGACTTGTGCTCCAGACCCCTCACCAGTTTCATTGCCCTTCTTTGCACACACTCCAGCACCTCAATGTCCTTCTTGTGGTGAGTGGTCCAAAACTGAACACAGTACTCAAGATGTGGCCTCACCAGTGCCGAGTACAGAGGTAAAATCACCTCCCTGGTCCTACTGGCTACACTATTCCTGATACAGGCCAGGATGCCATTGGCCTTCTTGGCCACCTGGGCACACTGCTGGGTCATGTTCAGCCAGCTATCAATCAACACCCCCAGCTTTCCAGCCACTCCTCCCCAAGCCTGTACCGTTGGTGAGGGTTGTTGTGGCCAAAGTGTAAGACCCGGCATTGACAATAAAGGTTGAAACACCCAAATAAAATGGGATTTGTGTTTCAAAAATCTATTTTCCGTAGGTCAAGTCAATTATGGGAGATGGGCCAGGAATAAACGTTATATTGGCTCAAAAGAAATGGTTTTCTGAGAAAGAATCACTCAAAGTCTTCCTTTTAATGAGTGTACACTCCTCTTTCATAAAGGAAATTTTGACCTGGTCATCTCTAACAGCTTTAGATCTTGAGTTTCTTTGCTAGCTCTTTACCTCACAAAAGAATCCAAAGCAAGTATCACGTTATCAATTTAGCACAGCAAATCAAATATTGAAGTAAGAGTAGCTACTGCAGTAAACTAATATATATTGAATCCTAAAGGTAGTTCTGAATCTTGACCATGCTTTCAGTCACATAGGATGCTGAATTGTAGCTTGTGCTGATTTTCAGTTAGCTCATTTGGTTAAACAAGGATCAGGTGATTTGAACTAAATCCAGAGCTGTTACAACCAATGAATGTATTGCATTATGGAAAATTCACAGGTTCACAGAGTTGATGAACTATTCAGGTTGGAAGGGACCTCATGAGGTCTCTAGCTCACCTTCCTGCTCAAAGCAGGGTCAGCTATGAGGACAGACTAGGTTGCTCAGGGCTTTTTCCCTTCAGGTTTTGAAAACCTCCAAAGACTGAGACTGCACTGCCTCTCTGAGCAACCTGCTCTACTGCTTGGTAGTCCTTATAGTGAAAATATTCTGAATAGCTCCTCAGTGCATAAGCATAAAAAATTACTTAGGGTAGGGCAAGCTGCAGATAAATAAGATGAGATTTGATTTTATATGAGCATATTATTTAACTTTTATTGTCACATAAGCTCATAAAAGGCATGTTTTCCTTTTCATTCATTTATTCAGTCCAGGACTCTGCCTTGAAAAATCTAAGTGATGAAAGGATCCACATCCAGCATTTGTGAATACTTTTTATTCCGTGAGAACTTTAAGATACTATTACCCAGGGGGAAACAGTACTGCAATTCTATATGTTTTTTGGGTAGGCAGGCAGTAGCAGCAGATGGAAGATACGTTTATTACCTTGTATATCCTCACCAGTGTGTGATCTGAACACCTGGGTTTGGAAAACAGTCAGCATAAACACAATGCTTTGGAATAGATTCAAATGCTTACACCATGCATCCATCACTTTCAAATTATACACCAAAAAAGCTTCTGAAGGTTCACACTTACTCAGGTAAACACCTGAAAGTTTAACACGGCTGGTTGACAAAACTTGAACCAAGATTGTGATTCAAGATTTCACAATATGAAATTACCACAGTTTCATCAGTATTCTTTTTTTTTCCTGAGTTAAAACTGATGTTTGAAAAGCACAACAAAAAGTGCATATAGACACCAAGACATACTATATGTTTAGAAACCTCAGTAAATAGTAGTGAAAATGCGGATTTCATAAATGGGCTTATAATTCAAATGAAAGAGTAGGATTTTACAGAGATATAAGTAAGACCTTTTATTTTTTATTATTTGGGTATTTATTTTAAGTGAACTTACTGTAAAATACCTGGCCACCTCTTTGCAGATATTATGGATTCCATCCATCTTTGATTAAAAAGCCAGTGACTTACTGTTAATCAGAATTAACATCTTTGTAAAAGGCAGTCTGGGAAAATAGGTTAGGAAAAGCTCATATAACAATATATTTCAGTGTTTTCGTAATGGGAAGAGCTTTGACTTTGCACAATGGTAGCTGAATAGAAGAATCTTCTGGCTTTATGGTTTGTATGTGGGAGAGCTGGTAAGCTGAACTGCACTGAATTTGTAGTGCAATAGTTTATTTCTGCGTGGTCGTTTGTACTCCAGACTAAACCAGTCATTTCTCTGCAGTGCAGCTAAGAAAGACTACATGTACGCACATGCAGAGTTACAGGGATGGGTAGGCAACACACTGTAAGCTTGAACGTTACCATACTAACACTCTATGCAAAAAAAAACCCACATGTCCTGCTGCGATATATTAGATTGAAGAACAGATTTCCCAAGAAAGACAGGAAACACCATTGCTTGAAAAAATTTGAAAACTAAACTGAAAAAAACATTAGGAAATCCACCTTATGGGTTGATCTTGCACCCTCGGTAGTTAATTTTTTTTGCCTCTGTGTTCTGTGACTGACTTTGGTGCACAACTGTAGTAATGCTGTTTATGGTAATATTGCTCTGGTTTGATGTATGAGAAGTTGCGGAAAAGCTACAATTAGAATTTCCCATTCACTGCGTAGCAACACCTCCAGTTTTGGGGAGTGAGAGGGTGCTATCCTCTTATATTCATTTCAGATAACTAGCATAGTACAAATTAAAGTGAGAGAAAGGAGGCAAGGTATGTCTTCAGTGATTCCCACACATCTCAGTCAGAAGTCACCAAAACCATTACCTTTAAAGAAGCCTGTCCCTGAGGGCCATGTCCCCTGCCCTCTCCTGTCAGGAATTAGCTCTTTGTCTTTTTTAAAACTGGACCCATTGAGTATTTTTTTCATGTACAAAGTCATGGACAATGCATAGGTGTCACTTTTTTCAAATGATGACTGCAGTGAAACTGACTGCATCCTTATATAGTTATTTGCAAATCCTTAATTCTCTTCCAAAACCTTGGGGTTACAATCTCTACTAGTGTAAATTGGAGATAACTGCATCAAAGTCAACCATCATAGATTTATTCCAGGTGAGGTTTTGGTCCCTTCATGGTTTTACTATGGAATGCAAAACAATAGTATATAATCAATTTATGACTCAATTTTACTTTTTCTGATCCATGATATTCTCCACATATTGTGTGTTTCTTTGTCAGTGTCCTGATATTTTCTTCCCTTTTTCCTGTTATTTCTGTGCCCTTTTCAGCCTTTATTCTCTGTATCATGCATTGCCTGAGGAAGAATATCTTCCCTTCCTCCATAGCTCTCTACCTCACTATTTGTATTCCTTAGCCTTTCACACCTATATTTTTTAGTTTTTTAATAGTGCAGCCCTTCAGCATGGTGTTCTCTCTCAACCATTTTCAAACCTCTTAAACTCCCTGGAGGGGACTGTGGTCAAATTAAATGACACAACATATGGAAAACCATTTATGATTTCTTTTTTGCTTTCTGCTCCCATGCCTCATGTCTGTGTTCTCTGCCACTCAGCTGACTCTCAGACTGATTTTGTTTGAGCCATCTGACTTCTTTCATTGCTAAATGTAGCATCAAATGCTTTCCATCACTTAATACCTGTTAAGATGCAGGACACCTCCATTAAAAATACATCAGTGGAAAGGAAAACAAATGGAATTGATTTGCTTACAATATAATGGGTTTCCCTTGGGCCATATAGGATAATTTTCATGTCAATTTATCCTTGTTTTTCTTTCTTTATCTCTAAAGGGAATATTGTATCCTTTAAAGTATGTCTTGAAAGCAATTAAGCAATAGCTACACAGGTAAGGTAGGTCTTCAAAGCCAGAGAAGCCATTGAAAGTGGTTTAATATTGCAACAATTGATCACAATTATGCTAGTGTACAGTGAACTGTTAATTTATAAATCTATTCTTTGTTTCTATTTTTGCACACTCCAGCAGTTTTTCCAGTTTCTTCAGCTTGATCTGGCCTTTGAAATCTGATGGATCTTTGAAGTGACATGCATATAATTATGATTGTGAAAATCTCAATCTGGCATATCGCCCCATATAGCCCATAACTTCTCAAAATAAATGATCTTCTCTGCTTTGAAATTTTGATAAGAGATAACAATTTAGAGGTGTCAATCTGACAAATTGTCAGAGGATATATGAACAGGGCAAGAAATTATTTAGCCTTTTATCCAAATAAAAGTTTATCAAGTATGGAATGAGTTTTGTCTGAGATCCTACTCCAGTCTAGCTCACCAGAACATAACAGAACATTAATTTTATGTAATTAAATTTTACATGTTTTTATTCCTCAGTGAGGACAGTTATGAAGAACTATAATCAACCATGCAGTTTTCTCATCTTAACGAGGCCGTTTGGTTTTGGACATACCATATTGTGGTTTTGCTTCTAAAAACTCTACAACATACTATGGGATAAGTCAGTACAGTGAAATAACCCTGAAAAAATCCTGATTGAGACTTAGAAAGCTGTCTCTGAATAAAGAGATACTGTGGAACACAAATGGAAACTTTTTTATTGACCACTTAATCTGATATTAGCTTTCCAATGCTATTTCTTTCCGCTTCTGTTCAGGAAAACAGGGTACATATCATGGTGAAATGAGATCAGTCATTTTCTTCCAGTGAAGACCTCCAAGATAGTAGACAGAGAGGCATTATGTGTGACTGCAGCTTTTTTAGGGAGTAATGTGCTGCTTCTATCATGGCTCATTATGACAGAATTATTGTTCATAAGGCTTGTCTTATCCCATCAGCTTTAATACACCTATGTCCAGAATTTCATGTCAATAAAATTCCTCACAGACTGTGTATTTTGTGAAACACCCATAAGAAGAAATTTTAATTGAAACCTTGCAGTCTTCTTACACTTCTCTGTGAAAAGGCTAATCCCTACAGAACATATAAAGCAGAAAGGACCTTTTACTCCCATGGACACAATAAAATCTTGATATTTTAATTACAATACGTCTCATAGTCTCATTTTCTAACTAACGTAAAATATAGGGTTTGGCTAACGCTGGACATATACGTAAAGACTCAAAGGCTCGGATTAAAGAGACACTGGGACATTTGAAAATTCCTGAGGTCAAAACTGGTTTGGAAATCTCAGAGGATCTCCCTTTTCATGAGCTTTCACATATTTAATTCCTCCTATGTTTGATTTTTTTATACATTACATAGTATAAGGAAGCTCCATAGTGCTACCCTACACAAGAGAGTACAGCTTTAATAAGCTCCCTGTTCTTTGGGACGTAGTGTCATTTTATTCAGTTGTCATTTGCTGGATATGAGTTGTAGAAACAGCTAGTGGAAACTGGAAATCTAGAAAAATACTGCAGAAGATTTCTGGAACAGACTGAATCAGAAGATGTGTAAAAAAAATAATTAATGTTGACATTGAATGTTTTGATTAATAGTAGAATTCAGAATAATTAAAGGTTATTCCATTGAGAAATGTGTGCTAAATTAAATCTTCATCAAAATGAAGTGCTTGCTAGGACAGATTGAGACCCGAATTTCACCTGCAAAAATGTAATTACTTTGTCAGGATAGATTCTTAATTTGTGTTTAGTCATGTCCGCCAGAATGACTGGTGAAGACTGTTCATTTCTCCAAGACCGGAAAGTAATTTTGTTCTCTTAATTTCTCAACAAAAGAAAAAAATACATCTGTGATGATGATGCTTTTCATAATCATATTGTAGGAGGATTATAAAATGAAAAACTGTATTTGGTAGAGAGCATTCAAAGTTTTCTCAGTAAAAACTTATTCTAGAGGCTAATTCTGATCTTACTGGTAGCAGTATACCTCATATCTTAAATCAAAAAATGGAACAATGAAATCCAGACATTGTAAAACAGTCTTGCTAAAAGGAGTATTTATCTAAAAATGTGCTTAAACTGCCAAAACTCTCCTTGATTTTGAAACCAAGTAAAAAATTTAGCTTGTTTTACGTCACTTAACTTCAGAACATGCCATGTTGATCTCAGTACCTGGATTAGGCACACTAGACTTACATTTGTAGTAAGAGGAGAGAAATAGGTACTTTTAACATGTAATTGCTCAGCAGCATTTTAGGACTATTTTTTATTATAAGAGCAACTATACCTAGATATGCCAGGTTTTTGCAATTTACTGTAAAGGAATAACCTCAGATATAGCATTTCATTCTTAAACAGATAATTTTGCCCTGGATATCTGTGAGTGATTACCTGCAAGAGATCAGAAAAATTGGAAGATATTTGATTTGCAGTTCTAGACCAAAAGAAAAAAAGAATATATGTTTCACAAACCAACATCTATAACTAGATCCAAAGCCAGTAAGAATGCGTCTATCCAAAGATTTCTGTCTTCAAACTCAAATAATTTGGTGGACTTGGCCATCAGTACACTTGGCCTTTAACACTCTCTGTCAGTAAAATTTTTGATATGTCTACCAAGAAAACTTTCTTTACTTAGGGACTTTTGAATTTAATTATTGTGATGGGATTTTTTTGAGAGAAGTAGCATTGGACGGGAAAATGAAATGTAAAGGGGCTGTGACAAACTCTTAGTCAGCAACAGAAATGGACTAAGGAAATCTTTTTAGCATACTGATCCCATGTGTAGAACAATAATTTTAATAGCTCTATTTCACATTACTGCTGTACAATGCAAATACTAAGTATAATTTTAAAAGTACACTAGGACAGTTTTGAATAGAAAACTTTAGGACAAATTGTAATGATGATCTGAATACCTGACCCTGTAAGTATATACATATATTTGCACGTAGGTAGTTGGAATTCTCTACTTGCAAAATAAGATCAACTAAAACCAGAAAAAAATATACTTTATTTCAGCTCTGTAGGTCTTGGGGAAATAGTTATTTAATTAACTGTGCCTGGCTCTCTGTTCGTGAACTGATCAAATGGCATTTTTTGAATGTTTGCTCTTAAAAAGTGTTCATAGACTATTTTTAGAATGTAAATCTTCATGTATATCTTGTTCATGAGCTTATCGTTCTGTATATTTAGTCTCTAAAGTTCAGCATGGACCTGATTTAGCAATACACTTAGGAATGAATTAATGTTTCATTCAAACCGATGACATTTAGAACTATGTGTAAACATTTTCTACATCCAGATTGTGTGTTAATTAATTTTTATTGTGTAAAAATGTGTAGGATGTTTTGAGGGGAGTAAAGGCTTAGAATCTGGTTGCCCCCCAAATACTTATAATCAAGTACTTAGCAGTTAGCAATTTAGAATTTCCTTCTCGTGAACCTAGTAGTATTTGTTTATTTTTTTCTCATTAACATTTTTTCCTGCCATCAATATATATGTTTAAATATACACATAGAAAATGACCATAAAATAGAAATAGAGCTGAATCATGTGTTTACCAAATTTTCAGAAAATTTAGCTAGTAAATTCTGTGAACAACTTTTTCACCACTAGCTTTGAATCAGAAGTCTGTGTCATTTTGCTTGTTCTTCTACTAGTTGGCTTTTTTTCCCCCAAACAGTTATATCACTTACTTCACTTGCTTAATGTTCAATAAAATGTTTGCCTCACAAAGACATAATTCACTAGTTTAAACAGAAATAAAAATCAGGTATTACTTCATATAACTGTTTACAAACTTATTTTCATTCTCTCTGAAACATATATTATCTGGTTTCCTCCCCCAATACTTGTAATCAAGTAATTAGTAGTTAGTAACTTAGAATTTCCTTTCTGTAGACCTTCTAGTGTTGATTTAAATTTATAAATATAGATGAGTATATATATGTAAGATAACAAAAAAGAGGAAGGATTAGAGAAAATATGAGCTTTGCCTGAGCTGTGGTGCACTCCAGGGTTGAAATCAGATGCTTAACAATTTTGGAACACAGCATTTCAGAGTTTAGTGTACATTAGCACTTCAATTAGCTCAAAAGAGCTCAACTAACTGCCTCACACAGGCTGACAACTTACGACCTCAGATAGTCTTTCAAGAGACAACAGTGGTTTCCAGCTCTCCTTAGCACAAGAAAACCCATACTGATCAAGGTCTGTGATTTTCTGAAGTGTATTGTTTAAATAAAACTCTACTCTGTTGAGCAAGGTATTCACAGACAGATGTGGCTCAAGTTCAAGAAATGGAGAATGTTGAAGCTTGTTTTCCCTACCTGTAGAGACCTCTCTAGATGAGATGTTGTCCTAACAAGTTTGAGGAGCTGGCTGTGGTCCAAATTAAACAGCCCCTGGAGACCCTCTGTTTGGCATCTGCACTATACTATACGAAAATCTGAGAGCGAGACAGAAAAAAATGGAGGAAGTTATGATGCTTTAGAGATCTGACAAAGCTTGATAAAACCCATGACTTGCCTGCTTTTCTGCATGGAATATTAGACAGAAAGTCCAACCGTGGAGAAATCTGAAGCATTGCTCCCAAAGGTGAATGGACCTGGCTGGTTTCCCAGGTCTACATTGGAAATAACTGCACACTGAAAGCCTGTTTAAGATTTTTCTTTCTGGCATTTATATGATTATATATTTAGAACTCTATTAACACAGACACTAATTCACTGTGAATGAAATAATCCCATTTCACACTTTGAATTTATGGTTGGTGCCAGAGATTGTAAGCTTAGTCGCAGGATTTTATGGAGCAGTCTGTCATTCAAACATTTATTTCTGGTGGTGCTGGTGGGGATTGGTAAAAAGTGTGTGAGAAGTTTAATCTTATATATTCAGTAATAAAACAGATTGCATTAATTTCTTACAAGTCCTGCTTGCTTTCCCTAAACTTGTTAACTGTCTGGTCCCCACCAGATCAGCAAGGACTTCTCTTTGGAGAAAAGATACTATGAAGAAAAAGAAAAGATAGAGGAAGCAGCATTGTGAGGAAGACACAGGAATGATAAAAGAATGCAGAAGTTAATATGTAGGATGGTTTCTTAGTTTAGGGTTCATTTTGTCCGCAAGAAGCAGAACCCTTGGTTTGCTGCAGGAAAAGTCCTTTGTCTCTGTACAACAATACAAAAGGCATTCAGCACATTTAATGCACAGTTCTGAGTTTCTGGGAATAACTGTTCAGGCAGATATAGAAGATATTGTAGTTCTCTGTGAAAAATGAACAAAGCCTTCGCTACATGTAGGAGCTGCATATAGTAGCTCATTAACATTAGAAGATACTTATTGTGAAGAAGACCTGTGAGGAAAATGAAATATGGGTTATTAAACACATCGACAAACTGTTTTAATGCTTGTAAATCTTTGTATACTTTGTATATGTTTGCATACTGTTTGTATGTTTTGTGTATCTGTGTTGGTGAATTTGTGAGTTTCCAGACATTTGTGTTTCCAGATAAGCATGTCTGTCTTTTAAGACTGTAAACCAATTTGGTAGTATTCTCAGTGACAAAGCACATTAATTACATGTTTAATTCTCCTTTGTTTCTAGATCTGAGCCTTATGCTTTGCAAATACTGTTTTGTGGAATGAACCTGCTACTTGAAATCTGTGCTTTCCCATCACCCCAGTATGCCACATCTTAGTTGATAAACCATGCAGCCACGTTTTAGAAGCAATAATTCACTGGGTCCTTAACACCACCTTGGTAAGTGATGACCGTGGACAAGTACTCTTATATCAACGCAATGTCAAGAAGAAGTGTAGTTCATTCACCAAAGTGAACTGCAAAAGCTAGAAAACATCCTTTCACTAGATTACTAGTTCATCTAGCAGAAGTTTACTCTCTTATGGAAAAAGACTTAATGGCGTCTCTTCCTAAAACAGTGAAATGCTACCGCAGCACAAAACACACAATGACCATTTCTGGATTCTCATTGGATGGAATTTGGAAAAGAGCAAAACTGGTTCATAAGATCTAAGCACCTAGTTTTTATTATATTAACACTAATTTATATATAATTAAATATAAGACAACTACTACAGAGCTGAAAGAAGGGTATTGTCTTTTTTCCCCTGTTTTTCCTCTACAGCTGACCAAAACTCCAGAAAATGCTGTGCAGTTGTTTATCCTTCATACCTTAGTTAGGAATTTGGTCCATTGAGATTCTCTCTAACGTAGCACAGAATGAGCTTCTGTTGAACTTCGGTGTGAAAACAAAGAAACTTGTATGTGTAAGTGCAGAGAATTTCTGAAAAGAATTAGAGAATAAATCAGAACATCAAAGTCATGGATGGAAAGTGATATACTATCCCAGTCTTAAAGTGATGTGGTTTGAAATCAGAGGTATAAAGTTTAATTTTCAGGTCATATTCAATTAACTATTGTTAGAAATTACTATTTCTGGTGAATCATTAACCCCCTGGTACGAGGAGGATACTTTTTAGAGACCAGTTTATCTGGATGTAGAAAAAAAGGAGCAATCAAAGCATAGATTTCCAAACAGACGATTCAAAGCATACTGTTATCTACAGACATAATGCACAGACGTAAACTTGCTTTAGTGGCACCACTGAGAATCAAATACTGCTATGAAATCTAACTATACTCACCTTTGTAAAACATTCTGCATTCCTGAAATTTTAGGAGCCGTAGGTAGAAAGAATGCAGTATATTACATGCAATGTTGTATATCTTTACTGAGATAGAAAATCCAGAGCTGTTTCTGTGTGCTGGACCTTCCAGTCCTTCAGTTCATCCCAACAACAGCAGAGATAAAGTTCACACTTTCTTTTTCTTAGCTGAAAAGCTGCTTAGGTAGCTAAAACCAGCTGAAATCACTGTGGAACAAACCAGGTTTGCAACATAAAGGTTTTATCCAGTGTGAAGGGGTATTAGAAGTTCACATTAACATTGCTTTACAATGTTATAAATAAAGCTAGCAATAAATGGCAACATGTTATTTTATGAAGTGAAGGTTTGTTGATAAACGTTCATGAGGTCTACTCAGAAAGTTACTCTGAAATGAACAGCTGTTAATGTTTTGCATGAAAATACACTCTCATATAGTTGATATAATATCCCACGAAATTCAGAAAGGATTCTGCAAAATGCTTCAGAAGTGTTGTTTATCTGAACTTTGTAACAGATAAGCAAACCAAACCACAAAGGAACAAAAGATCTTCACCGATTCTCTTTCCAGAGAACTCACACGTTCCTAAATTTCCAGCTATATAATTAACACAGAAGTTCATAAGCCCAAATGCAAGCGCATATACTGATCTCAAAGTTGGAAATCTCCATTTTCAACTAACATAAAGCTCCTCTAAGCACCTTTACAGAATTATGAGCATAGCGGCATGATCAGTTAAGAATTTTGTCTGCAAACCACAGCAAGGAGAACAAACTGAAACATATTTTTTCAGTCAAAACAAGGAAAAAGCAAAATGTGTTGATTATTGCATCATTTTCAGCTTTATCACTCCACCAGCTAACAAAAAATGTTCATTCTGCTTGGTCAAAACATTTTATTTCATGTGTTTGCTTTTTTGACCTTAAATATTTTACCAAATTTCTCAATTCCTAAAAAAATAGTGTTTCAAACCCTTTAAATATTTGAATCATGATTAGTCTCTCTCTCTTTGTACATATTCATCCACAGCTGTTGTCCAGATCCAGTGATAAAATATTGATCCTTAAACCTGTCTTCAGTAAAAGACTTAAACATTTTTGCCCTAAGTTTTGCATTAGGATAATTCCGGGGTGGGGGGAGGAGGGGCATGAGCTGTTGCTTTAGAAAAGAAAATTGCAATGTATTTGAAGTTGCTTATGGTCCATAATGTCAAAAAGAGCCCTAAGGGAGACAGATCAGTGGGCAGAGTGCAGGGGAGATGGTCACAAGTGCAGAGTAAATACAATTTATCATTTGGCTCCACAGTTTATCACAGTTCTGCCTGTCTATGCTTCTCTGGTCCTGATCCTGCACAACTGAAGTCCAAAAAATGTTTTGTCTTTGATGTAAACACAAGTAGGAGCATCTTTAATCTACCTGCCGCAGTACCATAGTCTGTGTAAACAATATAAATCCTAGTTTGATACTTCCTCCTTCCCTTTACCCAGTTCAGATCTTCTCTTTACAATACATAATGGTATTTCTAATCCACCAAGTGGGTGGGGGGATTGATTTGTTTTGGTGTTTTAATGTTTTTTTTTTTGTTATCTGGGTTTTTTTTAACTGGTTGTATTTCTACATCTCTTTTCAAATCCTGAAAATTTCTGACTTCTGTTTTAAAATGATTCAAGGAAAGGACCCAGAAGAGAGAGTGGACAAAAAAAAGATGACATATTTTTAGAAAATTATTTTAAGGTAATGCCATTATCAGTGAGTACAAGCAACAGATTTTCAAAACGGTAGTTATGGCTGAAAATTACATATGCACAAATTAACCTCATTCAGCTCAAGTGAATACCACATGAATTTTTACAATGATAGTAACTTTATCTGTAATGAAAAGAAGGGAACAAAATACAGTCATACACAATGTTAAATTGGAAGTTCATCAATACAGAAAGTTGATTTTAAGCTCCTCAGGAAAGCCCAAAGATCTGACACGTTTAAACAGCTCTTAATACTGCGTCTTTTAAAAAATGAAGGCAAAGACCCATAGTCCATCAGTTTGTTGCAATCTATTTGAGCAATATCAGTCCATATAATTAAGGTCCAAAGAATGTATATGAATGTGAGGTAAAAAAAAAAAAGAGTACAAGAAAAATGTGGAGAAAAAAGGGAAAACAAAGAAATGTTCTTATATTGTAAGGAAGTGTGATTTGAAGTCTGCCTTATTGATTGTAGTGAAAGAACTGCCCTCCATCAGCAATTGCAGAGTTCCATTTTGCTTGATTTTTTTTTTTTCCACTTTCAGCAGGTGGTGGGAGGAAAGACTTGATTTAGCTATGATTAGCATTCTCCCATAGGAAGCGTTAAAAGTATTAATAAATAGTTCTTAAATTGTACTTTCAGAAAAATGTAGAAGAAAATTGTCTTGAGGTACATGATGAAAATCCCATTTTACCTATAAACAGGAAAAAGAAATTGTTCCTCTTCCTGCTTTGTGTGAGAGAGTGTGTGTGTGTGTGTCAGCTTTTAGTAATCAGATGGCAAAGCAGCACTGTGGAATTACTGTACAGACGAGTCACTTTATTCACAAACAGAAGTTTGACTCAGGTATGTGATTCTTAGCAGGATTTTCTTTAATGATAGTAAATTATTCTAAGAGTAAAGCAACCAAACTAGAAGTTCCTAGTAAAGAGCTTCCAAAAATGGTAGACTTCGTTCCTTCTTTGTATTATAATTAAGCACTTAAGTTGTGCAGAAAATGTAGATAACACAAAGGGAAAGCAGGCTGAGACCACAAACAAGAGCTACAATCAATAGTTGAGAAGAGCTGTGTTCTAGTCTCAACTTTTTGTTTTTCTGGGTTATTGCACGCTCCAAGTGTCAGTTTATTCATCTGAACAATGGAGATAATGAAGTTTATCAACATTAAGCTTTTGAGAAGCTGCAGGTTGTAAGCATTTGATATAAGCATGTCATATGCCAAATCAGTAATCATTATTCCTGATCCTTTAAGGATGATTGTTTAACTTGCTTATAATTGTGTTTGTCTTGTCCATGGTAATTCCTGGGAAACAATGTCACTTTAAGTTGAAGCTTCTCATCTCTGGCCCTTTGTCTGATGCTGTGAGTTGGGTTGAGAAAACATTATATTCCAATTCTTCATCTAATCATATCGTATACCTTAATATAAGATTGATTTTTCTTAACTGAGTTTATGTGAATGTCATTAACGGTCATAACTAACTTAATTGCTCTGCTTCTAATATAGTCACAGATTTGATTCTTGTATGAACTGCTGAACCTTCTAACTTTTTTTTTTCCCTGTGGTTTTTCTTCTTTTTCTTTTTTTTGTTTTCTGGCCTCTCATTGAACTATTTGAAATTTCAGGAGGGCAGAGGAAAAGACAAAGATGCAAAGCAAGTTGGTCCAGAAGAGCCCATTACAAAAATAATAACATACCTTGGTGGGATAAAGTCTGTGTGCTAAAGACTTCTCTTAGGAGACCTTTGTCTAAGGCTCTGGAGTCTCCTTCTGTATCACTTAATTGAAATCAGAATTAGCAACAGGGAACCCTGCATATTATCAGCATGATCAGGACAAAGCCTGTGGAGCTGTGGGCAAACTTACAATAGAAAGGATTGTGGTATGGTGTGGGAAGATAATGCAGAAAGGATACAAAGGCCCGCAGGGACAAAAAGAAAATGATTTATGTTTAAAATAATTATAACATACATTTTAAAAGAGGCAGCCGAATTGCAAACCTGGATAGATTTTTCTTATTAAAAGGAATATTTCTGGTTTGATTTTGATGCTAGCATGAGGCTTTTCTGACAACAAAACCTTGGACAAGCAGCAGTAGCAACGCCCCCCTCAAAAAAAAACGAGAACCAATAGTTCTGCTGTACTGTAGGAGGAAATTATTTTCTGAAATCTAGTTTGTGCAAGCTTTTTACTCAATCTAATTTTTAAATAGTGTCCCCATGTAATGTTTCTTTTCAAGTATACAAAGGAGGTGCCAAAGCTTCATGGAAAACTTTATTATTTCTGTTGTTCACACACATATATTTTCTCAGCTAACTGTACCACTGGTGAAAGCTGCCAGATTAGCACCCTTGGACACCAAAAGTCTCTATTTATTCACCTAATAGGTAAAACATGATCGGTAGTTCAGCGTGCTCCCTCCCCCACACAAAGAAGCTGAAAGGCCAGGTTGTTGTCCTGGAAAGCCTTATCCATAGAAAAGAAAAAGAGAGGGAAAGTCCATCTCTAAAGTGTGAGCAACACTTGGTTTTAAAGACAGCTGAGATTCTAAAATAGACTACATGGCAGAGAGATGTGATAGCGATTTTTCTAAAATGCATGACTGTGTAAGTATTTTAAAGGAGATGGAGTGACTTCTTCGGCAGCTGTGACTTATTTGTATGGTCTTCTCAACAGCAATAAACTTACAAAGTATTTAATTATTTCTCAAGCCCAGGTTCAGAAGTCATGGGGAGTTCTTTCAAACAAACCATTTGTTCACTGCTGGAAATACCCCGCTTAAAATGCCTCAATGGATTTCTGAATGCAGGTCAGTGTGAATAAGGTGGAGGAATAAAAGGAAGCGAGAAATTAAGCATAAAAGAGAATATTGGTTATGTGTTGGTAAGGAAAAGAGAGCGCAGACAGAACATGAAGTAAGGGCAAACATAGAAGTAATGTAGATCCTGGATTTTCTTGCATGGTAACAGACATGCTGTAATTGGAGGACAATACAAGGACAGTCTGTGACAGGGAGAGACAGGAACTACTGGGCCTGAGAGGCAGAGTGGGTAAAGAGCAAAGAAATGAAACCTTGCAGCACGATGTTTGATCCTCTGCTCTGAGAAAGCATTCTTGGCATCGCAAGGACAGCTTATAAAGGCAGAGAGAGATAACACAGTGTTTCACTCAGAAAGCTTGTAGAAGTCAGGTTGTCTTCCCTGCTTGCCATTCTCTCATCTTAGCAGAGGGAGGGGCTTTTGTGAAGTGGGAACTTAACTGGAGAAGGGACAGGTTAGCCTGCAAAACCGAATTCTCCACTGGTGCATTTGCAGTATCTTTATCATAGTATATATTAACAGCTTTATCAATGACCTGAAGGAGGCGAAGGAGTGTGCTCTCATCAAGTTTGCAGACAACACCAAACTGAGGAAGGTGGTAGGGGTAGAAGCAGTGGAAAGGGTCAACACTACTACATACACTCAAGGGCAGGGCTGCCATCCAGAAGGACCTAGGCAGACTGATGAACAGGAGCTAACAGAAGCCTTGTGGAACTCTGCAATGGAGAATGCAAAGTCCTGCACATGGGAAAGAATAACTGTATCCTTTCTGGGATAATTCCTTGGTTTATAGTCTGGGAGTGGTGTGGCTGGTGACCATCCCTGCTGAAAAGGCCCTAGGGGTCATGGTGGGCAGCATGAGGCTGCAGTATGCCCTGATAGCAAAAGAGGTCAGCAGCATCCTGGGCTGTATGAATAAGAGCACTGTCAGTAGACTGAAGGAAGTGATTATCCCACTGTACTCAGCATTCATTAGACCGCTGTGTCCAGTTTCTGCTCCCCCAGTACAAGAAAGAAGCTGGCAAAGTGAAGAAATTTCATTGGAGGCCACCAAGACTGTGGGGTTGGAACACTTGCCCTGCAAGGGAAGGCTGAGGGACTCCAGGTTTGTTGAGCCTCAAGAAGAAATGATTGTGGGGGAGGACATAACACCTATAGGGAGGTTATCAACAAGACAGAACCAGGCTTTTTACCAGGTGGTATATGTCTGAAGGATGAGAAACAACAGGAATAAAGGGAAACAAGAGAAGTTCTGACTCGATATGAGTCCTCACCCTGAGGACAGTCAAGCAGCGGACCAGGTTACCCAAAGATCTTATGCAGTCTCCATCCTTGGAGATTTTCAAGACCTGGCTGGTCAAAGCCCTGAAGAACTTGGTCTGGCCCCTTAGCTGACCCTGTTTTGAGCAGTAAGTTGGACTAGAGAGCTCCTGAGGTCACTTACAAGTTGAATCATTCTGTGATGGTCTGTCTTCAAAGCTCTGCTTAAAGAGGTCTCCAGACCTCCCTGTGACTTAGTCAGACATAGACCCAAAAGAGCAAGTTTATTATGCTTTACCACATAAAAGTTTTTTAGAAATCGATTGTGAGAATAAATCTGGAGACAAGTAGGAAATCTGTTCTTCTTCAGGCTGGCTTTCTCTGAGCAACTCTCAAAATCTACATTTTCAATCCACTTTAACAGAAACCCTTCCCAGAAATTAATTTTCTTTCTTTCCTTTCTTCTTTCATTGTTTCTTGTTTCCTTTCTTCCTGCATTTTCTTATTGGATTTTTTTTTTTTTATATATCTTTCCTGGTTTTTGTTCCAAGAGTAATACAAGTTTTGGACTTCCACCAAACATGACAAGAATGATTCTGTTTTTCCAGCTCAAGTCTCACTGGGTGGTATGCAAACAGATAAAATAGTAAGTATAGATTTTAATATTTTTTTTTTTTTTTAGGTAAGATGGTAGAAGAATTACTTTTTTTCCTAATTATAGTAGTGATTAGATAGAGAAACAGAATGTCTTCAGTCATAAACACTTGGGCAGACATAAACATTCTGTAAGACTTTCATTTGCACAAAGCAAGGAAATCAGTTCCAGATTAAGGCATCTCATTGTAGGTGTCTAGGGGAGATTTAGGCGTCTAGGCTCCTGTTACAATCAATACATTCAGCAGAGTGTGGAGAGCTGTTCGGTTAACCAGTACTAGATGTCTGTTTTAAAATGAGCCAAAGCACTTCTTAGGTGCTATTGACTGTATTGTCTAGTTATTCCCAGACAATAAGTGGTCTTGAGATGCCCAGATCACATGTGGACACCTGCACTGAATCACACCCAAACTGACACAATTCTGAAGACATTATACTAACAGAAAAACTGGTTCTTCCCTGACAGATAAGGTACAGTTCTGTAGATAATTTACTAATTTTGTTCCTAAATTATTAACCTATTGCCTATCTACTCCATCATATATAAGATGACGTATCTGCACAGATGTGGTCAGTTACCATCCAAAGGAACACAGTTTCATTGTTATGTGCTTTTATTTTAACATTTTCTTACACACAGTTTTACACTATTTTCTTATAAATAAGACACATGTATGAACTTTTGTTTTCTTGTGAAATTGTGTACTGGATCACTGCACACTAGTGTTGTCAAAGGGTATTTTGCACATGAACTTTATCTAATTTGGCACTTTAAATTCATTAAAACCTCTTTGAATAGAGACCTCTGAACTAGGACAGACTATAGACTTGCTGGAAAGGAACAGTGTTAAGCAGTATTAATATGTGTGCTTAAGAGATGTGGTTGTGTGGACAGCAGTTTCATGGGGGTGATTCAACTAGTTTCGGTATTGCTTACAATTAAGGGATGATTTAAATCAGGGAACATGCAGCACTGTAAACCTGTGTTAAGTATATCATTACCTGGAGCACTTACAGCTGTCTGTGACATCTCAAACAGAAAATGGGATCTAAATAAGCCAAAACTACTGATGATATGCAAGATAATGAACAGAAATGGACACAGTCCTATTAGATTATAAATTAGATGTGGGAGGAGAGACAGAGAGACCCATCTTTTAGTATCATAAACAAAGAAGTTCATGACTTGAGTGCTATGCAGTAATGTTCCAACCTTATGATCAATTCTAGGAGGATCTAGTTTAGCCTTAGACATTTTTCATAAAAGCTGAAAAGATATAAATTGTCCATCGGGGGAGAAAATAATGCAATGATGGCAGAGAAGACAAAGGAAATTAAAGACAACCTTTAACTTATAAATAGCATGCTATCATAAAATATTAATTAGGATTCCTGTACTTTTCTGAGGTAAAACAGAGGTTTGGGCAATTTTTTTTAAATAGGTGAAGTAACTGAGGAAGAGTCAGTATTTGACCTTTTACTTATGGCTGTAAAATTTCTTTGCATTTATGTTTCTCTATTGAGTTCTGTGTTAAGCCCTCTCCAAACCTTCAAGGGCTATGTAATTTATTTCTCCCATCAATTTATTGACTTAGCTATTAATGAAAAAGTGTTTTGCAAGAAGGTAGGCTGGTTAGATGTTGCCCTGTCATTATATTCTATGTACTCCAGGATTCTAGGTAAGTAAAGTTCTTAGTAAACTTGATTATTTACTATTATCTGCAATGATTTTAATTTAATATTACCTGCAAAGAGAGTAGATTCAGACTATATATAAGGAAGAAATTTTTGTACGATGAGGGTGATGAAACACTGGAACAGATTGCCCAGAGAGGTGGTAGATGCACCATCCCTGGAAACATTCAAGGTCAGGCTGGACGGGGCTCTGAGCAACCTGATCTAGTTGAAGGTGTCCCTGCTCATTGCAGGGGCCATTGACTAGATGACCTTTATAGGTCCCTTCCAACCCAAACCATTCCACGATTCTATGATTTGTTGTAAAATTATGCTTTATTGACGGATTGATCTTACCTCCTCTAGGTTTTTCTTTAATCTTACATGTTAATTTGACATGTTCAGAAATGCATGTCCTTCTATCATTAAAGCATATCTGAGATTTACAATGTAATATAATAGGCAGTTGTCTTATAAACTATAATCTCTTGTTAAAACAGTACTTAGCAGGTGCATATCCAGCTTCTCAGGTCAAGTGACTTCAAATTCATGGCCTTCTAAAATTGCTTGATGGGACCCTTGAAGACTGAGTCTTGATAAAGTCAAGAGACACGGGTGACTGTCTGCTGTCATCTTGACTGATCCATAAACTACACTCTCTAATGTGACAAACAGTCAAGTAACGGTATAACTAAATTGATACTAAGCTTATGTACTAAACTGGTACAGATTTGAAGCATATCTGTAAATGAAAGACTGCTGCCTATTTCCAATTCATAAACTAGTATATATGGCTAGTATATAAGTCTGCATATGTGTTTTGTCCTTAGTATATTTCCTTGCATCAATGAACTGGTTTTTTCCAAGACAAGCTTTCTATTTAATTGAAAATTCTTTATAGTCAGAAGTAAAACATTAATTTCTATGTAGGAAACAAATCGTTACTGTTATATGCATTATGATTTAAACTTCAAATATGTATTGCTGTTATTTCTGACAAAAAAATATAGAGATAAAGTTATACAGTGTCTTGAGCAATTAATATAGAAATAGACTTCATAAAAACTCATCAGGATATTAAGGAGATGGTTATATGTAGTGAAGAAACAAAGAAACTCTGTGAGTTAACACTGATCTTAACAGAGAGAAAAATTATTTGGGTTGTATCTCACAGTGCGAGGCAGGAGTTGTTCTAGTCAGCATAAGAGTTGATTCTCTGGGAGTGTAAATTGATATTGAATTTATCAGAGGAAAATATTAACTAAAATCAGCTGAAGAGAGTAACAAAAATCAGCTGGAGAGTTGGGCAGAAAAAAACCTGATGAGGTTCAATAAAGGCAAGTGAAAAATTATTTGGGTTATATCTCGCAGTGCGAGGCAGGAGTTGTTCTAGTCAGCATAAGAGTTGATTCTCTGGGAGTGTAAATTGATATTGAATTTATCAAAGGAAAATATTAACTAAAATCAGCTGAAGAGAGTAACAAAATCAGCTGGAGAGTTGGGCAGAAAAAAACCTGATGAGGTTCAACAAAGGCAAGTGTAGGGTACTGCATCTGGGGAGCAATAACCCCATGCATCAGTACAGGTTGGGGGCTGACCTCCTGGAGAGCAGCTCTGTGGAAAGGGACCTGGGAGGCCTGGTGGACAACAGGATGACCATGAGCCAGCAATGTGCCCTGGTGGCCAAGAAGGCCAATGGCATCCTGGGGTGTATCAAGAAAAGTGTGGCCAGCAGGTCGAGGGAGGTCATCCTCCCCCTCTACTTTGCCCTGGTGAGGCCGCATCTGGAGTACTGTGTCCAGTTCTGGGCTCCCCGGTTCAAGAAGGACAGAGAACTGCTGGAGAGGGTCCAGCAAAGAGCTACAAAGATGATTAGGGGACTGGAGCATCTTTCTTATGAAGAAAGGCTGAGGGACTTGGGGCTTTTTAGTCTAGAAAAAAGAAGACTGAGGGGGGATCTTATCAATACTTATAAGTACTTAAGGCGAGGGTGCCAGTTAGATGAGAATAGTCTTTTTTCAGTGGTGCCCGGTGATAGGACTAGAGGTAACGGGCACAAACTGGAGCACAGGAAGTTCCATCTTAACATGAGGAGGAACTTCTTTACTCTGAGGGTGGTGGAGCACTGGAACAGGCTGCCCAAGGAGGTTGTGGAGTCTCCCACACTGGAGACGTTCAAAACCCGCCTGGATGCCGTCCTGTGCAATGTGCTGTAGGTGTCCCTGCTGTGGCAGGGGGGTTGGACTTAGATGATCTCCAGAGGTCCCTTCCAACCCTGACGATACTGTGATACTGTGATACTGTGAATGGGTGAAGGAATGAGGGTTAGGGTTGTTTTTCTTCCTTTGATTATGAAACCTGTGAAACTGTGGCTCTGTCGCCAAAGGCATGGCATTTAAGAGAGCACAATAACAATCCCTTCAGAACATCATACAGGAAAAAGTACTGCACTGGAAAGACAAGACAAATGAATGGGTTTTTTACCTCTCACAGTCCTGAAAGTAAACTGTAAATTAAAAATAAACCTACAAAATTACCAGCACAGTGTGCTTACAAAATATGGTCTTCCAATTAACCAGCCTGTTTTGTCCCTTGTCCTTGATCATTTGCCAGAACCCCCTACCTGCTCCATAACTAAATGCATTTAACCATAATAGCACTAGTCTTCATTTTACCTCCACAGGGTAAACAAAGTCCATTAATGAAGGTGGAGTTTTAGCATATGTAACCTGGAATCTAAACCTAACTTTAACAGTAATGCTAGCCTGATGAGACCTATTGTCCATAGGGTAATCATGAGTCGTTCATTCACAGTTGTCTTCTTACCTTCTGTTTTTGCATAGACCAGAAATAATTTTTTTTTTTTCAGGAAAATTGCCTTTAATCTCCACTAAAATTATTTCCAGCCAGTCACCACGCCCACTGAAGTAAACATATTCCGTATACCTCCCCCATTACATGAATCCTCACCCTACCCTGTAAAGCTCAAACATTCTACCAGTAAATCAAACTCTTGGTTACCAAGATTACCTAACATGGCCTGCAGTCAGAAAAAACACTAAACTGTAATCCTTGTTTTATCACATATCAATATTTTCTACCTCAGATGCCATTCATCTCTCTAACCACAAAATATAAGATTGAGTAATGAATTTATCTTCGTGCTGCCTGAGATCCTGTCCCAAAAAGGAACCTGAAAGGCTGTGAAACTTTAAAGAATACCAAACATATGTTTTCCTAAACCATTTTAAATTAGATCTCTTTACGCACAGATATTTTAGTTGTAATATACCATTTATTGCTATAACTACCTAGTTATATAATATTTTTTCACAGCTGCCTTGACTCATTTAGTGCAAAAGAGAAACCTGTTCTGGAGATTAATAAGGTTTGTGTAGTAAAAGAGTCTGTTGTCTATCAGTTTACTAACTCATTCATTGCAAAAGTTAAAAACTGAGGGAAATTAAGCAGGAACTGATTTCAGGAAAATGAAATGAGGAGCATCTAATTAATGCCTCTAATCTGAGCAATTGAAAAGCATCCTGGAAGTGTGTCCTATTTCTTTGGTTGGCAGGGATCGCTGAAATGGAAACTTTCCTTGTTGTTTTTTCCCAGATTTGGGTCCCTCATTTCTGCAGCAGAGGACCTGGAGGTGTGATTTGCTGCAGTGACAAGCAAATGTGCCACAGGTGAAAAACATTGTTCTCAGAACACTTTGTACACTGTAAATTGTTAAGTACACAGGCAAAGAATGTCCAAACATCTCTATCTAAACATTTGTTGATGTCGTGGTTTAGGCCAAATCGGCCACTGGGGACATAGGGGACCCCAGATGGGACCGACAGATGCTCCCCTCTACCCCTCTTCAAAGAGAGAGGCAGAGGAGGAAAAAAGAGACTTACGAGTTTAGAAAGATCTAAACTACTTTAATGAAGTATTAATAATAAAATAAAAGAAATAATGAGAAATATACAAAACCGTATCAAGCTCCCAAGATGACAATCACGACACCGGCTGGCACTGGGGCAGTCCCAGGCTGGACTCAGTGACGGACGGGAACTGGATTCCGGATCTGGATTCAGGATCGGGTCCAAAGGCAGACGAACAGACAGAGTCCTCCTCAGACGTCAGCCGTTGAAGCAAGAAGCGAAAAAGAAGGGCGAAAAAAGAAGGAGCCAAAAAAGAAGGCCTGACCCTTTGCTCCGTCAGCTTTTATACTGAGCATGAGGCAGACGGGATGGAATACGCTGTTGGTCAGTTTTGGGTCACCTGCCCTGTCCGCTCCTCCCCGCAGGTGGGACCCCATTATGCTTTTCCGCTTCCGACCCTCCAACGTGGCAAATAACACAGCCGGTTGGCCTTGGGTGTTAGAACAATAAGTGTAAGCAAGAGCCTCCCTGCATACCATGTCTGGACATCAGCTATAAACATCGGTCTTATCACTCTGAGAGAGTGAACATTGTCTGCACAATATGCTGTTAATTTTAGTAGTTAAAAGAGGCCCAGCTAAGAAGCGAAGCTACTGAAC
The DNA here is from genome assembly GCA_017639485.1 of Pluvialis apricaria. Lineage (NCBI taxonomy): Eukaryota > Metazoa > Chordata > Aves > Charadriiformes > Charadriidae > Pluvialis > Pluvialis apricaria. Next base: position 23,164,802 of record CM030012.1, on the reverse strand, counting down.
AACATTGGTCCTGTTTTACCTCAAACCAGGACATTCCACCCCTTATTCCATACCATTTGCATCTTGCTCAGGTTACTATTATTTTTATCTATCAAATCTATGCACACACAGAGGATATATATATATATATATGGATACATGCAGGTCACTCATCTACGATTATCTTTATATACAAAAGTTTAAGTCCATTTGATTCATGATTGCAGGATCTCATCTCAGGGCAGGAAAGATGGTACAAAATTCATTGTGGTTTGTGCCCGTGGGTAGCATGTTCATCTTGAAGAGCTTGCTGGACGCCAGTTGATGAAGCTAGCTCAGGTTTCATCACCACTGTGTCATCCTGAAAAACACTTATTGAACACTGTTAGTATTATGTAGTGATCAGCATCATACAGCTCAGAATTGAGTATTCTCACCAAGGGTTAAATTCCCTTGGGGTACACATTGAACTTCTCCATCCTTCAGCATCACCCACCAAGTACATCCAGGTCCTTGAGCAAAAACAATCCCACGAATGGGTTTGCTTTTGCCTGAGGCAGGAGAAACCCAGACAGTTTTTCCTAACATATTCCTTTCATGCACCACAGGGACTTTGTCCCCTTCTACTGTATGTAAAAGGTCTGATTGAGCAGGACCGGCTCGATTGATGGATCCCCTGGTGTTAACTAACCAGGTAGCTTGCTCTAAATGCTTGTCCCAATTTTTAAAGGTTCCACCACCTATTGCTTTTAGGGTGGTTTTTAACAGTCCATTATATCGCTCAATCTTCCCAGAAGCTGGTGCATGATAGGGGATATGATATATCCATTCAATGCCATGTTCTTTGGCCCAATTACTTATGAGATTGTTTTTAAAATGAGTCCCATTGTCTGACTCAATTCTTTCTGGAGTGCCATGTCGCCACAAGACTTGCTTTTCAAGGCCCAGGATGGTATTCCGGGCAGTGGCATGGGGCACGGCATAGGTTTCCAACCATCCGGTGCTTGCTTCCACCATTGTAAGCACATAGCGCTTACCCTGGCGAGTTTGAGGGAGTGTGATGTAGTCAATTTGCCAAGCCTCCCCATATTTATATTTCAGCCATCGTCCTCCATACCACAAAGGTTTTAACCTTTTAGCTTGCTTGATTTCAGCGCATGTTTCACAGTCGTGGATAACCTGCGCAATAGCGTCCATGGTTAAATCCACCCCTCGGTCACGGGCCCATTTATAGGTTGCATCCCTTCCTTGATGACCTGAAGTGTCATGGGCCCACCGAGCTAAGAATAGTTCACCTTTATGTTCCCAGTCCAAGTCTGTCTGGAAAATTTTAGCAGCCTGATCCACTTGCTGATTGTTTCGATGTTCCTCGGTGGCCCGACTCATGGGTACATGGGCATCTACATGACGTACCTTTACGACTAGGTTCCCTAGCCGGGCAGCAATGTCTTGCCACAATTCAGCAGCCCAGATGGGTTTACCTCTGCGCTGCCAGTTGCTCTGCTTCCACTGCTTTAACCACCCCCACAGAGCATTTGCCACCATCCATGAGTCAGTATAGAGATAGAGTATTGGCCACTTTTCTCGTTCGGCAACATCTAACGCCAGCTGGATGGCTTTTACCTCTGCAAATTGACTCGATTCACCTTCTCCTTCAGCAGCTTCTGCGACTCGTCGTGTAGGACTCCACACAGCAGCTTTCCACCTTCGATGCTTTCCTACAATACGACAAGATCCGTCTGTAAACAGAGCATACTGTTTCTCATCATCTGAGAGTTCGTTATATGGTGGAGCTTCCTCAGCACGTGTCACCACCTCCTCTGGTGGCATTCCAAAGTCTTTGCCTTCGGGCCAATTTGTGATCACTTCTACGATTCCTGGACGGTTTGGGTTTCCTATTCGAGCTCGCTGTGTGATTAAGGCAACCCACTTACTCCAGGTAGCATCGGTGGCATGATGAGTAGAAGGAACTTTACCCTTGAACATCCAGCCCAATACTGGTAATCGGGGCGCCAGGAGGAGCTGTGCCTCAGTACCAATTACTTCTGAAGCAGCTCTAACTCCTTCATATGCTGCCAAGATTTCTTTCTCAGTTGGAGTATAGTTGGCCTCGGAGCCTTTATACCCTCGACTCCAGAATCCTAGGGGTCGACCTCGAGTATCCCCTGGTGCTTTCTGCCAAAGGCTCCAGGTAGGGCCATTGTCCCCAGCTGCGGTGTAGAGCACATTTTTAATGTCTCGTCCAGTTCGGACTGGTCCAAGGGCTACTGCATGCACAATCTCTTGTTTAATTTGCTCAAAGGCTTGTCGTTGCTCAGGGCCCCACATAAACTCATTTTTCTTTCGAGTCACTTCGTAGAGAGGTTTTACAATCTGGCTATAACCTGGAATATGCATTCTCCAGAAACCCACAACACCTAAAAAGGCTTGTGTTTCCTTTTTGTTAGTAGGTGGGGACATAGATGTTATTTTGTTAATTACGTCCATTGGGATTTGGCGACGTCCATCTTGCCACTTAACTCCCAAGAACTGGATCTCTTGTGCAGGTCCCTTGACCTTACCTCTTTTTATAGCAAAACCTGCTTTCAGAAGAATCTTAATGATTTTCCTACCTTTCTTGAAAACTTCTTCTGCTGTGTTACCCCACACAATGATGTCGTCGATGTATTGTAGGTGTTCTGGAGCTCCACCCTTCTCCAGTGTGGTTTGGATCAGTCCATGGCAAACAGTAGGGCTGTGTTTCCACCCCTGGGGCAGTCGATTCCAGGTGTACTGGACACCCCTCCAGGTGAAAGCAAACTGTGGCCTGCACTCTGCTGCTAAAGGAATAGAGAAAAAGGCATTAGCAATGTCAATTGTAGCATACCATTTGGCTGCCTTTGACTCCAGCTTATACTGAAGTTCTAGCATGTCTGGCACAGCAGCACTCAGTGGTGGTGTGACTTCATTCAGGCCACGGTAGTCTACTGTCAGTCTCCAGTCCCCATCAGACTTCCGCACTGGCCATATAGGGCTGTTAAAGGGTGAGTGAGTTTTGCTGATCACTCCTTGGCTCTCTAGCCGTCGAATCAGGTTATGGATGGGAATTAAGGAGTCTCGGTTGGTGCGATACTGTCATCGATGCACCGTGGCAGTAGCAATTGGCACCTGCTGATCTTTAACCCTCAGCAGTCCCACAACAGAAGGGTCATCTGAAAGACCAGGGAAGGCTGACAGCTGTGTAACATCCTCAGTCTCTACAGCTGCTATACCAAAAGCCCACCGATACCCTTTGGGGTCTTTAAAATACCCTCTCTTGAGATAGTCTATGCCAAGGATGCACGGAGCATCTGGACCAGTAACAATGGGGTGTTTCTCCCATTTATTCCCAGTTAGGCTCACTTCAGCCTCTAATACAGTCAGTTCTTGAGATCCGCCTGTCACTCCAGAAATAGTGACAGTTTCTGCCCCTTTATGATTCGATGGCAATAGGGTACACTGTGCACCAGTGTCCACCAGGGCTTTATATTTTTGTGGCTCTAATGTGCCAGGCCATCGAATCCACACAGTCCAATAAATTCGGTTGTCCCTTTCCTCCTCCTGGCTGGAGGCAGGGCACCTCTAACGTCGACCATAGTACCTGTTCCTGTCTGGACCGTAGGATCGCCTACTGTAGATCGGAGCAGCATGCCTCCTGTAAGAATTCTTTCTTCTATCTGCTTTACTTTGCAACTCAAGCACCCGTGCCTGTAAGGCTGAGATAGGTTCTCCATCCCACTTCCTCATATCCTCTCCATAGTTGCAGAGGCACAGACACAGGAAATCTCGGAGTGGGTTCGATTGGTCTTGAGTTGGAGAGTGTTTTTTCTCTTGAGTAGGAGGGCGTGTTTTCTTAGTAGCTGCAACATGGTTCTGTGCAGGGGAAGAATGGGATCTTTCCTCCACCTTGGTTAATGTTATCAAGCAGTTTATCAGTGTGCTCAACTATTTTCTTGGTCATTTGCTCCATTGTCTCAGTCATTTTCTCAGTGACCACAGTCAGTTTTTCCACAGCTGCCACAGAAAAAGGACGAGAGAGACTGTCTTCATACTGTCGTACCTTGTTAACCACTTTGCTTACAGTTGGTGTGTCGGTATCAGATCCTCCCCAGACCATTGTTGACAATGTGTGGGAATATGTTGGTGGTGCACTTTGTACAAACTTTTTTAGCATGGACCGTTTGCATGGCATCTTATCAGGATCTACAGTCACTTGCCTATCACTATAAATCACCTCTCGCACAGCCAATTCTCTCAGGTACTTAATACCTTTTTCCATGTTGGTCCATTTACTTGGACGGCATTCGATATCATCCTTGAAGGGATACCTGTGCTTTATGGCTGACATCAGTCGCCTCCAGAGACTGAGAGTGCGTGTCTTTCTCCCAATCCCTTCATCGATACCTCCATCCTTGGCCAGGTTTCCCAACTGCTTAGCTTCTCTGCCATCTACATCTATAGTATCAGCCCCACTATCCCAGCACCGGAGCAACCAGGAGATGAGTGTTTCACCTTCATGACGACTAAAGTCCTTCCTAATATTTCTCAAATCCTTCATAGAGAGGGATTTAAAAATTACCTCTACATCTGAGTCTTCCTGTGATGAGGCTGCCCGAGAAGGACTCTGCTCTCTGTCTGTTTTAAAAGGTCTCTTTCCATTGTCTGGTTTAGACGGACCCTCCCCTGGGTCTACTTTGGAGGGGCCCTCTCCTGGGTCTCTGTCAGAACTCTCTCCCAAGCTATCTGGCTCGTGCTGGTCCTTGTCGCAAGCGACAGGGGCATGAGCTGACTTCTTTCCGTGCTTTTTGGCGACTGGGGCAACTGGTACCGGTTCTGATGGAATTTGAGCAGCAGCGGTACTCGTTGTCGTGGCTGGAGGCGCCTGTGCCGGGACAGGCGGCGGAGGCGCTGGCGCTGTTGCGGTGTGGGGGGCGGCCGGCGGTGCTGGTGCTGCTGCGGGCGGGGGCGGAGGCGCCTGTGCCGGGACGGGCGGTGGAGTGGGCGGTGCTGCTGCGGTGGGGGGGGCGGCCGGCGGCGGCGGCGGTGCCTGTGCCGGGACAGGCGGCGGCGGCGCCGGTGCTGTTGCGGTGGGGGGGGGCGGCCGGCGGCGGCGGTGCCGCTGCGGGCGGCGGCGGTGACTGTGCCGGGACGGGCGGGGCCGTGTCTCGCGCCGCTGCCCGTCGCGGCGCTGCTGCGGTCTGAGTGGCGGCAGCGCACGTTACCCTATAGCCACCCCTGCGCCGGTATTTCACAAAAACCCACCCCTGCAACACGTTCAGGAAAACCGACAGCAAAATCACGATCTTAAGGAGGTAACCATCCTTATCGTCACAGCCCAGAAGGTTTCCAAGCCCCGGCTCTGATGGTGTCACATTAATATAACTATTCAAGGGCGAAGTAAACTTTCCCAAGGTAGAACCAAAAGTGTAATTAGTAACAGAATCCATCACACGATGCCCGAGATATACAGGTAGAGCCGTTACCCAACTAATCATGTTATAGACCTGAATTGTGAACCACACCAATACAGCACATTTAAACCTTCGCATAAAAACACAAAGAGTAAATAAACTTTGCAATGCATTTGGCAGGTTAAACAGAGTTGACTGAATCAAGTGCAAACCAAGCTCTTTAAAGGCACGATACAACATCTCGTTTAAGAACGACATGCTGTAAGGTGTCTGCTCTAATCTCAGAACAAGACGGAATTCAAACTATTCAGGCAATTTATCACAGCTCTGGTCGAGCACTGCTCGTGCCCCACGTTGGGCGCCAATTAATCTGTCGTGGTTTAGGCCAAATCGGCCACTGGGGACATAGGGGACCCCAGATGGGACTGACAGATGCTCCCCTCTACCCCTCTTCAAAGAGAGAGGCAGAGGAGGAAAAAAGAGACTTACGAGTTTAGAAAGATCTAAACTACTTTAATGAAGTATTAATAATAAAATAAAAGAAATAATGAGAAATATACAAAACCGTATCAAGCTCCCAAGATGACAATCACGACACCGGCTGGCACTGGGGCAGTCCCAGGCTGGACTCAGTGACGGACGGGAACTGGATTCCGGATCTGGATTCAGGATCGGGTCCAAAGGCAGCCGAACAGGCAGAGTCCTCCTCAGACGTCAGCCGTTGAAGCAAGAAGCGAAAAAGAAGGGCGAAAAAAGAAGGAGCCAAAAAAGAAGGCCTGACCCTTTGCTCCGTCAGCTTTTATACTGAGCATGAGGCAGATGGGATGGAATACGCTGTTGGTCAGTTTTGGGTCACCTGCCCTGTCCGCTCCTCCCCGCAGGTGGGACCCCATTATGCTTTTCCGCTTCCAACCCTCCAACGTGGCAAATAACACAGCTGGTTGGCCTTGGGTGTTAGAACAATAAGTGTAAGCAAGAGCCTCCCTGCATACCATGTCTGGACATCAGCTATAAACATCGGTCTTATCACTCTGAGAGAGTGAACATTGTCTGCACAATATGCTGTTAATTTTAGTAGTTAAAAGAGGCCCAGCTAAGAAGCGAAGCTACTGAACAACATTGGTCCTGTTTTACCTCAAACCAGGACAGTTGACTACAACCTCTCTGTTCATCAAATTCTTTTTCAGAAAAAAACCCCAACATTTTTCTTGTTTTACATGAATACTAAATGCATAAGGCAGAAGAAATACTGAGGAATTACAGGGTTATATAAAGGAAACTGTAGCCCCATAGAAAACTTCATAAGGATATTAAGAGGGCTGTAATGAGTAAAGGGTTGAAAAGCGTGCAGTAAATAAGACATAAGGCCTTATACCAGAAATTGGTGATAAAACAAAATCTAAATGGCTTTGAATCAGGTAACAGTTGTGTGTACTGTGCATAGAGGAAGTCTTAGGCACTTAGAATCAGAAGTTGTGTTGTACTGTGTATACACAAGGGGAGCAGAATAAAATGTTATAATAAATCTTAATTATTGCACTTTCCAATTCTAGGGTGCCTGAAATATTGTATTCTTTATCACGTAGACTTGCTTATGCTGTAGTTCAAAAGCAGGCTATATCTGTCATTTCCTTTTGTAATTCCTGTTACAAATAAAAGAACCTAAGCCTACATCAAAGTCTTAATTGAGAAAGACAAGAAAAAAACCACACCTTTATTAAGAAAATGGTGCCCACTGACTTGCAATCAAAGTTATTAAGTATAAACATGTCAGCATTTATGTTAAATGGCACATGTAAGTGACACCTGGGAAGTACAGTATATAGTCCCTCGGTATCTAGGCTATACTTTTGTCTAAAGATCAAACTAATTTTTTTCCAGTACTCAAAGTCCTTCTGAATGCTTCTATTCACATTTGTGTTAACACATTTAAACTAATATATAGTAAGGAGTAAGGAACTGTTTTTTACAAGCCCAAAAATCTGTGACAATATCTAGACTGCCAGTGCTAGAGCTGTTGACCTTCATTTTGAGTCTGCTTTCCCTGTTATTTTAGAAACAACAGACACATATTTTAATAGATTTCATTTGTTTCAGCTTTTAATGCATACCAGACTTGTCACCTCTCAAGAGCAGAGACCCCTGGTAACTCTCAAATTAGAATGTCATAGAATAAATGTCATGTACGACTAAGACATGATTGCAGTATGTTTGGATCATTTTCCTTTCTATCACCAGCGCACGAGAGGGACACATTATTCAGACACTGGTAGGATAAATCTCACAACAGAATGAAAATTGAAGACTTTATTCCTTATGCAATCTCCTGTATCAGTAGGAATAATTCTGAACTTTAGGAAAGAAAAAAAATATTTAAGATGATAGGGATGGGGAAAACAAGTAACATCTGATTAGGGCAGTGGTAAACAGCCCATTTTATTTCAAGGTTTTGATAAATCATTTTTATTTAGAGCAGGCATAGTTCACGGAAAGGTTTTAAACAGTTGAAGTGTATCAAGGGAAATGCAATGGTATCCATTTCTCTGCTATAAAGAGTATCTGGATTACTGTTGTTTTTATAAGGAAAACAGAAAACATAATTAAATTGTTTGAAGATTGACATTTCCAGGAATTAAATAATGCAAATTTAGACTAACAGTACCTCAAGTCTACTGAGATATTTAAGGTTAGTCCTCTCCGTGTCTCTAGTTTATGCATTGTAACACACCTGCAGCTGTGGAGACTTTCAAATTTTCCATTATGTTTTTTCCTTGTTACAGCAAGAAAGAGAAAACTGGGATTGTCCTGAACTCAAAACAAAAGCTTAAATTTGGGATAACTTAGGTGTTTCACAGGTTCTTGATAATATGAAATTATGGAACAACTGAAAAGCAATTATTCCATTTAGAAAAGGTCAGCTAGATAACTATGTCCTAACCAGTACATTACAATATTTCTAAGAAGCATCACTAGCAGAACTAAGAATCGCTGATTCTCATTCTGAAGGTTGTCAGGTGATATATGTTTACCCTTTCACAATGCTGGGCAAATCCCTCTAGGGATTAGCATAAGTATATTTATTTTTATCTTAAGGTTAGTAGATTCTCTTAAATGTGGGAGAAAAAAAGGGAGAAAAAAGTCTTATGTCTCAGAAAAAGAAGGTTTTTTTCCCTTACATTTCCTGCTTCTGTAACATTTATCTTTCCTAAATAGACGGCTGCCTTGTAGGAGGGCCTAGCCACAGCTCGGAATTGATCGGCCTATGCAGAGAGCGGGAGCTGAAATACTTTGAAATGCATAGTGGGATGTGATTTATATTTATACTGCGGCAATTTTCATTATTCCTGTTCATCTTCTTAAACTCTGCTACTTCATTAAAATCTGTGTATTCATTCCATAAGCAGCCTAAAAGGTAGGCCCTAGACAGTCTTCATGAACTTTTCATGAGCAGCTATGTGAGGGATCTATCAAGGCCAGTTAGGTGATATACACTAACTATTGTTCCACAGGCTCTCTCCAGATTAAGAAGCAGGTGCACACCTTAATCTGTTCTTGATCTCCCCAGAGCTGACCCTGGTGATGGATGTGAACACTTTGCAACTCTCTTCTAGCTTGCAACCTGTTTTTTCTTCATGTAGAAACACAAAGCTTGATGGAAGGGTGGGTGATGAGAGGAGTTAAGTGTGTATTTGGACGCACAGTCAGGTCTCATCATAAAGTGGGTTCATGATGCAATTGGGATATATGTTAATGCTGGGAAATCCAGAAGTGGTCCAGTTACGCAATTTTGGAAGGAACAAGGACTTCTTGAACAATATTGATGGACTTTCTGAGAAGACAAAGCCAAGTTCTGTAAGGTCTGTGACCTACCTACCTTTCTTTCTTTCTGTCTTGCTCTGTCTTTCTTTCTCTGTCTTTCTTTCTCTATGTCTTTCCTCCTTTCTATCAGAACTGTTGTGATCTGTCTTGTTCCTCCCAAGTCTGTGTTTCCATCTGAAAAGAAATGTCTGAATTAATTCAGAAGGGAGCCAGGGATTGTTTAATATTATGGACAACCAGGAAACTAACACACAGGAGCAAAGCAAAATAAACCATTAGAGAGAAATTAATTGAAGGCTTTACAGGGTAAAGTTTCTGCAGCACCCTGCTCTGGGGCATGCCGGTATGAGTCTTTGTTTTCATGCAGAAACCCATTTTACTTTCACAAGCACAAGAGTTTTCCTTAGCTAAATTGAAGCAAATGATATTAAATCTTAGGAAGTTTATCTATGACTAACAAAGTCTCAGTTAATAAGAGTGGTTCACAAGTGAATAATTTAAATTACCACTCCAAAATTCTTCACTATATCAAACTCTACCTTTTCCTCATATCCTAGATCAGCTAGGTTCTTTACCGCCATTTTTAATTTTCTATGTATTGTTTCTGCCTCTATTTATCTCCACTTTACATAGTTGGTGATATTCTCTGGTTTCCAGTATCAGCAAACATTTAAGGTTCAAGCAAATATAACGGGAAGTGCCAAGGAACCTTAATAATACACTGTGATATTGGCTTATAACACAATTTAAGGTTGCCCAGTCTTCTACTCTCTGAGTTACAGATCATGTTTAAGTCTGAAGTGTAGTTCTCATGCTATCCCCACTATTACTCAGGTTGTACAGACCAATATAGAAGCTGTGTCTGGCCTGTTCATAAGCTGAAGGAAACAGAAGAACCATATTATAACTCCTCTGGTATAACATTTTCTGCCTTTGGTTTGCTAGCAGCACATCACAACACATCTTTAAAAGCTCTCTTGACTCCCATACGTTTTATGGTCTTTTTCTTGCCACACTTTCAGAATTTTTGATTTCGTCTCACTTACATAACTCCTTTGTTGTATCAGTCTCTTTGCTTTTACATTCCATTTCTCATTCCCAGCTTTATTTTATATGCAGTGGTGTTTTTTTTTCATTAACACCTACTTTGAACTATCTCTGTGCTCAATGTTAATGAGAATTTGCCAGTTCAATTAAAAACAGGAAGAGACACATCTTAGCCCTCCCCAAAATTCTGCTCTATATTCTTCAAACTGAGTACTGAAAAAGTAACCAAAAAAATTCCCTGAAACCCACAACCCCCTCCAAACATGGCCTAATTTTGTAAAGTCAGGCTTACGTTATTCCTATATTGAACATCTAGCTAAAGTTTGGAGATCAAGTTCATAGTAAAGGATTTTTTTTTAAATGAATGGTAATATTTAAATAAAATCTTCATATTTGGGATTACTACTGAACTTCTGTCAGAAAGCCAGACTCGGCAACACTTTTGATCTGTGGGCATTATCCTTTTCACTTACCAAATAAGACAGGGATCTTTGTATGTGCTTTGAATTTGGGATACAAGTGACTTGAGGCTCATGCCCTCACTGAAATCAGTGTATCTGGTCAAGAACTGAGATGCTATCTCCAAAAGTAATGAAGCCTGTTTCTGATTTTGCATAAGCATACAAAAGTGTTTGCTCTTAAAAGAACACTCTGACAACAAAAATAAACTTTCTCCATCTCTGGGATTTGTACAAGAACAGGAAATATTAGAGTGATGGAGCTAGTATGCGTTAAACATGATGTGTCATGTGCTAAGAAAAAGTTTTTCCTTCTTTGGAATTAATTTTTTTTTGAATTTTGGAATCCATTAATTATTGGAATTAATGCTGCTAAGATGATAGTTAGGTACAAATGTTCATGCTGACTTTCACATTGAATTGGAACAAAAAGAAAGAGAAAAAAATCTCTGCTTGCATATCTGTTCTGTTCTAGCCTTGTCTAGTTTGAATGGCTTCTAGCCTTTTCAACACTTCTAATAGTCTTATCCTTTATAAAGCCACCCTAAATCATGCTTTATTTGAGCTGAAGAAACACAGAACCACCTGAATGGCCAAATGGGAAAACTGTTGAACAGTTTATTTTCAAAACGGTTATATTATTAGCAGTAGTGGTAGTATTAGACATCGTGATCAATTAATGCCACTTGTCAAAATATACTTTAAGACTGTAGAAATGTGTAAACCACAAAGAGGCCAGAGCCAAAAGAGCCTGTTCAAATGGAATGACCTAAATTAAACTTGTAGCATTCCAGGAAGACACAGAGCTCTTCGTATGTAGCTCCAACTAGAATGCTCTGAATGACATTATTTTGTGTCACAGAATCACAGAATTACAGAACCGTCTAGGTTGGAAGAGACCTTTAAGACCACGGAGTCCAACCATCAATGTAACACTGCCAGTCATTCAAGCCTACCTTGCTTCTTAACACCAAAAAAGTACATTTATTTTAATACAGTAGTGTTCAGCAAGTGTGAAATATGTTTGCACCTAGCCTAAGTATCAACAGTGCTTGTGTTTTGTGTGTGTATTTACAAAGTCTATGCTGCATATGTGCATTTCCCTACTGACAACAAGAAGAGTTTGCTACATTTAAAGAGGTTTGTGCTGTGTGCATTTGAGGCTATGATAGCAAATTAACGTTCAAGTTTTAGGTTATTTACTCTTTTTGAAAGTAGAATATATTGGAATTTTGAAATTGGATTTTTATTTTTTTTTTAATTTAGAACTTGAATTCTAACTAAAAACATTGTTTTAAAGTATCTATTTAAAATCCTTAGAAATCTTTTTCACAGTGATAAATGTTTAAAAGTACCAATAAAAGAAGAAAAATTCACACACTTTCACAAACTGATTACAAGAAAATATATAAAGTCAGAAATATCACCCCATTTTCTAGTAGAAAGTTGAAAAATATCTAAAAAGATTTGATATACTTAGCTATGAGGTGACAAGTGAATTACAAAAAGAGATTTTTTTTTGTTTCCTCTGTCTAAAACAAAGCTTATGATTGACAGTGACTGAGAACATTTCTCTGTATGTTTTCTGTTTCTTAGTTCAAACCTTGTGTGGAAAAAGATTAGGACTGAAAAGAGGTTTTTATTTTCCCATATAATAGCTTTGGCTGGGAGACCACATAAACATCTAACCTATGCAGCTTTCACCACATTCTCTAAGCAAAAGATCACAATTGTGCATTACGTCTTGAAATAATTTTTAATAGCCATTTATCTATATATTGCTGCTCTGCTATATTTAGTGATCACCAATAGTATTATTTTGTTGGTAGTGGCTGTGGCAGCTTCTTTGGTTTTGCCTTTTCTATTTCTAACCCCCTCTCACCTGCCTTCCCACCGCCTCATGTACACTCCTCCCTATCATCCCCCCCCGTCTCCCTGCTGCAATCGATAATGAACATGTACTCCCATCTGTTCAGAAAGAACAGAGGCCAGACCAGATGTGACCTGTGATTTACCAAATGGGACGCAAACACAAGGAATGCTGTCTGCCATCTGTTGATGCAGAAACCAGTAGAGCTGGACTAGCACTTCAGCAGAGCTCTCCCACTGGGAAACTGCAAAGGAAACTCATCTGTTTCATTTTTTTTTCTCCTCTTCTGACCTGACAGTTCCTCTGCACGAAGAGTGTCTTGCAATGAAGCTGTAAGAGTTTACATCTAAATGGCTGTGCTCTAGGGAAAATAAAGAAGGCTTTTTACAGCTTATACTTTATATTTCTGCCAGAAACAGCAGTACAGAGATGATACTTCTCTCTACAGCAAACTGATACATGAAGCTGCTTTCTGAAATGGATAGGGCAAATAAAGCCTCTGGTTTTCCTTCCTCTCCTCTCCCCTTCTTTTCAGTGCACATGAAAGGGTCCTGAGAGCGCTGAAGGAAATGAAGCAGGTGTTAGTTACAAAAAAAGATCCTTGTCTCCACTTCATTCTACTTCCAAATTACCCCACCAAGGAACATCTGGTTTCTATTCTAAAAAAGGAAATGCATAACATAGGGACTGATCCTCGTGTGTGATCTAAGAGGGTCTTTGGTATATTCTTACACACGGATGCAAAACTTTAACATACGAGTTGAAAACACGAGGGTGGTTTGAAATGACAGTTCAAGGTCCAGCAATTCAAACTGTACTTGATGGTAAGTTAGGATACAGAGCCATTCATATCTGGGGACATTTCTTTTTTTAATTTAGTCAGTGTACTCGTGACTTCAACTGGATAGAACCTGACAACATTTTAACAGCCAGTAGCATTTTCAGTGCTTTAAAAATCTCTTTTCTGTGTTTTATGTAAAGAGAAGCTCTAGACCCAGAAGAGATTTCTATCCACTTCTTTTCACATAGCTTGAGCAGAGGAGCAGTGGAGCAAGTAATTCACTTCCAGAATCCAGTTTTACACCTCTAAGAATTGTATACAGGCAGTTTTCTTATAATGGCACAGATTCCAAATTCTCCACCTGTGCTGCTACCTGCTATTTTTGGCTTAATATCTATTTTTTGAACTGCTGCAGCCAGAGGAATCTTAGACTTTATGTTCCTTGAAGATATGTTTTTAATCCTGTATGCAGACTGATTGTAGCATTTCACCCTGATATGGCTATTCCTATATCACTATATTAGCAGTTTTATAGACAGCACCTCCTGAATGTTGCATTTGTTTAAATTAACAAAACAAAGCATATTCAGAAAAGACAGAAAGATCTTTGGTAACAATGTTTACAGCTTGCTTCCCCCCCCCCCATGTTACTTCAATGTCCCTAAATGATTAGGAGGTCTACAGCAAGTTCAGATTTGATAGTCAATTATTCATCCTCCCTGTTCAGCAGACACACATCAAAATGATTGACTCCCTCTTTGTACAGTGTAGAAGGAGATGTCAGATAGGTGTGAGGGGGAAGCTAAGCAGCTTTCCTCAAACACTGATGAGCCAGTTTCTAAGCACATAAAAAGATGCCATTTTAAACTTCTCACCTGCACAACCTCCAGGGATCTGTCTTGTGGCTTCTTTTGAATCTCTTTGGTTTCTCTGTTGTTTTTTTTTTTATTCTCTGTGACACTGAGAGCAGAATACCTGAAATGCTCTGTCAGAGAGGGATACTTTTGCCAAAAGATAAATCTACTTGCTTCTGCCCTATTTCTGTGTTGAAAGGCAGTGATCAGTCATTAGCAAGCAGACTGCCAAAGCAACTTTAGCAAAGGCAGAAGCCTTTCCAAATGGGAATTAATGGGGAAAAGAAAATGATCTTTTCATATTCTCAGCTTTCATAATGTATGGCAATCTGTCTCTAGGAGGGGTTGGGAATCAATTAAGCATGAATGATGTATAGGAAGGTGGAATGTGACCTTAACAAGTTGTCTTGTCTCTTGTCTTGATGTTTCCATCTGTTTTGTGCAAAGAACGTTCAGATAATGTGGTAAGGAGGTAGATATTATTTCTGAGGGAACAGTCATTATTGGCCACTATCTTTGCAGACCTGAAAAGTTTAATCCAAGTTGCCCGGGAGGTAAGAAGTCATAAAATATTTTATCTGAGGCAAGTGCAAAAATAGTCATAAACTCAAAGGTTAATCACTGCACCAAAAGAACAGATGAAGGAGACAGGGCAGTTTTATGTGTCTCAGTGTGATGTCCTTAATAATCACGATGCCCATTTGCTTTAAGTATGTCTCATGTATTGTCTTTTGAAAGCCAAATGGATAGACAGAGAAAGAAATAGAGGGCTAGTACTATCACATGCTAAACAGTTCTGCCTTTCTTGTATTGTATGTTCAGGGGATTGCATTACAGCAAGGACATATTCTAATTCATTCAGTGACTGACCAAATATTCCTTTCAGCTAAAACCATAACTTCCTCCTGTGTAAGTCGTCACGGATAAGAAAAGAAACTTGAAAGATTGCAGGTTAAGAGACACAGATGTGCCCAAACTGAAGAGATGTGGTCTGAATGGTTAGACTATGAGTTGGGGGGAAAATGTCCAGACCATCAGGCTCGAAGGATAGGGGCTAAGGGTTCAAACTTGGACAGGTAGCTGGTTATTTCTCATGGGGGCACTGGTGGGGTCAATACTATTTTAAATCATCATTAGCAGCCTGGACAGTAGGATAGACTGTATCCTCAGCAAGTTCATGAGTGACATTAGAATGCCATTCAGGAGACAGCCTGGAGAAATGGGCTAACAGAATCCTCAGAGATCTCAGCAAAAACAAAAGCGTTGTTGCATCAGAGGCAGAGTAACTCTGCACAGCAGTACAGGCTTGGGGTTGACTGGCAGGAAAACAGCTTTGCATAAAAGACATAGCAGTCTTGGTGGACAAAAAGTTGTGCATAGATCAGCAATGCACCCTTGCACCAGTGAAGGGTAAACTCAAGAGTGCAGCAAGTAGGTCAAGAGGAGTGATTGTTTCTCCTTCTTTGGCATTTGGTGACCAAATTTGGACTATTGTATAAAATTTTAAGGTTGTCAGTATGAGTAAGATATTGACAGACTGGAAAGAGTCAGTGGAAGGCCACCAAGGTATTGAGCCAGAGCCAGAGCACCTGATGTATAAGCTGAGTTTGTTCAGAAGATTAAGCGGGGATCTAATGTCTGTCTTCACCTGACTAATTTGAGGATAAAGAAAAGACTATCCTTGGTGGTGCACATCAAAAAGACAAGAAGCAATGACCACATGATGCAATAAAGAAAATCCAGACTAGATAAAAGGAAATATTTCTTCCCTGTGAGAGTGGTAAAGCACTAGAACAGGTTGCTCAGAGAGGCCGTGAAGCCTCCATGGTTGGAGGTCTTCATAATTTTACTTGAAAATGCCCCATGCAACTTGATCTAACTTCAAATTAATATTCACCTTAGCAGATAGTCCTGCGCTGAACAGGTAGTGGACTGCATGATTTCCAAAGGTCCAACCTAAACTGAACCAGAATTCCAGTATTCAAGGACTCCTTTTCATTCCCATTCTTCCTGTAAGATGGTGCTCACAGCAGATGATTATATCCCTCTCCTACTGAAGTGCAAGTCTTATTCGATGATAATGATAAATTTATTAAAAACAGCATTTTATGCTATCACACTAATAGTAAATCGACTGTGCAATGTCAAAGGCTACCTGTATATCTAAGGTCAATATAAATAAAAAACAAGAAAAAAAAAAAAACAAAGGATGATTTGGTCTTACAGTGCTCTGAATTTTTCAAAAGCAGATAGCATTTTCAGTACAAATTAGAACAAGCACTATTGGGTTAAATAGTATTCTTAAATATGGCTCTGAATGGCAAGATTATTCCTGAATTTGAGACCTATTCTATTTCACCTTGAAATGAAGACTTTGATTGGATGTGTCATAACAATAGGATCTAACTGAAAAGTCATGTCATGATTCTGAATTTCTACTTTTTGGTGTATGGTCAAAAACAAGGCCCAACTACCTCTTTTTGCTCTTCTGCATCTCAGTGGAAATCCTTCTGAACAAAATTCAGTATCCATACTCCGTAGCATTCATGATGTAGCCAACCTAAGTTCAACCTGTTTTCTCTGATAGCACAATTTGCACTTTTGCATTATGTAGTTAATGTAAACAGCCATAGGCTCTTTGAAAGGAAAGACATTCAGCATGATTTTTTATTTTAATATAACTGTTACAAATAGCTCCACTCTTTTTTCTTTTTTTTTTTTGTTGTTTTTTTTTCTTTTGAATTTAGTAATATTTTGCTCATGTGCTAGAAAACAATTTAATTTATTTCCTGCAATATGAGGAAAACATGAGACTCGGTCTCATTTTCAGCACTGGTCTTGAACAGGATTTGAGTTACAGCAGTTCATAAAGGACTTCATTTATATTTTATGCTGCTACATCGAATGAATCCAGCAACCTCTTTGGGGAAAGACCAGAAAACAGTCTCAGATGCATTACCTAGCTTATTACATTATTGGCTTTGTGGATCAATGTCATAACAAGAAATTGAAAATACCCAATCAGAATGCTTTCATTTGCTTTATTTTTAAAGAAATAATCTGCATTGTAGATTTCAAGAGTCCAATAACTATTTCTGGAGCTAAGAATGCATAGAAAATGGTTCTCATAGAAACAGAAATTGGAAAATGAATTGAATGAAATGGAACTTGAGAGGTTTGCTGAATATAACTGCCTGTTCTCATTTTCTGTGGATTGAAAAGAAAATACTTCTCAGTACTTTTAACATGCAAGCCTATGCCATTCTGATACTGTTAGAAAGTGCAGATCTTTTTGTATTAGCAGTAAATATCAGAAAACAAATTTAACACATAGTACAATTTTTGCTCTACAAATCGTAATCAAAATTTACTTTAACTTAAGGATAGAAACCTTAGAGAAATAAGAGCATTTAACATCCTTTTTTAGATTTTGATTAAAAGAGAAAAAAACATAAATTGTATGTAAATCCTTCTTTGGGAGGAAAACAAAGCAAGAATTACTAAGCCAAGTCTAAAGAGAGATGGCAAATATACTTAATCGTATATTCCAAATCAATTATTTATAACGATATCTGAAGTACAGTTGGACAGTGTAGCAGTGGGCTCTCATTAGGTACAATCTGAAAGTGAATTTATAAAGGAAATTTTCAAATATGTTTCTGTTCTAAACTAATCACATCAAGTAAGGGCCTTAATAGTAAACTGCGATTGTCTCCAAGAGGCAATTACTCTGGTCTGTCTTAGAGTTAATTCAAAATAATCCTAACCCATACTTTAGGCTTGACTGAATTTCCCTTTTGAGATCCATTTCTGGTTTTATCTTTATTGACTGTAGAAGTAGCCTGGGTGACTGTATCACGCTAGACAGCCTAAATTAGGTGAATGGGAACATGCCTCAAGTGCTGTTTTCTCTGCTTTTCATTTACTTACTTTTCTATTTAAACTTCTCGAGTGATCCAATCAGAAAACAATTTTGAGGTAGTATGACCTTATCCATACTCTGGGATAAAGTAGATACTTAATGTGCATTAATGGTACTATCAACAATTTTTGAACTGTTTTAGCCCTTGAAAGAAGGATGTTCTTAAGTTTAAGGCACTGAATTCAGACTCAGAAGATCTGAGCGTAAATTGTCAGCTATGCAATACCTTGTTTATACAACCTTCAAAAACCTGTTTACCTTCAATTCAAGGATATGATTGTTGAGATAGGAATATTACCCATTCATGTCCTTAAAATTTAGACTCTCAGTTCAACAGTGTATGAAGCAAGCATTTTATGAGTATCCAGATCCTATGAACTTAGTGTTCATGACTCCGATTGTCATTGAAACTTCTTGTTGCTAACAGAATACAGATAATACAGTCATTATGAATACAAAAATACAAGCACTGCAAACAACAACACTTTTTAATAGAAAACTGTGACCACTGAAAAACAGATAAGTGAAAATCACTATTTAACAAAAAATTGTGACAACAAAGAAGTTATTGTTCCGTTAATAATTATATTAATAGTTAAGAATTGTAAATTTCTCAGAGGAAGGCAGGTTTTCTGTATTTTATTTTTCCTTTTTTTCTTTTCTTCTTGCCAAAAATATTTTCTTTTCTTCTGAAATGTCACTCTGTCCTCACTATCATCAAGCAAAAAAACATGGAGTTGTAAGCTCCTGCATCAAAAATTTGGCCTGCAAATATCAACAACATTTATCCATAGAATGAAGAACTGAAAATGTAATCATATTTTGTTTTACCTAGATACATAGACCATTAATGCAGCCCTGCAGCTAAAGTTCAGTTCAGTAAAGTGTGTTTTCTTTTAGCAATGATATTATTTGTGAGTTTTTCAATTAATTGATCATTGATTCCCTCTTATTTCCTTTTTTATTTTCAATTTGTTGGGTTATATTTATCTGTTTGTGCAAACTTCCAGCTAATCTCTTCCTGCTATCTAATCATAAAGATTACTGAACTACTGCCCTGCTGCCTGTCATAGATATCTGTCTTATGCATGCCATTAATCCTGTATAAATCTTTCTCTAAGCACCCTCTCTTTCAGAAGTAAAAAAAGATTTACAGCCAAGGGATGTTACATCAAGGAAAGGGGAACAGGGCGCTGGTGAGGGCCTGCAGCCATTAGCTCCAAGATGTGCCAGCTACGCTGCAGTATGCCCAAACCTTCACGTAGATGAGCTAGGAGCTCCTGGACCAACGGGAGTCAATCGGGAGGCACTGTTAGTACAGGACAAAGGAATTACAGCTGCTCCAACCAAATCGGCCGCAACGAAGACACGGCTGAAGTGCCTCTTCACAAATGCGCGGAGCATGGGGAACAAGCAGGAGGAATTAGAGACGTGTACACGCCTCCAAGGCTACGATCTCATCGGCATCGTAGAAACTTGGTGGGACGACTCCTATGACTGGAGCGTCGGCATGAAAGGGTACAGGCTCTTCAGGAGAGACAGGCAAGGGAAACGAGGAGGCGGTGTTGCCTTATATGTTGATGAGCAGCTGGAATGTATGGAGCTCAACCTGGGGGAGGATACCGAGCCAACTGAGAGCCTATGGGTCAAGATTACAGGGAAATCGGGAGCAGGGGACGTTACAGTGGGGGTATGCTACAGGCCACCCGACCAGGAAGACCAAGTGGATGAAGCCCTCTACAGACAGATAAGGGCAGCATCACGTTCACAGACCTTGGTTCTCATGGGTGACTTCAACCACCCTGACATCAGTTGGAAGGATAACACAGCCAGGCACAGGCAATCCAGGAGGTTCCTGGATTGCATTGAGGACAACTTCCTTCTTCAAGTGGTTGAGGAGCCGACGAGGAGAGGAGCCGTGCTGGACCTTGTTCTTACCAACAAGGAGGGGCTGGTTGACAGGGTCAAACTCAGGGGTAGCCTGGGCTGCAGTGACCACGAAATGGTTGAGTTTGAAATCCTCAAGGCAACGAAGAAGGTGCGCAGCAGGCTGATGACCCTGGACTTCAGGAGAGCCGACTTTGGCCTCTTGAAGAATCTGCTTGGTATGGTGCCGTGGGATGAAGCGCTGGAAGGAAGAGGGGTCCAAGAAAGTTGGTTAATATTCAAGGACCACCTCCTCCAAGCACAGCAGCAATGCATTCCTACAAAGAGGAAGGCAGGCAGAAAAGCCAGGAGGCCTGCGTGGATGAACAAGGAGCTCCTGGAACTGACCAAAAGAAAAAAGGAGGCCTACAGGGAGTGGAGACAGGGCCGGGTAGCCTGGGAGGATTACAGAGGAATCGTTCGAGCAGCTAGAGAGCGGGTTAGACAAGCTAAAGCCCAGCTAGAACTAAATCTGGCCAGGGACATTAAGACAAACAAAAAATCCTTCTATAGGTATATCAGCGAGAAAAGAAAGACTAGGGAAAATGTAGGCCCTCTCTGGAAGGATACGCAAGAACTGGTCACCCGGGACAGCGACAGAGCTGAGGTACTCAATGACTTTTTTGCCTCTGTCTTCACAGGCAAGGACAGCAGCCGCACTGCCCAAGACGCAGATTGCAAAGGAGAGGATTGGGAAAATGGAGCACCGCCCACTGTAGATGAAGATAAAGTGAGAGACCACCTGAGGAACCTGAAGGTGCACAAGTCCATGGGACCTGATGAGATACATCCGCGGGTCCTGAGGGAACTGGCAGATCAAGTCGCGAAGCCACTAGCCATCATATTTGAGAAGTCGTGGCGGTCTGGCGAGGTTCCTGCCGACTGGAAAAGGGGAAACATAACCCCTATTTTCAAAAAGGGAAACAAGGAAGACCCGGGGAACTACAGGCCAGTCAGTCTCACCTCTGTGCCTGGCAAGATCATGGAGCAGATCCTCCTGGAAACTCTGCTGAGCCACACAGAAAACAAGGAGGTGATTGGCGAGAGCCAACATGGCTTCACCAAGGGCAAGTCATGCCTGACAAATTTGGTGGCCTTCTATGAAAGGGTTACAGTGGCAGTGGACAAGGGAAGATCTGCTGATGTCATCTACCTGGACTTGTGCAAAGCGTTTGACACTGTCCCACACGATATCCTGGTCTCTAAATTGAAGAGACATGGATTCGATAAATGGACCACTCGGTGGATAAAGAACTGGCTGGATGGTCGCACTCAAAGGGTTGCGGTCAACGGCTCGGTGTCCAAGTGGAAAGCAGTGACGAGTGGCGTTCCTCAGGGGTCGGTACTGGGACCCGTACTGTTCAACATCTTTGTTAGCGACATGGACAGTGGGGTAGAGTGCACCCTCAGCAAGTTTGCTGATGATACCAAGCTGTTTGGCGAGGCAGACACGCTGGAGGGGAGGGATGCCATCCAGAGGGACCTGGACAGGCTGGAGAGGTGGGCCCAAGCCAACCTCATGCAGTTCAACAAGGCCAAGTGCAAGGTCCTACATCTGGGTCAGGGCAATCCCAAGCACAAATACAGGCTCGGCGGAAAATGGCTGGAGAGCAGCCCTGTGGAGAAGGACCTGGGAGTGCTGATTGATGAGAAGCTCGACATGAGCAAGCAGTGTGCGATTGCAGCCCAGAAGGCCAACCGTATCCTGGGCTGCATCAAAAGAAGTGTGGCCAGCAGGTCAAGGGAGGTGATTCTGCCCCTCTACTCTGCTCTCGTGAGACCCCACCTGGAGTACTGCATCCAGCTGTGGAGTCCCCAACATAAGAAGGACATGGACCTGCTGGAGCACGTCCAGAGGAGAGCCACGAGGATGATCAGAGGGCTGGAGCACCTCTCCTATGAGGAGAGGCTGAGAGAGTTGGGGCTGTTCAGCCTGGAGAAGAGAAGGCTCCGGGGAGATCTTATTGCGGCTTTCCAGTACCTAAAGGGGGCCTACAGGAGAGCTGGGGAAGGACTTTTTACTAGGGCATGTAGTGATAGGACGAGGGGGAACGGCTTTAAGCTGGACCAGGGCTGGTTTAGATTAAACATTAGGAAGAAGTTTTTCACTTTAAGGGTGGTGAGGCACTGGAACAGGTTGCCCAGAGAGGTTGTTGAAGCCCCATCCCTGGAGGTGTTCAAGGCCAGGCTGGACATGGCCTTGGGCAACCTGGTCTAGTGAGAGGTATCCCTGCCTGTGGCAGGGGGGTTGGAACTCGATGATCTTCAAGGTCCCTTCCAACCTAAACCATTCTATGATTCTATGATTCTATGATAAGATAGAGGAAGTCTGAGTTTACATTGGCAGTTTGGAGTACTATTATGTCTTCTTCGTTCCTTTTAATTTTTATTTAATATTAACTCTTAAATTACAGAGTAAATTGTAGAATCATAGAATGGTTTGGGTTGGAAGGGACCTTTAAAGTCATCTAGTCCAACCCCCCTGCAATGAGCGGAGGTATTTTCAACTACATCAGGTTGCTCAGAGCTCCATCCAACCTGATCTTGAGTATTTCCAGAGATGGGGCATCTACCACCTCTCTGCGCAACCCGTGCCAGTGTTTCACCATCCTCATTGTAAAAAAATTCTTCCTTATATCTAGTCTGAATCTACCCTCTTTTAGTTTAAAACTGTTACCCCTTGTCCTGTCACTACAGGCCTTGGTAAAAAGTCTCTCATTTATAAGTCTTTCTTATAAGCCCCCTTTATATATGGAAAGGCCACTACAAGGTGTCCCCAGAGCCTTCTTTTTGCCAGGCTGAACAACCCCAACTCTATCAACCTTTCTTGACAGGACAGGTGATCACACTCTGATCGTTTTTGTGGCCCTCCTCTGGACCCGCTCCGATAGGTCCATGTCTTTCCTGTATTGGGGACCCCAGAGGTAGATGCAGTACTGTAGGTGGGGTCTCAATATTTATGCCAATCGTCTTATGGACATATGTTGAGACACTTACTAGCAGTAATATATGCTATTATTCCAGCTCTAACAACAGCATTATCCAGTGAGAAACTGAGTTACGGCTGGCTGGATCTGTGGACAGGTGATATTCCTACAGCCTCACATTTTATTTCTGCACCCATTATAAGCATGATTTTCATAATGCTAGACTGTCTGAAGGGGCTAGAACCCTGACTCCTTGCCAAAACTGTCACCTCAAATTTCAGCAATTCTCAACCAAGTCATTGAGGCACCTGTCACTGCTCTGCCAAAGGGAGCTTTCCTTTATTTCAAATGGGAGTTGCAGTTCTCTTGATAAATGATGATATGGCCAATGTATTTTGGGGGTCCATCCTGATGAATATACATATCTCACCTACCACCTCATTCCACCTCTTTTCTACACCCTCTATTCTTCCCTTCCTGGCTGTTTCATTTGCAGCCCTCACACAATCCAGATTTTGCACCTTCTATCATGATACAGATGTTTGGAACAATTGTTAATTTCCAGAAAACTCCAGCTTTTCCATCATTTCAGAATCTCCAGAATACCCACCTGCTCAAATAAACATCCAGCCATAAACTGGATTTTCTGATTGTTTTTTTTTCCCCTTAAAATGCCATTCTTTTTTTTTTTTTTTGTACCAGTTTGATTTGCACTAGTTCATAATCAAGTCTACAATATTAAAACCTTTAAAGTAAGACCTGTTTCTTCCATTCAATAGGACCATTGAATTGTTAATAATAGGGTAGAATTTTAGACACTGGTCATTATACAATCCCAAATCATAGGCATCAGAAGTCATGTTTGCCATTTACAATGATGTTGTTTGTTCCCATTTGAGCAGCAAAATGCGGAATGGGGACATGAAGCATCCAACTATGTCTGAAATTCTTTGCATGTGTAATTTCTAATACTCAGGACACAAAATTCATAACCTAAAAAATTTCATTTAGAAATATAATATAGCACTCATATCAGATATTTCAAAGTTCAGCTGAATTAGTAAGTCACACTTTTAATAATGACAAAAAAAAAAAGGTCTATTATTAGCACCTTTAAGATTTTGAAGCAATGTACAGCAGACCACATAACACCTGGACTTAATTCACAAGTCCTGGGATGCCGAGTGATGCTTCCTACATCTTTCAAGCTGTAGTCACACTACTTCCCATATCCCAACACCTTGTTACCACATTTCTCTTAACATAGAATTGATCAAGACTTGAGATGTTAAACAGACATTTTTTTTGACCTCTGACCAGAAATACAAAACTACCTACAAGGAGTTAGCATACTTTATTTCCCCAAGCAGACTACCCAAGGCTTTCCAGGATTTAGATATCTGCAAGGCTTGTCAGCATTAGAAGCATCCCCAGTGCCACATTTCAGAAGAAATAATATTTTCAAAATGCCTGCTAGTTGAAGATCTAAGTGCTCACTCATACGCATTAGGTGGGAAATTCTTTTAGTGTATTTTGTTGCCCTGGTAGTGAAAGTCCATTTGCCTCGTGGTAAAGAATGCAAACTTGTTATAGAGTAACACAGTTGTGAACTGTGACCGCGGCTGTAAATGATGCCAAGTAGCACAGCTATTCTTTTCTTTTTCAATGAGTTAAGATCTGTCATTTTTTGTGAACCCACTCCATAATTTTCAAGGAGGTCAAGCAAAGGCAGATGCTGAAGAAATATGGATTTAAGAGCTATCTGTAGGTTACTTTCAAGTGTTACTGTAATTCTTTCTTTAGGCTATGCTTTGCCTTTAACAGAAATGGCTTGGTAGTCAAGCAGCTATGAGAGTTTGGTTCTTACATTCTGGCTATTTCTTGACTATTGTACATGTGCCTACACTAAAGAAGATTGAAGTACATATAAAATCTACAGAATAGTTTTCCTCATGCACTCATGACTTCATACATCATTTAGAAGAATTTCTTAGATTTCATGCCTTTCAAGCACTCTTTCTTCTCCACTTCTTCTATGAAATATTTTTTCTCATTTAACTTTCCTACCCAGGCAGTATTGTCTTGTTCCTATCTTAGAGATGAATTATCAGCAATGAACAGAAATAAGGCATTTTGATTCCTGGGACAGATAGTCAAATCCTTCTTCTTATCCTTGGGAGATATCTCTACACAGTGCAATCCAGACAGAGCATACCTGGCTTGGAAGTGTGAGACAGATCTAGTCAGTGGTTTGAATTAAGGACACAGAAGCCTTATTTGGCATCCCCCTCTATTTTCCTTTCTCAATGCCCGGTTTAATGTGCAATCATTAATTTATGGTATACTATAGGTATCAAATAAGAAATATTATTTTCCTACATTCCTTGTAATGAATCACAGAATCACAGAATGGTCAGGGTTGGAAGGGACCTCTGGAAATCATCTAGTCCAACCCCCCTGCCACAGCTGGGACACCTACAGCAGGTTGCACAGGACGGTGTCCAGGCGGGTTTTGAACGTCTCCAGTGTGGGAGACTCCACAAACTCTCTGGGCAGCCTGTGCCAGTGCTCTGCCACTCAAAGTAAAGAAGTCTCTCCTCATGTTAAGATGGAACTTCCTACGCTCAAGTTTGTGCCCATTACCTCTTGTCCTATCACTGGCCACAACTGAAAAAAGACTTCTCATCTACCCAGCACCCTCCCTTTAAGTATTTATAAGCACTGATAAGATCCCCCCTCAGTCTCCTCTTCTCTAGACTAAAAAGCCCCAAGTCCCTGAGCCTTTCTTCATAAGAAAGATGCTCCAGTCCCCTAATCATCTTTGTAGCTCTTTGCTGGACCCTCTCCAGCAGTTCCCTTCTTGAACCGGGGAGTCCAGAACTGGACACAGTACTCCAGATGCGGCCTCACCAGGGCAGAGTAGAGGAGGAGGATGACCTCCCTCAACCTGCTGGCCACACTCTTCTTGATGCACCCCAGGATGCCATTGGCTTGCTTGGCCACCAGGGCACATTGCTGGCTCATGGTCATCCTGTTGTCCGCCAGGCCTCCCAGGTCCCTTTCCATAGAGCTACTCTCCAGCAGGTCAGCCCCTAACCTCTACTCATTCATGGGGTTATTCCTCCCTAGGTGTGGTATTCCTCCCCTACACTTGCCTTTGTTGAATTTCATAAGGTCATGAAACACATCTCCTACTTATCCTTCCGAGATGTGGAGTTCTAACAATTTAGAACTTTCCATTACAGCTGAGAATTTGGCTGTCACAATGCATCCACATTTCTAAAACCACTAGTTCAGGTTTTATAGCATTTCTGTACAACATATACCAGTCGTGGCATATTTTCCATATTAAAATTTGCTAAGTAAGATATCATTAAATATCTTTAATTGCATGAAATACAATATACATACGTGAACACACATTCACACACAGAAACACGCACACAGAGGATTCGTTTTCATGTTTATATTTCAGGTTTTATAGGTTATATTTCTTTTCCTTGGACTTAACTGATGCCCATTATCTGGAGTGGTGAAATCCAGTCTACCACCATTTATCATTTGTAAATGTTCATAATTAAAGTCTGGAGTAGTCTTAAGACAACATTATTTTGCCAGACTATAAGGTGGGGCAAATCATGGCTTCTGCTTTAGTTTAGCCTTCTACCTTCCAGTGAAGACAGCAGCTAAACGATTGAAATGCAGACACCTCTCTAACGCCATCCACAAGTGCTTTTCTCTCCCACGTGGCAGAAGCATTTCCTTGCAGTTGAAATCAATGACAGGAAAGCCTCCTAAAAAATCCTGCACTGAGAGTCACAGGATAAGACCCTGGATGGACAGAAAGGAGTGCAGTAGCAAAAAAGACAAAAGGATTCTGGTAGGATTTTTTTGTTGTAATATTCACATATTAGGCAGGCTGCTCTAGTTCATGCATACACGTCAATAATCTACAATAGAAGGGCAACAAATTCCAACATGCAGTCTCAGATTCAGCAATCTGATGCAGCTGAATAAAGCTACAAGATAAACTACCTGTGAAACAGTAAAATTTTATGCAGCATAGAGATGTTATACAGGAGGATTCTAGTGAAAAGAAAAAGATATAACAAAGATTTGGGATTCTGGCTTTGTTTCTTTTCGTTTGGGGGTTGTTTCTATAGTGAAATTCAAATGTGTTAGGAGCTATTGTAAGTGAATTTAAGCCCCCAAATCAAACAGATTTAAGTATTTACTTTTCCAAGGAAGCTCTAGTTAAGGCGTATTTGATCCATGAAGAACACTGTTTAAGATAGGTATACAAAAGCACTGGAAACTGCCAGAATATCTGCCTCAGGAATGAAATTCTTCCAAAATAATGCACCCATCACTGTCAACGCTTGCATAAAAAAAATGCCACTGGCTATTTCCTATTATCTCTAGTAGCGTTCTTGCTCATTCTGTCAATATGTAAAAACACTTGATACACCCACAAATACCACCATGTCCATTCATCTTGCTCACAACAGTGTCATTGCTGCAAAATATGTATGGAGTGGAAAGCATTCACCTTCTAGCAAGCATTGCCCTTCTGTCCCAGAACCTCTTCAGATTACATGGTACATCTCACATCTTGGGAAATATGGATAAGGTATTCCTGCGGTCCCTAAAACAGTCACAGGTTTCTGATCTATAAACAGTAACATCAGATTCCCACCTCCTGATTGTATGTTAGGCTGTCAGTAAACAGCTTAACTATAGTGGCTGTTTTATGAACATTGGAAAGGTGCTAATTGATAGCTTTCTTAGCAGCCTCACCAAAGAAGCCAAGGGAAAACTACTCACCATTCAGATGCAGGATGAGATGTAGGGTTACACAAAAGGAAATATCCTGAGAAATGCTTGGAATTGCACTTTAATAGGAATTATGTTATTTTAGAGTTTAGACTTTATTTTAGAATTTGAAGCTTACCTGTGTTAGAAATGAGACTTTCTAGAGGAAGCTTAATAAAGCACTTTAAAAAGCGGTAAGTATATTGGAAACAAAAGTCCCTTTTTAGTAGATTTATTTCTGTATTAATTAGCTTCAGCACAGTTTGAATGTGAAACAAATTCCCTTTTGCTTCATTTTTTTGCCTTGAAAATATAAATATTGACTCTCACGAATATTTTTTTCCTATTTTTTCCTATTTTATAATTTTTTTTTTATTGAGGCTGATAACTAGGTTTCTATTTATTGGTCACACCATAAGGGAGGAAAATAAGGAAACTACATCACTGCTTCAAACAGAAAGATGTGAAATCAGAGTTTTTATAATGCTAGTTGATCTAAAATATATTTCAAGTAGTACTCTGAGAATTTTAATATCTTTTTTCCCCTCCCATAATTACTTTTTTAAAAGTACTTCCCTCCTCAAAAAAAGTGTTTTAATCAGCAAGATACAGAAACATACCTTTTTTCTTTCTTTCTTCTGTTAACTAAATCTCATCTTTTTTATTTCCAAACATTTCGATGGAGGGATTTTCTCATGGAAGGCAAGAGAGCTAGTAAGAAGGACTATGGAAGGAAATTAAAATCAACAGGAACAAGGGAATATTAGAAGACAACAGCAAAAGAAGAAATTGTGTTTCCAGATCTAAATAACCAAACAGAAATCAGAAAATTAAGAAACACAGATTTTAATAATATCTCCAGCATTGACAAAGCTGGGATTATTTTGCTCAATCTGTGAGTTATTCCCATATTTTAATTCCTATCAACATGTAGAAAGTTCTCCAGATGAATGCTGTAAGAATCTAATAAAGGTAATTGCTAAGAGGCATATAAAAGCATGAAACTTGCCTATAATCAAAATTTGAAATGAAGAGCAAAGGTATTTCCTAAAGATACTGGTGGGTGGTGGTGTTTTCTAAGTGTATCATTTCCATAGCAAGCAAATACTGCTTGAATTTTTGTGGATGAGCCTAGGGCACAAAGAGTACTACTAGCCAGAGAGTGTAATAGTTTTTGTTTACAGCGGAAGTGTATCTTTCCCGGGATAACTTTGTTTTAAAGCGTCATTTCCCATAGTGAGCCTGCCTTATCTAGAGAGGAGGTAAAGTCCTCTTCTACTGCTCAAAATTTAAACTGATTTCCTAGAGACCATTGTAACAAAAGTTGTTGAAGATTTCTGATGTTCTACAGTGTTCACAGCTAGCTTAGGTCTTGGGATTGTAAAGCTTCAGCTTTTGCTTGAAGAGTTATACAGTTAAAAATCTCCAGTTCACCTGAGATCAAAGGACTGTTTATTTTTTTATTAAGACTTCATTATTAAAACCACTTTTCATAAGTGCCTAGCATGAGGTCTTAAAATGATCTTGAAAACATCATATATACTTCTCTAGACAAAAGGAGAAAATTTATTTTCTTTGCTTAAATGGCCCAAACACTGTGATATATTTTTTAAGGAGAGTGGAAAAGCAGTTAAATATTAGTAAAGCATTCTGAAGTACTAGAGGGATACATAAATGTTAAGTATTTTTATACAGCATTCAAGTGCTAAACTAGCCATGCGTAGATCGTTGTGTAGGTTGTCCCATTTTTCCAGCCTGTTAAGGAAAAATAATGCCATCCAAGGTACTGGGGCAAAACAACACTGGGCAGAACAGAAAAAATTGCAGTCAGACTTAGAGGTAGCAGTGGCAGCATGTTTGGCAGTACACTGCAATTCACATATTTCATCTGAAAACTTGTTCAAGGAAACGTTTTAAGCTACCCAATGGGCACGTAGAAAAAAAGTATCAATTTTCCTTTCGACTAAAATAAAATGTGTGAAAGCTTAGACCAATATTCTGTAACGTCAACACAGACTCCGTCAGTTTCCTATTCTAAGTTAGCTGGAGACTCTGATGGATGGATGGATACTGGTTGCATTAAGAAACTTTTTGGAATTTGTAAACAGGATGCACTTCCTGTGTAACTATAGCCACTGTTACACATTTATCTCTTTCCATGCTAGCCATTGTCGCTAGTTCCTGCCATCATCTATTGGATCAGTCTTGGATAGTTCACGCTCTGGTTGCACCGTGCTAGTGAACTTCTGAAGCAGCAACAGAACTAAGCTTTGGTCCCAGCTGAATGAGACTTCAAAAGGGTCAGGGTACTTTCTTTCTGTGTAGCAACTTTTCCTGTTTCAATTGCTTATTGCCAAAATATTAGTGATACTGATCGTGCTATATTCCTTATCTGGTCAGGGATAAAGAAATACCACACATCTCACAAGAAAGAATGATGAGCTTTCAGACAGGACATTAATGTACGCAACAAAAAGTTGATTTTACCCATAACTAAATTTGAGGTTCACCATATAGCAGTGTAAGTCTGGTGTATAGCAGTGACAGTAAGCAAATGATCCTTGTAATCATTGAGGAGAAACTGGGCTTCAAAAATATGGGGCATAGAAACTGAGATAAATGGAGCCTGCCACTTGTGATATATTTTCCAGGCTCTGAGCAATTTAGCACCAGCACCTATAAAATGTTGTTCAATCTTCTAATTACTTTTTAAAGGATGACTGGAATCAGCTTAACTTGTGTAGAAACTATGGCCAGAGGGAGATTTTTAGGATTATTATTACACATGAAACTAGCGTTCGATACACCATGATGTTTTGTTCTTTCTGCTTTTTCATTATCTTTTGATTATTTCAGGAGCATGGTTATATTAACTATCAGAGATCATAATTTTTAATTATAAAATATAATTAGCCTTCTGCTAACTTGAAGATTGAAAAATGTATAACTTTGTCGCCTGTCATAATCACATATTTAAAAACAAAAGCGCCTTGCCCTCCTTCTCCAAAAAACATGGCTTATTACTCGAGCACAGAAGTCTCTAACTGTAGCAATATGAGGCCTGTGACAGGTTTTGTGATGCTTTGTCTTGTATTGAAGTCACCTCAGATGGGGGAAAAACATACTGTTCAAAGGAATTTTTATTGAAATTACACTTGGATTTAATTGCTTTGTGACCTTTAAATAGGTTTTCTTCTAATTAGGTTTTCATTCGATTACAATATTACAGCTGCACAGTAAGGAATGCTACCAGATCAATATTTTACAGTTTCATGATGGAGCTTGTGCTTCAAGGGTCGCAAATGAACGTCCTGTGCAGCTGCTCAGCTCTCCTGAATCACCTTTTCAGACTAAACCGCTTGAGTCTCACTAATTCCAGCTCAGCTATATAATTCCCAATAATTCCCACTCAGGCTGACGGTCTTTCCAAGAAAGAAAACCTGAAAATGATTGACTTGGGAAGCATACAATGTTTAGATGTACATATGTTTACAATATTACTGCCTTTTTACTCAAATTAAGAGAGCCAAATGGCACAGAAAGTTGAAATTGAACAAAAATTGTTTTAGCTATGCATGATTAGAAACTGAGTAGGCAGTTCATCAACTTACTGACTGGAGTATACAAAATTCATTTCAATCACACCGTTAATGCCAGGAGAAGTCCATGTCACTTGCTTTTTGCTTCATTTACCGCTGCAACAATATTGTTAATCCACCTTATGCCAAGGCAGTTTATTTTAATAATTTCTGCAGGCTCCATAATATGCATTTTATAGGTAAAGAAAATTTGGACTGGATGATGGAAATGACAATGATTTTTGTAACAAATATAAATTATCTTAGAGGTTGCTGGGTCTAGTGGACTTCAGGACACAAGAAATTTTTCCTCTCCAGTCTGCTTTCACTGATCTTGGTGGTCTCTAAGAGCCAGTGATGCCTCCTCAGCCCTACAGATGGGAAGCTGCTTCAGTTTTGTGTCCCCAGGCCTGCCTAATAGCAATGTCAAGAAGCTACTCTTCATACACACACACTCACACTTTTGCGCACATGTACGCGCATGTACACGCACACACAAGAGTACTCACAGCCCGCCACACAGATCCACCCAGATGAAGATCGGTGCCTGGCCCACATGAGCAAAAACAGCACTCATGAAAACAGGCACAACACAGGTGGCCCAATCCTGCCCTTCATCTCCAGATGGTCAGGATTAGGAATAAACGGAATAAGGGGAATATACACATATAAACAACACTGTTCTCTTCCGTAACTGGTCCCTTAGACCTTGGTTTCCTCCAGTTGCTGGTCCACAGACCTTCATGCCTGTCATAATAATGGTCCCATTCTAGCAGCTGGCATGCAGACCACTTATTGCACAAGGGATGTTGAGAGAAGTTCATATTCACAAAGATTTATTAGAAGAATCTGGATAGCTGGTGGCATACATCAACTCTAACAGCGAACGTTATGTTTTTTGAAGAAAAAAATAAAGATGAGAGAAGAGAGGGAGACAGAAAGACAGAAAGAAGGAGGGAAAGCGAGAATTCTCCAAGTGGCGAGGCAGGGGTCCTAGACATGTCTTCCTCTGGGGGCGGTTCTCTACAGTGTATCAGGTGGTGGTGCTGAAGATGATGATCATCATTTTTTCCATGATTTTCCAATAGTACTATATAGTTCTCATTCGAACCTGCTCAAATTCCCTATTGGTTGGTGCTGCTTCTGGTACTTGTTGCAACATGCTAATTGGTGTTGCATATTGATTGGCATTTAAGTGTCTGCACATGTATATTACTGGATACTATTTATCAACCATTTAAATTACTGTTATCTACTTTGTTGTACACTAGACTTGATTTTCTCTACTGTGAAACTAAATTTGGTAGAACAAGAAACAAAGGAAAGGTGGAAAGAGGTGTGATTCTGATGCCAGTGGTAGTCATGAAACCATGGGAACCTACTATACACACAATTTCAGGGTTTTGCAGGTGCAAGACCCTAAGACCAACAGCACCAGAATAACAGCAAGGGAATGCAAGGGAAAATTTCTACGGCAGCTTAGATGAAAGGTTACAGAGCTGCAAATAACATGCCCTTAATATTACTGAGGCTAAGGGACTAAGGCACCTAAGCCATTAAAAGTTGGAACTCTGCTGACACAAACGTACATACACAGTATGTGTCCCTCCAGTAGCTGGCAACCGGATCGAGATATAAAACCAAAAATCCAGAGCAAACAGGCCCCGAACTGGCCTGAAATTCTCTAGCAAATCATTAAGCCCACACTTACACGGAGCAGAGAGGAGACTCATATGGAAAATCATCAGTAATAGCATTTAATAAGAAGCTAGGACAGATTGAGACAATCAGGCCCAGGGATCAGTCAGACAAGCATACTGAGCAGCAACCTCCTTACGCACCACTGGCCCTTTTTATTCCCTTTTCCCCCTGTTTCCCGCATTTGTTCCTCTGTGATACACCTTGACACCTCCCCTCCACACCCCATTCCCTGTGCCTTCAGTCCTTCCCCTAAACATCCTGTAAGTTTTATACAATCTTAAAATTCTCTTCCTCCTTGATCCCATAATAAATTATATATACACTTAGGCAATCATCCCACTTTGGTTTGCATGGCTTTCTGACCCAAGTTTATCTCATTGACGCATCTTGGTGGATCTTACAGTAGAGGCAATTGGTCTCCTTTGATGACTGTCTTTGACTAGCTGGTTCAGTCTTCTCCGTTCCACCAATTCCTGCACCTGTCATTGTTTTATTTTGTGATTCTAACCAGGCTCTGTGAGCTTAATGTGGTTACCTTTTAGTCAGATAAGCTACCAACATCTAATGAAGATTTGATCAAAAGTTCATACACGTGATAATAAATTGTGTGGAAACACTATAATCTATGAAATAAAAGAATTAAAAAAAAAGGTGTATATGGAAGTAAATATCTCTTGCAGAGAACACCAAATTTGTAGAAGTGCTAGTGCTTACATATTCTTTATATTCAGGAGCAGCCTCACTGCAAAAACTTGCTGACCATACAAATTACTGATCTACCAGTAATCCGGCTTGGTGAAACTGTTGGAAGCTTGAGCACCAAGGCAGAGTTGAAAGCAACCACATATAGAGGTTGAATGGTCCCTGGCTCTTTGTTGCTAGACTGGATTCTTCCTTGCATGTCATCTCCTATGCACCTTTTCACCCGCATCGTATGATCCGTAGTGGTAAGAAAACCACTCAGAATCCTCGTAAAAAGTTCATCTTGTGCATCATTTCAGTGTCACTAGCAGTGACGGCCTGTTTAATGCACTGCTGCAGTCCCATCACTTTCCTATACTGTTTTTCCAATAACATTGTTTAAGTAGCAACAGAAGAAAGGAAATGTCCTAGAAAACTGACAGGCATACATACATGCAGGACTAAAAAGGTAGAAAAGCATGTGTGGGCTTCAGCAAGTACTAAACTTGACAACTGCTATGGTAAATATAAATTCAAAGCATTAAAAGTGTTATTACCTAAAAAATCCCAAGATTTTAAAAGCAGAATTTGATTTTACTTCTGTTTTCACGCTATTTAAGATTAAAATTATCAGTTTTTTTCTCTGAAAACATTTTTCTTTTGAGAATAAATGAATAAGCAAACAAATGAAATAAGGAGCTTTTCACATAATAATTTGAAACCTTAGTTAAAATGTTAGAACAGATATTAATTTCCAATTTCCTGTTGATGCATTGTGATTGGGAATATCATGGAGAAATAACTTAAATATTTAATGTCATCCCTTTCACAAACAATCTGTTTCATGGACATTATTGAAACAGGCAGGTAACACATGAACAACATTGCTTTTGCATTTGTAGAATAGGTCTTCAGAAATCAACCAAATGGGTCCACCTGATTGAAAAAGTTGTAATTTCCATTTATTTTCTTTTTTTGTGCCTAGGAACACCATTTGTAACAAAGGGTATTTTCTTCACCTGCACTTATAAATATGACTTAAGCTCCACTGAAAACCTACATGATCAAACTTAAACGGAGTGTTTGAAAGCTCCCCAACTCACAGTATACCACTGTGAAGATGTATACAGGAAGAATCCTCTGGCTGTGGTGGCTAGGGAAATGCAAACTCCTGAGACCTGTTAGTAGGATCATGTTTTATTTCTGAGAAGTAGTCTGAGAAAATGTTTTACACCTAAAACTTTATTTGGCTAATTTTACTAAAGTGTGGTTTTGGGGGTTTTTTTGCCTTTTTTTAATTTTTACTGCTCCTGCTTTGAAGGTCATGATGCCCAATAATCTAAAATTCATCAAAGTTCTACTCTAGATCAACAATGTGGAGGTTATTAATGATAAAGATACATGTGCATATATATAGATATATAATTTTAAAAATGTGTATATATAGTCAGTTCAGTGATTACTTTCCAATGCAATAATTAAACAATTTGTAAGAGATTGTGCTTCCAAAGAAATTTCAACCACTCTGGAGAGCTGAATAAATTAAACTAGATCTTGTAGCATTCAGTGACTGCATCATAGTACATAAATAGCTTTCAAAGAGTCTCCAATTTGTAGTCTTATGTTCCATGAAATGTAGCCAAAGTTGCATCTCTTAGCATAGCAAGGTTTAGGAACTTTACTGGTGGTAACATTCATATTAAATATGTTAATCCAGAATGCTGCATTCCAGACACCTATATCTTATCATGCACTTTATATAACTGCTGTCTATCCAGTCTGGATTTGAACACAATGCACTTTTTAGATACCTGACTCATCATTATACTCGTCATTGCAAACTGTATTTGAAGTTCATCTGCATCCCATTCCAAAAGATATAATAATGGAAATAAGCAACTAATACAGACAAAGAAGTTAGGATCTGTAATGATGATGAATAAATCTTTTCATCCAATCAACACATGTATTTCTTATTTGTACACAGAAAAGACAGGAGGATCACGTGCTTTCAGATACTTTTGTCATTGAGTTGATCAATACAGTTTATTACTCTAAAATTTTTTTATGTCTATCCATAATCATAAAGATATCTTTATATATTAAATTTATGAAAGACTGGATTCCTTTCTAAACTCCATATTGTTTCCATGTGCAGTCAAATGGAAAATAAATGTTTCTGTAGCCAAGCCATTAGACTGTTAAATATTGCTTAATTGTTAGATAGTTTCATAATACAAGTTGTAAAAATGTGTGCCATAAGTCTTGCAAACACTTTCCTATTAAATTGAAAATTTGTGGAGGAAGAGAATACCAGAAGAGATTCAGTGTATAGTCAAATAAGTTGAAAATTCTGTTTTGTGAGAAGCTTTTCTTTCAGTGCCTTGTTTCTATTCTTTTCTGAAACAGTGATGAAATTGTTCAGTTCCTTATTCAAAATAGTTGCATGTTTAATTAAACCTTCTCCCTCAGTTGTCAAGCTGTGGTTCTACCATCAGGTCTGAACTTTAGAGATATCTTGCAAAGAACCATTAAAACCAATCCACAATATAAGAGAGCTTAACTGTGCTTGAGCAACAGATTTCAGTAACAAAAATAATATTGCAGATGTTCAGTCACTGAATACTTAGATGATTCATTTCATCTGAGAGTTAAGAGGGGACTCTTAAATATTTAACCACTGTTACATTTTACTCCTTTTTGAAATTGTTCATTAACTCACAAACATATAATAAGGGCTACAAAAGTTCTTTCTGACGTACTGGATTTTGTCTATTCATCCTGGCTTATTATTGGATATACCAGAACAACTGAGTAAGACATTTGGATAAAAAACATGACAAAGTAATTTTTTGTTGATTTTATTTTTTAAAATCTCATCACAAACATCCTAAAATCTATGACATTGACAATTTCTTTTCTGTGTCTGCTCAGCTGGAGTCAAATTACAGAGATCTCAAAAGCTCACAAAAGTATGCATAAGGCTTTCAACCTTGTCTTCAGAGCTAGGTTTGGCTAAGCCTCCAGTGAAGCACAAAGTGTAGACACTTTAATGTTTATAATTTTAGGTTTTAATTTTAATCTATCCACCCATGTTCAGGCTGTGTTGTCTCTTTGAATTTGTCATCTCAAGTGGACAACACTATCCCTATTGAATATCCCTCTTATTGTCAAATCGACAATATTACCCCTATTTAAAACCAGCTTATGTTGTAAACCTCTCTCAGTAGGCCATGCATTTCCTCATTAGCTGTTAATTTGAGTGTGGTCATTATATTTTACCATTTGGTAGTCTGTGTCTGCAGACATTCAACACTATTTTTTCATCAGGTTAGTCTACAAA
Source organism: Pluvialis apricaria (assembly GCA_017639485.1). NCBI lineage: Eukaryota > Metazoa > Chordata > Aves > Charadriiformes > Charadriidae > Pluvialis > Pluvialis apricaria. The sequence goes on along the minus strand of CM030012.1, from coordinate 23,127,675 downwards.
CTGTGCTTTTTCCTGAACTAATTGATGCATGTTTGTATATTTCCACACCAAAACCAAATGAACTTGCAAATGTGCCTCACCTCCCACTGGACATTAATTCTAAAGGAGTTCAAAGATTCAGAGTGGATTTGTATAAATCAGATATTGGCAAATGTTCATTCATTTAGAAGATTTATTCCCTCAGCTGGCCTGTTAGTTTGGATTCAGCTTTAACCTCCTTGGTGTCTTGTGGAAGGAAATCTGGTTGGTGACATAAAGCAGGCAGAGAGCAGTGACAACCTCAGCTGAAGGGAGCAGGACTGCTCCCACAGGACTCTGCACCGCGCTTGGCATGGAAACAAAAGGGAATTACAGAAGTCATAGTGCTTCAGTGCTTTTCCACATGGTTAACCATATGTGCTCTATGAATCTTTAGGGAAGTGCTTGATAGTCTTAAAACACACATTAATGGCTCTTAAACATCCCAGAAAATGTTACCTTTTGAATCCCAGGACACTACCAGAGCTCTACAGTAGTCCAACCATTGATTCTCTGCTGCTGAACTCTGTTGAGTCTCAAGGTTTTCAAGACTGTGCATATGTATGTTGTTCAACACTGGGTTGGCAGTGGGGGGTGGGAGGAAGACACAAATATCCGTCCAAAGTGCTACTTCAAGGGTTTTGTTCTGTTTTTCCATTTCAGACACTCAGTCACGTGCAGCTCCTGTGCTTTGGTAAAAATGCCATGCCATTGCATTGAGATTTAACTTTTGATGGGAGAACCCAAAGTGTGGTCTCAAGAATAATATCCCCTCCAGAGTAAAACTGAAAATCTGCTATACTTGTCATACTTGTGAAAGTGTCACAGTAAAAAACTTCAGAACTGATCACTGGCAAGATAAGTGCATATAATTAGAGAAACTTCATTTTAAGGCTCATGTTTATGTTTAGATATTATATGTTTAGTGACAGCAGATTTGCATTTTTGAGTGGTACCTTTTAGTGTTGAGCTTACTACATACCGCAGACTATACCAAGTTTCAGATTTTACTGCAGAGTAAATAATGGTGATGATGCTGGTAGCAACAGCACTGACCAAAACCTAGAATTTCAATTTCTAGTCTGTAGGAGAGTCTGCTCATTCAACATTCCCTTCATATAAAGTGTGAGAAAAAGGTCAGCATTTTAGGACTGAAAGTAAATCTTTGAACTTCAAAATATTTTGAAAAAAACACCATGGTCAAGACCAAAAATGAGTTAACATTATAAGAGCTGAAACCACAACACTAGGAAATTGTTTACCAAAAAATGTTTTGGCAACCCATATAGTCTCATTACATATTTCAGTTTTGTTAAAGTAATATTTTCAGGAAATCATAGTTTTATCACCACTGTTTATTTACTTTAACTTCTGTCTTAGCTGGTCCTAAGGACCAACTCCTTATCATGATTTTCATGGCTATCAACTACCCTCCTGTTGCTAATAGTATTTTTATTATAATAATGAACAAGCTTTGGAAACCTTGGATGAGGTGCGTTATTGAAATAATGTGATTTCACCATTAGTGGTGCATTAAATGACAATCTATGCATATCCCCTGCTGGAGTGTCTCTTTATGTAAAAAGCTCAAACATGATTTAGTGTGTAAAGACGTAATGTTACATTATATTCAACAAGGCATACACCATGTTATATTTTCTACTGATGGCAGAGTACATAAAAATGAAAGACGACACATTAACTCATAATTGCAATGGGAATCACATACCTTGAGTATATACTTGAGTGCACTTACTTTTATAACTGTCTTAACTTTCTGTGTATTGTACTTTTAAGTCTCTTATGAATCTGCACAGATGAGAATTGTTTTGAGTTGACTGCAGATTGTTACAGAGGAGAAAGCTTTATAGCTTGTAGTTTTATAGAGATCCTATTTTTGTTCTAAAAATATTGGTGGCTTTCCTAACCTAAAAACACTGAGATTAGATGTATACCATATTTGCACTTGGAGGGAAAATGTGAAATCTATGTCATAGGCCTTCTTTACACAAAATGTGTGGAAACACATGTAACCAACACATAAGTTCAAGCAAATTCTACTCTGGCTGGTCTACAAGGTATAGCAGTTGTTGTAGGCCACAAATAAAATCTTGGATTTGTGGCTGATGAATAGTCTCTCTAAAAACTGTTTAACAACTATTGTGAGTAAGAGTTTGCCAACAGGCTCTGTGGAGCCACTTTGGAAAGTCTTTCTTAAATAAGCAGCTCTGCTGAATACGTTAAGAAATTTCTAAACTGTACTTGATATTTTTACAATACTGAGCTATACGTGTTTTGGTACTTCTGATTCGAGATGGAAAATATTTTTAATTCAGCTTTTCTGTTCTGCACACTAATTACATAAAACTAATATCCTGTATAGTTGCTTTCAAATTCAGTGGCCTTTGGATCTGGTCTGCTTGTCCTAGCACATATTTTACTAAAAATTTCCTTTCTTTCTCTGGATCTGGAAGAGCCATGGTTTTGTTCTTGTTCTCTTGATTTTCTATCAAAAATGTACCAGGTAGTTCAGGCTCCATTATGCCTCTCTGGTAACAGATTGGGAGAAAAAAATGTTGTAAGGTATTTTCTGTTCTATTTCATCCCGTTGCTGAACAATAATTTAGTTTCCAGGTGTATCCAGTAAAGAAATTGTATTAAAAGGGATAATATATAGTGCCCGCTTCTTTAGAGACTGCTAAATGACTTTAAAATAATGTAGTATTATTAAACTGGCATATACTCAAGAAGGCGTAGTCCACAGAAGTGGAGAACAACATTACACACAGCTGTGGTCATTTGTGTTCTGACTTTCACCATCTGTAGAACGGTGCTTAGTATTTCAAATCTTTTTTATGGCAATGGAAATAAAATTCACTTATACATTTATATTCTTGTGTTTGACTGAGAAATACTGTGTTCTTTCTTTAAAAAACCCAAACCAAACCAAAAACCCCACAAAAACAATGAATTCTGAGGTACTTTTTTATTGAAGGTTTAGCAATGGGGATAATAATAACTTAGCAACTGGGTGTTGACCAGCGCAAGAATAGAGAAATTAGTCAGGAATGAACTAACTATATTATAGATTGTGGTATAAAATGGAGAACTATTGCACTCAAAATAAAGTAAGTAGTGGAGAGAGAGATATATTTGCACAATCATCTGAAAATAGTTAACAGATTCAAATATCTAATTTTCTGGCACACTTAAATTTATATTAAGAATTTTGCATATACAGTAGAGTTGGTGAAATGTTACTGATGTATAAATACCAGTCTCATTTTCTCAGCTGTGACCATTTTAAAGCAGCTTTTAATTCTGGTGTCTAATTGTGAGATGGATTCTTCTGGAATCAGTTGATGGTGCAGGCATTTGAAAAACTGGCTCCAAAGGCACAAATTAATATGTTATCACTTAAATGAGAACTGGTTTAAGTTAGTACAGTTTGCCAGCTCCACAGCTAATGTTTTAGCTCATCTGGCAGTTGTGTGAAAGTGGACATGCTCCAACGTTCGAAAACCCTCATCAGTGTCAATGGGTTAGTTAAAGCAATGCCGGCACAGTTACAGTCACAGCAGATACATTGTACAATAACAGATATTGAATCACAACAGATTTTTTTTTTTAAATTAACTATTTTATTGAAATGCTTCACTGAATACAAGGCAAGTTGCTTCATGCTGATACATGGTGACAACTTGCGCTTCTGAAAGAAAACTTTTTTTGGAATCGCAGTTGTCTTGAGGCAACTGGAATCTGTGCATCTCAGTGTTTAGCAGAAATTCATCCCTTCCTCTAAACTGCACCCATTTCACCATTTTTCTTTAGGAGAAGATACTACTTTTGAAGCAGTTATCCCCTCTTTGCATACAAATGAACAGCTATCATGGGGAATATCTATAACCAGTTGTAATGGAAGGAAGCATCCTGCTAAACCTTGTGACTTCTAGATGAAATACCTCATTTTATGACATTAACCATGTCATAAGTTAGCCCAAGTTCTAGACAGAATCTAGAGTTTCATTGTTGAAATCCTCAAATCCCCAGAAGAAAATATTCAGAGTATATAGAAAAAAAATTCTACCAACTGCAAAGTGATTTGTGTTGGACCAAGAAAGTCAGCAACGCAATTTTATTTAAGTATGAATTTAAAAGGATGATTTCAAAAAAGCTAGGGTACATATCTTTCCACTGAAATTAATATTCCCATAGTATTTCAGTTCAAGTGCTGTCTTAAAAGAAAAAGCTTTTCAGCATTCTCAATACATCTTCTTCTGATCTCTCAAATGAAGATGTTGAGTTTTAGATTTCTGTGCTGTTTGCCAATACCCATCTTTCCCATCCAGATCTCTACTTGACAAAGAATTTCCCCCAAACCCATAGAAAACATTAGTTCTAACAACAGGCTTGCTTCTACAATAAATGCTTGTTATTGCCTTTGTTGTTTGCATTGAGGGGTGTGGAGGGTGTTTAGAAAAAAGCCACAAACTACACATGCTTCTTTGGAGAGAAGTGATTTCTGACAAGAGAGTTTGGGGTTTTTTTGTTTGTTTGGTTGGGTTTTTTTTTGGGGGGGGGGGGAGGGGGTGTTTGTTTGCTTGTTTGTTTCTTTGTTTTGTTTTTGTTTTGGTTTGTTTTTTTTGTTTTTGTGTTTTGTTGTTGTTGGTTTTTTTTTGTTTTTTTTTTTTTTAACTGATGTTCTGCATTTCAGAAAGAAGGTCACTCAGGATCAAGTTTACTTGGGGTAAGTTTCCATTAAGGTCATTCCTTTAGTACTGTAATTCATAGAAATACTGTTTTATATAACAGTGCATATAACACCTTTGTCCTCGTTTTCCTCATCAACCTATCATACTCTTAAAGAAAGAAAAATAACTGCTATATAACACTCTAAAATGAAACAGAAATACAAAATTTCAGAGGATTTAGAGTCCTGAACTAGGAAAATATTCTACAGTTTTGATGCTCCTCTAAACAAATCCTTCAATCTGAAATAGATTTGAACGGGATGTAGACACTGGGATAGTAGCAGTATTGAAATACACACCTGGAGTGATAATTTAATAATAAAGCAAGTATACAAGCTAATTTGAGTTTGCACTGCTTTTAAAAAATTTTTACATTTTTTTAAACAGAACATCTTAAATCTAGGGGGCAGTCTTGATTTTTTTACGATGTGTGCACGTACAGATAGGCCTCTGTGAATTATCTTCCAGTGGTAACAGAGAATATAGCGTGGAGGGAATGGACTGACTAACCAAATATTTTTAATCTAGATAATTGGATGATTAAAACCATCTCAACATATATAGCCTGTCTAGGTTACGCTTACCTGAATCTATGTGAAGAATGAGATGATGGAATATGGAACCAAATAGACCTGGGGCACAAAAGCACCTTATTCCTAGTAACCTAAGGTAAAAATGAGACCAGTTTGCCTGTGATATGTTGTTTCTTCTTTTGCTATATCTGAATATCTCTGAACAGGTTTTTGTCATTTAGAAAAATTGTTTAGAGAGAGGAATCAGCTGAATATTGTTTGTTGACAGTATGCAGGAGGCAGCTAGAGATGTTGTTCTGCATTTAACTACATCTTGCATACAGCTGTGAATAATTGTACCTATGCCAAGCAGGCTGTGGAGTTACGATTCGAGGAGGGAAATATTAGCCAGCTTATATTTAGAACCATAAACCTTGAAAATAGTAACAGGAATAATGCAAAAGACTATTCTGTGTTTTTTTTGCATGATGGACTCGATCTTTCTATTTTACCCATCCTGGTCCTAGAAGCTGGAACAAAAATATCACAAAAGGAATACTGCATTTTCTCAAAAACAAAAAAAAAGAGAATGCTTTCCCTAACACATTAACTCCCTCCCATCCCTACACCATCTGTTTTAATTGCCACAATGCAGTCAGTGAGTATTTGCATGAGGCTGAAACTGTCCCCTGTTGTTAAGAGGGTGGAATACCCATTATTCATGCAGAATGCAAATTTATCAACTGTAAATTGAATGCCTTCAATTCACACAGAAAATATAACCATTTCCTCTTTATGTGTTCTGTCTACCACTAATATATATACTGGCGAAATGCAGAACTTGTATAAATTTTCTTCTTACAGTAGAAATGTTAGTATTTACTCATGTAGAACCAGCCTTTCATCCATCTGTCATGAAGGATCTCTAATATACTACCCCCACTACTACAAAATCCATCCAGTTACTTTTTCCAGAGGTTTAACTGACATGACAATGTTCTCACAGACCAGTACGTACAGATGAAACAGTTACTCTGTCCAAAAGCAACAAATTTGGAAAGACTACCAAACTCTTTTAGAAGAAACACTGCAACATACTACTTGTATGGCCTCCATCACTTTCAGTGATGAACATTTTATCTTACGTGACCATTTTGTATCAGTACAAAATTATTAGGAATTATAAAAAACATAAAAGTATCTTCAAGAAACAAACACTTCAGAAGACACTAGCTTGAAAAGATGCTTGTCAAGGTTTAAGTTCTTGGTGTTGTAAACAGGTTATTGCTGACAAATATAGCTATTTCATATGCTAAAAAAAATGTTTTATATCATACCTTGGCATGAAAAAACCTTTTTAATTGGTGTAAGAGGAATCTGCCCATAAATCAGTTCAATTTTGTGGCTTCCTCAGAGAAAAAAAAAAAAAATCACAAAAATTGCCTCCAAGAGCCCTTGTGTGTTCTGGTACTGAATACCAGCTTTTGTTTTTCCTTAGGATTTCTGACACAAGCATATCTAGTGGAAGTTAAAATATACATTGTGCTGGTGTTTCTTGCTAGAGAATCTCAGAAAAGGTCAAGAAAGATTTGGAAAACTCAACAAAGTGTCAACCTAATTAGAGTTGGATGAGGTTGCTTCTGACTTCACTTGTAAGAAATCTCTGCTTAAGTCCTTGGCATCTTCTTCATTTATTAAAAAGGAAAAGGCGAAAAAGAAGTAATCCTACCTGTAGTTCAAAACCAATTTTCAGAATTCAGCTTGGTGCAACAACTCAGATATCTCCATCCCCGGGGGTAAATGGTGCCTTTTATTAAATTGATTAAGAAGGAAAAATTATTTAATTTTAGTTTTCATGTGTTTTTGTTTTAACTGCTAATTATATTAAATGACTAATGACTTCATCATGGATATGTTGTGGTTTTTTTCCTAAGGCAGCAGTCCTTTCCAACTATAAGACTCATAATTATTGCTTACGTATACAGAAGATCTGGTTAGTAGGTCGTTATTTATCTGCCATTGACTGTTTTGGGGATTTTCAGGGCTTCTTCCGCTGTTATCACTGAGCATGTGCCTCTGATTCTCAAGTTTTACTTTCATAAAAGAAGTATTAACACATTCTTGTTATTAATTATTTGTTATTTCCTGCATTAATTAATGTCTATACAGTGTTGTATCAAAAATATTAAGTCTGTGATGCATTTCACCTAATTTCAAGTGCCTACGGGGTCTACAGCTAAAGCTGAGCATGCTACACAAGGCTCCTTTTATAATTATTGTAGAAACGTTTCCAACTCAGCCCAGCTGCCAGTAGATTTCTTCAGGGCACAAGTGGCACAGTACTGAACTACAAGACTATTTCATGCTGGAAAAGAGACAGTGCTTGATTCTAGGTGCTGCTTGGAAGTAAGTTCTGTTGTACATCGGATAACATGGTGATAAAGGTTGGTTTGGACATCCCATCATTCTTCTTGGGCCATCACTACTTCCTCATGGAACTGAAATGTAGAGACTTCCCTATGAAGTCCGGAGCAAGGGAGAAGAAGAGAAGTTGGCTGACTTCTCTTTCCAAAAGGTTCTGTTTGTAGAGAGAAAGATTTTTCTCATTGTATTTGATTTATTAACTCATGCATTAGCATGGAGCTAACAAGCCTCTTTGATTGTTGTTAATAAAAAAAAAAAAGTTAAAAAAAAAAAAAAGAAGTCAGTATAAATCAAACCAAGGCTCACCCAATAGAAATCATTGTTTTTAGCACTGGAATTCCCACTGGCAGTATCAAATGAAGATCTTAAAGGTAAGGAGAATGGGACCCAACTTCTGAATTTCCACATTTTTCATTGTTATTTTTGAAGCTTTGCTATTGCTACACAATGCTCCTTACAGGATAAAATCCATTTGAAGCCCTGTGCTTCACTTAACCTCTGTACTTTTTTGTTTTTAGGACAGGAACAATGATAATATGTAGTTCTGGGGCTTTCTGATATGCTGTTGGTTGATGTTAGCAAAGAGTGCTGAAGACCGGAAGCATTAAATGTTGTCAGTTACAGAGAGGTCTGACTGAAAGGTCTTCATTCCTGATATAATTGCTTTAGCACGCTGATATCTCTGTGGCAACTCTGCAGAATTTTGGCAGGAAACCCAAGGGTATTGAGTACAGGAGAGGAAAAATAATTCAGTATTTGGAAGTTCAGCAACAAAGCTTATCTAAAAGTAAGTCCAATGACTACCATTATGCTAGATACAAGCTAATATACCATCTGTATGCAGAAATTTGCTGCTTCTGCACCATTGCTTTTTCGTTCAAACAGAGATAATGAGATTGTTTAATGATGATCTTCATGCCACAGAAACATTAATCTGCAGGCCACAAAAAAGAAACAAAAAACAAAGAACACACCCTCTCTCATCACTTAAGGGAGAATGGACAATTTCCTCAAATATGACAAAATGAGTATTTGCAGCATGAATGTGTCTATTAAATATATCACAGAGTGTATTGGCCATTATCTTATGAAGAGTTTATGTTTAATATTTTTATTGAAAGACTCTCAAACTCTTTGTTTTGTAAACTACAAAATAATCTAATTTGCATGGGTCACCCATAAAGCAGATTGCGAGCATTTTATTTTAATTAAAAGGATCATAGCTGAATTGGTCAAGCCTGGAGAGAAATGGTCTTCTCCAATAGAATTCACCAGGCTTGTAAGGATTTCTACCTGGAGATACACAATCAGAAACCTGAAGTATCTATTTACTTTGAGGCTTGAAGACATCAACAACCTAAAATGTCTAATTCTTCTGATAGGGTCTGTTTTTCACCAGTTTGGAGCTTAAAAGGAATTCAAAAGCCTCTTTCTTTTTATGGCACATAATTGAAATTCATAAATAAAAGTCCTAGAAATATGTTGGTCTAAATATATGTAGATCTATGTAGATTTTTATTTAAACACCTTTAAATATGCTGAAATATCTATTGCTATGAATAGGCAAGGATCACATTAGTGAACTGAAGGAAAATACATTTTTAAATTTCTTCCCCCCAACTTTTAGGCCAGATTCATCATGAATACAATTTGCTTGGGGTTAGTATGAGACACTTGGGTGTTTAGTTCACAGAGGATACAACTCTCTACAACCATGAGCAGTGCATTTTTGATACCAGGATGACCTAGAAAAAAATCAAAGGACAGTTTGATTCGACTCATCTGATCTTTTATTTGAACCTTGGGAAGATCATTCCCTGAGCTATTCTCAACCTGTATTTGCTGGTCATGTCCTCTTTTTCCAGTTAAAAAAGCAAACCATGAAATTCATGAAGACTTCTGACAATTGCTTGGAAATCAAAAACACCAGTCATGTCTACCGAGCAGCAGGTCTGCTATACACATCCCAGAACCTGGAAATCCTGGCCAATTTTTGACAGTGTGAGTAGATTAACAGCATGTTACGTATAGGGAATATGCTACTTCTTGGAAGCGTTGATTAATAAACCTAAGCTGCCTAGTTGCTGTGTGCCTGTACAGCATACCTGACAGCTGGGGATGGATCAGGTAGATTTTTGTTCATGTGTGACACCCTGGTACATCACATACGTGATAAATTCATTGGCTTGTGAAGAGAGTGGGTTTATGGCACAGGCATAGACCAGCTGTGATGGACATGTACAGCATGTTTGGTACTTTCAGGCATCAGGGAACATGCTGCACACGAGTAACTGTACAATCATCTTAGTTTCTAGGAAATACCAGACAGCGCTCATTCCTCCTCATAAGGTTTGTCTGGAAGGAATGTGTCTGTGTTCAACTCATCCAGCACAGCCCTAACTTAAACATCCACTTCAAACTGGTCATTTGTGAATAGGTTTCAGTGTCTGGCACATATCACTATTTATCATACATAACTTAGAAATCAACACAATGCACTCTTCATAGTCCCATCTTCTCATTTTACTCTTCAATCAGACTTCTGAAAGTGAAGAGGAGCTGCTTTTTTTGTCAATTTTAATTTTGTGCAACAAATAATTGCTGTTTTTCCCCCAACACTGATGTCTCTTGAAGTTTTCTTTTCCTTCTAGTCAAGAATGATGGCACAAATGAAGTTCACTTACTGTTAACCATAATGTTAATAACTAATTGGTCTTGAATACATATTTATACAATTGCTTCTCAGTAATAAATAAATTCATTCAGAATCTGTACTGCTCAAATACTATGTACAGTAAGAAAGGCAATTTAACTACCTTAATACCATTTAGGATTTTTACCTTTTTGCATCTATAGTTAGCCAGAACTTACAGCAAGAGAAAATTGGGAAATGTATGTTTTATTTGAATTCCACACCCATTTTATTCATTTTGCGTGTGTCTCAGCACAAAAGTGAATGCATTTTTGTGTTGGTTTTATCTTTGATTTGTTCAAGACTAACCCCACAATTTACAAAACAGTGCATTAAGACCTGCCCTGACACTACATTCCTGACATGTTAATTTAGCTGTCTCAGTATGTGTAAATTTCATTCCAATTAAGAGGCAAATGATAAAATCCCAATCTCAGTTACATTTACTCTGATGAAATGAAAGACAAAGCTGCTTATTAGAAACCATAGCACTTCAAATTAGTTGTTTCCTCCAGCATAAATCTGGGGAAAAAAATCATATATTTTTGCTGAACTTCTTTCTTGTTGTTGATGATGATTACAGAAGAAAATGTCCTAAAAATTACATGATTATTCATCTTCCTTGGACGGATGAAAAAATAGAGTAAATGTACCCAGAAGTGTGAGCATTTTTAAAATAAATTGATTTCTAATATAAATTAACAAGTCACATGGTTAAAGAAATAATGCATTCACAAATGCAGAATTGGATGCTGTAGTTTTAGTACTTTGTGTAAGGACATATTCATGTATGCTTCCTAATTTCTTTAATGTACTGTCTACCTTGCATTTTAGTTTGACATATTCTGTACACACGTTCATCTTCATTTATGCTTTTTCTTAGTCTGCATATTCTTTCTTTACCTTCAACTTGAGGCACAAGTGTCTCCTCTCCTGGTTCTCTTGCTTTGCTCTGAAGATTTTACTTCTCCTGGAAGAGATATCATGGACCAGCTGAAAAGACAGTAATTTTCTATGTACAATTCTAACCCTCAGAAAGTGTTCCCAAACTGTGCTCACCACCTACTGCATGCAACTATAGAACATCCATTAATTTTTTTGTAACAGCCAGTGAAAGTAAATGATATAGTTTGGGGTTTGACAATGGACTTTGCCCTAAGGCTTTGGGAATCATTGGCCTAGAAGCTGACATTTCTGAGGTTCTAAAGAATATAGCACTTACAGAAAGGATAGTCAGATTAAAAATAAACAGTCCTTTGGGCAGCTTTATGTTAGTCCCCAGGCAGGTTTTGTAATTGAGGAGTAAATTAAATTGGATTAGCTTTGAATTTATCTTGACATGCAATGAAGATCAAGCAAAGGAAGTGAAGCACTGGGTAGTCAGTCATACTTTAAGTGAAAAGAGGATATCTCCATTTGGTATGTATTACATCCTTGTTGGCTTCCTTTAACCTGCATCAGTTGATTAGTTGAAGATCTGAGTGCCTAAATTTCAACTGGAGTCAATCTGAGAATGTCAAATAAAGTAGCAAATAAAATGAAGGAATTTATTGGTCTTGAAATATAAAAATACTATGGTATTCCAAAGTAATAGCTCATCACCACTGTGAGCACTAGTACTACTTACAGTTACTGTAAGACAGTAAAGAGAACATTGGTACTTATTAATTAATATTATGGATGTTTGAAAATGCAGCATTGTATTGACCAGTGAAAAGATCTGGGAAGTTTTAGTCATGTATGTTCTCTTTTATTCAGTTAAAAACAATAATAATAAAAAATTTACATACTTGGTCATAGTTAATGAAATAAGTATGAAAGCTTATTAACTGCCATGGTTTCCTCCATTTCTAAGCACAAGCAAAATGTTGTAGAAGCCAGTTGAAAGGCATACCAAGTACTCAACTGAGACTCTCACAGCAGCCTCCTTTGGGTAATAATAAAGGTTCTTGATTTAAGCTTTTGCTTGTGTTTTATTCTTTTAGACATGTATAATTAGAAATTTCTCTGTTCACTGGCCAGGAATGATGGATGGCCACTTAGTCACAAGGCATTGCCACCCTTCCATTCACAGAACAGGTGGTATACTAACCAGACTGAGTCACCCTGGTTACAAGCATCATTCTAGTAACATATCACCAGTACTAGTAGGGGGTTAACATATTACAGACAGAAAGCATTTCCTCAAAGGAGTAAGAAGGAAAGTTTCATTTCTTAAATGCATTTAATGTCTCCTGGTTGCAACCAAGGCAGGAACCAGATATTTTTTTCTCTAAGCTGGACATTGAAAATGATAGCCCACAGCTTCACAGCAGCAAGATAGACCCAGCCAAAAATTATTCTCCTTTCTTTCTTTTTTCTACATTCAATAGCAAAGTGTTTCTCTTTGAGCAATTAAACTGCATATTCAATGCAGAAACCGAAATAGAATAATCACTGCATAATTTGACTAGGAATCATGCCATGGGAGGAAAAGCTATTGTGATACCCTTGGAACTAAATGTGCTGGAAAATTCATTTTTCTTTTATGTAGGAACATTTTCTTGGGTCTACTGAGTTGATGAGTGCCCTCCTTTCTGATTTAAGTTAATAGGAGATGGAGGTGTTCAATATCTCTCATGTGGTGCTTAGTTTTGTATGTTATCAAAGCTTTGAATAGAAAGGATGTTCTTGCATTGTGTCGTGGAAGTTCTTATCAAACAAATTTGGAGCCTCTTTAAAAACATCTTTATTATTGGAAGACTGCAGCCTCATGAGAGGAACAGTTTTCATGCAGTTGATTATGAATGGCTAAAAAACGACATATGAAATGCTGAAGAATGTAGAACGGTTTTAAGAGAACAGTTTTATATAAAACATTACATTCATTCCATTCTAAACAAAACTGGTTTTTTTAACACTTTGCCTCCTGTTTACCACTGAGGAACCGGACTCATATTCAAGAACTTAGACAGCTTTTTTTCAGCTACTCTGTATAAATCTTCATTATTTCATGAGAATAAATTTTTGTCTGATTCTTGGTTACCTGAAGGTTGCTTCTGCATTGCACCATGTTGCTTGTGTTGGGAGTTTTCTGTGAACCAGATAGTATATTTATACATCACAGTACAAAAATACCAGATGAGATTTTGAAAACAAGTGTTCGGTTAATTCAGTGCCACCCCTACACAACTGGACGCCTCCTCACCTCACATCAGGGTAGTGCCAATAGTGCCAAAGTACCTATTCCTTAGAATTAGCGTTCTTCAAAGTATAATCATATTTACTGTGGCTGTGCCAAACCCAAGAAGGGAATGAAATGTTACTGAGACACAGTTTGGAGAACTCAAGACTAGAATAACATGCAGTGAAAAGGAGGTACCTGTGGTTCTTCTCCCCCTAAGAAAAAAAAGAATATCAAATCTAAGATGATATGATGAAGCCAAACAAAATCCTACCTGGACTATATTTCAGTAATTCAGATATAACCACTCATTCTTAGTTGGATAACTGTGAAATTCCCATGGAAAGAAAAGAGAAAGAGAAAGAGAAGGAGAAAGAGAGAGAAGAAAACACAAATATTTAAAAATATCTTTTAATGATTTGTTTACATTTAAATAGTTCCACCAAGGTGGTGGCTTAGATAGATACTTTACCTGAGTAGTTGGATTTGGTAATACTACATATATCCAAAATAATGATCGTCAAGACTTCAGTTTATGCAGCTTCAACTTTTAATTACTCTACATCCCCGAGGAAACATATTTCAGGTAACATATACTACTACTATGACATAGTCATATTTCATATTCCTGCCTCAGAAAGAAACCAAAAGAAATGACTACTGCATTATTAAGTAGGCTTAGCTTTTAAATTTTTCTCTCTCCTCTTTTAAAGTACCTTCAGTGTCTCATGAACTTTTCCCATTTCAGTTTTACTGTCAACTTGAATAGTCATCACTTATTATTTTTAATTTCTTTTCTTATTCTGTGATGTTTGTTTCCACTCTCACAGGTCCTGTGGATAGAACAGGGAAGGTGTACAGGCAGCCAACATACATACTCACTACGCTGTTTGCTAGCCAAAAAATAAGTAGTTTCCAGTTTGAGTTTCTTCACATTCTAAATAAAACAAAACTGTGCTTTTGTTACTTTTTTCTCTTCAGAATAAATGGATTTTGGTGCCCAATCCCTTTGAGGGGTTTTAGCACAAAGACCATCTACATCTTTTGAGAACTACATCTTTTAAAATGTCACATATCAAAGATTAAAATTATTGCTCTGTAGAGGAAGATTAGAAGGGAAAAAAAAAAACCCAAACCAACAGAGAAACCCCCAGCAAACCACATCTCTGAACAGACCTCTAATCCCAAAACACAAGCTGATGAAATGACAACCTCAAAAGAAACCACTTTTTCAAGGAAGTACATTCTTAGTATACTCCTCGTTATCTGGGCATTCAAAGTGAATCAGGATCAGATGCTTTTTTGTCATGGAAGTGATGTGACAAACATGCAAAGATTTGCAATCACTATGTAGTATTTTATCATGTACTTTCTAATCTGCAGTTTCAGTGGAGAATAATGGTACTTAATATAGTTAGCAGTGAGTCTTTTGTGTAGTTCACTGAAAGGACAATGCTATTGAATCACCTGGTCCACTGGTTGGTATGGATTTCACATTTGAGACATATTCATTGTCTTTGGTTTCAAATAGGACATTTACAGTGAAGGTTGTGGTGAACTGGTGAATTGCTGAGTATTTCAGTTTCTTACATGGTGAAGTTGAGGTGAACCTGAATATCGTGTTCTAGGATAGACACTGAAATTACTCTTACTTTAGGGAACCTGATGATATCTGTGATTGAATATGTGATATACTCTAGGTTTACAAACTGTTTTATCCATGGTAAAAAGAGAATTGAATACGCCCGTCACGGGAATAAAAATATCAATCACACTAGATTCATGTCTTTATAAGATAAAGAAAAAGAGTTTGTCTCATGGTGTCAAGTCAAGGTACTTCGGCTATTAGAGGAGGAAGTAACTCTTTGTTCATAAATTTTGTGCTAAGCCTGGGAAGACCAGAGGCATTCTTGTGGCATTGCATCCCAGATAGTGACAAGGACGAGTTCACTTAACTTTAACATCAGCTCTTTATTTGTAACAACATTAGATTGTGTATATTTTAGGCTCGACTATAACTTATAATATACCTAAAAGACTTATTAGTTACAGAGTCACTTTTTCTCTTTTTTTGGAGTAGCCCATTCTCTTATTTATGAAAAATAATCGTAGGTAGCAGCCAATGACAGCTATGTATTTTTAACATCTTTATATGGTCCTGTCATTTTGTTTAATTGGTGGTAGAAGAGAGCCACTATAAAAAGAGCCCAGTAATTGTGTCAGGGAGGACTGACCTTTTATGCTGTTCTGAATAATCAGTAATAAAAGAGGGAGAGCAAGAGAGAGAGAGAATGAAAGTCAAAACATTCTCATGAACTTTCCTCAGGTTGGCTGCGCACAGTCTGTGCTCTTTGTGTGGATCACTATAATATAACATTAATGACACTGGTCAACATATCAAGGCCTTGTTTTTTAAAGGGACACACTCCTAGCAACAGGCAATGACAACTTAAATAGGTTGTGGACTTCAAACAAAATCATATCTGTATGTCTCTTTCCAAAGTCCCTAATGGGGTTGCACGAGAGAGGCCCAAAAGTCTCGCTGGGCCAAGATTTTATATAAATAATGTATATTAAAAATTATATAACTATGATTTTATTTTTAAAGTATAAAATTTCATCACGCTTTTTGAAAATATACAATTAGAATTAATTATCCTTGATATTCCACTATCACTGGAGTTACTTTGCTGTTTATAACATAGCATCAATTAACATTGCAGGATTTGTTAATTAGAAATTACAGAAACAAATATAAGGTAATTGAATTTCATATTATATTTGTAAGATCCTTTTTAATACAGAAAAATAGTGAGGAGTGGTTTTGATGCATGTGAAAAATTAATTGGTAAGCTTCAGATCAGTCAATGGTATAGCAAAAGAATCAAAGGTAAGAGCCCAATGGCTTTGAAGTTCATACGTACTTAAGCTGTTTTCCTTGAAAATTTGTTGTCCTTGACAAAAAGAAGCTCATTCTTTATGTACAAAATGAAGTACTTCTTGCTTGTTGGAAACTGGATATTTTCTGCTTCACTATAATAAGACTGCAGAAAAAACACAGACCAGTGACATCAGCAGTTTCCATAATTTCAGCAATTCCCTTATCAAATTTCTGCTCAGTATCAGAGAGTGGAAGAAATCAGAAAACAGTATACTGCTAACAAAGAAACAATATGACTGCTGGCTGAAAATTTTTTCATAAGTACAATTTTGAGATTTAGTGTTCATAGTAGGCTATCACCTAGGATAGTTCCAAATAGCATTATATTGCTGAAAACCCCAGATACCTTGAAAAATTTTAGAGTAAATAATCCTGGGCAAGAGGAAAAAAATGTAGGAAACCAAGAGAAAACCCTGTTACATGTCAAAATTTCTTTCTCCTGAGTCTGATTTTGTAAGCTTAATACTGTAAAATGAAAAGTTAAAAAGGTTGTGAGGAGAATTTAACAGCCCAGAAAAGGATGAAAGTCAATTAATAAATCCTTTCAAACCACTGTTTTGGGACCAAGGTTTACACTTTCATCTTCAGGAATGTATGGTTTAATAAGGCTGTTTACTAATGGACAAGATTTACTATAATTAGCTGATAGCTGAAGCTGTTGCAGTCACTGCACAGTACAAAGGCTGAAAACTGAAATGGCTGAAGCCAAATTCTGCTCTGTCATCTTGTAAACCATTCTTTTAGGGGCTGAGGAGAGGAAAAGCACACTGACATAGCAGGAACAGTTGTAATGATAGCTGTTGCATATGTCACTCTTAAATTTGTCAGCGTGGTATCTTTTTTTCATTCATGGAAGACCAAGTATAGGTTAAACACTGGAGCAGGATCATACAAAATTATGGTTAGAATCAGGAATAAGAAAAACATAAATAAGAAAACATAGGTCATATGTTCCATGTTTCAAAAAATTTTTCATTCAGACTGGAAAAGCACCAAAGACACGTCTCCCACCACCACCAGTGTTCATATGCTTGGTTGATTGGCCTGTCTATCATTCCTGTTCATGAATGTCCTCGTTTATAGGAATAGGAAAGAGGCTATTTTATTCTCTATTAGCCAAGAGTATTTCAGCTATATGTGCAAGTAGGCAGGTGGGCTGAGAAGTTCAATCCCAACCTCTCTCTTCTATTGATGTGGTTTATTAAACAGCTGAAAGGTTTGGAATCTCTCATTTCATTGTAAAATCCATTTCTCTGCATGAACAATTCACCATAAATTAAATACAGGCTTCAGACCCTGTAATATAGTTCCTCCTGTTCCCTGAAATTAACTCTTTCTATTTAAGGAGCAAAGACTGGCATTACACACAAGGAGCTGCCCATCAAAAGTGAGAATCAATGAATCTTGTTTTTTTTCATGAATGGTAGCCAATGGCACCGTACCATTATAAATCTACAGGATTTACAAAAATCAGGAACCTTTCAGAAAAAGCCAGATTACATTCTTAAGAAAAAGCATATTTCATAAATGTTGTATGTTTTAAGGGACAGTTAGATCAAGAACCAGGCAAGAGTTTTTAAATGCTGGGATGGTCTGACACCAGAAGATAAGTCTCTGTGTATTTGTAATGACTGTCGACTTATTGTGTCTCTCACAGGCTCTACCTGAAGCCAGACCAATGCAGATCTTCTCTTCTCTGTGTTCTGATTTGCAGTCTGTGATGCAGAACTGAAGACAGAAGAGGAGGCAATGCAACTTCACCTAACTGGTTGAGGCAAAGAATATGAGGCTAGGGAGATCTCTGACTCTGGCAATGGATACAAAGGCTATTCAGTGAACTAAAAAAGGCAAAAAAAAAAAAAAAAAAAGATTGAGACAGAAAGCAAAGAAGAGACACAATGTAAAGATAAGCGATAATATTTTATCACTTACCATAATATTTTATTTTCATCAGTGAATACTGTATGCTAAAGTATACATGAAATTTGTCCAGTCTTTTGAGGGGCATAATCATCTTTTATCAGAACAGATTCCTCTATTGACCTGATGCAGGTTCTTCTGATAAATCCAATTTAATGTTAACAATTACCAAAGGGAAGAATTTGCTAATTTGTCGCTCCCCAACCCCCATAAGATGACCAGTGTCTAAAAACATACACATCTTTGCTTCCATTTTTTTTTCATATTTCCGTACTGTAACTTCATATAGTTATAAAAAGAGATAAATGTAGTTGCAACTGTTAGGAGATATAACTAAAATTTAAGAAATTGGAATGCAAAATTCCACTTGAAGAGAAAATGAAAGAGTCAAAGGATTGCTCAAAAGAATTGCTCAGTAGTCCTGACTTTATTATGCAATAAAGGCAATTTGCCAAGCAGTTTTTGTGACTTTTATGATACTGTTTTGATCAATATCCTGTTATTTCACAGCTCAAGCAGAGGCAAAAAGTAAACAGAATAACTATCCAAACTACACAATATAATTTTAGGCTAGTTCTTCTGCTTTAAAATTTTGCTATTAAGAGTCATAATAATATCACAGAATAGGCTCATAAGGCTCTCGAGGACACAACATCTCCTTTTGCAAGATAAAAGCAAATGTTTGAATCTACTTTTGCCATGCATATGCAGAAATTTTGCCTCTGCTACTATTGAAAATCATGTCCTCTCCAAGAGGCTCAAAAGCACAAGAAATGAAATGAACTAGACTCCTATCTAGTACTGCTGAGTGAGATGTGATTTACCTCAGTCGCAATTTTTTAATTTACTCAGAAATGTTAGTTAATAAGGATGGGTAATTTCCAGATGATAGGAATAGACTTGTGTAACAGATAAACTGTGGACATAATGGTGCTGTAAATAATGGACTCTCTTTATACATAATTGACCTCAGCCTCAAAGATCCTGGCTCCCTAATTCATCCAAGATTAACAAGAGACTTTAATAACCACTCAGATTACAAAACACTTCAAAGAGTGACAGGATTGAGACAAAAATATCTTTTCAAGTTATTTTTACAAAAAATTAGTATCCCCAGATACAAATTAGCCGAGATCTGACATTTAGAAAGCTTCTATATTTGTTTTCAGAATTTTCTGATCTTTTATGCAACACAACATGCTGAATTAAATCTCCCATGTAATAAAAACATTTTAAAAGAGAAAAAAAAGAAAAGCCATATTACTGACTTGTAAGAGGATGATTGATTCTTTATTTTTCAACTCATTTTGCAAATAGAAGTTTGTATCTACAAATAATTTCCTCTATAGTTTCTAACGCTCTTTCAAAAACTTTTTTGGGCCATAAAAAGGGAGCGTATTTTGTATTTTCCATTAAAAATTGCTAATAGTTGTTTACAATCCAAATTGTCTAAATTTTAGATTTTAATTGGTTTTGTTCTTTCCTGTTCTGAAGCACTGATGAGAAACCACAAAGTAGTCTCCTTTGCATAGAACAGAAAATAACTCATTACCTATTTCAGAAAGCTGGAGAATCCTGAAATACTTTGTACACAAAGTTTGCCTAAGCATGCCGTGCTCATTATAGAGTTCTGGGAAGAGACAGATACAAACGTTTACATCTTTGTTCACAATTGAGTTTAGCCTATTTGGACACACAGCTCAGATTTATGATTGAAGCAGCTCACAATGGGAGATGTTTTGGGACAATGGGTGAAATTTCAGTGCAGTAGAAATCAAATAACACATGGCTTTTTAAATGTATTTGTTTTTGGTCCTTTCTCACTCGGTGTTTCATACCTGGAAGGTTTGCCTATTAGCCTTCCCTTTCAGAACAGATTCCTAATATTCTCTTCTTGTTTCTGTAATTCCTTGGTTGACTTTTCCAGGATTTCTGTCACAATTCTTTATAGATACATAATTTTGCTAAGACACCACCTTAACTTTTACTACATTCACCCTGTAGGTAAACTGATCTGGACACACAGCTCAGATTTACAAATGGCACACAAGGACACAATGGAACATGTTTTGGGTCAGTGGGTCAAATTTCTGCATTGCCTTTTCATTTGCCATTTACTTAAAAACAAAATCAGGAATATTCCATCAACGGGTGTTTGCCTCACAGAAATTTAGGAAATTTTGCTGATTAATTTGATTATTTTGTGGCAACATTTTTAATTTCGTGGAGCAGAATATGACCTTGGGCTATTTGCAAGAGTGGTCTCCTTTCCCCTAGACATACAACTCATCAAGTCTGATGTGTCACTGACTGCAGGTCAAATTTTCAAAGCCTGCACCTGTATGAAATGATTATGCTAGTTGAATTAATCACATCTGCATTAGTTTGTGCTAATGAATTGCCAAATAATTGCATACATTTGTGGCCATGAAACTTTGTGATTCTAATGACATTGAACTGTATATGTGCTTACTGAATTGCAAGCATGGCATGATAGCAGGTAGGTACCCATTTTTCTATATATATTTTTTTTAAATTATGTTTGTGTACAATCACATTGGCATTTCTATAATCTACTCATAGACGCTATTCAGTAATGCTGGTTGAATCAATTTTGAAAAGACATGCTTTAAGACATTTAATAGGAGGGAGAAATACTGGAAAGATAAACCTGGAAAGATACGCCATTTTATGTGGACAGAAGGGTACTTCAGTAGTCAACAAGACACTTCATCAGATCTCCATGCCTCTTCATTTCTTTGGTTAGAAGGCCTAACTGTCACCATGCAGAAATTGTCTTATTTGATAAGCCAATAGTACTAGAATCTGCTATCAGAATTTGTGAAACTGTGTCAAAATAACACTTGGGGAAACAGAAAAAAGTGAATTGGGACTTGAACTTTCATCCACTAGCTTGTCAAAGCACAGCCCCTAGGTGAGGCTTACCACAGCAGATTTGTATCTGTATTATTTTACGTGCTATATAGTTTCTTTCTGTCTATAATTTATTTGTTCTCTGTTATTGTAACATTTGCCCTCATAGTTGCTACTTTTTCTGCAATAATCTCTACCAGGGGATGAAGTTAAAGGATACTTGATTTGGGCAGCACTGGAACTTAACCTTGAGCACTCTTGAAAATTAAAGACCCCTTCGTATTATTTTCTCCAGTAATGAAACAGAAATATGCACCATTTGTCTGTTTCAGTTACCCTAAAGATGAAGCGTAAAGATGCAAAATGGGTATCTCGCCTCTGTTTTTGTTTATGAGGTAACAGTGAAGTAGAAGGGGATGAGGCCTAGATTTTAAGTTAGATGCTTTCGGATCAGCTGGATAAAGTGAGATGCCAGAGGCACGTCCAAGCCTGGTAAAAATATTCCATCAACCAGAAGTTTGAAGTGATATCCCTGGTTTCAGATGGTTCCTGCACCTTCTCAGAATATAGATAAATAATCTCTGATGAAAGAGAACTTTCGGAATGTAAATTCCATGACAACTCACTGAAATGGTGTGCTCTTGGTGAGGATTTTCCATAAGGCTTTGAAACTTTCCTTCTGGCGATTTTTAACTTGTTACCAGATTGTCAGGTGATATTGCCAGCCCGATTCCACTGACATCAAACTGAATATATTCAGTGTAATGCAATATTTATATTTTCTTTGGGTAATAGAAAGATTGGTAATAATAGTTTATTCTACAGAACAGATTTTCTTCTGACTGCCATTTAATTGTAAGACTATACATGAGATAAAATGACTGCTGCATATTCAATCTTATACTTTTAAAAGACATTTGTAAAAGTGTATTGAAACATGAGAAAAAAATGGGTAAGATGTTGAAACGTCACTTCCATTTAATTTGTTGCAAAATTAAACTTTTAAAAATGGCCCAATGTTTTCAGATTAAAGGATTTCAGGTAGTTTTATAAGCTGCAAACAACACATGTAGGGGTAAATTAAAAATGTAGATAATTTGGGTTTGAAACGTTTGCTATTTTTTTTTAATAAAAATTATTGGGAAATGTAATACAATAATAAGCTTCTGACAGAGTAGCACCTTCCTTGAGAAAAATGCTTTACAGAGCTCCTCATTATAACTTTCACTTTGTGTTAGATCTTAAAAGTCTATACAGTAGTCAGGACTTGGATATGAAGTCCAAATAGCTCAAAACCAACCAGATGTTATCATACTAAAAATAAAATTAACAGGGAAAATAAACAACATTATTTATTTATTTTAAATTAATATCTACTACCGTTCCAAGGAGCTTAGGTTTGTTATGACCTTGCACAGCCTTTGTAGATTCTCCTTTGCCTGCAAATTACAGACATTACCTACCATTCTATTTCTACACAGTCAAACGTTTTAGTATACATCAGGGGTAAAGAGGTCAACCTTTTGAATTTTGCTGGATGTGTTTTGACTTGTTTTTTCTTCTAGAAGATGAGTTTAAAATTATCTTAGCTATACATAAAATAAGTTTATCATTCTTTTAGGCTTACGTGCAAAGCTTTTTAGCTCTATATTCTTTATACATATTGCCTGTATAGAAAGTATATGAATGTCAGGTCATTACAGACACTAAAATTGTTAATTTACAGGGTCATTTATCTATCATGTCAGAGTCTTTTAACTTCTCCGGTTTTACTTCACTGTACTTTGGGTTATAAATCTGAAGAACTTTGTCATATAAGCACAGAAAACTAATTTCATAAACACAAGAAGCTGGGAGGGGGGGATGAATACAATAGATGCAATGTTAAAGAATCAATCAGAAATATTCTCACCAGACAGAAATAGTGAGGATAAGACACTGAGCTGCAAAGGTAGGAAAGAAGAAAACCACAAAGAAATAAATCATAAATGTAATATACAAATACTTAGTACTTTGGAGACAAAGGAGACAGGAGTGAAGAACACAAGCTTTTTTAGGGGAGAAGATGGTAAAACTACAGGTGCTTGCCATCTCAATCTTCTGATGCATTATAGTTTTCTGTCAAAAGTATACACATTTGAGCAACATGCTTCTGAGGTAAGGAGCAGAAAAGCTAAGAGAGAACACAGTGTAAATCTGCATCTGTTGGGACTTATTTCAGCTTTTGGTGAAATAGCTCTACATAATGCTTCATGAAGACATATAGTGCTTTGGTTTGACTGGAGATGTCAGCTCAGTTCTGGAGTTCAGCTGGCCCACAAATTCTGTCCAACCTCACCTCCAATGTGGTAGGGCTTTACTGTGAGGGACTTTGCAGTCATATATCCTGGCAAGGCATTGAATTCTAATTTCATTTGCACTGCACGTCATTTGGTGATCACTTGCACTACAGGTAGCACAGACCTGACTTGTTCCCCCCGACATTCTTTGGCGGTGGCTGAAACCTGTAACAAGTAGGTGCTCATGTCATCAACATTATGAAAGGAGTTTGGACTTAAGGATAGGTTCACCTGAGGTGACTGTGGATGTCTTTATAAGACTGTCCCCAAAATGCTTACGGATCCAGTGTGTCACAACTTGTTAGACTGCAATAACCACAGACGGTGATACCATCCTCTACTAGTGTGACATGAACCCAAGTGAGAAATGTTTTTCTAAAGTGTTAAGAGGTAATCTGTTTGTGACACGACATAAAAATATACCATTTAAGAACCTGATTACGTGTAACTTCTACTGCATATTTGGAGAGGGTGAAAAAAAAGGAACTAGGTTTGTAGCAATGATTCATATTTCTAGAAGATAGCTTTAAAAAAAAAAAAGCTAATTGTCTTCAGGAATTTAAATGCATTCTTTATATCCTTGTCTCTCTACTCTATTTTTAACACCCAGTCATTATTTTGTGACTTCTAATGTCCTTCATGAACACAAAAATGATACATTTGAAGGAGGGGACAACAAAAGCCACACCATAGTTCACATTAGAATATTTTTAGGAAAGCTGCTTGTTTATGAGCTTGTTTTAGCCTCCTCTGTGCAGTTCAAATTGCTTTTACTTTTGAATCTCGTGTATCATAATTAGTAATTGCTTCCAACATTGTAATATTCTGGCTGATGCGATCATCATGAACTCACTAAATAAATTTTACATAGCAGCCTCCCATTGTAGATGACACTTCCTCTAGCCAACATAGGTCTTTTTTCAGCCACCCATCGAAATGATTTGTAGAAGTATCGAGTTCATTTTAGTCATAATTTGCCCCAGAATTAAAAGAAATGATGCTTAACAGGAATGTGCATCAGCAAGGACTGAATGTACACTGGTTGGATTGATGCTATTGCTAAAAGCACAGAAGCCAGATGCACCCTGCTTTGCTGTAAGAAAGTATACGTTTCATTATAGATGATGCATCAGCATGCCTCATTGATGAGGTCTGATTATACATCTCCAGGCATTATAAGGTGATGACAGAGTATGCAGTGCAGGAGGGTTTGATTGCACAAAAGTGCTGGGAGGAATATAAAAATGTCCCCTCTTTATCCAGCACTCAGAAATAGAGTTGAAGAGGATACTGTCATGGTTTAACCCCAGCTGGCAGCTAGGAGCATGCAGCCACTTGCTCACTCCCCCAGTTGAGATGGGGGAGAGAATTGGAATAGTAAAACTGAAAAAAGACTCGTGGGTTGAGATAAAGACAGTTTAATAGCTAGAGCAAAAGCCATGCGCACGAGCAATGCAAATCAAGGAATTTATTCACTGCTTCCCATGGGCAGGCAGGTGCTTAGCCATCCATAGGAAAGCAGGGCTCCATCACGCATAAAAGTTACTTGGGATGGCAAATGCCATCATTCCAAATGTCCCCCCACCCCCTTCCTTCTTCTTCCTGCAGCTTTATATACTGGGCATGATGTCACATGGCATGGAATATCACTTTGGTCAGCGGGGTCAGCTGTCCCGGCTGTGTCCTCTCCCAACTTCTTGTGCCCTCCCAACCTACTTGCTGGCAGGGTAGTGTGAGAAGCAGAAAGGGCCTTGACTGCTTAGCAACAACCAAACCTACCAGTGTGTTATTGACACTATTTCCCATCCCAAATCCAAAACACAGCACCACACCAGCTGCTCGTAAGAAAGTTCAGCTGCTGGTAAGAAAGTTAACCCCCTCCCAACTGAAACCATGACAATATTTACAAACTATCTTTCATCCAAAGAGACTGACATATTTTATAGAAAGAGGGATCATTTCACTTACTGGTCTTTGAGTGGAGAACCTTTTTTATGGCAACACTGTGTACCAAGATGATTCACACGTGATCCACAGAATGCTTTGAAGGATGGAAGGTAGTACTGACTATGACAGTGACACCTGAGCTAACCCCTCCAGCCCCCCACTATTATAGTCTTACAGTTGGAGATGCTGAATCCTTTTCCATAAGGCCAGTAGCTAGAAGTTTAGTCCTCATGTCTTATCAAGAGGCAGTGTCATCCCAGCATTGGGGCTTCTTAACATCATGCAAGAACATTAATTTGCCCGTGATTCAGATTAAGTGTATTTACCATGACTGCTTCTTAGAGTAGGTATGATTTCCCTGGGTATAATCAGGCCACATGGAATATGAATAGTGTCTGGTTTTGTTTGTGAAATCCAAAAGGAAACTAGTCAAATTGACAACATCTTGAAATGACTTTTAAATATTGTCTTACTGATTGCCTTGAGGAAGAAATGTCATGTTCAATGACTTCAGAGAGGAGATCAAATAGTGAGCAGCAAAGACACTCTTCATGCATTGATCCTTATGCTAAGCTTTTCAGGATAACTCTAATTGTTAAAGCTATATTAGATCTTGTTAAAGCCCAGACATTCTGGACAGCTGAGACTCGCACTGGTGTTAATGAGAAATTTGTGACTAAAACCATAGAATCCCTTACACATTAAAAAGCTACTGATGCTAAAATACTCCATCCCAATTTTTGCCATGCTTTTGGGGCAGGGAGGGGTGGGGATGGAGCAAAATTTTGTTATGATTGAGGTAGCTTCTCTACAGAAAGGAGGAACAGCATGGGAAGAGGACTCAATTCTTAAAGTGTAAGAAACTATGGCCTATTAGAGTAAGAAACATATGTACACATATTGTAAGTTGCAGATGCACACATAGATCATGTTCTGAGTTGATGTATTTTATCAGAACTCAACACTGTTTTCATACAACACAGCATAGCTTAGGGTCTTTGTTAACATTAATGGCAATATATTTTATAATATGAAAACCACTCTAGTTACTCACTAAAAATCAACAGGAATGAAACCCCAAAGCAGCAAAGTGTTTCTATAAGATTCACAACTGACTGGATTTGAAGAAAGGAATCTTCTTTTGGCCTGGTTATTTTTGTAATATTTTACATTGGGGCGCGGGAGAGTTTGTTTACCAGGAATAGGATGACCTAAAATTAAAGGCAGTTCCATTACTAGATGTTACACAAAATCAACCAGAAACTCTGGCTGCTAATTTGTGTCTGTTTAGTATTGTTCCAGCAGTACTACTAGTTTGATCAAGGGTCAAATGCATGACTTCTGGGATACTCCCCCCTCCCCTCTGCCCTTTTTTAAACGTTAGCTTCACTAAGAGATTTAACATTTCTCTGTCTTAGAACATGCAGTTCCAAGGTGAGTGTAATTTATTCCTTTGTCTCTTAGAAGCATTTGAGGTTTAATTTAGTCATGTATATATTATGAAATATTTAGAAGTGTTATGTAAATGTGAAGCACTGTAATGATCAGTAATCTAGTGCTGTTGTTAGCCCACTTATCTTGGCTAGTTTTAGGAATGACTTCAAAAAACATGCTTTTAGCAATATTCTTTCGGGTGTAGTTTTGTTCCTGTTGCTTTACATGAACCATTTATACAATGTGACTTTTTTCAGGTGGTTAACTGATTTAATCAGTGTTGCAACTAAGAGTCCTATATCAATATGAAATTCTGTGATTGGGACAAGAAAGAATAATAAAGTAAATATCAGGGACTGGGCCAGAAATAGTTGAAAAAACTGTAATGGTATAATTGTATGAATTTGGAAATTTAATGCATAATTAAGTAAAGTATATGATTATATACTCTGCTCTCGTGAGACCCCACCTGGAGTACTGCATCCAGCTGTGGAGTCCCCAACATAAGAAGGACATGGACCTGCTGGAGCACGTCCAGAGGAGAGCCACGAGGATGATCAGAGGGCTGGAGCACCTCTCCTATGAGGAGAGGCTGAGAGAGTTGGGGCTGTTCAGCCTGGAGAAGAGAAGGCTCCAGGGAGATCTTATTGCGGCCTTCCAGTACCTAAAGGGGGCCTACAGGAGAGCTGGGGAAGGACTTTTTACTAGGGCATGTAGTGATAGGACGAGGGGGAACGGCTTTAAGCTGGAAGAGGGCAGGTTTAGATTAAACATTAGGAAGAAGTTTTTCACTTTAAGGGTGGTGAGGCACTGCAACAGGTTGCCCAGAGAGGTTGTTGAAGCCCCATCCCTGGAGGTGTTCAAGGCCAGGCTGGACGTGGCCTTGGGCAACCTGGTCTAGTGAGAGGTATCCCTGCCTGTGGCAGGGGGGTTGGAACTCGATGATCTTCAAGGTCCCTTCCAACCTAAACCATTCTATGATTCTATGATTATTCTATCAGTCATACAATTCTAACATAGCTGGACATAACCATTAACAAAACAGAATTAGTTAAGATTCTCAGCGAAAAAAACCCTAACATTCATAGCAACTATGGCAAGAAAATTCATATATGACTAGGTTTTCCAATGTCTGGATCCCTAATGAAAGTTTTCTGAGAAGAACATTTGTGCTTTGAATAATTAAAGCATGCATCATAACTTAAATTACAGTGCTACTGATTAAATTAAATCAAGCTTCTCCCATGTTGCAGTGTATCTAAAGATAATTACTATCCTTTCCTAAAGTAGTTTGTCAATTTGAACAGAGTAATTTGGCAAAGGATGTTGCACCTGGGGCTGCTGTCATGTCTTCTAAGGTTTGGGGCATTTGCTATTTATGCGAATTGGAATGCTGCAGGTAGCTGTTGACAAAACAAACCGATGCCTTGTCTGCATAGACAATATTTTTAGTCCCCTAGTATTGAATTTTTTTGATTTTGAGGCATTTTCCAAGAAAAATAGAACCTATTAGAAATAAAGGTATCTCAGTTTGCCCTGTTATACATAGTATGTGTTTCATAACTTCAGATCAGTAACAAAACCAGATTATGATTCTTGATTATCTTTTAACACAAACCATCATTTGTAACTGGAGAGAAACAAATCCTGAAGTTGTTTTGTCAGTGAAATTAGATTGTTTCTGGTGTTGGGGAACTATAACTTCAAGAAAATTACCCACTAAGAATACATTCCCAGAGAGCAAGAACCAAAAGCAACCCAAAGCCTCAAATCAGCCTTTCAAAGAGAAGCACCACTGTAGGCCTAATCATTTATATGATATGAATTTAGAATGTATAAGTTGTCTGCAAGACAAACAGCAGAACCTCACTGGAAAAACTGTAGCATACTCTCATTCATCTCACAGGTGCCTATGACAGGTGTTGCTCTGGGGTTAAAGGCCTGCAGAATGCCTTGTAGTGAATACGATGTTCACCTGCAAGATGGGATATCCATGTTCACATATGTTCTTTACATAATTCAGGTAAGGGATTTGAAGAAAAGCTTCTGAATTATGCATACATCTAATTACTGGAGTGATGCAATACACTTAGATCACTTGCAACCCCTACAGGCAGAGCTGTTTGTACAAAACCCTTCTTTTGTCTTTTCTTAATCACTTCCTAATGAATCCAGTTAAAGTTCAACTACATATTTAAAATAGCAGCATATATATCACATATATATGTGATAACAGCACATACTCCAGAGAGGTGAGAAGTGAGTGCGGATTTACTCCAGCAAGGGAATAAACCAGTACAGTATCAAAACCTGAGGGCATGCTGTCATCCTTGGCATAGTGCATCATTGCAGAATATCCATCGCTTTTCTGAACTGAGTCCTCCTGGCTTTTTTTCTGAGAACAGAGGGAAGGACAACTGTTGGCAGAATTCAACCTAAATTTGCAAGTAGTGTGAAATAACAACCCTAATAATAAAATTTTCTTATGTGTTTTTCTACTGTGACTCAAAAACAATACAATGTGTTCCTATTACCTTTAAGACTCTTGCATACATTACAAACTTAAATTTTGCTGCACCTTTCTGAAATAGGACAATGTTAATACTCTCGGATTACTAGTACTCTATATGCAATGTAGATTTGTTTACATTAACTTGCAGAAATGTTATGGCAAATGCAAAAATTGAAACTGAAGTTCTTGTCTTGTATCTATATAGCCTTTTTTCCTGCTCTTAACATGCACAGAAATTAAAAACATTTTGAACTGTCTGGCCACTGAGCTAAGAATCTAGTTACAGATTATATCATAAATGATTGTATATGTTGCCTTTTTATGATTAGCGATGAGTGTTGTTTGTAGGCTAAACTGCTATTTTCACTAAGTAATGGCAACAGAGCCTTGTTCAACAATGATGAACACAAACATGCTGCGTATCAGGATGTAGTGGCAGAGAAGCAGTGGCAAGACATCTAAAAATGAAGTAAATGTTGGGTTTTCATAGATTGAAGAGTAGGAATCCCTATTATTAAAGTAGAGCATTCCATGCAATTTGGTGGTCTTTTATGTCTCTCTGCATCATGAATAGGAGGTTTGGGAGAAAAGATTAACTCATTTTAGGAGATCTCTTTAAATGACTAATCTGTACTGTATTCACAGTGATTTTTTTCTGATAGTTTTGAAAAACACCAAATCTGCTGCACTGTGCCTTCAGTGCCCTAATATTTGTAGTAAAATTACAGAATAGTTGAGATGGGAAGAAGACTCCAGAGATTGTCTAGTCCAACCCTCAGCTCAAAGCAGGATCAGTTACAGCAGACTGCTCGGAACCATGTCCTGTTGGGTTTTGAGTATCTCCAAACATAGAGACTTCACAACTTCTTTGGGCAGCTTGTTCTAGTGTTCAATCACCTTTCCACCCAGAGGAGGAAGTTTGTGTGGAGATTCCATCACTGTTTTTCCTAGCTGCCCATTCTTTTTCTTTTCTCTTGCTCTTTCCTTTTGTTTTTTTTTTCTTACATGTGGGTTTTTTTAACACCCCCCCCCCCCCATCACTGGAATTAATGTACAGTTAGAGATCCCTGCAATAAAATTTAGGCTCAAAAACTTTTGTTCAATACTTTCTTTCCCATTTATCAAACACATAACAATTTGCTCTTGGATTAAGAACAATGCTGGAAGTCCACAATCTGAGCTGCATTTGCAAGTGTGCCACTGAATTACTAAGTAATAGGAAAGAAGTCAATTTTGCCTCCGCTACTTCATTAGGAATTGATAGTGAATAGCTGGTGAAATCTCCTGGAATGTATTATGTGAGAGGCCAGACATGATCACAGTGAAAGCTTCTGTCTTATATTATTTTATTTTATGATTTTTACTACTTTGGAAAAGTGTTTTGGGATCTCTGTATTTAACTAAGTGATTAATATTGTTTGTAATAGAAAATGTGATACTAAAATTCAGCGATCTCGCCTAATGTCATTATCTGACATATTCACAGTTCTGTTAACTTCTGTGTTCCTTGGAACTGTTTTCAATAATGAATTTTCCAGATTTTTGACTGGTATCTTATGATCAGCTAGATGGAAACAAAAATAACAGCCAGAATGAACTGATGAGCTATTTTGGGGGATGGCTGGTGTGCATCATTACTGCTGTCTTTCTTGCAAGGCACTGTGATGCTGCTGAATGCAGAATGCTTCCTGAAATGCATTTTACCAGGGAATTTCCAGAACTTAAACTGATCAAAATCAAGCAGACATTCAGAAGATTTTTAAGAGATCACTATGAGTGTAAGCATGGCAGGAGTAGTTAGCAGTCATCTCCTTTATTCCATTATTTGAGTGTGATTAACATTCCATTAGGGAGTAGTTAACCAACAAAATTGCAGAAAAACTTTCTTTTCTCTTTTTAGCTCAACAGGTAAAGACATACACCAATGTTCTTTATAACTAGGTACATGTGCTATGCAGTTGTGGAAGAGTATGCTCATCTGATTAAAGACTTTGGATTATAAAAATGCTGATCAGAGTAGGGTAGCAAAATAAACTGCTATCACTAACCCCAATTTCCAGAATACAGAAAATGATTTTTAAAACCTGTGAAGGACAGCATTTTTCATTTGAAATTGTGCACATTAATACGATAATTGTATGTGCAAATGGCTAATTGTCATTAGCAAATTCAATTACCCTATCAGCATATATAATCATTGTAATTATACACTCAAATCAAGTACATGCTTGCTGAATTGTTTAAATCTTTTATCTGACAAGGCCAAAGATATATATAAGGTAGCACCTTCCTTGTATTACAGATCTCAACTTTTACTTTGCATTAATTATTTATAACCAAGCTTCATTCTTTTTCTCACAAGATAGTGAGAAAAGTCTGCTACCAGCCTTTGTTCTAATCTCTTCAAATGATTTATTGCTCAGTACTCAATCTTTTTTTCTGACCCTATCATTTGACCACATCCTATCACAGTGTCATTTAATCTAAAAAGAAAATTGAAATGAGTTAAACGTGAAGACAAAATCGTAGAAGAAGACTATAAACTCCACCACGTTCTCATAAGGAGACTTGATAATACTGGACATACAGAGACACCATTCATCGCAACACAAAGTAGGGATGTTCATTTTGGCTGCTTATAAATGTGTGAATGTCATCGCCAGCCTGGCATTCCAGCATATCATGCTATTTCCAATTGATTTTGTCTGTCAAGATACACAGTGGAAGTTTTCCCTAAACTCACATCATGGTTAGCATGATGAAAATGTATAAATCACATATTTCCTTTTTTTCTCCTATTGTATAAAGCTGGTGGTTTGGCTTCACTGCCCCTTTTGTCTCCACCATACATTTTCCTTCTTTATAACAGTGACTGTTTGTTCCTCAGTGTGGAGCTTAAGAATTTCTTCCCATTCCTTCTTGTTCATTTAGCTTTTGTATCTCGCTGAAAGCTATAGGTATTCTGAATATATTGGAAATAAAGAGTGAACATACCTCTGAATCTGAGAGAATTTATGGTAGTGGGTAAATTAATGCTAGAATCTAATCCCTCAGGCAAAAATTATTTCTGAACCGTTTTGTTCCTGACAGCGTATGAGGCGGGGGAGTAGAGGAGCAGGGTGTTTAGTCATGATGTCTTTATACAGCCAAAACTCAGCCTTGCATTTATCTGGAATGCAATGCATTCTGTGAAATACCTTAGTTCCTGGTTTATGCACAATAATGAAGATTCAATATGTAGTCTTCAATGTATCCAGGAGAAAACATTGTTTTCTGTTCAGATGAAATACATCTTTCTGGTGAAGAGTTTCATTGCGGCAAAATAGCAGAACTGTTGGCCTCAGTCTTCTTCCCACGAATGCAGACAGTATTTTAAATATTCTGGAATCAGACCAGAAGCAGTTTGAATTTCTTGTAAGAAACCTGTGTGGAGCATGGAAAGTGAGTTCATATAAACAGACGATTTGTTTATGGCATGCATTGCTGAGATGCACGTATTGCTTAGACAACTTTGAGAATTCTCTAATTCTTGAAGTTTTGAAATTAATAAAGTCGAGATGTAGGGATATTTCAATATTGCAGTTCGGCAAAATACTTAAGCAAAATGAGTCCAAATTATTGTATGTGTAAATGACAGAGCTGTGATCAACTATATACTTTTGAAGCTGGCTGTGAGGCACTAGCTATGTGTTGTACAAGGTTTTATTCTGTGATTGAATATATCTCAGATACTGAACAGAGCAGATGTCTGTAAGATATGTCTGATTTCTGAACCATGTGTAGTACTACGAGTAAATGTTCCTGTTAAATCAATCACAAGCTGATTAAAACCTTTTATTACAAAAGTTTGAAAAGTACTGCATTGAACATAAGGACACAATATAAGTCAATTTTTATGAAAAGGTGCATGAAAATCAGAAAAGGACTGGTGTATCTGAAATTGAAGAACTGTCCTTGAAATTTTGGCGAACTGCATCTGTGATAGTAGACCAGATCATGACAATCTTGTTCTCCACATCTAGTTTAAAAGGAAGTATGGAAACTAACTATGCAAGCACACAAGAAAATACAAAAGATCTTTTCCCGGTAATTTAACTCAAGTATTTGGCTTTATCCATATCATGTCCCCATTGTACCCACAAGACACCGCAGACATGGGTTTGAGGAAGCTCTTCAGCAGATGAAAAGGCTGTCAAGAGAACACAGAGTAGAGCTGAAAGCAACCTCTGTCTCACAGTTCATGCTCCAAAAGGAGTTAGCATCTATTTTAAGCTGGAGGTAGAAGGGGAGCTGGATGGGCTTAGAGAAATGTCCATTGACCTACAATGACAATAAGGATAGCTACCAATAGAAAAGTTTTTATTTCTTTTCCATATCTTTTGTAGTGACCACAAGAAAGGGGAAAGGGTTAAATATGGAAAGACATCTTTAAGGAGAGATGTTTTGGTCAATATTGTCAATGTTCTTGCTTAACTGTGGCATGGATACAGTTTTAGATCAAATGTCCTTCTAGATTAATTTTTTTTTTTTTTTTTTTTTGTCAGCGGTGGATGGATATCTGGAGAAAATCCTGGAAAAGACACACATGTAGTGATATTTGCTCTGAATATTCTTTCAGCAGGTGATGCATTTCCTGAACCAAGGTGGTGCTTCAAACATCAGTGGGGATTCTGGTGACTGACATACAACATACATTCATATTCAAAACCCTTTTCAAAGGTACTCTTTCTTCAACCCAGATTTGGTTGTTTTTGACTTCCAGATATCTCACAGGAAAATAGAAGCAAGTTATGTCAGCACAGGAATTTCAAGGATTCATATTTGTATTTTGATCAGAGGTGAAGGAAAAACAACAAAGTAGCATGACTGGAGCTTGAAGAATGGGAACAACTACAAAGTGAATAATAATTTAAAGAAATAAATTTCATATAACAAAAGTAGTACATCTGAGAATAATGGTTATATAGTGAGATGGATAGTTAAGTTGCAATCAAATTAACATAGTCACCAGTGAATCAATCTGATTGCAAGCAAATGCAGATGCTTTTTGCAACTGAGAATGGTTCAGAGAATATAAAATTAATTTATTTCACCAAAACTGAGATCCATGAGATCCGTATGAGATACACACTTGAAAAGATGTGCCACGGATATGGTTTAAACCTTAATAATTAATCTGAAAAAATGAAGGTGTGAAATGGGATGAATACAATTTTGTAAGGACAAAATTCTGTTTCCATAGTCTTCCAATGATCATACTAATATGGGCAGAATGAATGGACTTCCTCAAGTCAAACACCTGTATTTTGGTGTGTTAAAGACACAAGCGGGTCCCCCTGACAGCACAGAAAATGTCTAAGACAAACTAAAAATTCTTGATTTGTTTCCATAATGGGTTATTTATAATAGTTTTAAATCCTAATTATTTTGTCACGGTTTAACCCCAGCCAGCAGCTAGGACCATGCAGCCACTCGCACAGTTCCCGTTCCCCTAGAAGGGCAGGGAGAAAATGGGGGGAAGGGGAAAGGAAAAGAAAACACCTCAGGGACTGAGATAAAGACGGTTTAATAGAAACAATAACAGAAAAGGAAAATAAAACTAACAATAATAATAATGACACAAGTCACATTTCAGCATCTGGTGAATTGGCACCATCTCAACCAGTGATTGCATGTTCCTGCACCCCCAGCTAACCCCACTTATATACTCAGCATAACATCTATTGTACAGAATATTCCATTGGCCATTCCACCATTTTTTCTAGGCTCCTTCTCAACTTCTATCGGAGGCTGGAAAAAGTCCTCAAAAAATATAAACATCACTTGGCAACAACTAAAGCAACATGCATTATTGACATTCCTTTCATATCAAATCTGAAACACAACAACCACTAGAAAGAAAATTAACTGTGTCCCAGCTGAAACCAAGGCAATTGTATAAATTTGTAATCTTGCTCTGCTGAGAGCAATTTGAGTAACCAAGAATCATGTGCCAGGGACAAAGAACAGCAAACTCACAATATCAATCCCGTGGTTATAAGGACATCACTCTGCACTCCACCTTCCTTGAAACAAAACAGTCAAATAAACCCCCAGAATTTATTTTGAAATTTAATTATAGAGAGACTTGTAAATAAATGTGAACAATGCTGCAGATTTTCCAAAGGCCAGAAGCACACTCTATATGGAAACAAGTTAGTGTAGACATAAGATTAATTTCCTTTGAGCATCTTCTTTTCCCTTGAGAAAATAAAACAATGTGATTGATATTGATTCAAAAGTATGTTCTCTTTCAAATAACATTTTAAAGTTAGAGCTACAAAGGCATGTGTAATTAATTAGCAGAATAAAGTGAAACTTTGAATGGAAGACCTTCATGCAGCTGGGAAGAAACAGAAAAAGCATTTTTCATATAGAACAATGTGTTTTATAAAAGGCTTGGTTTAATGAACAGACCCGAGAAAGTGATTCACAGCATATAATTTATTTGACAAGTTCATTTTCTTTCCCTTCTCATGGTGAACCGAAACAGAGGCATATTTTGTGTTTTGAAAAAAGTAATTATTTATTTTTTATTATTTTATTTTTTACCATACAAGGTGATTACAAGTTTTCAGGGACTGCAAAAACTGGTTTTGGCATTCTGATATTTCTGTACTGTTAAGTTATGATTGTGTCTTATAAATTGCATCATATTCCGTCTGTTTCCTGACTTTTCTAACAGAGCTCTGAGATGTCTGTAGTCCTGTGTTCTGAGCAATGTCCCATGCTGACTTAATATAGTCAATCTGGGTGCAACTGCTCCCATGTGCAAGTAGTTAACGCTTGATGTGTGAGAGTACAATGTAAAACTTAAAATGTGTGTTTTGGGTCTTATCCAATGGAAATCAGCGAGACCCTTTTTCCATTGACTTCTGTGGCAGTGGATCACTGTTCCTGTGAGCATCTCGATGAGTGAAAACTCAAATCCATGAATGTGCATGGGTCATGAAGACAGACTGACTGTGAAGAGTTGAACAAATACTTAGCAGAATTTTTCTTAGCAGGCAGATTGATTAATTGCCCAGAACGACTTGAAGTTTCAGACGGTTAAGATTTTTTGCTTAAGCCCTTCTTAAACTTGATGCATGTTAGTCTATGCCGTCATTCTGTTTCATTTTGCTTCAGAAGTGGCCGAAACTGTGAAATAAGAATAATCTTCTACAGCATGGGACCAGGACAATCATGATTTCCAGGAGTTTGACAGTTTCACTTATCATCTTTATTGTGGTTTAATCCTGGCTGACAGCTAAGACCACTCAACCTCTTGGGCAGTTCTCCCCCTGCCCCTCAGAAGGGCAGGGAGAAGAGGGAGAAAAGGAGGGGGAAAGGGAAAGGAAAAAAACCTCGTGGGTTAAGATAGTTTAATAGAGCAAAAACAGAAAATGAAAATAACAATAATAATAATAACACAAATCACTCTCACCACCCAGTGAACTGGTACCTTCCTGGGCAGTGATTGTGGACTCCCTGCCCTGGCCAATCCCCATTTATACACTGAACATGATGTCTATGGTATAGAATATTCCATTGGCGATTCTGTTGTTCTGTCTATGCTCCTTCTCAGCTTCTATGGGAAGCTGAAAAGAGTCCTTGAAAAGTGTAAACATCGCCTGGCAACAACTAAAATAACACACAT
This sequence comes from Pluvialis apricaria, assembly GCA_017639485.1. Classification (NCBI taxonomy): domain Eukaryota; kingdom Metazoa; phylum Chordata; class Aves; order Charadriiformes; family Charadriidae; genus Pluvialis; species Pluvialis apricaria. The sequence goes on along the minus strand of CM030012.1, from coordinate 23,090,470 downwards.
CACTGACATTCCTTTCACAGCAATCAGTAGAAAGAAAATGAAGTCTTTCCTAGCTGAAACCAGGACAACCCCATACAACGAATTGTCTGTGTATGAGGGCACTTGCAAAGGAAGAAACATCTTTGCTTTCACACAGGATGATATCTGTTCAAATTTTGCAATACCCCCGGAAATAGGCAATCCACTCATAAGCTCTCTTGAAATGCCAGCAAGGCCTTGCTCTTCCCATATCCCTGGGAGGTGCTGGTACTGTTCATGTAACATTTATTTTTCTGGGTTTGGATAACAGTCTGAGATCATATCTCAGCCCAGAGTGCTGTGCACTGGCTGGCTGGATATCAGTGGGTTTGCTTCCAGGCAGATTTGGCGAGTCCTAGCAGGAGAACTCTTTGTTATGTGCGATTTTAATATACATTTGAATCTTGGGAAAACATGAAATTCTAAGTTATATTTTCGCATACAGTTTAAAAAGAAAAAAAAAAAAAGAGGCATAAAATTAGATACTACTTATCATCATGCAGTATCTTCTTAAACATGATTTTGTCCTGTCCATTTTGTTTGCAGAGAGTTAAGTGCAATTGTCCAATCACAGCTTGTTGTGTGATATTTTATGAGGCCTTCAGTATTATGTACCTGAAACAACAAAGTTCAGAACTGAAGTGCAGTGGCATCACACCATGAAGTAACCTACATTGCACCTACCTGTATTATACCTAACAAATCAGTGTTTTTCTGTCACTGTCATAGCCAGTCTGGTTGCTTGCAAAGTTTAAAAGAAAGAGAATCAAAAGCGTGGATGAAACATTGAAAATTAATGGTCTCCTGTAAACCCCAGAGTTCTACTTATGCTGCTCGAATGTGAGCAGAAAGTGTAACACAGAACATCTTTCATTTTATAAAATCACGGTTCTTGGTGACTTTTCCAGAAAGTGTGATGTGTTGACCTTGGCTGGATACCAGGTGCCTACAAAGCTGCTTTATCACTCTTCTCCTCAGCAGGATGGAGTGGGGGAGAAACTAAGATGGAAAAAACCCTTGTGGGTCAAGATAAAGGCAGTTTAAAAAAGCAAAAGTGAAGGTCGCACATGGAAACAAAGGAAAACTGAAGATTTATTCTCTACTTCCCATCAGCAGGTGATGTCCAGCCACTTCCTGGGAAGCAGGGCTTCAGTATGCGTAACAGTTGCTCCAGAAGACAAACATCATGAAAAACAAATGCTCCCCCTTCCTCCTCTTTTCTCTTAGCTTTTATTGCTGAGCCGACATCATAGGGTATGGAATATCCCTTTGGTCAGTTTGAGTCAGCTGTCCAGGCTATCCACTCCCAAAACCTTGCCCGCTCCCAGCCTACTGGTTAGGGGGAGGAAAATTGGAGAGACAGCCCTGATGCTCTGCAAGCATTGCTCAGCAGTAGCCAAAACACTGGTGTGTTGTCAACACCTTTCTAGTTACCAGTACAAACCACAGCACTATGAGGGCTGCTATGGGGAAAATTAACTACCTCAGCCAGACCCAATACAGAAAGTGTGACTTGAACTCAGTAACTGAAAATTACTATGTGTGGCTGACTCACATCTTGTCCCAGGAGACCATGTTTGCTGGTATTTAAAGAACATACTCTTTAGATAAACAAAACCTATCACAGAGTAATGTCACAAAACAGGCTACTCTGACACCAGCTATAGGCATACCTCCATTTACTCTCTATTTTTCAGAAAAGGCATGTATCTGATATATAATATAGGACAGCTGGACTGTCTTCAGTTGCATTGCATTCTTGTTGCAGGGAGGAAGCTCTAAAGAGTCTTGGTGGAAAACATGCAGTAATCCAGTAGAGACCAATCCCAGAATCTGGGAGAGGACCATTTACTTTTGTTTCCACTCCACTCCATCTATGCCTCAGACTAGTACCAAGCCCTACAGTTTTAAGCACACTTTTTGTCAGTTAGGTGAAGTCAAAACATGAGTCATAGACTGCATTGATTCACCTGAATAAATTATCAGGGAAGAACATTTTCTCTAAATACTGTTATGACAGCAAGGGAGTTACCACTAAACCATAGGAGAATGGAATAAAAAGAATCCTAAGACAGAATTTTGTCCAACTCTTTCTAAGAGAAAAAAAAGAATTCAAGATTCTTTAATCATCCTTGGAAAATGATTAGTTGAGTCTTTATAAAAAAATACTGATGTATAATAACTCTTTTTCTCTTTTTCTAGGTAGCCCTTTGTAGGGCTTCTCTATCCTCAAAGTTAGAAATGCATTTCTAATAGCTTTTTACAAGTTTTGCTGCAAATTAGATCAGTCTCTTCATTGCCAATAAAGATTTCAGACTGAGAAATCAGTCCCTACTGTCTGAGAAATATTATGGATGCTCTCATCTTGATCCTTGAGTGCTAGCAGATCCAACTATAACGTTACAAGAGGTTGATCGTGTCTCTCCAGCAGCAGAAGCACCTTTGTCCCAGCATAACCTCAGTCCTTCATCTTTGTTCTGTGTGGATCCAAAACTCACTTTTTCCTACACTGCTAAGAAGCCCATCTTGTACATCTGGCTGGGTGTGTAGTCAACTGTGAACGTTTTTCTCTAGATGCAGTTCAAACTCCTGCTGCAATTCTCATTCCCACTTCAGTAATGAAAACTGAATCTGGGTTTGAAATACAAATACCCTTAATCTAATTGCAAAGCAGAAACTATTATTTTATCATCTCTATTGTTCATACACATTAATAATTGGCACCTTCAGATTTCCAAGCCAATGTTATAATCTCTTTCTGGTCTATTTTCAGGCAGGTAGTTTTTAATAGTAAGACTGAAATTTCCAGTAATGACACCTTTTGTTGTTGTTATATCCTGCCACTAAAAAAAAAAAGACTAAGAACCTACAGAAGAGAGAAAAAAATACTATAAATGTTTATCTTCAACTAAAATAATATCAAGATCCCATTTTCAGCAGTTTTCTGAGCAGCACTTCACTCCCTACTTTGCAGAAGTTGTACTTCCAACTACTTCCATAAATTATCAGTATGACTTTAAAGCGTAAGGGATATTTATTATTAAGTGAGCTGTGGTGTGCACAATTATCATACTTCATATTCTTTAAAGGAAATAATGATTCTTTAAACTGACCTATGCTAGATGTGTACTGCAGTAAAGGCTTAATAGAATTTAACAAGGCAGCTTTTTAGTAGCTTCCATTGGTACGGAATTGTCCTGAAAACTTTTAAATCAGGTTATTTTAGTGTTAAGTAGTTTTAAGAAAGAAATTTGCCTGCTAGCTACAACAGGGAATTGTAAGTCAACAGTATTCCTAGATTTCATTCTCAGCGGCAAGTGCTCTGCTTGCAGCCTAATTTCACCTTCATGTCTCAGGCGCTGCCTGCGTGTGAAATCAGGATAATAAAAACTTGCTTAACTCTCAAGTGTATCATGAGAATTAATGTTTGCAAAAGAGATTTTCTCCATTGGCTGATCGGCATATGTTTATCCACTCAGTAGCAAACACATGGCTAATGAAAGTGGAGCACTCCTGAGCTCCTGAAGGGATCCTGTCCTGGGGCCAGATAGAACAGGAGCCTCACCACTGGTGACCACATGTGCAGCAGAACAGACCCTGGGGGCAGGAGAGTCCCAGGGACAGCTCAAAATAAAATGTTCTGCATCCTTACTAAATACCATGATGAAAAGCACTATAAACTGAAAGGCCTGTTTATGGTGTTTCTTTTGCTTCAGATATGGAAAATGCCAAGTACAATCTATTTTGATCAAGCTGTCAAGAATTTATGCCACAGTATTTGACCACGAGAACTATATGCAGAAATCCTGAGGAGATGTATCTCGTCTTAAAATGCTGTTGGCAACTTTCTCATTTCAAATAGCTGACAGGGTGCTTCACAATCATTTGGTTTTATCTGCTTATAAATTTTATCTCTTTATATGTGTTACCACTTTTAGTCTTAGGTGCCAAAGGAACTGGTTTGATTGATAAGATGGAAGATTTAAAATATATAGATTGAATGCTTTTCAGCAAAGTTATTTGGTTTCTTTTCATGTGACTTTCTTCACGAGGAAAGCTTTAACTAAAAACAGGTCAAGCATCTCTATGTTCTAATTTGAATGGCTGATCACACTCTTTCTTTGTAAAGCTTTATTTTAGCACTCTCTTTCCTTCTTCCTTTCCAAAGTTATTGTGCCATACTGTTGAAGCACCTGCCATGTTGATTTCATTTCAGTGTTGGGTGAAAATAGTTCTACTTCTGTGAAATGATTCATACGTGCATACAGTTTGTCAAGCACAAAAAGTTTCTTTGAAACGAAAGGCTTTATATAACTGTAATATCTCATTGCAATGAAATGTAACTCTACCAAGAAGAAAACAAATCTATCTTTCTCTTTCTTCTTTATATTTTTCTCAGAGTTCACATTGCTGGCACAACTGTACTTAAAGATAATCAACCCATAGACTGAATCCAAATTCTTATCTGAAATCAGGTAATGAGATCCTTTCATAACATATGCAGCAAATAAGTGTATGTCAAAACAAATGCCTGGGATGACATCAGTGCTAATAATTTTGCTTGTATTTGTATGAATTCCTCCATATAAAACAAACAAACAAAAATTTACAACATCTGTTCCAAGGAAAGTATTTATTTTCTTTTTTTGTTTCTTTTTTTTCCTTTGGTATTATTCTATCTGGAGAAAACTTACGCTTTCTATTAAAGTGAACATGAGTGTTCATTGCAGATGTTTTAAGAAAAAAATAAAACTACTGAGTCTAGCGACCTTGAAGAAAACTGTTTTATACCTACCTCCCACCTAATCATTTAAGGAGGTCCCAGATTTGGAGCACAATTCCTCTTCAAATCTAATCCTGCATGTCCAAGCTGCTATCTTGAAATCAGGCTAAGCTGAGACGTGCATTTCCTCCCAGCCAGCTTCTTATCTTCAAGTCAGTAATTTCATGTATGTCTGTGTGTTCTGCTTGGAATAAAATTCTCATCTTAGAGAAATTTATTTTGACAAAGCTTCTAACACACAGTGGGGGACTGATTTGCTGGGTTGTAGGGTACGACAGTTTGTAAAAGCAAGACAAAACAAGAGATTGTTTTCTTGTCTGGGCATTTGTTCCTAGGACATCTTTAGTTTCATTGATTAACTCTGTATTAGAGTTCCGAGGCAGGCTGTGAAATGACAGACCTGGCAGAAAACAGCCAGAGGCACCAGGAACACCTTAAATAACAAGGGACACTTCAAAGCTAACATCATCTTACAAATAAACTTAATGAGATGATGTGCCTAAGGAGCCAGGGAGTTTTAAATACTTGATTGACGCTTCTTGGAAAGTAATTTATTTTATACATCTCAGCCAACTGCAAGTTTTTACTTTTTAGTTTCCCTTGCTCTGATTTTGCTCAGATTTAAGATTACCGACAAGCTTTCTGAACCATTAGCACACATATATCCAAACGCAATTTGCTGATTAAAAAGAATTTTAATAAATCAGTGTTTATACGGTACAGCTGCTTGACATACAACTGGATTAAACATGCTCTAGTTAAACTTTCAGTTCCTCCTGACTTTCAAGTAATAACATATATCGAACCTTTGAGAAAACACAGTTTGCACAAGGAAGGACTTTGGAGAAGGTTACAAAACAAAAAGTGTTTTGAATATAGTTTCAGTGTAATACTTTTGTAATTACTTCTCTTAATAAAGGATACATTTTTACAAGACATAAGTAAGTGTGCATTCACCACAGAGTTATTCACTACGAACACTTCCATTTTACATAGGATTTGCTCCATATGCACAGAATAACTGCAGAGAATATGTGGAATAATTTTCACAGCTCTTGAAAGGAGGTGGGTAGGAGAAGCACATCTGCTACTTCCAGGAGGTGTCAGAAAGCACCCAGAGAATACACACAGCATGGTATTTCTGTTTATTCCTGAATAATATTGAATTTACTGTGTGGAGACATGCAGTACAGTATGCATAGACCGTGGCTTTTACCAGACAGCTGTAAGCACAGGATTTCTGAATGTCCAATATCTGAGGAGGAGGTTCCCAGCCTGCTACGGCAAATGGACATAGAGAAACCATAATCCACCTGAAAAAACAAGAGAGGTCTGGGGAAACATGGATGTTTGTTTTATGGCTGTGAGAGCCAAAGTCACATGCAAAGCGTGACTGAAAACATAACAGTCAGCACGAACACAAACTACTACTACATTTCCAAATAAAAACCTGGCAGTGCAAAGCAAAAACTGATCCTGTGTGGAAAGGTGACCATTACAAAATCAAGATAAAGGAAAATGAAAAGAAATTCCTTAAACAGCTCATTGGGCAGCGAAAAGAACGAGTAGCTGAGTGAGATGCTGTAACTAACCATACTGCCTGAAACACTGGAATAGTAGATAAAGGTGCCTGAGGATTATGACCTACAAATGAATGAAACGGGAATATGATAACATGTTTTCACATCCAAAACCAGTACTAACATTACACAGCTGTGAACTCTGGCATCCACACGCAGCACTGGAATCATAAAAGACTTGCTAACTAGAGCCAGGCTCATTTGTGGGACATGTGATTAAAGCCTTCAAGAGAGATTGTTAAGAGACAGATCTAGCTCCACAGAAATGTCTTTAAAGAGCAAATATGGCTGAAATGTGCAGAGAAATGCTCAAAGCAGTGTTCAGAGAAAGTACACATGATTAAATCAAGAAAGTCCAGACCACAAGACATAACAGATTTAGAAAAAAAAAGAACACTTACCAGGTTCTGTAGATAGTGCACACCATCGGGAAATCATGGGAAAGGAAAAATGAAGTATACCTAGTTCACAGGCAGTTTTATAAATTATATGGAGGGTATAATCAAATCCTACCTTGAAGGTGGCAAATGAAAACAAGGATCAATACACAGGGTCTTACAACCCAGAGAATTCTAAGAAATGGGATACCTGGAATAATGTTGAAAACTCTTATGAAGAGGAACACTTTTTAGTAAAGCTGAATCTCTTCAAAATGCTGTGCTGTAGAAGTGAGCTGCCAGTCATGCAATGCCATGTTTGCAACTATTACATCAATGGCTAATTTAACTCCAGCTGGATGGTGACACTAGTTGTAATGTAATCCAGACATAGTTACAAAGAGCAAAGCCAGCCTGGAGTAATCTGGCCAGGTGCTAGGGATGTACGACAAAACTATTCTGAGGTCAGTGAGTGAAAACCTACTGTTGATAAGAAACCTTGAAAAAACAAAATACTATGATTAAGAGATCTTATGACGCAAAGCAGAGGTGAACCACAGCAGCAGATGTTCAGCAAAAATACAGACTTCATTTCAGCACAGTGCCAAGGCAGAATGGGAAGACCAGTCACAGTTTGTTCAGTTCAACCTTCTAACACAGTATGAAGGGTGCATTTCAAGGAGCTGAACACACCCAGTATGAATCAGAACTAAAAAATGCTATAATTTTTTTGGAAAGAGGAGGTCAATTTTTATCATCCCCATCACTATTAGTCTCAGGTCCTACTTTTCTCTGATGGCATAGTGAGGAATTTCACATCTTTCCTCATGAGACACAAGGAGCTGAAGAGCGTGTTGTTCTCTTGAGCTGTAAACTCACGGGAGGAACAAAGGCAGCCCCTTGGCAAGACCTGGCTGGGAAGGGAAGGATTCAGGTTTATTTCTTCCTTTGTCCTTTTCAAAGTTTCCTCTGCTCCCAACAAAATTCCTCTGTCTATGTTTGTATCTATGCATATATAACATATGTATATGCTATTAAGACATACACAACTGAATTACAATAGAGACAACTTTAAAATGGCAGTTTTACTTCTTCCTCCAGCTGCCCAAAGTTACACCTGTTATAACAGATTCTATAAATTTATTCTTAACACACAGTTGAAATATTTCCATCTCTTATTCTGGATAACAGTAAAGAGAAGGATTGCAAAACTCTTTGATATATCTCAGCAGCTGTTACTAATTCATTTCTTCTAATACCTCTTTTCTAGGGGGTATCTATTTTCACAGTCCTTTAGACATCTCTCTACACATCTTTGGTAAACTTGCAGCTTTCAGAACTATTCAATAAGGTGGAATTAATATTTGAGGAAGAAACGTGAAGGGCTTGACGTTCTTATTTTGACACATAGATTTTACTTATACTGGTTAGTATTAACTTTCAACTTTCACATTTTACTTCTTTCTGTACATTCCTATTGGCACATGTGTTATTGTCAAAGTGTGAGAATTCACTTGCTTTATATATCCGGGTTTTTTTTCTAATTTAATGTTTGAATTCAGAACTGTGAAATTTTGTTAGATTTCTCCTTTATTATCAGCCTTCTATCTTGTTAACTAGACTGTTGGGTAGTCTTTTTGTCTTTGTTTTCCTGAGCTCTTATTTTGAGCTCCATTGTCAGAAAAATCTATCTAAGGACATTAGTTTATTGTTGATAAGCCATATGGTGCCTATATTGCAGCTCTCTAACCAAATCAACAAGAAAGAAACAGAAAGGATAAAAAGCTATTTCATTCCAGTGTGGTTATTTATAGGGGTGCTACAAGGTCAGTTCTGGGTCCAGTCGTATGCATTATTTTCAGTGAAGAATTAGATGATGAAGTAGAGGCTAGGTTTATTGCCTTTGCAGATAAGAAACTGTGAGGGAATGTGGAAACAACAGAGTGGGATTAAAATTCAATCTCTATATACTGAAATTGTTTGAAAATGGTGGGAAAAAATTCATAAAATTCAGACACAATGGTTTGTGAGGAATAACCAACTATAAAATGAAGGATGAAGTTCTTCCGTTTGTTAGATTATGAACTAGATTATGAACTGGATTATGAACTGAAGAAGGATTAGCAAAGCCCATGCTGTGATGAAACAGAAAAATTTCACACTGAATTATACCAAAGGACAATAGAGGCAAAACCCTGCTTAACATTAAAAATAGGGGTAAAACCCACATTGTTAGCATGCTCATTTTTGGGCACTTCATTGCAAGAAAGATATGCACCAACCTGAGTTAATATAGAGGCAAACAACAGAAATTGAGAAGCTCCAAGAACATGGCAGTTGTTGAAAGACTGAGAAAATATTTTCACTTGTTTCAAGAGGAACAGTTAATAACAAAAATCTTCAAGGACATAAAAGTGTAAACAAAAATGAATAGTACATTCTCTACCTGTGCCACAAACTAGTAAATGAAATGAAGCACAGAACTGATTACACATGGATGTTGTTAATACCACATAATCAAAGGTCTTTTAGAAAAAATACTATAGTGTCTGTCAAGAATATTGTTGATACAGTTTGATCCCATCCTGGGCAATAAGGAAGGAAAATAATTTTTTTCACAGCACTTATACGGAGCTCCTCCATATTTGAGCAAAGGATGGGACTGAGCATAAAGGTGGCTTTTTTCAATTGTCTCATGTGTAGGCAAGAGAGGGACTGTGGAAATATCAAAGAGAGTCATTTACTCTATAGATGAAAAGTCAGAAAGAAGAGGAGGTTAGGCTGTGAACACAGTTTTGAAAGTGAAGACAAGAAACTTGGACTTAAAACAAAAACGAAGAGGTACCTTAGAAAATCAAGTACACAGATGACATGGCAGATAGTCTTTGTGGTCTTTCTCTGTTTTTTTACTAACAAATCCTGTACCTAATGCAAATTTGCCACTTAGAATCTTGTTGAGTTGATAAAGTGTTTTACTATCACTTCTCACAGCAGTTGTTTCTGTCTCTTTGGTGTTATTACTCACATATTCCCTCTTGTCTCTTGCCATGCAGCTTTTTACTTTTTTGTCCTTTGTTTTAAACAGATTTATTGCTCCTTTTTCTGGGGGTGTTGTTGGGGAACTGATGTTTACTTTGGCTTTCTTAGCACAGTTCTACATATTTTCATTTATCCAAATTTCCTGTTTGTATGCCTAGAAACTGGTAAGTTATTCTTGCCAGGAGACGTTAGCATTTAGTATTGATAGTAGCTTTCAGATGGTGTAGCACCTGGAAAGTGTTCGCTATCTTACTCTCGAATCCTTCTATGGTCTATTTGGGTTTTGTTGTTTGCCTTCTGAGGAAGGGGTTGAGTATCTGGTTTTGTATGTTTTGTTTTGTACTTTGCTTTACATACATTTCTTAATTTGATACCAACTTTTCCTTATGTGCCAAATTCCATATTATAAACCACAATATTGATCATCACATGGAAAATATCAAGATATTTTAGGGATGTCTTTATATGGAAATAAATTCCATTAATTATAGAAGCACAGTTCTACCACTCTTTCACTATTTCTTTTGGCAATGAAAGACTTGATAGAGAGTTGACAGCAAAGTCTTCTGGTGTTATGCAGACATGCTTCAGGATATTGCCAAAGTCTCTAGATGACCGTAGGGTTGTTCATTTATCATTCCAATTATAGGTTGGGTGCAGACACAGTTTTTTCATATATATTTTCTATTTGAAACCTCTGAATAATCAGTTAAGTGGCTTTTAATGTATTAACTGTTTTTCTGTTTTTAAATACTCAGTGCTATTCTTTCCAAGGGACAACTGCCTGACCTCACTGAATTAGCACAATTATTTTTTATTAATTTTGAACTTTTTCTAAAGAAGTCTTGACCAGAAACATTTAGGAGTTCTAAGAGTGCTGACAGACATACACTTATTGACAGACACATCTACCTTTTGAAATTGTAGATATTGTTTAACGAACTAGAAACCTAATTCCACAGTTTTTCTTCTAGAAATTGGATCTCAGGATCTCAGTATCATGCAGGTTTGTAATAGAACTTTTTTATTTTCCATTGACTATTTACTAGAATATCTAACTTCCTATGTTTCTTCACATGTACTGTAAGAAATGAAGGAAGGTTTTTTGTTTCTGTTTTTCACCTTGTTCTTCTCCTTTGGTCCCCAGTCTTTGGTCCAGCCTGACTAGCACAGTAGTTAAATTTCTTTCTTCTTCCGCATAAGAAAGTGATGAAAAAAAATGAATGTATATTAAATGAAAGAGAAGAAAGGAAGTTTTAAAATTACTGTTGTAATTACTATTAAAACTAAAAGTTAGGTACTTCATGGATGAGCTTGTAGTTGACGTTTGTTTTTATTTCAGAACTGGGGATTGTTAAATGTGCTTAAGTTATAAGTTATGAATGAACCAAAATATTACAGTGAAATTAATACACCTAGTTGAAAAACATCTTCATAACTCTCCCCACCCCTCCCTCAGTGTCTTTCATGGTGCTGCCATTAATGCAATCCTTGGTTGCACCTACAAATGGGAAGTTATCAAAAATCCCGAGGGAAGCTACATGTTAGTATATCTGCAATAGAAGAATTGGTCTGAGTCTTGTTCACTGCCTCAAGATGTGTAAGCTTAGAGTCAAGATCAGTATTAGCACAGACAAAGCAGACAGTAACATAGGGTGGCAAAGTTATGGGACAGGCAAATCTCTACCTCCGAGATAAAAAGGGCTTTTTCTGGAATCCCCTGCAGGTACTGATGGAGTTTTTGTCTGACACAGCAGCAGTGGCAGATTTGTTCCTCCAGGAACAAATTACTTCAGGTAGTTTGAGGGACTGAGAATTCATTAGATCCTTGGACCTAGTTACCTCCTCTGCACCTGTACTGACCTGTCTCTTCTTCCACTCCTTTTAGTGTGGTGAGAGAGAGGCACACTCCAGTTAGCTTGCTGCTGCGGTACCAGTAGTCATCACAGTGTGGTCTTTGGTGCATCTTCGTTTCAGTCTTGCTGTGACAGGAGGGTTTTTTATGAGATCAAGCAAAGGGGCAGGGTACAACAGAAGGCCAAAGGTGTAGTCAGTCTTCAAGGAAGAATATTGATCATGAAACTGATTTATTTTTTCTGTCCTGAATTCCTTGGAAAAACAGACTAAGTTCTTCTCGCTACCATAGCCTTAGTGATGTGATATCTTCTGTTTAAATTCCAAAATCATAACCAAGAACTATACATATATACTGCACAAAGGTCTGCTTATGGTTGACAGATGCACTACCAGTGTTTTAAGCAGAGGGTGGGCAGGGAGTAAATAAGATTAACCAAAAGAGCAGGATTCTGCCTCAGTTTACAGGCTTTTACAAGCAAAATTAACTCAGTGAGTTTCTGTCAATTATTAGTGCAAGAATCCAGGGGAAAATGAAAAAAAAAATACTCACCCCTCACCCAGCCTTCCAATTGAAAGGTTATTAACTGAAATGACATGTTCACAGGCATTATTTTTTGTCCTTCATGTGATTTCACACATTTTTGAAAAGACTGTGGAATCACAAAAACACTGCAACTCATATTGAACAAGACAGTAACTAGATGCTTTAAAGGTGAAGAAGAAAGTGGAAGGAAGAAGGGACTTGGAAACATGTTAGACAGAGTATTTATTTTCACTGTGTTACTTTTAAGGTATGACAACTAAAGGATAGAACATTTTTTTCTTTACCTACAAATTCGAGAAACTATCAGTAAGAATGCAGAAGAGACAACAGAATCATCCGGTCTGTTTACTCTCAGATTTTGAATCTTCAGTTCAAAAAATTTTCTTTTTCTTTCTTTCCCCTTAGCTTTGTAGTATTCGCAGCAAAGCTTCTGTGGTCAAGACATCAGGCTGTGGTTATACTTGGCTTTCATCTAATTCCTGGTGATTTATACTTTATAGTAGATGCTATATCAACAAATTCTTACTTTGGGGAATTTGGTTGACTAGCCCACCATTAAAAAATAAAACATTCGCCTACTCAGCTTCTTTCCCTGGTTCATTATGCTCTATTTGAAATGGTATCTCTTGACATAGTGAAATTTCAGAATTTCCTTGTTGGTTCTTATTTCCATCAAGCATGTCTTTTACTTAAACGCAGAAAAAGGCACAATCTGTCTTCAAAGTATGAAAGCATCATCTGAATCTCTTAACTTCTTCAAGATAAACCATGTTTTTTTGCCTTGCTATTGCATAAAAATAGATTAATGTTGTGGCTTTAGAACTTACAGAAGTAAGTGTATATAAAAGAAGTGTGGATTAAAAAAAAAGAATACGGAAAGTGAATCTCTTATGCAGTCTTAAAAGGTTGGTGTTAGCTAATAGATTTAGCATATGAAGCTACCTTTTCTTAAAAATACAACAAAGGCATACATGTATTGGTTAATCTGGGAAATGATGATAGGTCTGGTGAATCAGTTAAGTCATGTAGCCTCAGTACATATGAATCTGTCTTTTACCAATAAAAAATAATTATGCAAACTATGTTTAGTGAAGAAGGGATAGTCTTACTTGGTAAGGAAGCATTCCAAATTTGTTTAAGGAACATGGAAAGAAATTCAGGTATGTTTTAAGCAAATACGCTTTTAAGCATGTTGCTCCTGACTATAAATAACCACATTTTATTGGAACAAATTTATCTTGTCTATACAAAGCAGATCTGGGCTGTATGGGCCAGCTATTTCAGTTGTAGAAACCTTTGCCAAACACACACATCTCCATCCCAATCACTATTCAACAGTTGTTTTTACATTTCAAAAACAAGCAAGGTGAAATACAGTTGCATGCCAGATGTTAAATACATTTATGAGGCATCAGCCAAAACAATAGCAACATCTGTCCATTAGGTAACTCTTCAAATTTGTCATGTTGTATTTTAGTTTTCAGTGGCCCTTCATGTTTTTTTATCACAGCAGCTAGTTTTGCCTATCCCTACTCAAATCTATCAGTTTTTAACAACTCTGACCACAAATTTACCCGGAAATAAATCATTAAAATGTAATCAAATTTTAATGGCTTGTCAGTCCATTAAATCCATTTCTTTTTTTTCTTAAACAAGTGTTGAGAACATATCTCTGTGCATTTAAGGGGATGTTATTTAGTTATGTTTCCTATGATTTCTTATTACTATGATGTTATGAACATTAAACCAGAAACACAGCTAAGTCACTTGTTTGTCATATTTACAATTGTATAGTTTTGCAGGACTTTTTTTTCAGAGAATTAATGACTAACATACTGAATAAATCCAGAGGGAAAAATATGTTACGACAAGACACCATTGAATGAAATGAAGTTAAACCAGAAGAAACTAACTATTCCAAATCACCAAGTCTTTCACTAATACTACACAGACTGCATTAAAAGTGTAGAGATTAATGGGAACAGCGAGCATTTATACATGTGGTAAATACATTCCCACTCAAGTAATGGCACAAATGATTCTCTACCATTGGAGAACCATACAGGCAATTATGCACATTTTATCTCTGCTCTGACTTGTTATACTACTTCTCTCAAAATCTTTTCAGGATATCACCATCTTGGCCACAGACAGCATAGACTGCCTGGATACGTGAAGATGAAAAAGTATTATCTCTATGTTGTTAGTAAGTTTGAATTCGCCATTGCCCACCGAGATAATAGCACCTCTTCTCTCTGTCATAGTTTTCAAAAAGGTCAAAGTTCACAGGAAACATGAACTAGTAAAAGTCCAGCATGTCCAAGTGGAAAGTGCACTACATAATTTATGTTCACGGTCCTGTTCTACTTATAATGTCAGTTACAAAACACAGAGCAGAAAATGACAAAATTTTCTACTAGTAGACACTAGTAGACAGAAGTGGCTTTTTTCCTAAGAAAAATAGTTTTCACTGCAAGCTATTTTGTAGATGGAAAACATAATTGTGAATTTGCATTGAATTAACCATATTTTTTTTTCAAATAAATACTTAAACTATTAAAAAAACTTCAAAATTTTCCCATTTCAAAATTTTCTAAATAAAACATTCAGACCTTTTATTCTAAAAAGTGGGTTCATTTCAAAATGGATGACACTTTTACTTCTAAATATTTTAATTTCCCCTCAGACATTTTAATTTTGTTTATAAATTTCAGAAATGTGGGCTGTGGGTGATTGTTTCAGGTTGAGGCTCCCAATAATTGACATTAGGTTCTAACATAGAGTTATTAGGGATGCACTTAAAAATAATTTTGTAAATCATTGTGTATGTAATTATAAGTTTGTAAACTTCTATTGCAAATAAAATGTGAATATGATGAACAACATCATTAAAACATACCCTACACCAGTACAGCAATTCAAATTCCTATTTAAAAAAAAAAGATTCCTCATTCACCTTGTGTAGATAAAGTAAAAAAAAAGCTCCAACAGAAATGATAAAGAAAGCCCTGTCTAGTAATCTTGATTAAAGTGCTTTAATAATAGTATGAAGATAGGGTATGTTTTGTCAAAGGTAAAGTTTTCCCAGGACAATTATCTGGGAGACAGTTATTCTTAATTAAAAAGATATCAGGTAGATAGTAGAGCTAAGAGACTTAAGTTAGACCTATCTAAAGATAACAATTAGGAAAAATAAAAATAAAAAAAATTGCAACTCCTTAA
Organism: Pluvialis apricaria; assembly: GCA_017639485.1. Lineage (NCBI taxonomy): Eukaryota > Metazoa > Chordata > Aves > Charadriiformes > Charadriidae > Pluvialis > Pluvialis apricaria. Next base: position 23,075,050 of record CM030012.1, on the reverse strand, counting down.
CCCTATTTACTTCTTAAGAATTCTCAGTAAATCTCAGCAGAAATGTTTCTAACAAACAATTTAAAGCCTCTGCAAAACTTTTGATGGTAAGTGGACACAGGAAAAAAAACAATAATTGGGTGCCACTTTGTATGTCACAATAAAGAATTCTTTAATAAGATAACTATAAATACCATGTTTATATTAATTCATAAATACTGATTTATACTTTGATTTTGCCTGAGACTTGTATTTTTGGATTTTAAATATTATTTTATTGATTTTAATAATACATACAACATTGCTTATTCCAGATGAAGCACCATAATTATCTTCACCTCCCCCACAGACACTTGTTTGAAGTTATTGCATATAAGTCAGTGAAGTAATTTACATTCCATTGGGCTGAATTAAATTGCAGTAGAACAGCAATGTTTCATGCCAGGAAAATATGATGTAGGTATCCTAGAGTTGAACAATTTTAATGATGCCTCTAATTTAATTTTCCTGTGTACAGCCACCAATCCTTGAACTGATCATGATTAGTTTTAAATTTTGAACTTCTACTGGGTGTCTGAGAACTGAACAATTACTAAACCAAATTAATCCATACCATAATTCAGATGGCTTCTGTGAAGAGGCATCAGCAGAAATTTCATACATTTTTAAGAAAAGAAATAGTACATGAACTTGTTTTTGCAATCTTGCTCGACATTCGTGAACACATGTATATCCTGCTATTCTCTTCTGCAGAGGAAAACCGCATTGCGCTGTAGTAGAATGACTTGCTGCAGTGAGCTCTCAGGAAAGCTCCTGCAGGAATGCATAGGGCAGCAGCTCCTCTCAGGGTCAGTTGGCCTCAGACTGACATTACTGGCAACCAGTACCAATCTGCTCTATTCTCAGAGGACACTTGGGTGTCCTAAGCCAGTCATGTAATGTAAGTGACTCTGTTTATATGCTTGAATGAATCAAGCTTGGATAAAAAGTCCTTAAAGCTTACCAAAATATCCAGATAAGATATCCTTTAATCTTTCATTTGAGGGGTCTTGATCATTCTCCCTTGGATTTGCCAAATCACCAGCAACATGCCTGCCAGTTCCCATTATACTTGGGACTTGGCTACTGACAGTGGTTTTCACAGATCATTACAACACATCTTTTTTATTCAAACAAACTCTATGTCCTGAAGCTGTCATGCTCAAACAATGGCTTCCACTGAGCCAAAAATCCTGCAGAAATGTTACATTTATTAGCTTACTTGGTGTTTATTTAGAAATGGAGATTTACTTTAACTTTGCATTTCGTGAATTAATAATTATATTAAGCTAAATATCTTAAAGACAGAAAACTGTTTGGGTCAGCTGATTGGAAAGGAGATACTGAGCCAGTTGTCAGTGCTTAAATCAGTCTTTAAATAACAATGACTTCAGACTCCACAAATTTGACTAAAACTGAGAAGGGACAAAAAGCGTAGATGCAGTTTTCTTGAACATACTTTGTAATTACAACTTCAAGTGTTCAAAAAATTTCTAATCCCAAAAGGCTGCGTTAAAATGGATGTCCTTAGGGTTTCCTTCACTCATCTGTCTAATTTTTTAACCTTTATTACTTTTACATAGATGGAGGTGGTTTTGTGTGTGTTTGTTTTGTTTTTTTTTTAATTAAAACTGATCTTTTCCAAATAATCACCTGATTCTAGGACCCTGTACTTCAACAAAAAGGAAAAACAGTACACGCATTGGGTTTTCTATTACCTTAAATGTGTTGGTAGAATAGCAATAATCTTCTTTTTTTTGTCTTTCACCTGACCTCAATATGCATTAGAACAGGATGTAAATGACGGGTAAATTAACCACAGCTTTCTTTACCAGCTGGTGGAAACAATTGTATTCAGAATACATGAAGCAAGGAGACTAATTTGTTGTAGTTACCACTCATTCATGTATCTCTTATAGTTATTTCAAATTTCTAATTGCATTATGAAGCACAAACCAGACCAGTAGAAATGTCAAAACAAAGTAGAAAAGACAAACATTTCACATCAGCCATACCTTTTCATGGAACACTGACACTTGTGTCAACAAGCACCAGAGATGAGGCTCAAGATGCTCATTGCACTAATTCAGAAGCAGCAGAAAAAAAGGAACAGATTCTTATAGAAATTGACACATAAATTTGTCCAACCATCATTCACAGGTTTAAATGTATTGGCAAGTACTTCTCATCTTTACTGGACCCTACATAGTTTCTCTGGTAACTTCTAATAAAGGCTTCTAATAATTCCCATGTGTCTTATGCCATCTCTGATAAAGTTAATTTCATGTCAGAAATATTATATTTAATTTATCAATATTCGTTGCAGTGTGGATTTTAATTTAACTGTCCTGGTTTGAAGACAAACCACAACACTAACTAAAAAAAGATATTTTTTCTTGGATGAAGAGCTGAATTAATATAGTTTGAAATAATAATTATGATAATAAATCTGATATATGCTTTCTCTTTGACACTTCAACTTTTTTATCATTAGATTGAGGACAAGCGTTGCCAACTTCTAAACATAAAGTTATCAGCCACAGTCACCTAAGAATTCTTTTCACATTTGGCTGTCAGTCATACCCTTGAGATTCATGAATTCATGAAACAAGAGTAACTCAAAAGATGTGATGCTTCCCATGTTATTTGTTATATTGCTACATCCAAAGTAAATTGTAAGAGGTCTATTCAGGAAAATGCTTCAAAACTTGGGTAAGTCATTGGATGAAAAACCACCTACTCAATAGTGTCTTCCTCAAGAAACATTCCGCCTTAGCCCTGGCTAACTTTCCAAGTCTGTTGAAAGGATGGTTATTTTGAAGATGCAGATGGACAGGTGGGAAGTTTGCTGCTAAATCTTGAGTTCAGTCTCTCTTGCTTAATAGTGCTGACTTTTCTCAGCTGAAAGAATTATTTCATTTTTAGGTTATTATTTGAATGTTCTAATAAAATATATATTTGGAGACGCTGGCCTGAAGTAGTGGGGAGTCTCTCCTCAAGGCTCCAACCATCATGCGTGGTTATTTATTTGAGGGTAAATTGGAATGAGAAAATATAATCAAAATCTATCTATATGAGGCATGGAGTGGTTTTCTGAATACTGATGCACTTAGAATAGACCTATATTTTTAGAAAAATTCAGATTATAAAAATGTTCCTAGTGCCCTGGTTTACCACTTTTTTTTTTTTTTTTTAACTATACAAGGTATAGTACATTATAATTACCATCTTTTGTGCTGGAAAATTCTTCTTTGGACTGAAGGAGAAAGCAGTGTGGTTGCTGTTGTGTACATTTTTGCAGTTGGCTGAAACGATTGTAATAGTATAACTGAAAAATAGGGCTGGAAGAGACCAAAAGAAACCCAGAATTTATACACACAAAATATTCACTTAGAAAAAGTTTTCAGGCTATGAGTTTACAAAACAAAACAACCCCCTGGTTTTAGGATATTTGGTACTGGGTACGAAGTGATCTTTTTATGAGACAGAATATTAACTAGTGCAAACTGGCTCTATTGATTGCATTTCAAATATTTTTAAGGATATTTTTCTCTTACAGCCTGTATGGAATTAGGTACCAAGTGTCCTCTCCCAGCTGTTAGAAAACTGGCATAAAATCTGAAATCTGGCATCAACTCTGTTCAGTGCACCCCTAGTAATTTGCTCGAAATGCCCTGATGATCTGGACCAAATTTGTATCACATCGGCTATGTCTATGGTAGCAGATAAAATGTCCCAGGGCTTTTTTTTTTGTCCCTCCTAGAAAGTGTATGTCACAGCAGCCTCCTGGACTCACTTGCTTGACATATGTACCAATGTCTGAACCTGTGACTTGGCCCTTTGTTTGCATTAGTAGAGTAGACAGAGCCTAGGATTATCCAGTAACACTGAGATCTGCACGTGATGATTGCAAAAACATAGTCTAATGTCCAGGATGAAAATTCTGGTCTGAGACCAAGTCCAGACCGTATTTGGCACACATTTGAGGTAGAAAAGTCTCATGTCCCTCCTTCAGTCAATTTGTGGTGTGTCTTGAGTGACTTCACCACCAGTATTGGTTGGCCGGAGATTAATACTTTTTTTTTCCTCATGAGAGTTCTCTACAGGTTGTTTTTTTAATTCACGTTAAGAACTGTATCTAAACTTCAGATACAGCATTAGTAAAACTAACAACAATTGTCAGTTTTTAATATGCAATACTTTACATTTTGAGATATCAGCAATTTACAAAGAAACTTGAAACTATGAGAAACTACACTGATTTTGGATTTCATTCCGAAATTGAAATTAAACTCATTATCTGAGGGTTTAATAAATTAGACAATTAATTTACAGAACATTTTCAGAGTTTTAGCTGCATCTAAGTGTTTTATTATTGTTGTGATTTTTTTTTAATTTGAGGACAGAGGAAATAAAGCTCGTTAGACCATGCTTTGAAAATAGAACATGAAAGTAAAAGGAAAGCTTAATGCATATTTTAGTAAACAATAATGCTAAGCTAAAGTAGGTGGATTCATGTTAATTTTACTTAGCTCTAATTATTAAAACAGTTATTACTATAGATGTTCAAAGTCTGCTAATATTATAAGCTTAAAGATGTGTTAATTTTTTACAAATGTCAGTCATTATTTTTCTGCTTAGAAGCAACATAATACAGAACAACAACAACAACAACAAAAACCCATCATACTACAAATAAAATGAGAGTGGTTCACATTGGTGTGTTTCACCAAATCAAAACTGGTTACTGCGGAATTTAAAAACACATAGAGAGACAACCAAGTTATATCTCTATGACGTAATCATTATTCTTAGAGACAGATGTTTCTAAAGCTACAGCTGTTTACCACAAATTATTCTCCTTAATGAATATTTAATGTACTTTGGTGAGCTCTACATATAACGAAAAGTGATAAAACTAACAGAAGAAACATGAATTCTACAAAATTCAATGTTAATCCTTTAATGTGATGCAAAATTGAGGCTGGATGCCCACAAGTTCCTGTGTAAAACTTCCAGTTTTCCTCTATTTCAATCAGATAGTATTATTATTTATTTAATTTAATAATCAGCTTGATTTTACATTGTGGAGATAAACTCTCTGCAAGCACTTACAAAGGCAAGCTCTCTGCTCAGAATTTTCAAAGAGAATGACATTCAAAGGATGAAGGAGAGAGATATGATCTGATATCAGGTTACAATTATACATTTTATGAAAGAAATATGCTAGTTTCAGGGAGCCCATTGTTCTTACAAATGAAGCACAGCCACCTAACCATATCTGCTTCTCAAAACATCTTTGGTTTCCTAATATTTACAGGCCCACAATTTGTATATTGCACCCTGTGGCACCTATAAATGCCCTGATGTTTCTGCCTTTCCTCCTTGCTGTATTTCTTTCAAGCACCTACGGGTTGTAAATTCCCCTGTCTAATAGGGGACTGGGAGGGAAAGGAGGCACAAACCACAACCAATATTTCTTAGAACACCTTTTATTCATTAAACTGTTATTAATAATAGAATCAAGCTATTACTCTTAACAGCAGATAACACTGCATGCTTACGTACTCACATCGTTCATTTGCACCCTCACAAGCTCATTCATAGCTACCAGACTGAAGAAGCAGCAGGGAGGGCAGCCCCAATGGTGTGATCCCCAGTGGGGTGCTCCCCTAAAGCAGTGAGGCTGGCTGTAATGTGCCAGGGGCTTTTAGGGAGGTGTTGGGAGAGGCCCTAAGGGGCCTGTTGTTTCACCAGACATATTATCAATGCTGTAGTCTTCATCTTCATACAGCAGCCACTGGCCATATAGTACAGAGCCACAGTGGGTGCTCATCTGTGCTTGTGACCTTGCACAGTTACATCAGGTTCTTCACATCCTGGTTTTATCAGTTCTTGTGGCTTCAGCACAAGAAATCATCTCCAGAGTTTTATCACTCATGGGGAAGGTGTCACACACTACCTTCCCAGAACGCACTTTTTCTCTCTTTGGCTTGTTGTTTCCTGGTAGCTACTTCTCCATCCAGACCCATGGAACCCACTCACATCAACTGGCACAGATGAGGCTTTTCCTATATATCCACTTCATAAGAAAACATTATTAGATTATTATTAGAGAGATATTTTTTCCCGTGAGTAACTCTCTTCAAATTTTTGTCTTCCCTTTTTTTATCTCTCCCTGCAAGCTACACTTTGCAAAATATGAAATATTTACCAAATATTACTTAGATGTCTTTTCTATCAAATTCTTAGACTTTACAAAATAGATTGTTTACAACTGTGCTGCCCTTCTGCCTAATGGGCACCCTGGGGGAATGTTGTTGGCTTTGAGACTCAGCTACATATTTTCAATAAACAACTCCTGAAGCCAGCAAATGCTGAGAGCCGTGAACATTAATCAGTGATCTATCTGAATGGAATACTTGCTTCTTCTCCCTTCGGGGGATAGAAAAAAAGGACACACATCATGATGCAGTAACCACAGTCACACATAATCGAATAAGCCCAACGAAATATTTTAGCATTCCCTTTTATTACAAGTTTCTTGGTTAGTTTGAAATCATGATAGCAAAGCTATATGCCTTATCAACAGATTTTGCCAACTAGAAAAAGAGACAAAACTGCCCCAGGACAAGTAGCAGCCTCCAACTATTAAAAGGTTTTAGACTGCTGGTAGATTATATTTGGAGTTATCTCATTTGCCTTGTCCTTTTGTCCTTGAGTCACATTGCTAAGAGGATGTCTATCTGCCTGGGAGGGAAAGCTGCCTGCTCAAGTATTCCCTGAATGGCATTGCATCTGGCAGGCTGATTTACATGTAGCTGTTGACATCTGCCTTAGAGGAAATACCTACTCTTGTTTTTAAAACACAGGTCGAAGGTCCAGTTTGGCAACTGAGGGGCTTGCGGTACTGATGAAGAGAGAGGAAACTTAAAAGGGAAGGATCAACTTGAGACAATCCACAATTGTTTTTAAAGCAAAGTCAGCCATTTCTTGTTGGAAGGGCTCCTCAAACTCACACACCGATTTACAAAAAATAATTAAAATACAATGATACTGGCTATGCAATGGAGTCCTATGGCAGTTTTACACCAGAAAGCTGGGAATTCTAAATGACCATGATCCAGCTGGGTATATCTAAAGCACAAACCTCTATAATAAAATAACAACATAGTCTGATGGGGCTTGGCAGTTTCAGTCATTAGGAATTTACAAGCCCAACTACAGCACTGAACTTCAACTTTGCATGAACGCAGACTTTAACTGAAACTGTGTTGTATGTAATTCAAGTTTCTGCTCTTACTTTTGCCACTGTGAATGTAAGGTAAGGTTGTTATGTTCATTGTGGCATTGCCTCCCATTCATTTAAAAAAATCTCTGTACCCTAATGGTGCGGCATACAGAACTTTCTCTGGTCCCAATTATTCTAGAGGTCACAATTTCTGCTGAAGTTGCCTGAAAAGGGTGACCTAGGATTAAATTATGTGCCCCACTGCATAGAATTTCAAATCTAGTAAATTTCCAACAGTAGTTGAGGAGGAAATAATTTTAGTCCCTTTCTCCAAATTCAAATAGTTCTAGTGCAGAGGGAATGGAAGGATACTGCTGCACTAGCTTCCCATGCCACAAAGAGAGGCCAGAATAAAACTGAAAGATAATAATTAAATGTTAGGAAACCCCTAGGGTATTAAAGGACTGAACAGCAATTCCAGGGAGCAAGTATAATGAAGAGCATGATATCAGAAGCTCATGAAAGTAAACTTCTGTAGCAGTTGCAGTTACTTATAGTTATTATTCAAAGATCTAATAAGCTAGCACTTCCCTGGTGTACAAGTGAGGCCCACTGTTAAAACCAGCATGCCGTGTAGAGCCTTTCACCTTTAGAAGGCAGTCTGAGCCAGTTCCAGGTCAGTAACTATGAAATATTTGGAAATGGGGATTCTAAGATCAGGCTTCAAGTTCATTTTAAAGCAATAAAGGAGCAAAGGAGATGAAGTAGAGTGGTAGATCTTAATAACAAAAGGACTAGAATGATTATTTTGGCTGACCTCATGCATAAAATAAGTCATAAAGATATCTAACTCATCCATAGGGTTGTAGTTGCTAGATAATTGCTCTAAGCATACTGTGCTTTATTTCAGCCTGATTGTCTTGCAATTTCCAGCTGCAAGGCAAATCCAAGTCACTGCTTTTTGAAGACAACTTTGTAAAAATAAATCAGAGTAAATTCAGGACAGAAGTTAGACATTTTGTGGTGCCTGGTCCATCGGGAAATGCTGCAAGTCTTAAAAGAGAGCTGGTTATCATGTGATCCCTGGTTCATTTTGTTCTTGTGTGGACTGGCAGTTTCTGATAAGGGTAAAAATATGCTGAATGAATAACAAAAACTCCTTTGCTGCTTATTGCATTTAATATTTGAAGGAAATCTCCAGAAGATCTGCAGATACCTTTTACTCATGGTCTGCTCCTTCTTTTAGCTGCCAAAAAATCAGAAAAGTTTGGTCCTTTCAATTTTCTCTTTTGGACATCTTTTGCTGACTGTTGTTTTCCTTACATACTGCAGTGTCTACAAAGCAGTAAATGGGTACAGATGCTCGAACCCTTGACAGTTCTGTGCATGTTTATAAAATCCGATACTGTGTACTTTGATAACCTGATGTTCACTATTTCAGGAGAAGCATTCTGTTTCAAGCACCCCTTTTCCTCACTTTCTCCTTCCTTTGGTGATTTCCGCATACCCTTCAAAGATGTCCAGTACTTCAGTGGTATGAGTTCTCCTTTTGAAAGATTTTGAACTAATTATAAACATAGCAGTCCCAGTCTATTAAATGACTCGTTCCCTTTTGATCTTTTTTTGTAGCTTTTGCTATTAATAGTATTGTCTCCTTCCTGACAGTCTGCCAAATGGACAAGAATAATACAAACTTTGTAATTACAAGTCTCAAAATTGATGAACAAAGGAAAGAAAATTTTTGGATTATTTTCTTTCTGGCCAAGAAACATTTTCATACAGTGTGACAAGGTTTTTGCAATGTCTATCACTAAGGCTTTACAAACTGATACTTATATACAGAGTATTTTAATATTTTCTGTTTCTTACCGCTTCAGAGAAACGCTCTCATTAGTTGTAATTGATAACTATAAATTTGTTTTCTTGGAGGAGGGGGGATTGTGTATGTTTATAAAGAATAAATATATTTAAATAGTGATTTTTTCCTAGGGGATGCCTGAGAAAATCATGTTAGTAAAAGGATATCTAGTGTACATTACAGGTAAAATCCGCAGATGGCATCAGTTTTTAAAGAGTGCTTCTAGATATCTTGTCTCAAAAGAACTTTTTCAACTGATGTCACTATGTACATGGAGGGATAAGTAATTGATCTTTAAAATCTACTTTGATAAACCGGCATTAAGCAGGGTGGTTGGACTAGATAATCTCCAGAGGCTCCTTCCAACCTCAACTATTATGTGATTCTGTGAAAACAAGGGATCATATGTCTGAATCTTGGTTTTGCTCAACAATGAGCACAGATGCAAGATCCCAGTAACGTCTTTAGTCACTTCATTCAAATAAAGCCACAATTTAATGGAACTTCTTTTAAGATCAGTGGGAATGTTCACCTTAATTCAACAGAAGGTGGGTCAGGACTTGAGTAGGAGCTAAGTTGATTTTTCAGGAAAATGTTTACAAACTTTAATCCTTAAACTTTAATAAAATTCCTACATAATCATACTGAAACACAAAGGAACTAAAATGTCTTAAAACTCTCTAGTGACACTGGATTTTCAGGGAGAATGCTTAATTTTCTTCAAAAGCCTCCTGTCCGATAAACTATATTACCCTTCTGCTTAGTTTTTGTGTTTCTATCACGATATTCCTTTAGACGATACAAATTCAGACTGTCCGTGATTTTTTTGTCTTATTACATTACATTATAATATTTTACATTACAATACATTACATTACATAATATAATATAACTTAACAAATAAATATAATACAAATTTTTCTCTGGAATCTTAAAGGTTAAAGCTGTAAGGTGGAAGTCAAAGATCAGCATAAATTTCTGGCCGTGGTAAAATCCATGGGACAGACTGATGGCCCTGGCATGAAGAATTCTAATTTTACATCATTAATATTTATTGTCATAACGTCCAAAACAATAAGCTGGGTGAGGCTTTTCCTGACTTCAGTGGCACAGCAGCTGCTTTGGGATTCATGAAACAATGCAAAACAGGAAATGTGCATGGCAGATTTCTGACGTGCACCATCGTTGGGCCAAAGTTCAGCAGCCTGTTCAGCTGCCTGAGTAGTATAACAGATTCCCTTTTGCCTTCCTGTTCATTCTGTTTTCCTGAGGTGCTGGATCTTCCTCATTACTGTTCCCTTTTCTTTTTCTTTTTTTTTTTCTTTTTGTTTTAACAGAGGTCTTCACTTTCAATTTCAATAAACTGAACAGCAGAGGTTAGTGTTGTGGTGAATTGCTTCTACAGACCTCACAGACTTTCAGGGTAGGCTCTGATGGCCCTCTGAAATGTAACCATAGTGAAAAACTTGAAAAAAACTTTGAACTCAGTAACACCTTCTTGCCTCTGCCTCATAGATTTTCTCTATTTCACTTTTATTACTGACATCTGCTTGGAAACAAGATCTTTTGCAGACATAATTTGCTTCCTTCCCCAAAACTACAGTTTTTCTGTTGGCAACATTCTGAAATTTTGCCTTGCAAAAACAGAGCTTAAGGCTGGTTTCATCATGGGGTAGCAGAACAGGGAGGACTAACAGTCAGGAAAGAAATTATGTTTCCTTATAAGCAACTTCATTGACTTATTTTTTACTCTGCTCCAAGCCAGAAGGACTTATACCCCAAAGTGCCCTTCCTGGTTTTAAGTTTACAGTTAAACTTTGTTACTACCAAACCATCATACACAGAATTTTCACTATCATCAGCTTTGTTTTTCAGGCATAGAGATCTTCAGAAATTAACATAATTATTTCTGCAGAATGTGTATTTCAGCATTTCTTTCTCCAAGTGATGAGCGTAAAAGTTCAGAGATTGTGCTTGATGTTTTAATATATCATCCTCTAACAATGTCAGGGTTTTTTTCCTATAAATCATAGTCCATGTGCCTTTTATTTATGAATGCAGCTACCCTTGTGGCTAATTACATATAATATTTGTTCATTGGAGCTGCGCTCAGATATTAACTTCCCAGTAGTACAGAGGCAGTGGAATGGAAGGAAGGTCACATCTTAGAATTGGTTGGACTAGTCATCCTCCCAAATTTTCTCATCCAGTCTTTTCTTCCCATTACATTGTTTTTTCTTTTCCTTTCAGCTCATCTATTTGTATTGTTACAAATTAGGAATGGATTGGATATGAATTTCAGCTTTGGTGCAATAAATCCTCTATAGTTAGTGATGAGCCCTCCCTTATGTTTCTTCACACTGATATCTCCAAGCACACACTTCTGATGAGCAACTGTCATTGCATTTATTATATATCATATTCTGCAGTGTGATACATAACTCAGGTTCAGTGACAGCACAAAAAATTAATCTATTCTACAAGCAGGTGAGGTCAACCATGTGCCCTGTTCTCTTAATGCCTGTATGCCTGTGTAGCCGTAACTCACTTGTGCGTATTACAGGAGATGTGTGTGCGCATCCGAGTACCATGGTTTCCTTTTGAAGGGAACCTGGATGTTAAAGGCGTGGAGTAACCATGATCTAACTCTAAAGACAAATCTACTTCCAAGTTGTTCCTGCTTTAAAAAAAGGGGTTGGACCACAGGTGCAGCAAGAGGTCCCTTACTATCTAAATCACTCTATAAGATGCACTCCATGGAGATCCACCATGATGGACAACTGGGTGACCAACCAGCTGAATGGGATTTGCATAAAAAACACCCGCTCTACAGCTGAGTCACAATCGCTGTGTGCATCGACACAAAGTGCACCCAGAAGAAGCATCTCAGTACAAGTGGAACATTTCAGAGAGATTTCTCTTATTATGAACACAGTGAACGGTATTAAAGAGGTACCTACTATGCCCTTTTATAATGCAAAGAGCAAAATAATAAACATTCTCTAAAATGTTCAAAGAATTTTGACCATTTGATACATTTAGAATTTAATTCCAACCTGCACGAGCGTGGAAAAAGCTTAGGGGAAGATAAGCCAAATATATCCTCAAATTGCAAGATAAATGGCCGCTGATGCTGCAAGCCTAAACAATGAGTAAAACTTAAAGAAAAATGCCAATTACTCTTTCTTCCATCTTTCTCAGGTGTAATAGATATCTAATGTAAGGCTACCATATAACATATCTGTACACTATAAGGTATACTGAAGTGGCCAGGACAATTTCCAAAGCAGATGATTCAGTAGCCATTACCTTGACTCACTCTGCTACATCAACCAAAATAGGCATGGACTATAAATACATAAACATGGCCATTTAGAGTCATTATGAATGCAGTTCTTACAGAGTTTCAACATAAGGTAGATATGAATTCACATAGTAATGACTATATTAAATATTCTGTGAACTCAAATAAATATATAAAAGAGAGAGCACGTAGTGGTTTATTTGATGCCTTTTCAAGTTCAACTTGCAGTCTTTTGCTTAGATTAGAAACCTTGCTGGATAATTTAAAACAGTCTTACCGAGCTTTCTTGAACCACAGATAAGCAGTTCCTTGACCCTTCTTTCTATCTTTTTGTCTGTAAAATAACACACATTTATGAATCATACCCTTGACAATTACAGTTGCAAACCACTGACACTTAAGAAATATTGTAGTGCAGAAGTAATGAATGAAACAGTGATGAAATTTCTTTTGAAAATCAATTATATACACAAAGCCTTGAAAAGTGCAGATGCCCTTTTATTATACTGATGCTTCCACTAATATGAGTCAAATATTTCCTTGATTTAAAGAAAAAATATGCCTATTAATGACATTTGTAAAATAAACAGCTCCTTGACCTTTGCCCTCCTATATGATTCATCTTCTTTGGCTTTAATTTTGTTACACTTACTGAACAAGTGGCACTTAATGAAACAATCTGCTGTGCTGATACAGGACGTCAAAAGGAAAGCACATACTGTTTCAACATGACACAGAAAATTGTGGCACATAGCTGTAAAGGCAAGCAGTTTTTTGCAAAAACAAAGAAAGAAAAAATAATGCATAGTATCTATGCAGTGTAAATGCTTCAAAGACCTATTTATTTATAAACCAATAAATCTTTACACACACACACAAAGAGGTATTTAAGGAGACTTGTATTCAGCTTTACAGATGGGGAAAATAAGAAACAAAATGAAGTAATATAGTGTGGGCTGCATATCAAGGCACTAACAAAAATGGAAGAAATCATGAAATCTATCTTTTAGATGCCTTCATCTTACTTTTTTTAATCCAGTTTTCTATAGGGCTGGCTGCTTTATCACAGGAGACGTGACTAAAAGCCCTCAAGTTCATCTCATCTCTGAAGATTCAGATGAGACTTCACATGATTCTTATCTAAACTTGACAAATTTAGCATTCATCTTCACCATTACTAAGCAAAAGAAAAAAATTTACAGGATGTATATCTGTAAAAAAAAAGGGGACAAAATCTGCAGCCATCGTTAATTTAGGATTTAAAAAAACCCCAAACAAACAAAAACAAACCAAAACCCCAAACCCACAAAAACCCCTTATATAAGCAAAAAAGTCAGGCAAACTCTTATAAAATTCGGTAAAACATTCTTGTTGAATTCAGGCAGAGTTGAGTAAAGCCTGAAGTGTACGATTATAATCCAGCACTACTGTAGTAATGCCATCCTTCTCCCTGATTCCATCCGTGTATTTATTGCATTTCCTCTCTTGAAACACTTGGATTTTGAATCTGATTAAACCTGCAATACGTGAGAGTGTCACAATCACATTGGAGTCACCAGAAGGGAAGGAATAGGAATGAGGCTGAGGAAGACAAAAGAAGGGATGAGCCTAGACTAGCAGCCCATGAGGTCTGTAGAAATGACTCCAGACAACTAATCCATTCAACTGTGATTAACCCTGGCATACACTAAGAAACTATGAAAAATTGCTCTCCCAGTGGAAAGCTCTATACACTGAGAAAGTCCTCCTGGCACAGTGCTGTGCTATATAGCATGCACCCTTCTGTTGCAGAACGAAACCATACTCCTACTCCTGGGATGTAGACAGAAGTAGTCCACGCACTCTATAATCCAAGCACTGTTTGGCTTTTATATTCTCTATCAGCTGAGTAACTGCATAGGAAGAAAAGAATTTGACCTTCAACGTACCTGTCAACTTCCTTAAACCTCAAGTTACTGAGATTACATTGAGTTAGCCAATAGAAATCCAATAGGAAACCTTGCTAAATATCCACTCACTAAGCCTTGTATATCTGAGAGAGTTAGTAGCAATATTCCAGGGACATCCACTTTATGATTATTCCCTCATTTAGCCAAAATTATTAGTTAGTTGAAACCATTATCTTTAAAGGATTGCCTCAAAAGGACTTAGTTGGCTAAATTCCTGAAAACATCAACACAGATGACATGAATCAATGTCACTATTACTGTGACCCCAAGAGACAGAATTAGTCAATGATACTTAATTTCCTTTTCATCATAACTATATATGATGAATCTCTCTGGAGGGATGTTTGTTGCATATTCAGTATTCTTGTATAATTTTTTTAAAATATGATTTTGAGCTATACTACACTTGCATATTTTAGGAGAAGTTGACACTTGTGCAGTCTGATCCACACTTTTTTGTGATTAGTAACCCTGGTTTCCATGCCAACCCACATAACACCTTTAAGCATGTTTTCTGTTTGATCTTTTTCATCAAATCAAAATGTTCTAAGCATTCTATCTTCAAGTTTCTCTTGAAGTCACAGTGAGTTTGGCCCATATAAGAACTGAAGATCAGAATTATTGTTTGAGAATAGCTAAATTGCATGGTCACATGTATAGTTATTCAACATTTCTTAAAATGTACTGATTGTTACCCAGGAGATTTATTTACTGTCTGTTATATACTTCCTGTTTTTACCTTGCATTAAAGGATTTAATAGATTAACAATAGATATTCGTGCTATAATGGAATATAATTAGCCATTGGTTTCCCAACCATGGTATTTTTAGAAAGCTAATGTGGAATAGTAACCTTGATTGCCAAGTTTTAGGCCACATTTTAGAAAGAAACCCTCCAGAAAAAAAATCTTCAGAATATTTCAAGTAACAGAAGGGAAAACATAGAGTGCACATGGTTAGGGAACAGTATTTCTAGACTAATTAGCTTGTTATTTTTTGTTTTGTTAGGTGTTTTTGGTTTTGTTTTTGTTTCTAAACACTGTAGAAGTCCTCATCCTTGGCAGTGAAAGAGACCTGTGTCCCAGGAACCTTCATTTTGTCAGCTAACTCAGGCATGCTATGTATTTGCTACATGAAACTAGAAAGAAAGAGGATGATATAGTGATTTCTGCAAATAACAAATTACCGTCCTTTTGTATCTGCTGCAACTAGTACATCCCAGTTTTAAGACTGGGAGACCATGACTAGGGGACCAGTTGATAACAAGTAAACGTAAGGCTGCTGTCCAGGGGGACCTACACCAACTCAAGAAGTGAGCTGAGAGGAACCCCATGAAATTCAACAAGGACAAAGGTAAAATCCTGCCCATGGGAAGGAAGAGCAATGATACAGGCTGAGGCTTTATCATTAACATCTATTCCTAAGTACTTTCCTGGGTGAGTGTTCTGTGCATGTGTGTGTGCTGGTCTTGCAGCTGGCCATATGTACACGCTGTGTGGTTTTCTTTGTGTCTTTGTAGTTGTGTGTGTATTTTGGAAATGTGTGCTCAGCCTTGCTACTGGATAGACCTAAAAGTGGGAACAACAGCAAACAGACTGTGGATAAGAAATCCTTTGAGTCTTAATATCCAATGGATTCGGTTCCCGTCACAGTCAAGAAAAATCTGTTTCACCATGAGGACTGTCAGGCTCTGGAGCAGGTTGCCCAGGGAAGTTGTCTGGTTTCCCTCCTCGGAAGTTTTCAAGACCCGACTGGACAAAGCCCTAGCAACTTGGTCTGGCCTTATAGCTGCTTCTGCTCTGAGCAGGAGGTTAGACTAAAGATGTCCTAAAGGCTCTTCTAACCTGAATTATCCTATGATTTAAGTATAATAATCCTATGATTATTATTCTGAGGGGAAGGCCCAAAGGAATTAAAATCGTGTCAGGTTAGCTTGACATGTAGCACTAGCACCCCATTTTCCTCAAGTATTATCTGAACAAAAAGATGTATATGGGCTGAAGGATATGCTGACTAGTTCAGACAATGCCTTTTGATTCATTTGATTCATTCCTTTTATATACTTTTATATATTATTAAAATAATTTTTACAAACTTACTTCCTTCTGCTAGTCTCAGCAATCCCCAATTCAAAAAAGTGGAAAAAAGGGAAAGGCTCTACACTTTTACACTTAAGCTTAAAAAAGTCCATTGATTTTTATTCGTACTTTAATTAAATGGATTTATTTCATGGTTGTTATATTGTCTGAGCTGATGGGAGTATGCACAAGTTTACAAGATGTATCTCAGCCTGACTGCTGCCAGTCATTAGGCATATTAACACCATGAACAAAGACAGACATTAGTGTGAATTGGAGGTGAACATCCATTTTATTTTACTTGTAAAGAAAAGAAGTTAAGAGGAATAAAAGGCTAGAAGTCAAGGCATCTGCAACTAAGAAGAAGCGGTGAAGAAGGAAACTTAGACTGTTAGAGATTAGAGATTGAAAAGTGAGAGGATCTACTGACTTGTATATCCTGCTTTAAAAAGTTAGGGATTTGAGATTTTCTTAGTATTGTGTTTTCCTCCTAGAGCCTAATATTTATACTCTAACTCTGCAAGAAACATGAGAAAGCCTAACTCCCAATTAAAGTATGGAAAGCATCTTCACACTTTCTATGGAATAAAACTGTGTCTGAGATCAATTTCACAGAAGTATCTCACTCCAGCTCAGTTTACGGCAATATTTGCAACCACACCTGACTCATTCTCCTGCCAAAATACAGGACACAAAGTCTTCTAGGAATATTCAGAAATATCCTACATATAATCATGAGATCAGTCTTCCTACAAATACATTTGGGACTTTTACTTACATATTATGTTTTTAATATTTATTTTTTATATAAGTTCCCGTTAGTTAGAGCACCAGTCCTTCAGGTATGGATTGAAAAACTCAGTGTTCCTGTCCGTGTTGTGCTTTAAAGTGTCCATGACAAGTAAACATGAATTTGAATTGAGCTAGGTAATTTGGACTAAATGATTACTGTTCCAATTGTCAAATATAATACTTTGTTGTCCAGCGATAAATTTGTATTCCTACTGTAACAATAGAAAATTCCATTTGTCTTGAGTGGATTCAGAAATGAATTGAAGTGATTCAAGTGTGTTGAACGTGGACAAAGTTTTTGGCACCTATCAGGTAAATGTACTCAGTTAAACCAATTGAAAATTCTTATTTCTTAACAATAAACTATGCAACACTAGTCATTCTAGAATGGTTGCTAAAGGTTAAATCATCAGACAAATTTATTACAGAATATCTTTCCCAGGTGAAGATCTTTGTAACAATGTCTGTAGTTCTTAATCTAGAAACGAAATTAATATAAAATCTTTCTCAATTTTGAGACTACAGATTTGCAATGACAATGGCCTCCTTTCACTATAAGCGTCCAGGCACCCAGCTGGAGTAATTTGGCACGGCTCTGGTAAAGTCAGTGGAGCAATACGAAATTGCTTGAGCTGGGGATATGGTTCCTGAGAACAATAGGGAAAACCCAGCTGTATCATAGACAGACTTTTGAATACAGTTAAGAATAAAATCCTTCACACATGCACAAAAAATAGCCACCCACTGGCAAAACACATTTTCAAGACTGAATTGATTTGTGAATGCCATGTGTTACCAATCATAATAATTGCATATGTTAGGTAAACTTAATAAGAAAACTCAGGCATTTTTTTTTATTCATTTGACAAAGTATACACTATCTCCTTCCAAAAAGCACTTTAGTCTCTCTTGTGACTATTCTTAATTATATTCTTTACAGTTTTTTTAATTTCCAAGGTTTTCTGTTATTTTGTTCAGGTGGGAAAAGGGTGCATTTGTTTGCTATAAAACATCAGAGAAGGGAAACAGCAAATAAACCATGAAATAAACATCATAACCCCTTATTTTTCTAATGTGTCTCAGAATTTATTTTAGGGGATTAAGCAAAAAATTAACTGTAGGTTCTACCCCTGATCCTAATAGAGACTTGAAGAACTTCCCTGAGACATTTAATCTATGATAGTAATGTGCTTTGAGATAATCAGGTTGGAAAATTTGTTTAAGTGTAAAGTATAGTGTTAAGTTCCTTTACATGAAAAGGTATGTTCATATCTGTTACATTGTAGTGATAGCAGTATAAAAGATTGATTTCCTTTCTACTAAAACTTTATATTGCAGCCATGACCCAAGGGGCTTAACACAATATTTTTAGTAATCATCATCATAATAATAAATTCTAATTTATAGGTGTCCAGACCTCAGGGACTCTTGGCATCTTAGCAGAAATAAGGAAATACAAAGTTTCAATAAAGAACTCAAGCATTTCTAAAAAAAAACCTAATCCCAAGCAGCCGCAAATCATATCTATAAAATATTAGTGTACCCAAGAAATTAAATTTAAATGCATAGAAAAGAGTATTGGAAAGTGTATTTGGGACCTAAAAAGTACACAAAATTAGGCCAAGATGCAATCAGTTTTCATCCAAACATCTCCTTTTAATATGTTTTATTTAAATTTATTTTCCTCTTTGCTTTAATAATTAATTTTTATATGGTAATATGAGTCTGAGCAAGGAACTTGATAGATAACATTTAAAGAGACTTGTATCTTGAGCTCTGGCTGGAACCAAAACTGTACATAATTTTCCAACATTATTTCAAATAACCAATGGCTGAATGATGACTTAAGTAAAATATGAACTGTCATACCTAGAGAAGTCCTCCGTGTTCCTCAGTACTGCAGTTATAATTAATAGACTTGCATTATTCCACTTATGTCACATTTGATGGACAGGGAGAATGGGCACACCATAAAGCAACACTGCCTCTGCACACGATTTTATTAGCAGCATAGCTATTGTAGTGGAAGAGCTGTAACTCAGGTTTGCCATTCCTCTCTTTAAAAAGCACGACTGTCCATAAAAATAAGTCATCAGTACTAGGCCACACTTGCTAACTCTCTATTTATGCTTAAGCCATGACTCTGTTTGTGCCAGATGACTCTGTGTGAATATTTGTGAAGAGAAAAATATGAAGCGATTTCATGTTCAGCAATAAAAACCAAAATATAAGACTTTCATATGTCTCTCTATTTGTTACTGTACAAATATTTTGTAGCCAATTTGGGTAACTGTTTGCATTAGGTGACATAGTTTAAGCTGTTTGAGGTCCAAGGCTGGATGTCATATGGTGTAAGTTAGCCCAGAGAGGAAAATGCTGCCATAATACAGTCATGTAATGGTAAATACTGAAGTGAAGAAATTAAGATTCTAGACGTAAACAAAAAGGTAGTAACCTGTAGTAGGAGCAGATAAAATCCACTTTGTATGTTTAATCTCACCATACTTCTAGGTCAGTGTTTGCCTGTACCCATGTACAATAATTCAGTGTGAGTTCTAATTCAAATTCACTTTGTAGTGAAGTTTAGACAAATGTGTTGATGAAATGAGAAAGCATTTATAAGCAACATGCATATTTTGATAGCAGCCGTCTGCCCTACAATTTGTAAAATACACTATTTTACTTTTTCTGAGAGAGAAAAGAAATGCAAATTACTGAAGCTGGTAGAAAGAATCACCCTCCCTCTTGTCTTGTATGTGTCTTCTCTTTTCCACGCTTTTCATAGCCAAAGTAGCCTCTCTCTGGGTATCTCTAAAGGGTGAAGCGCAAGAGCAGCTGAAACTGTGAGGCTTTTGACCATTACTGTAACAATGTTCATATGTAAAAACTGATTTACTTGGTTACACACAGAGCAGAATCAGTACTAGCATTTTTTCTTGTTTTGATTTATTATTATGCATTTATTTATTTCCAGGCAGGTAGGAAAACGTTTTTGAGGCAAAATCATCAATACAGAAGTATATCATGGAAAGTAATTTGAGGGAAACACTGTCAAGGATTACAAGACATATGTCACTGACCCCACAGTGAAGTGTCTCAGCGACTGCACCATTGCTTGGGGAACGTCTGTGCTTGGAGTTTTGTCACATAGATTTAATGCCACTTGGACCTTTTTCCTTTGCTGACGTTATGCTTCTTTGATGCTAAAAACAAAACTAAAATATAGTTTCTCCCGTCTATGCCTTTTGAAATCACAAAGGACTCAAAATACAAGTAAAAGCTAAAAAATGCTCAAGGCTTCAAGTGAAATGCAGAAAATTTATGAAATAATCATTTGTTTCCTCAAGATAACGTCACAAACTGGATTAGGGCATGAATAATGGATCGTTTAAGTGTGCATTTTGTTGCTGCTGTTTTCCTTATTTTTTCTTTTCTCTTTTCAAGAAGACACTTAAATTCTCACCTACTGATTTTGTAAGAAAGCTTTGTTTCTGTAGTCAGTTATTCTGACTGTAGTCATGCCATTTCATGCTAAACTCATTCATATCAAATCAATTAAGATGCTTTACATTTATGATTACCCCAAATTCTTCTATTAAAGACAGAGGATTCATTGCATGCTTCACATACCACTGACAGAATCATAACTAGGAAAGCATAGGAGGAAAACTCACAAATCATGAGAGAGAACTACAGACTAAACATTAGATGCTGGTTGTGGGATATTACTGTGCAGAGACAGTAGGAGTGATTAGCCGTTTCTTTGCTTCTTTTCTTGCTCAGAAATATATGTTTAGTGTGCATGGGAGAAGATTAAGAAGTGGGGCAAAAATCTGTGGGATGCAAAAGAATCTGTTCAGCTCTGATTCTGTCCTGCTTATCAAAGCACAAAGGGCTGCCAGGAAAAAAAGGATAAAGTTTATGCATAGATTAGGTATCCATTGGCAAATACAGAGCAATAAGCAAAACAAGATGGTAACCCTTGGAATATCAATTAATTCCCTTTTGGCATTCCTAGGGTAGTGCATTTATCCAGATGGGGACAGCTTTGTTCAAAACAGAATAAAATCGGCTAACAATGCCACTGCTGAAAGTGATGGGCTTGATCCTCTCCTCTTTTGTGTACACCTTAAGAAAAAAAATCGTTTCTCTACACCACACAAGTCTCCCCTTATGAAACAATTCTGTGACAGACAAATGAAACCTTGCATCAAAATGAAAGAAACTGTGTACCAAAACAAAACTGAATCTACAGCACTAGATGTTTACCAGACTCCCACCTAGTTGTATGAGCTGTTAAAATTAAAGGTGAAGTAAACGGAGGCATTTGGTGCCTTTCCCTGAATCAACAACACTCAGACCATCCCACTTTACAGTATTCAGTCATTAAACTGTATGGTGAGATATACAGAGTATTTCTAGAAAAAGGACTGATAGTTGTCTCTGTGGTAATATTAATTGAATCCCTTCTCCCGTAAAGATTCCCACTGAAAGTGGGGAGGGAGGATATGAAATGGGAGGAAATACTTCAGATTTCCCTGGAGACATTTTCTTCAATAAGTTTTTAGTAGGTAATGTTTTATTACATTATTGGAATTATTAAATTCTGAAATGTGTTCTATTTTCCATCTCTCAACAATCATAAATTCCAAATAATGAGTGTGCAGACTTACTCTTCTGGTCTTTATTCCCTCACTAAGTCAGTGATCCCTGAAGCTACTGACAGTTGAACATTTTTGAGCTGCAGATCTCACTTTTGAGAGCAACAGTTTCTTTGAGAATTCATGGAGAAAAAAAATCAGATTAAGAGGATGTTTAAATAACAATTAATAATAAAAAGACATCTTCAGGTGCATTACAGTCTTGCAACAACACTCTTTGATCTCTTTCAGCCTGCTGAATATCAGTCTTTCTTATGTCTGCGGAACTCTCCTGTGATCACTCATTTCTCAATGAAAAGGTTTTCTGAAAATGCCATCAAACAATTAGGGAAAACAAATGCATCTAACTGGCCAGAGCCTGCCAGGATTGTGAGGGTGGTGGTAGCAAATTAAGCAACGGGTGCTCCTGCCAGACAGAACATGCTGTGAACATGTGGCTACTTTGGATTGCTAACAATGGGGAGAAACAAATGCAAAAGTGTGAGCTTTTATAGCAATTCATACATTATATATTTATTTTAATGGAAAATTAAACCTTATAAAAGAGAGGAAAAAAGAAAATAGTCAAACTAGCTGGCATGAAACTACAACAGCATTAGAGGAGAAGGAAAATAAATAAGAGGCTGAAGTCTTTCGGTTTCAAATGAAAAGAGGAAAAATACTGAAATTTGCCAACTGAACCTGCTGGTAATAATTAGATTGAGGTTGCTGAGAAAATGAAACACTATTTTTTTACATCAAATTTTAATTCATAAAACAGGTACTAATCTTGTTCATTAGACCTGCCGGCTGGAGCCACGTGTCTAGCTGTTGGTTAGGAGTGCTGTGCTGTCTACATTATGTCTGGGGACTTTTAAAAGTGTCTTCTGGTTTGTGTTCTTAACAGAGGTGGAACTTGATCCCAAATCACTGGCCAAGGTCTCTAACTTTGAAAAAATATGGGTATGGTTTCTGCTCCAAGTATTGTATTGAGGTCCACTCCTCAGGATAGGTTTTGTTTGTTTGTTTATTTGTGTGGGTTTTAGTTGCTTTTTAATTGTGTGAGAGCTTTAAAATACAAATATTACAAGAACAGCACAGAGTCCCACAGAGTAGAACTCTGCCAGAGCAGTGGCGCACCTCATCCATGGGTTTCATTTATGGGTTTTATTTGTATCTCCTGATACAAATCAGGAGAGTTCAGGAGTTCAGACTACTCATCTGGCAGATTAAAAACCACTGAGATACATTCTAGTCCCTCTTTCAGATGGTCTCCTGTTTCTAGTTGTCAAATTTGCTACCACATATTACTGGCAAGGCAGTGGAGGGTAGGAATTACTGGTCAGATTGCCTTTGTAGTGCATCGTCAATGCTGTGGCAGTTTATGACCACAGAAATAGAATCAAGGTACATGCTTATAGAGTCCAGTAATTTACATTTCAACAATCTAAAGAGTGAGATGATCAGTTAATCTCAAAGTAACTGAGTTTTGTATTGGGACATTTCTATTAGTATAGGAATATATTGCCAACAAAAGTCTTAAAATACCAATCACTTATGCTGTCTGAACGACTCACTTGTAGTTTAAGTTAAGATTATGTATTTGAACCTTAATTTTGCTCAACATATTTTCTGGAGACATTTAAAAAAAGACATTTAGAAATATTAAAATGCTTTAGGGTAAGAACCCACAGAAAACAACTGTTTACCCTAAAATAAGTTTCTTTAATTTAAAAGGCAGTGACATTCACTCAGAAAAAATGGAGTCCAAACTGTCCTTCTATTATACCTTAAGCATGAGTGGGAGGGACAACCCCTGGTGCAAACTCCTTAACCTTTTATATGTTTTTCCAAGTTAAAGGAAGATACATATACATATATATATATATATATATAAAGGTTGCCCAGAGGAGTAGTAGATGTCCCATCCCTGGAAACATTCAAGGTCAGGTTGGAGGGGGCTCTGAGCAACCTGATCTAGTTGAAGATGTCCCTGCTCATTGCAGGGGGGTTGGACTAAATGACCTTTAAAGGTCCCTTCTAACCCACTGTTCTATGATTCTGTGATTCTGTATATGAAAAGTCAGCTTCTACTGTAGACTTTTGTCTCCTGTTCTGTTTTAAGGTACAAGATCTTTACTTCTGATTTGACTGATATTTACTGAAGAGTCATTAGTAGTCATTAAGAGTGGGATTAATCTTTCCTAAATTTAGCTATCTAAAGGTATAAGCTATTTACCAAGGCTCTATTTATAGTCACTGAATAAAGGTAGGCACCTCCAGACTGTGACTCTTCTTAACGTCCTGACTAACCTAAGAGAAATTAATCACCTTCTTTAGGAGCCTGTCTCTTTGTCAGTATACAGAGACCCAGAGCCGGTAGCTTAGACCAGATGCTTAATGCATAAGTGGTTACAGGTAAGTAAGAAGATTTGCATCTGAGTCCAAAAGATCTTCCCTGGCTATCTATATTGAGTCTTATATATATTAGAGGTTTGTCATTTGCAAAGGCTGCATCAAATCCAAATCAGTAGCGTGATGGCTAAACAAAGATGTAGATAGTTAACATTGTACAATCAGTGTGAAAAACTGCTGCAGTTTAGCACCATCATGGACTGGTTTCAAACTAATGATTAAAAACCAAGTGGGTGAATTGCAGTTTAGATGTCCCAAATCAATCTGGCCATGCCAAGAGTTTGACATTTATTATTGCAAAACTCCTGCAGGGGCTAAGATTTGAGATATTTTCTAATATTACATATTGAGGGGTAAGAAATCCAATGCTTTCAGTGACCTTGCTTCACACATCATAAATTAGCAAATACTTAGATGCTCTGTGTGCTGGGAATTTTGCCTCCATAGAACAAAGAACAGTTGTTTGAGGACTTGTTTGCTAATAAAATCAATAAAATCCATCATCATTAATCACCTTGTACTTTTGGCTTTCTGCTTTCCAGAAAGGACCTTTGGTTGTTTTACATTGGTGACAGTTTCAGCTGTCGATTGAATATACAATACATATGCAGATGTGTGTGTGCGCATGTGTGTCTCTC
Source organism: Pluvialis apricaria (assembly GCA_017639485.1). NCBI lineage: Eukaryota > Metazoa > Chordata > Aves > Charadriiformes > Charadriidae > Pluvialis > Pluvialis apricaria. Next base: position 23,050,127 of record CM030012.1, on the reverse strand, counting down.
TCTCTATGTATATGAATCTCACCACTTATTTGCTGTATCATGAATTAATTAGATTCTTAAAGGTATACACCATAATATGAAATGATAAAAAATTCAGTTTACTCTGTGTTTAGAGTATGTATACATTTCATGATATTGCAATTAAAGCTCTAAGGCCAAGGAGACTGGAGTTGTTTAACATAAATTTATCCTTTAAGACACCTCTTTCATTGATGGACAGAAAAAGGTAACTCCAGGGGATGAGTAACCATCACAGGTTCTTTAATGTCAGGGAAGAGACGGACCATCTTCTGCAGGCACCTGTCTCTCTCCACTGACTGTAGGGGGAAGATAGACAACCGCCTGAAGTTAGATTAGCTGAGGTTGTACTACATTCTTAACTATCACAAAACTATTCCAACTCTAAATCTCTTTGCCATGATTTTCTTTTTGATCTGTGGTCTTGTGACTCCTCAGCCTATTTACTCAGAATGGAAGCACGAGCAGTCTCTTCACATACATCTGTGTACTTCTGGCAGAATGGGATCTAACTTTTATGAGCGCCCCTGGCATTTCAGGAAAACAAACAACATTGTTAGGTGTGGATCAAAAATCCTTGACCCTGCACTCACCAGTTGGTCACAGGGTAATTCTGCTGCTGGCTGTTTTTGAATTTCTGGGGCAATGGTTCACTGTTGACTCAAAGGGAGTAGTGAGACCTACAGAATGACTAACACCTGGTGTTTTGCTTGGGAACCTGCCATGTAAGCATTCAAGCGCAGGCCAAACCTCATCCCGATTAGGTCCTCTGAGATGGCACTATAGTGACGCCATAGGCAAAAACAATACCTTTGCCAGCTACAGCTTGAACATGTGTACTGCTAGGTAAGACTTCCAGTGCTGAAAACAAAGAGGTCTATTGCTTGATCCAAAGTACAGTCTTTGTGATAGTGGGTCTGTCAGACTGCAGCCAGTCATTAGAAAACAATCTAGTCATAAGCAGACAGAGTAATCGTTCTGGATAGGGTTTCAAACAGGTCTAAGGAAGTGAGTCACTCAGCCCCCTTGAAAAGTGAATGGAAGCTGGAGACCTGTTTCCTGAGACACCTTTGAAATCCTAGCTTATGTTACAGTATGGCTATTATCCAACCTTAACTTGGGACACTGAAGGGATTTTCTTTCTCTTTTTTCTTTCCTTTTTTATGCCAAATTAAAAGTATGAGGGCCTAAAGTGCATTTACACCAAAGCAACTTTCCACTGACTTAGCCATATAAAGAGGCCTTGTAGTAGGTATAAATATGATTTATACTCACTTTAAGACTCCTTTCCACCACCTGAGTGGTGTGAAGCAACCTGTGTGGAAATCAGATTCGGGTCCACAGTTTCCAGAAAGCAGCCAGGTTGTGTTGCTCAGACCTGCGCTGCAGAAGCAGAAACTGCTCTGCTCCAGGCAACAGGGTTGCTTCACTACCCAAGCAAACTGTTTAGTCTCTCTGCCTCTTTCCAACCTCCATTCTACCTGAGAACTTTATGCCACTATCCAGGAAGAACTTTTCAGACTTAAGAGAGCGCTCTTTTGATTCTGATGAATAAAAAGGCAGAGATAGAAAAGAGAGAGGGGACCAGAAGAGGTACTTGGGTACTCTTTCTCAAGAAGTCATACAAATTACAGGAAAGTATAACTCAGCTAACAGTTTCTTAATTTTCTTAATATAGAATTTAAAAATGTGAGTAGATCTTTTTAGGAAAATATCCTTAATTCACATCTAATAATTTTTTTTCGAAATGCAGATTGTTTTAGGAAGCATAATAGATGGATATGTTACTTCTTGTGAAAGAATACCATCTGGGTTAAGGGAGCAAAGTGAGGTTTTAGTTTTGTTTTTAAAGGGAAATTACTTTATGTTATGACTCATCAGAACAAGTTAATTTTCCTATTATCATGTTTTACCTTTAAGCAATAATTTTATTTTAAAATCCATAACAATACATCTGGGTTGCATTCTGGAAATGAAGCCGATCTGAAAATATGACCTGAGGCATTTGAACAACAAAAAACCCCCTTTCCTTTGTATTTGAAAGTAATGAACATCAGTGCACTACTTTGGCCTCCAGTAGTGTTATAGAGTGCCTATAAGCGATTTCAATAACATTATCTAATTAATTTTCCTGTATTTCCAAGACGTAGGTAGGGAGTTATTTATTTAACTTCTTTTACAATTGAATGACAATTAGAAACAGCTTGAATGACTTTCCCAAAAAGCTGCAAAGCATCATTTGCAGAGGCAGACTTAAAATAGTCTTTTCTCAGGTTCTAATATAATCACAAGTTCCTCTTGTCGCTCTTACAATTATGAAGGAATGTGTCCTTTCAATTGACCTTCTTTCATGCATAAAAATAAGCTCTGCAACCTCCTCATGTCTCTGCATTGTGCAGCTCTTGAAAGTTCTGTGAAGATTGCTGTATCTCCCCAAAGTTTTGAAAAGATCTCAGCCTGTCATGAGGGTGCTTGACCTTTGCCAGTAACCCAGGTATTCAATGCATCACCTCACTGCCTTCCCGACATGCGTATAAAACAGTGTGACTTTATATTTCCTTTTCCAATTACTCACAAACTAATTTAAGCCGTGTTTTGCAAGCACTTTTTTATTTCCCCAAATGACAAGTGTATTAGCTAAGACTGTCAGCCTAGCTGCCAGCTCCCCAAAGCAAACCCAGCACGCTGTGACCTCATGCATGCAGCACGCAGGACTGACTATGAGCAGGGGGCTCCTAGGAAATAGATGTGAAGCCTGGGGCCTATCTCAGCTGCCTTGGTAAGCATGTTTTATGATAAACTTTATCTCATTAGGAGAGGGAAGGGGGAAATCTTGGTCAAAGTCCAACTCTAGAGCTTGTGTTGAGACTGAACTTTTCTGCTGTCCAAGTCTGCCATATCAAATTAGGCAGAATAAAGCCGGCTGCTTGCCCGATTATTTATAACATCACAGGAAACTTGGAATGACTTATTAAGGATGGAAATAGTTCTCTTTCCTCAGAAATGAATCTTGCTTTGCCAAGATACACAGTGACTGACTGCGTGTAAGAGTGGTGCACAAATACCTTCCACATTGAAGGTTATTAAAATATACCTGGCCTCGTTTATCAGCACTCACATGATACGCATGCACCCACACTGTGATACCTAAAAAAAGAGCTCCAGGGAGCTCTGCTGAATGTTTTTAGGGGCAGGAACAGATCTGGAAATGCAAAAACAAAAATAAAATGAAAACACAGATCAGCATGCTTGTTGCATCTATGACAGTGTCAATGAGCCTTTAGCATGGACCTCGACAAACATTTTAGTACAAGTTAATACCCACTGACCACACAGACTTTTGATTAAAAATAAAGCCATTAAGTCTACCCCCTTGAGCATTACAAGAATAGATCTTCAAAAAGCGGGCCAGCTTTGGGAGGGAGAAAGTGTAGTCTGATGGCCATAGCAGGAAAGTTCATGTTGGATTTAATTCCTAACTCACTCAGTGATTGTAAGGCTATTTATCCCACTTCTCTGTTCCAGCACCCTTAACACAAGGCTAAAAAAAATGACTTACAGGTCCTGTGAACAAATCTTTATCAAAGGTTTTTATTCAGAAAACTTGAATATCATTTCCGAAGAGGACTTAAAATGGGCACATAGTATTTGAAAGGCAGCTGTGTAGGAGGAGTGGGGTGGACTAGAACCTGTGTCTTCATAGCCTGGTAATTCTGGCTGTGGTAATTATCTGACAGATAATTCACAAGGTCTGAGAGAGAAAGATGGAAGAATCTAAATTCCATGGATGAAATTAAATTCCACCACCCCTTTCCAAAAATTTCCCAAGACTGCAGCTGCCTGCATTTCAAATACAGTATTCCAAAAAGCAAAGGTTTGGGCCTCTGTGTGACTGTGATTGTCTGTGTTAGACTGTAAGAACAGTTGCAATGTGATTACAAGCATGTAGGGTTGTAAGGAAGTGAGAGAAAGCAGACACTGACTGGAGTATCAGGAAAATGATATTAACTAAGGATTTGATTTTTTCTTGTTACATGTAACTGTTCTTTTCTGAACTGTCTGTACAAATAAAATGACGGTTCTTGGTTTGTCTTGTCACTGCATCCCTTGCTTCATTTGCAGGTAGCTTTGTGAAACAGAAAGCTTGCTCAGAGATGTCAAGTTCATTGTCATCTTTGTGAATCAAAAGAACAAAACAAAGTATCTCTGCTGCTTTGACTTTCTTGTTCCTGCTGAAGCTGGTAGAGGCAAGAAAGCTTACAGAGTTTAGAGTAGAAGAGGACTGATTCTCTATTTTTACATTTCACCTGCTAAATAGAACTTTTTCTGGGGCTACCAATGTCCTTTAATTTCTGGAACTGACCGGGAGCTCTTTGGAATAACTGTAGGAATTCAGTTTCTCCAGTTTTCAAGTTATTTGGTGCCCATTTGACAACACTAGGATCTAACTTCCTTCTTTTAGATATTCAGAAAAGAAAGGCACTGGACACTCACAGGTCCATGGGGCAAGGTTCAACAGGTTTTAGCTTGAACTGTCAAAAATCTGGTTAAGGGCCCAAATCAGAAAAAAAAAAGTACTGGAGGACTGTTCACTGACTCACTGCCTCAAAATCAGATGCAAGTCTGAGGAGTAGAATTCATGGTGCAGCGTGGGACATCTAAACTTTCCAGTACAGCTCTCAAACATGATTCATATCAGCCAATATGTTAGGATGGTGGATGTCTAAGCTACACATTTGAAAATGTCAAAGGGAGGGAAGCATCTAAAATTTTGTCTTTCTCCTGAATTTAGGCACTTACCCATAGTCCAAATTAGGTTCTGTGGAACTAAGATTTGCAACCAAAACGCTTTGCCTGCATTTCTCTATGTAAGTCATATGAAGTGTCAGCAAAGACAACTGTCTCCTGCTTCTCTTTCAGAAGATCGCCAGAAAGGGGGAGGAGGAGGAGGTGATATTACTAAACACATTTTGCATAACAGTCTTGCTATGAAAGTACTTGCCGCCTTCTCCTGACCTATTTTCCAGTGAAAGTGACTGTGGGAGCTATGCAATGTGCTGAAATTGATGCTGTAACTATGCATGAAGTGAGCTCAGAGCACACCTACTGAACTGGACCACTGGGCGGACTTAGCACAGGGGCACACTGTTTTGCATGCCAGATGGACTGGGTGTGGAGGATGTGCATTTAGATATTCCATTCAGCTGAGAGGGTGACATATTTGGATGTGTGCAATGACACACTAAGTTAGAAAACTTAGATGCGTATGGACTCTCAAACATGTAAATGAGTACATGGATTTCTTTAGATCACCTGTCTGGATATAAGTGTTTAGATTACACTATAATTGTATGACAGGTGCCTCAGTGCTGTTTTGGATCTCACCTTGGACTGTTTTGGACATTGCCTTTGCATAAGAGTTTTGGCAATTTTATTTTTCAAGCTTCTAACTAGAATTCAGGTGTAACAGAAGCAATAAAAAGCCTGATTTAAGAGAGTTATTTAAATTTTAAATAAGCCTAGATTTTACGCAAAATAACAAGATATGCAAAAAAAGTAGGGGGGAAAACCCATATTTTTTCTACACCTTGGGGTCTAACAGTTGTGCCTCTTTAATTTTTTTATGTTTCTGTACATCTTACATGTGGGTTGTTTATTTTTGGTGTGTGGTTTGTTGTTTTGTTGTTTGTTTTTCTTTCAGGTGCTGTACATAATTTTCTCAGTAGTTGTCAGTATCTAAGCAGGTAAGCAGTAGAACTGTATTGTTCTGAGATACATCATTAAAATATATTGACAAGAAGGAAGCCTGTAAGAAAGAAAATAGTATATAGGAAAATGTAGAAACATTTCTGGCTTTCCTCACGGCTTAAGAATGGTCTTACATATGCCAGAGACTCTTATGAATATCTTTATAACTTTTAGAAAGGCTATAAGCACAAAGGGTAAATCCTCAAAGGTTAACAAAATGGATATCGTGGTAGTAAAAAAGAGGTAGACATACCTGTAAACCTCTTTCCCAGGCAAAGAAATTACTAATTCTCTCCACTGCCAGGTTTTCTCAGTGTAATTGCTTCTGAATAAAGCTGAACATCTTCATTCAACACATAAAGTCTCAGCCCATTTTTTAATTTCTTTTTTTTTTCTGTTTTTCCTTTGTCTACTTTTGAAGACAAAGCTGAAGACATGCGATGTTATTAAGTGCAATTCGAGTATCTTGAATTGCTTGCCATGTGGAACTCTCATGTGTTGAGTTCTCAGAGACCTCAATCCTCTCAGCTGATCCCTTGGCTCATAGAGGTGGTGTCCAGAAGACAGAATACAGCAGATGCTGAGTCAAATAAGGGCGAGAATATGTGATTGCAAGCAACTGAGTTATCCCAGTTTAATGAGTTCCCACAAGCAGTAATCACTTGTGATTTTCTGCCTCCATCATAAAGGAGGCAAATACTAAGTATGCAGAATCATGAAAATTATGAAAGGCTGCTGACTAGCAGCTCTGTCCTCCTTGTTCATTGCTTTTAATAAGACATGACACATCATAAGCACAAGGATCAACCCTGACCCTTTTTAAGGTGTGGTTCTTCTTTGCACCTCTATTGATGTCTGGTCAAATTTGTGGATTATGGGCAATAAACAGTTAATCTACAGAGAAGGGTGGGGTAGATGGACTCCTTCTGATAAAACAAGAACTTATTTAAACTTTCTCAAACTTGCAGTTAAACAGTTCCAGTTTTTCCTGCAGTTTTTAGACAGTGTTTAACTGTTAAGAGATTATATATAGAGAGAGATTTATATGCATATGTATAAATACATATTCATATTCACTTTTAGTTTTGCATTTTTGAATTCCAACTGGCCTTTCTCTTGGTATATCTTATCCAAACAGAAGAAGGAAGTTTCAAAAAGTTTTCAGAAAAGTCTGCTGTCACTGCGTTTCCTGAGCATCTCCACTGTGATCCTCTGGGTCTCTGACATACTGCTTGGGTCACTGGGGGACATTCCTCACAGTGCACTGCCCTTTCTGCATAGATTATCAGTAGTCTTTATATTGACTGTGGTTTAGTGATTTTTTTAGATATACAGCAGATTAGAAGATGGGAGTGAATTAATTTTTGTTTTTCTTTTCTGCTATGTATTACTCATTTCTGTAGCCTGAAACCAGAAGTCAGTAGCTAAGCTGAGGAAAGCTGAAGCAAGCAATATAAAGTTTGATATTAATGAATACAGTGACTCTTCTAATAGGATTTTATCTATGCTCTTGTTCTCATATTTCTTAAAAAAAAATAGGATTTTCTATCCACAAAATATTAATTGCCAATAAAAATATACCTTTAAAAGAATATATTTAATCACACCCACCCCATTGCTTTCCAATTTTTTCCACCTTCTGTTGCAGTCATCACTCTCAGGCTACTTCTAGAGAGAGCCAAAGTGAAGATAAACAAGAAGAGCTGGAGATCTGTTGATGCTGTATGATGACACATTCACACTTATATAAGTGTCACAGAACTTCTTTCTTACTGTGACATTTTTCTTAATAAAGGCAGCGGTTTTGTTGCGGACTGTGTGCATACTTATACCACGGCTAAATTTGTTTCTAATTATCTGGCACAATTGCCATAGCAGAGCATGCTGTGTGTGCCAGCACTACACAGATAGGGAGTTTGTGAGAAGAGAAACATTCTGGATTTAGAATGTGAAAAGCAGCTGAGGAGTTCACCACGAGGCAGGGGTGTGAAAACTTTACTTACAAGTTGTTTTTTCCCACTGTGTCCTCCCTGCAGCTGATGGAGTAATAGAGTTGTAATGGTTTTCTTACAGGCGGTCAATTAGGCACCTACAGTTACTCCACAGGGTGTAGATTTTACATGAGTGGCTTATTCATAAATAAAATGAATTACTGCAAATTTTGCTCTAATGTTCTCCATTCCTAAACATGACTACATTATTTATTCCAAATCTTGTCACACTCACATGCAAGGTCTGTTTCCTTTTCTGCCCTCTTTACTACCAAGGTAGATTGACATAGACTGATGTGTGATATTCCGTTCTCCAGCACACAACGCATTTTTTTCCCGCCTTAAAGATACTAGATGCTTAAGGGTCAGTTCTGAGTGGAGGAACTTAAAGGAAGACCCTGAATCTGAATTAATAATGCTGAGCTGGTATTAGTAGTGTTAAAGTGGTATTAAGCATCCTGAAGCTGGTATTGCACTGTATAGTTCTGAAGGGATGCTGTCACTGGAGATACTTTTAAAGAGAGATCAATCTAAGCTTCTGACAGTTCTTGAAAACTGAAAGTCAAATGCTATGTTACACCTTTTGCATATGTACAATGAATGAAATGTACAATGCATATGTACAAATTATTCCAAAACAAGGAATGACAGTCAGTATCCCTGCTTTCCCCAAGTAGTTGAATTCAATTTATTTAGTGAGATGTAGTGAGAAAGAAGATTCATGACTTATGCTGGAAACACAATTTTAACTGTTTTCTGGTCTATGTACATATAGATACATAAGTGTATGTATATGCAAAGAGATAGCAGTATAGAGGTAAAGAAGAGATAAAATATTTATAATATTCTAATTACTAAAATGTGAAATAGCTAAGAATCATAGGTAAAATCAGGACTGCTCCATAAATCATGTCTTAACTCCTCTAAAGCAGATCCTCCTGTCTTTGACTGCTATTTTCTCCTGCTCCTCTAAGAAGCAGCCTCTTTGCAGAACAAACATAAATACCCCTCAACCCCAAATTCCACGTTACAGTCATTGTACTCTCTTATCAACACTTATCCCCTTTTCCCCACTCCCATGTCCTTCCCGTCCTTTCCCTTGTCCTTCTCCTACTGTGGACTTTAAGTGGAATGTGGGTGGGATTGAGTTTAAGCGGCAGGCAGACAGACAGCAGGAAAAGGCTGTATACACAAACATGTCCCAGGTGTCCTGACATGTCCTTGCCCTGCAAATGGTCACACTTGCTGTTGACAGGATGACGAACTTCAGCCCAGAATCCGCGCCCATAATAAGACAATGATGTCACTGGCTCAGTCCCGCTACAGACTATTGTGGAAGAGGGAATGGAGCTATGATGTGAATGCAAACTGTAAGAAGTATTTTGTTTCATAGAAAGATATTTTCATGCAGGAGAGATTTTCCTCTGTTAATAGCATCTGTTAATAGTCATTGGGGGATCTTTTTAATAAGTATCTCCAGGTCATAAAAGATTAAATGTCTGGCCAGAAAACTTTGGATGTTGACATTTGGATGTTGACACATCTACCATTATTACACTTATGTTTGCCAGATTTCATAAAACACTGCCAGTCTCTGCACACTCACCCTGCAGTCAGCTCTCCTTCCAAGGAGAAGTGGGATTTTATAGCATCCAGTACACAGTAAAAAATACATATGAGAACTTTGATAGACATATATATATAAAAATATATATGTTCATACACCCCCACACATAAAATATATATATTTCGTTGATTTGTTCATGTAAAAATAAAAATGACTACACAAAAGGAGCAATATAGAAAATATGCTTCCTAAACTAGTTTTTGCTTTGGGGTACATTATTTAATGGATCTCTTTCTTTCAGAATGGAGCATATCTACAGAGGTATAGCTGTTATTTAGCTTGAACATAATTTCATATAGTAAAGCTATTTTTAGAGTGATAGCCACTAATTAACTGATTTTCTGTGAATGCTGCAACGGGGGAGTTCAGAAAGAGACATGAAGGGGAGAAGGCTAATAGTGCCATACTCCAGTCCAGAAAGACTGTGTTGGATGTAGGAGTTAACATGTGCTACATATTATTAATGGCCTCCAGGGTGCTTTTGTCTGAGTAAGCTCAAAGCAGGAGCTGCATTTCATAGCTACTGTACAGGGTACATAGCACATACCTCTAATGCACACCTATGATATAGTGGCTTGGACTGAATCCCCACACCATGGCTGTCTGGAATAGCGGGATTGCATTTCCACAGACTTAGCTGCCAAGAATATTCTCATTTTCTTACAAACATACTTTAAGGCTTTGATTCCTAAGGTAGGTCAGCACTCCTCTGGTCCCTGTAGAGTGCTGCCAGTCACATGGCCACCTGATTCAGGCCAGCTTAGATAAAGATGGAATTGCTACAGCACTTTAAGCCTTTTCCAGGGAAAGGCTTGCTGTGTGTACTGGTAGTTTAGGAGTGGCATTTAAGAAAGTGCAGATATAGCTGGAGCCTGGCAGAGTAAACAGTACTAGCAGAAAGAGGGAGCTGTATGGAAAAATAAAGTGATTCACTAATCTACAGAACAGCAGCATGTAGGGACATTGAGCACAGGTCTAAATGCAGGGACTTAAAGCTCAGTCTCTCAGCTGTCAGAGTGACGGGTTTAGAGCTGCTATATGAAGAATTTATATCTTGAAGGTCACCTTCCTCTTAAAGGTGAAGAAGATGTTGATTGGGAGTATCTTTGTCCCAGAAGAAATAAAAAAAACCAACAACATTTTTTGCTTCCTGACAGTGTATACTCTTTAAATTCATAACCCATGTAGCTTTAATATGTAACAAATTTCTTCTACAACAGATTCATTGTTCTGTACTTGAAGAAGACTCCCCATCTTGACAACCTTCTGGGCAGCCCAGTTCAGCTTGCACAATCTACAAGAACAGATCCAGCTTCACTAAAGGGCCAAAGTGCATTTGAAACTACCTGCCAGAACTATCTCAGTGTATAAAACTGAGGTTATGATCAACTTTATGAACTGTTTTGAAAAAAGTTCCTATTCCCTACAGAATATATTTTAGTTACTTTTCATAAGCATCTTTAGAGTGACATATGCAAAATCCGCAAAGTTTTATGCTGAAAACAGAAATGCCAGCTAAAATTTCTTGATTTGGATGATAGGAGGGGACAAGGTTTACCAAAGTGTTTAGATTTGTAAATTTTTAACTGAACTGGAAAACATATGTGGAAAGCACCACCTAGACCACTTCTGTCTCCCAGAGACATTCTGTACTGCCATCCACTAAAGAAATGATAAGGTAATGTACTCCTGATCTCAATGGACAACTCTGAATCCAAACTTTTTCCACACTCAGGATTTTCCATTCAGCGCATAAGAGAAGTAGCTGGACAGCTGTGAATTTTAGATCCAGGCACTCACTTACTCCATCTTCCCGTAAGCTATTTTCCAGTCTATTGTGTTCTGATATAGGGAATCAAAACAGATATCCTTTCTGGACAAAAGCCCAACCAGACCCAGGTTGGCTGACATAATTCACATGTTTCCAACATACACTAAGACTGTTACACACCAGTTTCACTAACAACTTGGCATGCATTCAGTGGTGGCATCATTTCAAGCGATGGAGAGTCATAGGAAAGATTTTGTGCTAGATTCTGTCTCCTGAAACTGCTTTGCTTACGGGATCAGTGCACAGGCTTCCTGGAGTTTCCTTTAATTGTTTGTGGAGAGCTGTGTTGCAGCTACTGAGCAGATCAGGCCTCACCAGGACACAGATAGCTTTAGTGGGCCTTGATTTGTCTTGACATTTTATGCCATTGTATTTAACTCTGCTGTGACTAGGCTGTGGTTGCTCCTACACCAAATGTGATGAACTGTCACCATGGACTACTACCAGTCAAAGCCCTTTGGCAGTTCAGTTAGTAGCAGTGGGTACTTCTGAAACTCTGTGATTGCAGACACAAGAGCTGCACTGCAGTCATGGGTGAACTCAGTTTTGTGCGTAGTTTGGAGATAAATTTATCAAGCTATCTATGTTGTAATCTAAATGCACTATATTAATCTCATCTAGATTAGGTGGAGTTGATGTTTAGGAAGAGGTATCATCTTTGGAGAAGCCTAATTTACATAGTCAATATGCTATTCGAAAGTCTAGAAGACAGCATAACAGGAGATGCTACTGCTGCATCCTTTTTCAAGGTGTTTAGAAAACTCCTTGCAACAGTTAAGTTATACTAAACAATAAAGTGAAAAGAGCCAGGAAATCTTTCCTCCTTTCTTTTTGCTTAATCCTGCTCTTGGAGCAAGGGTCCTTCAGGCCTTATGCACAGGGGCCACAATCAATGCTAAATAGCAGTGTAGAAGTAAAAACATGGAGGAGGATTCTGATTTAGCCAGACTTAGGGAGGACACAATACAAAGATTTCTCTAACTATTACACGCGCATCTCCTCAAATGATCATTTCATTATTCTTCTGCCAAGGCTTTAAACTGCTGACATTCAGCTGGCTACTTTATTTATTTATTTAAGTGTTTAAATGTTTGAGATTATGTTTCAAACTGCTGTTTTGCAATCTTTCTGCAACGTTTGTCAGCTGGCTTCTCTCACAGCAGTATCATTGGGACAATAATTATGTCATCCAGTTTTAAAACTGTTTAAAAAGAAAAGATAAAAAAGGCAACAGAAAAAGGGGTAAACCTTTCACCTCTTCAAAGAGCAGGTATTCATAGGATCATTTCCGGCTCGTAACATCATAACCCACTAATAGTGCCTCAATTGTTTGGAGAGGGCTTGGCCAACATTCTAAACAATGATAACCTACATTTACCAGCATCCAGTAGGTCAGATGTGAATTGAAGTACCGACTAGAGACATAAGGCCCTAATCTTTCTTTTTTCCCCTTGGATGATCCACCATTAAAGCACTTCAGAATGGTTCTTGTCGTTGTAACTCACTGGCTTACGCTCAAGAGCCTGTCATTGGCCCTGTGTTTCCAACAAGCTTTCCTCTTGAAAGCGAAAAATGGAAGGAAATACCTGCTTGAAATTTAAATTCAGTCTGAAAGAAATGACAACAATAATTTTTGTTTCAAGCATTGTTGTTTTAAAGAAAAACACAGTGTCTTACTTTGTAACATGATTGCTAAATTACACTGACAATAGATCTCTTTAAAACTGTTGAGAAGGCAGAAGGTGAAATGGTGTTATTTTGGCACTGCTAAATTTTTGGTTGTTCATGTGATTTTTCATTGTTCAGCCTAATAACCAGAGCAGAGCTAAAGTGGTGTAATGGTGTGTGGCTGCTAAAATGCATTAACAAAGTGGTCACTGCCTAACTGTACAGGGCTATTTAGACTGCAGAGCAGGAAACCAGAGGAAATTTCTACCTTAGCCCACAGAACTGACCTGTTTCTAAGGGATGGCACAAGAGCAAGGCTTAGAAAAGCTGCTATGGCTGCTATCACATATTAGTAACACAAAGGAACTGTAGTGCTAATTCCTATTTTAGTATAGCACATGTGACAACAGTATTTATCCTTAGTCATAGGGAGACTACAGTGATGTAATTTATGCTCCTATATTGTTTACATCTTGATACTCCCTTAGTCTCATTTGTTATTAGTGGTTTGCTTGGTTTTTTTTTTTCACAGTTTGTCTGAATTTTCCAATCAAAGAAAGAATTATTAAGTCTCCCAAAGCAGCAAATCCTTCTCACTGATGTGTCCATTTATTTCTTTAAATAAGGAAATCCTCAAGAGTTCCACACCTATGCAGGAAATTTAATACACAGACATCAATGTTAAGAATATTTCTTCAAAAGTGTGTTAGGAATATTTCTTCCATACTCTGCTTACATATTTATGCCCTTTTCAAGTAATCTTCATATGTCATTCCGTTGTCTTTGAACTCTTTAGCCTGACTCACTGCTATTTGGCAAAGCACTTTGGCACTTAAGACTCCTTGTCACTAGGATGATATTATGATGGTTGGGGTCAGCAGGAGGAGCTCTTACATTGAGCTGACAGCTGAAGCAATCAGGAGTTGACCAGTCATTCCTGTAATAGATGAAGGGTGGGGGGAAGCTCTCCAACTTAATGTGTCACCTTTTACAATACTGCTTTGGCAGCTTTAGTCACCCAGAGCATTCTGGTGGCTTTGTTTCTGTTATGGCCTTTGCTAGGAGTTCCTCTTCGAGACAGATTCTCTCTGGGCATGGACATTAACCAGAATATGACAGGAAAGGTGACAGCTTGCAACCTCATTCTGTTCTGGGAATAGGTGTACATGTGTGTAAATGAAACGTGGGAGAACAATTAATGTAGAATGTATCTGGATTATGGATCACTGTCAATATTTTCTGTTTCACTGCTAAGGTAAAAATGTTTAGTCCTGTGAAAAAGATGTAATGTTTATCTTGAGATAATTTCCACCTTTTGACAAATTTCTTGTCAAGTTTCTTTTTGTTTTTGTTTTTTTAGATTTGATTAATGCTGGATGCAGTAGCTGTATGAAAGAAAAGTCAGGCACCTGAACTATGACACAAAATCTGTGCAAATTGTCATTATGCTGTATGCAAATTTACCTATAATTTGTTCAAAGAGGACTATGTATAAATATGTGCATAGACCACACACGTTTACAACTTGGACTTACTGCCTTAATTTGGGAGCAAACACCACCAATTACACAGTCAGGGTTTGTGATGCATGCCCATAGCCATAAAAATTGGCATGTAAGTTGTCAACTCATTTCACTTTAACCTAGATATCATTTGATGTAGGAGTTCATTAGCAGCCTGGTTTACATTCCAACTCAAATAAGCATTGAAAAGATTCTCTGTTCTGCTTTCAGATTTGCTGTCTGATGTATGTTTGACGTGCTCCCTTGACTTCATGTTTCCAGTGGAGATTACTTTTTTGTATCATCATTCACCTGATTCATGACAGATCATAAAATAGCCATTATTACTTCAAGTCCTACATCTCATTGATTGTTAAGCAGTTTTTTCCCCTTCTTAAATTTCTTGTTATGCACCTGTTAATATAAAGTCTAGTGTTTTGAACTAGGGTCTGCATCCTTAACAGAAAAAAAGTATCTCATGGCAAATTTTCTTACATAATGAAGCGAATAATAGCATATATGCATATAACTACACATATATGCATCAAAAGTAAACCAGAAATATTCTGGAAGTTTTTTACTGGGATAACATTTTCTAAACTATTTTATTTTTTTCTATTTGCATTTACTTTCTTTTACATACTTTAGCAAACTGCTTGTTTCAAGTCTGTCTTACATCATAAACACAAAACATCTTTCATGAGAAAAGGCATGGGATGAAAAGATACCTTAATTAACCAATTAGACAGAGGACATCTGGGTTTATACTTGCTTCTAAACATCCAAGATGCACTATAATTTCAATGTCAGTCAATATCTGTGCCTCACTTTTACACTCTCTAAAATGTAGATGATACTATATACACACTATATAGCATGTTGATATGAAAATTCATATTTGTAAAGGTATTTTCAGGTATTACAGAAATATATTAACAGTGTTATTGGCCACATTTTCATGTATGTGACAGAGTTCTGTTTAAAAAACCAATAGACAAAAAACAGCCTTGAGGATAAGCAGCTCTGTGAATTCCATGTGTGTACAAGATCTCACAACACTTCACTGTTTGCTTCCCTGCCCCTAAGCCCATATAATGCACATCTCTTTCTTAACACACACTCTATTTGATACGCTACTAGCAGATTTGTCTCTACCAACCTGTGCCCCTCCCTTTGATCTGTTCTGTTTCTATTTTTATGTGTCTTATCAGTAGCTGTGGGTTATCTATGGACTTATTTTCAAGGAACAGTTCCTTTAAAAGAGTGCAGGTTATCTGAAGGTGGATTATTCATGTGAAAATATGGTAACTATTTCTCCTCTTGCCCCTTGTTTTTCAATACCTCTGTTAAAAGTCTTCACATTATTGTCACCCAACATCCCCAAAGAACACTACAGCTGCCTTCCACTTCCCAACATCACTTTGAAATGAGGCAGTAAAAATTGCTGCCTGTCAGTACTGGACTGTCTTTCATTATTTACATGACCTGCTCCAAAATTTAAGGATATTTACTATTGTTATTTATACTCAGGATCAGTCCCTGAGCATAATCCTCTGAGTAGAGGGACCGGAGTTAATTCTTTTTTAGCAGTTTTAATTTTCTCCCATCTCCTAGAAAAAACTTTAAAGACGATGACTTCTTCCTTTCTTTTCTCATCAGTTGTGATGGTTCTCCTGGTTTATAACTACGAAAAACCTTGTCATCCTCTCTTAAACTGACTTCATGAAGATCAACCTCTGCTGGCCAAATATCAAGGCCTATGATGTTAAGGACTAATGTCTGTTTCATTGCAGTCTCCTGAAAATATTCACACCTTGTCTTTTCAGTGTTTCACAGACTAGAAACTCTCTGGTAACAAAACTTTATTTGTTTGTTTGTTTGTTTTTCTTTGCATAGTGCTCCTGTGTTGTCACTATTACAATTTTTAGGAATCCCAGTCTTGGAAATTCATTTCAAATTATTTTCAATTCAACCCAGTAATTTTATGTTTGGCAGAAGATCCGTCTCCTTCTTTTTCTCTACCCTCTCAGCTGCAGCTAAAGATGTAAGTTCCCTTCAGTTCTCCCACATGTCTTCATAGCTTTCACATTTGCTGTTGAGATGGATTTGCAATTTCTTTCACATCTATGGTAAGAAGCCATTGCAAAGAATTAGGGCAGTCTCAATACAAGTAAAGAAAGGAATAGAGAGATGACCTCTTTTAGAGCTTTTTCCTCTTTCCAAACAAGTTCCTTTTTCACAGTTAGGTGAAAGTGAATCTCTGATACTCCTCCCTCACCTCAGGTCAGCCATCTCAAAGCATGAAAACAGACTGCAGACATAAGGTGCAAAAGATTCTCTCAGACAACTATAAAACAGTGATGTGAGGTAGAAGGAAAGGCTCTACTTTGATAAACAGGCAGGGAAAAATTGGGAAAGCTTTTACAAACCTTTTAAAGATTTTACTACATGTACTAAATTTGTGTCTTCTGAACTAGTTAGCCTTGTGCCATGCTAGCGTACGAACCTAAATAATAATAATTATTATATAAAAGGATCAGAAGGACAAAAAAATAAGGTACGTAACTGTTGAAAGGATATGCGAGAAGGGAGATTTGTATAGAAAATGATGAGTTCATGAACAGAAAAAAAAATCTGATTTCTAAAGTGAAGGCTGAACTGAAAGGACAAGTCAGAAGGTGAAGATTCACACATACTCCAGAATGAATCAACTGTAGTAATGCACTCTAAACATGACAGCAATCAGCCCCTGTGGATTCTTGGACAAGTCTGCATGACTGAGAGTTATTTCTATCTTCATCAACCTCAGT
The DNA here is from genome assembly GCA_017639485.1 of Pluvialis apricaria. Lineage (NCBI taxonomy): Eukaryota > Metazoa > Chordata > Aves > Charadriiformes > Charadriidae > Pluvialis > Pluvialis apricaria. The sequence goes on along the minus strand of CM030012.1, from coordinate 23,032,932 downwards.
ACTATGGCTACTGTGCACTTACCAAAGGCAAAATATATTCAGTGCACAGTATGAAGCCAACTGCATCTGCTGAAACAAGCTACAGTGCTGGTTCGATAAAGAGAGAAATACATAAGGCACATTGATGCTAGTATATCATAATAAAGCACATGAAAGTCACAGGAGTTGAGTTCCTACAATTTCCACACCAGATTATTCTCTTCTGTAATGTCTGCAGTGAGAAGTATGTATTAATACAGTCAGCCTGAGACAAGTCCAGATTATTTTTTTTCATGAAAAAAGAAAGAGGTGGGGAATCACGTCCAAAATTTTAAAACTCTAAATGCTAAAATACTCCAGCTATGCTCAAGAGCTCTGCAAGAAATAAATGCTTAGGATCACCCAGCTGTATTTTTTTCATTCCTTATTTTGCTAAACACTAATAGACATAAGTAGAAATAAAGGGGGCCAGAAAACTATCTTGACCCCTCTGAAAGCGCAGTGAGTAGAGCTTCTGAATGGGGAGATGAAAAAGTGTTACTGCCCACTGTCAGAATGTGAGGCATCTTGTTTCCAGGATTCTTTGCATCCCTACTCCTATGCTAACTTATTCTCTTATCTTGTAAAATACCCACCTTTTGTTCATTTCCAATTCCTTTCTATGTAATACTCTTAGGAAACCTCTTCTTACATAATTACCCACTATTCAATTAATGATCCAAATTCCCTTCTGAGCTGGGTTTTATGCCAGAAAAGACAAACATAAAATTGGTCCTACGCAGACCAGAGCATGCTGGGAGACTGTGTCTAATACTAGTAAACTGCTGTGAATTTGAAAAAAGTGTTGTTGAAAGCAAAATGTGATGAACGTGGTCCTGTGCCCACTACATATAAAGGCAAAATTGCCATTTATTTTAATGACACAGGAGTAAATTCTACTTCTCATTGACCACCACTGATTTAAAGATAAATTCTGCCAAATTGACTAACATGGAAAGCCTGTGGGGGGTGTGGGCAGAACTCAGTTGCTACTCGCTAAGCAAAACAAAATCCACACTTTTACTGTGATTATGTCTCTTTTCCATTCCTTTCCCACAAATATTCCAGTGAACAGGTTTCACTAGAAACAGCATAAATTCAGCACATATTGCAAATTATTTGCAGAAAACAGATCTCTTATTCACGCTCTGGATTGTTCACATCATGATTTACATGCTTGTGACAAATGTCACTAAAACTTTGTTTTAGTCTGCTGGTGGCATGACTCAGCCTGCATTACGATGAACAGGTATTTCCCCACACAGTTTTATAACTAAGAAAGTTTGTGTCTAAAAAGAAAAATGTTTAGCTAATAAGAGGTTAGATAAAGAAAAATGACACAAGCCACTCACAGATTAATTAGTAGGCTGATATAAAGAAGCTTCTAGTAGGCTTATCTCAACTTGCTAATACGTGTTTGAAGTACAGTAATATGTGTTAGAAGCTTCTTCAGGATTGTGCTTGATGTTAACTACCTAGCTAACATGTGGTGAGTTCTTAACTTTTTTGTTTGTAAAGAAAAAAGATTAGGGGATCATCTGTAATGTTCTAGCATGGAAGAGATCGCTGCACAGTTTTAATTGAAAAGTTGCTGAGAGTACTGTTTATATTGTTTAGTTTTCAGCATTTAACTTTTTGTACCAATCAGGGGGCTGATTCTTATATAGTTAATTGAGACAAAATGAGGTACCTCTTCATAACGCTTTCCAGAAGTTAAGAATTAGTATCTTTGCCTGAAAGAGAGGGAGGAATAGTCTACCTCTTTGAATTTTCTATACCTAGACAAAGAAGATAGGTACGTTACTTAAGAACTTATGTACAGGTCGTATGAGTACTTCTGCATAGAACAAATCATAGAATCATAGAATCATAGAATAAGTGAGGTTGGAAGGGACCATTAAGATCATCAAGTCCAACCGTTAACCTACCCTGATTTAAAAACACCCACTTCTAAACCATGTCCCTAAGCACCTCATCTACCCTTTTCTTAAACACCTCCAGGGATGGTGAATCCACCACCTCTCTGGGCAGCCCATTCCAATGTTTAATAACCCTTTGAGTGAAAAAATGCTTCCTAATATCCAATCTAAACCTGCCCTGACATAACTTGAACCCGTTTTCTCTTGTCCTATCACTTGCCACGTGGGAGAAGAGGTCAGCCCCCATCTCTCTAAAACCTCCCTTCAGGTAGTTGTAGAGGGTGATAAGGTCACCCCTCAGCCTCCTCTTCTCCAGGCTAAACAACCCCAGCTCCCTCAGTCGTTCCTCATAAGGCTTGTCCTCCAGACCCCTCACCAGCCTGGTAGCCCTTCTCTGGACACGCTCCAGCACCTCAATGTCCTTCTTGTAGTGAGGGGCCCAAAACTGAACACAGTACTCGAGGTGAGGCCTCACCAGTGCCGAGTACAGGGGGATGATTACTTCCCTACTCCGGCTCACTACACTATTCCTGATGCAGACCAGGATGTTGTTGGCCCTCTTGGCTGCCTGGGCACACTGCTGGCTCAAATCCAAGCACTTCTCTCTAAGGCTGTTGCTTACCCTCTTGTTCATCTAGACGACACAACTGGATTGACCAGGGGTCAGTAACCCCTAAGAAAAGTTAAGCATAAGCTGCTGAGAAAGAGCAGGGAGGTAGCTATAACCTCAGCATTGCTGTCCATTAGAGGATCCAAAGAAGCTGTCAATGTTCCTATCACAGGACAATACTCACTTACATAATTATGCCTGCATAAGTGTATGCCACAAAGATCTCTGAAGTGATGCCAACCTGATCATATGTATGTGACTACAGACACACTTTTGCTAATAATTTATTTCCAACTCTAAACAAGCGTACCATCTTTCACTAAGAATACACTTTCTCTGAGTCTTTCGTATCTAGAGAGAGAAATCCAAGGTTATTAAATCTGCACGATTGGGTTAGTTCTGCATCATAATAAATGGCTGACATCTACAAAACACCCGTGTCTGATTAAAGAGTGGGAGAAATGCTGAATATCATCCTAGCAAAAGCAATTCATAGAGGACTAAAGATAGCAAATATGCATATACTGAAGAAGATGAGAAATGTATAAATATCCGCAAAGTATATATAAAAATGAAACTACTTAAACAAAATGGCATATATTCAAAAGTGGTTCCATAAACTGCTTGCAGACAAGCTGCAGACAAACTGTTATTCTCATAAACTAATCTTCAAAATAGTTTAAATGGCAAATATATTTGAAAAATCATTGTATGTTATTAGCTAATTCAAAAACAGAAAAATAGGAGAAATGGAAAAATATTTAGTAAAAATGGCTTGCTAAGATGATTATTGACTAATGCTGTTGCAAACAAATTTCCAGTTCTATTTTATGACAGGGAGAAATCTTGTTTTGACTTACTCAAATATGAAATGACCTGGACTGTCCTTCATTATTATCAATGGGAATGGGTATTTTAAATGAAATTATACCTATTTTACCTATTAAGGAGGACTTACAACCATATGCTCATATTTTTGACTTCATTGTGTTATTACAGTTGTAATGGTTTAAGGGGAAGAGAGTTAAGATTTGCAGAAAAATGGTTGTGTTTTTTTTTTGGTGGACAAACATAGTTAGAAAAAGTGGACAAGCTTTAATGATCAGTATCTAGCTGTAAGGACATTTCCTCAGAAAGACTGTGCACTTTTTCCAGCTGTATCAGCATTTTAAAAGGTGTTTTCTCCCACTGTAAGCCTTTCTTCCACTATGGCTTTAGATTCCATAGATAGTCAAATTATCATTAACATGGAGAAACAGCCTTTTGCCTTTCCAGGCAAAGAGTTTTGCACATTGGTAAGAGTTCTGAAATGGTCACCTTCACTTCAGCAGTTTAGTGACAGTCTTTTGATGCTTCATCTTTGATATTTCATGACAAGTTCGTATGTAAGAGTGTAATAATGACCCAAGTGATTCCATTACCATAGACCCATACACAACAGTCCTCTGAACAAGGACTGAAGAACACAGGAGCTTCCAGTAACAACAGGAGCCATTTCCTCTGTACTGAAGACTTGTCTTTTCTCTTCATTAGAACTGGATGTATCTTCTAGTGCTCAACATCAAGAACATGCAAAAAAGTCCAAACTTATTTTGCTAGAAAACAGCGTGAAGCTGAATTTAAGTAGGAGCAGTCACCTTGAAAATCCCTTTTGAGTGTCATTAAATAAATAAATAAATAATAAATATAACAATTGTATAGAGTAGTGAGTTGAGATCCAAAGAAAACAAGATCAAAAAGCTCATTTTTAACTCGTGAAATGCAGTTAAACAATCTACATTTCTATTTGTTCCTTGATATTTGGAGTTAGCTTCCTTGGAGAAAAGGTGTCTGGGTTGCTGTCTAGCCACATTGCTTGCTAAAGAAATCCTTATCTTTATGTCTAATTTCTCAGTTCTATCATTTGAGGCTTAGACATTGCTCCTATCACTTATCACGGGTATTAAAAATAAATAAAGTATTTCCAAGGAAATCTTGAGAAACAAATGCCAAACTTGGAGGCATGGGGAGTTCTTTGCAAATTGCAGGGATGCAGCTTCAAGCTAATGAGCAAGGGATTAACCATTTTGATGTGCAGTATCCCAGAGAAGGTGAGAAATGCGAGAGAAAGCAAAAGTCATTGCACGTTAAGTACTGAAATAATGAAAATTGTCATATAATTTTTGATAGGGTTGGGTTTGGCTACTCCTTTGCATCTGGTGTATAGTTAAATCTGCATGTTATTGTGCCTTACTCATGCAAATCTGAGTGAAAATAAACAAATAAAAATAAGCCAATTCTAAATTCTTTGGAAGACTCATTTCAAAGAGTGCTGTTTCTTCCTGAGCTAAAGAAGTCATATTCTCTATTTATCTCCTGTCATTACTGATCAGTCCAACCCTTTGGATAACATTTAAAACATGGCAGTTTATAAAATAGAAGTGGCATTACCTTTCACACTGGGATGAAAAAAACCACTATAATTAAAAAAAGAAAAAAAATTGAGGCAAACAATGCTGAGGCAATTATTTTACCCCAAGAAAATGAAACCAAGTAGACAGAAGTAATTGCTTAGAAATTACTCATATTGAAATTGTTGTATGCTGGGTATTCTCTGCAATCCTGAATCACACTTTCCATTCATTTTTGTGTTGGTGCAGCCCTCAAAGAAAAATACTATTTCAATTTTCCATGCTATATTCAAGGTTCATATTGGAAACAAATGTGAACCCTCTTTAGAATAACAACCTTCTGTTACTTTTTCCATAAGCGTTTTTCTCCCTTTTCCCTTTTAAGTCTGTAATTCTTTCTGTCTGGTTTTATTAAGTGTGTGAAAAGGTAGGCAGGCTGCCCAGGTCTTGGAAATTAAAGTTCCCTAAGTAGCTCAGGTGGTTACATGAAATCCAGAAGCTCAACAGCTAAGAAAGAACGTATGACAGGATGATCCCACTTTGTATAGAAAGAAATTGAGGACATCCCCATCTACTGACCTCTCTGCAAACTCAATTCTGAAATCTGTTTACCATGGTGGTAAAATAAGTAGGGAAATTCATATTAAAAGTTAGACAGTCTGTTTGGCACATTGCAGAGAAGGGAAAAAAATCACACAATCCCATTTTTTCATTGATATGGAAAGCATAACAGAGCTGTGTTTTTTAAAAATGCGGTGTGTTTGTATGACACTGGTTATATGAATTATGTAGACATTTACAGCTATGTCAACATCATAGTCATTATGTCTGCTGTTCTGAAATACTCTGTCTTTTAAAAGCATCATTGCATATTTCTCCTCTGTGTGTTTGACCACTTCTAGTCTGTCTACATATTGATCTTCAGATTAAGTTGTTCTGGCCTGAGACTGCCTAATTTGGATTGCAATATGCTGTAGAGACATATTTACTTTTTTTTTCCCCATTAGAGTTGATAAATGAAAGCGATTGAAATAATTCAGTTTCAAGTTCTGTAAAACTTTGTCTGATGTTTTATTTGACCTCACAGTGTTCCCTGAAGTACCATATGCCATTTGTTTCCTATTATTGTACTCGGACATATGTACAAATATCTAAGATTGATCTAAAATCACCAAACACAGTAAAGAGATCTGGTTTAGATGGCCAATGAACAGGACCACAGATCTGTTTTTATTGGGATTCCACATAGGCTGATACTTTTATCTGGATGAATCTCCTTTTCATTTCATGGAAAACCCACGCTGATATCACAATTTATGGTACCAAGTATGGTCTGGAGCGTAGACAACAAATCTCTGAAGTATGAATTCTGATTTAGCATTTATGTGTGTATATTTATATATTTCCTTTTGTAAAGCAACTTGTGCATATATACAGAACTAAAAACATCTAGTGATATTGATAGAGGCATAATAATGAAAAACGACCACTTTCTCAGTGCATATTGCTGGGTTATTCTGGTTTTTCTATCTGATTTCTCTACTTAAGTGGCTGGACAATTTACATTTCCATCCCTAGTTTACAGTTTTCAGTCTCAAAGCTTTCATACTGTACATTATATTGTCATTGTCATTCTTTCTTAACTTTTGAATACTAAACTGTAACATTTTATGGGCTCCACTGAATTGCAGAGCTGTCCTGCATTTTATTACCATTTTTTCACATACTCAGTTAATGAAACTGATGAATGGTACTGAGAATTAAGATGACGGCAACATAAAATAGTAATACAACTGTTTCATGTGCCGTTGTTCATCATCCATCCCACTAAAGCTTCCACATTTGAGTTATTTGTTTTTCAAAGATACTAAAGCCATTTAGGAGAATTTTAACTACCTTTCTCTCACCATCATCTTCTTTTTTGATTAAAACAAAGGTAAGCACCATCAGCTAACTTGCTTTCTCTTCTTATCGAGGTACACAGGTTCTGAAGGATAGAGCACCTTGTCTTCATGTAATCTTAATCCCCAATATATGACAATGAGGATGTGGTAGATTCTCAGATGGTATGTAACAAGTGATTAATCCTTTAGTAGCCATTACAGCCTCTTACAGAAACAGAATTGTTTTACACATCGTCAGAGGAACAGCTGCACAATTGCTCCAAAGCTTCTCTGAGGTTCCATTATGAAAAATCCACTACAAAGTGATGACTGATTCCAATGCGAAAGAAACATCACCAAAACTTTGACATTATGGTTCAAAGACAAGTTTTCTATAGTGGGCGCTGAATGGTGTTGTGTTTGTTCTTATGCATTATGTGTAGTTCCATAAGGCTTATGCACAATACATAAAGACATACCTATTCATATAGATAGATACTAGTGTGATTCAAATGAAAGACAATAAAACTAGAAACACAGATGTATTTAAAAAAACTTATCCAGGTGCACTTACAAAAGGAAAAAAATCCCAACAATATAAACTCTTCAGTGATATATATATCTCCACAAGACTTATACACTCCACAGACTGTGAATTCTGAAGGCATTTAACAAAGGGAAAACTTTATGTCTATATGTCCAGAACTAAAATGAAAGCTTCATTAACTAGTGATGAGACTAACAATAATAATTAAAGTTTCCTTATAACTAAGGGCTTCATCCAGGTTTGTAAAAGAAATTTTACAAAAGATGTTAAAAACTTGAGAGTCATAAGTGAAATTGAGCAATCCACCTCTGGCAAATCAGCAGTTTCAGTAAGGCTAGTCATAAATTTGGATTGAATTTGCAATTACTTTTGGCTGAATCAAAATATTTATGTTACAGAAATGTCAAAACAATTCATTTTGACATTTACTCAACAAAGCGTATTGGCATTTTTGAGACATTATGTTTTTAAAGTCTTGTAAAGACAGACAGAGACAAGCAAAAGCCAGATGCATGTACCAGCTGGAGGAATGAGCCTTTTTTCTGTCTGAAAGTCCATTCACGACATGAGAGACACGCTCAAATCTCCCCTTTGCTTCAGAGAGTCAGTTCCCCAGATTATCCTTATCCTAAATTTGTGATTAAGCATTCCAGAACTGAGAGTTGACAATGTCTTCTGGCATTAATATTTTGTTTTCTAGGAATGCATGATGTCTTTTGAAGGAAGAGAGAGAGAAAGAGAGAACAGTTTCATGGCATAAAAGCTGAGATTTTTTCCTTGTTTTAAAATTACTTTCTGTTAAATTCGTTAAATTCCCATCATTTTGTGAGAGACCTCATATTGTTTTGGTTTTTCTTCACAATGGCAAGTATAGATATCAAGAAGTTAAGTGAATTGTACAGGCAGATACAAAGCTAGTGACAAACCCAAAAACAATCAGTCTCATTCCTGTGCATCAAATAATAGTCTATGATTTGACTCAGTTGCAGTGCCTATCATTGATATTACAGTTGGATAGGAAAGGTGAACAAAGCTACACAAAGCTGATGGTTATGAAATGAAATATTGTTCACAGCAATTGATGAACCCAGAGATTTTTAAGTTCTGAGTTTACCAGAATTCTTCTTTATGGTGGATAGTGACAGAGAGGTTTTCAGTATTTTTCAAATATCTAAGTTCACGTAAATGAAATTTATACCAGAATCCAGAATGTAATCAGACTGTAAAAAATCTTCATTTTGTTTATGAAACTAAACTTGAAGTTACATTTCCTGTCACAGTGTAGAAGCTTCAAACTGTAGTTATAAGCACTGCAAACTGACTTAAGAGAAATACTAAGTAAAAGTCTCATGCACAGTCACCCAAGGGCACTCAGAGAAAGATACAAGACAAATGATAATTTTTTTCTTTATGAGATAGTTTTTAAAGATGCTGTTGACATTACACAAGACAAAATGTTTGAGTCATGCTTTAAAAACATTTGATGTTTGCCATTATGTCCTGCAACCATAAAACAAAAAATCATACTGGCTCAGAACAAAAATTGGTGGCTATTAGACCTTAAAACTGAAATTTACTAAGATAAACCACTGTCACTTAAGCATCTTAAAGGTTACAAATTAGTGGTCAGAGATTTAGCAGCTTTAATATTGACTGGATAATCACTGACTAATTGATTCTAAAGTGGCTATTATCATTCATATATCTGTATCACAGTAGCCCCTGTATGGACTTAAAGGTTCCATTGAATTAGCTGTTGTACAAAGTACAATGTTAAAAAAAAATAATTTCTTGATGCATAAAGTTTGCTTGCCAAAGTATGCCACTAAGGTGATTACCAAGAGATGGCACAAATGTTAGTCATCCTAACAGATCATTGTCTTAGCATACCAACTCCTGCAGCAGTTTTCTGGAGGGACTCAATGAGGTAGCTTAACGCCTTTTTACAAAATCCTCTCATCTATAAAGGAACATCAGGAGCAAAAGTCTAGAAATATCAGCTGAAAATCTTTAACTCCATAACGATTCTGGAATCCTAATAGAAACACACAGAAGGAAACAACCTAATACTGAATGGGAGACAATACAGAGGCTGAGACTTGATCATTAAGGGTTTTGAAAAGTAAAGACAAATAGTCTGTGTTTGGTCTGGTCACAAAACAGCAGCCAAAATAGACAGAGGAAACAGTGTCACAGTTAAAAAAAAACCAAGGATAATTGTCTTTGCAGCAGCCTTTGGATGGAATAATCGTCAATTATATCAGTAGACATATACAACCAAAGATTCACTGTGAAATGACAGTGATAAGGGGCAACCAGCAGAGGCTCATGTTTTCTTATTAACAAGTAGTTTCATACACACTGGGGATCTAGATACCATGCATACACAACATAATTACATAATGCAGGTCACTATGCTTTCCTCCACTTTCACTGAGAGAATACTTTCTTTTCCATCCTTCAAAGCTTTTTCTCTGCTGGAAAATTCATTTACTCTTTTCTTTATATGCAAAATTTCAATTTTACTTCCAGTAAAACTGTGTGGAAGTGTTTGGAAAAGAAAAGCCAAAACATGCAATTTATACTATGTTTCAGTATCCATTTTCATTAGTACCTGATGCACAATCTGGTTTTAAAATAGGTTAGAATTACAAAATGCTAGGCTGGGCTGGGCTGAAATTACATTCTGCCCAAGTCTGGGGTATTTAAATTTAGTCATGTGGTGTGAGGCATTATGTAAAGCATTAGCAAAATTTAGACATAGGATTTTGTCTAGAGTTAATTTCTTATCCTGTATCTACTTCCCTTGCTTGAGATAAACTTAGGTAGAAATTTCCATTTCAGCATCAACAATGAAGCTAACATGACCAGTTTATGCCATAATAATATAAATCCTCTCCCCCAAAGAAAAACAGCAAGCTTAATATTTTTATTTTTATAGAGACAAAACTTGATGATTTGCACGGAATTTCACATGCTACATTTGAGTTTGTTTAAAGTTGAGAGCTTGAAGCCAAACTCCAAGGTAGGAAATACCATATGAATCAAAACAAAAGGGAATTTTCATCCCTCCAGACTGAAAATGTTGGCTTTTTAGGGAGCTGTAATTACAAGGCCTTAATCTTTTTTCATTCATACCGTGAACTGAGAGTAGATAGAAAGTTACAGAAGGGTGACAGCATAAATGTGCTAAAATACTGAATCAGCCCAAGTTACATGCAGGTAGAAGTATTCTTATTCAAATAATAATTTTGAAAAGATAGAATTTCCTGAAAGCATTTTTTATAACATTTCCCCACAACAGTACCGTATAATGAGGCAATTCTGTAATTGTAACAAATTTTTCATTTCTGTAAATCTGTTTTATTTTAACTTAAAGGAAGTAAAAATAGTAAATTAGCACACAGAGATGGTCTACTTTAGTTGAAGTCATGAGTAAAACTCACACTGATATCAATAGATGAAAACAATAAAAAAATCTTCCTCTTGGTAAGCAGAATCCTCCATTATGAGCATGCTTTGTTAAGTCAGTGTCACAATAAAGATTATGAATGCATAATAAAAATACAACTAAGCACAGAAAAGTAAGAAGTCACTCTTGTATCCAGCAAAGCCAATGAACGTCTAGCTATTTATTTAGTAGGTGAAGACTCAGCTCTTCAGTAAAAAATTCTTATAGACCCCATCAATAATGCAACAGAGAAAACAGCTGATGGATTCCCTTGAAACCATATTAGAATGGGTCAACTCACTCTCCTGAACAAGGCAAGAAAATAGTCACCAGCTGAGTAAAGCCAAGGGCTGACATAATGATGGATGACCAGATGGTTTTACCACAAAAAGAATAACCTGTCCCCAAACACAAGAACATAGTTCTCAAGCACAAATATATTGACCCATCCTGCAACAGAAAATGGAGAATAAGCTAGTTTAAATTGAAGGCCGTCACAATTTTTTTTTTTTTTTCATATACTCTCAGTGATTCTCTCCACTGAGGAAAGAGAATGTGAATAAAAATGAGAGCCATGTAAATGCTTTTACAAACATTATTTCCTTTATTTTCCCCATAGATGTATTAATAAATATTCATTTATACTTTATGTATTTTTTCTTAAATGCAAAAGTTTCATCTCAAACAATGTTCAAACTTCTATCTCCCCTTGAAACAGTTTTGTTCCAAATGTAGTTTTGAAGTACTTGTGTTTTCTTCTTTCAGGAATGCAATCAGTTTGTAGAAAAAAGTTTTTCATTAGAAATATAAAGACTCCTAATTTTAGCAAAATATTCCATTTGTGGGGAAGAGAACATTTGAAGTCGATTTCTTAAAGAAATTTTTTGCTTATTCCAGAGTCTGTTTTTCCACCTATCACTCCCCCCTTAATAACTTTTGAAACTTTTATTCAGTCCTTAACAAAAGGTACAGGAAGAGTTCCAGTCTCATGGATATTCTGTTCCTTTTCAGTATATATGAAAATTTTTAGATGGGTAGATAAGGCTAACTCTGTTATTTGAGAAAAAAAGTAGTCTGAGTTCACGAGTTCTGCCTGAGAATTTGTTAAGTTCCTTGTTGAGCGCATTTTTTTTTGTTTTGACTCTTCACAGTATCTTGTGAAAATAAGTTCTATAACTTAAGCCAGGTGTAAGGCACTTTTCTGCATTGTGTTTGGTACCCCAAATTCTCAGAAACAGTGAATAAATAATGTCCTATTAATTTCCTCCCGCTATTTATCTTTCATGTCTTCCTTCAAGTCCCTCTTTTCCAAACAAAAATCAGTTTATTTACTTTTTTTCTTTTAATGGAGAAGCCATTTCACATTTCAGATGTTCCTATTTCCTTCAGAATCTGCTGGATCATTAAAAGCAGTATGCCTTACCTGTTTCCCAGATGATGATGTGATGACGCAGAAGGTAACTTTGGGTGTTGTTGGAAGGGTTAATGGAGCTGTGATGGAAAAAAATCAGAGAAATTACTGTAGAATAGTTGAAGGCAAAGAAAATGTCAAATAGATTGTTGAAGTTATTTTAACAGGGAATTATGTGAAGAGACACAAATTCTTAGAAAATAAGATTCAATTTATTCCTCTGCTCATAGCACATTTTGCTCTTCATTTTATTTTTAAAAACTAAAAAAAGAATAAAAAAGAGAACATACTTTTTTGTTTACAATCTATTTTACTTTTTTTCATCTTTCTGAGAATTAGATTGATTCTGAAACAAAATCAAAATTTTCAAATAAAAATTTGAAATAAGCTTTCAGGTAAAAAAAGTCAACATTGTATTTTTCTCTCACGTTATTCTTCTTTTTTGTCAAAATTCCTTTCTGAATTTAACTCATTCTAGTCATTTGGACAGAATTCAATCTGACCTTACATGAATAGAACACTAGACCATTACACATACAAAGCACTGCAAAATGTCACCTTCAAAGAAAAATTGTACTAAGAAGAGTAACAATAGGTCTCAAGTGTTAAATGCATGCATATGTTCATATGGTATAAGCATGCATACAACAGACAGAAAATGGTTTAAGAAAAATGCACTGAATCATTTTTCATGGCTATATAACTACATCTACATTATGTGGAAATTTGAACCTTTCTTATATTGTCTGGAATATATTTGTCATTGGAGGTTTTACCAGGAGTTATGATAAAAGTTCAACAGAGTTCTCTCATTTGCTTTATTGTATTAGACCACAATCTCTTTTCCCTTCTAGGTTCCTCGAGTTCCTGATCTCTTTCTCAGCTCAGCCAACTGCCATTCCCTGTTACTGATTTTTTTTTTCCACCAACAGATTCCATTCAGTTTCTTCCTACTACTTCTTACCTGCTTGACTTCATCTTGGGAGTAGGCTTTCTAACACACTGAAGAAGGATAGAAAGGGTGACTAACCTTCATCTCAAAGGCTTCACTTAAAACCATCATCAATATATTCATGGAACATTGAATAGAAAGTAAATCAGGGATTGCTGAGCATGTCTGAGAAGAGGGATTGGCAGCCAGAAGGGAGGATGAGGAGACTGCAATACATTTTTTCTTTTTCTTCTTCTCTAAACAAATCCCTCTGGCAGCCCTGGATTATAGGAATGTTCATTAATTAGCATAGAAGATGATTGCCTGCTTTAGTGACGGGCAATTCTACACCATTTAGATAAGGTTTTGATTCCTCCCCCTAAAGCTACAGCAGGGAATTTGGATTCATCAGTCATAACTGCTGACGAAATGAAGCAGAGCCTGTTTTAAATGTTACAGAAGTGTAAATTAGAACAAGCTTTGTGGTGCTTTCAAAATCTGCTGAATGTCTTTTTTTTTATTTTCTGGGACACAAGGGGAGAGAGTAAATAATTACAACTGTAAGTACCACATACATGGCAACCTACCATTGAAACATTTGCAATAACATCTCAATCACAGACTTGAAGGTGGTTCTCTGATCTTTTTAAGGCCCTGAATAGGCCTTTGCACTGTCAGAAACTTGAGACATTGAGGGTTAATTGTCCAAAGTGAGGTAAAACCTGTTTATAAAACTTATTTATTCCTTGTTAAATAGTACTTGTTTTCTTTTTTCGATGTATGATGAAGATGGTAGTCTCCAAACAAATGGATCAAAAAAACCAACCAACCCCCAAAACAACATTTAAATATCCTAGTCTGAACTACTTTTAGTTTTCTCTAAAAAATTTCTAAAATATACTTAATATAGAGACATAGTCAGTTGAGCTTAGCACACAATGTAGATTTTAATTATATGAACCTGAAGCTACTACTTATACTATGCACAAAAGATTTTTTTTGTTTTTCTTCATTCTTGAACCCGTTCTGGCCTGAAAAGCTTTCTTCTCAGCATTATCTTCATTTGTCTTAAATTACTGTGGAGGAGTTGAATGCAGTCAGCAAGATGTAGAACTCGTATCCACTGCCCATGTTTTTGGTATGGTACATATATTAAATCACATTAGTTTAGAAGCCAGAAGATACCTCTGATAGGTTTCTGCTAATGCAAGCTTGATTCCATGCCCATGTTTTTCTTCACTGAAGCAGTAAGCCACTGAACTTTGCTTGAACTCAGATTCTCTGAACAGTGCAGTACATATTTGCTGCAAACCATCCTGTTCATATTTAATTTGTATTTTTTTTTATTTTAATTTTACAAAGTTTATTATCACTTACTACCCAGCTGAGCAAGAAAGACTTTGACTGGTTTGGTCAGGAATCTGAACTCTATTAAGACTTGTTCCAGGAAAAGCTATCTCACAAAATACTATTCCACCCCTTAACACTTTTTCTCCACAAACTCTGAAAACCAAGATGACAAAGACCTCTGAAATGGAAATCCTACATTATGATCAATAATTCATGTTTGAAATGTCATTTCAATAGCACGATTCATGACACCAGGAAGTACTAATAATAGGTGCATTATTTTCCTGAGTGTATTACATTTGAATGTAGTTTCTTCATTTTAAAATGGGATATAGTTCTTAAGATCTAGTTTTCCAGAAAACTTGTTTTCCATTCTGCAGAAATGAGAAAAATATTGAAGGGAAAACGTTCTGATAAGTAACAGCCTTATGCTGGAATTAACTGGTAAAGGCATATTCTATTAGATTGGGATGAACACAACAAACTTAGTTTTTTTGCGTTCTACAAATACTGAACAGGCCTTCATGAGCCAGTTGTAACAGTGCTGAGCTCTTCTGATGAAGTTGAAAATGCAGCTGTTGTAATACATTTTTTTATGGCTTTGTAAGCTAAATCTGAACACAGATTTAAATAATTCTCTTCCCTTCTACCTCATTTGCAGGTCTCTTTAAGTATACCTGAAAATAACTGGATATAAAATATCTTCAGCTTTCATATATTTTTCACTGTAATTTCAGTTGAATTTGGAGTTCTGTGGTTATTTTATTTTGAGATATCTGACGTATTTTGACTAACAGGAACTGCGAAGTATACTGGTTACTAAACTGATCACCAGTGGAGTGTAATCCAAAATAATCAGCTACTTAATATTGGCAATGTAGGTGTTTGGGTTTTTTTTTTTTTTTTTCCAAATAAATGGAATTCACCACAGTTTTAATTCAAACAATCCACTAGACGGCTTCTTGCCTTCATTTTTGTTTCATTATTTGTACAATTGACAATAAAAACTTTAAAAATTATGAAGCATGCATGAAATTTGAGGATGTGTGCAGACTTTATGAAAATACTTTTAAATTTTTCAAAGAAATAATTATTTCTAGTTCATTCTTTTTTTTTTTCAGATTCAGGCGATCTCACAGGAGAATTTATAGAAGCCTTTGTAATATTATTAGTTTTGGCGTGTAACATTAGTTGTCATGCTGATGAAATAGGAAGAGTTTTGACCTAAAGGCAAGACATGGCAAAAATACATCCCCATTTCATTGTAGTGAAGAAGGCAACACCTATAGCTGCTACAGTGTTTTCACTTAAAGAACTGTCATGTACAGCTACTATTGATTGGCATAAATCCTAGTTGCGTTTAAAAAGAAGTATAAAACTTCCCATGATATAACTTTTTTTTGGAGTCAGGCATTCCCCCAAATATTTTGATTGCTAGCTTTTATACATTATATCAGTTATTATGACAAAGCTGTGAGGTAATAGTTGTTACCCTACTTAGCACAGGTCAAATAAAAGAAAAAAAAAAAAAAGAAAAAAAAAACCTATTTTCTTTTTGTTGTCGTTGTTTGGTCCTGTCCTTTTGGCAAACTCACTAGTTTTGACTCTTGTATTTCACCTACAGGTGAGCTGTTTTTATCAGGTACTGTTGGAGGATGGTTTTACGGGTCTCTATGTTCAGTTGCTCCATAATTCTTTTGCAGTGAATGATGAAAGAACATGTTTGGTGTACAAAAGTTAATTTAGAAGACATTAGAGAACTGACAGTTTGTCTTAACCCAGAGCTGATAAGCAACTTAGGGCAAAGGATCCTCCTGGATTCTAACTATTCTGCAAGCTGCGTCAGCAATTTTCACCAAAAAGAATCAAAAGATTTTGGTGAGGATTTAATATGTATAGATTGATATGCATTGGTAAGGTTGAGGAAGTTTGGGCAACAGCTATGTGAGAAACTGAGCTAAATTGAAGTGAAGTCACATCAGCATTGTAAACCACCAAATCATTTGATTTCATTTCTAAATTTCCAAAAATCATACTTCAGGTAAGGCTAAGAAAATGTGAAATATGAATAAAGGAAAACTTGGATTTTTCTTTACACGCAACTTTTTCTTCATGTGTCCTTCAAGGAATTAATTACCTTACAGACAATCAAGAACTTGGATTGCGTGCTCAAAACCACTTTGCTCACAAGAAAAACATTGTCCCAAAATCAATGACAGAATTATTAAGCATGAGAAAACAAAGGCTATGGTGAAGAATGCTGGTCAAGTAGAGATGAGTCCTTTCATTGAAACAGGACATGCTGTGCTCCAGCCGAAAGAAGTATTCATTTCCCAGGAAAAGAATTTGTTGTTTTGAGCATAAAAATAAGATATGTCCTGACCACTGGGTGACACTATTTTTGCATTTGATACTTTTATTCTGTGGAAATATTTCTAGCAAATTACAGTCTTTTGGAAGACAGCAGACAGTTTGAGTTGGAAAACTAATCCATAAAAATAAACACAATCTGGCCATTGTCTCTGCTTTTTCCTCTGGTATTCACAGAAATTGGGAGGTGCTAAGTATTTTCACAGGAGTGAAAGAATACAACAGTCAGCTCTTCACCACTTATGATTAGCTCTCAAAGCACTGTCACAGAAATGAAAATTATTCCTTTCACCCAACTTTGTAGGCAATCAAACTGAGTATTTCAGCATTTCTTTGCTATCATACTAATCATCTGATGAGAACCTATGAATACTGTTTAGTATTTTTACTTTTTGCCATACAGTATGTGCTGCAAAGATCAATGAATGATACATACTTGTATTCATTAGATATGACTTTTAAATCTACTGAAAAACAATTCAGTCAAAGATAGTAGAAGACTTTCAAAATCATGATTAGTCTGAGGGGATAAACAAATTGCTGGCACTGTGTCTGAAATGAAATCCGAGATTTTAAAAAGGGTGGGTAAAATCAGCATCTGCCTGCTACCATGTCTATACTACGGAGGAAAAAAGAGTGTTTCCAATCTTTCCAAACAATTTTCAACTTTTAGTACATATATAAAATCTAGAGGGACCTCTACAGCTTAAAGCACAGATCCAGAGATTTTAAGGTCAAAAAGAACTACCATGACCATCTTATCTGACCTACAAAATAACTTGAGCTATTAAATTTCACCTCTCATTCCTGCAATAGGGTAATTATTCTTTCCTGCTATGTAAGTGAATGTTATTGAGCTAAATGTGAATTGCTTTTTTTGTCCTTGGAAAGACCCTCTAGAAAAGGTGGTACTATCCTGCTATAAACCAATTCAATTTATTAAATTCATCTGAGTTGCCTGCTTCCTTACAGTGAGATTGCTTTAGTCCTTTAGGTTTCTACCACAGAATATGAGCAAAAGGATTGCTTATATCCCGGAGGACAAAGAAAGCCCATGCAAAGCTGGAAGTTTTCTGATTGCATCTACCCTATTTCCTTCAGACCAGCACCTCAGTTTAGTAGAACTAAAGAACTAGAATCAAGACTGCAATGTTAGGATTAACCTACATCCATGTTTTGCCACAGTTCAATGATATTGGCCTAGGAAAAGCACATTTTCTATCACTGGATTGCTACTTACAGCATTTTTAGAACTCTATAATCCCATCCATACACTACATGTTTTCTGTCAAATATATGTATAATTAATTATACATTGCCCAAATGTTTTGTTGTTGTTGTTTCTATAGAGCTTTAATGCCCTAAAACTTAAATATATAGAAGGGGGACAGGAAGCCTTTGTTATTATTATATTTTATCCTGTTTTAAAAAGATGACTATTCAGACAATTTTCCATGAGCTTGGCATATTTCTTCCAGCAAAAACAAGAACCTCAGGTTTCTAGAACACAGTGTTTATGAAGTTTGCTGGATTTCTGCAAAGGTTGCTGAGCTGGCATGGTGGACTTGGCAATTAGGAAGGGTTTAACTTTCTTCCTACAGATTTAAAATTTAACGTCCTTTGGATTACCTTTGAATGCAATAATTTAATTTCTAATGCCATCTTTTAATAAGTTGCTTGTGCATATGTGTAATTCCAAGCATACGAAAGGCGTTAATGAAGTCCATGAAAACCTTTGTGCACTTAAAATTACATCTATGCCACACTACCTTACAGCAACAAAACTAAACTTTAGATACTTAGACACAGGATAAGCAGGCAAAGGATGATACAGACATTTCACATGCAACTGATATGAAGGGACATTTTGCTTATATGTATAGCATGTATGTAAAATCAAGCACATCCTCTGTTCAGTAGAGAGACACAGGGAATTTCCTATACCTGCTGGTTGGGGTGACCCTGGTAAGATTTCCTAGCAGAGCTTTCTCAAACAGGTCTCTCCAAAGCTGCACGCTTGGGCCATTACCTCACTTGGTCCTGAGCCTAAACAGCGCAACACCCAGGGGGCACTCAGAGCACTGATCCTTGACTTTCTTAATAAATATAAACAATGTCCCCTAGCATGTTATTTTTCTTGACAATTCCTCGATTGTATTGCAGGCAGAGGGACGAGTAAATATGGTAGCTGCATCCTGTTAATCAAGGGCAAAATGAATGATACTGAGAAACCTAACTCATCCTGACTTACAAACCACCTGTCTCTATCCTGATTATCTGTAGTCCTCTTCTTCATACTGTAGCTGGACCAGCCAATATATTCACCCAGTCAGTCCAAGGACGAACTTCCTCAAGACTTGGCTCCTCCTACTTGTGCTCAACAGCTTAAACTTTCTGGTGCTGAGAGCACTAAATAATCTTTATTCAACATCTTTGTTTAGTCCATACCACCTGAGTACCGCAGAATGAATGAATGACATAATATGGTGTTATGTTTCATTTTTAGCTATTAATGAAAAGATTTAAAGTCATAAAGATGTAACTGTGAGAAATAACAAAGCAGTGAATAGCCTGCTGCAAAAACAAAGGACTACTACTTCTTTTGGTCATTTTTGAATACTGATAGTCAAACAATCACTTTGCCTCATCTGGTAAATAACCTTTTTCACCCTGAATGACTATCAAACTCCAGGTATGTCAATACCAAATAATTTTGGAATTATAAATGTTGGCTAAGGAAAACTAAGTTCTCAGATTAGTGTAATTTCTCCACTTACAGTTTATCATAGCTGAAGCAACAATAAACTAATGATCTTGTCACCAGCCTGTCAGCTTTGCCCTTTTAGCCGGTGAAGGGCAAAACAAATCATGCTAATAAATACCTTGATTATCGTGAAAGCTCAGGAAAATAAAATTATATCTGAAATCAGAGGTATTTATCTCAAGAAACAGTAATACCATTTTAATTTTATTTGTTATTTATAATCTTCAATATTGCTAAAAAGTTATGAAAAAATGATGAAACAAGTAATTTTGAATATTATGAATAATGCAGATGACTAATTTGACCACACTTTTTTATTTATGGATAATTTCCAGTTACAAAAGCCCCTCATATATTGCTTCTTATCAGTTATGGAAAGTACTCTCTATTGCAGTATGACTAGTACCAGCTATTGTATTGTACAACACCAAAAAAATGAAAGGATGCAATTAATCTGTAATTAATAAAGACAAGCTTAGTGCTTCAAATGTACTGAAAGTGAGGATGACTTGCTGTTCACAAAAACTTCAATACACTCTTTTGTCTGTTTTATTTTGAATTTTCTCACTTTTCTTAGCTTGTGTCTTTGTCTGGAACAGTGATTAAAATTACCAAATATAGAATAAGATCTCTTATTGCATTTCTCACTAATAAAAACTGAGAGGTGTTGGGAAACATTCTTTAATTTGAGGCTGATTTCTAAATAAAATTTTAAGTTAGGGATAAGTCCAAACCTGGGGTGTTTATCTATACAGAGCTTCTGTTACTGGATGCACATCCATGATATACCTCTAGCTCAGGGAGCTGGAAGACACACTGTTGTAAATTTGCTTGTTCAAATAACCAAAATGGGCATTGCTAATCTTCTAATCTGCCTTTCAAAGGCTTCTGATAAACTCACAAGAATCTGAAACACAGACAGTTGTCTGCAGGTTGGGCTATTCCTGCAAATCTTTCCTGAATTTTTTTGAAGCAAAACCCTTCAATATACTGAAAAATGGAACAGAAATTTTTTCTTCTGTTTGGGAGTAAACCATGAGGCTACCTAAGCATGCCTCTATTTTTGGAGTAGTGTGTTTGTTCTCTGGAAACACATATAGAACATTTTTAGTCTTAATTTAGTTAAAAAAAATAAATACAAGTGAAGAAACATTAGAAAACTTTTGAAACATAAATCTTCCAAAAATTTTACCTTGTTACAACAGCTAGGGAAAACTACATGGCCAGTGGAATTTGAGGGGGTGCATGAGCGTGCATAAGTTTTACTCTTTTTCCTGGACATATTGTTTATTGTAAAGAGAAAAAGAACTTCTACTGTAACTCAGGTAATTTCTATTTACTTGTTCCTTAATATAAACTTCCTTTGTGGCTTTAAGAAAGGAGTTTGATTTTTTTGTGCATCACCTCTCTCTCTGCAAATAATCATAGTAGAATTTCCTTTCCTCTAATCATGGTCTACCTTATTTTTCCTTTCAAACTAGAAAATATTTTGAACAAAGATGCTACCCACTTTATCAAAAGACACTTAATTTTCACTTTGAGCCTCTATTTTCTTCAATAAGAGCAATAATAATAACTACTCAGGTATTACCTTGATCAGGAGTCAAAGAAGATGTCCTTTATCCAGTTGGGTGTCTCCAGAAGAATTTCTCCTTGAAATGATTTAATAAAGGTTCTGTTTGGTTGGTTTGTTGTTGTTGGTTGGTTGGTTTTTTTTAAAAAATAAATTCCCTCAGGGAATTATTTTCTGATGAAAAGCAATGTGGTGGGTTTTTTTTCCCTCTATTTTCTCATGTTTTAGTAAAAACCATGATGGCTTCGGTATCCAGGGTCCCATATAAGTACAGATGGAAGGGATTATTCAGCTTTTATGTTATCATTACTTAAGCAAACAATCGTTCAGCCTGAAGTTTTCCACAGTAATTACTGCTCCTTATAATTCCCGTTAGAGAACTCCTCCTTGTTTAACGATTTAATTCATTACACCGTCCCCAAGGTGCCATGAATCACCCTCGCAGAGGGGGCAGTGGGCCTTTAAGGGCGCGGCACAGCAGATGGCGCCACTTTGTGAGGAAATTTAGGAGCTAAGCGCTCAGGTTGGGTCCCAGGAAAGGGGAGGGTGTGAGGTGTGTGTTTTCAGGAGAATAGTTAAGTATTACAGCTGATGGAGGATGCTGGGGCGGTGGTACGGTGCCGGCTTTAGCAGGTGAGGGGGCAGCTGGGGCCTGTGGGGGTGATTGGGGCTTAGGCCTGGCCCTGTACCTACTGGTGGTCTGATGGCACTTGGGGAGGCTACCCTGTGTGCCCGCAGCCGCCAGGGCAGAGAAAGCCCCACTGACTTTTAGTGATTTTTCATAGTGTATTTGTAAGGCTTGTTTGTATACTTAATACTCACCTCTAATGCCTACTGATACAGGCACTTCCTGTAACTTCTGAATGTAATTTAATGTGGTGATAAATACAAGGGCTAAACTCTTTCACTTCTGTATCGTGTGTGGTGGTGTGCCGTGTTTGGCTTCGTATACTTCATTTTACTTATTTGTTAGGTAGTTTTCTCTCCTGCTGGCTGTTCATGCCCATACTGGTCTGAAGTAACTCCTGAAGTGAAGTCCTGCAGGTGGCTATAGATTTACAAAGGTTGAAACATATTTCAACTGCAGTAGAGCATTTCTTTTCCTATCTCAACCAGTAAAGTCCTTGTGGGGGGGTGGAGCAGGGGAGGGAGTCTCAATTTTTATGGCACTGTATTTCTTCTCTATAAATACTGTGGTTATCCACAGTTCTAGTGTGTCAGTGACCAGTGATGCTATGGAATAATGACAATGCTATTCTAGTCCAAAGGAAGTAGTTCATTCTTTTTTTTATTATTATTTTTTATTCCTCCTTACCAGTTGTGTTAAAGTGATCCATGCCTTAGCTTCTCTTTCAGACTCTGTCTCTGCTTCCACAGTGTAGATGTACTCCTGGGCTGTTGATGAGAGAGTTTTGCAGGGGCCTCCTGCTGTTTAGATAATAGAGGAGACTTGATAACATAGCTGTTTCTCAGAAAAATGCTAAGGATGATTTATGGCCCATGAAATACTTCCTGAACACTCATATAATGCAAGAGGATTGTAGGGTTTGACAGACCTGATACTATGCCACTGAGGTAATGGGGAATTTTGCTACTGATTGAGGAGAGGAAGCCTTGCCTTTCCATGTGAAACAGAGAAGTCATGATACAACTATACTGAAAGTTTCATATTTACCATCTTTAATGTATCTGTATCATTGTCTCATTGCCCCTTAAAAATGAAAAAAAAAAAAGGTGGCTTCTTCATGCCAGTTCTTGCTTTAATTCTTAAATAACGCTTTCTTTAGGAGCGGTACTGTTTTTGAAACACATATTTGAGTCTACTTCATAATATGTAGGAGTGCCACTGTAAGTGAGTCCTAGTTTATAAATTAACATATAAATTACATTTATCAGTAAGACTAACTAGTGTAATACTTAGTCAAATAGACTACAATGTATATGTGTATTAGCATTGTTTATATATCAAGCATATTTTAGCCAGATCCCAGCATGTGGATTAATGGAGATCCACTGAAGGCAAGGGAGTTGGCTGTATTTACATAATGTTGATATCTTCTTACTTCTTTGAATATCTGCCCTTATATGCTTACAGTATAGCTCTTTTCAGTCAAAAAACCCCAAACAACAAACAACGCCCCTTTTCCAGAATAACAAATTTCAAAGGCTATGAATCTAAATGAGGCAGTTTGAGAAATAAGAGGTGGAAAATGTTCTGGTTTTTATTGTTCATTGAATTAAATTAACTTGTTCTTGTGATACATCTTTTAGCCTAAGGCTCACTCTTTTTCTCTCAAGCCAGACCAACAGTATAAACATTACAGAAGGACCATGTGTATAGTTAAGATCTAAGCTGCAGAGGGTCATACAAAAATGAAACAAGTGCAGCTGTTTACACATCCTTGTGACAGAAATGTTGTTCCAGTACAGTTGAAGACATTAATTAGGGAGTTAGTTGTGGACAACTGTTTCCACTGGAGAGAGGCATACAATAATGTGCTCTTACCTCTCTGGATCAAAAGACAGAAGAACTTCAGTTTCAGTTGTCTGCTTATTAGTTTGGAAGTTGATGATGAATGAGATCTTAAGCCTGTTTTTAATTACTGGCTGTTGTAAGTTTTTAAGTATTCCGTATGGAATCCAGAAGGAAAAATGGCTTAAGGTACTTGTCTAATAAGTGGAACCAAAGAGAAGCTGTAAAAACACAAGCTGAACAGTTCAGAGAGACCTGTCAAAGAAGTATTGTGCCTGAGCTAGAATCAAAAGTTGTGGAACTGTTTGCAAGCATAATGCTTATGTTTCTTACTGCTTTGGGTAGGATCCTCCATGCCCTTCTGTGAAAAAGGCTTTAAGATCCTGCCTGGATAATTCACATTGATATGATGCAGTTGTCCTAAAGAGCAACAGAAAGTGAGTTAGCAAGCAGTTGAATTAATGAGAAGGAAATAAAGACACTACACCTTCGCAGAAAACTAGATACTCTTCTTCTACAACACCCCCCCCCCCCCCCCCCCGGGTTTCTGGGTTGAGTGCTGCCAAATTCATATAAGGTTTCCTGTTTTCAGAGCAGTGAAATTAAGATGGCTGAGTTTGTGCATAAACACACAGATTTATTTAGAGTAAAAACCAAAAACTGAAGAGGGGAAATAGGCAACCAAAGTTCAAATCATAATTTCTGCTACCTCTCTACCGCAGACAGTGTCTGGGATGACCTGGTTCCTAGTTACAAGACATGAACATTAATAGAAGGAGTTAATAGGATAGTGTGTTTGTGTATTTCCTAGGACAGATTCTTCAGGTCAAAAAGTAGAAATAGAAGGAAGGTAGGCATAAGCCATTCTTTTATTTTGGCTATATTACTGAAGGTAAAATTCATATTTATTTTAATGAAGATATCTTTGGCTAGTAACTTAACAGACAATAGAGGAAATAAACATCTTCAAATGAGATGGTTCACGGCAGTCAAGATGCTGTTCTATGAAAAATGATGAATATAGTGTCCTTGATTTCAGTAGCAGCAAATCAAGCTTTTAAGTGGAGGGGAAGGGTGGGGGGAAAAGACACAGGTGAACAGAGCTTGCTTTCAGGCAGTAATTTACATGCACAAACTCACAAAAAGAACAATGAAAATATAAAGCAAGAAACATTCCCAGTGTAATGGTATTTTTATTAAAGGAGCAAAACAAAAGGCTAAGAGTAATGCCAGCTACCAGAGAAAGGGATTACATTCAGTGTCAAGAATATTTGAAATGTCACCTACTTCAGTTCAAGAAGAAAAAAAACCCCAAAATCTTCCATCTGCTCATTGTATTATGCACTGCTTCTTTCAAACATCAAGATTATTGTTTTCTCTCCCCAATATTTATGGAAAATACATACAGTCCTGGCTGCACAGCTGTAAAAATCTGAAAACATAATATAAAATATTCCTGAGTCTACTGTATCAGCAAGATGCAATATACATGCACACATGTTACTGCTAATCTTTTTAAGGTAGATGACATCTTTGGCATTAGAGGCATGAGTAAGTCTTGTTGAAAACAATAAGGGCTTCTCAAGTGTATCCAGAATGGTTACATCGTATGCATTCAGTGAAGTTCAAGGAAGATGACTTTGACAGAGGGTTTAATGCTGGTGAACAACATATTTCATTCATATGAGGGGGGGTAAAAACATCATTCCGTTAATGTGTGAAAAATGAGAAGACTACTAACTTATGTCAATTAGTTTACGCTGGTGTGGAATGAACTCAGCTGAGAGAAAACCAGGACCATGGCATCAGAGTTGTTGTAACAGTACTCAGAAGATGGATATGAAAGAAATGCAGTAGCTGAAACTTGACTGCAGAGTTGTGGTCCAGGGTTCTAGGACTTTTTTTCTACTGTTATTTTCTTCTTGGAATTTTTAAGTGGTAAACAATAAAATAGTTCTACTGGAAAAGTACCCTATCAGTAATTCATGGCATGTAATAAGAAGTAAATTTAAAATAATATTTTTTTAAAAGAAGTTGGAACTGCAATAAGGAAAGCATGAAATAATGGAAGGTAGTAAGTATGTGATTATCATACTTATTTTCAAAAAAAAAATATGGAGTATAAATCAAGCAAGGTGCAATAAGAATTTACCCCAGTTTAAGAGGTTTATTTTAAATCTTCCCTGAAGTTAACTTTGTAGTTCTTGATAAGCCAAGTGATCCCTCCTAAATCAGATGTTGACTGGTTAGACGGCATCTGCAAAACCCAGAGCTAGTCCAGGTATGCCAGCCCAAATGGTCCATCTGGACCTTAGCCAAGCCTGTATGATCTCCCTGGGAGCTCTGTCCACAGCCTTAGCCCAATGGTATCTTTTAATGAGGATGTAAAAAAGTGTCTGTAACTAGCTCAGCCAGGTCCAATCTTCAGATCCCCATACAGCTATCTGATCAACTAATTCTGAAAATAATCCTAACACTGACAAAGTCCTGTCTATGTCACTGAAATTAGCCCAGTGTTGTCTTCCAGACAAGGAAAATTTTCTGAGCAGAAGCTTTATCTATAACTTGGTCATTTCATAGAATGGTTTGGGTTGGAAGGGACCTTAAAGATCATCTAGTTCCAACCGCCCTGCCACAGGCAGGGATACCTTCCACTAGACCAGGTTGCTCATAGCTCTGTCCAACCTGGTCTTTAACACTTTCAGGGATGGGACATCCACAGCTTCCCTGGGCAACCTGTTCCAGTGTTTCACCACCTCCAGAGTAAAAACTTTCTTCCTAATATCTAATCTAAATCTCCCATATTTCAGTTTAAAAACCATTACCCCTTGTCCTATCGCTTTATTCCCTGGTAAAGAGTCCTTCCCCATCTTTCCTGTAGACACCCATTAACTACTGGAAGGCTGCAATAAGGTCTCCCCAGAACCTTTTCTCCTCCAGGCTGACCAACTCTCCGTCTGTCTTCATAGGAGAGGTGCTCCAGCCCTCTGATCATCCTTGTGGCCCTCCTCTGGACTCGCTTCAACAGATCCATGTCTGTCTTGTGTTGGGGGCTCCAGAGCTGGACACAGTGCTCCAGGTGGGGTCTCACAAAAGCAGAGTAGAGGGGCAGAATCACCTCCCTTGACCTGCTGGCCACACTTCTTTTGATGCAGCCCAGGATGCTGTTGTCTTTCTGGGCTGCAAATGCACATTGCCAGGTCATGTTGAGCTTCTCATCAACCAAAATCCCTGCAGGGCTGCTCTCAATCCATTCTCCACCCAGCCTGTATATATGCTTGGGATTGCTGCAACCCAGGTGCAGGACCTCTTGGCCTTGTTGAGCTTCATGAGATCGGCATGGGCCCACCTTTCAAGCCTGTCCAGGTTCTTCTGGATGGCATCCCTTCCCTCCAGTGTGTTGACCGCTCTACACTCTTTGGTTTGGTTTTTTTTTTTCCTTACAATTTACTGTATTCTAGCTACATATTTATTTTCCCTACTGAATAACTGCTATTTCATGCTGTATGAAGCTCCATAAAGGCCACATTCTATGCCAATTTTGAGAGGTAAAGAGTGAAAAATAATTCCTCCTGGTAATTTTAGTTCTGTTGTATACATTTCATCCTTATTTTTGTACAGGCTTTTTCAGTCTTCACTTTTATCTTATTCAGGTATCAGAAGAGTCTGCCAACAGTTACCCTTTGAGAATTTACTTAGTGCAAGACTTCTTTGCATCATATATCATGCAGAATCCTGAATTTATGCTGCTGGTGTACTTCAAAACTAACTAGAAACATTTCATTATAAGAAAAACTGGCCTGTGGTGCTGTTATGCCTTGCCTTCGCTGCCAAAAAAACCCAGAATTTAAAAAAATAACAAAAAGCGAGCAAAAAACCCCTGATCCCCAACAACAAAAAAACCAACCCTCACCCCAAACTTTTTGCTTTCTCTTTATATGAAGTTACTTCCACACCACACTGACAATTTTATTTTCCTCCTTTGAGTCAGACAGTCCAAAGGCCCAGACAAATCACTTGTGATGTGAACTTCAATTACTAGTGTTATGAGAAAAGTAAATAGAGTGAAAAGATATGGCTAGTGGACAGTCAGAAGAGATAAGTAGTTATTTGACATTGTTTATATATGTTTTATTGGATCATTTGGCAAGTGCTGCCATAATTTTGCCATTTGGATGTTTATTTAGAGCAATACATGTACAATTAGTTAAGAAAAAGAGAAATTAAAGTGAAGCACTGCTTTAATGTTGTTGTCCACTGTGTATTTCAGCAAATGGCAGGAGATATTTCAAAGATCTGGGTGAATGTGTCAGACTGCTTGGATTCTAATGAAAACTCTTATCCAAACTAATAAAATCTTACAGAATTATTTGAGGAAATACACTGAGTGTGTGCTCATCCTCAAGTGACTGGTGCTGGCTGGGAGGAAAAAAAAAAAGGCAAAAGTATGCCACGTAAGACCGAAAACCTAGGAGGAAGTAAAGATTTTGCACACACAAATGCTTTTTTTCAAGACGAAGACAGACTCTAGATTTGCACAGATATTTAGAACAGTTTAATATACTTAATGGGAGCCAGAGTTCATGAGCAGTCACTCCTATTCTCAGTGGCTGTTTGATTCCACTGTGTTCATTGGTTTTCTACAAAATTTATTTTGCTCATTAAAATGTTTGAGTACCACCTTAGTCTCCTACCCATACTCAGCTTTACAAACAAGGGTATTCATATACATGTGATAATGTTATTCACAGTTTAGATACTGAAGGAATATAAAAAAGTCATGGTTTATATGCTCAGTAATACATGGGTAATGACTACTTACAGACTAACCAAATTTTAAATTTTTACATGTCAAACTGAAATAAGTATAAAAGGTGCATAAACATTTTTACTAAGCAGCTTTGAGTAAACAGTAAATCGAATTTAAAAAGTAATTTGATTAACTATGTTAACACCAGAGTCCTGCACTAAAGTTTTCCCTTTAACTTATGTCTGTAAAAGGTAGTACCTAACTATTGAAAACAATGTAAAGAAAAGGTTAAGCCTGCAAAAATTGATACCCTGTGAGTTTGATCCCTTTTGCAGTGTATTTTTGTGTGTGCACTCTTGGTTGCTCTCACTCTCAGAAATTTGTTAACCCTTGGTGACCTGGTATTTTTCCAGTACTTACTGGAACATAAAAGTGATAGTCTGTCTGCTCTGTTCAGTGCAATACTTCTTTTTTTTTTTTTTTTAATGTAAATTTCTTCTAACTTTTTTATTGAGATGGAGTTGAATAGTAACTTTCCATAGGATACATTTACTATTCTCCTCCTTCATGATCTTGGACAGTCTGCCTAAATCCAGGAAATAATTTTCTGTATGACTAAAGTATTTCTTAACTGTCTGCTGTAAAGTTTCTTTCTGTGTAGTATCTGCTGTTATTACAGAAAAGGTATGAATCAAAATTGACTGCTTTTCTAAAAATCCACTGCAGTTCTTGTAGGGCTGTGTGCTGAAGGGTAAAAGTTTGGGTCACAGAGGATCTGTGAAGCATTATGTCCCAGTCCCTAGGCAGTTCCCCGTTGAATATGTCCCAAAATTAGGGTCAAAGGTGCCTCAGCCGACTTGCCTGATGAATTGACTCTAGGCACAAGGAACATGACTTAGATTCTGAAAAAGCCTGTCAAGTGCAAAATGTTCTTACAGGAAACATTTAAGCTCAAAGAATAGTCCTTTGTTTCATTCAGAAGTTTCCAAGGGGTCCTAACAAATACTGACTTATTAAATTAACTTGGTAAAATGTTATGGGGCCAAGAACAGAAGAACAATGTTTTGCATGTTTTGCTTTCTCCACTGTGTAATTAAGTGCATAGATAATGATTTTAAGTAGTTGTAATAAAGATCATTGGGGAAGACTCTATGAAATTTTTTTTTATGTAATGGACAGATGTGCAGAAGACTCAGGTCCCCACTCTATAAAAACTATTTAAAAGTGAAAGCCCTGATGGGAGTATCACAAGGAGACTTCCTTGTTACATTTTTCTTCTACAGGCTGACACCTAGGAGTGTGTACTGCAGAGTAGGTAACAGAGAAGGACTCAAACAGTCTGCACAAAGTGGTGGTGTTATTCTGATGATAAGAGAACGTGTATGTTACAGGTGCACCTTGTTGTGGCCGGGTCAGGCTAAAGTGTGCTCAGCACTATATAATACATAGTGAACTGTAGCACTGGTGTGCAGTTCTGTTGCCGAGAGTACTAGTACAGCTTAGGATGCTTTCTGGAGGAACAACAACAAAGTTTCTTAGGTTTATACAGATGACATATACTTTGTGTGATGTGGTCAAATCTGTGGTAACCTGTAACACCTGAAAGCAGACATGCTTCACAATTGCTTTAGAAAATACTGGAATGGATTTCTGGGTCCATTAATGCTTGCCCCTTTGTCTCCTTTGCAACTAGCTATTCTTCTGTTATTTTGTGTTCCCTCTCTTCACCTGTACTTAAGGAAGTAAAAGACTTCACTTTTCTTTGATTTTTAAACTGGATTATTTGTTTCATTAAAAGGTTGGCATACCCGGTACAAAAAATGTAGGAATTCATTAATGATCACTCTGCAAGCCATACACATCTTATGTTTGTTTTGTTTGAGGTCTCATCAAGGGATTAAGTCTAATGCTAACAAATTAATACTTCTTAGTATTCTCACTGCTGCCTATGTATGTGATATCCCATTACACTCAGCAGAGACCTCTGATTTTGTAAATTCTTTAATGCTGTGCTAGCTTTGATGAAGAAGGATAAATCAAGCTGACAGTTATACTTAGCAAAATGTATTACTATTTGTAAACCAAGTATTTTATTAGTGTGAAAATGTGTTGTTTATTTTTTTTTCATGCTTTCCTCCTATTTGACTTAACTGGTCAACAAAGGTGAACATTTCTACCCAGAAGTTAATGGCACTAAAAGTCTCCTGTGGTGGCTCTGGGTGTAATAATTTGAAAGATACCTGAGGCAGAAATTACTGTAAAAGCAAGCAGAAAGAAGCCAGTGTGAAGAGATGGAAAAATAAAGTTGAAAAATCTCTGAGATGACATGTTTTCTCATCATTGCTACCAGTACTGTGCTGTCTGTCAACTGGAGAAATCTCAAAGCCCTGGCAGTAGCACTAATTTAATCCAGTGGTAATTTATGTGCCACTCAAGAAGGGGTCTTTTTTTAACATGAAGAAATTACTCTGATTATATAATTGAATGGCAGAATTCATTACTGGGAAATGCCACCTGTGGAGAAAGATTTGCTCTATATCCATTTCTACTATGGAGTAGCAGATTAGTGCAGCATAAGTCACTCAAGAAGACATCATGGAAATTATAGATGGGATAGACCTAATAAGGTATGTAATCCATCCCCATCAGAGTATGATTGTTCCTTATAATGTATTTTGTATTGCCAATGCAATTTGAAATGGCTCAGATGATGAGTATTTAGCCGCGTTTATAGGAAATAAATGAAATGACACTATACTGATCACAGGTGCTGACTGTGGCTGCTAGAAAACTATTATTAACACTAGCATTAGCTGGTATTTCTTCAGTGTAGTGAAGCACAAGATAAGTTTCAAATATTCTGTATAATGCATTTTGAACCAAAAGGACAAAGAAATACTAACTTCTGAATCTTTTCAGGCCAAGTCCACCATTTGA
The DNA here is from genome assembly GCA_017639485.1 of Pluvialis apricaria. Lineage (NCBI taxonomy): Eukaryota > Metazoa > Chordata > Aves > Charadriiformes > Charadriidae > Pluvialis > Pluvialis apricaria. The sequence continues at coordinate 23,001,555 of CM030012.1, read as the reverse complement.
AGCATCCAGTCTAGAGACAGAAAAGCATCTGTTTCTAACTAAAATTATAATGCGTTCAGACTAGAGAAACCAGATGCTTGTATTCTGCATATCCCTCCCCTTATTTACCAGAGTCACCCAAAATTCTGGCTAATAGTCATCCCTAGGTGAAATTAGTCAGGGATGGTTTACACAACAATCTGGTGGTTAGAGCACTCGCCTAAAAAGTGTAAGGCAATAAATTTTGCTCAGTTTAAGAATTATCCTTCATATCCCCAGAACAAAGAAAAATAAGCCAGTTACCAAAACATACAGTAACTTAGGTAAGGGCGTTTTCCATACCATTTTATTGAAATAGAATTCCTGAAAATGTAGGAGTCATGGGACAGGAAAGAGAGGTGGCAAATAGGAGTCTTTCTGTTCTGCTGGCTTGTATACTCACTGGCAAGAGACAAGAACCGATCATCTAGAACCTTGTCTCTAGGATGTTTAAATCTTTCACACCTGTTGGTACACAAGGACAGATACGGTTAAATACCCAAGGAAATATTGTGGTAAATAAAGAGACACTCCATGACTTTTGATGCCTATGCAGTTAGAAATATGGACTAGTAGATAGGTTGGATAGTTAGCTGTCACTAAGATGGGTAGCAGCTGTCTAACCCATAAATTAGATCCAATTTGGTTGAATAGGATCTCATTTAAAATGTGCAGAGAACGTATCTACTTAAAAACAAACCAAATGTATTTACTCCTTTGTTGCCTGGTGTACTCATCTGAAAAAAATGTTCCTTCTGTAAAATTCAATGTATTGATATTTTCAAGCAGTTCAGAGATCCTGAAAAATGTTAAAATATTAATACACATACAGTCTTCAGTCTCCCTCTCTCAGTTTTTAAGATGTATCAGTGGTTCAAGTTCCAGTAATTATGCCCAAATAAAAAGCAGTAGTGCTACTGTAGCGCCAACAAAGTGGAGGACAAAAGAATAGCAGTTTAGTGTGCCAAGCATTGCAGACACAAATTTGGGTTTTCTGTTTTTTTTTGTTGGTTTTTTTTATTATTATTTGTTTGTTTGTTTATTTTGTTTTTTGAAAAAAAGAGGAGATACATTCTGGAGGATATATTGCCCTTTGTCTGGAGAATATATTGCCATTTCCAAAAGTACACAATGGCAAGACAGAGTAGGAGTTTGTAGAGTTTGTAGTCAGTGTGAATGCTATGGATCTTGCAATTGCTGTAGTTTCTACATTTTTTTATATATACAACATATGCCTTCATAAAAAAGTAAGGGTATACAAATGTGAGTGTCTAAATGTGTAATTTATAAGCATTTGTTGTTATCTGGTAGCTTGCTTGGGAACATTCAAACAAACTCTTTCTTCACCACCATCATTTAAAGAAAAAAAACCAAAAAGTAATAAAAATATTCCATAAACTATATTTCTAGCTTGTACAGTTAAAAAATACTTCTCTGAATGGGAATATTTTCCATTGTGTCTTTTAAATCCGCAAACTGAAATGTCATCTTGCAAAAGCATGAGCTACCCTTTTCCGTATCAATAAAAATAAAATAAACCTATCTCACTGTGAAGCAAGAGTTTGTTCTGAAAATGGAATGGTAAAAATAGCTCCTGTTAATTCTTGCAAGGACTGGCATAAAAAATGCCTTATTGGACCAGACTGATGGATGATCAAGTGTAGCATCCTGCCTCTAATTGAACATGTCTGTGTCAAGATTTTAGTTCTGATCAGGAGTGGATTTTTAAGTCAACCTACTGACTGTGATTTGGTTCACACCATACCAGATCTCCAAAAACTCCCACAGCCTTCCTTAAAGTGAAACTAAACTTGAAGACAGATTTGGGAAAGTGCCAAACCACTGATGGGCATTCACTCCTGGGACCAGGCTAAAGCTAGTACACAGTAAAACCTTGGGAACAGGTATCATGCAGACATTGGGTCCTCAGCACTAGTGTTTAGCAAGTCATGTGACCCGCAAGGAGCACAATGAAAATGTTAGATGTAGCCAATGATCAATATCATGTTCTAAAAATTAGCTATCATGAAACAAGACATGTATAGCAGAGCTCTCTCCTAGGTGTGCTTTGAATTCATAGGCTTCTCCCACCAAATATTTGAGTGCACTGTGTCTGATCAGGTTCATGATAGTGTTTGTGATGCTCTTTAAGTCTATAATGAGATTATGATTAGCATGATGCTCTCTTTTAAGAAGGGAAAAAGGATATCTCCACTTATTTTTCCCTTTTTCCCCACTAAAATGCATTTGCAAAAAAAAAGCTTGTTCTGAGAGTGTAATTACTGTGTTCCTTAAACAGTACAAACTGTTGGTGTAGCAATCGTTTGATCCCGAGGAATCATTTCATCCTGAGGAGTTTAAAGATACAAGTGTGGGGGGAGAGGGGCTTGGAGGGAAAGACCTCATTCTAGAGACAGTCATTCTTTCACCCTTTATAATGCTTACTTTGGTTTGTGAAGTCTTTCCTCCTTGCCTCATCCGTGATACCGCTTAATAATTCTATTTTTCAATTATGTTGCATAGTGTCATATAGCTTCAAAGTGATGAAAATATTGCTGCAAGATACACTGCAGGCAAGTACTACACCCTTTGCTTTGAGAGAGTATCTGAGATGCAGAAAGCTTTGCATCTTGGTCAAATACCCTGAGAAAGTTAATGACTCTGGGTTGATAGGAAGACTACAGAGTGTGTAGAAAAATCACAGACCTACCATTCCTATTTTTTCTAATCCACCAAGTAATTGCCGTCCCTCTGAAGGACTGAAGCTGCTTTGAGCAAACGCATGATCATCCTCGTAATTGAGGGAGGACCACTGCTTATGCTGTCAGATCAGTCTTGACCTAGTCAATATAACTAGTTGGCAAGAAAAAGTGCTAAACAGTGGCTCTGAGCTTAAGGTGATTTCCATTGTAGCCAACAGGTCATGGAAAACATGATGCATGCTTTCAGAAATACAGAATATGGAGTGCAGGGTAAGACTTGACTGTCTTCTCAAGAATTTAAGAGATGGTAAAAGTAGGATAATCTGAACCAATATTGCCTCTCTGTTTAGATTTATGCTTTTATTTATCTTGCTGGACTGAGCAAAATAATCTTTATTAGTTTGTAGTACCTTTGCTAAAAATAATACTTGATAGGGAAAAGCATTATTTGAGTGACATGTTGTGAATATTTTCAGTTAGGAAAAAAAATGAAAAAAATGAAAAAAATGGAAATGTAGAAATATTGTTTTGACAGTTTTTAAATGACGCATTTCAACTTTTTTTTACACAGCTGTACTTTTCATTTCAAGTGTGACCCAAATTAAAAAGGAGGCAAAAAAAAGCATTAACTAACCTGGCATTAAACAAAACACTTCATTTTCAGTTGAGCAAAATGCTTCATTCCACCTGAAACAATATTTTTTTTTATTTGGAATAACATAAAGCTTCTTTGTTAGATCTGAAATCCTTGTTTGCTTGGGTTTTTTTCACTTTGCATAAACCCCTGATTATTTAATTTCAGCGCAAAATAAGTTGGTGGTTTGGTCCCCGGTATTTTTGACAAGACAGTAAAACCCATTAAGAGGCCAACGTAATTATTTGTTAACCTTTAACATGTTTCATAAAAATAATTATCTCAATCATGTTGCTTGTATCACTCAGAATTAAGGAAAAATATGATATATTGTACTTCTGTAGTGCTTTTCCCTAAGTTCCAGAACTCTAAGGTACTAATCATTCAAACCATACTGTTACATAAATACCACTTGCACACTTTACAGATTGCAAAACTGAGGCAGAAGGAAGCAGAGACTATAGTCCTGGAGGGATCAATTTGTATCTTGTCTTTGTATAGTGTAAATACTCCCCTTAATTTCTGCAATTTCCCATTGCACATGAAAAAAAAAAAAGTATGCGTCTAAAGTTACAAACTAGCATGAAGCAAAGATAGTAATAGAGGTGAGGTCTCATCAGTCTTGTTCTTTTAAATACTAGATCAAATTGGAAAATAAACCTTAAACTATATCACAGTGGGCAGCTTGATAGTATGAATCATGAATAAAAAGTCAGGGGTCACTCTTTATGGTTAGCTGTTTCGAGCCTTAAGAAAAAAGTCCTGTCAGGCAGTTGTATTTTGAATAAATTTGTTCATATTGTGAGGTATACAGCCTCAAAACTTGAGAAAAACTCAGTCGTGGAAGCCAATAGTAATGAGATCCAGTACCAAAAATTGTCTGTAACTTCAAAGGCAATTAGCTTGTCTATCTCTTTCACCTAGAGGTGCAAGAACAATGCAGCTGTCACTCTTAGAATGGCTTATGATGATACTGGTTTTGAAAAATCACTTTACTTTTTTTCAATATTCATAGAATTTTAAAAGTGAAGGAGAGGGAATAAAGATAATTCAGCTGAATAATTCTGCTGAACTATTTCATGATTTTGTTCTTTTGTTTCCTTTTAAAATGGGGGGCTTTATAGTGTAAAACACAGCTTCATTTTACTCAAATTTTTATTTGTTTTTGGAAGCCAAATGGAGACCGTGAAGTCCAAATACTGTATTCAGCTTCCTGGAGACAGTATTACTACTACCTATTACTACTAAAAAAATACTATTCTTTATTTTTATTGTCTGTGGTAAAAGTTCATATTGCTACTCAGAACTGCTTAGGATAATTTCATTCAGATCACTTGAGCTATCAAGTCATTGGTGTAATCTATCCTGTCAGCCTGGTGGAAAAATCTATGTATTTAATTATGACTAGGTGCTTCAACTCTTTAAAACAGCAAAAAATAATGGGCCAAAAATCAACTTCTCTGCCAAATGAAAAAAACCCACCCTGACATTACCTGAAAACCTTTCCATCGTCTACGAAGAAAGCCACTGGGCTGTCTCAAAAGCATCGTTAATTAGTCTGGAAGAGCCTTTAAATTTGAGAAGTACTAGACCCCCACCCAACACAGATGGATTGTTAAAATTAAGGGCATTGGCACTCCCCCAAATAAACCAGACTGGAGCGCTCGTGGTTCTCAGAACGTGTCGCTCAATACAGCGGTGGGCAGCAGGGGTGCCTGGATTAGGCGCTCTCAGAAGCAGTATGGCCACTAACGAGATGTTGGACCTCTGGCAATAAGCAGTTAAAAGAGATGTTTGCAGCTTTAGGTGCCTTCACAGTATGCAGGTGGTGCCTTGAAAAGAATGGCATGCACATAGACTGCACACACAGACACAGTCAAATATATAGTAGTGTGTGTGTATACATAAAAAAATCTGGTGCAGAGTGGGCTTATCTGGAAATTTTTTCTAGTGTTGCATTAGGCTGATAAGATTGTCTTTCATTGTGAATAGCACTATTTAAAAATCATCATTTTTTAAAAGTGTAAGTCCATTTTAATTCTTCAGACACTTCCTAGACTTGAAAAACCTTGGTCTTGCTGAACAGATGTGACACCGGCTCCTGATGATGGAATCTAGCCATGGCCCTCTGTTCCCTGCGTTTTTTGAAGGGGACAGTAGGGATGAAAGAGTGAGACAGAGAGAAACTGTAAGGAAGTTTATCATTAATTGAAAAGACTGTCAAACTTCTGAGGGAATTTGTTCCCTTGTATTTGTGAATTGAAACAGGGAATTAATAGTTTTAATGACATTTTGACTAACAATCGTTGGATCTTGTTTTGTTTTGTTTAGGGCTTCATATTATGCATGTTCTGGTAAAAATAAATAAAGAAATAACCAAGTGTCTGAGGATTCCTTGACTTCCAGTTGTTTAAAAACACATTGCTGAAATAGCACCCAGATACTGAAGTTTCAGCTGTAGAAATGACTTATCAAAATTGCCTATGTTTCCCCTTTGAGCGTAATAATGGAGTAGTTAGAGCTATGTTGAGACCAGCAAAACAATGCAGACTTGGAAGGGACAGTTACCTTGTAGAGATGATCTGAACACAGAGGGGTAGCCCTTTAGTGGTTTTGAAGGAGCTACTTGCGTGCTGAGATTAGAGTAAAAGACAAAGCAGAACAAGAGTGTTCACAGGCTCTAACAGAATGCTTGCCCATTTGATCTGGTTCCAAACCGCTATCTGCCGCTCACCCTGAATACTGCCTCTCCCAGCAATTGTCAACAAAAGCAGCACTTCCAGATATGACATCACTTTCTCAATTCAGAAGTCCTATTTTTCGTTACTTAATTTGATGTTAATGGAGATAACAGGAGTTGTCTCTGCCTAGCAGATGTCATTACAAAGAAAAAAAACCCAAACAAACAAAAGGGAGAGATCAGTTAAATATATAAAGGGTTGCTCCACCCCATCCCCATCCTGCATGTGTTTATTCTTTTCCCCATTGTTTCTTAAGTATCAGTTTTCTAGCTCCTTAGAAAAGGTTTCCTCTTGAGAAGTAGATGAAAAAATACCCTTTAAGGAAAACATGAGGGGTTTTTTTGTTTATATTTTAAATTTATAAATATCTACGTACAAAAATGTCTGCTGAAGTGAAAATAATAAAAGGTGACTCAGATGGCTATTCTTGCACTTGGCTTGTACTGTTTTACATCAGGATAATTTATATAACTGGAATGATTTTCTAATTATTTCAATTCTGGACCAGGTTCTTTATTTCAGTATTGCCTCCTGTATAAGCTTCCCCACTTCTAATGTAATCAACTGTTTACTCTGCTGTTTGTCAAGGTCTGCTTGGAGACTGTTGTAGTTGTTAAATGTTTTCACTTCTTGATATTAGTGTGTCGTAAGTTATAAGGTTGCTTTTGCACACTCTAGGAATGTCCCTCAGACCAAAATGAAAGGATACGTGGCTGTCATTTACCTAGGTCTGCTGGGCACTGAATGGTTTGTCCAGCAGCAGAGATGTGGGCAGATGCTGGAAAGGGACCAGCAACCAGTGGTGTTCCCAGAGTGCTCTTTGGTCAAGATCATGCAGACTGGCAGATTTGGGATCATCCATCCTTCATTTTCCCCTAGTACCTGCTTCCCCCTTCTCCCAGTCATATTGACAAGTGCCTTGTCATCCACCGCTTCAAAATATGTCATGGTTCAGTTGCTTAAGCTATGTAAGCCCATCTCACTTAATCACTTCCTCGACACTGCAAGGTCCTCAGTTACCCTGCTCTCTGATTTTTGGCCTGAAAATATTTCAAATGCTGAGGACAAAAATACTTTAGTCTAACTTTGACCTACATATATCGTAAAACTTACCTAACAAATACAGTTTGTCAGAGTTAGGTGATCTAGTAGTAACTTCCAGCTATAAACTGCCTGAAAACTCACTCCATTGCTCTAATGCACAGGAAAAAACACAATCTGTCCTGGAAAGACCAGGCGTTTCCTTAATTAATGTAGTTGTTAATTAGAACATTTTCCCTTGATCAGAGAGGGAAGGCTAGACTCTTTTTTTTTGTTTTGTTTTTAACCAGAGTAACAGCAATTAGAGATCCTGATGTTCCCTGGATCTTGCTTCCCAGTTCGGTGGCTTTATTCTATCAAAGTCTTATCTCAGAACACAAACAAGACATAATTGGAGGCACAGAGACAGAGGGCCTTCAATCAGTGGAGGTGTACATTGGCAACAAAATAAAATAGCACCTTCTAAACTAATTTAAAAATGCACAGGAAGTATTCTTTGAGACCTTTGCTCTTCTCCTGATTGATATGATACAATAAGTCAGGAGCAGCAGCTCCTGTTAAATATATATTTTCAAATAATTTTAATGAAAAAATTTCATTCAGTTCACGTTATGTGAAGTGTGAAATTTCATGAAAAAGTAACGGGAACTAAAGCTGTAGTCAGCTGTAGGTCAGGGAGCAAGCTCTGATGAACAAGTCTTTGTAGACTTTCATGAGCAATATAAGCCTAAAGTTCGTGTATATATTAGGCTCAGGTGAGGTTTACAAACAGGTAACTTGTCAAAGATGCAAAGGTGTACTAAGTTGCAGCATAGTTTTAGCTGTGAAGGATGAGTTCACTGGAAGATGAAGTATTTTGAAAGCCCAGGACCTAAGTTACAAAAAGTTAATGTTTTCTGGTTTCAGTCACAACTGAGTGTTTGTCTATAATCTAAATATTTAGGGATTGTGCTTTTGTTTACAATTGGAGAAGGAACTAATTCTGTAAAGACATTGGGGGCAGGTGGGGGGATTTTTTTTTTTTTTTTTAAGTGTGGTTCTGACACTACAATGCTGATACCAAACTCCAGAGCACTGGAGTCTCTGTGAAGCTCTCCATGCAAAAAAACAGCACACCTAAGAATATCATTGGTGCTTTTGTGCCTCTGTTTCTATGTCTATAAAATGTTCTGTCTCAAAGTGATAGTGTAGCTTTATTCTCTAGAAGTCAGGCTATATGGGCCACCCCTGTATTTTGATTGTGCACTTGAGCACACCTCAAGTTCACCATTTGGACACACAGCAGCAACGTTTTAGCACAAATAGGTAAGACCCTACAGTATGTGAGCCACGTGGAGTGGCCCAATCCACCATCTTGCCCTGACCTCGCAAGGATGTGGAGAACTTCAAATAGACAAGATATTGCTACAGCTTTTTCAGGAAGAACACTAACTTCACATGCCCCCCGAGGGCAGGTGTGAGTTGTATCTTACTGAAATTTGGGTGACTGTTTTGAAATGTGTGGCTTCACAGCATTGCACTGAAAGCAATGCACATCCTGGCATGCGTATCTGTGGAATGTAAGAAGAAATGTGTGCTTTAGTTTGCTGCTTGGCTTAGATTCCTCAGGCAGAATAAATATACAGGTACTGTGGCTTGTGCGGTCTTCATGAGGGACAGAAAGGAGCAGTCAAAGGTAGCATTCTGTCATCCACACCTAAATAATTGACATTTATTTCTTTGCATTAGGTCTAGGAGCGGGCTTGGTTTCTTAGGTGCTGGCCCCATCTCACAGGATAGCAGGCTGTTATAATCCTCCCTTTACTTGGCAAAGGATGCGTATGCACATGTAAAGTGCTGACCGTTTGTCTTATGTTGACCACAAGGAGACGGTGTCAGATTCATAGGAAATAGTGACTGGATATAAATTTTTATAAAAGGATCAGTGTCATTTTGAAGGATGAGGAAATCATAGGAAAGAACTGGCAGGTGACAGTGGCAGTTTGATAAAGGTTTGTGATTAAAAGCACAAAACCAGAATTTTAGTATCAGATATGCTGTTTGCCATGCTCAAACCTCATATTGTTTCTCTACAGTAAATACTAACGGATACTACATCTTAGGATTTTCAGCGCCGATGCTTAAGCAATTTCAGTTATTTCTTTTTAGCATTTGATAATTCATGCCAGTAGAACTTGGCTGCATAAATACCTGTGGAAAATGGAAACAAAAAAAATCTGCAAATTCATACACTGAAATATTTGTAGAAGGGTCTTTGCACTGTCACCGATTTTGGTGCCCATCCAAAGCACATCTAAAGCCATGGAAAGAATTTTGCTAAGTTCATCTGGGATTGCATCAGGATTTGTAGATCTTATCGTGCAAGCCCATGAGTAATTTTCTTCTCAATGTAGAACTTTGAAGTCTTTTTTTTAAATGGATTAGGATGTGTATACATTTCTGACAAAGTCTGCATACAGCAGGTTGTGAACTGGTTTCCCTCTTCTCAGGTTCAGGCCCTCAAACTGTCAGTGTCGTAAGTGAAATCAGCGCTCAACAGCCAGTGACAGGAAGTTCTGACTACCAACTTTAATTAACAACTTTATTTTTAAACACAGTGTGAAGATTGTGCACATAGTGAGGAATTCTTTTCTCGGACATCTAGATCAAAAAAAGGTACATCTATTTTTTTTTTGTATTGGAGTCTTATGTGAAAGAACCTACAATCTTTTTGACACAACTGGCAATGTTAGAACTTTCCAAACTAGTAAATTCAGCCAAGACCTCTTCATTTTAGACAATGACTGATACTTTAAGGAATTACTTATGGAAGTTGTTTCCAAGAGTACTATAAAATGCATTGCTGTCTATCAATGATGATCTAAGCTGAAAAGGCTCAGAGGACTGAGGCTTATCAACAGAAAGGATCTACTGAAAGGACTGGAAATTTCTGGAACTTTTACCACTGCAAGCACCTTGGATTCCCCCCCCCCACCATGATTCATTAGTCAAGTACATTGCAGTGAATGGCTGTGCAAACAGCATGTGGATCTATGAGGCTCAATGCAAGGCTACTCAGACTGAGAGAACACCATCTGAGGAACCTGGAGCAATGGTAGCTTTTGAGGTTCTTCCCGCTGCATATGACGTACATGTGCCTTCAGATGGAGGTTTTGTAGTAAAATAATCCTTAATTCTTGCAATCCCACTATTCGTTTTCTCTGCTATTGAGTGAGAATTACTGCAACTATAGCTATTGTTTCAGACTTTGTGTCCAGGTTTGAATGTAAACCAGCAGATAATAGCAATAAGGAAAAAAATACAGATTCTGTCTAACATAGGCATAGGCTGTTCAGAAAAGCCAAACTGATTAATATACAGCCAACCTTACAGATACTGGGTACAGTAAGTGTAGAAAGGATGGCTCTGTCACAGATTGGTACTGCTCTGTGGGAACCTGGATGACTTGGAAGTCCATGTGCCTCTTTTTGTGTCTAATTGCTTTTTTTGAATTATTGTGGGAAATGGAAAAGCAAGATTTAAAAATATTTACAAAGTTGGGTTTTGGGTTGCCTTTTTTTTTTTTTTTTTTTTTTTTTTTTTTTTTTTTTTTTTTTTTTTAAGCCATGCAATAACTGTAGGTGCTGGGGCATGATACGACAGCAAAAGTTGAAAGGTAAATGTAATGGAGTAATGCAGTTAGAAGCTGGAACATAAGACAACACCACAACTGAGTTTTAGATATTAGGTAACCATTGATATAGTGCCTATTACCAGTATTTCTGAATGAACAGATTGGAGCCTATATGCCAGTGTTCCTAGTGATGCTAAGATGGCAGGAATCTGTCTGTATCAAATAACCTTTCTACTATGATGGAAAACCTGTGAACCAACACACAACAAAATCCACCAATATCTCTGATTTCAAAACAGGAGTACTTTGATGTAAACATATCTTCCTGGAAATTCAGTAGAGAACTGGGGTTTGGCTATAAAAACCTATGAAGCTGATAGACCTGAGCTGATATAGTTTGATTCCCACTGAGAGAGGCAGTCTCATTCACTTTCCTTCACTCTGCTTTGCCCACTGTCCTTTCTTAACCTTGGATGGGCAGTACTGGACTTGGGACTCATCTGACCTCTGGCGGGCTGATTCAACTCTCAGAAAACATTAACTTTTCATGCTGGTATAATTCTCAGCCAAATTAGTGAGTTGTGTCTGCTCAGTGAGAAGCCAGAGGAGTTCTTGAACTGGTGGCAATTGGTGTCCAGGAGCTGAGGTGGGCTCTGCAGGTGGGAAACCCTTCTGGCAACAGCTAGACGTTAAGGCAGTGCAACAATCCTGTCTAAATGCACTTGTAGGTGTAAATTTAGCCATATTGGTTCTTTCTGCAGTCTGTCTTTACTGAAACCTGATTTTCTGTGTTGTATCTTTTTTCTTTTTGTTTGTAGCTTGAATTTTTTTTTTTTCCTGTCCCCCGCAGCAAGAGCTGTTAGGCTTTTTGAGGTCATTCCAGATCTTGTCAGCGTGCACCAATCCGCTGCTTGGTACTGCAAGGAATTATATCAAGTCTGAATGTTGGCCAGTGTCAAGGAGTGCATGTTTTAATAGTTTTGAAAGCTGCAATCCTTTCTTCGTTTGCTGTAAATGCATTAATGGAGTATCAGAATTGTGTACTCTCCACTAAGACTGAGGCCTCAGTACAACATCAACTGGAAATATATCGTTGCACTGTGACTTCAAGACTGGACCTGAGAGGAATAAATCAAAGGTGTTAGCTTAGTAACAGCTGTAGGAGGTTGGGAGTCAAGAATTTTGTTCTTCCCTAGGTCATATTCCTTCCTGGACTATGAAAAAAAATGGCATTTGGTGCTGTTTTGTACTAGCAAGTTAGTTCATGACCAGGTTGCTTTTGCTCTCTAAGGAGTCAGTCTGGGGACTGGTGTCCAAAACAGTATGCTCTTTGCTCTGTTTACTTCTGATAAACGTACTCCAAACTCCACGCATTTAAGGCAGGTACTTTGTGAAAGCTTTCTCTTGCCACAGAAACTAGTGTCAGTGACTATTCAATAGAGCAGTGAACAGGATCCTACTGTACCTTGCCATGTACGCTGCAGATACACTTCCCTCTCCTCACATCCCAGCTGCCTACTTTGGTTAACACCTAATAAATCCTAGAGAAATCCCCCCTCGCACATTTTGTTTATAGTGTAATGCCCATGTCTTTGATAGAAATCTCCAGGCAAACATCTACATTCTCAGTGGCAGACAATGAATTGCTGTTTTAGGAGCCGATTGCTCTCCTTTCACACGTTTGTGAATACTTTTCCCCTAGGTTAATATCCCATCAACACTGATTCTTTTTCAGGTACCTGCCAAGACTCTTTACCCAACAGTAATCTTCATATTTATTTTTAACTTCCTTTAAAACTGAATTCCCTGTCATATTGTACTTTTAATTGCATTTCACTTAACTGTGAATAATCTCATAACAGTTTTCAGATGCTGGCTTTTGAATACTTTTCTTTTCCTCCTTCTTTTTGTCAAAACACGAAAAAATATTCTGAATCTTCAGCTTCCACTGTATTACTTTCCATGTACTTCTCAGTCTGCTGAAAACCTTATTGCCTTTTGGTATTTATCACACCAAGAGCAGTGTTATACACAGATGTTCAGTCTCTAAGCCACAAAAAAAAAATAAAAAATCCGTGAGAGAAGGAAACTGGGATGTATCTTTGTATTGCTGGAAGAAGTGTAAGCACATCTCATGCAGCTAATTTGGATCAGCAAGACATGATTCTGGAACTCAGTGATAAGCATCTAGAAAATTCAATCCGTTTTTGGTGCGTAAACTGACTTTTTCAATCTTCTCAAAGACTGTGCTACACAAGCCCAGATAAAACGTAAATCTGTTCTCATCCTCCCTGAGAAAATATCATTTTTCTGTATCCAAACTTCCTTTGCCTTAACTGCAATATATGAAAGAATTTCAGATAAAGAGCTGCTGGACCAAGGTTTTCAGTAGCAGATTTTGTTAGTTTCATGCCTGAGGCACTTTGTAGTCAGTAGAGTCTGAGATTAGATGTTGGGCTGACAAAAACTAGACTTGCCTCCTGCTAATATCCAGATATATACTTCTGATTTTTGGGCAAGCAACTTTTAAAAAATTGTGCCAGACTTTTCAAGGCACTATTTCAATTGAAAGAGCACTAGAAGCTTTGTGCTGTTAGAAATGTGTGACCGTGAACCTCTGTTCATGAGGGGAAAAATGAGTGTTATCACAATAAAGAAATACATATGCTGAATCGGTGGCACTGAGGTTCTTCACATTTCTAAAGTTTGGCATGTGCTTAAGGAGTCTATTCATTTGTGGCATTATGGTGTCACTCTCTCCTTCTTTTCATCTTGTACAGATCGTGATATGTCAGCATACTCATCACATCTGTGAAAGGAAATACAAGGATGAAAAAGCTGTTAGGGTGGGCCAGACATTCTCAGCACTAACTTCATCTGTGTACTTCACAAACAAAACTTGGAATCTCATATTGCCAGTCTTCAGAGACACAATGACATATCTTGTCCTCTCACACTAGCCTTTATCGTATTGTAATTAACATCAATGAAATTTTGCTGTAGACCCAAGGTAAAGGGCGTCCACAGTGCTCATAGAGCAGAGGCTGTGCAGTGACCTCCATCTGTCGCATGGCGTGGAGAGAGTGCACATCTCATTGTGTGCTCCATGGGCAATGGGAGGGCTGCATCTCTCTCACCTACTTCCCCTGCACATCCTTCTCGAAATTAGAACTTACAGTTCACTGTAAAAGTCCTAATATGAACACTTGGGCAAGTTATTAGTAAGGCATCCTTTGTGGCAGTGCTGTTCTGATGCTGAATCTGAACAAATATAAAGGCGAGAGAGAATATAAGAAGAAGGAAAAAAGAAGAAATGTTAGGGAAAAGCCCTGAAAATTGTCTGTTCTGATTTTGGAGAAAATTTTTATGAACATTTCCTGTTCTAACATTTACCACTCAAGTGTTTAGAAATAAGGAACCGTAATATATATGAACTTGTATTTTTGTGAGAGTAGAGGATTTTAACTTGAAATTTGACAACATTTTTTCATGATATATGTGAAATAAGAAACAATATTTTTTCATTTTCTTTGACATTCACTTGACCAACTGCATATTTGGCAAAATGGAGAATGGGTTTAGAGCAGCCCTGAGGAGGAGGAGTTGGGTGTGTTGGTTGACGAGAAGCTCAACATGAGCTGACAATGTGCGCGTGCAGCCCAGGAGGCCAACTGTATCCTCAGCTGCATCAAAAGAAGTGTGGCCAGTAGGTCAAGGGAGGTGATTCTGCCCCTCTATTCCGCTCTCGTGAGACCCCACCTGGAGTACTGCATCCAGCTCTGGAGCCCCCAACATAAGAAGGACATGGACCTGCTGGAGCGAGTCCAGAGGAGAGCCACGAAGATGATCAGAGGGCTGGAGAAAGGCTGAGGGAGTTGGGGCTGTTCAGCTTGGAGAAGAGAAGGCTCTGGAGAGACCTTATAGTGTCATTTCAGTATCTGAAGGGGGCTTACAGGCAAGCTGGAGAGGAACTTTTTACAAGGGCATGTAGTGATATGATGAAGGGTAATGGCTTCAAACTGGAAGTGGGTAGATTCAGATTAAGTATCAGAAAGAAATTTTTTCACTCTGAGGGCAATGAGGCACTGGAACATGTTGCCCAGAGAAGTTGTGGATGCCCCATCCCTGGAGATGTTCAAGACCAGACTGGATGGGGCTTTAAGCAACCTGGTCTAGTGGGAGGTGTCCCTGCCTATGGGGGGGAGGGGTTGGAACTAGATGGTCTTCAAGGTCCCTTCCAACCTAAACCATTCTATGAAAAATGATAATACATAACCTTAAAAACATCACAGGAATTTGTAAAATTAATTTTAGCAGCTGGCATGTTGTGAATCAGAAATATTACAGTCTAATACAAATTTATAATTTGGATGTCTCACAAACTAATTTGTGTATCAATTCACGCTTTAATTATTTATAAGCTCTATACAAATTTGAAATTCATTTCATTACATAAACTATTGGCTTGAAGTAGTCACTACTGAACCATTCTGCAAGCTACAAATAATTTTGTAAGAAAAAAATAATAAATTAGCTTAAGTAGCAGATTTTGTCATCTGCTTGGTAAAATTTAGAAAAACAAAGTGGAAAAAGGGAATATGTTTATTATTTGTTGTAAAAAATTAGCTGAACTCTCATAATTGTGTCGTAGCACTTACCTGATTGGTGGATAAACTGGATAGTGGTAATACACAAAACAACATCTGGATAGATGAAGATACTGTTTTCAGTTTTTAGAAGAGACTGGAAAGGTGAGAGCATAGATTATGTCTGAAATGATTTAGTAAGGAAAAAAAAGGGGATTCAGTAGAACAGAATCTCATCTATGCTTTAATCAAAGAACTCCACTAGATTTTACTGGTACCTCCTCATTCTTAACATAGAAGAGAATCTGAGCCTGGCTGTCTGCTTTGTATTCTGGGAGGAAACATGAGATATTCCATATTTTGTTTAAGAGCTTGGATAGTCTACCATATGACGATGTCTCCATAAGCTACGGAGACATCCAACTAAAGATGATATATTTGCCCTTCTTCAAGGGTTTGAATGTCTTGGGAGACAGGCTTTTCCTCTTCAGAACAGAAAGAAGCCTGTAAGCATGTGCATAGATTCACTAGCTGAAGAAAAAAAATATAAAGAGGGGGGGAAAAAAAAAAACCCTCAGTCTCATGAAACTAGTTTTGTGTGTAATATCTCTGAGATTTTTTTTTTTTAATGTCCAAGATCCAAACCCAACCTTTTCCTTGGTATATCTTCACTGAAAGGTTGTCTGAAACTACTAGTACAAATTTGATTCTACTCTTTTTAAACTACACCCCAAATCCCTTAACAGTTTTTAGTGTTATGTCAAATCAGGTGAGCTGTAAATTAACATTTAGATGCAGATGTGACTTCATCTTTCCAGTTTATAGTAAAGGTAAATTTTTTGAGACTTTCATTGCTTTTCCACAAGTTCCCAGTAATTTGTAAAGAGTAGACATAGTCTCTCACAGATTTATTAGCTAAAAATTTTAATATTACAATAAATAAATTTTGAAAGTTCTCTTCTCTCCTCTCCAAGTTAGAATTTTCAGGTCCAGTAAGGATCTAACCAATTTAGTTACAGTAATGCAGAGTACTTTTTTTTTTTACACAGACTAACCCAGATGCTTAAACTCAGATATTAATCTCCATAATATTTCTAGCTACATACAGCTGGAGACATATTGTATGTCCATTCTCTGGGAGAGTATCCTTTGTATCTCCATTACCTACTTGAATAGTATGTTATTTTAGAAAGCATGTATGTGCTGATCTCCCCTGAAATTTATGTGGTACTACACTGCATTTTCCACAATCTCCTACTTATTTCTAAAGCCTGTTAGCAGCAGTATTATTTGGTTTACTTCAGCTAAGCTTAGGGTGTGGAACATACGGCGGAGAACAAGATGTAATGTAAGGGGAAGTGGTGTGTTCTTGGGAAGCTTCTGTTCAATGTTCAGCCCTACTTTCCATTCCAGTACTGCTTTTCTCCGCTCCTTCCTCACGCAGTGGTACTTTCTAAAATAACCTAAGTGCTAAAGAGGTAATAATAATTAAAACCAAACCACCCCCAAAATCAAACAAACAAAAAACAAAACCAAAAAAAACCCCAAACAACCAGAGTTTACAAATTTGTGCAAGGCCTGAGAAAGGAAAATAATATTGAAAAATAAGAAACAGCTTTCAGCATTAAAAGAGAACCTAAAACTCAGAAACACTGAGAAATGGGGGCAGGAGGTATGGCACTTAAATAGGAGGGGTGAAACACAGCATTAGTTGTGTTTTCCCTTTGTGCAATAATTGCATTGTTTGTGTATGAACGGATGCCCTTACTCTTCACAACAATGTTTCAAGCATTAATCCCATCAGTTTGGATGGATTCTATCTGGACTTGCAAATTACGTTACTGAAGAGCATTCTTCTGTTTTTCTTGGTTGTTCACTTTGCAGTTTATTTTCTCAAAGATGCATAGAGATTCCCATGCGCAATCTTCTTGCTAAAATCAAAGACGGCACAAAAATAGGGAAGAGATGCAATAAAGTTTTGCTGAACAATTCCTTTTCACACAATCACAGTGCATTTTCATTAAATGGGTCTCCTGAGACAAGTTCTCCAGGTGCGAGATTGCTGTAGGTTGCTGGCTCTCAAAGGTGCTGAAAGTCTATACCTCTTTATTATACTCTACATCATATTATTCTGTACAGCTATTCTGACTCTCATCTTCCAGGAAAGCCTGGCTAAGGAAGGAGCTGACACTTTAGCAAGAATGCCAAGCACACACAGGAAAATGCATAGCTTACATTCCTGAGGCATTGAAATATTTTTATTATTAATGTTCTAGTATAAATCTGTCATCCTTATAGGGAAAATGACTTTTCCTGAAGAGACAATGAGGCATCGTACCTAGTGTATCCTGTTAGGAAGTTTAAGTAGTCTCTGAAGAAAAAAGAAACCTTTCTGAAAATAGAAAGTTTGGAACATATCATATAGCAGTAACAATAAATAGGTTTATTTTATAACAACTTTTAGGAAATGGGCAGAGTTTAATAATACCTAATTAAGAGCAAGAACATTAAGAATGTGTAGACAAGAGCAAAGTGTCTGTTGTGTTTCAGAGGAGAAGAAGGGAAGGTTTTCTTATTAATGGGCAGAAGAACGGTTCAAAGCTAAAACTGAGTAACAATAATTGCTCATAGTTTTATAACGTTGTTAGGCAATGCAAAGGATATTAGACTCTGATGGCATCCTGGGGTATTCAGGAGTAGACGTATATTTCTTTCTGCCCTGTAGAAAAGGAGTTCATTGTGTGTCGTAACTGAATGATTCAGAACGTCATTCCAGAACCCGTTTTATTTCAGGCATCACCAACTTTGTTATGGATTATTTTTTTTTAATTAGCATTCTAATCGTGAGTCTTCCTTATCTTTTCAGTACTCTGATGTTTCCATATTAGCCACAGTGTTTTTGTGAGAGCTCTGCTTTGGGAAAGCAAAAGGCAGAGAAATGCAGGATGAAAGGATGTGAAGGTGCTCTAAAAGGGACAGCATTATCAGCTGCCTTGACTTACCCAAGGAAAAAAACCCACAAAACCACCAAAAAATCTGCTACTTTTTCTCTCTCATTTACATATTTTGTGTTTTATCAGTTAGCAAGAACTTAAAGGTGATTAATTTACATAATGAATCATTTGAGATATGGAAGTCTGGTAGATTTTGGTTAAATATAGGCTATTTTTAGTCTTAGGACAACGGTAGCAGGGGGTACCTCTGCTATAGACAAGGACTCCAGTGTTACAAGTCCTGTCCAGAAAAATTAAAGTCCTTTGCCTGAAGTTGATTAACTCTCCTGGGTTTAGCTATCAACCTAAGAGAAAGGAAATCTTACCAGCTATTCAGTTCAATATAGATACCAATCAGCAGAAATAACTTAAAATCAGATAATTTTCTGAGATTCCTTTAATCAGTTACAAATGGGAATAAAAAAATGGACACCTTTTCACCATATCAGAATGAAACCAGAGTGGTTAAATTTGAATGTAGGTGAGAGAATAAAGCATATTAATTTTTTTTCTGATCTGAAGCCCATTTCTAGTCTAAACCAAAGTAACCGTAGTATCCTGCTATATGTAAGGATTTGACACTTGTGCACTAAAACCTGTTCTGCTGTAGAATTCTGTTGTTACAGGGGCCTGAACTGATATCACAGAATCACAGAATGGTCAGGGTTGGAAGGGACCTCTGGAGATCATCTAGTCCAACCCCCCTGCCACAGCAGGGTCACCTGCAGCAGGTTGTGCAGGATGGCATCCAGTCGGGTTTTGAACGTCTCCAGTGTGGGAGACTCCACCGCCTCTCTGGGCAGCCTGTGCCAGTGCTCTGCCACCCTCAGAGTAAAGAAGTTCCTCCTCATGTTGAGATGGAACTTCCTATGTTCAAGTTTGTGCCCGTTGCCTCTTGTTCTATCACTGGGCACCACTGAGAAAAGACTCTTCTCATCTACTTGGCACCCTCCCCTTAAGTATTTATAAGCATTGATAAGATCCCCATGGGGTATGGGAATGTTTATGTTTATGTTTATGTTTATGATGGGATTGTTTACCAGAGAAAGGATTTCCTCTTCCAATGGCATAATTTGACTTTCCTTTGTTGGATTTAGCTTGTGTCCATTATGAAATGTTTTCATTCTAACGAAGTGCATTACACAGTTTTTATATACTGCGTTTCTTGTGGAGGTTAAGCTAAGCTTCTTTATTAATGCAGGGTTGAACAACAATGTAAGATTGTGACTTTTATATTTATTTGATTTTATTTGATTTCTTTTTCTCCCAAGCAAGAACATCAGAATTACTCTTCAGCAAATATTCTGTTTGTATGTCTGTAAAAGGTTTAAATGGAGTTTGCAAGTATATTTTTGTAAAAGTTTAGACCTCCCAGCTCTTGCAATGTTTCTTTAGAATAATAATTAGAAGACATTGCAGGTGACTTTTCAGTATGGACTAGTAATGTAAACTTAGTGCTATTTTACTATATAGAAAGTTTTTAATAGGATAAATACTTATTTCAAAAGTAACTAATATGCATTCTTTTCATAATTCCTCTTTGGATAAATCACGGTATTGTTTTTCCAGACTTTTACATTCACATATCAGTGCCAAAAACGCATGAGAAAAAGGGATCTAACTAATCTTCTTTCTTTGCTTCATTGCTAGACTAACCTTATGTATTACATCTTGCACTTTAGAACAATACAAATATTTGGAGATTGTTTTCACGCCTGACCTGAATTTAGGAAATATTCAGGGTCAGACTGTAATCAGTAACTATGCAGTTAGCAATGTAAAGAAGTTTCCCAATTTTTTTTGTGCTTTTATCTGGATCAAGCACCAAGCTTCACGGGCCTATCAAATGCAAGATAAAACTAACTTCTTTTATGAAAAGGTTTGTGCCCATAGAAGTCTAAAAAAAGGGGACACCCTTAACTATAAAGTTAGCCAAATGCTACTACTACCTTATCAGTAAAGATAAGGTAGTAACAATGTCTTTGAAAGAGCCAAAAAACCTTCATTTTTTGAATAATTGGAAAAAGGAAGATTAATTACATCTGAAACATACGCTTAGAATGGCTATTGCAATCATAATCTCACTTCAGGTAAGTTTATGATCCTAGCTTAGTGCAGTAAAATGTAGGTTAATCGGGGATGATTCTCCATGAATTATCTTGGGTTAAAGAGAGATGTATAGTCCACAGAGAACAATACAAAAGGCACGTTATCTGTTCATCAATATCTTTAGGCAGGACATCAGAATATGTCTGTTTATCAGAGCACTGAATTTCTGTAACAGCCTCCTACTAGGAATTGTAGGGACAAACAAATCCAACCTTAATGCCTATGATACCATGGGTGAACTTGATGATCTGGGATGTTCCTGCCAACGTTCTGTGTTAAAGAGGGCATGGTTTGGCCAGTAGACCAATGAGCTGACCTGCATATATGAAGAAAGTGCAGTAAACCCAAATTAGCATGACTGCTGTCAGCAAATTTTTTTGTTAGAATTTCATGAAGAGCATCAAGGACAAAGTTATACTATCAGCAGTGACTTTTTGCTTCTGGACAATCTTAAATAGGCTCAAACTCTTAAATGACAAGAACATGACACCTTTTGCCAGCCTGTGATATCCTGAGGACTGTAACTGTTCCTTACAAGTGCCCTAGTAACAGGGAGTCTTCATAAAGGAACAAAAATAATTCAGAAGGAAAAAGGATCCTGAGCGATATCAATTATTTGTTGCATGATAGGAGGGAGCAAACAGAAAAACCTTGGAACAGAAGAGCCTTGGAAGAAGAGGAAGGATCCCTCAAAAACAGGACACAGGGGAAAAAATAATTTAAATGGTCTAAAAGTGTGAATTTATATTGCATTAGTTAAACCACACAAACAATGTGAATACTCTCCTTCAAAATTAATATTACCTAAATCAGATTTAATATAATCTACTTCCAAGGTAAATTAAGGTAAACTGAATTAAGGTTATTTTAACTCCGAACCAAGGTGTTTACAGAGCCATATAATAAGGTAAAAGTAATCTATTTAATTTGGATTAATTTTCTGAAGTACACTGATGTAAAAAGCCTAAGAACTGAGTGTGTTTTGCAAGATGTGTACAACTACTCTTCTTGCTAACAATGTCTTTAAGCACATATACTGTACTCATCAGTCAGGACCCAATATCTCGACAAAGACAAGATAAACTACAACAGCAATATTTTAGTAAAGACATGTTTCATTTTGGTTTATTCTAAAAAAAGAGATAAAAACAAACAAACCACCCCCCCCCCCAAAAAACCCAACCAAACAAAACAAAAACACCCCAAAAGCTAAGCAGTTACTTCTTTTAATATAGGAATTTGAAAACTGAGGTAGAAAACAAAGGGAAAAGGGGACATTAGGCTCCAGGACAGTCACAAAATGAAAACCAAAGAGTTATGAGAAAAATTAGAAAAAAAGATTTGACCTGTTAAGAATTGTCAGTCTTTTTTAGGCAGTTAGTTTTTCCCAAATGGTGAATGGATGGGTGTGAACCTCAAAGAACGTGTCCCACAGTGATCAATACAAATAGATACTTTCCATTCATCTTAGCAGCAGCTACGTGCACTCCTGAAGGACAGAACAAATCCCTTAATCTTGTCCTGATATTAATAGCCTATTAAGATCACATTACAAAAGCCTTTCTAACTGATATCAATGTCAGAAGGAAACTCTAATTATGAATTGTTTTAAAACATTACACTAAGATTTTGAATTAGAGAGTTATGAATTTTATCATGTAAGAGAACTCATTCTGATCTCTTCTAAACCTTCCTTTATCACTAAATACTGTATTAAATCAATGAGACTCGGAGTCCCAAATTATTGTATAATTTGGGCTTGTGAAATTAGTGTTATGTGTTTATATTATTCCTTTTCAAGACAGTCCATTATTTCTGATTAATTTTAATTAAGCCAGCAAATGGCCTTTTATCTCTGTACTTCCAGTAGCTGCTCTGTGCTAACATTTGTTTCAGTTTACATTTAATAAATATCTCCTGCTTAACCCTTCAGCAGCAGCTTGAACTGGAGTGCTGGTAATGAAGATGTATGGAAATAAAGACAGGAGAAAAGCATTAGAATGAAATGGATTAAGTTGGCTGAGGAGTCTGAAAGGCTCACGTAACAAATGATGCTACAAGCACATCAAGGCTGAATAAATATCAAATTGATTTAATTGGGTTACTTCTTCAAGGTCACACCTGAGAGATTATATTTATGGCTTTTGCCACACAACTTCTATTTGGATTAGTGAAGCATAAAGCAATGCCCTGGAGGAAAAGAGAAGGTACTGCTAACTTCCACACAATGGCACCAGTTCTGTTGGACAATATGCAACTCTTATCTCTCCAAAAGTAAGAGATTTTTGAAATCCTATGTTAAGTGACTAACTCTTATAATACTCTACAAAAATTACGTATCTGCCACCATCTGTACCCCACTTAGCTGACTGGAAGGAAGCTATTAAATATAATCTGGCTGCTGATGACCCAAGACTATGTATTGGCTAGTGGCCTCATTAGTTGCTTCATTTGAACCTGAACAGTACCTTGAAAATAGGAGCAATTTAATAATAAGGGCATAATTTACTGGTATAACTTTCTTAGTTTTGTTTGATATTTTATATTTCCTAAAGCCGAGATTCTAATCCAAAGAGCAGCAATGCAGCTAATTTATACAGGCTTGGTTTATTGAATACTAATGCTCAGCAGTATTTAATTATTTATTCAAAACATTTCCAACTGACAAGGAATTTTTTTCAATTACTAAAATTATTTTGATATTCAATATTAAGTCATTTAATATAAAATAAGCACGTAAAAGCATTATGTAGCTGTGACTTATAGTTGATCGCAATACTTAAAACATGCATAAATTAGGTATACTTGAAGTTTTATGCGTGCTTTTGGGTTGATGTTCATGGGGTGGGTTTTTTTCGCAGAATGTGTTGTTCACAAATGGACAAAGGTGTTACGAAGTCCTGAAATTCACTTTAGCCTTTAACTTCAGCCTAAGTACTTTCTCAGACTGCAGAGGGTAAGCAAACAATATCTTTCTCATGCTCATTTTATTAACAGGGACCATTTATGATAAGAGTTTAGAAATGCACAGAAGCATCTTTGATCAAATGTCTGCTTAGTATTCCATTGATTGCTTGAACCTTAGATAATGTGTTATTTGGAGTTCAGTAAACTTCACCTCTAGGAACATAACAGTATTTTTTAAGACGTAGTATGGATAATCATAAGGCATTTTAATGGATAACATATTTTTCACTTAAGAGGTTTAAGGCACCCAGTGGTGTTTTGCTGGCATTATTCCAAATTCATGGCTGGCATTGCAAAAGTACTCAAAGTGTGTTGTAAGGAAACTTGTACTTGCTGGTTGTATTTGATAGGTGGTGATTTTGTGGTTGGTTTGTATTTCATACTGGGAAATAGAAAGAACAGATACTTGCATAAGACATCTCGTTAGAATGAAGAGATTGACATACACAACTAAATACTGTGCGCTTTGTGAATTACAAGTATATGCTGTTTATATGCTGGTATATAAAATCAATGGGTAATAAATCATCTGAAGTCTGCTTTATTTATAAAGAAGGGATTGCTTCTGATGTTGATAAATAAAAAAAAAACAGTCAGAAATTGTTTGGTTCACATTTCATACAATGCCCTTGTTTTCATGTTACAGAAACCAGTTAACCTCTACATACAGTATTTGCTATTGAAAGTTTGCTGTGTAGCAGATAAGAGACACATCACCTATCTATCTGTTATGATCTCTTATGAGCTTAAAACTAAAAGCAGATGCTACTGCAACTGAGTCTGTTGACTGCCAACAGCTCAACTACATTCCCCAGTAAAATTTTCCAGTTTTGCTGCATTTGCGTTCACCAAGTATGAAGGTTCTTTGACTTCACCAGAGTGGAGTCCTAAACTTCATAAAATTCTTTTTCGGAAATCTTCTCCATAATGTTAAATTTGTATTTTTTCAAACTTCTGTCACAGAAGTTCTTGCAGATGTTCTGTGTAACTGCCATAATATTTCCATTTCTTCCTTACCAAGTCCTCTCAAATATGCCCCTGACAATGTTAGTACAGAAATATGTGGTTTAGAGGGAATTATTGTCCTTAGCAACCTTTAATTGCTGTGTATGCTTACTGTTAACAGAGAAAAAAAAGTGTGCCTGGGAATGAGTTCTTGGTAGGCAAAGGCAGATCATCACCTCGGTGAGTCTAGAAGGCAAACTATTTTTTGCTTGAATTAATGAACTACTGCCACTGTGCTTGCACTCTGGAAAAGAAAAAATAAAGCTCTTCACAAGTTTCTGAACTGCGTTTGTTATAGTGCTGAAACAAACAGTGCTTCTGCTAGTTTTCGTTGAAAATGTTTCCTTATTTAACTATGTGTCAGTTATAATAAATAATTAGCATTGGTTGCCCTGCAAAGTCTTAAGCCTTTTATAAAAGGGTTTAATAAGTGAAATAGATTTTGCCATGTCTTATCTGAAACAGAAAGGCCGTAGTGTTTCAATGGTCAAAAATGTATATTTCCTCAAAAGCTTTTTCATTTCAGTCATGCAAGTTATTGTGTGATACAATTCTCTTGGGAATACTGTAAAACAAGGTATTGCTTGCATGATCATTCTATAAAGTACCTTGGATTGTGACTATGGAATTTGTACTTCCATTGTCTCTGCTGGGCTCCTTTAGCACTAACAAGAGCTTTGAATATATCAAGGGTCACAGAATGCTTTCGTAAATAAATAACCTGTATTAAAATGCAGTTCTATGGTTTTCCATTCACAGTGCAGCAGGATCCAGCCACGTTTACTGAGGCTATCATGTGGGTGTTAATTTCTCAGTTTGATTGTGTATGCCACAAAAATTATATTGTATATGGAAACGAAAACGTGATCCCTTTCACAACAGTAAACCAGAGGGGCTTCACTGAGAAACCAAGTGTCAGTTGGATACTAGTCCTGCTGATGACTTCAAGCATTTGGAATGCCAGCTTCCAGGCTGTTGGTTAGAATCAGACCTCAAATTTTTCAAGTATTTGTACTGGTCCTTCAGAAACCGTACCCCAAAGATCCCAGAAGAATATCTAAGTTGTAATTATGCCTCTGTTAAAACTCATTTAGTCTTGCCACAGCAATGAAGTGAGATATAAATAGGATTCATTCCTCCTCTCCACCCAAAACTTTGCTTCTTTCTTTGTGTGTTCTTTCAACTTGTCATTTGCTTTTTGTTTTAACAGTGACAGCATGAGAAAGTGCATGTTGCAGTAGTCTATACAGGGTCTAAACTAGAGAAAATGGTTGAGGGTTATGTGACCATGACAACACTGTGCTACTTCATTGCAGAGTTTATGGCTGTTTTGTGATATTCTGTTCTTTTTGAGCCTTGAAGGAGGAAAAAGAAAAAAACAAAAAGCAGTGAGGGCACAGAGGTGATTTTGTCTCTTTTATTACCAAAAAGCCTCAGGCAGAAACCTCCCTCAACAAAATTAATTAATATTTGCACCAAGTCCTTTGATCTGATGTTGTACACTTCAATGTGTGTGTGATCACACACACCCAAGTTGTATCTAAACTTCATTTAAAAAAAAAATTCTTGTCCTCTCTTTGCAAATAAACATCTTGTTATGTTAAACCTATCACATGTAAATACTTCAAAGAATCGTAAAATTGTAGAATCATTTATGTTGGAAAAGACTTTTAAGATCATCAAGTCCAACCTCAAGCCTAACACTGCCATGTCCCAAAGCAACACATCTACACATCCTTTAAATACCTTCAGGGATGGTGAACAGAATAGAATAGAATATCTCAAGTTGGAAGGGACCCATAAGGATCATGAAGTCCAACTCCCAGTGCTGCTTTGCTCCAAGTTCTAAAGCTACTATGATAGCAGCGTTAGAAAACAATCAAAGGAGCCATGACTTGGAGTTGACTTTTCAAACATTTTAAAATTTGCTATTATGAAGAGATTCTTCTCCTTCATAGTTTGCAATTATCCAGCTATAGCTGCTGGTTCTCTTAATATTACAGAGCAGTGCCTTCTGAATGGTTAATTAACAGAAGCTTTAGCCTTAAAATTATTGCTGAATTACATGAACATGGGAAGCTCCGTTCAGTTTACATAAGCACAGGTATTCCTGGACTTTTCAGATGTGCTAGGTGGTTGTTTTCCCTGTGTGCTGACTCAAGACCTAGGGAAGGCCCACACACTTCTTTAGTGGGAACCAAAGTCAAGTGGATAATGACATCGGAAGTGCCCAGGACACCCTTGGGCAATTCAAATGACACTTGACATAAACTCTACAGAGTCTCTGTAACTGCTCTATGTTCTTTGCACAAATAGTACCAGTGCTGGCTTTCTCTCAGGCAACAGAGACAGTTGCCAGAAACCTCGGTGGCCATAGTTCCTGGCTTGGTGCCTCTGTCAGTCTCAGAGACTGAAATAAAACCCTGAACCGCGAACTCCATGTGTACCCTGCTGAAGGCTCTTCTAACATGCAGATTAACAGCCAGAGCACAATTCTGTGACTGAGTTACTACAAAACCCCTTTAGCACAGAATATCAGACTGCTGATGCTAGTGCATAGCCCTGAATCCGGTGTCCAGGCCTTTCCAGAATAGTAAATAATCCCACATGTAAAACCAAGTTAGGTCATCATGATTGTTATCACCCTACAGTGAATGCCAGAAGAATTAGTAATGACCAGCCACTTGCTGCAAAGTGTTAGAGAGATATGTCTTTTATACTTTATATGCAATAAAAGATGTGGCTGGAATGCAAGACAACATTGGTTTGATTCCCTGCACCTGGAGGCTCGGAGCTGTTTGTATCTTTCTCCTTTTCATGTCAAATGCGGGTGTCCTCATCCACTTTCTTATTTTTTACCATGTGTGTGTGCTCATTTTTTTATTTAGTCTTTGCATAGGTGAAGGCATTTAATGTGATATCTCATTCACTTTGTGCTTTATTTCCACACGTGACACACACTCACACCATAGCTGTAACTGTCTGGAGAATAACTATTCAGTGCATGAAAACTCAGTGTATGACATTTGTTTTTATTCTGCATGGGAACTAAACCAAAACAATCCTGAAACTTAAAAAAAAAACAGTAAAAAAAGTGTCAAAACAGATGTTTTAAGATGGGGAAAAACAACAATGTTTTTAGCTTTTCTCTTTCTGTCTGCCTCTGTGACAGCAAAAGTAATCAGAGAAATATGTACCTGAAAGATTGCTTACACAAAAGAACACAGAAAGTAAAACACTTCTAGTAAAATATCCTAGTTTTGAAAATGAATAATTCAATCAAAATATATTGTCTCAATGTTCCTATTAGGTATGTCTATAAACACTTCATAACACACCCTCATACCGTTCCCCCACAACAGACATAACACATGTATCTGTTTCAGTATAAACACCTTAAACTATTCACAGAAACATAAATATATTTGTGAGCACAAGACAGTCATTTACACTTTGGTATATGTACAAATTTAACACACATATAACATGTGTAAAGGAAATCATCAGCTCACTTCCTTTTTCCTGACAGAAACATTCTTTGCATCTTTTCTGACTGGTAATAGAAATCACCTAAAGGATGTAAGGCAGCGGTACAATAGCTAGATGGAGGTCAGTTAAATCCAGCTGTAAGAGCAGCAAAATATGCCCCAATGTTTCTTCAGTACTTTATCATCTGATCAATGTCACAAGTCAGAATCATATAGAATATAAGTGCCAAGGTCTGTTATTTGAGTAAGTGATAGACTTTGAAGGTAGCCATCTACTCGTTACTAACCTATATCCAGATCATGTCTTTATGAAACAATATCCATGAAAGTTTTGTGCAAAGACTTCACTTTACTATTTGTCCATCTAAGCAGAGTGTTTTTCCTCTGTGGTAGAAACAAGAGGGGTGGGTCAACTTCATAGCTCTTCCACAATGTTTTTGAGGAATTTGTTCTTCCTGGGAGCTCCCTGTTAAAGGGCTTTGCTGCTACAGAAACAGTAGGAAAGAGAGTAAGAATTGTATCCTGTTTTGGTAGCTTGGGTGAATTAGCGATGCTCCCTCTCACACAGATAAGCTGTGCAAACAGCAGCCTGAGCAGTTTTTAAAAAAAATAAAGATAATCACACTGTCTGCTGTGTACTAGAGTTCCTAGTTTGAGCAGAAATAAAACGCTGCTTTTTTAAAGGAAATTCCACATGAAAATTGTTGCAGTTGGAAGTTAAAGTCTCCTCTAAACATAGTTTTTTAACTGGTAAAATGCAGTTGGCTAAGATGTGGGTTTTTTTTCCTTTAAACTGAGATATGTGCAATTATGTGCTTAGTTATATCAGTTCTAGTTCCTGGAGAAGAATAAATAAACTGTAGTAGTGAAAGCAATTTCATACCATTATGCCAGCAATCATAGTCACACTTAAGGGACTGCCCTACATAAGTCTTTTGATATAGTCATAACAGTACAACTCTTGTGTATAAACAGAGCCTTTTAGAATATGGCAAGTATCCTGCTAATCTGTACTTGTTACAGGGATTACTTGCTCCCTCTGACAAGAGCCTCCACAATATTTGTAATATTTCTGCTGCTTGCATTTTGTTACTTGTTGTTCCTACCACAGCTAGGTAGAGAAGTTGTGAAGAAGAAAGCATTAAAAATAATTAAATTAATTATTTAGTAAGTGTATTGTAACCTCATAAAGTGTTGATTTACCTTTTGCTGAAGCTTTTTGATAGGGAATAATGAAGGACTTGGTAGTATAAAGAGGAAAGTAAATTTTAGACTTATCTCAACCAGTTTGCACACTACTCCTCTGTACCTTTACAAGCAGAGGTAATTCTTTCATTCCCATATTGCTCCCCATATATGCCCTTCTATTGTATCTCCTTCTAGGCAGCCTACAACTTACCTGATTTTGTTTGGAAAAAAAAAAGTCTTTGTTTATTCCTGCTAAATTGACCACAAATTCAAATCTAGTTTCTACAAGTGTTGTAATAAAATAAAAAAAATTGTTAAAATTACACTTTACAGAGCATATTTGGCTGTTTGCTAAATGTCTAAACAGGCTGTTGCTTATTACGGACAAACAGTCTTGTCTGCATAAAACTTAAATATGACAGAAACACCATTACACTACTTGATTTTTTCATCTGTCTTTTGACTTCTCCCCCTTAAGCTATGGTAAAAGCATCGAATTCAACACTGTTTATAACAGTTGGGTCTTTCTGCCAATCAATTCAAGAAAAAAAGAAATAGATTGACATTATAAAATATAGCAGGCCCTTGATAATGTTAACCAGTACAGGAACCTAAACCCTTGTGATCTGTTTTAGCAATTAATTATACTGTACTCAGGCTGCATATACTCAGAACACAAGCTGGTAAATTGACAAGTTGCCTGGGATGGGTTTTTTTTTTTTAATTTTCAATGATAAAATGCAGAATCCTTGTTAAACAGAATTACTGTGTTTTACAAGAGGATCTTTGATTTGTCATTAAAGTTTTTTTGAATTATCATGCTGACTCCTAGCTTCCCATTTTAAGCTAACAAGCGAAGACAAAATTCCACTCACGATGCAAGTAAGGAAAAAGGATGCAAAATGGAAAAGTCAGGTGGTATTATACCTAAGCATCTCCAGATTGGATGCTTCATTTCTGGTGAAGGCTAGTTACAAATAACTAAAATCTGGTAGTAGTTTTGTAATTTTTTTCTGTTCCACAGATGAAAAGTTTTGCTAAGTATTTTTTGGTAATCTCATCAAAAAAGTGAAAAATTATGTAGGCTGTTCAGAATGAACTTTCCCATTTGAACTCTGGAAGAGCTCTTTGCAGGTTCTCATTGCAAGGTATGCTTTTAGGTCTTTGTGAATAAAGCTAACCCAATCACATTGTTGGCAAAAAAAATACAGTTTACTGTTTGCTGACTTCTAAGATCATTAAATTAGCTTCAGCATTTCAAGAGGCTAGGAGATTTTAGGTGGAGAGATCATAGCAGTCAGACAGAGGATGTAAGCAGTGCATTAAAAATTAACCATGTTGTCCTGAACCTACCATTTTAGAAAGTTCAAAAAGAAAGTGATGTTCCATATAGAGACAACAATAAAGGCAAAAATAAGCTTTCTTCCTTGGACATGAAAGCAGACAAATACAGGTTCCTCTCATCTACCATACAAATAAGAAAGCCTCTTTTTTTCCAGTTCTTATGAAGTAGAAAATTCCCATGAGAAATTAAATGCATGGTTTAGATGGAATCCTAGAAGTTTCATCACTGACTTATTAGAAACAGAATTTCACCTCTAGTAACAAAAAGTCATTTTCCTAAAGTAGCACTAATAAAAAATAGTCGTGATTTTTGCAAATTTCATGGTTATTAAAGACATAATGTTGACAAAATATATGAGTATTTTTACCTTTTCTTAAATGTTTGATGGTGTCTTTAGTTTTTGAAAGATTAGCAGTTTGAAGCTTTTTCTCTTGTCACAAACACAAAACTTACAAAAGTTTCCTTGTAGAGTGAGTTTTCTGTTCAGCACTTTGTGCAGTGTAAAATGATCTTCTGTTACCTTTCTATTTAGCAGGCTCTTCATCGTGGAGTTGGACAGTTTTAACTACATTTGCATCAAATTTCAATGGCAACTCCCCACCCCCTCCAAGCTATAAAAAGCAATAGTTTATAAATGGATAAAATAGAGAATCAATAGCACTTCACATACCATGATGCAAATAAAATTCCTTAAAGTAAAGATGTCTATTAGGATAAAATACATTGGTCAAGGCCCAAAAAGGGTGAAAAAAAACCCTAGTAACAGTGTTGTCCAGTAGCAAATGGAAAAGATAAAAAATTCTTAGTAAAAATAAAAATGCTAACTTCTAATAAATCTCTCTCATCTTTATTTTGAAAGAATAAAAATTATAGGCTTATATGAGTGATGAACTGCTCTACAGTCCATTAGCAGCTGAGTAGACTGTTGTTCTTCGTCAACGGATAGTTGAATAAATGTCTAGTCCATCAATGGTAATTATCAATGTATTTTAAAATACCAAGAACATTCTAGAAATCTGGACAAATACTTGTCATCGTAATTTTCCAAATGGGCAGTGAAGATGACATAAGCAACTGTAAGCTGGTTAGATAAATGTCAAGCTCACAGAGGCTTCTGCCAATAAATAATTAGGAAATGAGAGAAATAATTATCCTTAGTCAATGTATAATATTTAAATACGTCTTGCTAAATAAGCATGACTCATTCTATTCTAAAAGTATGAATACGTTTCATACTTTGATGGAAAAAAATATACTTAGACATGTTTTGGCATACATTTGACATCATATCATGTGAACTGCTTTATCTGCAAGGGTAAAGCACATAGTCTGTAGAATTTGTGCTGTCCAGCTGAGGGATCTTAAAACATAGATGTAATAGAAAGATCAGAATCGAGTGGGGGTGTTTTAGCAGGGCTGTAATAGTAGGGTTGACGGTATTCATTATTTTTATCAGTGACCTGGGAGTTAAGGTTAAAATACCAGCTGATAAAATTAAAGAAAGATTGAGGAAGCAGTAAATAATTATGTACATTATAGTAGCTATGTGGAACCACGTGGAGCCATTGTCTGATAAATTAGAACTATTCAGACAAAATGGATTTTAATGTGGTTTACTGTGTAAATTTAAATCAAGACCCTCACAGCATTTACTGGTTGTTGACTAATGTGTTCAAACCGAGCTACTCAAAAGAGGCAGCCAGTTTCTCATGAACTCATACAATATCTCTACTAGTGAACTAAGCAGGACTAAGGCTGGACTTGTACAAGCCATTTAATTGTGAAGAGATTGCTAGAATTCTGTGTCACTAGTGCCACCACAGGTAAACCTCTATCTTACCTACCTTGCAGATCTTTTTCACTTGTATTCATAATATCATCCGTGACACTATTAAATATTTTTGAAAGTCAGCTAATGTAAATCTGTTGCACTTTATTTATGTAATGATTGTTCTTGTTAAAAAAACTCCATATACATAGGCAATTTCTTTTAACGGAACCTCTAATGCTGTGGTGTTGCTATTTACATCGATAAACTATCTGACTGATGTGAAGCACCCTTTAAAAAGAGATTAAGTAGGACCTTTCCACATTTTTAGAAAGGGGGGGGGGGGGACGGGACACAACATGAAATAGTTTGAAAAAGTATTGGCCTAAAAAAGTACTGCTACAACTTTATAGGCTAAATGTTTTATGTGATTTGAAAGGAGTGACATGCTATTTCAGCTTTTCCAGTAACTGCTTTGGAGTATTTGTACCAGTTCCTCTGAGTAATATTCTGAGCTGCAATCAGTTCCATGAAGTGCTATTCCCGCTGATTTGTGCAGAAGGTCGGTGAAGGCAAATACCACCTTTTAAAAGCATATCAAGTTTCATTAGTGCTAGTTCTTTTCTTACCCCTAATTGCTTGGAAACCTGTTCACTGTGTTTTGAACCATAGAGCTGTAATTTGAAGATGTTCTAATGTAGGCTATATCCCTTTAAGAAGACAAAAATTAAGTACCATGAGCATAGGTCATATTTGCAGATTGTACAAAGTAGTTCAGCATTATTGACATACTGGAGACTGTTAACCTCAATTTACATCCAGTAATTTTGTTAAAATTACTTTCAAGCGTAGTTAGTCAGATTCAGGATTCAGATTTTTACTAAAAAGGGGACTTTTTAGTGACAATCAGTTTTATAATAGACATCTGTGTGCATATATATGTGTATACCATTTACGGTCTTTTCTGGATCAGAGCATTAATTGTGCAGTGAAATTAACTGCATTTAAAACTGTCTTGCAGATGCAGAAAAAAAATGAACCATGGTTTACAATTAAGCTTACTACTGTATTATACAAACTACTCAAGGAAAACATGGCATGTTTGTATCCCCAAAGATGTTGGATAGACAGGGATCTTTCTTAGGAATCTCTCATTTCTGAAGTGAAATAAGATCTGATCTACCTTCATATTACTGCCTTGCTTTATCTGTCTCCACTTTGGCCACGAGATTTTTTTTCCAGTTATTTGATAAAAATACTAGAGTTGCTTGTGCTATTAAAACTATATATAATAATTCAAAAAAGTTTTGAATTTTCACTCAAAAAAATGGGGAGGAAGAATGAAGCAAATTCTTAAAGCTTACTTCTTTTTTTCATGTAGGGGTTTGGCCAGTCCTACAAGATGAGAAGTTTAGATTCAGCTGTCCTATTTCCCAGGCCTGAACTTTTTAAAGTTTTAAAGTTTTAAATTCTGTACTTAAAAAAGTACAGAATATTTACTGGCATGATTGTGATTTGGCAACTGAAATGTTAATATGTTAGTATTAAATGAAATCCATGAAATTTGAACCAGTTTTTTAAAAAGTTTCCCACAATATTTTGTATCATCAAAATAACATTTACTGGAGTATTTTTAGAATTGTTTGCAATTTCTGTATGGTTGGTTGGTTTTTTTTCTTTTCTTTAAGTCATGCATGCATAGGATCTGTGGTATTTTGATCATAGAATCATAGAATGGTTTAGGTTGGAAGGGACCTTAAAGGTTATCTAGTTCTAATCCCCCTGCAATGGGGGTGATGTACTGGCATAATTTTTTAAAAATGAACACTCATAGTAAAAAACAAGAAAGGCCTATAGATATATTCATAACTGCATGCTTTTAAGAGTTAACCAAGCTTTTCCAGGTTTGGGAACAAACAATTCTGGATTCAGTTTTTCCCAAGTTATGGATCAAGAATGGTTTAATTTACTTAAGTCAGTTATTCTATTCCTACAAAATAACGTGAGCACAAATTAATTCTGGGCATAACACATTTCTCTTAAGCATGTTGCAAATAATGGAAATGTCTTGGTAAACTTAAAAGCACTCCTCACATTCTGTGCAGGTCTCTTGATGCTGAATAGCTCAGAGGAGGCTGTTATAACTTATAATACCTTTCAAGAACAGCCTAGATTTAAGCCCAGGGCTCAAAGACTTGAAGCTATTTAAGCCATCTTTACCCTATTATCAATGTCTGATCTTAAGATCAGACATCTTTTTTGTCCCAGTATTATATACAGGTACTATATAGTTACACTGATATAACTTCTAATGTAAACAGCATTCTATTGATTTTAAATTGCTTTGTAATGTCCTCGTATAAAGAAGGTGTATTCCAGCCTGTGTTTTACCACAATAGGGATGGTGTATTGTTAGAATTGCACAGGTGGAATTAAAATAGTATTAAAATAGTACAAATTGTAATGTACTTGAGCTCAGACAAAAAATGTCAGAAAATTGCACTCTGAATTATTTTTCCTACATCTGCTAGTAAGATGCTGAAAGACCCATGGTAAATAATTTCCAATCTGAATGCAATTAGTTTATGTTTTTATAAAGAAAAAAGGAAAAATGGTGACCGAAGTAACTTTTCATATTATTTACTAAAATATTACGAACCATTAGGAGGCAGTTTTTGATACGTTAAAAATAGCATTGTTTTTTCTTTTTGACATTACTCATCTGAATTAACAGAAATGTGAAATATATTAAAGTGCAGAATCATAAAATTAAGAAGTGAAATTTGCATTCAATTTCAATCATCATTCTTTTGTTCTCTTTATTAAATTGTAGCTCTGCTTGGAATGTGTCTGTTCAAAGACTAATATATCTTTTAGTTGAACAGATACTGCAGTAACAAGCATAAGGAATTCAAGGTGGATTTATTGGGACAGCCAGAAAGTGAGAACCATCTTAAAATACTTTAAAAATGACAAAGTTATATGAGTTAAAGGTGGGGGGTGAGAATAAAAAAAGACTGAAATTGGCCCCGGGTAAAGACAGGAAAATGGAATCATAAATCATATAAGACAGCTGTGTTCTTTTATCCATGGATCCAGATGTTCCCACTAAATGTGTAACAACTTCAGAATTATTTTACAAGGAGGAGAGGGACTGTGAATATTCCATTTCCCTCTTTCTTAAACAACACTTGCTGGGAATGTTTTATGCCAAGTAGAAACTTTGACCTGTGCTTGCAGGAGAGCAGGGTCTGAACAGAGTTCTTAAACATAACTCCTAACCAACCTGGATTATAATATGATTTAAACAGCCAGTGCTAAAAGGCTACAGTTATACTGGAATCTTTTTGAAAATAGTGACTAGAATCGAATCTCTGGTTAAAGCATCTGAAAAATATGAGGCCAGATACCCTCACTGACTAGGAATTTCTAAATGCTAGGCAGTGTCTTTGCATGATGGAGTCCTGTTAGAATTATAATCAGTTTCATACTGGGTTTGGAAGTAGGTGAATATTAGATGGCATGAAAATGAAATTATAAGTCACTTCAGATATGTTTTGAAATGGCAGCTCTGGACAGACCATGACAAAGCTATTTAAATATCTTCCAAATGGAAATTGATTTTCCTCCCTCCTCTCTTCCTTATCCTTAAAATGTAATAGTTGGTCATAAAACAGTGGTTTTTTTTTCAAGTAAAATAGAGAAGGAAAACTTTTCTATTTCTTCTAAATGTTTCTTTCTTACCTAACAGTAAAAGGCAATCATACTTTTTTCTGTATGTTAGTTTCCTTCCACAACCTAGTTTTGAAACTTAAAGACTATTACCTAAAGCTATTCTATAGTCATCTGGAAAGATGCCTTATCCTGATGGTAAAAAATAGCAATCTACTGGGTATTATTAGGTTATTTCTGTAATTACAACTCTGTGACTGAAGACAGCTATTAGATGATTATCACACCATTGTTTGCTGAAGAGGGGAGAGGAGGATGAGTCTCCATTAAATCGTTAGATATGAATGTTCTTTAAAAAAGTGCAGATACTATATTTTCTTTTTAATTTGATCTACAGGGACCTGAGCCACTATTCTCAATTTAGTTCAATGCAAAAAATACAGAGAAAAAGAAAAGGCAGATAGATCTACCTCTGGATTCAGAAGTTACTACTGAAGTCAGAGAGATAAATAAGTGCATCCCCACTGAAGCATCGCAAAGCTGATTCTTTGCATTGAAGAAATGGGATCTTTTGGTTAAAAATTATGAGACTTTTCTAGTGCTACATTCCACAGAAACCTGACTTCCTATAAACTTAAGGGTGCTTCTGTTCAGTTTGCTCTCTGTAGTTCAGAGCATGATAAAATTGAAGGTGATACCTTGTCTCTATAGAGTCTTTCTGCATCTGTACATAAAAGCAGCCACTTCACAGCAGTAGAGATCTTTGCAAGATTTATCATGGATTGAGATGTGAGCATTTTTAAATATGTTAGAAGTCATTGTGTCCATCATGTGTTCTTTGGCAGATTTTTCTTTTTTTTTAATTTTCTTTTCAGTGAAAATAATTGTTTCTCAATTTGACAAGTCTCTGCTATATAAAACATAGTGAACTTTGTGATGTTACATAAGTCCAGTTAGGAAGATTTAAAAAAAAACCACAACATTTTTCTTTCTCTTTTGTATATCTTCCCTCAAAAGTTTTAATGGGGACATGAGCTAGAAAAAAAAATAGCGTGACTACCTTTTTAAGATAAATTTTGAATAAATGCCTTAAAAGTCCCACAGACCTCCTAAAGAGTTTGGAAAGCCTGTTTTCTTCCTGACAGAACTATTTAGGTGTATACCAGCTCTGAGAGATCTGTGAAGCAAGTGAGCTTAGCAGATTTTTCCAAAAGACTGAGATAAACATGGTTATTTTCAGACATGCCCAGTTCTGACTGCAATAACATCCAAGACATGAACAGCTTATAGCTTTCCAAAATCTTATTAGATCTAAGGTTATTTCTTTTCCTTTTCTGGGCTACAAAACCATTGAGACTCTACATGGCTATTATTAGGAAAACATTGGCTTGAGGAAGTTGCTGTAATAGTGTTAAGTGATTCCATATTTCCTCCTTTGATTTGGGTGGTGAGTATTTTTGAATTCTCACCTGTTTTTTAAACCCTACCCAGTTTACAAATTCTCCTTTAGTTTATATATTATATGACATTATTATATGGAATGGGCTGAGAATCCATCATTTTCAATGCTTGATCATGTTTTTGTTACCTACTATTGGAAAGAATCTTCAATAAAACAAGGGCCCTGAGATTGCTCAATGACCTGTGGGGCTCAGTTACTGGGCTCAGGGGTTTAGGGCTAAGTGATGCTCTTTCAGGAGCAGGTGTTGCTGATAATAAGAGTTCATACACCTCAAAAGTCCTAAGGGTCAAAGAAAAAACCCTCATGGGGTTATACTCATGGTATCACTAGGCTGAATGCACAGAACTAGATCTCAGCTGGTACAAATCAGTGTAGTTCCATTAGCCATCTCGGAAGTCTCTTACTGGAGATAATATTTCCCTATACATGTCATATTTGAAGCTTACTTTATTTAATTTTTCTCCCATGAGAAGAACTATATTTTTCAGATTTTTTTGTACTATGACAATGGTTTCTGAGCTGGTGATGATAAAGACCCAGACTGAATGAGAAAATTAGGGAAATAAACTACCCATTTGGTAGAATTCAAGTAATTGTAGCACAGCAGTTTACAAAAACCCTCCATTATTTTTTTTTTTTTAAATTAAAACACGAAAGAGCCTAAAAATCTAAATCTTGCTGAAAACTCTAATTTCACATGGAATCAGCAAACTCAAGGGTTCAGGCAGGCAACTAAATTTCAAAGAGTGGATATCAGCTAGACTTATGTCTACTAAATTTTTTGGCTGGCTTAGATGTTTGTTTCCTTAGTGTTCTGATTTTCATTCTGAGCATTTGAACACCTTAAGGACCTCGCTAACCATTGTAAATTTCATTATAGATGCCAGACTTTAACTTTACACTATGAAGGATTCAACATAAATATGGCTAAAATCTTCAGAAAATCTGGAACCAACTTTTTACCCTGTCTCCAACATGAGGCTTTGAATTTGTGGGATATATGACAAATGTTCACTGTTTCAATGCTTTGCTGACTCATGTTACTGGTCAACAAAAAGACAAAGGATTTTTTTGCCTTTAGGTGATGCATTTTTTTCTGATGCAAGTTGGCAATTAATCAAATAGCTGTGGATGGCATTCCACATGAATAGAATGATGACTGGCTACTCCATAGGAAAATGTCACAGTGTTTTCTAAGCAATGAAAGGATATTTTAATTTTTTTTAACCTCATAAAAATTAGCGAAATTTGGTTGACTAGAGTTTAGAAAGATCTTGGGTGAAAACATGACCATACTGAGGCAACTTAAGAATTCTGTTAATGCCAGTGGTCTTGAAATTTACACTTTTACATTCCTTTTGATAAAGGAATCTAAAAACTCTGGCTTTTGTTCCAAAATTCCTGAAGAACTCTTACCTAGTATTTGGTGAAAAAAGTGTAGATGCTAATAGGGTGAATACACTTGTTTAAAATACAAATAGTCTTATTTGGGGAATAGGCCATTTCTTTTTCTCTTCTAGACGTCCCCTGTAATGGACTTCCATAATGGGATATGCCAGGCTGCAGCTGTGTTGGTGGCTTGGGAGAATTAGGAAAGTAATTCTAATTCTTTGCTGCCTTAAGCATCTTACCTGTCCTTAGGAGGATCAAGGGACTTGCGACCTCTGAGACTTCCAGCCTAACTCTACTGCATTGTTCTCATTTTTATTAAGAAAGCAAAATTGTTGGCAAAAATGAGAATACAAAACACTAACGCTACTTTTTTTTACCCTTGGATTTCTTTCAATAAATTTATTTTCCTCAAGCAAGGACCAGGTGTTGAGACCCATTTCATTAGTCCTTTCATGCAAATGCAGGGAACTTCTGACCCTGCTCTATATAATTGGAATGCTGAGTAATTACATGTTATATAATTATATGTTTAGTTCTTTGGGAATGGACCCAGGCAACAGCTTTCAGCCAGGAAAAAAAACACAAAACAAACAAAACAAAACCCAAAAAACAACAACAAAAAAAAACCCACTACCTTGTGTACTCAGCAATGATTTTTTCTTTGTTTGCATTTAATGCATGAATGAGTGTCATTTATCTGCTTTTTCTGCTTTCTATATTGTATACAAACATTGGAGAATAAGGCTTTAAAAGAAAGACCGTAAGAAACCAAAAGATTTTCTGCTGACCGAGGGAAACACATGTTTTTTTCCTATCTCTTCTCCCCCTCCAGCCCTTAAATGATTATCTCTGTGTTGCTAACCTGTTGCACTTTTTTGCCTGCTTTAGAGCTATCTATTGAAATGTAGAACAGTATTTTTTAATTAAGATCTTGGAAAGACATGAAATGAAGGGCTGATGAAGGACAGTATTATCTAAAGAAAAAGAGTATGCAAAGACGGGGGAAACATGGAGACAAAAGACATGTGGGCACATTGAGCTATGTTGTCATATAGCTGTGCAAAAATAAGGAGGTAAAATTTTTAACCAATCTATGAGAAGATTTTTCGTGTTTTTTTGGTCGTAAATGCAAATTACTGCAACAATGGGACTACTATAATTATTCCAGGGTTTCCTAGGGGCTTAGGAAATTCAGGAAATGTCTTTCACATACAATAGTGCCTCGTTCTGTCTCTACATCAACCTCTCCAAGGATAATATGCAAATAGAGGCCGGAAGACGTTAGTTATGTGGAATTCCTTGTAACATGAACCCTTAGGGTGTCCTTCAGGGAAGATGCAGAGTTGGTTTGGGCCACAATGCCAACTAACAGAAGAGGGAAATCGGGTGCACACAAGGAGTGAGAAGACATAGCTAATTAGATCTGTTCTGGATATAAATAGAATGGCAAAGAGAATCTAAAGAACGTTTTTATATGCAAGTGTGTAGAACAACTCTCTTTTCTACACAGAGGTGGATATTGCTTAAATATGTTTGACTGATAATACTGCATGACCACTTAATGGACAGTTGTCTTCCCTGGTATCAGGTGCCAGAACTGATGTCTTTCACCTCAAAAACGTAAGCACTATGTTGCTTAACATAAAATGCTGGGTAGAGCATACAATCAAGTAGTGGGTGACTATATAGGGACCAGACTTCTTTCATTGTGGAAAGTTTAGAAGCAACTGTGAAAAGAATTCCATCAGCTTGCAAGCTGATCTTATTATTGCGCTTCATCTTTTTCTTTTCTGTTACTTCACTGACCTGAGGTAAGTCTCAAGAATTACTATGCTGGGAAAAGGTTAATTGTCTGTTTAGACACTGAATAGAAAGAGAATATTTAATTCTACGGTTGCATCATTCATTGTAAATATTCTGGATCAAGGACGTTTTGGATTTCATTTGTTCAGTGCCTACCACACTAGTTCCCCTGATTGAACTCCTGAAGTATTACTGAAATAGAATGAATTGATGAATAAATGAATAAATAAATAC
Organism: Pluvialis apricaria; assembly: GCA_017639485.1. NCBI lineage: Eukaryota > Metazoa > Chordata > Aves > Charadriiformes > Charadriidae > Pluvialis > Pluvialis apricaria. The sequence goes on along the minus strand of CM030012.1, from coordinate 22,960,794 downwards.
CTAATCCAATGTTTCAGACAGAGGCATGAAATCCTTTTTATACACCTAAATGTGCTACGTAGTGTCCTCTGTAGAGGGAAAAAACTCTTCCTAACAGCAGATGACAATCATTTTAAAAATAGGAAGATTCATAATCCTTGTAGGCTTTATCCTAATGCTTAATTGCAAATGCCACCAAAATACAATAGCAATACATAATTCTTGTATTAAAATAAATTTGACAAGTTCTTTTCTAATTGTATCTCATAAGCCTTTGTTTCATAGGTTAATAAGAGTAGAGGAAAAAATATAAGAAGAAAAAAGAACAGTTAAACAAAAGCAGGCGAAACAAATTGGAATAAGTGAGAGAAATAATGATTAGTGTACATAATAACTCCCTGCATTTTTTCCCTGAATTTTCTCAATTATCTCAATATGTTCATAGTGTTTCCTATTCCTGTGGGGTATTTGCTAAATTAGACCTATTTGAGAACCCAGAACTGCATGCAAATGAAGCCTGCTGATTTTGCAGTTTTCAAATGTACTTTTGAATAGTCACACAGCTGCGCTGCACAGCACCAAAGCAACGGATGTTATTCCTTTGGCAACATGAGCTGGTATAGCATAGGAGATTTGGGATGATTTTCTGGAGCCATTCCAAACTTTCTGGTCCAGATTCTTAGCCTTTCTACAACTGCTTAGGGCCATTCTGGCAGTTCAAAGCAACTGTAAAGTCAGCATTTCCATCCTGTTAGGAAGAATGAAAATTTGAGCCTTCAAAACTAATCTGGCAATTTGAATAGAACAGGTCTTTTGTAAGGTTTTTGACACTTCTGTTTATTTCTCCATAAGGAGACTGGGCCAGGAGGGAAGAGGAAATACCTAAACAATATCCAAATGGCCATGCATCTTGGAACATGCTCTGTATCCTATCAGCTGAAAGTATGAGGGAAGGGTTGGTAGAGAAATTCTTGGATATATTTAAATCATGTTATACACTGAAGAGTCAGCGTGTCCATGTTTTCTTCCATGAACACATATGCTGTTTTGAAATCCAAGGGTAAAAGTATCTCCTTGGAAAATGTTCCCTCAGCAGCTTGACTCTACTTGAACTGTACACATGGTGAAAGTAAGCAGAAACCTCTCATAAATTACTACTAGGGATTCCCTCCTGTGTGCTAGTCCTGAATTTCAGTCTGCCCACATGCTGTGACTCTTTTCTCCCAAATACAGAAGACTAAATGGCTGTGGGGAAAGTAAAAGTATGGCACATTTTGCTTTACTTATTCCCAGAGTTTCCTTGCCTCACTGCTACATAACAAAATAATTCCCAATCTGCTTAACCTCAGGTAGGGACAAACATATACCTGAATCACAGTTTCTACTTTTTGCTCTCCACCTCTAGTGTGCCCTGAGTGACTGGTGAAAAAAGACATTTATTTATAGCTATTCATGTTCCCATTCTGCTCAGGCTGGAGCTTCTAAACTTGTAATGGAAGAAAGGAATAAATCTTTTCTTTCTCACAGTCTTAATTCATAGTGTCTAGGCTGCAGGCTGAACATCTCTAGTTCAGAACATTAAAGACATAATGCCTTCTTCCTGTCTGATTCATTTAATCCTATAAGAAGCATGTTCTGCCAAAAAGAAAGGTAGGGGGTGGTGTTGTAGAGATTCTAAATGTGCAACGTAACAGTCTGCCTTCAGCAAGAAGTGTAGCAAACTGCAGCAGAATAGAAGCTATATCCTTGGATATGACCCTGAATGGACCTTTTTCTGCACCTTATATCTCCCTATTGGATGTATTTATTGGTTTTTTACTTTCTCTTGAGACTTATATTTAAGTTAGTTATTTTTGACCGTATTGCTGTTTAATCCTATGAGGGATGGAAAGGAAAACAGTTTATAAGGCTTGTAGTGACCTTGAAAGCAGAAACAGCTGCCAAGGTCATGTTCAGCCTGTTGACTGAGTTCAGCAGGGATCTTTCAGGTTGACCAGTTTCGCCCCTGCAAAAGGTATCACATCAGTCAATGGAAATCCCAGAGAGAAAATGGGTTAAACGTTTCTCCCTTCAAAGACAAAGAAATGTTTATACATGCATATATTTGAATCTACATGTGATGTGTGTTGCAAATCATGAAGAATATCTGATAAGAAGTCATGCCGACTAAGACTATACGGCTTGCTATTACATTTCTTGAAGTTGCCATTAAAAGTTAACTTCATTTCAGCTTTGATCTGCTACGTATTTCTAGTAGAGGGCAGTAAGCTTATTTCTCTGTCTAATCCAGAGACTGACAGCACGAAAGAATGGGGAAAAATGCTTCATAAAATGGCCCTGTAGGGGTTCTTTCTGCCTCTTTGCTATCAAATTTGCTCATGTTTTTTAGGGACAAATCAAGTGGGTTCCACACAATACCCCCCACATCCCCTTCACATTGTGATCCTTGAAATTTAGTTGAGGTTTTGAAAATTGTCAGTGTTGTTTCTGATTGGTCATGAATAATGAAGTACTTGCAGTTAGAATGCAAATGATTATTTTGTTGTTTCTACCAGAGTAAAATCCAGTTAATCTGTGCCTTACTGAGTCTGTAGTAAAAAAAAAAAAATCTGTAAGAAAAATGAAGATGAGGTGTCTGTAAGAAAAACACAAAGATTGCTCAAGGAATTTTCTTTTTTGGCTATATTTTGCATTCATGAATAATTCCAAGCTATATTTTTCAATCTTGGATGCTTTTCTACGTAATTAAGGTGTGGACTGTAAGGGAAGGAAAAATGAAGTATGCAGGTTTGTGCAAAGGGTTTACAAATTCTCTGTTTAAAGAAGTAACCAGTTCAGGCAGCTCTTTATTGAGTAGTGCATGATGACTGGGAACAAAAGGACAAGGGTAGGTAGTGGAAGGGGTAGCACAAAAAGTCTATTTTCAAGCTTTTCCCTTCTGTGGTTCTTGAATGATTTGCATCTTTGGGATCTCTGGCGCTCTTCTTGTCATTCCTTCACCCCGGTGGTCAAGTCATGACCTACCACTAGATATAGAACTGTGGTTTAATCATTCTTAGTTCCAGCTGAGACTTTTACTTATCCAAAATAAAATTGCTTTGTAGAATTTAAAGGAAAGTCATGGAAATAACAACTATCTTCTAACCTGATTAGTTGCTTGGTCCTTGGATACAGCATCAAAAGCATATTTAAGGAAGAAGTGACTGTGAAGGTTTAAAACTGCTGCTGTTGTTAGGCTTGTCAGAGCTCTGGTGGGTGAGCAGTACAAAAATAGTGGCTATTTGCTATGGCTGTATTTTCTTTAATCACCTTTCTTACATGATTCTGTATTTTGCATCTTTTGTAGCTAAACTGAGTTTATGACAGGAAAAGCAATAGTTTTTTATAAAATCATTTCTTTTTTAGTAAAATGGAACTGTACTCTAAAAGCATCACGTTGTTTTAAATTTTCGCATTTCTTTCATGAAATCTTTGTTATAAAAACTGAAACCATTGTAATGCCACTCTAATCGATATGTCAGAGCCCTTTATCTTCTTTATCTGTTCCTCTATATTTTCAAGTTTGGATTACTGCAGGCCTCCAAATTATTCCACTCAACCTAGGTCTTTACACAGATTTTAGCAGCTAAAGTTTCATGAGGCTTATAAATGTAGTTTGGTCCAACAGGAATGACAACATACATTACTCATTGTATTGATTTCAAACTCATGGTATAGTTGAAGGCTAATACAAGAATATTGACTTGAATGTTTCAAATTTTTGTTAATACAGGATTTATCAGCCTCACATTGTCCAGCCTGGACTTGCTTTTCTTTTTCCTTTCACCTACTGTCCAGCTCATAGCTGGACAGGTCTCCTAGGTTAAATGCTTTGACAAAGCTCAGAATACCTCTGGTGAATATAGCATTAGTTTTGAACTTGAGCAATTCTGTTTGAGCAAGTCTATGTGAGCTTGGAAAGCCAATTAGTATCTCTGCTTTGGTTCTGCATCTATAAAACATAGATATTAACTTAGTTCTATAGATTGGAAATGAAGATAAGTACCTTCAAGACAGTAACATTTTCACCTGAAAAAATAAGGAAAAAATCATTTAAGCAGTGAAGACAGATACAATGAATAAATAAGGCCTTCACATGAAGAAAATTAAATAAACCACACAAAATGCAATGTACCTACAGCAGTAAACAATTCTTTTGATAGTAAACCAGTAATATCCTGCCATTGTTCACCTGAAATATCTGCTGGCTACAGCTGTCATATTAACTAGCCTACAAGGTGCATTTCTGTGTTTGTAGGATACTGGCAAATGTGTATTTTATTTTCTCTCTCTGCCTGAACTGCAAGTAGTATTGCTGAACTTTCGAGATCAGAACAAATCCTACGATGTCTAACACATGGAACTTTTCTACAACCATGTTGGTCCCTCTTTGTTAAACCTCCAGTCATATGGATATGTGAATATTTGATCTACCAAGCATACCTTTGTCTGTTAAATGACTAGAATGAACTCCTCATATGTTTGAGTGCTTATGTGTATTTTGGCTATGTAATAACATCTGTCTTGTGGGAGAGAGAATTCAAGTTTCCAGAAAAATGCAAACTGAAAAAAAAATGTAAAACAGAGGCCAGGGACTAATTTATCTATCCCGTGATTTGCTTCATACTTACCATGTCACACAACTTGCATGTCCTAGTGGGATGACGAGGTAATTCAGTTACAGCCTTTTCCAGGAAGTCTAAGGAAGTCTAAGTCTAGGAACTTAAGTCAACTGTTCTGAAGGTCCTCATGTGTTGGCCTAGATAGAAACCACAATCCTTAAATACTCAGTAGAAACAGTCATTTATCAGACCTAGTGAGTATATTATGCCTAGTGAATTATTCTTAACCATAATTTGCTATGGACAGAATTTTCTCAAGACGACTGGAAAAATAAACACCTATGCTGAACAGCTTTGAAAAACGTGGTAAAACTTCTGATGAGTAGTACATCACTGTAAGTTCATACTAAACCCACTGCTTTCCTCATGTGTATGCCAGTGAAACCAAAGACTAAATACTGTGTGCATATGTTTATGTCATACATAATTGCTGTCATTAACACAAATCTTTGGTTTTTTTCTTGTGTAGGCAAAATGACAACATTGTTATTAAAATGTTGCAGTAGCATGGGATATATTTGTAATTTGTAACTAGAGGAAAACAATTTATAATTATTGCATCCACATAGACTTGTTTTAGTTTAGAACAGTTCATATGCTTTCATTTTCATTTTCCAAAATTATTCTACAAAGTAAGACCTTTTGAGGTCTTTAGCAACGTAAACTGATTAAACTGATAAAGACCTTATGAAAGATTTAAGGAGTAGTCCACTGTGATATAGAATAATTAATCATGGTGTATCTGTTGCTAACCTGTTTAAAGATCATTTCAATAAATGGATCTTTACAGTATGTGAGAATTTATTTTTTGCATTTTTTACATATGTAATGCGGCCTTACAGATGAATTATCTTCCACAGTCAGAGGGTTTTTCGCTATTTAGAAGCAGGCCACAGAATAGTTTGTCATTAATTTACTAGATACATCCATCTTTGAGTAATTGAATACCCGGTGTTCAAAGCGTTCACAGGAGCAGTGTTTTTCCTGAAAGCAAAACAAAACTAAAATAAGAGGATATGCTGCAGCTTTTGGAAATGGTAGAGCAATTTTAAGACAGCTTAAATGCACTGTATAAGGGTTTCAGCAATATTTTGAAGGGGATTTGCTAACAAATGATAGAATGAGTTATTTTTATGTGGTCAAGAGGTTGTATTGGCAAAACGAAAGTCAGAAATAGCATAGCTATGCTTCCCCACCACCACAGCAATCAGTGCAGTGGGGTGGCAGAACAGCATCAATTACAGTTAGAAGTGTAGAATCATAGAATCGTCTAGGTCAGAAGGGACCTTTGAGATCATCAAGTCCAACCATCAACCTAACACTTCCAAAACCACCACTAAACCATGTCCTTCAGCACCACATCTACCCGTCTTTTAAATACCTCCAGGGATGGCAACCCAACCACTTCCCTGGGCAGCCTGTGCCAATGCTTAACAACCATTTCTGTGAAGAACTTTTTCCTAATATCCAATCTAAACCTACCCTAGTGTAACTTGAGGCCATTTCCTCTTGTCCTGTCACTTGTTACTAGCAAGAAGAGGTCTATCCCCACCTCTCTACAACCTCCTTTCAGGTATTTCATGCTTTATCAGCTCTGGAGTCCCCAGAGGTCATATTCTGCAAATTATAATATCTAAGTAAGTGTCACAGCCAGGATAGTTTAATTTTTTTCAGACGCTCTTGTACCATTGCAAATTAAGAGGCTGCACATTTACCCTCTTTTACATCTCTTGCATAGAAAAAGGAATATGGAGATAAATTACATGTATATTCTTTCAAAATGTCTTCTCTTCCTTTCCCCGTGTGTATTGAGAGGACCAGATGTATATTGAACAGAACTGTGTTACTGCTTTTAGTAGGATAACAAAAATTAGCTCTTGCTAAGACCAAGATTTGCAAATAACTGGATTTTCAAGTATTTGGTGCTTATCAGAATCATCTGTCAGAGGAGAAATTGTTCATATTACTCCCATACAATATCTTCAGCCACGCTTCTAATAGCAGAGAGCTCTTAGCCTACATTTCGTCTTCCTATCCCTTTTTCCACCCTCAGTCTTAACACTTGTCAAATTACATTATAAGTACGTGTGATATAGTTGCTTAAAACATAACTTTTGTTAGATGCTCACGCAGCTTTCCAGTGTAGGTAGAATAATCACAAATGATAATTATAGTTCCATATAAAATACTTCTGAAGTGTGTAAAGTCCTTGTTCAGTGCAGTGAATCAACTTTAACAAAGGCGTGAGAAGGCAAAAGGCATTTTTTAGGAAACCTAAAGGTCTTTCCTGTACTTTGAAATCTCCTTTAGCAATGCACCTTCTGTGGCAGAGATTTCCTCTGCTTGAAGCCAAAGGAGGTAAATAATGCAACCAGACAAAAGTTACAGGTCCTTCACAAGGCTGAACTGGACTGACTGGCTAAAGGTTGTCATTGCCAGTTGACTCTCAAACCAGCCATCCACTTACTCAGGAAGCCAGAAGTAAGAGGGAACAACAGTAAGATGTAGTCCTTGATTTTGCTAAAGTTAGCCATTTTTTTTGCATCAGGATAAGAGATGTTTATGTTGGAAATCATATCTCCAGAGTGACCTCTGGCTGGGAGGATTTCTGGTTTCTCTTTTTTGGCATTGCCTTAACAGCAATTGCCATTGTGATCATGGCTTTTATCTTTCCAAGCCACTGTTATGCATGCTGAGACCCCGCTTTCCAAGTAGCAGCTAAACATCTGCCTGCCGATGGGAAGTAGTGAATAAATTCCTTCTTTTCTCTGCCTGAAGGCACAGCTTTTGCTTCACCTATTAAACTGTCTTTATCTCAATCCACAAGTCTTCCCGTCTTCTTTCTATTTTCTCCTTGTCTCGGGAGAGGGCAGTGAGCGAGAGAGTCTGAGTGTTCAGATGTTGACTGGAGTCAACCTGCAACAGTTGCAACAGATCATATTGCAGTAAAGAAACCCAGTGATGTGTACTAAACATAGCATGACCCTGCAGAAAAGGACACAGGGCATCATTGTTTTTCAAATTTTTTATATATATATATATTTTTAAATATCTGCCAGACACAATATGACTGCATATCCTCTTTAAAAAGTTGTTCATCTTTTTTGTATCCCAATAAAACCTGGTTTAGATATTCAAAGTTATTTTGATATTTTTAGCATGCTCAGTTAAGGAAAAGATAGAGGCAGATCCGTCTCAAGTGTTTGACCAGACTGCAAGATGTCAGAGAGTAAAAACTAATGGTTCCAGCAAAAAGGTATAAAACCAGGAGACATAGACCCTTATATTCTGGGCCAGGAAAACTCTAACCTGTGTATTGCCCCATTTGAGCTGGTGGCTTTTGTGATTTTTAAAGGGATTCTCTGACTAAAATATAGTACACCTATATCTCACTCCCTATGCCTTGAGCAGAACTTCTGGTGCTTCTGCAGTAGCTGACAATGCGGTTCACTTTCGCTGTCCCAGTTCTCGCAGGACTAATCCATAGCACGTAACTTACCAAGTCTACTCTGAAAAACTAGGAACTGAAGAAAGCATGGATCCTGGACCAGATTTTCATCCCAGAAGTGGCTGATATGAATCGAGCTCATTGCTGCCTCAGTATAGAGGATGTGATACCGTCCGTTACTGCCAAAACTACCTTCTGAAGACGCAGAGGGCAGACTATCCGCCATGTTTGCAATGTGGCTTATTTTACTGATTTTTGAAATTCAGGTTTACTGAGATAACCCAGCTGGATGGGACTGCCTTGATTTATAGTGATCCCTAGAACAAAGTAGATACTCAGCTGTGTTCTTTGGGACTGACTTGCAAATAGAAGGTTTGGAAATCATGTTGTTATAAAGACGGGGGACTGTTTACTGAACTGTCATGTGACAAAGAAGGTTGAAGACTGCATTAAAACATGTTAAGCTTGTGCAAATCATTTGGTGAAATGCCTTAATTAGCTAAAACAACATTTACAAGGCCTAAAGCAACTCAAAAGAAAAATTGTGAGGAGGTTCAAAAAAAGGACAGAGAAACCAGTCAGGTACAGGTACAACTGAGTCTCGTACCTGTCTAGTGATAACTGTATCCGTGTGAGTCTACAAACACATCCCTGCTACTGTGGTAACCTTTATTCAGTACTACTATTTTCTCAGTCAGATATAATATGAGCAGATTTCAGGAGAATTTGACAGAAAAACAGATGGAAACAGTGCCTAGTCTGACAGGATAAAGTTCATAAATTATGCAGTCACTGATGGAAAGGCTGTTTATGTTTTTATGCTCTTAAAAATATTCTCTGTGTATTTATCTAGTTGATCAATGCTGTTCTTTCTGCACTTCCTTTCACCTGCTCACTCTCTTACTTAGACACTGGTCAAATGGCAGCTCAGTATAGTCTGTTGAGATGGAAAATCAATCGGATCCAATAAAGAGCTATGCTTTTAAAGTTTGTGTATGTCAGTACACATGCACCAACGCTATAGAAAATGGAACAGAAGATGTGGTGGTTTTGCCATGTGATTGGGGAAAAAGGCATAAGTGGAACCAACTTACTTTCAGCTTAAATCTTCACATTATGCTTGACTGAGAATGTGTCAGCCTTTTTCTCTTTCATGAAAGGCCCAATCCAAACAGCACAAATTCCAGGAGGGAGTTCAGCCATCCAGGAGCAGGGTTCAAAGGCAGGCGTTCATGTGTGACAGGATGAGCAGCAAGACAACATTAAGGATCCATGACAGCAGCTACAAGTCAGTGACTGTGTTTATAAGATTTAAATAACATCAGCATAAGGCAAAAGGTTTTCTACCAGGACTTTGTGATTCTGCAATTTGATCATGCTTTCCTCCCCAAACACTGATTGCAGCATTTTTCACTGAAAAAAATGAGTTTATTAACACATAGTGTATATATATACACACTATGTATGTATGTATGTATGTGCACAATATGTAATATTGATATATTTGCATGATGAACTGAAAAAATGTTCTAATTTCCACCCCTCTTGGATATATTTGGGAAATTGCAATCAGTAAATTTAGGAGTCAGTTGTAATGCAAGAATGATAATCTTATAGACAGCTTTCTCAGAATGTCATGCCTTCTAGAAACAAGATTTATTCAAGAGCATCCATCCATTCAGCATGAACACCACAAACACAGTAAAGACTTCTATTTCTTTTTTCTATCAATGCTTTTGGACAATAAAAATGACACAGTGAACCTTATGTTTCTCTTCATCATATAGTTCTATGCATTTGTCTTGGTGATTTGTAAAATTTCTGTTCTCCCACAGCATTCTGTCTATGTTCGGTACTGGATTTTACTGCTCTATTGGGGCAAAAATAGTCTTGTAGTTAAGGCTGAGAGCCAAGTTTAGTCAAACTTACAGCTAAAGCATTGTCAATTTGTGTTTACTTACACAAATTCACTTACAATAAAAGGGGACTGCACTTTTGTTAGTTATGAAAATATTTGATAATTTTCTGTTTGAGTGCTAATATTTGTGTTATGTTTACTGCTGAAGACCGGAAAATATCATTGTTGGAAACAATATCAAGTACTCAAACATTTAAATACATTTCTTCAGTTTCTTGAAATAATTGCTCAGAATTTCAGGAAGGGTTATTCACAAGTTTTAGAGCTAGAAGCAAGAAAAACACAATCTTTTTACTTTATATGAAACCAATGAGCCTCAAAATTAACCCCAGCGGATAGCAAACGATAGGTCAGTAAGACTTAAGACATAGTTGGTTTTATGCACATTTCTCATACCAAAGCATTTTCCTGACATGGTAAGGTTTTCTTAACTATTTGGTAATGAATGACTAACCCTCTACAACACATTTATTTCCACAAGGAGTTCTGACTCCAGAAGTGTAAGAACAAAAAGTGTCTTAATTTACAAATGCAAGGAGATCCCATTCTCTTTTTCTGTAATGATAACTGAGCTTTAGTATTTTTTTCTTCCTTGATTTAGGCAGACCTACAGGAAATTAGAACCAAACCATTAGACCAAATCATTCAACTTCTTAGAGAAGCTATTGGCAGCAGTTCGCAGCTTCAAGTATTTGATGTTATTTTTCATTGTACATTGGGGACAGTGTTTTATGCCATATTTGGTTTTCAAAGGGCCTGTTACTGAGGCTGTTATTGGTTATTTTTGCAAAGGAAAGTAAATGTCCACATCTGCTATAAAGCAGTCATCCAGTATCTCAACAGGGTGATAGGTTAGCTACGCAAATGTGTTTAGAGTGTAGGCACTCCACAGAATAATCTTTTCGTTGCTGAAAAGTGAGCATTCAAAATGGGCACCCACTGAGAACGTTCCTCAGTTGTTACTCTTTGCAAGATGCTTGTTAGCATTTGAGGCAATTTGATTCAGCTGAACGGCTGTTGAGATCGCAGCTAGTTCTTGAACCTGTGGTTAAAATTGTTCTTAAAATTTTTTCCACCTCTGTGAAAATGATCTTCCTGACACTTTTTCAGCCTCTCTGAAAGCTGCGCTGCCTTCACTGTAGGCTGCAAATGGTACCACCTGTGCTCGGTTTGTCAGAAAACTATGCATGTAGGGTGGCCAGTCCCTCTTTACTCTAGAGCCCCAGCCTGCCCACACATTCCTTGGCTTCTGCCCTAAACTAGGCAACAGCAAAAAAGAAACAGCTCTGGCATTTGATATGGTAAAATAAAAATCTTTGTAGGGCAGATTTGGACTTCAGCCAAACTGACACATCCCAAAATATCCAAATGCTGCGAAGCAGTTCAAAATTCAAAATCCACAATGCTAACATTCAGCTTGGCATTGTACCAAAAAATAAACTTATTTGAAAGTGTCTTAGTGAAAACTTGCTCTCTAAAGTGCGTTAATGAAAAAGTCTCGTCAGGTCACTGAGGAAACTTCCATGGTTTTCTTGATTTCAAACCGATCTGCAATTCTGTCTTTCTTCTTACTATAGCAAGCAGCTGTTCTTAGACCTAAGATCATTCTTTGTTACTTAGAAAAGCTTCAGTTAGCGCACAGTATAATAGACTAGGCATAACCCATGGAAGAAATCCTATTTAAGACCAACATGACAGTAGAACTTACAGCTGTTAAGTGCACATCAGCAGAACTAATGCTTGCAGAATCTGACCGTTCCTTAATCTCTTTTGAAAAGTGGTTTAGAAGCTCTTTCGTTCATTTTTAACAGGCCGCTATCAGGGACATCAGTAAACTAAAGCCACGTACATCCACCAGGGGTGTCCTTCGAGTTTTAGGGAAAAGATTTGCCAAGACTGACTGTTACTTGTCAGAGAGGTAACTAAAACAATCTTTTTGGTTTCTGTTCCATCTCCTCCCTGATGCTTTTCTCTAGCTGCTTGAACATCATTTGATATTTAATCACACAATTAGAATGCTTAAAATCTTAATTAAAATTACTTGTTATTGACTGATTCCACTGCATAAATATTGTTACGATTTGCTTGTGTTTGCTTATGTCAAAAAAGAGTGTTGACATCTGTGTCTTGACTTTGTTCTTACCTTCTCACTTTGTCAAAAGTAAACGAAAGACATACATGACTAAACATGAAGAGGGCAGTGCTGTGTTGAGGTTTACTCATACAAATTCCTTCTCTAGGGTTTCTACTTTTGACTTCTTGATTATATTAAAACCTTCATCCTGCACTGCTTTAGGCTTTACTTACTTAAATGTATTTTCTTTCTCCTGCAGTCTTTCTTGTAATAGAGTATTGATGTCTTAACACTCTATATTTTATTGGCAATTAAGTAAACTTCTTGAATTATTGAAGAAACCTAGACCAAGCTATGTCCAATTAGAGGTATCATCAGCCCACAACTGACATCCTTCCCCTGCAAACACTGCCTACTTCTAAAATACCTTGACAGTTTGAAAACATCAGCAATGTGCCTTCCTGATCCCAAGTACAGATCTTTTTACACCCTAAAGCAGGAAATTCAGTTACTTTCCCCCCCGCTTTTGTCATTTCATTCCTTGGGAGCTACAACAACAAATACGATAATGAACAAAATTGTGTTCCAATTCCTTCTTAAATCCATGCTTTCCGACATACCAAAGATATACTCTGTGTTGCCCACAAATATAGTTGCTGATATAGCTGCAGACCGCTACAGCAACTTTTGCTTATCCTCTGTTCAAATTAATGACAAAACAGCAGTTGACCACAATGACAAACCTGATACACTGAACACAGTGGAAAACATTTATCACTGGTGTAAAATCTTTGGAGACAATCCTTATACATAGGATATATTTGGTTAAGAAAAATTTGTCTGTATGGTAATGGTAAGTGAAGGATGTAGTTTTATTAACATATATAATATACCAAAATATTGAAGCCCATCATATTAATAATCACTGGAATGCTGGTATATTTCAGGAGCCAAAGCCTATGTCTGGAAAACATGTTAAACGTTTAGAAACAATTCTTCCTGCATTGCTTTCTGTAAATAAATCCTACTGAAGTCCAATTTTTCATATAATTTTTTTATTACCCTTGTCTAAACATTTGTTTAGTGTTGTCATGTACTGCTAAACAGCTGCCACATTTGATTTTGGACACAACTCTGTTTAAGTGATGAGTGAAAAGATTCCTGGATGTATATTTTCAGTCATTACTATTAAAAAGCCTGGGAATGAGTGCCTAAGCATTGGAAACTCCTCATTTTGTGTTTCATAGGCCTCCTACCCTGAGATGTTAAACTTGATAGTAATTTTAAAGCAGACCACTACAATAAACAACCAGAGTTCATTTGTAATGGTTGTCATAGTTTTAAGATACTTTTTTACAGGAGATGGTTTTTTTCCCCTCAGAACAGCTGTTCTTAAGGTGTCTATTATCTGTGAGTCTCAAAGGTCGACTCCAGACCCAGGAGACATCTGGTAGCAACCCCATTGTCATGAAGAGGAATGGCATTCTCCTGTGTAATGCTTGTGCTTCACAATAATGTCCTGTATTTGCCTTGTTCACTTTTAGAAAAATGCCGTAACAGACCAAAGACCATGCACACAGAAAAAGAAAATTTATATAACAGTGTATATGAAAATGTGTACCATGTCTCTAAATAAATAACGTATATATATCACAGCTGCACTAATAGTCCAACATAAAACTATGGGATATTAAGTTATTCAGCCCTTATTTTCTTTTAGATGACTTTGTCTCTAGGAGTCTTGTCTAACTAAGAAATAGGATACTAAAGGAGAGGATTAAGTCAAAAAGCATGTAAATGTAGATGGTGGAACAGTTCTAAGAGGCCCTCAGCTATATCATATCTGTTTTTTTAAACAGTGTGACCTCTTGATAACCACCTTATACTTCACTGCTAGTATGTTATTGTATATTTATATAGGGGATCATTAACAGTACAACTGCAATGTAATTGAATGCAGGATTCAATAACAACACTGAAGTTAAAATACCATATGACTACAAAATTCCCTTTCAATCTTGCTCAGCCTAATTGAGGGCTTCCCCCCCCCCGCCTTTTTTTTTTTTTTGTAAATAGTCTACTATTTCAATTAGCATTATGGCAGGGAAATCAGGGAAGGAGAGGGACAACAGAAAAGGTTTATTTTGATAACATTTTCATTCATGTGGAGGAAGATTGCATTACATGCAGCTTGATCCCCAGATAAGAGAGTGCTCAAAGAAACAGCAGCAGACCCCAATTATAACGAGCTTCCAACCTTCAATCTAAAATGAAGGAGTGTGACTGTTTATTTAAGGTGAGGGCTTTTTTGTGAGTGAGATGTGTTAGGGGAGTGATGCCCAATTAACTAATTGATCTGATAGAAAGCTGAAGCCCCTCATAAAAGAAAATGGAAAAAAGGTCACGTTGGAAATTCATGGCTTTTCTTGTTGTGATCATCCTAATTAGATTCTGATAAAACTGAGAAGTGAGGTGGGGAGTAGAAGGGAAGGATTTGATTCTTGATGAACCCATGTGAGAAATGAAGAAGCACATGATTAGTTGGAATGTGTGAAATGTTTGAACCCGAGGTGTGTCTGCTTTTTATTTCATCTAAGTGCAGTGAAGTTTAATGGAACAACAAATATATTTGAGTTCCTCTCCAAGGACTGCAGGCTTGGTGACTGATTTTTATAAACAATTATTTCAAACTAGTTTACAGAATTTTATTCTATTATTCTTTGTATATATCCCCAAGGTAGCTATTAAGGAAAAAAATATCCAGAATTATCAGATGGCTTAATTATTCATTTTAATTGTTTGGGGTTTATGAAAAAGTCAATCTATAAATGTGATGATTAAGTTCCATATAAATTATGAATTATTTGAGAACTCTGGCCAATGCAAAGTGTGTCGCCCCACACACACCCCTTTCGGTAGCTTAGAAATATGGCTGGTGATGGTTAGACAGCCACAAAAACAAGAATGCCATTTATTCAGAAAGGAAGATAATAGAAAAAAGTGAATTGAGAGTGTAAAAGTCTTACCTGGGAGGAAGGGAGAGGACTGAGGTGCTGAGTGCTTTCAGCTGTTGAAGTGTACAAGTGTTAGGTGGTCTTAACATGTCAGAGGAAGCAAAAGATTATTGTTCCAAGAGTAGTGTCACTGTTCATAGTGTAATGTGATGACCCTGATGATCAAATACTGAAGTTCCATCCTAGAGCTTATTCCTGAGGTTCAGATCCAAGACAAAAGAGCAAATTAATACAAAGAAAACAGATGCATGTCCGTGAGCTGGTCATGCTCAGAAAACTTACTAACCAGCGTATTCACTTAAACATATTTTCATAAGCTTTGATTTGTATTACAAAAATAATTTTTTGCCCCCTTTTAAAGCATAGACATTTTTTCAAGTGTTAAAGAAAAAAATTAAAATGGACATAAACTCATACCTTTTCTTTGTGTTGTATCTTCTTAAAGTTCAGCCACATTCTGTCTTTTAGTTTGAGTGAATCACATTAAACAAACATGGTCAGCAAGATGTACTCTGGGCATCGATAGACAGCCTGCAACATGAACCTGGAAAACTTTCCTCTGCACCTTCAACTCAGAAATGCCTTGCAATAAAAGACTGAGTCATAATTTCACACAAGTATGAAAAATTACTTTCCCTTATACTGAAGATTACTTTTAACGTATGTGGCAGCTTTACTTTCGCGGAGCCCCTATGGCTGCAACATTTGCTTTCAGCTTTTGTTCTCCAGTGTTAAACTGAAATTATTTCAGTCAGCTTATCAAGGAACAGTTGTTTTCCGTTATAATTTTCTTTAATGCACCTGGAAGATTATTTTATACTGCTGTATTTTCAAAACTTACGTTCCTGTACAAGTGTTTAAGTATGCATTTAAGAACATCCTGAGAATGGTGGTAATTAGCACAAACCATATTCTCTTCCTGCTTTGCTCACTCTATAAAACACTTTCCTCTACAGAGAGGGAGCCCTGCACTATATTTTGTGGAATTACCATGGGCTAAGTTGCTATTCACTGAAAGCAAGGGATCAGATTTACTTCTCAAAGTGTGTTGTGTGTAAAGCAGACTAGTGTACGTTTGCATTTTGAGTTAGAGATGAAAGAGATATTGAGCTTCAATAAACAATAATATGCTTTGGTCTGGAGTTGAAGAAGCTTGCAGTATAAAGACTTACTGCATTTGACTCTCACCTTAGACCAAATTGAAAAGGTCTCTGTTTATTTCCCAGCCTCTTACTCATATCCTTCCAACCAGCTTTGGAAAGCCAACACAGCATGCTTAACAGCTAATTAGGGGCCTTGACCTGAAATAAGAAAGCAGAAGACAGAGTGTTGGGTCAAGAAAGTGATTGGGAAGAACTGAAAGACACCATATCCTTCTCTCGTCTGTGCGCTTCCTCCCCGCCACCTTATTGGAATAGAAGAAGAATGACCATTTTTGTGGTTTTTCCAGTATCAGCAGCTCCTTTATCACGACACTGTGACTCCATCATCCTTCTGTCATCCTTAATCCAATTTTCTACTTCTAGATAATTTTAAAAAGAAAAGAAGAAGCATTTTCTCCAGTTTTATTAATTACATAGGAAGATTGGCAAAAATGACTCGCACATTTATACTATTTGTAAATTCATAAATCCCTCCATGTGGAGCCTAAGACTGTACTAATGACAGAAGCAAGCCACAGCAATACCAGTGTCTTTCTTTTTCACCAATTAGTTGATATAGCTATAACAAATGTAAAACAGAAAACAAGAGCACAGAGAATTTTAGACACTAGTATAGATCACTTGTACGTATGCTCCATGTTAAAATGTAATTATTAGAGCTATAAAAAACCTTGAGCTGTACCTTTCAAACAAGCTGGCAGCAGTTTTAATCTAATTTCCTTGTAGATGTGCTGAACATTCCCCAAACTTTTGAGTCACAGGTATGAACAGAGACTACTTTCTCAAAGCAAAAATCTTCAAAAAATTTGCAAACTTGCATAGTAACAGCCACAGTGTATCTGATGAACAGTCTGTCTTAACTGCAAGTAGAAGTATGATTTTTTCATGATTTAAATGAAAAAACTCCTGTGTTCACTTTAATCCTTTAACCTAGAATTGATTTATAGACTTCATTTTTCATTACTACACGTTCCCCTAGAACAGAATTACAGAAACGGAAGTCTTTTCAGAGGAATTAAAATAAAAAAAGCCCTCAACAGCAGAACCAGAGATACTATGATTCTTCTGCCCGCTCTATGCTCATCAGTGTTAAAATTGTTAATCTGCATCAAAGGAAAATACTATGTATCTTTGTGAACAAGAAGGAAGTGAAAACTTCTTATTCGGGACCATGAATATGTTCTGTTTTTCAGAAAGTCGAGTGTTTTCAAAGTGTGAAGTTAACTACAGTATTTGCAGGTCCTTAGAGCTGGTGGGAAACCTATGTTAATTCTGTAAGGCACAGACAGGAGAAGACAGGCCCTATCTGGAGCAGTTTTTCCCTATTGGAAATATTAGAATTATGTAGATATATCATTCTTTAATCAATGAGGGGTATTAGACACAGAAGAGCTAATAGCATAACTGACACAGAACATTCATTGCCACATTAAATGCTAAGCCCAAGTGTTTTAATCCTTCTGTGCCTTTTTTAAAGCCATAATTATTACATGCGGACTAATGTGTTTGGTTATTCATTGACCAAAACTGTGTTGTGAATTCCTGTTGTTAATGTCTAGAACAGATACAACTTTAACTCAAATATCAGTGACGTGCCTACTTCTCTGGAATAAAAGACCATCTTGCAAAAGAATGCACAGTAGAGAAACAAGAGTCTGCAGAAACAAAACTGATGAAGTAAAATAGCAAGTTGCTGTCAATGGTAAATAAAAATACATTTTCTCTGTGGTTGGAAGTTTTTCATTAAAGTGAAGTTAGACCACAAGAAAGAAAACGAATCATCAAGGCAGCCTAATTCTTGTGCTTTCTAATGAATTTCAAATGCTTAACTTCACACTTCAAATGTTAATTCCGAAATTATGCGGGTGTTATGTAGGTCTATATTTATACCTATAAAAATAAAGCAAATACAATACACTTTGCACCGCATATGAATTCTGCTTCATAAACTGTCAGTACGTACTTCCTGATGCATACAGTAGATTGGTTCTTTCTTCTGAATCTGTCAAGGAACTCTTTCAGAAAGTTTCTGGATTCCTGTCAGTCGCATAAATCGCTCCAAGTATGAACACATGTATATGTACATTTTGAGTATAAAACAAAACATGGATAAAACAAAGAACAATTCTCAGTGAGTGATTCCATATTGACTAAGTGTCCTTCATTTAGGAGTTTATTCTTTGCTCCAATCCAGTTTCAGATAGATACCCAGAATTGTCAGGTGGAAAGGGCAAAAGAAGTAACTGCTTTGCTTCTAAAAGATTATTGGTTACTTTAAATTCCAGATTCAGTCATACATCTTCATCCTTTATGTTCACTTTCAAATGCTGCTGCTGCTAATAAAAAAAGTGTTCTGAGTCTATAGTTCAGCTGTATTGAAATCTGGAAAAGATTAGAGTAGGTTTTCTTTTTTTTTTTCATACAATGGAAAATTATTATTTATGAGTATGGATATTTAATTATACTTGGATTATATTTGAAGCTGTAATCTGGCAGTCTGTTTCCTTTGTCACAAAGCTTAGTGATGAAATTTTACTAATATATTAGAATATATAGTTGGGAATAAAAGAGAAGCTGTCAAAGTTGGTACTCAGAGGTAGTTAGTTGTATACAATGCTCTAAACAAAGTAGTACAGGTCATTATCTCCGGTTGCAAATTGCCCCTTCGTATGGTTGATTTCAAGATTGAGGTAGCAGTCAACTGTTAAACTCATGTTAGTTTTCTATTTTTAAATGGTAAATGAACCTTAACTGAAAATTGTATTGTTTTCATGTCCGCTTCCACAAGCATTAGCTCAGGAAGTGATAAAGCTGGCAAAATTACCTATGGCCTTTTCAGTGACTAATGCCAAGTGATTTCCTGGCTAATTATAGACAATGGATTAGGAAATAAGCCTCGTGACCAGGAAACTCTAATTGTTTTTATAGTTCTTTTCTAAAAGCAAACTGGTCTAAAACAATAGAGGCAATAAAGTACCTTTCAGTTCATGATTACAATGCCTGTAACTAGTGATGGACAAGCAGTTAAATATCTGAAGCATCCTTTTTAACTTAAAGTTTCTCTTTTGATATTGATACTAGTGGTCTCAATTATTTTTCATCATTCCCACTTACACAACATCTTCCAATTTTTATTCAAAATACACTAACGTGCTTGAATGCCATACAAAATTTACCACACTGTAATCATATGCAGAAAAATATACATAAACATCTATATGTCCCACAAAACCAATTTTCATAACTGATTAGAAGTTTTCAAGCAAAAGACTTTTTTTTTTTTTCTTGCAGGCAAATGTTTGTTTTCTCCTTCACTTCAGCTGGAAAACATGAAAGTTGAATAACACCATCGTCAAAATTTAAGATAGGTCCCATTTACTTCAATGGGGTTTGACGACAATGGAACCAGAATCTCAGCCAATGTCTCTTAAGCTTCAAAAGATCTTTTAGCTACTTTTATTCTTAACAGAAGTGAGGAAAACAGATCTGACATAAAGTTACAAAAACATTTCTGAATGTTTTTTGTATACACATGTCACAGTTTAGTAGCAAGGATTTGCTTTAAATGCAGTTTTACATCATTTGTACCTTTCTTGATTGTATAATATGCTTTATTATTTAAAAGAGTTGCATGCATTGACAAAGAAGGAGAAAAGCTTCATAAATACATGTAAAACCTCCTAACTTTAAAGAATCCAATGAAAATATTCTGCTGACTAGAATAGCAAGACGAATTCAGTGGAGCTTCTTCTGTCAAAATGTAAGATATAGGAAGAACTGATAAAATTTGAGATCTGGATCCCACAGGACTTACAGAGTAAATGGTAACTGAGAACAGGTAGCAAAACAACCTTGCAGTAAAATGAAGAAGCAGAAAGAAACTCTTGTTTCCCTTACATGGAATGGAAGGCTGAATATTGAGAAACTGTGGTTAGACTCTCTTGCCTCAGTTTCCCTAAGAAAGGTTTTTGTGACAAAGAATGAGCTTAATTTTGTTGTTTGTAAAGTACTTTGGATTTTTTTTGTTGAATGATTCTGTAGAAAAGCAAAATTATGTATCTTTTGGCCAGCTGTGTTGGCTGCACAATGGGGGTCAGAGAAGAATTATTTTTTTGAGCAGACTAGGCTGGGGTTTTGTTTGTTTGTGTAATAATTGTGCTCAATCTGACTCTGAGAGTGTTGCTGCTGGCTGACTGACTGACTGGTCTCTGTTGGAGTTTTTGGAGATCTCATGGAGGAGGAAATGGCAGAAATCAGCATGTATAAACACCTCTCCCCACACCCTATATTCCCCGTTCCCCAACAAAAATTGGGATGCCATCACTACAGTAGTTATAGTTTTCCTAGTGTTAGACTTCACAAAACCAAAAAAAAGGCATGAATGGTCCTTTACCTAATCTTTCTCCCTCATTCCTTGCGGCCACTAGTCCTAAAATCCACAACAATACAAGAAATAAAGAGCAGTCTGGAGCTAAAATTGAGACCTCAAGCAAAATTAGAGGAGAAATAAAAATTCCATTTTATTCACAGAGAACTTGGCACTAGGCTCAAGATGTGATTTTTTTTTTTCTTTTCCCTTCAGTAAACAGATATCTATCCATGCAGCTATTTGTACTGTTAATTTTGGAACTTACTTGACATGTGGGATTTCTGTACACTTAAATAAATTCTGTTTTCCTAGAGAATGCATATTTTCATATATATATTATATATAGGCACACAATATTATTTTTCTTGAAGCTATAATGTGTATGGTTGCATATATTACAGCTTGAAGACAAATAGCCTTGTAAAGAGCCAAATTTATGTCATTAAGATTTAACAAATCTCTCACACACTAAATTGACAACCCTTCTTGTATATTTGTGTTTAATATTAATATTTTTTATTTGCTGAGAGCCTTGTGGGCCTGAGAATGTATAAAAAGAGGATGGGCCATGTTCTGGAAAGTTTTCAGTCTTAAATAAAGATTGAAGAAAACTGAATGCTCAAGAAAGGACAGACTCTCAAAAGTTACAACTCCAGTTGTTGACACCACAGAGAAATGAAGGAGACATGTGAAACAGCAGTGCACGTCTAGAATTTTTTCATGGATAGCATATTTAATTAACACTCAGAAAAAGAAAGAGCAAGGGATGGCTCAAGAAAATCATGAAGCAAACTTTGAGGACTAGGATACAGTGCTTGGTACATAAGAAAGGACTTTATAGAGAAGTAAGACCGTGCAGCAGTAGAAGAGAATATTTCATCACTTTGCCAATAGTGGACAAGAAGGTTAGATGAAAATGAATATGAAGTCATAGAAAAGAATTTCCTACCTCTGTAGTAACCAGAAATATAATAACTAGTGCCATAAAGAGTAGAATTGTTGAAGCCTGGCATCTTGTACTTAGATTGTATTGGTACCTGACAGATCACAAGCTCCACTTGAACCTTGTTCCATGCTTAGAACATTCCAGGTGATGTTTCCCAGTTTAAGTTCTGTACTATTTTATTGAGATTGAGCTAATCACAAAGCAGATCAAGGAAGTCTGTCTTTACCATGTTTTGTTTATTTTCGCAATAATTTCTGTGAAATAAATATTTGGAGCCCCTCTGCCTCCGTCAAAATAGTCCATTTGGCCAATAGATTTACACAGTGTCATATAGAGGTGGGAGTTGACAGACAGAAACAGAGGAGAAGGAGACAAACCATGATCTCATTTCCTTCAGAGACCAGACCAGAAATGACAAAAGCTTTTACAAACGCTATCTTGGCTTGCCTGAACCTAAAGAAAGGTTCAGATCAAGATCTAGGCAAAGCTCCTGGCTGGGTGCTATTTATTTTTAATTACTCCACTCATTTTTAATATTGTTTTGAAACAAAAATTACTATGAGGAAACCTGTGCAGTAATTCCCATGACTAAGCTTCCCAGGGGTTAAAGTTTCCACAATCTTGAGCAAAACATTTAAATGTTCAGCATTGCTGTCAACACAATACGTCAATTAAAGGTCCAAGCAGTGTCAGTTGCAGTTGTTTATTTCATATATTATATTTATCTTTTCCTGGATTTCAAGTGCCTTCTGATCAGCTTTCTTATCCTATGAAAACATCTGTACAGAATTGTTTCAAATGAACAGAAACTTACTGCAATATCTGTTCAGCTGTCAGACAATCAAGGTCATACAAGGTGCAAAAATGCTTATCTATATGAGAACAGGCTGAAATCACCCCTTATGTAACCCCAGTGACTCCAATTACGACTTTGTTTTCAGTGGGGAAAAGACTTGGAACTTGCAGTGGATTTTTCAAAGTCATCTTTTCCAGGACCTTTGGCAATTGTGCAGACAGGAATGCACAATTTAGAAAAGACCACAGAAGAGCTGTGATTCCTTAGCTTGGGGGTTTATGCATTTTGCACAAAGTTTCTAACTTCACTATGGTAGTCCAAAGACTGGATCCAGTTGTATCTATCGACTTTAAAACATATAATCAGTTCTGGGACCACAGATCAGAACCAGAGACTCAAACCTTCACTCCCTCCCCTTCCAGAGGCTTACAAACTAAATTCTGTTTAGATCGGGGTTCTGATCAGATCTGCAGGATATACCGTATCACGTACGGTATAAACATTGCAATATTTGATGGCTTCTAGCTTCTGCACAGCATTTAGCATTGGGTGCCTAAATCACTCTTACAGGTGGATTTTACCGTCTAAATTGATTGGATGCATTCTAAAATTGTACTTGAAGCAAATACTTCTGTTTTCTCTCCAGTTTATTAATATAAACAGAATTATAAACCAATAAGGATCAATACACATGCTATTAGACAAGAGGTAAATCCATACTGTGGGACACATGCATCCTGAGGTACTCTTGCAATTCTAATTCCTCAGCCATCCGCGCTGTAGGCGTATCCTACATCTCCCTTGAAGGTACATTGAGGATTTTCTTCAGGAGCAATATGGATGCACAGCACAGCATGTACCAAATTTAATACGTACTCAGAACCTGGACAGAGTAGGAACATGAAACCTGTAGCTGGTGTTTACCACATGTCATATGGACTTTAAAAACCTGTTTAGATTCAGTTCGCCTAGTAAAACAAACAAATTTCCTTTATAACTAGTGGCAGCAAATTAGAAATGAAGAGTGTTTGGAATCAAGAACCAAGATAAGAAAGGGAAAAGGCATGCAAAGCTGTGGAAATTAGTTCCGATTGCATTAGATTAGCTAATATTTTCACTTCAAACACCTCCAAAACATACAGGTTTGAATGTATGCTTCAATGCTAGCTAATATGGACATTTGAAGTTTGCTTGTCATACACATGGGACATATTCCTGTAATAAAAAGGAAGTTTTACCACAAAACTTACTTGAATGATTTGATTCTAATTATGTGTTTGCATCTATAGCCATTTCAGCATGCATAAGTGCATATCAAAAAGCTGCACAGACAAGCCTACCCAAAATATAGGTATACTTGGAAAATTAAGAAAGCTTACTACATAATGTGATAGAACTTAAATTATGAATTTTTAAGTCACATAAATGATGAGACCCAATCATTAATCTTTTTTTTTTCCCTTAGGTTTTTCCTGGCAACCTACTTCTCTCTTAAATAATCTTGGTTACCCCATCTATTAAACAGGAATATAAAAGTTCAGACATGATTAGAGAGTAATGGAATTGTGCCTGCTAGAAAAGTACTTTAAAAAATCCCAAACCAAAACAGTGACAAAATAAACCCAAGATACAAGTATACATGAATAACAGCATGAAATCTTAACTATGTTTAGATACTCCAACTGAATTGCATGGCCTCAAGCCACTAAAAAATAAAAAGCATCTTAGGTACCAAAAAGATAACCCGACTTTTTTTCAGCTTTTCTGAAGTGTGAGAGTTTAGAAACTCATACATGGATTAAAAGAAGTTGTTCTGGAACAATTTAGAAGAGGCCCTTTCTGTCCTGGGAGTCCTTCCAGTTGTCTTCACCCTTGTAAATTCAGACTCCTGTTATCCAATTTTTCACACAAAATGCAAGTTTTCAGATATGCAATCCATCTTTTTATATGACTTCCTGGTCATTTAAACAGGTTTTTCAATTGCAGACCTAATCCAGAATCCCCCAAACTATTCCCATTGAATTTATTTTATAACTGCTCAGTTATTTGCCAGCTTCCATAATTTACTACTTTACTTAGACATCACGACTTACGCAGCTTTTCAATCTCACTCAACGCTATTGACATGAGGGCCTAATGCTCTGCAAGCTGCATGTATCATTCTGGATTTTGTTTACTCACCCCTTTTAAAAAAAGACATCAAAACCAGCAGGCAAATTAAACGGAGATTCAGTTACAGATACAAGAAATTGTCTAAAATCTCTGTTACTTCCCTTTTCAGTTATGCAGAGCCTTGTATTCATCGCACTCACTTTCAAGCCATTCATTCTTTACATGTTTTTCTTTTCCAGATTAAAGATCCCTTTAGTATGTGATATTTTAATAAATAAGTACTACTACGGTAGTTATAGACCACAATACAACCGTATCTCAGTCTTCTTTTAGATAAGATCAAGTGCTTCAAGTCTCTCACTCCCAGGCATTTTTGCAGCTGTCAGAGAAGGTTGTGGTTGCTTTCTACACTTTGGACAATGTTTAAATTCAGTCTCAAGTGTGCCAAAATATCTGCGACAGTTGCTCATGAAATTCAGAATTGTGACAAAACTCCAAAATTAAGCTCCAGCTGCTCAGCTGGGGGGGTCATAACAAAAGATTCACCTTGTTCTAGCCATGATTCTTACTTGAGAAAACATATTCCTATCCTGTAACCTCAATTTACTCCCCACTAAAACACACTACGTAGCTTAGTTCCCTGTTCTATGCAGTTTTCTCACCGCAGCTTCTTCACTTGAGCCATTTTTCCTCCTTACAACACCTTCAGATACTTGATCTTGTTTGAGGCTGCCTACTCTTCCAAAGGGAGAAACATCTCTAAGTCCAGCATGTACTAAATTCTAACCCCTTGGCTTGAATTCATAAAGAATCTTGAGGACTCATTAGAGTTGCCAGAAATAGATTTAGATATACTGAGAAAAGGGATAAAGGGAGAAGCTATAAAAAGAAGTGTTGTTCTTGGTTAAGTTTTTATACATTCGGCATTCATAATAATTCAATACAGTAAAATATGTGACTGTGATCTGTTTCTTAGGTTACTGTTCTTTGCATGAGAATTTAGTGAGCCAGTTTGAAAAGTGCATAGGATAAAAAAGTTGCAGAAACCTCAAACTTGCCTGAATGATTTTGTGAGAATAATTATTTTTTTACAATAAAAATCTCAGTTCTCCGTGGCTTTCAAACTACAGAATAGTAGTGCAATGAGAAGGGAAAACAGCTATCAGAAACAGGCGGCAGTAGCTGCAATATTGCAAACTCTTCCAGGGTCATAAGGTGAGTTCTGTCATTTAAGGGCATTCAAAACCTAACATTGGTCTATTTTAAAACTACCTGATCTGCCCTTACTGCATAGACAGCAGAGAATAGGTAATTGTGGGTAAAAATCATGGGTAGAAACAGGAGTCTTATTTTAGGTCTGAGAAGACTTATTGAGAAAGTTATTTCATGCAGTTCAACAAGGCCAAGTGCAAGGTCCTACATCTGGGTCGGGGCAATCCCAAGCACAAATACAGGCTCGGCGGGGAATGGCTGGAGAACAGCCCTGTGGAGAAGGACCTGGGAGTGCTGATTGACGAGAAGCTCAACATGAGCCAGCAATGTGCGATCGCAGCCCAGAAGGGCAACCATATCCTGGGCTGCATCAAAAGAAGTGTGGCCAGCAGGTCAAGGGAGGTGATTCTGCCCCTCTACTCCGCTCTCGTGAGACCTCACCTGGAGTACTGCATCCAGCTCTGGAGGCCCCAGCATAGGAAAAACATGGACCTGCTGGAGCATGTCCAGAGGAGAGCCACAAGGATGATCCGAGTGCTAGAGCACCTCTCCTATGAGGAGAGGCTGAAAGAGTTGGGGCTGTTCAGCCTGGAGAAGAGAAGGCTCCAGGGAGATCTTATTGCGGCCTTCCAGTACCTAAAGGGGGCCTACAGGAGAGCTGGGGAAGGACTTTTTACTAGGGCATGTAGTGATAGGACGAGGGGGAACGGCTTTAAACTGGAGGAGGGCAGGTTTAGATTAAACATTAGGAAGAAGTTTTTCACTTTAAGGGTGGTAAGGCACTGGAACAGGTTGCCCAGAGAGGTTGTTGAAGCTCTGTCCCTGGAGATGTTCAAGGCCAGGCTGGACGTGGCCTTAGGTAACCTGGTCTAGTGGGAGGTGTCCCTGCCTATGACAGGGGGGTTGGAACTCGATGATCTTCAAGGTCCCTTCCAACCTAAACCATTCTATGATTCTATGATTTTGCTGAGGAGAGAGGAACTGTGCGGGAGTGTCTGCATTTTGAAACAGAAAAAAAATGATAGAATAAAAATCATGGGAGTTCATGTGACAGCTTCTGCAGAGGAAGTGTTATTCCATGTCTAATATGAAGCTGAGAAGTACTTAAATGTTTTAGATAATTAAATCTCTTCTTTAAACTTGCCAAAGATAAAAAAAAAAGACTTTTAACTTTAAAAGTTGTATGGTTGTACTGACAGAGTAAAACAAGGCACCAAATAACTGAATGCAAGAGAAATAAGTTGCAGCTTCACATGCTTTACATTGTATTGCAGTTTTCAGCTTTATACACTTCTTGCATATAAGCAGATTTTCTCCTTGTCATGATTGTCTGCTTATTCACACCAAAAATAATAAGAACAATTGGAATGGAAACAAACCATTTATAAACACTTCTGCTGTACATAGCCATTACACAGGCATACTTCTGTTTTTCCTGACAGACTTTTTTTTTTTCCTAGAGTAATCTAAGACAACACCCATTCTGTTAAGCAGTATCTTAAATTAGTTAGGAAAACATATGGTGTGCCCTCCTATGGAGGTTATACTTTGGCTATTGCTTTCTGAACTAGGTTTTGGCATGAAATATCTGCCCAAGGACATGCAAGGTCTTTAAATGAGATATGTGTTATCAATAATAATTTACAGCTGTGTATGATTAGATAGTAGGTTTATCAGGGTTGGGTTTTTTTTTAATAATTTGGAGAAATGTTTTTTCTTGTATAAAACTCAAAGTATAACAGCTGTGGTGGGAGAAGGATACATTTTTTCTGAGGTGGTGTTGATGGGAGATGAAGTACACAGGTGAGGTAAGTTGGAGTGGAGGAAACCCAAGGCATTCTGAAAAAATATTCACACTTCATATATCTTTTCCTATGAGCATGTTTACTTGTGTTTCCATACAGCTGTAAGGTGGTTGTAGTGGCTTTCTCTCGCAAAACTGATGCAGTTGTGCCAGCATATGTGCAGGTACTGAACAGAGATGTTTATTCATGCTTCATTTCTTGCAAAAAAACCCCAATACAGTATTTCCAGTTCACCATACTATAGTGCCCAACCTTTTATTTCTTAAAAGGAGATCCCAACACCTGTGTATCTTCCCTGCTATGCTACAGCAATTAAATATCATGAGTGATTTATACGTAACTTGCTCCACCCATTCTTTAAGTTGCATGCAGCAGCAGTAAACCTAATTTTCTGCTCGACTTCCAATTAGCCAGAGCGAGAACACAACTTCTGCTGATTCCTATAGAAAGTATCTAGGAACTGGAACACATGGAGTCAGTACTGCTTGCTTCTACTGCTGACTTTGTCAATGCCTCACTGTGCAGCTTGATTACAAAAAAAAAAAATCCTCTTCAGTGCATGTATCAGAAAAGGATCTGGCAGAATATGCATATTTCACAATGGGGGTGTGAAGCTTAATATTAAGTGTATAAGATGCTTGAGATTTTTATAGTGACAGTGACGTAGATGCTAAAATGTTTCCATAAGGTGTTTCTTGATCTACTGTGCAAAACTTTGAATCATGGTAGAGGCTGCATCCATAGCCAGACCATTCCTTCAGCAGTGTTTAAAAAGCAGCCATGTCAAAAGCATCTGAGAAAGTGGAGAGAAAAAGAGCAAGCAAAAGCTCTGTATTTCACTTGGAAGTACTCATCTGCCATCTTCATGAGTTTCCTGAAGGGAGAAGAAGCTTTAGTTGCCTTTTCTAGAAAGACAGAGAAGAAAGTCTCAAGTACCAGTAGCAGTCAAATGTTCTGACCTAAGCGAACAGCTTTAACTATGAGAAAAGGTGATAATATCTGCTTACACAGATGCTTGGATGCTCTTGTTTAATGCTTCAGTAATATCTTAATTTGTTGGTGCTTGTGTACTCTGTCCATTAACCCCTGTCAGAATAAGGAAAAATATTATCCATTAGCTAAATTAAAAGGAGGTTAATATTTTCTACCGAAGTTGTATGGTGTATAAGCATATAATTATGCATACAGACACACCTATACATACACATACAAACAGCATTTTTGCTGTTTGCATTTGCTTGCCATTTTTACTACACTTAAATTTGTGTGCAGTTTATTGTGGGACCTTGAGGTAACTTAGTCTGGTGAGACACCTCATACACTGAAATTGCTATTTGGTTTATATACTTTGCTGTCCTGTAATGCAATAATGTATTCCTTAAATCTCATTCCACCTTGGGGCTTAATCCACTTGAATTGCATGCAGAGCACTAATTGACATTGTCTGGTTTCATGACCTAGTCAAATGTTTTACAATAATTACACCGAACAACATGAACTTGCTGCATAAGCGTAATCTGTGTTAGTGTCATGAAGAGTGGCTGTTGCCTTTTAGAGTCTTCTAGGACAATTGTGACAGACATTTTTGTTCAGTAGCTGAGATTTTCCACTTGCAGCTGACCATCCTGTGGTGGTGTTGAAACACTTTTCCCCTGCTTAATTTTATTTTCAATGTACTGTCACTAATGACATTTCTACATTCATTTAATGGATGTTCTGAAAGTTGTGTCCAGTTACTGCTGCTGCATGGATAATTTCTGAACATAATTGATAAGTTTTAATGTACACACATAGTATTCAGACCAGAATTACTTAGCAGTGGGCACTGAACGAGATTTTCTTTCATATGGTAATTTCTTAAACAGTAGCTTTAAATATTATGGCCTTAAATAGAATAAGTTTAAAGTTTGAAAAATGCAGTTTGATAACTGAAGTAATTTGATGAGGTTGCTGCAGAAAGGCTAAAGACAACGCTTTCTACTACCTCAAACTGCTTCTCAAGACATTTTCTTTAGGTATAAGAACAGAAATCCAACCATGCCTATTAGTTCCTGACCATCAGGAGCTAACCAGGTGGGAAGGACAGTGAAGTGGATTCATGTCTAGTTTGAAAATCTACCAAACTATGTTTCAGAACTAGCTTCTCCTTGTATATTTTATTAGTATTTTGACTTTAGTTATAAAGTTAGTAGCAAAAATTTTTCAGAACATTTCAAAAATGAGAATTTTGAAAGTCTTGTACCCATCTACTTCATTAGGTATTTCATCAATAATTCAAAATTATTCAAAACATTATCAAGCTGATTGTCCTGAGACAAAATAAAGTAAATATTAAAGAGCTTCAGCATTTGAATAGAAAATTTTGCTGTATGTCAGGGGTGAATGTATTAGTCTTGTAAAAATATTCTGGCGTACAATTGTCTTTTCAGTCAAAAAGTTAAGCATAAGCACTATATAGGACTTAAGAAATCCTGTTGTCAGTTGTTACAGTCCTTGTGACTGTACTTCTATTAACAGAATGTACACTGTATAGAAAAATTGACTTATTTTCATGCAAGTTCTGTGTTGAACTAATGCAGTTCTGCAGTATTCTAGTGTTGCAGTTCTTATAGACAGGTCTGACCTACCTTATAATGTGCTTGGACAAAAAGGTATAACATAATAAACGGGTGGTTTCTCAGCTTACCACTTCAAATTCCTGGTGGCAGTAAGTGCTCCCTCTGGCCTTGGGCAGGTACAGTGCTGGCAGCCTGTCTCTGTCCACTTGATGTTGCTATTGTGGAACATGTGCAGCGGAAACAGCAGTTAGATCCTGAACCAGCTCTGAAGTAATCTCAAGGACACGTTTTAGCAGCTGGTTTCCTGCCTTTTTTTTTTTTTTAATGCAATGTTTAACTCTTCCTTAGCAGGAATTTAGTCTAAAGGGACCAGAATGTAACTAGCCATCAGATATTACTAGAAAAACTCATGCCAGTGCAGCGGGCCAAGGCAAAGCCTTATTTCTTATCAAGAATAAGCAGGAAAACTCTAGGAGAAAAAAATTGCATAATAGTCCAAGTAAAATTGCATAATGATCCAAGTATCCCGTGAAAAAAAAGTCTATTGCGGTTGTTCATAAGCCTTAAAAGAAGAGTTTCTACTCTCAGACATTTCACCCATAAGCATGATTACAGAGGATGAAGTAACTTCCACTCCATAGTAAAGCTACAGTCAAGTGCAGAATAACTTCTTATCATAGCATAATACTTTTTTTTTTTCTGGGTGCTGATAACTTTATGAAGATCGCATATCGACACATACTATGGATCACTATACAAGTAGTTTATCTAATTACTCTAGCAGTTAGATAAACCAAAAAGCCGAAAATAAACAAGTAGTTTTACCATCACTGGAAAGAGTGCAGAGTAGGTAATTAGCAGAAGAATGATGGCTACACTGTCCCTTGTCACTTTTTCTGTCCTTCAGCCTGTTTTTCTTCCGACAACACACACTACTCCTAAGCTAATATTTCTTCCATTAACTTCAGTAACATTTTTACAGAAGAGTGAGAATTATTTGCTAAACATGTGAATTTGCCCTAACATGCACACATTTATGGATAAAGAATGTTCCTAGGATAACTAAAACTCAGGCAAAGCTACCACATGGGAGGCAGTGCACAGTCTTGGTCTGCAGACAGGATGAGAGGAACTGATCTAGGAACACCCAACCAGAATGGTTTGGGCACTGAACTAAGTTGATATAGGTATGAATAAAGGAGTAAAAGTGGCTCTACAGGGGCATGAAATTTGTCATAAGAGAGAAGACAAAGTTTCAGACCCTTCCTGCCAATAGCACTATATGGCATGCACACCCATCTTAATGCTTGCATTACTTATACAGGTAATTTTCTTGCAATCATGGAGTTTCACAGCTTCTCCGCTCTCTGGTCACTCAGCTGTCTTTCCTTTCAAATCAGGCCTGTGTCTGCCCCTAACACTTCAATTGTCCAGCTGTCCTGTATTAACTTTAACATTTATGATTGGCAAGTGTTTCCGTCTTTTCATTCACTGCCTCAGATCACCCTTTCCTAAGGAAACAATTTGCCACTTGAGGGGAAAAACGTTACAGGATCACTGATGTCTGTCATACAGGAAAAAGCTTAAGCAAATTCATCTCCTTAATAGCATTAATGGGGCAAATAACTTAAGTGTACTGGATCACATGACTTAGACCCTACAAGAGCGGGGCAGGGTAAAGTTGTTGATTGTTTTACTGCTTTTTTCCCTTCTTTTTAGATCTGCAAAAGAGCTAGCCTTGTTAAGAGTTGGACTTTTTTTAGAACAGAAATCTTGGACAAACCATACAACTTGAGATCTAAACCTTGCTGAACTGCACAAGTGAAGCCAAATAGGTAGCATCCACATAGGAAACTAGCTAAGAACTCAGATTTGAAAGTTATAACTGTTTTCCATATCTTGTATTTACAGTGTGATGGGCACTGAGCAAGGTTGCAAGTTGATACATGGCTAGATTACGCTTATTTGCCCTGGATGATTTACAAACTAACAACAGGCAGACACAGTCACCAGACAAAGTTTAACAAAAGGAAGAAAGAAGTACAAACAAGATTTAGCCATATCTTGCTAGTTCCCAGAGATGACAAACTGACCCTTATGACTCTAAAGTGTTAGGTTAGCTAAGAATCTGTTATCTCTACCTTCTTCTTAAACTCCAGTATTTTTATTTTAAATCCAGCTTCACACTTCATCTTTCTGCCACTGACCCATTAGCAAGATAACTGTGGTCTGGGGTACTGCACTACTGTCAATGCACCTCTATTCATCATTCAAAAAGAAACGAAGAACGACAGGCACACCCAGTGCATTGACAGATTTGGTACTGCTTTTGCTTTCCAAAAAAAAGCTTGGCCTGTTTCTCATCTGAGGCACTCAACTGCTGATCAGCTTCATGGTTTGTGTTTCAGTCAGTAAATACACCTCAGAGCAAGTTAGTTGCACTCTGATACCCATTTGGAAAGCACAGTTTAGTCATGATGAAATTACAGAAGACAGCCACTTCTTTAAGTCTTCCATTTATCCTTAAAAGAAGGTAGCCCTCCTAAGACAGAGCAAATATTGCTATTTTAAAAATGTAATTTAAACCAGAAATGCTCCCACTTAATAATATAGAAGTATATCAAACAGCACTCCCAGGTTACTTCAGTACATTTCAATTTAATACTTACAGTACAAAAAGGGCCCATTCTGAAGCAGAGCTAAAAGCTACACGGAGTAGAAACCTCTCTTCTGTCTGACAAAGCTTTGAGATTTGAAGAGTCGGAACAAACTTGTGCTTGCACGTACAAGGAGTTTGTGGGCATACCTTATTTTGAGCAACATTGCTACCCTAGAAAGATCCTGGTTTAATCCTCACATGAATAAGCATCAAAAGTGGCGAGAGTGGACTGCTCAGCAAGAGAAGGCAGCCCGGGAGCTGAGAAGGGCAAGGAGCAGAGGGATGACTACAGGGGGTACAGTCCCACCATACATAAGCAAGATGAACAGAACAGGGCCTGTAGCAGCAGGCAGGTTCAGTCACTAGCCAGCAAGCCCTCAGCACAGCCACGCTCACCAGATGGTAAGGCAAAGGCAGCAAGACAAAACTCAACATACCTACAACATAGCTTAGGCAAAGGAAAGAGCTTGAACTCAAATGCAGCCATTGGGCCCGTGGAGAAATTATGCGTGGGTGGAGAGCCCAGCTGTGGCTAGTCAGGGCAATTAGGGCCTGCTGGTGTACTCAAGATCTTGACAAATTGAATAATGGGTGGTGTAAGCAGTTAGGAAGTATATTTAAAGGGTACCAACTGTAGTCCATGTTTGAGTGGGAAAATATAAAGAAAAACAGGGCTTCTGTAGATATAATCTGTCAGATAAACAGTCAACTCACCTACATGGTTACTATGTAGTTATTTTTATGGTTTCTAGTAAACAGAATTCACAATGCCCTATGCATCAAAGAATGTTACAGATCATCAGCATCACAAGTTCAGTAAGTTATACCTATGTTTAAAAATACAACTTACAAATTAAATTATTACCCAAATACATGTATGCTCTAATCCAATTTATTAAATGTCAAAATTGTATGGCCCATATGTCCACAGAGAATATATTTCTCCAAGTATCGATCTATTCACCAACCAATATTCCTTGCATACATCAGGTCAATTCATAAAACACCAGTTTATTACAGAAGCAAATATCCAAAGCACAAACAAATCGATAAACTTTATGCAATGACCAATAGAATGTGTATGTACATACACACAGCTCAGTGAAGTTATTGCACAAGACTCCTTTTTTCTTTTTTTTTTGTATAGTGTGCAGCAATCTAGTATTGGCAGGATTTATGTTAATTATTTGGGGGGAGCTTATTGATGCAATTTGCAGAACATTGATAATACAGTAGGGCACCCTTCACGCTTAGTGACTGCTGGCTCAAATCTAGCCAATGTCACCATACAGCAGTGGTCAAAATCTCTACTGATTTTCATGACAATTTGATTTTCATGAACACAGGAGACTTAGATTAACTGTCTTACTCTAGCTTATTAAGCTTTGGTGGGTTTCTTTTAATCATCTGTTCTCATTTTCTTATTGGTAACCCTTTCATCTCCTGATTGCTACTTATTCAATATTGTAGGTTGTTTAGGCCAGAAGGTGCTTGGGGCATAAGGAAATGGTACCCTGACATCGGGTGTAGTTACTAGCTCAACTCACTAGTCAGTTTAGTTATCTAATAAAATCAGCGTGCACACTCCCAATCTAAAAATAACAAAACCAAAACCAAACAATGCAGTTACTGTAACCTGTGATCTAATTGTCACTTTAATTGACTAGCTTTGGAAAAGCCAAGGATCAAGCACGTGATGCAAAATGAATTCATGACCAGCAAACAAAATAATCCTTCCACATGAAGGGTGGTAATTACTGGTCAATATTGTATAAATTATATTTTCCTGCTCTTCCAGTATGGTATTGCTGAATTTTTATAGTTGTCAATACAAAATTTTCACTGAGGTAAATTCATTCTTCATGATCTATAAAGAACCTATGTGATGTATATGATACAAAACACGGATTTTTTCCCCTATACTAGCACATGTGCACATGCGCGCGCACACACACACACACGTGCACAAGGTATACTAAATGTGTTTTCCTTCTTCTGTAATGCATTTTTAGAGAAAGAAAGAATCCTGTAAAGGTTAGTCCTGAGCTTGGAATTTATACTACAGTTCAATTTTATGTTTTATTCACTCCTGCATGTAGTTTTCTGCTGCCATCTTTGTTTCATCAATGCTAACTTGAGAGCAGTATTGCTGATTTTGCTGTTCCTGCAACAAGCACTTCTAATTCTTCCTCACAAGATGATAAGCTCAGCTTTGACAGGTGTATTTGGTACTCCCTTATGATCCTCAGACTAATAAATACTTCAGGCTTCAGAGGCTACCTTCCCTTTGGTCTTTTTAAAGAACTAGTCAACCATAAAAAATGACATTAACCTTTATTTTAATTTCCCCCTGATGGTACTGCACGAGTCTTTCAGGAGTTTACTGGCACGAGCTGGAGTCGGCATATCACTGCTGGGAGCTGATGTGGGAATAGCAACA
Source organism: Pluvialis apricaria (assembly GCA_017639485.1). Classification (NCBI taxonomy): domain Eukaryota; kingdom Metazoa; phylum Chordata; class Aves; order Charadriiformes; family Charadriidae; genus Pluvialis; species Pluvialis apricaria. The sequence goes on along the minus strand of CM030012.1, from coordinate 22,925,640 downwards.
ACATGACAGATGTGGTCAGTCTCCACTGACAGGAACCAAAGGTGAAGGGAATTACTTCTAGTGCAAATTTCACAAAACATGCCTACTTAAATGAAATATGGTGTTATATTATAACACGTGTAACTGTTAATAATATAAATACAGTTAGGGTGACTGTGTCACTGGGCAGATATTCTTGAGGTAGCTCTGCCGAGGCAGGCGTAGCACCAATAATGCTATCCAGAAATATTAGTACACTGCTTGAACATTGTACTTATTTTAGCATAGTACCACGCTTATTCCATACTGTGTTGCCAAGACGAGCTGAACGGCCTGTAATCCTTTACTTTAGTAAAGTCAGGACTTGCTGTGCCCTGCCAGATGATAAATATCATATTTCAGACCTTTACTCTTCTTCACTGGGCAGATGTGAAACAACAGAGGAAATAACTGAATTTAAAAAAAAAAAAAAGAAATCTTATGATAGAAGCTGAGACTGTAGTGATGTGTTGAGGGAATCTTACAAGACAAGGGTCTCTCATCTGAAACAACTCTGCAGTTCACACTTCTACTCTACTAGCTTTCTTCCACTTTATTTGGATAGGTATCTTTTATGCAGTTGTCAAAGACTTGGAGCCCTGAACCTGACACGTGCCAAATACAGGCAAAACTCCATAGTTTATATTCAAATTTGTTTAAAAAAATGTAAAGAAATGTCAAAAGCATGATAAAACTACGGTAGAATGTGTTTGTTGGCCTGCATGTGTGACAATTAAATATTAAGGTGAATACCTTACAAAAACACCAATATTTCAAAAAGCCATTAAGAACTTCAGAAATGAAAGTTCTGTGTAAAATGTGAACAAATGCAACAAATACTTATGATAAGAGTGGTAAAAATTACAGCTCAAACTTGTGGACTTTAAAACTATTTATTTTGGAGTAAGAAAAAGGCGTTCTCAAGGGTTTTCTTTGAAATCCTTGTCACTTTCACAGGATAAAACACAAATAAAAAGGAACAAACCCACAAAAGTAATAGTAATAGCATCTAAGCCTTTAGATACCGGTGCTTCACTCTGAGCTTCATGCTCTAGCTCTTTTTTTTTTTTTTTTTCCTCCTTTTTCTAGTCCCGTTGGTCAGACTTTTCTCTCTGTGTTTAGGCTGTTCTGTTCTTTCTTCTTTTCCTGCTGCATTTTTATGCTTTGCCTGCAGACGTACAGCACCCCCAGCAAATGCTGGGGCCCTGCCTCGAGCCTGGCGGTTCCACTGCTGTTTCGGGCTGGCCTTGTGCCTGTACTTTTGATGATTACTTCTATTGCTTCGCTTACTGATTTCTGAATAAAGGGCAGTGGCTAGGCCTGCAAAATTCACAGTGGCTGTGTGTAAACTCCCATATTGGTCTCCGACTATGAAAGTGTATTTCCATTTAAAAGAGAGGTGAATTCAGATTGGTAGATTTACAAAATCCCTCAGCAACAACCAAGTTACTAAAAGGGAAAGTAACAGAAAGGATCTTAGGAAAAAAATCCCCCACAATAATACTGTCATTAAATTACAATTATTTGAGTTTCTGGTAGTAACGTAACAGAATTAAACACTATTATAATTGACACCGTGGTCCATTTGTGTTTCTCGTCATCTAGTGAGAAAGAAATGGAGGGTTCAAACTAGTGCTGTCTCCTTAAATCAGAGTCACTCAGCTAGCTTTGAACGATAAAAGAAGTTCCCAGTTTAGCCTGGATAGACAACCTTACACAGATTTAATAGGTTTTCAATAAGCATTTCCAAAGAAGTGTAAATCCTATCATATCCAATTGCTCTTAACCTTTTCAATCAAATCTTTCCAACTTTCCAGAACTCAGCTCCCCAGATTTAATGAGATTGTCTAGGACAAAAGAAAATGAACATAGCCACCTATGCTTTATACTCAGTGAAAAATGGATAAAGTACCTTAGCTTTTCAATTAATCTCTTACTCCCTTTCCTATCCCCAAATTAAAGCAAACTTGTTTGAAAGTTGGGTCATGGCACTCCTCTGTAGAATATGATTTGAGGCATGAATTAGTCACAACAGCTTTATGAGTCTTAATCAGACATTGGTACATTGACATTTATATACTAAAAATAACTCTTCCCAGAGCTCTCTGAATAGATCTTGCTAGGTTTTTTTCTAACAAATCATAAGTCATTCCTTTAAAAAAAAATCATATCATTACAGACTATCTTAAATGCATATTGTCCCAACAACACCTGCTAAACGGATAATTCATCTTATCATGTCTGGTGTAACAGACTTGGTAGCTGTTGTGCCATTCTTAAAAGGGTGGCCATGGGAGCAGCTGAACACTGACATGCTTCCAGCTCTGCTCACTTCTTAACTACACAGGTAGTTTTAGGCAATCTGCATATTGATTGCAGAAATACTGGCAGGTGGTTTGCCTGATTAGGCTGAGAGGTGTCATAACCTTCATAAAAGGCTGCCAGACACTTGAAACAGAAATATCTTCAGAGTTGAGATTGGCAGAGATAACAAATCTTATACCATCTGAATTAAAGCTGAAGTTTAGCACTAGGCATTAAATTTGGAAAGTAACAACATGATCCTTTAGAGCATTGCACTGCTGTAATACAGTCCCTTACAGAGGGTGACCATGTTTGTGATTTAACAACCTCCCATGTCATGTTGCTTTTTAGAAGCTGTGTTAGAAGTCTTGAGCGATCGACCAAAGTCGCACAGTTGTCACAGATGACCATTAACTAACGTGATGCAGCTTCCAGCTGAATTTAATGTGCACTTTGATCTTGTTACCTGCTGGTTCCAAAAGAGTTTTCTGACAATGAATGGAGGTATTTTGACCTTTTATATTGAATTTAACATTAATATATTTTCTTTGAAAATAGATACAACTTCTGAAAAGACATCTAGTAGGTGAAAGGAGCAATTGATAAGGGAACAAGCTCTCTTTTGTTAAGGTGAGACTCTAAGAGTGCTTTTGAATTAAATCTCAACATTGTGATTCATCCTTTTTGCAAAAGGTAAGTGAGAATCATAAGGATCAGCATGAAAAGATTATTTCACAAGATTTTACAGGCAATGATGCAGAGAGCGGGAAGTAATTTTATAACCATTATGTGAATGGATAGAAAAAGAAAAAGTTAACTTCAACTATTTCAGACCATGCAAACCCACTTAATGTAGGTCCGCTCTTCTTCAAGCTAAACCTCATTTGCGCTATCAAATTGTTAAAACGGTACTGAACTTCTAGTTCTTACTTTTAGAAAACCTAATTCATTATTAAGAGATGTTAAATCTGAAAGACTTAAATAGGTTATATATAGTATATAATTTACAAAGTTTTATAATTCTGAGGTCAACTGAGTTAAATATTTGCTTAGAGGAAGCTGTTGTATTATACTTTAATTTGCTTTTGCTTGAAATGGAATCTGTACTTCCACAATGAATAGACATTTCATGTTTCTTCATTGTTTTTATTGTTGTTATTAATTTCTTAGCGATACAGTTTGACGTTATTTTATATTTGAATCTCCTTCAGTGTTTGTTAACTACCTCTGTTATGGCATTTTTAGGTTGAGTGGTTGATGCACGTAATTGGTTCAAAATTTGTAATGCTCTGAAGAATGCTGTAGTTACAGAGACAATTACATTCACTACCAAACCTGCCAAAAAAGAATTAAACAATGTCAAGTAACTCTGAGTTATTTAAGTAGTTAATCTTGTGTTTGTGTATGTGTGTGAATGAGATCCAGTAGTTATCGAGTTACTTCCAGGTTTAAGCATTCGCCCCTAACACACCTCCTTCCTTGCAGGTTGGATTTATTTTTGCTGTTTCAATGATGATGTTTGACACAATAGAAAGTGTTCAAATCCTCCTAAATTTCCTGAAAACTGTAATAGCTCACTACTTCCCGCATTATTTTTTTTTCTGCCAAGTTTCTCTGAGCCAAGATGGATAAGAAAATATGATCCTTGGCAGTAGACGAAAAGATACGAAGTTGCTCTGAAGCTCTCTGAATGAGCGGCCAAACTGTTAAAATGCATTGTAAAATCAAGTTAAATCAATCTGTTCATTTGGATTACATCAATGTGACCATGAACAATATTTTATGGATGAAATTTTCAAGGCTCCGTGTTACATAGTGTGTGGTTTCATCCTTCAAGTTTAGTTTATATAGCATGAAGGTAAAGGAGAGGTGAAAAGAGAATGATTGTTTGCTGTCTTCTAGCATATAAAGTGAGAAGCATCAAAAAGCGAGCTAGAAACAATGAAAATGGTATAACTTCACTTACCAATGTGAAGTTAAACTAAAAGGTAACAAAAGTTTGAAAAAAGGACTGACAAATTCATGGGAGAAAAAAGTCACAGAACATTTTTAAATACAGTGGTATGACTTCTGTTTTAGGAAGTCCGTAGAGCAAGTTGGTGGACAGTAGAACAGCATATTGGGGAATAAATGTATAAAGCATAGATATATCCCTTGTACATACTCTTCTCTAAATATTCCCGAATTGCCACACAGTACTTAGTTACATGGACCTTTGTGGTGGCCACGTTAGTTGTGTACAGGGCAAGACCAGGAATGTGTGTTAAAATCCGTCCCATCTTCTTACAAGTAACAGACTACTATATAAAAAACATATTTCTTTTGTTGGCAGTTGACATAAGTCTAAGAAACAATGCTATAACAGAAAGTCTGATGTTTAGACATGTTGGTAGTAAGCGTGGTTCTGTATTCGCTTTGGATAACTTTGGAGGGGAAAATACATAAAGAATAAGGAAGCAGACAATATCTGATTATCTGCGAGACTTGCATAACTTTAATATTGCATTTGTATATGTGTATTACATACCTATTTGGTTATATGATATGCAACATCAAGATGTATCTGCAGTCAAAACTTTTTCGTTTTTGAAAATAAATGAAAATGGTAAAGTCTTGTGAAAATGCTTCCTGTTTGTGCTAAAAACTGCATGGTGCAACAGGGTGGAGACACACTTGCTGATCTTCCTACACACGCCCACACACACACAAAAAAAAAACAAAAACAAAAAAAGAAACAGTACCCCAAAACCAAAATACTAACAAAAGTGTTATTTAGATTTATCTCCTGGTGCCAGAGGAAAACTGCATGCTGAGGGCATGGATGGTCTAGATTAGGAGTCTGTTAGAGAGCACAGTGACTTTGCTCTGCTTCTTTTCTGAGGTAGTAAGCATGTGAATCCTACATATCTGCCATGTTAAGCCAGAAATCTAAAGCACTCTCCAGTCCTCTCATCTGATTTCAGGCAAGCTTATTTATTTATTATTTTAGCAGCTGCTTCAGAAACTCTTGGGGAACCTGAGATTGTGGTTTAAACTCTGTTTTGTAAATCTGTGCTAAACATCCCAAAGCAGACAACATATGTTCTCAATATTCTGGATGTTCTGTGTTACTGTCTACTTTGCTTGGTGTATACAGCTCTTTTTTTTGGGGGGGGGGGGGATAATAAAAATGACAAGTTGACCATATGAAGGTTTTGCAGGCTGGCAAAGTAGTAGACCCTAAATGAATTTTGTACATTTATATAATTACTACATTAAGTCTGTTTATAAAGGTGTTCCTGTCATGACATTTTTCCACATTACTCTACTTCAATAAATTACCATTAAAAATTCTTGTGCTATACCTGAACTGGTACCTTTATGATCAAAGGCTTCAGTTTGGCTGTATTCTGTACTCTGTTTTGCCATTTACATTGGACTCCAGTTTCACTACGGTCTATTATAAATATTTCTCCTTGTTACAAACACTTTGCTTGGCTCTTTGATGGCTCATATAAAAAGCAGGATACCATTTTAGAACAGACAGCCGATTCATAGTGTAGAGTGCTGTCACTGTGACAGATTGAGGAGGGAATGGTAAGCCCCATAGTGCAGGTCAGTAGCATTCAGTTTAGCCTTTCCTGTGCGAAAATCTTATATTTTAGCTGTAAGAGAATCAGAATTTCATGAAAATACAAGTTAGATCCTGATCTTGATTGGACCATTATAAATCCATACTATCTAGGCTGACTTTTTCAAATACACATCTGGTGTCCTAGAAATTTTTATTGTTGTTTTCAAAAAAACCACAGACAACGTGCTAAACTAGTTAATATTATTGGGAAAAGACTTTATTCTTCTCCTAGTGATGGTTATGACAGATGGATTAGGATTATGTCAATGGACTGGAGAAAAGTGAGTGCCCATTTACAGCTTCAAAGCAGTTGTATTTTACAGAATGGTAAAAATGATCATGGACCCGGGGTGGGGGGGATCAGGAACAGTCCATCGTTTCTTCTTTTTCCTGCATGTAAAGGAAGTGAACTCCTTTTGCTTCATCATGCATAAATCTAGCCTAACAGTGCATTCAGAGCGTTTGCAGCATCCTGCTATGATCCATCATGTTATTCTTATTTGTCCCTTCATCTGTACTGCTTGAGGTTTAAAAGGAGGACACAAGTGACAGATGGTTCAGCAATGCAAAAGGTACCATTTCCAAAATGTATCCATCAGGCAGTGGGGAAGAGATAAATTTGCAATCCCTAGTTTGTTTGCATTATTTACACATCCCAGCAATGTGCAGGGCAGCTGGGGGCAGCAGGAAACCGAGGGGGTGAGAGTGCACTGTTCACATTGCTTCCTTCAGCACATTCCACTGGAGAGAAACAATGCAAGCCTTTTGGAAGATTTAGTAACTGACTTGCAGAAGAAAAGTATCAAAACATAGCAGAGACATGAGCAGACAGCCGTCTAAGAGAAAAGAGCAAAGATTCCTTTTATGTGTTGCCTTACTGGAGAGTGGAAGGCTGAGCGCACTGTCACACGTTCATGGATGGACCTGGTATTTCTCTTATGAGATCAAATGGTTAAGAAAGCTGCAAAACATTTCATACCTAACTTAAAGCAAGTTACTCCTTTGACAGGTCCAGTTGTAGTTCATATAATGTATTCATCAATCCGGAATGCGTTCTTGTCCTGGTTTAAATGGATGTTTAAATAAAGAAGTTGGGCCTTCCATCGGCTACTACAGCATGACTACCAGCTACATGACTACTACAACAGTAGTCACACTGCAGCAGGACTACCCATTCCTCTGGTGGTCAAGGCAGCAGAACCAAGTCGTTTCTGTTAAGTACATAACAAACAGAAGACGGTTGTTTGAAAACAATACTTTTTTACATAATTCTTCTTGTGACAACATACAGTTGGACAGTTTCACACGTTTTCTTTTTTCTTTTTGTTTTTTTTTTTTTTTTTTTTTACTTTTTTCTTTTTTCCTTTTTTTTCCTCTAGTGACTATGGACACTTAAGGAATCCTTCTTTTAAAGCACATATTTACCTGAACCTACTCTGAATTAAAAGTTTGGCCTGGTAATTTTGTGCTAGCAGAGGCCAACTATTTTATGTATTGTTACAAGTAGATATTAAGGAGAAGAAAGGATTTTTCTGGTTTTAATTCTACATATTGCAGCACTTCTTTTCTATTTTTATGTGGAGTTCTCAGTTTTGATAAAATCAGTGTGACCTGTGAAGTCCAAATGTAAATCTGCACTTCTAAGCAGAAGACGGTCAGCATCTGGAGATTTGGATTAAGCCTGCTTACTTAAAAATGCTGCTGCTTCTGGTTTTGTGTTTACTTAATGTTTAACATGTACATTCGGGATACGTAGCTATTTGGACACTGACATATGTATACACTGTAGCATTGCTTAAGAGACTCAAACCTGAGAAGGAACAGAGCAAGCGGACATAATCTGAGTATGTATACACTAGGGCTCCTCTCTGTTGTTACTAGTCCCTTTTTTCCTCTTGGATCATCTCATTGACATGTGCTGCTGACCTTCATCAGTGCTTTCAACCCTCCTACACTGGGCTGTGTATTTCTTGTTCACTTCCTAGTTATTTAAATTTTGTGGAAATAGGAAGAAATTGTGTCCAGATTCAATAACTAACATGTACCAAATCTGGCTGCTCCGTTGCCATTTGGAACTTCTGACTGTACAGTGGGCAGTTTAGCTGTCTGTACAAGGTACACTGGAATGAGATTCAAAACCGTGTGGAATTGTCTAAACTCTATGTATTCACCAAGAATCTGAAATAGTCTGAGTCACAGGATGCCAAGCTTCAGAAGTCTTCTCACTCCACTTGGGAGCCACAGCCTGGAAAACTCTCTCCCAAAGAAATGAGAAAGGCTAATGATGTTTCTAAAGCATGTATTGATGTGGGTGAGAAGCAGGGCCTCAGCCTGGTTGATGGGGCACCTCGTACTACTCAGACTACGATTCTGAAGACTGGTTCATTCCTGCCTCATCCAAAATGTTTTCAGACTCATGTCAGGCAGAAGGGAACTTATTAAACCATTGGTTGTTCTAACCTAGCTCTCCCTTCCTGAAGAAGTCAGGATTGATCAGGCTATAGTAATACCAGAGCAAGCATGACTGACTTGGTAGGGAGAGTACTCTCTTGCTTTTGAGCATTGCCGCTGTCAAAATATTCTTGGATTCAGGACTCTTTGGGTCTCTTGTAATAAGTACTGATGATGTACCTGGATAGGGAAGGCGTATTGGATGTAGGAATAATCATCCATTAGTGACTTGAGTGTGTTCATTATACTTTTAATTTTCTTTGTTACCATTGCTGAAAGTCATACCTCTTTCCAGTGATAACAGTCAAATTAGCTATGGAAGTAGTCTCAAACTAATTTTTACTTGAAATTGATAACAAAAGTAATAAAAACAAGTTTTCTAAATGACTAAACTGTTACAGAATTTCAAATAATATAGGTCAACATCAAAAAATCCAAGGTATTAAGGGGAAAAAAAGTGTAAATTTGAAAGATTAATGGTAAAAGATTTATTTAAAAAGTTGTGTTATTGTTACAGAGAGGAAAGTATGTAAAAGATGAATGACCAAAGTATTGAAATTTTGCATTGTAAAACAATCTTAAGTTTCATTTACATCTCTGGAAGCATGTAATTCAAGTCTAAGTCTTCACTCTAATTGATTATCAAGATCTTTAGTTAGATTTGTTTTCTGAATAAATAGAATTAACTTAAAAAGATGAAATTAAAAAAAAACCACAATGATCTTCCTCTTCTACCTTTTCTTACTCGATGGGCTGTTTATGGAGAAACCTACACCTTCTCTTGCTGGAGAAGACAAATAACTTTTGTTATTATTGTATCATACACTACATGTTTAGAACACATGGCAACTCAAAAACTCAATACTGGATTAGGAATAGCCTAACACAGAATCTGCAGGTTGAGCAGAGTAGTATATTGAACTGGCACAGATACAACACACAACAATTTTGGAATAGTTTTGACCGTCCAACAGAAGACAGTGTTAGCCTGTACGTACTAACAAACGCACACATCTTCCCCCATGGACACATGCACCTCGTTAGAATGCTCTTAAATGCTTTCATGATGCTTCCTATGCAAGCAAAGCTAGAAGATGCATACAACTTCACGAGGAAAATCATGACTCAAGAGGTTTCTACTACAAGTTATTCACTAAACATTTATCAGCTTATTTTAGTTTATCAGTAAAAATTGGCAAACTCTCTTTGAATTTTGATCATCTATGTGTTTACACTCATCACTTTTAAAACTTTTGATGCTCCATGTGCTATGATTTCTTGAGTTGCCAATAGCAATTTTTAGAGTTAACAAGGGAAGGAAGAGCATGATTAGATAACTTCTGAAGTTATCTATTGCTTAGGCATTGCTAGAGCTGAATCTGGACTCTAGCTCCTCTGAAATATGTTGAATTTCATTAACTATTTGCTTGACCAAAAAACCCCGCCCCAAACTCCACAAAACCCCGACGTGGTAACATCTCTGCCTTGCCTTGGAGCATGTGCAGAAGTGTGGCAGAAATAGAGATAGTTTATGTATTATTGTGAGTCATCAAATGAAGTTAGCGGGCAGCAGGTCACAAGAAAATGAAAGGAAGTGGGCCTTTCTTGCACAGGGTAGTTGATTTGTGGAATTCCTTCTAGGACATTGTAGACAGTAAAAAAGCCATATAAGCTGAAGACAGGACTGGACAAGATAATAGAAGAAAAATCCATCCTGACCCCTAAGTCGTTAGAAACTGGGAGAAAACTCATGTAAAATACTATGTTTTAATGCCCTTTCTTTTTTCTGTTTCCTAGGCATCACTTCTGATAGTTATCAGAAACAAAATGTGAGGCTGTGTAGAGCTCTTATCCACTGTGCCTTAACATTCTTAATTTGTAATTTTTTGTAGGTTAAGTAGCGTACTTTTCCTACCACTTATTTTTCCACTCTACATGTGTAGCCATCCAAACTTCTCAACATACGAAATGCGTAATGCGCAAATAATTTATTTTGCCTGTGTTGTATTCATTACCTTTTCACCTAAACATTATCTAATAGATAGTTTCTACAAACATTAAAGAATTTAAATGCAGCATGCCACTCTGCATAAGACATTTTTAGGAACCTCTTTTCTCCTGAAGATCCTGTAGAAGAAAAAGAAAAAAATTGGAATCAAACCTAAGCTTACTTAATCAAGTGGGAAGCTAACTTCGGAGACCTAAACCCTTTATCTGATCATCAGATTTCGTTTATAATAAGGAAGTCACAGCTTGAATTTTTCCCTTGAGCTTCGCTATAATATAATGATGTAGACAGAGATGTAATTTCTAAAGTTAGATTGGGTAGTCCATGCAAGATGACTTTGGGAGATATTTTTGCCCGTTAAATGGGCCAGCTGTTCCACAATTCATAAACAAGGGAGAATGTAAAACTGATATATCACTGAATGTAGCATTCTGAAAAATGTTTATGAAATAAAAAAAAATAATCTAACTTTGATGTACATTTACTAATTTCAGATGCCTCAAGTTCACTATTCACTCAAAATACTATTTTAGAATGACTTTTGATTAATTTGATTTTTTTCCCTAATAGAAAGTTAATACTCCCTTCATTTTAGCACCACCTTACAGAGTCTTCCTGTTACTCTTTGCTTACATATAGCTATGTTATTGTTCAATGTAGCTAATTAATTTATTTCTCTTTTATCTACACCAGTAGCATCCAAAACCAGGAAGAGTAGAAACTTAATCTCTTTATGCCTTTTGGTTATTTGAGGCTTATTCATGTGCAGTTTCCTTGAGTTTCTACTGTAATCTATCTGATGATGCATATGAATGGCTCACACCATTTGAGAAAAAAAATGCATAGTTTCCTTTGAAGAACTTCTTTATTCTTCCAATTTACAGCACAGTTCATGTGCCCAAGGCTATTTGCTGTCTTTGCAATAAAGTATCAAACTATGGCATGCTTGAGGATCAAACTGGCACATCCGCAGTTAGGCACAATGAACGACACATTCATGAATGAATGTAATGAATGAAGCAATATTATTATTAAGGATATTATTAGATTAACAATATTGTTATAATGAATATTATTATAATGAATGAAACACTATTAATCATGAATAATACATTTGTGTCTGCCTGCTGCTAGCTGCCAGACCAAGGAAACGAATGTAGTACTTGTCCCACTCTGGATCTCCACTCTGGTTTCCCTTTTCCCTCTTTTAAAAACAGTTCCCACTGAGAAATAAATTGCTGTTGATTTAAGTATAGGATAAAGCAATGTAAAATATTCAGCTCAGCAACTCTAGTCGTCTTTCTGCTCAGTTTAATACGTATGTCCTGAATTTCACTGAATAACCAACCCTAAGCCTCAAAGGAAAACTCCATTCTAATCAATATAGCCCATCAAATGAATTAGCTAAACCACGCTAAATGTTCTTAATTTTAGCATGAAAACACAGACTGCATTTAGTGCCTTTGAAACAGAGGTACAAGTTTCCTTTTAATGAAGTTAGACTGTCTTACAATAAAACTCCAAACCAGGAGGAAAAACGCCAGCCTTTTAGAAGAAATAGCTAAATTCAATTTCGATTTGACTATTCAGATTTTTAGCCTGTAAAATTTCAAGCAAATTCAGACACCCTTTGCATTTGTTGCAAATATTTGACTCCCCTTTAGAGTAGAACCTTTTGTTCTCCAGAATAGCAGTCCTGTTATTTGGCTTTTATGTTAAAGAAGCCATGGCATAAACCTTACAGACCCTCATTCAATTTTGTGAAACTCCCATTGTTAAGAAGTTTTTACACTCACTTTCTTGTTCTCGTCCCCTTCTTCAGCAATCCACTTACGTCCAGCCACTTGGATTCCTGCAGTACATTGCTGACTATAGAGATCTTACGGAGACAGTTGTGCAATGCAGGTTATTTTCCTTTAGAAATAGGTCATTTGTCATATGATCTGCGTATTACAAGAGACTGGTCCTTCTACATTCGCAAAGCTACTAATGTTTTTTTCAGTCTCATCAAACTTACATATGAAAATTATAATAGCTGATGAATAGCCCACTACTATTTCAGACAGCAAATAGTTTGGTTTCTGTGAAAATAAACCCCTAACCTTTCCAGACTATCTCAAATCACTATACTTGGAGATGTGCAGAAAGCTCTGGAAGGCAGAATTGCATTTTTCACACATGGTTACCTAAAAAGAAATTGATAATTTTGCACAGTTTAAATACTCTAAATACCTATTTTATTTTTTTTTTTTTTTGTTTTCCCACAAGATCATACTTCATTTACCTTTCGTATGAGTGACTGGGCTTTGTGATATGGAGATCATGTCATGATTCAAAGCAGGTTATGTATTCTGACTTGGAGTCAGAATTAGTAATTCAAAGATGAAATATTTTCGAAGCCTAAGATTATTATTCTGTGAGATATAGAAAAAATCCATTTTTCTGTATTTTACCACCCTCACCTATGAAAATTTATGTCATTAAGCAAGGCGTTTAAAATTAAAATCTAGATCTTGCTTTCAAACACCCTACTGTGCAATTTAGATTTTGAATACTGGATTTCCTCATTATACAGCGTGGATAGACAGAGCAAAGGAAATGCAACAGAAAGCAGTCTGCGCCTGTTGTATATTTAACAAACTTGTGTGTGTGTTTATAATATAGACTGTCTTTTTGTTGAATTTTCTTTGATTCATTTGCACTAACTGGTGACAAATGAGAATCATGAATCAGTTTCAACAGTGCTTTAAAGTACTTTCCCTTTCGCAAGAGCATTTGGAGACTTTAAGAATTGTTATGGAATGTGAAATTCCCATCACTTCTGCAATACCACAATACTTGCTTTTTTTTTTCTTCTAATGCTTTTTTTGTTGTTATTTCTAGCCTCTTATTTATAGGCCACAGTGTAGTTTTTTTAAGAGTTCTTCCTAAATTATGGCTAACACCCACCAATGATGAATTCTAAATAATTAAAATAAAGACTTAAGCTGAAGTATAGTCACATTCTTTATACATCAATATATGTATTATTAATATTCTGTTTAAGAATGCAAAATAAAATTTTCAAAAGGCAACATTTATCTTCTGCGTTTTTTGCTGCTGTTTAATCCAACATAAGCTGTGATTTCCAAACAGTTGGAAAGTTGAGGCCTATCACATTTAAGTTATACACCCTATTCTTTTCTATCTTGATATAAATATGTACTATATACAGAGTAGATACATAAGTTTAGAATAGATGTGCATATTTGAACTGATGTTGTTAATACAAACAGTGCACAGCAATTGCCTGACTGCGTTTTTAAATCCTTGGAACAATTCATATGACTTAAAAGACTCGCCAGGTCTGACATTTAAGAGATTCAATCCAACCACGAGCTAACAGTGGTTGCTAAGATCTTTTTTTATGCATAATGTGATAAGTATCTGTAATATGCACAAAAATGGGACATTTAAACATAATTTGGTACCATTGAGCAGCTTTTGCACCTGAATGACTGGATGCCATTAAAGATAAGAGAATAAGAGGAAATCAGACTCAAAGCATTATGAACTTTTAATAACGTACTTATTATTCTTCGCTGTGAACAAATTTGTCATGCTTGTGGATGTGCGGTAGGTCAATGGAGGCTCAGCATACTCATTTCCCCGTGTTTTAGTTATTAAGAGGCATCTTTGTTTTAAATTCTTCATTTGTCTATGATACACAAACTATGAGGTGTACCATGGAAACAACTTATCTTTGAGAAAAATGTTAGACTTTTGCCAAATCCAGTACAAAATATTTCTTAACTTGTCCTATGTCATCTCACCTTTTTAAATCAGCAAATAGTAGCAATCGTAATCATCCTTATCCAAAAAACCAACAAGGATAATCAAGTAAAACATGTTAGAGAACAAATATTTGCTCTTCCTTTTGTCAGCTTTATTGCCCCTAAAATTATTTTATATTATCAACTATGCTAACCTTTTTGAATCAAATAAGAATGGATCATGAAAACAACCTTGGAGATGTTAAAACTGACTCCAAGTCTCCACGATGAATTTTATGCTAATTGAGAATCCCTTCTTTTATTTTCAAAATGCCTTAAATATGACATATGGAAAATTATTCCCTGTAAACTGGATGTTTATAGATTCTTATGTATTTTAATGCTATCAATTCCATGGTCAGTGTAGAATCATGTAGAAGTGAATTCCACAGGTTATTCACTGTCTGAAAATCACTTCTGTTTCATTTTTTTCATTTTTTTTAATGTGTTTCCTTTTACTTTCAATTTAAATTTCTGTGCTTTTGTAATTTCAAGAGTAACAAATGTGATTAAAAAAAAATCTTTTCCAAAAACATTATTTACATTCTTTGGGCTCTTTACAGGTTCTTTCTCTTTCTCAGTTAATTCCTCTTTTGAATAAACAAAAGTTATCATTTTTGTGGATCATTGAAAAGTTGTTTCTCACAATTTTCCTAACATGTCCTTAAAAATCCACATGCTCCTTCCTTTTTTTTAACATATGAAAAAAAAAAAATATATGCCAATTAGGTATAAGGACCTACCATATGTTTACATAACTGAATTAAAATACACCAAGAATCAAGGCTTTCCGAATCTTTCTCTAATCCTTGATATTCCTTCTTTTTGGTCTTCCCCTACAAGCCAGTGTTGTGTGCTGAGCAGAATTTTTATTGAGCTCTCATATTGAACCTGATTTTTTTTTCCTTGGGTTATCACAATGGTGAGAGATGTTCACCCTTTTAATCAATACCTGGAAAGCAATAATAAAATTACCTAAAAGCATGATGAATGTTTGAGTGTTTTGTGTGACAGGCCAGAGTTAATAAACTAAAGTTCTTTTTGCTATCAGCTTTGACAAACATGTTCAGGCTGGTTGGTAGTCTTAAAGTAAGTGCTCAGCCCTACAGGCTCAGAAATAGATGCTATATCAAAACTGACATGAATTAGTTAAAATTTGGCACATTAATATCTCCGAATATTGACATTTCAGAAGTGGACATAGGAAGTTAGGGCTAGATCTGAAGAAACTGTGGGAAGGATAATTTCTTTTCCATCATCTGAAAGAACAGGGGGGGAATTTTTTTCAGAACAACCGTGTCATCAGGTTGTGGACAGTAACAGCGTAACTTGTGTCTGAGCTGGAGGTATTACGTCGTGATGACAAAGTTTGCAAGTTGGCGATAAACAGATTCTAAATAGATCCATTAGCTCTGCCTTCTTTACTGGACTGTTAACGTTTGTGCTCTCTGCTTGGCAATGTCTAGCACCAGTTTTATCTTATTTTTATCAGAGCTAGTTAGCTTGGGTTATGGTATAAACTACACCTCTTAAAGAAAAGAAAGACAATGTAAGATCTATTATAGTAAACAAAATGTCTGAGGATTAAGTAGAGGGGATGAGTTGTCAGAATTAGAGGGAATTCAAGCTTGTTTTTTTGATGATGATACTTGCTAAACATTTTTTAGCTTGAAGACAGTTTATTAGTTTCCCATTTAATGTTAAGTTCCAGGCCTGAATAAGAAAAAAAATCTCAAAGCTAGACATCTCCAACAGCCAAAACTGAATACAACCTCTGCCTTAAAATGATGCAAGGTCTCATCTTTTTATGAAACTGACAAATAATTAAAAGTGCCTGAAATAATTGATCACAAATCCTCTATCCTTATAGCTTTCTCTCATCTTAACCATTATATTAATCTAAGATTTGTTCAAAGCATAGCAAAATGGTGGTCCACATTTCTCATTCCCGGAAACCTACAAAGCTGTTTAAAATAACACCATCACTAGAGACTTTATTAAGGGGTGGGTCAGACACAGTAAGGTAAACCAAAGTTATAGAAAATCTAGCTGGGACTTTAGGATTCTCTGTCCAGCTGTGCCAATAAATCGCTGTAAGAGTTAAAAAAAAATTTGGGTTACAGTCTGCCTCAACGAATTTTAGGTAATAAATTTGAGGAATTAAGCCTCTAGTCCGAGGGAGTCTGTAGCCTTTCTTTGTAGTCATTAGAGATACATGGGAGCATCCAGAGGGCAATTCATGAAGCTTTTTTGATATATTTGTCTACATATATAGTATTAAAACCTCACTGTAGTTGCCTGATTTTCTCCCTTGAGTCTAGAATGATTTTATATTGATTAGCCACCCAGAAGTTATGCGTCTAAGTGACACTAATTCTACTCATAACCATGTAGTGCCTCTATTTTCATCCACCTGAAAGGAGGCAAAATTAAGCACAAGCAAGCTTAGTATTCACTACAGAAATACTTGGAAGTACCAATATGGAAGTGCACTATGAATTCCAAAGCCTTCAGCCTTTCTTCGTGAAAGAGGAACTGAGGTGCTCATCTATATCAGAATCTGCCCTGTGATATCACCAGCACTTTACATTTCTTGACTTCAGAATCTAATTACCAAAACTGCTAATAAACAGGGCCTGGGACACCCATAGATAATGACAAGGTTAAAGGTTACTGATGTGCCCAGATGCTGTTTGGAAACCCTGTATCTTTGCTGTAACTTAACTTCATTCCCTGCCAAAATGTGCTATTGTAAGTTTTCAGCGCTTCTGTTCTCTTGAACTGAGCATAATAGACTGTTTTTTTTGCGGGTGACTGTAGTTTAAAGGGGCAAGCAGTATGTTATTTGCTATAACTGCTGGGACTTAGGTCCACATCTGTAACCAAAATCAATACTCATGCTTATCTATTCCTCTTTCCAAAGGTCTTTTTATTTATAGGTGATAAAATTCAGGCAGTAGGTTTAAAAGGCTCTGAAACTCAAACTTAATTAAAGCATCTGTTTATCACCAAACATAACAAGCCATAAATTATATAGATGTTTCAGTTTATTTTGCACTACAAACATGTCACTTTGATCGATATGGATTTGGCTGCTCTTGTGTACAGGAACGTGCTTGAAAGTGACAGCTCACATTTTTTTCAGTACAACAGTAGGAAAAGTTGATGAATAATTGTCAAACATGATTGACTGGGGGGAGATTTTCAAAGGCACAGGTGCCTGGTCCCTATTAGCTATCACTGGAATGTAGGTGCCTGGCTCCTGTTTGTGTCTTTGAAAGTCTCCTTCCTAGATATATCAAAAGTCTTAGGTGGAGTTAGTTAGCCGAGTTAATTATGAGCTTCCATATCTTTAGAAGGGGCTGAAATTCATGGAAAATAAAAAGGGACCGCATAGTAATTTTATCAGTTAGAAATTCTGTTAGAGATGTGAAAAATCGTGTTTCAGGGAATTCCTTTTAGAATTCCAAAAAGGATATAATAAGTTAGAGCTGGAAGACATGACTTATGGGGAGAAGATTTAGGGCCTGAATCAGCATAGAGAAAAGTTTATTAAAAGAGTCTACTCACTTTTGCTAACTTGGAATTACACATTCAGGAAATTGAATAAGCTAAATAAAATGTGAGACCATAACCATATCCTGAAAGGGAAAGCAATAAATTTTAGTTCCTTCAGAATCATCTTAATATTTCTTTATTTGGGGAGAGTAGGATATTATTCTGGAATAATATAACTTCTGCTGTGAGTGTTGAGTAAGTAGTTTGTACTTCAAAGAATGAAGCATTTATAGCACGTGCTTGTAGAATGACACTGTACAACCTTTATGTAACCTGTTAAAGTCCAAGTGGGATTACAGCATGAGGCCTAGAATGGGCACTTTAATAGCCTACTTACCCACTGTTTTATCTTTTCTTCTTTTCTTTTTTTTTTTTTTTTTTTTTTTTTTTAATTCAAGAACTCTTACACAAATTGAGAAATCCTGTGACCGTAGCTGACCAAAATGGACTTGGATGGATTGCATTTCTGTTCTAAGACATCAGAGGACTGTCTCTCTTTCCATGCATTTCCCCTTTGTCCAATGGATTTTATGGATATTGTTTCCAAATACGGTTCAGCTTTTTATTTATCACCCTATAGCTATAAATGGCCACAAACATGAAGGCCCTTGGTTTTGTATAGATGGGTTATTTTGATAGATGTCATGTAACACCTTTGTGTGACTGATGGTGGGTTTCATCCCACCTTAGTATTTTCAGTACGTGTAAAAAGTTTTGATCAGGCTTCCCATTTGCTAAACACTCCCTGTGGAGATGGCACAGCGCCCTTAAAAGTCTCAACAAACTCAGTGTTAATCCAACAGATTAGTAATTAACAATGATCAGGAAATGTAGGAACACTTCATAAGTCAGTATCTTGATGACTGAATGCAGTGAAAACAGCCTTCATTTAAATTCAAAGAAATTGGTGTTTTCTCTTCAACTTTGTTTACCTTTATTCAGTGGCTCTTTCTGGACATAGGTCTGAGTTGATTTTTGTTCATAAAATGTATTGGGAAGTGGCTAACCTTGTGATAGTAGGAGAACAATTTATTGCCTTTTTTTAACCATATTTTTCTTTTAAGAAAGTTTTAGCCAATCAGCCAAAATAGAAATAGTTCCATGTGACTTAGCTGTCCATCCATTCACTGTGAAAAATAGACTGCAGTGCAGAAGCAATCCATTGGATGAGAATTATCTGAAAGTTATTTGAATTTGAAATAATTTCTGAATATTAAGAAAAAATAGATCATAGAATCATAGAATACCAGGTTGGAAGGGACCTCAAGGATCACCTCTTACAACCTTTCTTGGCAAAAGCACGGTCTGGATAAGATGGCCCAGCACCCTGTCCAGCTGGATC
This sequence comes from Pluvialis apricaria, assembly GCA_017639485.1. Lineage (NCBI taxonomy): Eukaryota > Metazoa > Chordata > Aves > Charadriiformes > Charadriidae > Pluvialis > Pluvialis apricaria. The sequence goes on along the minus strand of CM030012.1, from coordinate 22,906,534 downwards.
TTAAAAGTGTCCACTGTTGGGGAATCCACCACTTCCCTGGCGAGATTATTCGTAGATAGCTTTACAGAACTTGGGTCATGTTCTTAAATAAGAAACAAATAGGGAAACGTGGTGCTTAACTGAAAGATTCATTTTGTTAGTTATGAATCATATGCCGCTTTTGAGCTTTGTGGGTTAATGAAGAGAGAAGGTTTAGATGAGACACTTGGACAAGGATTCCTATACTTTACAGATTATTTTAATAACTTCTAAATGTATACTTTTTTCCTACTTAGAAAACACTTTGCAAGTCTCCTTCTTACATCAGATGTCATCAAATGTAACCCCTAAGGAAGAAGAGGGCAAATGCAATATATATTTTAATGAACTATGAAAATTTTACTATATAAATATTTTACAAGACAATAACATTAAAATGCTTAGGCTGCTCTCATTGATACTATACTTAAATACAGACTTGTTACGCTAAAATAAGATCCAAGAAATTCTCGCTTGTAGTACTGGTAACTAAAGCTGCTTGAAAGCTTTTTAAATTCCCACTAGTGCATTTTTGGGTGGATTTGTCTTTCTCTTTATGGTGATCATGAAATGTTTATTCTCTTGTAACTCAGCTGGACTGTGAGTTATCAGAAATTTACAGAGGCATGGAGTTATTTTGGGTGTTTCTGGGTGTGTTCAGTGTTGAATAAAAGTTGTTAGGAAGCTGGCTGGATATGTGATGTGATATTATTGAATCGAGAAAACTGTTCTGTGACATCAGAGCTCCAAAGATAGTAAAAGCTATTTTGAGACCTATTTGCGTAGTGGAGAGCTTGATTCTCTTCATAGTAAGACAAAAGATGTGATATGCTCTTTTTTTTTTTCTTTATTTTTCAAAATTAAAATAAGCACTCAAAGTGGGTAAGTGATCCACAAGTTGCTTTTCAGCAGCGTAAATTTCTTACCTTTATTATTTTCATTATGATAGCACATCAAAGCTCTGAGTTCAGAATATCATCATACTAGCCACTATACATGCATAAAATCTAGACAATTTCTATCCTGTTGGTCCTGTAGCTCAAATAGGCATTGTAAGGAAGCGTAGTATAGCACTTTCAAAAGATAAATGAGAAAACTAAACATGGAATCAGTCTCTTGTAACTGCCATACCAATGTCTTGGCTGCTAAATGAGGCTGTCTCTCTTGTCTCTCAGCCTAAACATTTACTCTAAATTGAAACCATGTTTATTTAGAACTACTTTGACATGCTGCCATTTCTAAATTTCTCAAATACTATAAAACTAAACCGCATGGAGGAGCTGGAGGAGGAGGGACAAATGCAAAACAAAACAAGAACAAACAACTGCTGGGCTCTAATGCACCTGGGCCAATCAATGATGATAGTATGTGAATCACCAGTATATCCTGATGAGTTGTATACCATCATTTTGTCCAATTATTTAAAGTGTCTTACGTGCAGGACTTTGCATTAAAAAGACTGGCAATCATAATACTTCCTTTTTGTTTTTAAACAGTAGGCAATCATTGGGTTTAGGCAAATGTCTGAGGCTTACAAAAAAGGAAGGTTTGTTAGGGTGGATGAGTAAATTGTGCAGATCCTTCTTTTATGCAGCTAATCAAACTTTGTCTTTAAATTGTTTGTTTGTTATAGTTTTGCTGAGGCTGACATCCCTTAGTGAAAATTCTTGTGTTTATGAGATAACACAGCTGCTGGGCAAATGGCAAAGATTTAAAAATGCTGTTGAGCTGAAACAGGGAAATCAGTCTGCATATAGCAATAGCCCCTCATGCTCACCTTAGTCCACCACGAATTGTAGTCCGAATATCAATTTAACCCTTTTAGAGGCGGGGGGTGGGGTGGGGTGGGGTGGGGTGGGGGGAACACCACCAAACGAACAAAAAACTCTCCTCTTTACTTTCATTTCCTTCTTTTCTCACAAAAATATCAGCACGTTTCTGTAAGTCTGAGACATTAGGTAAAGCTCTAGAAAAGGTTTATTTTAAACTAAGCAAAAACTTCTGATGATTTTGAAATTATTAAGCTGGATGAGAATAACAGAGATTTCTTATTAACTTGCTGGGGTCTAGCAGGGGAGTAGGACTCACAGAAAGAGGGAAATTATTTTCTCACAGGAACAGAAAGCTGACAGATAAACCAAACTATCCAAAGCCTTTTGGATTTTTCATCCATCTACACCTACACAGAGGCAGGAACAGCTGCTGCACCTCCTCTGACCTTTTCTTCTCATCTTCATTTATATCATATTCTGGTTCACCAGCGTTTGATTGCAATTAGCTGGTAGAATTTAGCACTTTTTGCTTTGATTTCTATATTCTTTGCTCAGTAAATGTCTGCCTTTTTTTATTTTATCCTTCTCTGATATGTCCACATATAACTGATCACTGAGCCCTTACAATGGAAGGCTCAGAGGAGATGGCCAAGGACCATGTGCTTATGAAGCTTGGGGAAGAATGTGCAGAGTGAGTAACCATGGCTGTTGTAAAGGATGCTGAACTCATGGCAAAGGAGGCCAGAGGGGAGCCTTTGCTCTGTATGAGTGGTTATACCAGCTGTTTGGTAATTGTTCGTCCCTTAGTTAGTCGATAAAATGCAAAAAACCTGTCTCATAGAGAATCCAAACTGAGCAACAAATAAAAGACCTCTGAGGAGAGCCATGGACTTGAGCTGGCTTCATAGTGACTGGGGATGCCTGGTGTCATGATGCTGAGGATATGATAGAGCTCAGTAAGGAATTTCTTGTTTCGATTGTGATTCAATTGAATGTTGCATTTGCTGCACCCCGCTAAGTGCAATTTTTACGTGCACTGTGATTCAAATGCATTCCTGCATCTCTCTGCTAAACGAAAATCCCACGTAACTTAAAATATCTTAAAATACGGTAAAACCTGTATTACACATTAAACCCCCCATGTGCGGAATATCTAAAGAAATCTAGTCAGAGTCCTGCACTGTGGCACCACTGACAGTGCAGAACATTCTCCCTGACCTCCAGACTCCCAGAGCACATCTATTCTGTCAACTCCTGCACTCATCAGAAAACACTGAATTCCCTCTTGGCCCTGGACCTTCCTTCCTACTTACTGCTTATAGCTGTTGAGTTATGTAAAGCAATAGTACAATGGTTTTTATGAGAAGCACCGCACAAAACACACTTTTGTTGTGCTGTCTTCAATGGCTTCAGAAAAGAAGTGTTACGGTGCATAAACTAAGGAAGAAAACCTCAGCCTTGCAAGCAGATTGTTGTTACATGAAGTGGCTCCAAATCTGTATGTGAAGCCTTTCTAGCGCTCTTCATTTTCTGTGACCCTTAATGATGAGGTTTAAGTCAGCCTCTTATCCAGGGAAATAAAATCAAAGAAAGCTGCTGAACAAGTTTAATATATTTGCTCTGATGCTTTGATGAAGAATTTACATAGTGAAAAAGAAAAAAGAACTGTTAGACGTAATAGGGTGAAATTAAAAGCTGACTAATCTTTCATTGAAACAATTGTTAACACTGCCATTGATTTGAAAATGAACAGCATACAATGGTAGCCCAGACTCTGAAGGCCATTTCAAAATTTACTTCCTCTGGCATTCTGAAGAACATAAGCATTTGGATACTCAAGAGGTGTGGGCTTTAGGTGATAAATCTGCTCTTTGCACTGCTCACATGTGCTTCCTTGATCCTGCATAGAAACCAGCCAAAGGAGATATTCCTTCATAAAACACGTGGAGTATCATGCCTTAGGAAGTTATGGGGAAAAAGTTTATAGGGGTTCTAAACACCGTTGGTTGAATGACAGAATTCAAAGCAGAGCAACTGAATTAAAAATGAGACTGCATCTTGAGAGTCCTTGAGTCAGAGATTGCTGGCATCTGCTGTAGCACTGTGGGAAGTATTGGTATATGCTTGCCCTGTTTGTACAGTCTTATAAAAACATCTCTTATTGTCCATTTTAAGTGAAAAATCTAGAATTATCTTTTCCCTGACTGGTTCACTCATTCATCTGCCCTAATGTTTTTTACAAGGCACAGGAAAAAAGCACTCTTAACTATTGCAAAGATGTCACCTTTGACACATAGTGGTGGAGGGGGTGGGGGGGTCGTGCAAACTGCCTGAACTTACAGGATGGAACCTGCAGAGTCAGCAGGCTTTTATCCCTTCCCTCCCACTCTGTTTCCTCTACCTCTACTAATAGGCGTATAAAAAAAATCTTCAAACAACACTGCATAAACTCTGATTTATCTGCCCTATGAACAGGGTAGATGTGTACTTAACTCCTAGAAATCTATAGATGGCCTGCTACCATTAAGAAGAGGCTGTGGAGAAGTGGGAAAGTAGATGGCAAAGACTTGCCTCCAGTCACTTTTTCATCCAGTTCCTCTAAATGTTTTGACTTTGCAAAAAAATATTTGATTATAAATCTGTGCTATTTATGTGCAGAACCTAAACATGCCAATAACAAATAGCTGTCTGTGAAAACAGTAGATGACCCCTTAATACAAATACCATGTGAAGGGTACTTAGCTTTATAGATGATTTGTTAGGTGAGAGAATAAAAGCACTGCATGGAATTCCTCAGTGATTTGAATTTGCAACAATATGTGGAAAGCCATATGGATGTTATTGTAGGGGGAGGTGGAAGAGTTTGGTGTCCATTTGAATTCCTAATGGCTCTTAATATAAACTAGCCTGGGTCTACTGAAATAGGACTACGTGTACCAGTAGGTATGTGGCCCAAAGTTTTAATTACTGCTTTTCATTTGGCACTTGTCTGATCTGTATGATCACTTCCTCCACCACCAAAAATCACTAGAGGGTGGCTCACTGAAAATAAATAAAAAATATTTTGTGACATGTTCTCCAGTTCCTGAGAAACTAATCCTGGCGTAAATTCTTAAATAATTATTTAGGGATATAGCTCATGCTGCCCTGGAACATGAATTGGATCAGTACGTTAATTCTCTGCACTTGCTCGTTGTCCTTAGCTGTGTTAATGGATCTCAGACTGCGTCACTGAAAAAAGAAAAACTAGAAAATTGTAGGATGTTGAGATTAAGACAATAATTATGCCAACTATACTTCAGAGAAAATCTGTTCTCTGGATTTTCCTAACCTCTATCACCCAGGTTACAAGTTACCCATAGCAATCCCTTTTTTAGACAAAATAGGAAGACACATATTAGAAAGTCTGAAATTAGTGAAGGTTTTTAAACATTAACAGTGGTGATTCAAATATTGCTTGTAGGCCAAAAGAACATACTAATGGGATAAATTCCACTATGGGATTAGGGTAGGGAAGATAAATAAAAACTAAAAGGAATAGTTACACTTTTAAATATGAAGTAAAAGGGAGTATGTCACTTAAAAAGTGCAAGTCTTGGTGAACACTGTGGTGACATAAAAAATTATATATAGTTACCCTATGGCTGTGCACGAGTGTTTCTTCATGTCTGTCCTATGCAGACAATATGTGGAATTCTCTTAATGCATGGAAAAATTCTAGTTGATAAACAAAAAGCGTAGCACATATGACATTACATATTTAGATACAGCATTTAATATTTTATTTTGTGAAGAATTGACAGCTCATTTCTAAGGAACATAAGCCAAATTCAACTGCATCTCAAAATTGCTGTGGAAGAATCAGCAAAGACACAGTGAACGACAACAAGCAGTTACAGGGCAGCACTAAAGACAAGGAGAGACTCAATTTGTTAAGATTTGTCACCCTGGAATAGAAGATGATGAAGAATGATATGATAGAGACATATAAAAAGAGGAAGGTGTACATAAGATGAACAAGGGAAACTGTTCACTCTCTCAGAATAGGAAAAGTGGGGAGCACAAACTGGTATTGCTTGACAGCAAATGCAAGATAAAACAAATTAAGAGTTGGGTTTTTTTTTACATAAATAAGTAACTAAACTGTGGAAGTCATTGCAAGAATATTGTGGATTTCTTGTACTACAAAAAAAAATAAAATTTGGACAAATTCATGAAAAACAGACCCAGCCTTGGCTATATTAAATAGAATGATCCAGTTACAACTTTCCTATGCAGCAACTCTCTAAAATTATAATCTCTACAGAGTGGGAGTTTATGCCAGGGAAGGGTTACTCTATACTTACCCTATTTCTGATTTCTTTCCTGGGGCCACGCGTCTAGCTCCAAAATGGATCTTTGAGCCAATCCTGTCCTCTTCTGTTCTTCTACAGACCAGGATTTGAATTCCAGCTCTTCAGAAGAATCTGCAGGGGGATGGATACACACGCAATGTGTTTTGTATTTTAATTCCAGGCAGCGCAGTAGACTGGGTTATATCAGACTCAATTTGTCTGAAAGACACATTTTTTAAAGATGGTTAAATATGAATGTAAGTCTCTCGGATTTTAAAACATAGTCCTCAATATCTTCTAGTTAGAGAGAAAACAGGGGAAGCTGATGATTTAAGGGAGGTGGTGGACTTGAAGGCCGAGCTCCACTTACCTGCAAGTACAGATTCATATCCCTCTCAGGTGGCCAAATCCAAGAAAAAGGGTTTTGGCTTGTGTTTTGACCTAGGTGTTCCAAGGTACCAGAAAGTAGCAGAGAAAATAGTTCCAAGAATTGCTTAATAATAACTTAATAATTTTGTATCCATGGAATGTGACAACTTAGTGCAACTTCACAGCTGTTAAAATTTTATCACTTAAAAACCTGATTCTGTTGGCTACATTCAGTAGCTGTAATTCATCGTCTAGTCTATGTATTGATCATCTATACTCTGTAATTGCCTTAAAAGAATGAGAAACTACATGTTACCAATATTAGGTAGAATTACAAGATTTGAGCTATTTAAGTGGGTTAGTTATATGAAGTAACTGTAAAGTCTTGAATATGGCTTGTTGCGTCAGCTATAGGTTAAGCTGCTTTGCAACAAGAAAATAAACCAATAGTTTTACACAAAAGAATTTAGCCATCACACAGATCAGGCTAGGACCTCAGGAATTTTGCCAGCTTTCACCACATTTATGGAATAAAGAACAAGAACATTCAGGGTGAAATATTTAAAGTCATTTGCTAATCCCGGATGACTCTGTTTGTTTGTACTCAAGCTAAGTTTACAAAGGATACCATCTGATTTTCAGGGATGCTTGGTGCTTTGAAATCCTCTAGGTCAAAAATGGAACTGATGGAAGTTCAAAGAATCACAGAACGGTCAGGGTTGGAAGGGACCTTCGGAGATCACCTAGTCCAACCCCTCTGCCAAAGCAGGTTCACCTAGAGCAGGTTGAACAGGAACTTTACAGGCCCCTTAAGAGCCACATCAGTTGTATTCAGAGGTTGAAATGTGTATGCACCTGGACTTATTTTGGCCACAGACATTTAAAAATATTTTCTCTGCTAGCTAAAGGTGGCAGAGCAAAAATATATGTGTGAGAAGGCAAACCTGGGGGAAACCAGAGGGTCTTAAATATCCCTCTATCCATAAAGGTACGAAGGACTCTGATACTCTCTACATACACAGTATTTGCCCAAAATGCTGGTCAGGCACTGCTAATACGTTTTGTCTTGCAGTGAACTGCTGCCACTTGCCCGTCTTGACAAATCGATTGATAAAAAGGATAGTCCTTTCAATGCACAGTGTACTCCGGGTCTTGCACGGTCAAGGCACTCATTATTTACACAGAAACACCTAAGGTTTTTTCTTGAGAGGGGAGACACCCTTCACTGCAGCTCCAGCAAAATAGGCTAATCAGGGACAGGTTTCACGTCTGTCTGCCAAGTTAGGAACGGAGACAGTAAGTATACCACATACCTCAGATGCATTCAAGTGTGCACCTGGTGTTAGTTAATTGGGTGAAGACTTTTTGCCTGTGGGTGGAAAGGATTTAGTGACAGAAGGTTTTTCTATTCTCCCACTACCACCCTGTGCAATGAGAAGGAGAACATGATTGACTGGCCTATTTTACAAGACTATCTGGGTCAGGACCGGGGAATGTTCAAGGTTAAAAGGGGAGTTACTTGATTTACGAAAGATAAATAAGCAAGTTCTAGGATACATGAAGGACAAATATCATTCCTCTCCCAAGCAAACCTTAAATTCTTACTAGCAGGGAAATGGAGGGTGGAAGAAGAAGACTCATTACAGTGATCTTATTGCTGATTTCTCCAGCAAGGTGTTTGGAAGTGAGTGAAGCGCAGCTGTTTTCTTTTTCTACTGTGTGTGTCTACACAGAGCATATAGGCACGGCTACCAGAAAACAGCACACTGGTGGCTGGCAAGGATAATAAATAAATGACAGTGTAAAAACTTTCCCAGATTTAAAGCAGGCTAGAAATATTTAACAAGTTCAGATTCACAGCAACTGTCTACTTTGGGTCTATTTTACAAGTAGGGGAAATGGAAGCACAGAGCTTTGAGGGCCAGATCCTGCACGCTGCTCTGTGCAGTGCAGAGGCTGTAAAGTGCTGTTCAGAGGTGCATCGTGATTTACAGGCCAAAGATAGAGACTCACGTGGTAGGAAGCGTAGCTGTGCTGCAGCTCCTACTGTACTGAAAGGAAAGCTGTGACCAAGCTAAGGTAGAAGATAATGTAGCCTGTGATGTAAAGGTAACGTTCCCGCCTCATGCTGCTTTGCCAAGGGTATTTATTCATGCTCGTAAATAGTGGGGAGCAACCATCCTGAGTTCACTTGCTGAAATCAAATTGTAAGGCAGCGAGCAATTCATCATGTTAACAAAGTAAGAAATCCTTCTATTCCAACAGAAAAGGCAGGAAAGCTTAGTGCAAGCAACGGAAATACAATTTTACTAAATCCACATTAATTGTCCAGCTCATCAGTATACCAAGAGATGGAGGAACGTGTTGTGCAATGAGCTCACAGAAAACTTCAACCTTTTCTTTCTTTTTTTTAAACATTTTATGAGCAGGTGGAGTGCAATTGCAAATATAATATCTTGCTGATAACAAGGAGCTGGCAGGGGTCTAGTGGAGGATATTTAGAAGTAAACTGTACTGATTGATGATACTAAATTAGGAGGAGCTGTGGACTCCCTTGAGGGTAAATAGGCCTGCAGGGAGATCTGGATAGGCTAGAGATCTGGGCAATCACCAACCATATGAAATTTAACAAGCGCAAGTGCTGAATTCTCCACCTGGGACGGGGTAATCCATCTTATACATACAAATTGGGGGACAAGAGGCTGGAAAGAGATTTGGGGGTTTGGGTTGATGGCAAGTTGTATGAGTCACGAGTGTGCCCTGGCAGCCCAAAGGCTCAACCATGTCATGGAGTGCATCCAGCACAGCATCGCTAGCCAGTTGAAGGAGGTGATTGTCCCACTCAGCACTGCAGTGGTGCGACCCCACCTTGAGTTTCGTGTGCAGTTTTGGGCGCCTCAATATGAGAAGGACATCAAACTATAAGAGTGTGTCCAGAGGAGGGCGACCAAGATGATGAAAGGCCTGAAGGGCAAGACTTATGAGGAGCAGCTGAGGTCACTTGGTTTGTTCAGCTTGGAGAAGAGAAGGCTGAGGGGTGACCTCATGGCAGTCTACCACTTCCTCAAGGAGGGCAGTGGAGGGTGCTGATGCTGATCTCCTCTGTCTGGTGACCAGTGATAAGACACAAGGAAATAGAATGAAACTGCTTCAGGGGAAGTTCAGATTGGACATTAGGAGAAGGTTCTTCACTGATAGGGTGGTCGGTCACTGGAACAGGTTCCCAGGGAAGTGGTCACAGCACCAAACCTGTCAGAGTTCAAGGAGCATCTGGACAATGCTCTTAGTCATATGATTTAGTTTTAGGTAAAACTGAAGGAGCAGGGAGGTGGATTTGATTATCCTTATGGGTCCCTTCCAACTTGAGACATTCTGTGATTCTACAATTCCACAGAGCTGTGGAACCAGTCTCAGTTATTTTAACTGGTTGCTTCAGACATTCTAATTGTCCATGCTAGGATGAACTGCATGTAAAAAACATCTTTTCCTCTTTCTAATATAAAAATAAATCAGGCCCTACTGAAGGCAGCACTGTTTGACAAAAATACACTTATTTATTGAAGGAGGCACATAAATCAAACACTAGTTGAACAAAATGGGAAAATTTATTTTCCTGTGAAAGCCATATATGCTTCTCCACTGTGAAAATTTGGTGTAGTGAAAATTTGTCCAAGTGAAGTTTCTCACACTCCTGTATCCTTTTTGTCTCTTTCCCATCATACTTTTTTTTTTTTTTTTTCCTGGGGAGTGGAAAAGGTGTTAAACTCTTCAAAAAGGAAGCTGACAGGATCCTGTCAGTATGTAAAGGTGAAAAGGTTGTAACTATGCGTGCTGTGATTTTGGACTGCAGCTTAGCAAGGCAGTTAAACAACAGCCTAACTTTAAGTCTCTGAGTCATCTCTTTGGAGTGACACATTTGTAAGAACTGTCTCCTACTTAATGTGTCCTTGTCACTGTACATGTTATGCACTATCTAAAATGAATCAATGTAAATTCTGTCCCACTCCCCCAACAATTTGAAAGTAGTATATTAAGCAGTTCTTCAACCTAAGAGAGAACTGGAATTTCTGTTGGTTATCTGAAATATTTATTTTTCCAGTATGTGAAAAATACGAATTCTTAGAAGAATAAATTGTATGAAATGAAAATGCAGGGAGTTAAGTCTCAGGATCGTTAGAATAGCTGCCAAAGGGTGAAACACAAAGAAGCCTACACATTTACAAGTTTGCCAGAGAATCACAGTTCTCTGTGGTCTTCTATGGCCTTAGCATTGGTTAGTGTAGGAGAACACAAAACGATCTCACATGGGCCTGGTTGCTCTCACCCATTTAACATTCTCTCTGCCCAAAGTGCCAGGCTGTAGGGACTCAGACTCTAACTTGAAAGTGGTAGTCTTTTTACTCACTTGACTGCTTAGGTCTGATTCTGCATCACATTTCTACTCCAAGTCTCTCTATCTAAAGATAGATCAGTCAAGGCAATGAGATTTAACTTATTGTACCTTCTGAGATGGTTATGGTTGGTAATATGCTCCTTCTGAGGAGAATCTTGTGATTAGGAGAGTTGTATATACTTGTGTTAGTAGCATTCAGCAACAGGAAGAAGAGTCAGGGACTAGAAACGGTTAAGGTATTAGAGCAATTGCTTAGGAGATTTTGAAATGAGATTTTCTGCCCTGTCTGGTTGACAGATGAACAGAGCTACACTCCTATACTGGGAGTTCAGAGGGTCTCTGCAATGTGTTGCAGCACTGGCAACTCTCAGGATCTTACTGCAGATTCATAATTTCTTTGTGATCTTTCAGAGGTGTCATGGAGCTGCACTGGAATAGTGTGTAGTTTTGGCAGTGGCATAAGGGCACTGAAAATTAATAGTAGAAGGACAAAAAAGCCCCCCCCCCCGCCTTTTGAGGCAAGAGAAAACAAATTTCAGAATGCACTGTTGCTATATCCCGTACTTAGGGACGAAGTACTAGCAGTAGGTTGGGTGACTATCATGATACTTAGATATCAGGGTTTGAGGGATGACCCTGCATTTTTGACATGTGCGGGAATGAAGACTAAGAGAGAGGTGACTGTATCAGTGCTCAGATTCTACTGCAGTAGCATCTGCTTTGCACATATTCGTACACTACAACAACAGCAACAAAGAAAATCTAGCGCAGAAAAGGAGGATTCCATGAAATATTTTCTTGTAATACAATAAAATTTAGTTTCAGGCAGGAAAGTTATGTCTTTTGGATCAGGAATCCAAAAATAGAGCATGAGGCTTTGAGGGCAAGTTACAGTGCTCAGATAATGAATCATAATTATTACAATTTGAAAGGTGGATTACAAGAAACATCAGTCCTTGAGCCATGCATACATTTGTAAAAATGGACAATCTGCAAATAGAAAGGGAGACTATATATTGGAAATATATTTTCTAGTGTCAATGCCTCACCTGCTCCAATAGGTAAAATTTCTCCATTCAAAATCTGAACTTGGATTTGTTTTGGAGTGGCTTTTTGCATGAAAATTATATTTCTTGTTTCTGTAAAAGTTGTGCTCTGTGTTCAACCGCATGCACAGCCCAGCAACCTCAAAGTCTTCTTGTAAACGTTGTTCAAGTGCAGACTAGCTGGAGACTTGGCTGAAAATTTGAGATGGCATCCAGAATTTGTAAGGAGGCATACAAGCATCATAAGACATAATGAGAAATACTAAAAATGTCACCAATTAGAACTAAATTATGAATTCATCTTTGGACTTTTTATGATTCATACACAGAAATTATTATAAACTAGTATGGCTAGCCACAAAGGTCCATTAGACACGGTTTGGTTGTCTCTAATAAATACTTAAAAGTCAATTTTCCACTTTAGATCAAAAAGTGAAAGAGTGAGAACTTGAGAACAGGAATAATATTATCTTGGTGTGTCTCCTTTCCATCTTAAGCAGGTTAAAAGCTATTTCTAATAGCAGATGTACTGAGGGAAAACTTGTTATTTTTGAACTTTCAAGTCATTCTGTTTTAATCTGTGACCTGATATTTTTATGAGGCATTGTTGAGTTTGGGGGAGGAGGGTTTCCTGTCTGACTGCAGCTAGCAACTTTTCCTTCAGCTTTCAAAATGGGAAGGTTATGAGAGGTCCAGCTACAGTCGTACAAAAATTATAATAATAAAAATGTAATGGAAACCAGGAACTTGGAATTCTGCAAGAGCATGACCCTTTTACCTTTCCAAATCCAGCTTTTGCCTCCTTTCTCCGATGTGTCAGATTTCATTTTTCTATTGATCATCATCAAACAGCATTTTGCCCCATTAACTTTTTGAAATAGCTCTGAACATTTGTCTGTTCTGTGGGGAAAAAAAATAGTGCAAGGGCACACAAATATCCCTGATGTTTATCCCCAATATCTGTGGTATTAATCCGTGACATGAATTCTGGTGTCATACACCCACGAGCTTTGGCCGACTGATTCCAAATTGTGAAACATTTTGTTTTGTGTTTCTTAAGTACTAACTGCTTAGTCAGCACCTTTCCCTACTGCCTCCTGTGGATTCCTTCCTGACATTCAGCAAAGATCCTCAACTCCTGCATTCCCGAACTCACCAGCATTTGTGGCAATACCATGTGGAAATCTAGGGACAGCAGTGTTGGCTCATCTCTCTCTCCTTCTGAGTTGCTAAGACCCCTGAGCTACCTCTGCAACTGGAATATGCAATCATCGGTTTCCTTTATTTATGTCACCCCTCATCTTAGCTGCTTAAGGAGACAGTATCATACCCTACAGAAAAAATCTTACGGATTAACAGTTATTTCCAAGGGATGCAGAAAGGAAGTAGAGAAGGAACAAGCAAGCAATATGCAAGTATTTAAAGGAGCAAGAAACATCATGAAATATTGATGAAACAGTTGAAATATCCCCAGTGCAATAGATGAGCTAAGTCCTGGGGGTAGTGAGCATGATCAGCTTCACTTGAATTCATTGTGTGATGCACAAAGTTAGCACTTTCAACATCTTGATCTTTGACTGCAGGTGGGAAATAGTGCAGTCTAGTAATTAGAACAAGGGGTTCAGTCAGGATTTCAGAGCTGTTCTTGAGTCTACATTGATTCATCAATCAATCTGGAAAAAAAAAAAGAAAAAGAGTAATCCATTGTGTCTTTTCGTTTACCTGTGTGCAATGGACTTAACAGGCGCTGCTAGTGGATGTGTCGAATGACTAAAGTTCTAGAAGGAAAGATGCTGTAAGAGTGTAAAGTTGTTTTAGTTATGAGTTCAAGAACATCACTTTGCTTTTAACAGGCTAAGCTGTAATGCCAAAAAGCCATATAATGCTCTCCTCATCTCCCTTGTTTCTTATAAAACTCTATTTCCTATGGCTGGGAACTATTTTTCAGGATATTATTCTCTATATAACACTATATATGCAAGAAACCCAGAGGAGAAAAAATAAAATAGAAAAAAAAAAAAAGAAGAAGGCGGCATTTCTCCGGTCTCCCTCTTCCCAGAAAATAACATAGTAGCTCTTTAAGGTGTATCTTGACAAGAGTTGCAAATAATTATTAAGGAACAAAAGAACAGAAACAAAAGAACACTCAGGAAATAATGCAGTAACTTTCACTGGTGATCGTCAAGGATATAAAAGATACTTAATTTGTAAAGTTTTTAAAGTGCAGGACTAGGATTTGCACTTTGGGTTTGCAGAAGAATTGTGAGATTTAGCATGAATGAGTTTACAGATTTCTTCCCTACTGTTTAGCGTAGCTTGTAGATGGAAAAGGGACAATAAACATGTCGTTGCAGAAGACAGAACATCAGCCTTTTGGCTCTGTAACTGTTAACTTCAGATTTCCTTAGACAGCCAAATAGTTATTTGTGGTTCTCAAGTCCAGATATACAGTTGATGTCTGAAGGCAAAAAGTACAATGGAATTGGCCCCTCTCATCTTGAGTGAACAGCTTGATTTTTTTTTTTAAGATATATCAATCTGAAATTTCGTATTTGTTATCACGTGGTTTGAATACCATGATTAAGTAATTTGTTAAGAGGGGTCTACTCCAAGTTTAGTGGAAATGATGACCCATGTTAACTTTATGAGAAAAGCTGTTTTTTGCTGAACAGGAATAAAACAGGTTTAAAAAATTCTGTATCAGAAATCCCGAAGATTATTTTGAACAGTATTTAGAAATACATTTGGAAAACCAGTCACTGGTTTATCATACACAAAGATATATTGAGTGATTTGTCTCATGCAAATAAAAGAGAAAAGAAGCTGAGTTGAATAACTCATTAGTTCTTTCACATATAAAAAATCTGAATGATGCTAATGTAAGATACTGCACTGACAATTTAGGCACTGAATTACAGTGTTATTTTTACTACAGCCTGTTTTACTACAGGCTATGTTTTATCCTTCCTGTGCAGTTTTACCCTATTTTCTTCAGCATTGTTCCAAATCATTGCCTAAAAAAGTGGTTTTATGGTCGACAGTGGGTTTTTATCTCCATGATTTGTTATGCATTTGACCTTTGTAGAAGATGCATTAGGGCTTAATTCTGCTGTGGGTGTTTACTTACCAGGAACTCAGACTGAGATGCATACAACCAAGTTTACATAAGCTGAACAGTCATTAGGAGATAATGACTTTCAGTCAGTACTATCTGAGGCTGAATTTGAAGCAGTATCATAAGGGTCAAAGGCTTTGACTCGTATTTCCTTTTCCTTCTCCTTAGCAACTTATCAGACGTTTATCTTGTTATCAGCAGCTGTTTAAACAAAGATGTGAAGACACATGTTTATTTCCTTTGAAAGAATCAACAAGAAGTATTGTGAGTTGGTGTTTTCTCAAAGACGGGTTTGAAAAGGTAGCAAAATAATATTGTGTGGTTTTTTATCAGCTTGCATTTAATAGTGATGAAGATAATGATGCTCTTCTGAATATAGAGTTCTTGTATTTAATGAGCATGAAGGGTGTTAAATCAAGCTTGGGAACAAAGTCCCTTCCATTTATTAATGAATACAGGCAAAAAAAGAGTTACCTGATACTGCTTTATTCATAAAACTTAGTTTTATTGTCAATTTCCCATGGAGTCAGGAAAGGACTATGAAACTCTGAAATCTTTCTGACAACACCAGTAAACACTTATGATACGCTTTTTGGGGTTTGGTGCTTTTTTAGAGTTACTTTTGTGTAAGTGGAAAACAATTGAGATTCTTTTCCTTTGCTGAAATAGAGTGGGGGAAAAAAAACATTATTAGTGCCAAAACTAGATCATATAGTTTCTAATTGTTAGTCCTGTTCTATTTTTAACTTGGAGGCCAAGAGCTCAATGAACCAGTGATCAGACTGTCAACAATATCTCATGAACTTGAAAGTTGCTTTTCTTTAAAGGCATTGTGATAATGTCATTGCCTGCAACATGGTTCATACTTTCTCTGTAATAGGAAAGGACTTCAAAGAAATGTTGAAATTTTAAAGAAATATTTTTTTTTACATGAAGGAAAGAAAGAAAACACTACAGAAAATCGGGCATGGCTCTGCTTAGCTAGAGAGTAGGTCCAGATAAACTGCTTTAAGTTCATGAGGGAAAAGACCTGATTTACAAAAGCTTATGTTGTAAGGCACGTGAATTAAATCATTGCAGAGCAGAACTAAACCTAGGATTTTCTAACAATGGATTGAACAAATCATCGTGTATACTACACAATGTTGATGTGCCTTTATTTCAAAGTTATCAGAAGCAGTGGGCTGGAAGTGGAATTTCCACATGTAGTTTTATTACATGATGTCACTAACAGAAGCACTAAGTCCTAGCACACAGGTGGCCCCTTGCCTCTATTTTCTACATGTGCACCACATGTACACCCACAACTGAGGTCCAGCATCAGCTCTTTAATCTCTCTTTAGCTTGTGTTCTGGGTTCTCTGAAGTAGCTTTCCTCTGAGAAATTAAAACAAACTGAAAGACTGGAGGGATGCTTCGTAAAATGTGTGTTTTCATTGAAGGTAGTGCTTTCTAGAAACTGGTAAGAAATACTTCCACCATTCCTATGATATATCCTTGCAATACGTTTCCAGTCTACTTTGTAAAGAAGATTCCCATATACTGTAGGTACAATGGTGGGTATAAATACCAAAACTTTAATACGTGCTCATTCAACCCTTTCCACGCTATGATTGAACTATTGCTCAAAATGTTAATCAAGAGTTTTGTTCCTAATTGATCCAGGGACATTTTAACTAACACTAACATTAGGCCAGAATCATTGCAGTGAGTTAAAGAAAGCATGATCAAAACTTATGGATCTCTCTGTCTAAACAAAGAGGGGAATTAACTTAAATGAAAAATTTGATAGCCTTTATTGCAGACCATCCTGATTTGCATTGGTTGATTTCCCAGTGCATAGAAAATCTTTAATTCTATAAATCTTTTTTGTGAAAGGGTAAGTACTTTAATAGTCAAATATGGAAATATATTCCCCAAAATCTTCTGTTAGAATAATTTCTGTAAAATATTAATTCAAAGTCCTAATTTCTAAAATTTATTTATGCACCAGATATAATGGATGAGATGAGCTCCTTTTAGATCTGTTATTTTGTAAGAAATCATAGAATCATAGAATGGTTTAGGTTGGAAGGGACCTTGAAGATCATCGAGTTCCAACCCCCCTGCAAATGCTGTGCTTACAGTCTAAGAAGGAAGAAAAAAGAGAGCAAGCCTTAGTATACTTGAAATAATGTCCTAATATTTTATATTAAATGTTAGCTTTCTATCCATGACAACTGTCAGTGCATTTATACATTTAAAAAATAAAAAAATAAAAAAATAAAAAGGCCATTTGAGCTGGAAAATCTGAGAAAGTCAGAAAGAGTCTGAGAAAGCCGCCTTTCTGAATGAGGAGTGTTCAAAGAGGTCAACAGCTCCTTAAAACAGTGCCATATCAATAAGTAAAAGTATAAATAAGGTTGGGGAAAACTGACTTCAGAATGTATTATGTCTTGCTAGAGGACTGATCAAAGAGATGGCATCTGAATGAGTTATACCCAGATTTTCACTACTTACCATGTAAACTCCAAAGCCCAATTAGGATCTCTGCGTGTATGTAGCTATATAGGGAAGACAGTCCTGGTTTGTACCTGCATACTGGCAATTTACAAATGACACACGCTTCCTTTTGAAAGCTCAGCTAAAGTCAGTCCTGCTTTTCTCTTCCTCAAAGCACTGCCATTCCATAAATTGCTTTTCATTAGCTGTTTTTTCTCACTTTTTTAAAAATCTTCTTTTTAGCTGGTTAGCATCTGTCCTTATTTTGCAAGCAACTTTGGAGGCTTGTAATTCTCAAAGACGCTCTGTCACTAAGCCTCCATGTATCCTAGTTACTTCAGCAGAATAAGTCTCTCATGCTAGAGAATTTTTGGTGAAGGTCCAGTCCTTTATTTTGAAGAACAATTCATTTGTCCAGGTTCAAAACCTGTAAACGTCCTCTTCAAACTAATATCCAGAAGACAATAGTTTAGCTTATCCATCTATCAATTTTGGCTTCATTTTAGCAGAGACTCCATTAGCAAATGTTATTTGATGTGCTTGTAAGTCCCAGAACACAGGAGAAGAGTCTTTTCAAGCTTGACATGTAAATTGCAGTGTAGAGAAATGACTACTGACTGCATTTATTACCCACATTATCGGCCAATTTGTCAGTTGCTACTGAAACCGCTTGCTTGCTCTGCCAGACAAAAAAAGCATCCCATAACAGGAGTGAAGGGAGGAGGTAAGCTGTGAGAAATCAGTTTGTGATGTACCTCTACATCATCAGGTTATGAGACAAGGAAGGAACAGGAAGAAAGGAATATGAAATCATTAATGTATTAACAAGTTAATTATCTTTCATTCTCCCACCCACTTGTATGTGCACATGTGTACTTTTAGTGATGGTGCCACAGGATCCAAATACAATTGGATGTTAAGTATTCTTCCCTCGGTGTTTGAAAAATTGAATGTGATTATAAGTTGCAGAAAGGTAATTTACCACTCATTCTCTTCTACCAAAACGGCTACTCTGCGAGCTAAAATGAAAAGAGGTCTCAAGTGTTAACTCAACATTTGATGAGACATTTAAAAGAAACCCTCCAAGCAGCTCAGTAGCAGCAATGTTAAACCTCAACTATGTCTCTGGCATCCCGTACTAACAGAGCTTGTTTCTATGAAGACGGCCGTTCACTTGCTTGTTTTATCTGGCACTGCTCCCTGCACAAAAATCAATCTCCAATTCCTTTTAATGTTTAGCACTAAATCCAGAAAGCAAAAGAAAGCATATGAGTCTTGCATTTATTATAGCAGCCTCTTGTACTTGGCTTCAGGGCAGCCTTCTAATCAAGAGAATGAATAAACAGTCATTGACTCACTTTCAGGGAACATGGGAGACAGCTCAATCTTCCTGAAGGCCAGCACAGAGAAGGGGCCTCCAAATCATAAATCAAAACACTATCAGCCCGTTAATTTAGCCTGGCAATTATTAAGATGTTAAAGCATTTGTACTACTATGTTTATTGATGGAGGCTGAGGAACAAATGCAAACTTCCTTAAATCTCTACCTTCGTGGAAAATGGAAGTATCTTATAACCAATATAACATTTCAAAGGACAGATTTTTTTTTAGTTTTCATATTGGCCTCTCTCCATCTAAAAGCTGTAGAAGTATGAACTTGTGCATGAACATATACATACCTATTTTTCTGCATGTAAGTAGTCATAAATAGGCATGAAAAGTGCTTAATAAGACAAAATGGCATTTCATGCCTACCATTTTCTGTGGAGCAGATCAGCTGGATAGTTACAGAATTATATTTCCTCTTATTTCTGCTTTGGTTGTATGAAACTTAACTACTGTGATGCCTTCAAAAGTAGTGAGGGATTCCCCACAGCCTTTCCCTTAGGCTGCTCCAAGGAGATGTGAATATGGTCATAGAAGTCTCAGAATCTGATTCAGCTTCTTGAATAAGTACTCTGACTTCGAGTCCAGGATATAAAAAATGAGTGACACTGTCTTCCATTTTTCTTTTTACCAGTATTTGCTAAATGAGGAGTGGAGCACGTTCCATGTAGACACAGTGGATCTGAGAAACCTTTAGGGTCTGTTAGTTTGCTTTTAAATGCTAGTTTGTATTCTTCATGGTTTCAGAGAAAAGTTTGAAAAAGGATATCCTGAAGGATCTACCTGAGGAGAAAAATGTAACCATTTTTTATCTATTTACTATTGTTTAATGGCAACATTTTCAAGGACTGCTTCCTTTGTTTGGTTTGTTTGGGTTTTTTTAGTGTTCAAGTTTGGAAATGAACTAAGAATGAAAAACACATCTTTTAGTCCTTCTCATTCTCCTCATATTTCTAAAATTTTCTGAAACATTAAATGATGAATTTTAGAAATTTCACCTGAAGTTAAAAGTTTGAAAAAAAACTTCCAATATAATTTCCTCTTCTTATGTGGCCTGCAATAACACAGATTCTTTTATGTGGATAATAATCTGTTCCCAACAGAAACACCGTAATTTCTCCACAATTGTGCCAACTTTGATTGGGACAACAGCATATCAGATAACCTGCTGCTACAAATTATTTCTAAAAACCTGTAGTTTATAAAGACATTACCGTCTCCTTATTAGCTGAAAAATTAGGTTTAAATACATGCAGAAAATAGAAAGCTGAAAAGCTGAATGTCACAGAGAATAATGGAATTTCAGTAATCCCAGATGGCTCATCAGGCTAAACAGATAATGAAGCACGCTGTTGCAGCCAACAGCAACTTTTGATTTACTCGCCCAAAGGAGGAAGACAATACTTCAAAATCTTTTCAGTCTGTGGATTTTTATATAGTATTTTTAGTGTTTAGCTGGCTGAATTTGATGACCTTGAAAAATTAAAACAATTTGATTAAGGTAGGCATCACATCAAAAAATACATATTCATCTAACCATTTAGCCCTGCTGGAAATCCTTATTTCTTGTCATGCCATAGAATTGTGCATCATTGCTTTTTCAAATTATTCTTCCTGATTGCCATAGATTTGTCGTATAGTTTTCTACACTTCTCTTTTCTTTCTTGCTTGCTTGCTTGCTTTCCTGCTTTCTTGCTTTGTTTTGCTTGCTTTCTTTAGCTTGCTTTCTTCTCATTTCCTTCTTATCCTTCCTTCCTCTCTCCCTCCCTCCTCCTATGTCTCTTCATCTCTTCCTCTCTCTTTCTTTTTCTGTCTTTTTAGAGTCAGAATAAAGCTGAATCCCAGTTGAGATTTTTCAAACACATCTTCACAAAATGAAATTATTCTGAACTTTCCAGTGTCTATCCCATTTTGTAATAAAAACATGACTAAATGAGGCAACTCATATTTCAAATACACCAAATAGTTACAGTTGTCCCCCTCAAAAATTCTTTTTTTAAAAAAATCCTAGAAACTATAATCAAAGCTAGTTTTGCCAATTTATCAACATTTCCTGTATTTTAAATTATGTAGAAAACATGAATCAAAGCAAGATAATTAAAAAGGGAGAAAGAAAGAAAGAAAGAAAAAAAAAAGATGGAATACACCTGCTTAGCAGAATTTATAGTTCAACTCTCTTGGCTGTACCAATCACTTAGAACATTAATTTGTCTTTTAAAGGATTAATGTGTTTAATTAAGTTTATGAAGTAATTCCTTAAAGGCTAAGTCTGTATCTGACAGAATAATGAATTCTTTGGAAAGAAAAAAAAAAAGCCACCACAGCTTCACCCTAAAACAGCTTTCATGGCTTTTTCACACAATAAAACCTTCTGAGTTCATTTCAGCATGAGGTGGTTCCCCCCATTATATTTGCTCCTTTTTCTATGTTCAGATTATGTATATAAGGAAAATAATCTCCAGTAATGTTCTCTGTAATTAGCAGAGTCCTCGCTAACTTCAGAAATCAGAATAAATACAGTAACTGTAAAAGATAAATATGTAACATCATTTATTGTTGGATCCCTCAGGGGCTTACTTGACTGTCCTTTTCTTTGCAAAAGTACTGATGACAATTCTTTCATGTATACAGGTAATAGAGCTTCCTGAATGATTCTCAGCCTCTCAACATGTGATGGGAATGAGGAAATAGTATTATTGATGCCTCCAAATGCTGAAAACAGCTTGACTCAAACATTTTGACAGTGTCTATGCTTAGATTGACCTTAATATTATAAAGCTCTAATATGTAACAATCTCCTAAGTACAAGCCTCTTGAAAGAATTGACTTCAAGCCTAGAAGATCATCTTTGATAGTCACACACCGTTTCTGCAATGTTTTTTAAGCTGTACCTCAGGCAAATAAATTCACTGGCAATTGTCCCACTGTTCTTAAGCTGATTCCCAAAGAACCAACTTCAAAAAGTGTTAGAGAACCAGGTCTTCATGTTTATGGCTTTAATTTCAGCTACCAATTAGCAATGTAGACAGGGAAAAGGTAGCTTATGAGGCTTGTTATCTGAAGGCAATCTCAAAATAAATCTTCATTTTCTGGGTATGAAAATAGTTGAAAGGAATTGAATTACTACATGTTACTAAATTAATATTCTTTTTTTGAGGTGTGGTGATCACTTAACCACCCCATCCCGGAGCTGGAAAATAAAACAATCCTTATAATTAAAAATGATGAGTATTGCCAATTTCATTTATTAATTTGTACTTCATAATACTTACATCAAAACTTACATCCTTTTCTTCCAAGAGCATTCTGTTTGCCTGATTCTGTCATTGATTGCCCTTGATATGTTTTGTCTTTTATCAGTGAAGGGACGTGCATATTACTAGAGACAACATCAATCCTTTTTCCATTGACCCGACTGTGAACATATATTCAAATGATGATGCTGTCACTTCTTTTTTTGTTGAAATTTAAAGACCAGGATGAGAACTGGAATTGCATCCTTATGTATTAGAAAATTAACAGTCTTTTTCTGACAGGAGGGAATCCAGATTCTGATTGTTCAGGGTTTTTCTTTTGTTTATTTTTCAGGAAATATGATGTTTTCTTTCAAAATGACGTGAAGACTGTTGTAAAAGTCTGCCACTCCCCAAGACAAAGCAGCGGATGATTGTTTTTCAAAAGAAACGTCCACTATCTTTGCTGTCTTGGTAAGAAAATTAACTTATATAGTGGCATTTTACATCAGCTTGAGATTATTCCTCTGATTTTGAAACATCAGCTCCTGGAGTCAGAGTTTGGTTTTGCTTCTTATTTGCATGTTATAGACACTAATTTACCAATATAGAGAAAAAATTGTAATGAATACAAATAGTCAGTTGGTTATACTGAGGTGTGCTTAAAGAGGTATCTGAGGGAATAAGTCTGGTAAAATCCTCTGCAGTGTTTACTAGTATACGGGTATTATCTCACAGTAGCACATGGGAGGTGAAGACTTCATTTTCCTTAGGGTCTGCAAAAACTCCTGAGTAGAGAAAAAGGATGAAAAAGAAAATGGTAAATTCTAACACATTTATTCTTTTAAATAGTCTGGTTTTAGAAAGTAAGCTTTTTTCCCTCCTTTAAGTAATGTCCTTGTGAAAATAAATGCCTCACCCACATTTCCTTCAGTGTGTGCGTGTATCTGTGTCCTTATTCATTGATCCTCTCTTTTATCTTATCTCTTGATAATTTGGTCTTCTCATCATTCAGAGAGATTTAGTGTTACAGGAGCAGTTTAGAAAAAAATCAAGACCCTCTTCTGTGTGATGTTTTAACAGAAGTCGTTATTTTGAATGTAGATATATTGTTGTCTGCTTTGAATATGTGTCCCCTCAAGATTAGCAGGCATACAGTCCCCTATGCAAAGATTTGCTTTGAACCCAGAAAGTTTCTATCCAAAAAGTTGTAACAAAGAAGCTGTATTGAAGATGAAATAACACATTCATCTTTTAGGTAAAACACTTTTTCTATTCCAGTAACAGTCTCTTGAGTAGGTGCATACATATATATCAGTTTATGTTTTTCCTTCTGATCCTTAGGAGTTGCAACACAATGACAAAGTACCTTTCCAAGGCCTTTATGGTCTAGGATTGAAAATGTTTTCTCATTTTGTAGCAGTAGCACACACTAATCGCTGTCATCATCATCACTGGGTATTTTCCACTCACCAAAAGGTTCTTTAGATATGTCCAAATGTAGCTGAGCTGTAAATATTATTGTAATAAATCTAATCCCCAAATCCCCATGCAAATATAATACAAAAGTTTGCCTTTTGAACATTTCCAAACTACCTTTAAAATCAAATACTTTTGCATGTCAGGTTACTACAAGACTAATGCAAAAATGCAATTTGTTCTCACAAATGCTTTTGTCTGTGTAACTTGATTATGAAGAATTGTATCTGCAGGTTGAAAAGGGGGACCCAAGTCATTTAGATAATAATGATATTGATCTTCATACCAACGTCTGTTGGTTTGGGGTTTTTTTGTTTCTCTATCATCATTTACAAGTGAAATGTCACATTCAAAAATATGTTTCCACAGCCATGCTTAGTCTAGTCATGTGAACCAGCAATATATATGTAAAATTGAAGATACAAAAGGCAAGATTATATTTTCAACTACAAGGACTAGGAAAATCATACACTGCACAAGCTACAGTGAGGGTAGTGGGTATCCCCATATGTTGTGTGAAACTTAACATAAATTCCAGGTGATGGCCAGTGAAATCCTGTGATGTTGAGAAGTGATTCTGTTGCTTAAACATCTAATAACATTTAATAACAGAATAAACTCCCCAGGGAAGTAGTGCATTTCCCATCATGGAACACTTCTAAGATTCAGCTGGACAGGGTGCTGGGCCATCTTGTTTAGACTGTGCTTTTGCCAAGAAAGGTTGGTCCAGATGATCTTTGAGGTCCCTTCCAACCTGGTATTCTATGATTCTGTCATTCATTTTCGTGTATGTCTGTTGTGTTTGGCCTGGTGTGCCCAAGATGCAGTTTTGGAGGTGGTAGATATGCCAGTGGAATCCTGTACATTCTGAAACAGCAGCCAGAGGCCGTTGTACCTAGAAGCATCTGAAAAGGCACTAGATACAGGAGTTTAGGGCCCTGACTGTTCTGTGCATTGTTTGTAGACGAGCTAGATCTGTATCTGGAAACTCAGCCATTCAAAAAGATCAACTCTATTTCACGAAAGGTATTCTTATCTACACTTTTTGTGGGTCAAGCTGTGTTCATTATGGCAGTTCTGCGCTATTTCCTGTTAAGGCAAATTGCTGAATTTACTGAAATGAGGTGGTAAAGCTGCAACAATACTAACATCCTGGAGTATACTTCTCATAGCCAAAATATTTAAGTTTTTAAAATTTAAACTCAAAAATAGGGCATAAAGTTTCTTAATTTCTGGAATAAAATTTACAGGCCCTGGATGTTAATGCTAAACACTGTAACTTATATCAAGCAAAAACTTTTGTAGTGTTCCGTTCCAAAGAATGGAACAAAACAGATTAGGAAAATCTCCTTTGATGACCTCAATAATGGGTATGTTGAATCATTCAGAAGTGTCTGTAAATAGTAGACCAATCTATTAGAATTTGTTAGCTAGGATAATACATTTATTGTTGTTACCACAAGCATATATCATCATTTCTGTTGTATAGAAAGTCATATGTAAAATAGGAATATAATATATTAATGGTTTACGAAGCAATTTACGTTTTCAGAAGCCAGTTTGGAAGTGAGCAACCATCTGGAGACCTTAGAAGCTTAAAACATAGTATTCTTTTACTACGTTTTGTAGAACACGATCCTGTGTTCATTCTTTTGTACAAGAAAATCTTTTAGTACATGAAATTCAGCATAAGGAATACCAGAGGGGCTCTGAGTGTTTATAAACCCTGCATTTTAGGTGAAGACTTTCACCTCTTCTTCTCTGTCTGAAGTAGCTCCACAACAAGGCATATATTTCATCCAGCACATGACATTAACCAGAGTTATATTATTGCTCTTGAGTTATTTCATACTCTCAGTATCTGGGAAAAATAGATGTGTCAGTTGACACCTCAATCTACCTTTTCTACAGATATGGCCAATAGAAAGCAAGCTATTATATTTCAGAGAACGATTAAGGGTATTTATGCTAGCATTTTCTCTGAGCTCCCCTCTGGAAAAGAATTCCAGAGGCTTCCCCATGCCTATAAGTATGTGGAGTAATTAACCATTTCTCATACACACCCAAGTTAGTTGATTTCAGTCACAAGGTGTGATTAGGCACTGATGTTTCTTTGGTAATGTTTGATTAATGTGGAGCTCAGCTGGCTGATAGCAGATGCTTAATAAGAACTTACTGGAAAAAAATTTGTCTGTGAAACTTTTCCTTGGAGTTTTTTGGGAATCTTGGAAAGACTAGATACACATTAGGGTATCAAATTCTAGCTTCACTTGCAAGATTAATGCTTAAATTCAGTGAGATGAGTGAGATGGCATCACTCCTAAGCAGAGTTCTTTTGGTCCCTGTTGTTTGATGTGTCAGTGTCACACTAGTGAAGAGTGAGACAAACACATCCTGTTACAAAAGCTGGGAGAGACAAAGCTGGGATACAAAAGCTCCCAGTTGCTTTTTTTAGTTGAAGTATGTGAAGAAAAAGAATGAAAACTGAGCTTCTAATTGTAAACTGAAATCGCCTGAACATACATCTTATAGCCTGAACTCTGGCTGCTCTGGCTCTGATGAGCTGATTGTATTCAGATCATCAGCATTTCAGCAATGTTGGGATCAGTGTTTGAATATGTACCACTGTCTGTTTGTGTTTTGGCTATTTGACTGGTCTTTTTCATAATGAGACACTCCAATGTTTTTTCTCTTGAAAGTTTGTACTTAGTTGACTGCTTTTAGCTGACCTATCCTTGTCGTTAATTTCATGAGTTCCTAATGAGTTGCCAAAGATTTCTGAAGGTGTTACAGACTTTTTCGAATAACATATCTAATTCAAGATAATCCATTTATTCATTCCATTGTGCTCATCATAACTGACAATTTTTGCGAGAAAGGGTGTCACAGTCACAGGGATCCTGCTAAAATTCCAGTTTTATTAATTATGTCATAACATCAGTAACATAATTCTCTTATGAGCAATTGAATGTTATGTTCTCTGTTTCTAATTTAAAACATGAGTTATAACTCATCCTAGAAGCGACAGTCATTTCAAGGCTGGGTCCAGTGATTCCTTTCTATTTTTTAATCTGTGACAATGGGATTGTTAATCCCTATTGGAAAAAGTACTATTTATACTAATTTACTGCTACCCTGTTTTAATATTTCTTTGTGTTTTATTCAAAAGTGTGAAAAATAACCTGCAGTTGAAGATTAGATTAAATGGAGCTTCAATTTGCCATGCCGGATGAGTTCAAACTCTTTGGTAGAACTAAGATAATTGAGCAAAAGTAAAGACATGATACACAAATAAATCATACCTTTAGTACATGGTGATGGGATGTGTTTTACTTATCCTACCCTCCGTATCGTTAATATTTAAGAAATAGGAATAAAACTCTAAGAAACTTCTAGGGCTGCAGGCAAATGACCAGACTGCTGGCTAGAGGTCAAGCATCCAGAAACAGCACGATAAACCTAACCTGCTGTTCTGACCATACAGCACAAATCAAGCCCGCTTCCATGCTCAGGAGGGTCGGGGAGGTGGGTGGGGATCTTTCCTTGCCTGCCAGGGGAACCCAGAGGGACACATCAAGCATCCTGGCTTCATCACATCAGTGCCTGTTACAGGCTTGGGGGCACCAGTAAATATCCTCCACTTCCTAGTGGTGAGCTAACATGGTATTCACAATTCCAGATATCTACTGTTCACAACTAGCACAAGGGTAAAGTGAATCAACAATTCTTTTGTATCTCCTTTTGTCTGAAAAATTAGTTTTACACTACTATCTTGATTTTTACTCAACTGTTGGAGAACGGTGATGTGCTTTCCTGTTCATCAGCACCCCAAAACTGCACTCAGCACTGACTTTTCATAATTGAAAAATCTGTCCTAGATTTTAAATCCATCCCTGGAAATGATGACAGATATCTGATAGCCTATCATTATTCCTTTGTCATGTTGCCTACATTCCCTTATTTGAAGAACTTTTCTGAAGGGAATTGGAAATAAGTGCAGAATAAAAGTTCAGATAACCCTGTGGAGTTCCAGAGATAAATATTGCAGGGCTTCAAAAACAGAATGTATCCCTTATTGTTAGCCCTCTATTTTTTGAACATCTCAGATAATAATCTGAACAACTGCTACCATAGTCATCTCCATTTCTGTCTTTGCATTATGGAGTCCAGTAAAACACAGTTAGCATTTTACTGAGGTATTAGGAAAGCAGCTTAAATTTCCAACCTAATGATAGATTCTGTTAGTCATCTTTGATGTGGGACAGGGTGTCTGGCTGTGACTTTGTCAACTAGGGCACCTGGCAGGGTCCATACCTGTTTGTAGGCATGCTGAAAGGTTCCCTAGGGACAGGAAGCCAACACGCAGAGGAGAGCACCCTGGAAATCTCCAGCATATTCTGACCTCAGAATGTGATTAAACCAAAAGAAAGGGGAATAAAAATAAATTCTGTGTGGGCTATTAATCAAAAAGCAGCAAAGCTTTATAAAATCTGGAGGGAAGTTCAGTGAAATGCAGACCTAATGCCTGTGGAAGAACATGCTCAAGTTAGGAAACAAGCTGTCTGAGATATCTGCTGTAAACGGATCCACTTAAGTGTATCTGAGTCTTCAGCCCTGCCAAGAGCTACTGTGATAGCAGTTCTGATGTCAGATAGCTTATTGCCAATATTTAGAAGACAAATATAAAGAGGTGCTTGGATCTTAAAGATTACCTGCATTATGGGAACTATCTGATAATTTCCCAAGAGTGTCTGGACCATGAAAACCAAAATCCCAACTCGTTGTTTTAGAACTTCATTTCCTGTCAGGGTTGGTAAAAAACTCTACAGCAGAAGTCAGCGGGTACTCACACTGACTTTGCCCACCCTTTCTTCAAAGTCTGAATAAAAGGTTTCCATATCTAAGACTATCAGTTCCCACCTCTATGTTCACTAATTATAGGAAACAAACATCATAAAGACATTAACTTTTAAGACACTGGGGTTTATGTCACTAATAGACACAATCAGTTCAAAGCTGGACATTCTCTTTCTCACTGCCTTTTTTTTTTTAATGTCCCAGTCCTCTCACCCCATAAAAGATTTGTTAATGGAGACCCTTGTTCTGACTAAACATTAAAGAAAGAAAAGTCTCCTTCACTTACATGTGCAAATCTTTATCTCCATCTGTTTCTTATTCCATGTTTCAGGCCCATCTGTCTTCTTTATGATCTAGATGCTCTTTCTCATAACACTATCAATGTGGTAACTATGTTCACTTTTTTAATCATCTGGGAAATGTTTTTCCTTGAGTTTCTTATTTTTTATATTTTAATCTGTTTCTCAGAGGCTTATCTTAAACACTTGTAAAGGTCACTTAACTCACAGATAGTCTGTTGTCCTCTTAATTCTTCCAGAGAAGCTTCATTAGGGAAAAAACAAATTTGCTCCACAGTCCCTTGTGGTAACATCAGAACAGGAGCGGACGATAGGGCACTTAATAGGAAGAGACTTAATATCATGTGGAAGGTTTACAAGTTTTGCAGTACTGCCTATTCTCCTATCTTCCATACCTACCCCTTAACAATACCCTCTTTTGCAGAAGCTCTGGACATAGTTTTACAACATTTAAACAAACAAACAAATAGAATGCTCCTTTTATAATGTTACAGAATAGGGGAGGAATGTAAAAATTTAGAGAATAAAATACATTTTTCCATTAGAGTCAGAATTTATAGATTCATGTAGTAATTTCTATAGAACTATATTGCATAAATCCTTACTTTATTTGTGGGGTGGGGGGGGATTTTCATTTAAAATGAAGGGGAAAAAGCTAAGGCAAGATAGAAAGACAGTGAGAAATGGACTTAATCCTGGTCCACTGAGTTCATTGACTTTACCTCAGGAAAACATACTTTATGTGGTGCAAGATGATAGTCATTTAACAGAGGCCTGGAAAAAACAGTATTATATTTCAAGTATTATATTTCTTATAGCTCATCATAGTGCCCCTTAGCACCACGTGTTTCTCTAGTGCGAATGTATGTAATACTTTTGGGCTCATTCAGGTCATTAAATGTTCTGCTTCCAGGAGTCTGAACACTGACACAGACTCAATGTAATGAGGTTGATATGGTGAAAAGCTAAAACTGAGCTGAAGTGATGCTATAGCAGAAAGGAACAGAAATTTCTTTATTTAGAGGTTATTCTTTGTCATATAATCCCTTGATCTGAAGGCTATTTTTCATCTTATTACTGACATGTTAAAATGTCAATAAAGACGTAAGAAAAGCTCAGCAAAAGCTGGCATATGCTGGTCATATCCATGCAAAATGGATACTACTGTTATTATAGCATTTGCTAAAATGAGGACATCCGCATTTCTAAAAGACAGAGTTTATTTAATTGGAAACAGATAATTGAATCTCTCTTCCCATGAGTGCATGGAAAACATGGTTAAGATAGCAACTGACTTGCTAATATAAAAAATAGTGAATAGATTTTCCCTATCCTGGCAAATACATGTTTCTGGTGTAGAAGTATTGCATAGATAACTTTTTGTGATATTAGAGTGTTTTTAAATGAATGAAGTTTTCCCATGAAGAATTCCATGCTACAGTCATAGCTATGTCACGACTAAGCTATAGTTAGACATGACTAAGCTGCTAGGCTGTTGTATTGATATGCTTAAGTTCATTACTTTGCTGTCTCTTTGCAATGGGTTGTTCAGATACATTATTCAATAGCTTATTTCTTAAACTACCTCTGAGATGAAGGGAACCCTGAGTATACATAAGCCTATCCTGTTACATTTAGAAATCCTTTGGGCAGTGTGTTATCAGCTCTTTCTTATCTCTGTAGGAATCAACATATAGTACTGTGATTTAGGCTACTGAAAATTTATAGTGTTGAGAACACAGAAACTTAGTAGGCCTTACCCTCAGATTACTGCTTGGAATGACGATTTTATACTGGTTTATTAATTTTATTTTATTTATTTATTAATTTTTATCTCTAACTTGAACTGTGAACTCATAAAATGCTATTTAGAAGTTATCCAATAGGTTTATCTCATGTAAGTACTAAAGTGCTTAAGTACATAACATATCTACTGTAATATACGTATATAATATTAGAAGCCAAGCTTTTCATGATTTAGTTTGGGATACCGTGATATTGTGTCTACACATACATTATCATAGTTAGTGATTCTTGACTCTACAATCAATATGTTACACCACTGCACAGTGATTTAAATTCCCATACACAGGAGGAGATTCAAGAAGGAAGATAATGGAGTGTAGAATATATGACACTAGATGCTCAGACATGGTATTTCAAACATGGATGTATTTTAAGCCCTTTACACTTCATTTTTTAAAAATGTGACAAATACTTAGCCACAGCCATTTTCTTTGCATGAGAATTCAATTCTGTAGATTTGGGGTTATTAGAATGTGTATTTATACCAAGGGTAATTATAACCTACTAACTCCACTGACATTTGGGGATTTTGTTTTACAGCTTCATGGATTCTACCAATTTTCTGAAGACAGATATTATTGTTGCTTCATAATTTACTTGAATTAATAAGGATCTTCTTATTGCCTTAATGGAAACAGGATCAGACCAAAGAAATCAACCATTTTTAATATATTTTATGGGCCACTCTGATACCACTGACACCTTCCTACATTCTGTGTCACAAGTTCTTTCTTATTATTATGGCCTGAGATGTTGATGTAACTATATTTGTCTCTTATTAAATACCCTGCTTTACTTTTATTGCTCTAGAGGCAGAAACTTACTGCTTCTGATGGCACAGTTATCTGCTGATTCAGCAAAGAGGACTAGAGCTAAATGAGTTCTGGGACATAATCTATCCTATACAACTCCAGTTCAAGTTAAATGTTCTAGTGGAAAATAGCAGGCTGGATGTTTACAGTGTGTGTGGTTTAATTCCTTATGTGAAAACAGGATATTATTCTACTCTTTAACCAGTGGTAACTAAAGTAAATGTACCGCTACTCTCCCCAGCTTTCACACTGTTCTTTGTTTATTTTTTTCTCCAATTGCTTTTGTATTTGGAGAGTACTAATTCTTTATGTTGATTATCTGCAATCTTGCTTCTATATTTGAGTCCAGAAGGCTTCTGTGAAAGATGCCTCATTCAAATACATGTGTACAGCTAACCTGCAGAAGCAAAGACAAACTACTAATTCTGCAACTTTTAAGTTCTCAAACAAACTGATTCTGTCTCTACCATGCTCCTGTGTCTTACTGTTTAGGGTTTCTGAAATAACGGTTAAATTCATTGTTTTGCAGAAGCTGTGTTGGCACAGCCTATTCTCCTTCAAGAGCAGCTCAAATTTGGAGAAACCTCCTTGTATAAACAACATTCCAGGTCTACTTTGTCCTAATGATACCTCAATATTTGCTAAGAATACAGACAAAAGTTCATTGATCTAATTTGCTAAACCTGACTGTTGCGGTAAACCATGTTCAATTTCATAATGGAGACAGGGCGAGTGAGCCATGTTATTTTACCATGTGTGAACAGCCACATAAAACCAGAGTTCAACTGTCACTGTTTCCCTAAAAAAAATTTCCTTCCTGGCAAGATGCTGAAATCATCTGGATGTAATTCACAGTCTAAGACCTGTTGTGTGGAGCGTTTTCTAATAATAATAATAAAAAAAAAAGTAGTAAACTTTCTCCTTCACTTTTGACCAACTTTGCAAATACTGTCCTTGGAAGATCATTTCATCTGCTGCAGAAGTGTCTAGAGAGCGAGTATACATAGAGAAAGTGTAGGTGCTTCACCACAAATTAAGAATTCTTCTTATTTGTCCGTCTGTGCTTCGTGAAGAAAACAGTAAGAAAAGATGTTAGGGCCACGTGGAAGTGTGTTGAATTGAAGTCAGCACAGGTTGCAATAGACTATGGAAAGATTAGTGGAAATAGTCATCTGATTTTGGCTCTACCAACAGCATTTTGAGCATGCAGCTGAGAATTCTTAAGATATTATCTGTCTAAAAATGCAAGGGTATTAATTTTAAAAATAACACTTTGAAAGGCAAAATGATTGGGCAGACTTAAAAACTAGCAATCAGAAGCTCACTTCACTTATCATGAAACAAACATTATTCATCATGCTTTTAAATCTTCTTTCTTTTTGCTCCAAAAAGCTTATGCTCATGGAATTCAGCTTTCATTAAAATCCAGCAGAGTTTTATCACTGATTTCAAAGCAGACAAAATTTCATCCCGGGATTCCAGTGGGATTAATTTCAGCATAAGGGACTATTCAGCTTGAATAGCAGCAAACGAATTTGTTCATAGAATAAAATAAACTCTTGGGTTTTAGTTTTCTTTGGCCATCCATAATGCTTTCTTGTGCTGTAAAGGTACAATTAGAGGTTTTCCAAGACCGCATAGCACTTTAAAAAGCAGTCAGATAAAGGATGCCTTCAACAGGTATAGTGTGAGTTACAAGGGACAACATATGTCTTAATTCAAAAGTGAAGGAATTAAAACCCACATTGCTTTTGTACAGTGAGTAGTTCAAGCTTTTCATTTTCTTGGCAAACTGCCTCTCCTTCTCCTTAACAGCATTAAATTCATGTGTTTATTTAAAATATCCATGTCTTCCACAATTTAGAAATAGCTCTCTTGTTTATTTACTTAAACTAAAGCAGTAAAATTGATATACTTTATAGGCCTCTTTATTCTAACCTTCTTTTTCTCTGATTTAAGGCTACTGTGGCTTGGCTTTCAATTTTTGCATCCTGCTATAAACTTACAGTCATCCTTTTCATCATCTCCTGGAATTGCTCCTCTCCTTTTCCAAACTGAATATGGAGATTGTGAAAGGCACTAAACTGCTTATTGAGATTATCATGCAGTAAAACAGGTAAAGCAAAATCAGAGTAAAGGAAAGTTTTCACCAATATTTGGAACCATTGACAATGTGCTTCAGACAAGATCTAGGTGGTACAGAACAAGTTCAAGTGCTATTATCATTATTGTCATTGGTCTTTCCTTTATGGTATTATCAGCTATAGCAAAAATGAAGTGTAATACTATTTGTGATACTGACTTTGAAAGGCGAAGGTTTATTTATATTGGATTCAGAACATCAGTCAAACTCACAAAACCTTAGATGATAAGACCTAGCTGATAATATCCAGCCCTTTATTATTTCTCCTGAAAGCTCGCACATTTTGTCCCAGATGTGTATACGACTTGGTAAACATTCCACCTTCTTTTTCTGTCTTCTCTTTTTCTTTCCCTTACTTCTCTTTCTTCATGTCTTAGATATTCAAGGAATATTATGCTACTTTTACAACTCAAAAAGGATCCATCTCATTGTCTTTCAACTGCCTTCTACTCTGTTTCAGATCCCAAGAACATCAATAGCAGGTTCTCATCTAGATATCGTTCATATGACATATCACATCTTAAACAATCTAACTTTACAAATACCAACATTTGCACACTCACATCAGTCAGCTCAGGTAGAATTTCCTAATTCTTTCCTTCCTCATGTTCATACTTAAAATGAAGGCATAACATGAGACATACATTAGGATATTTCAAAGCTCACTCCACTTGAAACAAGCTTATGTATTCTCTCACCAAGAAAATTATTAAAGAGTGACCACTGAAATCTCCATAAGTATATAAATATCAAATGAGCAAAGGCATTCAAATCAGATTTGGATAAAATTTTGCATCACATTTGTTTCTGCAAGGTCAAAAGCAAAAACATTACACTGACCCTCTCCTTAGGGAAAAAAACCAACAGGAGGTCAGTGTGATTTAGGGATGTTTAAAGATCTACCTCACCAAAAGTATTTAGGGAGCATTTTCATCTCTCAATTGATTCTTTCAGAACAATTTGATCCTTACCTTTCAAAAAGAGTTTAAAATTCCTAACAAGTCCAAGGTCAGGACACATTTTCTTAAGGCTAACCAGGTGTGTTCATATCAGTTGCAAAATCCAGCCAAATGGTATTGATTGATGAACAGCAAAAAATACCGTCTCTTAGGACACCAGCATGAAGGTAGAAATGTTTGTAGTTATGTGTTTTAGAAGAGCCAAATTCAGAAGCTGAAAGCAATAGGAAAAACAAAACAAATAATTTGGAGAAATGCTTTAAATACAGAATGGAAAGGATAAGTGGAGCACCAGGATGTTTCACTTAGGTGCTCAAGAAGCCAAAGTCTCGTTATTGACAAAACACCCGTAAAGACATTTGCACAGACTGCCTTGTTGCACTTGGAGGGCTGGGGAATTTGTTTGTTTTATTTTTTGAAATAAAGAAAGGAAGAAAAGAAGTGATGATAAAATCTCCACTAGGTTAGAGCAGAGCACTAGACACGCTGTATGTAGTCACAACACAGATACAGACAGACATACACACAGAGTAACTGAAGGCAGGGAGAGCTGACAACAGGTAATAAAGAAATGCATAGATTGGATGCTAGAGACTGTAGATAAGGTAAGTAATAAAACAGCAGGAAAGATATGTATGAATAACCAATGTGGGGTAGAGTAAGTCTACAGAGCCAGATTCTTCTCACTGTCATCTGGTGACATGACAAAAGGCATGGGAGCACAGATGGAAATGCAGGAAATTCCACTTTTTTTTTTCTTTAACTGTGAGAATAGTCAAATACTGGAACCAGTTGCGTGGAGAGTTTTTGCAGTGTCTATCTGTGAGGTATTTAAAGCTTGTCTTGACATAGCCACGAGCAACCTGCTGTAGCTGACTCTGCTTCAAGTAGTGAAGTTGAATGAGATGGTCTCAGGAGGCCCCTACCAACCTCAGCCTTTCTGTAATTCTATATGTGAGCAGCAGAGTTAAGGTAATTTAAAAATTAGTTTTAAAATCGCATAACAGACAAAAGATTCCTATGACTGGTTCGGCCACATACCAGTTGGAAATAATAAAACTATTATCAGTCCTAAATATTTATTGAATTATTCTGTATTTGGGAGGATGTAATCATGATAATTATTAATTTTTTCATAGCCTTACAGTAAAAAATAGTGCAAGTCTACATTGGTTTATGTACTGATCTTGAATTAGTAGGCCTTTATAAATTCTATCTGAGAACAACTTGGCTGTAATGATGATTTTCAGTTAATTTTGGAAGATTTGGAAAGATTCAGTCAAACAGGAAAAGCATAATGTTGTACCTCTAGTTAAAATGTCCAAATGAGACAATCAGGTAATCATAGGGCTGTCTGCATGATTTGGATTTCAATTTAGTGTTTCAGTGACATGAATGATACTATTTTAGAAAAATCTAAAAGGACTTATATTTTAACAGCTGGCCAGCCCATGTGATCCTGAGACATAAATAATGGATTTTTGAGTAGAAGTGGGATGATTATATGTGTTCTTGTATCTTTTGACTCCTGTAGAGTTGTTACTATAACATGGGTCTTGTTTGATGCTTATGATTGAAAAAAATATTGACAAATCAGAGAGGGTTCAAAGAAGAGAATGTGTTTAATTATAGAATATCAAGAACACGGTGACATTCATGCAAAGGAAGAAATTTCATTCGGGACTTAGGATTTAAAAGTGTTTTGATGGAAAAAAGCATTTAATTATAGATTGCATATTTAAATATTTAATTGTATATATTTTCTGGGAATCCAGTCTTCAGCAGATGAAAGTTGAGATTGGGCTGTTAGCTTCTTGTCTTTTTACCCCATACTGAAGAAAATGAAGCATTGGAATGTCTTTCCAGGGTTTAAAACCAAAAATAAATTATTTTTATTTCTTTTCTTCTAAAAGATACTTTTAAACTATCTCTTTGTTTTGTGCTCTGTGGGAGACCAGGTTATATGACCAAAATAATCCTGCATCATGTAGTGTAAAGATATCTGAGTTGGTTGTCTTTGAACTAAATCAACTAGGTTGGGTCTGGAAAACAGCATCACTGCAGCACCGTGGAACTCTGCTGGGGCTGATGTGACCTTTTTTGGTAATGTATTGACTATGGTTCTATAAATTAAACATATGCTCGTGAAACACAAACATAATTAGAAGAGATGAAAAAAAATTGTGTCTGGCTTAAATAAAAGTGAAAGTAATCCAGTTTATCAAAGGTTTTCAGAGAGAATTCATAGATGGCATGGTGATAATAAAGGACAAAATGGATTCATCTCATGTCACATGTTGCCATCAATGAGCCTACAAAAATTCTTCATAAGACATTGATCAACTCAAGACAAGATTTTTATCAGCATGTTACATAGAATCTAAGAGCCACATTTTGCTAACACATTGGCTAGCTAAGAAATAAAAAACTACATAACATGATAAAAACAAGATGAAAACAAACAGCACTTTAAAAAAATCCCAAGCCACATATATTTTTATGTAAATATATAAAACGTGTATGTATTTATATTTGTATTTATGCATACATGTTTGTGTATAGTAGTGCCAAGATAGTGTTGACTATGATCATTAGGTTACATGATTTACCACTCAAAAGTATTCAGGCAACATCTAGATTCTTCAAATGATTGAATTCCAAAGTATAAATGAATTATAACAAAATAATAATTTCTTCAAGTGTTCATTCTGAATGAACGATGACTTACACATATTTGTATTAATTGCTGCTATCCTACCCAAAAGCAACATCCTCATACAATAGTTTTCTCTGCTTGGTCAAATACTATCTAATAAAATTTAGAGAATACACTGAATTGTGCAGTGCAGTACCAGTATGCAGTCTACAGATAGAAGAAGCAAAACTGAGTCTGAATGGCATCTCGGCTGCCTCCTTTATACTCATGAGCCAACATAGCTAGCATTCTTCTGTGTGTATGCAAGATAAGCAATCACTAGTGTTCAGGGGTATGCCTGTGAATGCAGTCTTAACTCTAACAGGTTACAAAGTTGAAACTCATAATGAAGACTCAAGATGACAAATTTTTAAGTCCATGGAATAGAAATTATTCAATTGCATGAACTTGCAAACACAGATAATAATGAATTTCTAGACCAGTTTGAATCAGCTGGTTCATCAATTATGCTCCTGCAAAACAAAAGTTATTAACTTAGTAAAGAAATAGCAGTAAATATGTAACAAAATTTATTAAGAAGTACCAAATGCTTGATTTTAGTCTTTTGTGAAAAAAATTACGGATTAATTTTAATGATGATATTTCCACATTTTAAAAGGTTCCTAGTGCCATAAAAATTTTATATTTTAAAGTTCCAGAAAGTTTCACTTGTGCTTATTTTCTGTGATTCACTACTGGAATCTATTGAAACTCGGTAGATGTGCAGTCAGAAGAATATGTAGTGATGAACAAACAGTGATATCTCCTTGAGGAATAGAGCAGGTGCTGTAAAATACGCCAAATACAAAGTACTACAATTCATTTAAAATAATTTAGTAGGACATCACAACAATTAGAAATAAATCCCCTTTTCACACATCTTCACATACCTTTAAACAGCAAAATGTTACAAAAGGAACATAAGGAGAGTTCAGTTTTTTGGAGGGTGGAGTAAATCAGTAAGAATATGTCTTACAGCCATACAGATAAAATTGGTGATTTCAAAATTTTACACCTTCCATCAGAGCTAGCTCCTTTCTTTTCATTTAAAAATAAAATGAAAAGCAAAAGCTCAGCATTCCCCATATGTTCACATGAGAATACTTACCAAGTGCTCTCAAATCTTTTTCCACTAAAAATATTCAACAAATCCATGATTCAATTTGCTATATTTTGTTTCCCCTGATTCTGCAGAGATTAATGAATTCTATCTGACCTGCGATGTTAGATGGGTTGTAAGTAATAATTTATTCAACTCATTTTGTCTCATTTTTTATTGATTTGTTTTTTGTTTGGCTGTGATTTGTTTTATTTATTTTTTACCATTCAAAAAAAATATTTCCTGGATTGGATTAATGAATTGTTCTTTGCAAGTTGCTAAATGATGAAATATTAATTACAGGCATTTAATATTAAAACTACGATAATAGCACAGCAAGAGATACAGTATTATCTCTTGGTCTTTGTTAAATGAGTAGGATTGCTACTACTGGAGCCAGGGTGTTGAAAAATACTTGTGCTGATGATGATCAAAATTAATCCAAATTTACTTTCTTTTATTACTCTGCAGCATTCATTCCAAATGTATATTTCCTGAAATATTCCATGCAGACTGATTTTCTGGAATATTCATGGCTAAAGGAAATGACACTAATTGTTTGAGGACTCAAAGGATTTTTTTTTGAGGGATATTTTTCAAATTAGTTGTTCTTCCAGAAGGAAGAACCAGCACTTGACAAGGTCTTTTTGTCTGACTCCCTAAATCTTAAAAAAGAGTGGTACCAGCTCAAGTGGTAACTGATCCAGTACCTTCCTTTGGATTTGCAAACATTTATTCAAGGGAGTTCTAATGTTAATGTACTACGAGCAGCTGAGCATCAAAGAAAGTGGCTACTAAGCTTATATGTATGTGGTAGGTTTTCAGAGATGCCTGTGTTCTTAGGACTCTTCCTTCTGTAAACAGCCCTAATGCCTTCGTGCTTTAATAGGATAATGTTTTCCTCTTTCACCATGGAAGGTGAAGGTTATCAGGGTAAAGAGATCTGCACCTTTATCTATTTGATATAACATAAGAATAAGAGAAGGAGAAGGTGAACAAATGCCAGATTTGTAGATCCTTAATATGATTATAAATAGCAGCCTATTTACCAAGGGTATTTCCAGACATTTTTCTTGCTATTATAAATATTCATACATCTAGTGGAAAGGCTAGGTGTACACCAGGAAACAATTAGGAAGTGGGGATGTCATCATTTTGTTTTCAGTAACTAATCTTAACACATTTGTAATGTGATCAGTGGATGCCTGAAGTCCACGGACGATTTCTGAGAGGAATTTTAGAAACCAGTTAAAACCAGTTAAGTTCAGCTATTTCCTATGTCAGTGTGCATAAGTGAAGTTGCTGGTCTGTCCTTGCCTCCACTGAAAAATTGTTGTGGCATTTACCATCAGTTCAAAATGCTGAGTTGGAATAATTAGTTAAACATTTTAAAAGAATTTTGATGTTTAAATATTAGTCATTATAATGCATGTGACATCCAGAGAGGAACAGAGAACACCACATTCACTAGAAAGTATGAGGGAGTATTCAGCACCTCAAAATGGGATCTAAAACTTGATGGCGATCAAAAAGCTTTTTAAAAATATAATAACAGAGTGAAGACAAAGGTACACCTGAAACATTGTTTCTGTGAGAAGCTTAAGTTTGCAGGGACATATTTGAGATCCAGAATTATCTCCTAAAGGTAAAGGCCTATCTCCATTTTAAAGGAATGAAGCAAAGTTCATTCCTATTTCTTAAAATATGATTCCAGAAAGAGAATGAGTTGGTAGCAGCACATATTTCTTGCAGTGATTGCTGAATATACAGCAATAGCAACAGCAAAGAGATCTAGGAATAGGCATGAAAATGCAGGACTTCATCATGGCAAATGATTAGTAGTTTGCAGTGTGTCTCCCATTTCCCTGTTTTGTCTCTTTTCAGGTTGAAATTGCATCAGTTCAGGCTGAGGAGAGCACAGGCTTTCGAGCTTCAGAGAATTTCTTCAAACACCTCAAACTAGTTCACTAAAATGTGTGCACAAGCGCCAGCAGTCAGCTCAGTCATGTTTTAAGGGGAAGTATCAGATACCATTGTTACTTTATGGAAAGCCTGACGCTAAGAGCGTATGTTAAAATCCAACAGATTACAGAATCTCAAGAGGAGCTGTGCCTAATCAGGCTGAGCCTTGATCATCCAGTATTTAAGTGCAATTTGCTCAGCCTGTCAATCGGACGCATTTCCATGCACGCTGAAATAGAAAGCAGTGAACACCTTGGGAACTCACAGTACAAAGCCTATAGCATACAACTGCTTTCTAAGAGTAAATGTATACCAAACAGGGCTTTTTATCAAGATCATATTTTTCAAGGTGGGCACCTAAAATTCACAGTTCTACGTAAGTTCTTTGGATGTCACTCCTAGTAAAAGAGTGGGCCCACAAGTGATGAGCTTTCTTTTCTGAGTTCCCAGCGTGCTTATGTTCCGTAAGCCAAAGAGCCAAACTTTTCTTCATGAAACATCCTATTTTTGGCCTCTTGTGATTTATGGGTAGAATTTCTGAAGCAGACCAATGCAATTTTTTTCCCCCAGTTGCAATGCATGTAGCGTATCTTATGTAATTGGAGAGTAAAGAGAGAAGTGCTGGGATCAACGTAGTAATTTCCTGCACTGAACTGAAACCTTGCTAATCAATTTTAAGTAACCAGCTAATGCATTTATGTAATAAACTAATCAATCTCAAATGCACATTTTGCCATTTGGATTGAATTTAATACCCCAGCATGCAATTAAGTGACATTATTGACAATGGTTTGAACATGTAATTGGTGATTTGATATTACAATTGATATTCTGTGTCTGAGAACAATTTTCTAATAAATTCAGTACCATTAATTTATTCCTTCATATTATTCTGCAGGATATATAGAATATAAAATACTAACTAGCTCGGAAAAGATGAATTCCTGAGGTTTTAACCACCAAATTCCTGACTTAGTTTCTCTTTCCAAAGATTTTTTTTTAAAAAAACCAAACCACCACTTCAAAAAACACTATCAACATCTCTTCTGCTATAAATAGAAAGCTAGAAATATTTTGCAGTACATCCAACTGAAATAAAAATATTTGGACTGAGTCCATATACTTTTTACAGACACTTTGTGTTATGTTTAATGGCTACAGAATTATGTACTTAACTCTTGTAAGTCTTCACAACAAGCATGATACCAGCACTATTGCAATAGAGATAAATGTGTGTCACTTAATAAAGAAACTGTTGATATCTAGAGAACACTGTCAGGAATTTGGGCTACCAAGCCTTTAACTGGCAGATTCACTCATTTATTCAGGTACTGAGCTTTTCTGGGTGAAATTTCACACATTCAGAAATCTTTTGGTTAGAAGAGATCTGCTTCACCCAGTGAGGGCCAATATATCAGCTGCACAATCTATCTGCTAGACACTAAGATCTGTCTACATCATGGCAGAACTGCATGTTGTTATCGGTAACCTATCTGTGCTAGTTGGGCATCTGTTCTAGCCATTAATAATCCCAATTATGGCAGTTACAAAACTTTCCTTGACAGCTTATTCTGTTGTTTAACTATTCTTTCAGCAGTAAATCTTTTGTCCTAATATTTAGCCTACATTTTTCCCACTGAAGCTTGAGGCAATTATTTCTTGTTCTGTCTTCCTTGACGATGAAGCATAATTAATCTTTCTTCTTTATAGCATCCTTTTATGTTCCTGCAGTCTTTACCAGAGTACTGTTATATAATTCATTCATATTATTTATTTATTTCTCTAGATCTAGCACACAGATAATAAATAAAAAATAAATTACTGAAAAAATAGGAGATTCGGAAAGAAGATGCGTGTGTGTGTGTGTTTGCACATCCATATGTTATTTTAAATGACACAAAACCAATCAACATAACGAAAGCATAACTTTCTGAAAAAATTCATGGGGCTGTTCAGAGTTAACGATACAATGTGGCCTGCTTGCAGGCTAATTATTTACCTTTCTAAGTACAGTCCTTTAACACATCAAGGTGAAATAGCATTATCAAGAGAAAATTATGTCCATAAATGCAACTGCCACTAGTTCAAAGAAGAGGGACAAAGTACACAGTTCCTTTTCAAAATTTTGAATGTTGAAATTTCTAGAATTTCAATTAACTAGCAGAAAGCTCTTTATTCACATGTAACTGTTGTAAATTGTACCTGATTTCCAGTCCAGTACATTGATACTATTGTTGTAATCTGGAAGCTCTATAGTTAAATAAAACCAGCCTAATTTAAGATCATTTATAAACATAGAGGAAAATATTTTTACTACAATCTTTAAACACTCATCACTTCCAAATCAATTTTCTTTGAGTATCTTGAGTATTGAATGCTCTGTATTAAAATTGCAGTAAAATTGTAATTTCTTGCACAATATTACATGAGGACATAGCATACTAAAACCGAGTATCTTACCTGAACATAAAAGACATCATGTTTTGGGATATAAGAATTTTTTAGACATTAAGTGTCAACCTTACTCCTATAGAATTTGATTTCTAGTGGCTAAATTTCAAATTTTAGTATTTTATTCACAAACTAAAATAAGAGATTAACCCTTGTGTCTCTTGCAAGGCATATTGTCTGTGCATCCAGCCTCTCCCATTGAAATCCATTTGGTTTCAGTGGTGACAAAGATATCTTTTGTATGAAATTACTGGTACCCAAGTAGGCAATCCACTCATCCCAGTTAGGATGGTAGAGTTTGCTTACTCTTTATCACTTTAAGTGGGAAGTTCTCATCACCACTGCAATCTGATACGTCCTTGTTATGATATATAACAGTATTATCAAGCTTGTGGATCCCCACACATTGACAGAATTATTTGGTTGTTCTGATATGACACACAGTTAAACAGTGCAGGATCTGACAAACATCAGCGTAGAAGTAAGCAGCTTTGTCAGGAAATTATGTA
Source organism: Pluvialis apricaria (assembly GCA_017639485.1). Taxonomy (NCBI): domain Eukaryota; kingdom Metazoa; phylum Chordata; class Aves; order Charadriiformes; family Charadriidae; genus Pluvialis; species Pluvialis apricaria. The sequence goes on along the minus strand of CM030012.1, from coordinate 22,863,317 downwards.
TTCTCTCTTGCACACAGAGATTTTGAAAGCTTTTTAAGTCACTGCTGATGATCAAAGCATTTCTGGTTTCCATAGACAGTTATGTGATGTTTACCAGATTCATGTCCAGCAAAGCAGTGGTTGAGTGTTAGGAGTTTTTGTTGTGCAGGTAGTATGCTGCCAAAATTAATTCTTGAACTGACTTTTTGACTTTTTTCCCATAATACACATATTTGTCACATATTACAACAACTTGAGGTCTTTCTGGGAAAGAGTCTGACCTCTTGCACTAGGATATGATCTAATAAATGTTGCCAGGGTTGTTTGGTAGCTGTTTAGCTGTAATAAAAAGATGCAATGACAGTATGAACATACACCCAGTACCTAGGAAAAATAAAATGTTTTCCCACACAAAGTTTCATCTGTGGCACATGAACACTACATTTTTTCTGGTCCCAAGACAGGTTTTCTGAATTAATTCAAAGTATGATCTAGTCAGGACAATTAGGAGGGACAATGGGATGCAAAGGGTTCTGTTTATGGGGTAACAAAGGGAAAAAAAAAGAAACCACATAAAATCCTGTGCTCAAGGATTGATAGTTACTAGTAGTTATTTTAAAAAGAAAATGAGTTGAATTTTTTTTATTACAATGCCTTGCTACAGACGTGCATATGTATATCTCTTTCCACTTGCAGCTTTCAAAATGCTTTTAAAAGATTTTAATATAACAGTGTTGGAGCTAGGGAAAGCACCAGCAAATCACCACAGTTAGAGAGAGCATCTAACTTTGTCACCTAAGTTAGGATCCTGTTCTTCTAGTAGATTAACTAATAAAAGTAATGTTACTTTAACATATGTATCCAGAAAACCAAAAAAGCTAAAATACTATTTAGGCTCCATGTGAAATCCAGTCATATTTGATCTAATAAAAATGGAACCACTGGGTTTGCAGGCATAGAACGCTTTCATAGCGGGAGGGAAGAATTTGGGAGTGGTGGGGAAGTGAATCATCATCATGGACTGCTGATGAGTATCTTCTCTGTAGATATTCCCAAGAAAGCTGGGAACAGCTTCATTCTGGGTAGAATGATTACTGATTAATCATTCTCCAAGACAGGGAGAACTATTCATAGTCCTCATTCCTATAAATAAGCAAGCCAGCCTTCCATCAGTGGTTTGAGAAACACAGATGGGATCATCGCAGGAGTGAAAGGTACATAATCTACTTTAATTTCATTTCCTGCCCTAGAAAGAAATGAGGAAGTCTTTTTTGTTTATTTAGGTTTTTTTAACTTTCTTTTGACAGTCTTTTTTGAGTTAACCAGTGTGTTTGAAAGCCAGCATACATGTCTTCTAAATCAGATAGGAAAGGAGTCACCCATGCTTGTTCATCCACTTTCTTGACTCTGCCTAAAGTCAGATATGCCCTGGCTAGGGCATAAATCAGATCAAAAGAAAATCCCTTTGTGCTGATGTGACTGAACACAAGCATAAAAAGACTCAGGTACAAAGAACATTAAAATAACAACTGAAAAGCACTCTCAGCTGAATCCTCTCTCCAGATGGAACTGATCCTGTCAATCACATGTATTGTCTCTGCCCATACGGCTGGGCTTGCTCCCTCGGGAATAGCTTGTTCTCCTCAGCTCCCTTGTGCTACATTCAGCTTCTGAGGCAGAGGTTCCTGCTATGCACATAAGGTCTTATATATCATTTAGAGAAACAGATGCAGTTCTCTGATGACAGGCAGGGAAGGATTTCTGTCTCCTTAGGTGGTGAACTTAGCTGTGATGGCATCTGGCCTAATGCCCCCCTTGGCCTTTCACCAGAGTGCTGTCAGATGTTCCAGCCACCATATCCCCAGGCACTTTAGCCGTTTGATTGGGGCAGAATTCAGACAGAGCTTTTCAGTCTCAGGTTTTCTTGACGCACATCTCTCTGCAGACCCTCTGCATAGCACCCACCACTGAGATTTCTCTGTTATTCTCTAGGCTAATTCTGGCTTTTCAGATTCCTTCTGGAGCTGCAATACGCCATTGCTTAAATGGCAATAGTGGCTTTTCATTAATTCCTTGCCTTTGAGCTGACACAATTCACGTTATTTCACTCCTCAGGTTTCCCTTTTTCTTGGGGACCCCTCTAGGGTTTTTCTTTCACCTTTGTTTAAAAAGGAATAACCTCTTTTTGTCTGTTCACTTGTTTATAATATACAATGCCAAAATTATGCAAGGCTTTTTGCAGGGCAGTCTGCAAACACATATATGAGCACATACACCTATAGTCACTCCTCTAGGGTCCCAGAGCAGCCTGATTTGTAGTAAATGTCAAGCAAATCACATAATGCATATGTGTGTAATAATATCCTTTTCTTGCTCCTCTGTTCGTGGAATGCTTATATGAGGTATGCTTTACCACTCTAAGTTTTTGAACAACCCCATGCTGATACATTTAGAGATACTGTACCAAAATTCTCCTTTTCTGTGGATAGAATTATCCCTCAAATTAGAGTAGATTGTGGTTTAAGAAAAAAATCCGAGATACTTCCCATGAGAACTTTTCAATGGATAAAACCGGCACTGCTTTAAAGGTTGGGAGCTTGAGATCCTGCAAAGAAATAGTTGTTATAACACAGGAATATTCTGTGTTTCCAGCATAATACACCAGAGCTGACCTTCTAATCGTGTTAAGTACTGTGGTTCATAATTGAAACTGAGAAGTTTAGAAAATGAAGTTAAATAATTTGGGAAATTTTAATGTTTTGTATATACGGAATTAAGAGCTAAGATACCTTACACCTTTGTGGAAGAAAAACAAATCAAAAAAACCACAACAAAACCTCTGGAAAAACAATCCATTTAGAAATACCAAAAGGGAAAATTTCTTTTTTTCAAGTAAAGTCAAACTTTTTTTTGTACTGTCAACACTTCAACATTTTGAAATCTTTTTTTTCCCTATTTTCTGTGGAAAAATTCAGAAAATTTATTTGAAACATACTGTACTGAGGAAAGAATCTTCTTAAGGGTAGAAAAGGAAACAATGTAAACAATAATAATAACAGTAGTAAGCTTATTTCTAGGGTTATCTTCAAAAGTTATTTTTGGGTCATTTCTCACTGGTGGACTCAAGATGGAGGAAAGCAAAAGTAGTTATTCTCAACAAAGCATACTCCCTTGCCTTGCCTTTCTTGCCTCCTCTCCTCTCCTCTCCTCTCCTCTCCTCTCCTCTCCTCTCCTCTCCTCTCCTCTCCTCTCCTCTCCTCTCCTCTCCTCTCCTCTCCTCTCCTCTCCTCTCCTCTCCTCTCCTCTCCTCTCCTCTCCTCTCCTCTCCTCTCCTCTCCTCTCCTCTCCTCTCCTCTCCTCTCCTCTCCTCTCCTCTCCTCTCCTCTCCTCTCTCCTCTCCTCCTTTCTCCTTCTCTTCCCTCTCCTCCCTTTAGTTGACTGATGCATGTGACTTTAAAAATTAGTAATGACTAGATTGTGAATTAACTGAGAGGACCATTTGTATAATGATATAAAGGAGAGGGAGGAACATTTATTTTATAACAAGTTTTTGTTATTTTTTTACAACAAGGTTTTTAACAACTGGTGGAACAAGGTCTGTAACCCTTTTTGTCTGAACTTTCAACTCACCATTATTCCACCCAACCTCCCTGACTACCGGTTAGATGCAAAGCTGAAAGGTCACATTCTGCACCTGGGTTTTCAACATTTTCAGGAGGGAAGTAGCAGAGTCCAACTGATAGGGGAATTTAGAAAAGCTAATTTTATTTAAGGCTGATTCATTAGGTTCCAGTTCAGTAGACTTTGTAATATTTTTTCCCGTTTTTCATGAATGACAAACATATGAGTATCAATGTGTATGTATGAACGTCAGATCAGAAATTAAACATGGATCATGCGATTTGACCTTCTGCAAAACAAAGGCTACTCAGTTTTTCCTGTATTGCGTCCAAAGAGTCCTTTCTTATGTGGTTTACACTGCAAATCACACCCCCACAGAACATGGAAATAGACCATAGTTCCTTTGAAATATTGTCACATGTTGCTTTTGTCTCTGTACAAAACAACAGGGACATAAGATAAACCCTTACTGTTCCACTAGGCTAGTCACATCACTGATTTGTTCACGGGTTGAAGAAAATCTTTTTTCATCTGAATGACACTTTTTTCTTATTATTTGATGCTCTGTCCAGTGTAACTGTGATAAAGTGGATTACCTCACTTCACAGGGTGTTTGGGTTGATGGCAAGTTGAATATGAGTCAACAGTGTGCCCTGGCAGCCAAAAGGCCCAACCGTGTCATGGGGTACATCCACCACAGCATCACTAGCTGGTCGAGGGAGGTGATTGTCTCCCCCTGCACTGCACTGTGTGTGAACCTCGAGTGCTGTGTGCGGTTTTGGGCACCTCAATATAAGAAGGACCTCAAACCATAAGAGTGTTTCCAGAGGAGGACGACCAAGATCGTGAGAGGCCTGGGGGGCAAGACTTGAGGAGCAGCTAAGGTCACTTGGTTTGTTCAGCTTGGAGAAAAGGAGGCTGAGGGGTGACCTCATGGCAGTCTACAACTTCCTCAAGGGGGGCAGTGGAGGGTGCTGATGCTGATCTCCTCTGTCTGGTGACCAGCGATAGGACATGAGGAAATAGAATGAAACTGCTTCAGGGGAAGTTCAGATTGGACATTAGGAGAAGGTTCTTCACTGATAGGCTGGTCAGTCACTGGAATGTGCTCCCCAGGAAAGTGGTCACAGCACCAAGCCTGTCAGAGCTCAAAAAGCATCTGGACAAAGCTCTTTGTCATATCACTTAATTTTAGGTAGTCCTGTGAGAAGGGAGTTGGACTTGATGATTCTTATCAATCCCTTCCAATTTGAGATATTCTATGATTCTTCCATTTCTGTCTTGGTCTCAGATCCTGTAATCTGGGCACTGCTTACTGTCCTCACTCTATTCAAAGGAAAACTTTCACTTCCGGATTTACCAACTGTCACAGACTACATCAGAGCAACTATGTTGCTCAACAAGGAAACTCCGGCAGTCAAGGACAGAACAGCAATCCAACTCAGATGTTTTCTAAAAAGTAATAATTATTTATCTGCTTTTGGTGCTATAATGCTGCCATATAAAGTATATATCCAGAGAGTAGATGAGTGGATTCAGAAAGTTCTTCCCAAGATATCAGTCCCACAAAGGAGGATGACCCCACCAATGCATTGCTTGACTAACCTCTAGTTCCATTCCATGCCAGTACATTCAATACTAACAGACCAGTATGTCTAGTGATACCTTCAGGCTCACAGGTGGTCCAAATACTTAAAAACCAAAGACCTTAAAGTTACAGAGGACTGAACTTCAGTACTGTATTTTATTATATACTGTTAGAATGAGTGTTAGGCTGAGGCTGGGATAAAATAAGCTAATAACATCATGATTCTCTGGGCTAAAAGCAGCTGTGCCCACTTTTCCACACTTGGAAAACTCCGGGCTCTGAAATCCTCTTGTGCACACACCTCATTGCCTATCCAATTACTTAACTTCAGGGTTTTTTTTCCCCTATTTTCATTGACCTTGGACAACTTGTTCAGTTTCTTCTACTTCTAGGAATTTCTCTTTCCAAACTCCTACAGGAGCACATAGGAGTTACTGTAGCACATTTGTTGCTCAAATTTACAGACTTGCCCCAGTCCTAAATCTCCATTGCCTTATTCAGGAATTAAAATTTCACACAATTTTATTGAACACCACCACATATAGATATCTCACATGTTTTTCTCATGTGTTAGCCATGCACACATGTATATACCAGGTTTGATTTGGGGAAGCTTTCTTATTTACAGCCCCTCCTGCCCCCTCACTTTTAGTGCTTACAAAACTTTGCTATTTTCCTTTCAGTGCCACCTAACAACAATGTAATATTCATATTGTTTTAAAAAATAAGGCTGGATATTGGACAGGTGAGTGATAAAATGCCTAAGGGTTTTTTTTTTTCTGTTGCTTATGAGAGCATTTTGTATAGTAGACATGATCTAAAGCTTTTTTTTTTTTCAAAAGCACATAGAAACGTTTAAGTCCTTTCCTAACTGATTAAAAAAGCTTGTTTAGCTGTTTCTCTTACTCATTTTATTACTTACTGAATAAAATATTGAAAACTGTGTAATAGTTCTCAAATTGTAAATATATGTTTAAAGTTTTCCGTCCTTTTCTATAAGACAAGAATTTAAAATGGTTTTTTTTTACATTTCATTTCACATTAAAGTGAGGGAAAAGCAACGCTGTCTCTGATAGCGAGGATCCTACTGTGAGTACAATGCAAGACTCTTTAAAGACTTTCAAACAAGCCAAATTCAGTAGTGGATCTAAAAAAGGAATTGTGTCAGCTTGCTTTGGAAGATGAAAATGCTTTGGTTATGAATTTTGTTTTAAAAATAGGTTCTCTCTTCTGCAGTTATGTGATAGGGTCCATTCTGTTGCTTTGTATGTCTAAATATGCTTGACTTTCTAATGAAGTGTAAGGGAAATTCATACTCTTCTAATGGATTCTGCATGCTCCTGTCTGGTTCTTCTTGGCCGGCAAAATGATTATATTTTGTATTCATAGTATCATCTAATCATTAGGTCCAAAACCACTTTCCAAATATTTCTAAACAAAACTTTTGCGACTTAGGTAAGCAATGTATGTTTACTTGTAGTCGTAAGTGGCAGACAGCCAAAGCATATAGAGCTTGGTTATGTTAAAAATTCATCTTACTCATAAACAGATTTTCAAAAGAATTCTACATGGTACACAGTCTCACCTAGCCTGTTCCTGCTGAGGACTGTGTACTTTTGAAACTATAGCTACTATTATATAAATACATGGAAATTGTGATCTTTTGATGCCAGCTGTGTCTCTTGAACACACTTGAATATATGGGTCAGAACTCCCTTTAAAATCTATTAGAGTGCTAAGTAAAATAACAAAGACCTAATTCCAACCCACAAGTATATTTTCTTCAGAAATCGCTTCAGAAATGAGGACAATGACACCTACCGCTGCTATGTAGGCAGGCCCAATCAGTACAAATGAGCTATTGAGATGACAACAGAAGCTGGTCCTTACCTTCTGTGGGCCAAACACATATAATTGTTCATTTTTGTTAAAGTGCATTGTTCGACAGGGCTCTGTCACCAAAAAATATTTCTTTGGTCAAATGCTATGTACCATTTTGACTAGCAATTGCAACATGGCAAGAAAAGAATCCAACAGAACAGCTAAATACCTTCTGTCCTTATGAAAATACAATCCTTCTTTTTGAAAATTGAGTGTACTTGATAATAACAAACTACTTGATTTCTAATGCAACTATAGACTTTTTTTTTTTTTTTTGGGTGACACATTTCTGGACAGACTACAAAATCACAGAGACAGGTCAGAGTGTATTAGTCTGGGAGATGACAAGAAGATGTTTGAGCCTCCAGAGTCGTATGTGTATGTATGTGTGTATATATTCTCTGCCAGCCTTCAAACACAGAAGTCTTGTTGGAGTCTGCTTTGAAGCATTTGCCTTGGGTAATTTAATCCAATATAAGGAAAAATGTAAAGTAATGGAAAATCACATGGAGTAACAGATGTCCAAAAGAATCAGTTAAGTTTAAAAACAGCTATTAAAGCAATCCTTATCAAGAAAAAATAAAAAAGTAAATGAGATTTAGTTTTGAAACTCTATTACCTTAGTCGTATCTACATATCCAATAATTTGAATGTTTGTACAGTTTCCAAAGATTTATCTTTATTATAGTACTGTAAGGTTATGTTTTATGAAATGTTGTTTTGTTTTGTTCTATTTTATTTTATTTTGGTTTATTTTATTTTATTTTATTTTATTTTATTTTATTTTATTTTATTTTATTTTATTTTCTCTTTTGTGTTTTTTTGTATTGTTATGCTTTGCTTTGCTTTAAGATGTTCTGCATTGTTTTGCTGGAAAGTGCTATTCTACTTTGGCCAAAGGAGACTGAAACAACACTACACTGAATGCAAAAAAGCATTAAGCCTGCTAAAATAATATTGCAATGTTGCCAACCCTTTCTCAAAGGAGATATATGTCTTAGTTATTTTTCCTTTTCCTTCTTTCCTTTTCTTGTCTCTCAAGCCTGTCATTCTAATTGTCTATTTACTGTTTTCTAGTACTGAATATTTGCTAAATATTCTGCAAAGTACTTGTTATATTTTAGCATTAGAAGCGTTGAAGAAAAAAAAGACATTGAATTAAAAAGCTTAAATAGCCTTTCAAAGAAAGGGAGCATAACAAATGAACAATAGAAGCTGGATATTTTTAATTTGTATAATAAACTTTTCAGGAAAAATAAGGAAGATACTTTTTCTCTGAAAGTAGAAGTCACTCAAGCCAATATACTTCAAGTGAAAATGAGTGTTGATTTAAAGATGGTCGCAGTGCTTTTGCACCAGATACATCTAAAAGTATACAATCTCTCAGTGTTTCAATAAGTATTTTCTTACTTCTAAGACATTGTTTTCAGATTTCCATGGGTAATATTCTGCAGTCCTTACTGACTCTATCTCAGACACTAACACTAGAATTTTAGATTGGGAGTTTCAAGATAGGGTCTACACAGTCTCTGAAAGGATTTCTACTTAAAACATAGAATAGGAATTCTTCTTAGAGTTGGCTCTAAAATTGAGCCTATTTTCTCCTCTCTTGGGAGGAATACAGTCAAATAACTTCTGGTTTCTGACAGGTTTGTAACTGCTCTTCATACTCATTCCAGTATTTTATGTTTTCCTGGTATAACTAGTAGGAGATTTTTATTTTCTGAGACGTATTTTCCTGCGCTAATAGGGTGTGGTACTCTTAAAGGCAACAAATGCAAAAGTGGTACTAGTACTAATAATAAGTGACAGTTTTCATAAACAACTGTGAAAATAAATCAGAATTTTCAAGTGCCAAAATACAATGGTAATTTCCAAAGGGGTGCTGGTATATGGTATAATCCATGCCCTGGTACAATGTTTTGTACTCTTTTCCATTCCTTTTCAGGGGCCAAAATGTTCTAACTGTGTGTGTAACGAAGTCATTGATTTTTTCACTGCTTAGAGGTAAAAAAGAAGCAAAAAAATTTCACTCCTCTTTCAGTTAGGAAATGAAGTGCAAACACAAAAATTAGAGCACTGTTCCACTGCTACTGTAAACAAAACAGCAATCGAGGAAAAAAAAAACCCTTTAAGGAAACACAGAAGGAAATGATTCGTTGTCTGCATCAGGCTACAGTTCAAGCGAGTGACAGAGTTTGGAAGAGATGTGGCATAACGCTCCTTTTCTATGGTGTGCTCACTGCAGCTGGCAGTGGGAATGTCCTCATCTGCTTACAATTCACTTTCGCTGTTAGGATTCTTGTAAATTGGCTATAAGAATGTGGTAAGCTCTCTCCCCTTGACATACTTGCTATTCCACATATATATGTAAGTTTATTGCTTTTCTATTCACTGAGGCCATACAAAAATGTTTTTATTTGTTTAGCCAATATTTTCCTCTCTGTCATATGCTTATGAAACTGTTATGTATGTAACTCACAATGTATTTTATTCAGAGTAAGAGAGAAATGTACTCCCTTGTCTTTTGATGTCTGTGAATCAGATAATCAAGTAATGCATTAATCCTTAAAAGAGAGAATTATGTTAGCAAGAAAGATACACAGGCATGTCTTAGAAAAGAAGAAGAAATTTTCCTCTCTGTGGAAATAATCACAATTGTTTTTACTTCCAAATCAAGAAAATAACAAAATATTTAGTTTATTTCTGTAATTTCAATAATTCTAACAGTACAGAAAAATTCTAAAGAGTCACCTAATGATAAATCAAATTCCAAATTGCAACATCTCCCCTGTTGTTCCTCAGAGGTTGGTAATGGGACCAGTGCTGTTCAACATTCTTGTTGGCAACATGGATGTTGGGTTTGAGTGCACCCTCAGCAAGTCTGCTGATGACACCAACCTGTGTGGAGCAGTTGACATGCTGGAGGGGAGGGATGCCATACAGAGGGATCTGGACAGGCTTGAGAAGTGGGCCTGTGCGAACATTATGAAGTTCAACAAGGCCAAGTGCAAGGTCCTGCACATGGGCAATCCCAAGCAGAAATACAGGCTGGGCAGAGAATGGATTGAGAGCAGCCCTGGGAAGAAGGACTTGGGGTGTTGGTTGATGAGAAGCTCAACATGAGCCGTGAACACGCGCTCACAGCCCGGAAGACGAACCGCATCCTGGGCTGCATCAAAAGAAGAGTGGCCAGCAGGTCGAGGGAGATGATTCTGCCCCTCTACTCTTCTCTGGTGAGTCCCCACCTGGAGTATTGTGTCCAGCTTTGGAGTCCTCAGCACAAGAAAGACATGGACTTGTTGGAGCAGGTCTAGAGGGGTGCTACAAAGATAATCAGAGGGCTGGAGCACCTCTCCTATGAGGACAGACTGAGAGAGTTGGGGTTGTTCAGTCTGGAGAAGAAAAGGTTCCAGGGAGACCTTATAGCGGCCTTCTAGTATCTAAAGGGGGCCCACAAGAAAGTTGGGGAGGGACTTTTTACAAGGGCATGTAGCAATAGGATGAGGGGTAATGGCTTCAAACTGGAAGAGGGTAGATTTAGATTAGATACTAGAAAGAAATTTTTCACTCTGAGGGTGGTGAGGTACTGGAACAGGTTACCCAGGGAAGTTGTGGATGCCCCATCCTTGGAAGTGCTCAAGGGGCTTTGAGCAACCTGGTCTAGTGGGAGGTGTCTTTGCCTATAGCAGGGGGGTTGGAACTAGATGCTCTTTAAGGTCCCTTCCAACCTAAACCATTCTATGATTCTAAAAAAAAAAAATTTTTCTATTTTTCAAAATCACCCATCAACATAGTGAACCAAAGAGTTTGGCTGCTAATTTAAAATACGTTTATTTTAAAAACTTTAAGATCACAGTTCTGATTAGGTATGTATCCAAACTTTTTTTTTTATGCACACAAAGTTATTACTGTAATGCAAGAGGTCTGAGAAGGCTGCAGTGATAGCATTATTACACGTAAGTTATCCATACCTACTTATGAGAAGGGCATTTCATACAAAGACTCTGGAATCAAGCCTAGGAGAATTATATGGACTTCCAGTTTTGAAGACATCTCAATGGAATATAACCAGTTTACTACTAGAGCAATCAACACTGCAAATTTCCCTGAGGTCCTCACAAACTTAAAGCTGGACAGGGCAAAGTGTTTAAAGGCTAATAAAGCACCTGAATGTCATTGCTTAAACAGGCACAAGAAACTCAACAACAATCTGTTAATATGCTTATAAAACCAAGTAGGTTTATAAAGTTAGAGAAACATTGTACTAAAAAAAGTACTTTCCCCATGTCTTATTTACTACAAAAAGGCAACTAATTAAAGAAATATCAAAATTTGATGTGAAAGTGATGAATTTTTGTCGTGGTTTAGGTTTAGGTTTTTGCTGTCTTATCTAAATTAATATCTGGATTTTTTTACACCAGTTCTACTAGGTGTTTTTCTTCCTTTTTTTTTTTTTGTTGGGGGGGAGACATAAGGTTTGCAATACAATACAACACCCTATCTGTGAGTTTAACATGGGAAATAAATGAATTTAAGAAAAACAACTGGTAAAATTCTTCGCGGACATTTATCACCAGAAAACTGCGTGGAAGAGTGAAAATGAAGCACTGTGCATAGTTATATTTAAAGAGACTGAGGGATTTTCAGGCCTTGTAACTTGACCATTGAACCAAGAAATTATATTTTAATAAAGCAATGCTGTGCGTTGCCCACTAGAATAAGTAATAACTTCATGGTAGTGACACACATCTGTGATACGGAGAAGGGCAAGAACACAAATCTCAGTATCATGTATATCAAGTGATCCAGGCAATAATATCAATTAATTAATTTTTAATTTCTCACACGTGAGAGATATAATATCCAGATCTGAGGCATATATTCCCATATATTCTTAAAAATGTAAGAAACCTCAAAAATTGTTAAAGAAATCAACAAAAAAAAAAAAAAAAAAAAAAAAAAAAAAAAAAAAAAAACCAAAACAGAAAACAATCTGTATTGACAAAATGCAAAATAGTCACTTCAATGAAAAATGAAGACTAGTTAAAATGGCAGAGAACATTTACAGAACAGGTAGGAATATTGTGGGGAAAAGTACGTGTTTGATACAACTAGCTATCTAGTATCAGCTTGTTTAGATTCAAGTCTCAGGTGTTCTGAGAAATTATAAGTTAACAGAACAAACCAGCCAATAGGAAGAACAAGTCAAGTCATTTTTGGGGTAATACTAAGTATCACTTCACTCTTCTTTGGACTAAAGATGTATTCCTATAAACTAATTGCTTTCATAATCCTTCTTCCTTCATCCAAAAACTGGAACATAACAGTAGATATTAAATTCTTCGGGAACTTAAGTATGGTTACAGACATACTTTACAGACAGCCATTCATCACAAAAAGTAGAAATACCAAAAATTGCTATTTTATATTGTCTAACCTTCACACATCAGTGTATAAGCTAGATTGTTAAGGAGTTTTTTCCAATTTGGTGCATTATGATTTTTCCTGGAAAGCTTCCTCTTCTTCTTCTTCCTCTTCTTCTTCTTCTTATTATTATTATTAAATTTTATTTCTAGATAAATATACCATTTTGAATTTTTTTGAGGAAGGCTTTGTTGATATTTTTTCACTTATAACTGTAATTTTTAGGCAAAATCCAAGGAGTGTTGTTCCCAGATTTATAATGATAACTGTTGTCCTCACCTAGTCTATGGAAGAATGATGAAATGTGTATAATTATAAGGTTTATCATAGCATGAATTAATGGTATTCTGGTAGTTTCCTTCATTTTTTAATGGAAGATTAGGAAAGTTACTCATCTTCCATTATTGAGGAGAAATATTTTTAAAATCTGAAATATTATCTCTTTTCCAGATCTCTTAAAAACTTTTCTGTTCCATGACACCCAAAAATCTCAATTTAGGTGTTGTTCTGAAATTTCTACTATTGTAAAACTAATTCTAGTAGGTACCACACCTACTTTGAGCTGAATTAAATTTTGGTGTAACTACTACTCTATAAACTATTTATAAATTAGCGGGATTTATTTTTTCCCCAGGAATTAATCTCCTCCCCCCCCTCCCCCAATAGAAGACCCTGATACTATTAATTTTGTTTATGGAGCTCCAGTGGCATAACAGATTTGGAAACCTCTCTTCCAGGGTGGAGAAATTCAGTGTCAAAGGTCACCAAAACAGCTAGCTTTACTACTTTTTCTATTTTATCTTGATCTCCTTACTTAAATATAAGATGCAGTATACATGCAGAGCTCATAGTAGTTGTTATAATTCATCAAAGGACACCTGATACTGTCTTAAACTATTATTCTCCTGAGACTCAGTGCTCCTGTGGCTGGATAGATGTGAGGGAAATGGGGAAATAAAAGCGTAAGCATGACAGCACATCCAGTTTTGCATATTACTGTTTCTTTGAGTCCCGGATTCTTACTCTCGGTTCAGTTATTACTTAACTTCACTGAGCTGATTGTCTATTTTTTTTTTTTATTTGAAGGTCTGTTTGCCTTTCTCACTTTATTCCACAAAAATTTAAATTCATGCTAAACTTTCAAGCTTTTCTTATCAGTGTTAGAAAAAGTTGAAGCTAACTTAGAATTAATTGTAATGAGTCAGTGGCATTGTATCAAAGCAAAACCAGAGTTAGCTCGGAAAAAGGCTGTTTGAAACAAGTAAATACAGCGTGTCAATCTGTAGCCCAGAGCTAAAGCACTTTTCTACCTCTTGAGTATCTCTGGCAGCTATCTATGTTTGCTGCTCTCCAATCAGCATCAACAAATGTAACCACTTAAACTTGATCCTACTGTCCAGATCAGTTATATGGATAAAAGGCAGTAGAGATCTGTCTTAATCCATGTGGGACACAATGCTTCCCCCAGAGTGGACATGGTTTCTCTTACTAGCATTATCTGTTTTCTGTTTCTTACACTAGCTCTTTATCTGTTTCTGTGTCTCACAAAGAACACTTGCTAGCTTCTGTCTTAAGCAGGGGTACCAATTATGTAGAACTAAGCACAGGCTCTAGAAAATTCAAACAGTCATAGCACATGTACTGTCATTTTCAACACTGCTGGTCTTGCCTTGAATTGGAGAGGATGTGAAATAAGCAGCCGTTTTCATTTGGACTTACAACATTGTATATTTCTTAGTGCTCTGGAAAGTGCACAGAAGTCAGGTTAGCTGCAAAGTACAAAACCTATTTGTCAGAGATGAGATCTGTATGGGAACAGTGAAAGTCCTGTTTGCATACCACCCCACAGATGTGTATGAGCAAAAGCTGCATTCTGTCACTACAGCTCAAATCCGGAGTACAGCATTCTGCGTAAGCCATCCTCTTGAATGAAAGCTAAGTGAGATTCAGGGTGGGAAAATCTGGCCTTCCAGAAAGTAGCCCCGAGTCTGGGTACACCCCAGTCATTCCATACGTTATCAGGAAGACAATTTTGTGTAGGTGCAGCTCTGATGTCTCATACAAAAGATAAACATAGGGCCATGTGTCTGACTACGTTGATTGGAAAGGTGCAGGTCCACTGCAGTTCTATTATCTCACTGGTCACTGCTGTCTTTATCTTATCAGTAAGACGAACAGAAAAAGCACAAAAAGAGTACGTGACATATGCTTACTTTCCCCTGCATGATGATTATTTAGTTTATCTTCTTGCTTGTGTAGTGGTACTACCCATCAGAAGCTGAAATAGCTAGCACTATTCTTTTCCTATACAGCCTCTTAAGGATTTCATGCTCGTGTAAATTTAGATCACATTTCCTGGCATTCTGTGAAGAACAAGTGAAGATGGATATTGTATAAAGCTAAGTTTTGGCATAAGATATTCTTTTCCTTTCATCTTTTTTTCTTCGCGTTATCGTAATAAACACAAACCTTAAAGAAATATGAAAAATTGTTACTAACTTTATAATAAAAAGTATTTGCTGTCTTTGGTTAATTGAGAATTGTTGCAGAATTACTAGAATAAGCAGATCTGTTTTAGAGTGAGAAACTGAGGCAAAATTATTAGAATCACTTGCCCTCAGCTGTGTAGCAACCAGGTAGGAGCTGTAGGAAAAAAGGCAAGTCTTTTTGAATTTTTTTCTCACTCCACTAGGAATGATTATTTTTCTCCTTCTACCTTCAAAATACCGTTAAACTGTTTGAAACCCCTTTGAAACTCCCAACATGGACACAATTTTTCTGTTTTATATTTTGGTCATCAGTTCAACCTTGCAGTTTTAATTTTTTCCCAGCAATTTGACCATCATTTCATCAATAGTGCTGACCAGTGATAGCTTTAAACAGAGACAACAGGACACTCAGGAGCAAACCCCATGGCTTATATCAGAGTATTCATCTGGCACCATATCTTGAAAATCCAGTTTTTACAAAAGCAAAATCATTACAGAGAGACAAGCTCTCTGAGGGCAGAACTGGGAGCCCATGGGGGTTGTTTTCAATAGAAGCATAAAAGAGTTTTAAATCAATTTCAAAGTTCAATACCCTCCAAGGGAAGGTAATGAGGGAAGTATATGCAGTGATGGTGCTTTGCCTGAGAATATTTTGCTAGTTCGCTTCTTCACCTGGGAGATTTTACTCTTGCATTTTCTAGCTGGGTAAGTAACTGGAGTACAATATGCCAACACCTGAGAGGGTCATAACAGATGAGGATTAGTTCTGTATTCTGACAACCTTTACACAGGTGCATTGACAGCTCTAACTTCTTAAATCTTCACCAGATAAACCTGGTCCATATGGTCAATGAATGACTTCTTTAAATGAACTAATTAGCCAACAGGGCAGGAAACATGCTGAACTATATAGATAAAGGAACTGCATTCAGTTCATTAAACTTTGACCAGGTAGTTCTTTGGTTCAGAGGAGACCTTTCATGAGCTTTTATCCTAACTTTCTCAAAGCCAGCAAAATAGCTACTGTGGATGGTAGGGCTAGTAAAGAATTAGTTGGAGTTTAAAATAAATTAATTCACTTTTGTCCAAAATTGTATGAGACAGGAAAGAGAAGAAATGGAGATTCTTACCAAGATATTTTGAAGATATTCTGCTGATTGAAATGTCAGAAGCAATTCCAAGAAAAAAGAACATGAGGTAGAGAGAATTTAAAGTGGTCCAGGTAATGTAAGGAGCGCAATTTATCACGTAAATATCACTATGGTATGTAAGAGAGAGGCTATATATATGTTCCCTTTTCAGTATATTGAAATTAATGAGAAATATTCTGTGCTTAATACGCATGACTTTGTGTACCAATAAAAATGTTATTAGGAATTCCAGGATTGGTTTGTCTTGTATTTGCAAAGCCTGTCTTACTAAACATAGAGCACTAAGTTCCTGTAGTTAGGTGGCGATGCTAACAACCTAAAAAATTATATTGAATGAAATTTTGCTTGGTAGGAAATCTGTCAGCCCATACATAACTATTATTTCTGGGTTTTAAATAATCTGCCAGTATTTATTTAGCATGGAATAACTGTCTTATTAAACATAAATTAAATGCCTATCAGAGATACTTATCTGAAATGTTACTGCTTCACCTAGCTAATATCAAACTCCTTCATGCTTTTCAATGGCTATGTAAGAAATCTAATTACTATATCTTAAAAAATTTCTGCTCAATTTAATTTTATGGAAGTACTGAATTGCCTTCTCTTTATATCTCTCCACTTTCCACTTTGGTTCTTTGCCTCTTACCTGGCGGCTGAGGTAACACAACCACCGTGGACTGTGAACTCCCAGCCAAGTTTAGTGAAGTTCTTCATAAAAAACTTTGAATCTCTGCTATGTGTTAATATGTACCACCAGGAATACCTGTGGGGTATAAATATGTCATCTTGTGAGCGTGTCTACAAAGAGATGGTGAAGCTGATCTGCTCTGGCAGCCATATCACAAAAAAATAGCTTATTGATAGCTTGAGGAATAAACTGTATCTTGAAGGCAAGTATCCTTTCTCATGATATGAATCAGTTATTGCACGTATCCCTTTGCTATTAAATATAATTTTGTCATGCATTCACACTATTTTGTCCCCTTTAAGGATATGCTTAGTATTGCAGAAGAAAAAAAGTGGATTTAAGTTCACATAATGAATTTAAATCCTCTTCTCCCCTAGTTTAGTGACACTTTGACTAATTCTGGAACAAGTCAGTACAACGCAGACAGAAAGTCTGATTCACAGTTTCAGCACACATATTTCCACAAAATTAAGAAGCATTTGGGATTCCATTTTGAATATCTCTTTAACATTTTTTTATTTAAAAAATCTTAAAAGAAAGAACACGCCTCTGTATGTAACTTCAATGGAAGTTGAATACAATCCTTACAGTCAATACGATTGGACATCTGAACAATGCTTAAGCCCTGTTTAGGTTAATTATTTATTCTTAAATGCTATTTATATTCAAATTAGTGTTTGATCTTATCAAATTGATCATGTTGTATATATACAAAACTTGTTACTTATAAAATTCTTTGTGGAAGTATTGAAAATTTGCAAGATTTGATTCTTTCACACTTGATCTAAATTCTGATGAGAATACTGCTGGCTTGGACAGAATAATAAAAAAAATGTTTAGCTCAAACAGAAACTTTTTTGGATAAAAACTGGCTAAAAAGTAAGGGAGCTGTAATATATTTGGCATCAAATCAAAGAAATTTACAGGCATCTATTTTAATCAGCCATCGGTCTTAGTGATTTTTGCCTGGAAAACTGTGATTAATGTTAAATGTGAGTTAGTATGAGAATCCTAAATTAGCATTCAGCAGGAAACAGTAGTAGAATATGGGAAGACTCTTCTGGAAAGAATTAACTTGCCACTCTTCAGCAGCCCAAAGAGAATATTTTTTTCTTATTTCTGGAAGATTCTGTAGACTACTTCTCATTGAAGCAAAAACAGAGAAGGAAGGTTGCGGTTTTATTGCAGACTCACTTAAAACTGTGGTCAAAATTTAAATTTAGTGGCCAACACTGATATTTTTTGTACCCAAAGGACACACAAGATCCACTACTTTTTCACATTTTTTGAGACACACAGATATGTACACACATACACAAATAGATATTTCACATATGTCTGTGCACTAAGGAATGAAATAAAGAATACATGCTCATGAGAATTGCATCTAGGGCTTTCTTCAAAATGAAACATTTTCAGAAAGCTGTCATTGTTGGGAGGGTGGGTGAGGGTTGAACAAACAGTATTGAGGGAGAAGTGCTTGCTGACAGGTTGACAAAAGTACATGTAGCCTTTCCTTTTAGAGGGGAGAGGTTAGGCACTACACCACCACAGCAGACAAGACCTTGGGGTATTACACAGCTATCCATTCACAGCTTTCACAGTGATGAATGAGGTCTTAGCAGACGCCTTGCAGAGAACTGAAGAGAGAGAGAAGCAGAAAGGAGGAGATTTCTCATATGTCTGCCCTTTTCCCCCCTCAGATTGGGTGAGGCAGGTGATTAAAAGATAAAGGCTTGGGCCATCTAATGAAACCCATCTGCTCTTACTCTCTGCTGGCAAGTGAGAGAAGCTCTCAGAAGCTGAAGGAACATGAAGAGTTGGTTTAATCAGTACTTATACTCAAGCAGAAATATTCTTGTAAAAGCACTCAAGCGCTTTGAGGACAATGCTCCTATTCATTGTGGAGTGCTAGATTTATGGATATAACTTACTTAACTGATGCTCAGACTTCAAAATATCCTCAGTTACGTTAAGCAAAATTAGGGATTCAATAAAACTTGATGGATTGGAGCATGAGGAAAAAAACACCCTAAAACTGTCACTAGATACTTACCTTAAGGGGAACTAATTCAGTAGTTCTTTATGAAGCTTCTTGCAGGTTCTTTTAAAGCATCTAATACTGGCTGAAACAGTATGGAACGTGTCCATTTCTGTCTAGTGATGACAAGCCTCATTCAGAAGATTATTAACAATGAAATGAATAAATACACCCTTAACTTGACAGGTTTTTCCCAATATTCCATAATAAACAGGAGAAAAAAAACCCTAACAGGATATTTTGGCATCATCAGCCTTTGTGGTAACCAGGATGAAAGCTTTACAAAATTAACTGATCCTGTTTTAGGTTAAAAAAAAAATAATTAAAAAAATCCACAGCTTGGGGAAACCGAGAAGTTTAGTTTTAGGATCTGATCCACAATGATCTAAAGTTCTAATTTCACTGGGGTGTGAATGGGAAACAATGAGCAACTTTTCAGGTGAAATGGCTGCTTTAGAGTGTTCATGTTCATGCATGTGAATGCTGGTTGAGTGAGACATGGCCATTTCCAACAACTGCAGTGGAAGGCTGCCTGGTACTACAGAAGAATTTTGGCTGTCTTGCACCTATTTTTTATTGTATCACTTTTTCAAAGCATTCCTGGTATGTCAGCCACAGTCAGTAAATGAAATTCAGTAGTATTTTGAGATGCACAAAATTTTGATCATTGAACCTATTTATGGAGACAGCATATAGTCATTCTCCCTAATCTCCCTCTGATTTCCTATGCAAATACTGCCAGGCTCACTCAAGGCCACAGGATTTAGTTACTCACTTGACTGAAAAGCATGTCAATGCAAATTCAGGCTGATAAACCAGCATGCAAATCTCCAGGGCTTCAGCAAGTTATAATTCAGCCACAGTATTAACAAAACAAGATAGCAATTATGCAAGGAATCAGCTGAAATGTTATTTTTAATTTTAAATTTCTGCCTCTGTACAGCTGGGTATTGGAAGTAAAAAGCAACATGGGGCACACTTCCCCATGAGCCAGGCCTTTGGAAACCAGGCAACATACTGTACTGTGCATTACTCTGTGTACATTTCACAGTAAATTTATCAGCGTTAGCCCTGAAAGCAAATGGTTTTCTGGTGTGGTGGAATGTTCATTTTAATATTAGTATATCAAATATTTTTGGCTCTGACAATGACAGGCAAATTAGTGCTGACTGTATAAAAGCAGGGCTGTGCGCAGCCTTGGGGACATTAAAAAGGCTCTGCTGATCGCCATCAGTCCACACCTTCAAGACCGTCTTGTCCTGAACTCAGGCCTCCACCATGAAGTCAGATTAGCTGAATTCTCAACTTCCCCATTATCCACTGTTTAACTGCTCATATAATACTCTTGTAGAGGCCCTCTAACAGACCTATTTACATTAAAGACTTGACTTTATGTACTCCCATGTGCTCCGGGTAAAATTATTATTCCTCTTATTAGGAGCTGCTCAGCAATCTCCCACGGCTAAGAGCTGGTACTGTTCCTGTGAAGTCAATAGCCTCTATACAAGGCTCTGTTAGAGTCCATAAATATGCTGGTACTGAGGAGGCTGCTGTCAAGGCCCTTGCTGCCCCTGACTAACCTCTTCTCCTGGGTCTTCCCTACCCTGCCTACAGCCCAGGGCTCAATGTCAGCTCCCCGGGGGCCATCAGCAAATTGCAGCAGGGATGGTCCCCACAGCCATGCCCTGCCCAGCCATGGGCTCTGCCAAGCCAGGACCATGGCCCGTCCTGCCTCATCCCATCCACGTCCCCAGGGAGGTGCTTGATGTCCGGGACTGCGGCTGCCCCCGGTGCCCCGAGCTGTCCTGTTCCTGGCTGGGGCAGTGGGATGGTCCTGAGCTGCCAGGCCTTGCCCTGCCACCTTGGGGGGAACCCCGTGGAGGCCCACAGGGAGCTGCTGACTTTTGCAGTGCCCTGGCAGTGGTCTAAACACATGGTCAGCATCTCAGTGAGCAAGCTGAGAAGAGGGAGGGAGTAAACTCACACATTGGAAGCCAATTGATTGTACCAATGAATTGTTAGGCTGTTCCCTGTTAAAGTTTTGGCCCAAGGCAGCTAGCCTTGTCCTAAACATAGTCTGAGTGTTAGCCATTCCCAGCAGACGGTTTGCACGTTTCCACCCTTTTCTGAAGCAGGAGAGCGCATAATAAAATGGATAATAGCTCAGCATGGTCACTTTGGATCTCAGGTCAGAGAAAATTCCAAGTCACACTTAAGTTACTAGTGTAAAAGCAGCCAAGATAAACTGTTCATTCATATTTTGGGTTTGATTCAGTTTCCTGGACATCAATTGCCTAGCTCCAGTAGAGATATCTTGAGGAGTATCCAGCCCAAACCCTGGCTGCCACCAGGGAGAGGCTTGGATTACCAGTAGGTTTCCTTCCTATCAGTCAGCCCACAAGAACATCTTACAGATCCTGAGGCATCTGAGATGCTACTTATACGATAATAAATGTGCAATTGAATTAAGACCTTTGTGCTTACAAAAGCAACCTGTTCAACACCCCCACAACACACAGGTGTTGCAGCACATCAGTTTTTGAAAATTTTGACAGTTAATTTTAGTTTGGGAAGGTGCATCACAGATATTTGTTCATCTTCTGAATAACAACGTTGGTTTAATAGATAAAGTTCTAAAATCTTGGGTTGTGTAAATCAACATCTGTGAAACACAATCACAGTTACATTTGCTGCAAATGTTTCAAATAAAACACACCTAGTTTAAAATTAAGGGACTTTGATGGTGCATACTGTAACTACTGTTTTCAGTTCTCCTCTTGGTCTGATTCATCCCAGCGTGTTTATATTATATTGCAGGAGACATAAAAAAGACATTTTTACCCACACATGTGGAATCCAATTCAAAGCCTTGTGAAATCAGTTGGATATTTTTCTTAATTTCCCAGAAGAATTAGGGAGGTAATGTGGCAGTGTGTGTCTGAAATATTCAGATGGGAAATATCACTATGCAGAAATAGTCACTTCTGTTTTAACTGGACAGCTTTGACTGTCTCTATATTTTGCGTGAATTTCCATGTTCATGATTGCACATTTTAATTACTTTAAAAATGCCTAGAGCCAGAGGCAGACACTTCAAATTACATCAAAATAAATGAATGAATATCAGTAGTAATGTTCATTGCTTCTGCTGGATACACAGACTGGCAAAACCCACTCATTAGTATAATCTGCATGTTTGAACAACATACCTTTAAACCCTTAAATAGGATGAAAATTAGCTTTCAAATTACAAAGTCTGGATTCAAAGTGATTTCATAAATTTACCACAGCAAACAAGTGTGATGAGGAGGAAGAAAATAAGAGATGAGGTATAAAGGACTATTAGCAGATCTGGAGGGTCTGCTTGTCACCTGCATTAGGCTGGACACTATCATGCTGTTCAGAACTGCTTTTCTTTGAGCTGTTTAGATAGTCTAATAACAGGTGCTTTTATTATTTTCTTCAGCTTCTTACAGCTTCTTACAGATTGACAGAATCTAAAACCAAACTGAAACTGCGCCATTCCTGTAAGCTTAGCACTGGTCTTTTCTCCAGCTACCTCAGCAGTTTGTGCTTGCCATCTGGATGTCATGCAAGTTTCTAAGTATTCAGAGGCAGCAGAAAAAAAGGAAAAAAAAAAAGAAGAAGAAGAAGAAAGAAAAGCTTTTGAGAACATACTGCCGCTGATCACAGATCAAAATATTTTGTAGTAAAGGCATTGCTTATTTCTACTATTCCCTCTCCTCCTTCCCCCACTCCAGTACTTTTCATGATCCTGTTACTGAGAGAGGTTGATGACATTACATTTGTGACAGCCATATCATTTTATTGAAACATTCATATCCTCTTTTTTCTTTTGAAGGGCAAAATACTGAAGCGATCTCCCTCCTCTTTGTTTGTTTGTTTTGTTTCCAAAGGGCAAATCAATGTGTCTCTTTCCTATGTGTCTGGCCAGCTTGCCACAGCTTTCATTTCTCTTCAGAAAGTTCCAGCTGGCAATTTCAGACAAAAATTCTGCAACCTAAAGACAATTGCCATTAGGCCACAAATGGCAGCATTGGGAGATTTCTTCCTCTTTCCTTTTTGTTCATTCGATCTTTTTCTTTCTAAACAATATTTCTACAAAAATATTTTGCATTTTTTTCCTCTTTCAAAAACAAACAAACAAATCTAAAACCTGAAACAAAATGCTGGACAGAGAATTAACAGGTTGCTCTTTTTATGTCTGCTCAGACTGTTCGGATGTGAAAGCAGAGCTGAAGAGGGGCAGGGGATGGAAAGGGAAAAGTGAGAATGTTTGTATTTAAGTTAGTCCATGCACCTAAAGGGTTGTCATACATAACAATTGCAAAGCCGATGTTCATAAAATGTAAAAGCATTTCTGCAGTGTCAGACCTTGGCAGGACTATAAGGAAATACTATAATCTTGTTTTCCATTTATGCTGGCTAGCTGACATTTCTGTCTCGGTCTGGCATGCAGTAATCATTAAAAGAGCCTGGCATTTCACAAAATTTGGTAAACAAATGAGGGCTTTGGGGATTTTTTTCCCTTTCAATTTTTTTTCTGGCTATATAAACCTGCTATCAAATGTGACTGGGAAATTACATTTGCATGCACACACCTACTCAAGATTTTTTTGGTCCTGTAACTACTATAGCTATTTTAAATTCACACTGTGCACATGTATATAGGCATACATTCAGGCACAGTTTTGATGTCACACATGTATGTATTATAGGTAGGGCAAGATTATGAGCTTTTACTTATGGGCTTGAGCAGGATAATGGGAGTTGGACTTGCCCTTTACTTCTGTGTACGAGCTACTGATTTAGTAGGACACAAAACCAGAGGCAAAGCCCTTCTGTTATGCTACCCATGAGAGCAGTGAATATGTAGATGAGGGACACCCAATGGTCAAAGTACTGAAAGTAACCTGAGTTCAAGAAATGTAAGATCAGATTCCTAAAAGAACTGAGAAAGTACCACCTATACTGAATTTGAGTGCCTGTGCTTTAGTAGCACAGGAGCAGGGTATAGCAAGATTCTGAACTCCCTCTCACATATGGACACACTGACTCTAAACCTATGGATGTCTACTTTTTGCCAGAAATTATCCAGATGTCTAAAGCATTATTTCTATTTTTATGAACAACTACGTCCTTTGGAACAGGACAAAGCCACTTCCTAAACTCAAACCTCAGTATGGTCAAATTAGGTGTTTTGCCATGTGAGGCAAGGCTAGAGCAAGGCTAACTAGTTCACAGAACATCAGTTTCTACAGAATGATTGCATCTATCACTGCTGGAAAAAAATATAATACTTTCCCTTTCCTTCTCTTACTGCTTTTATATATTAGTGCAGTGCTTAGAGCTACCACACAAAAATTCACAGGAACAAAAAATGTCTGAGGTTGGAAAGAATCTCTGGAGATCTTCTAGTCAACCCTACCCTACTCAAAGCAACATCAGCTGTAGAAGGTTGTCCAGGACCATGACAAGTTGAATTTTGAGTACCTCCAAAGGCAGATTCCATAACCTCTCTAGGTGACTTGTTCCAGTGTTTGACCACCCTTGCAGCAAAAAAAAAAAGGTTTAAAAAGCTGAAATACCATTTTTCAAAAGCTGAACAATCCCAGCTCTTTCAGCCTCACCTCATGTGAGAGCTGCTTCAGTTCCTCAGTCATCTTCATGGTCCTTGGCTGGAATCACCAATATTCTAGCTGTAGAGTCCTCCATGATTAAAAAAATGTAGAGATTTACAGGATCAAATCATTCCTCTTTTGTCAAGTATTTATTTTATTTTAAGTAATTTGAGCCTTGTATAGCTAAACTGTTGTTAATTTCTGTGTGGGTTACAGGTGTTCATGATATTTCAGGATTTGGCCTGTCTGCAATGTTTTCAGCCAGAAAGAAAATAAAGTAGTTCTATGTTGTTGAATCTTCTCTTTTTCCCATGTGTAGTTGAACAATGCAACCCAACAGTACACAGCTGTTTGATAAGAAGTGCATGCTTTCCAGGTTTCTAATGGAAGAGCTGTTTCTCAACAGAAGCCTAGATTTAATTGTTCTAACAGGGATTTTTGCATTGAGCATTATACAGATGCACTTCCAAACCAGGAAAGAATACTCCAGGATCTTCACTGCCAGTGAATGGGCAAGATTTTGCCTACTTATTGCTTGGAAAACTGCCCCTTAGATCATTATGACATTTAAAACAAAAGTTAATTATGCTCCAGCCACAGAGCTTTGAGTTTGACTATGTCTGGAATCATCTTAGATTATCATCATTAACACATGTACAATTATACAATTAAGGGCTTAAATAATAATTAAGAATTGCATTGCTCTGTTCACTGTTTTGGGAAAAATCTGTACTTAAGAATGGATTTTCACTTTTGAGGTTTAACAGTGCAAAAACATTCAGCTTTTTGCTTCTAGCTACTAATTAATTTTCACACTGAAAAAATAGGTATCATCTGGGTGCCTGATTGCTCACTTGGACAAAAGTCTCTGTTTTAAAAGATGACTAACAATATCTCCCACCCCCAGCCTTCCCTCTTCCCAAACAATAAAATGAAATCACTTACCAAGAAAAAATCAATTTCTTGAAATGACTTTTAAATTAAATTAAAGGTGGTGAGAAATTTGATATCAAGAGTCTTGAGAGTAAAGTCATCACTGAACAAAATCGATACAGGGTCCCCTAATTCAAGCTTCTCCACCTATTTACCTCAGCCCTAATCTGGGAGACACATTCTTAGGTCAAGATATGTAACATTCATTTCTTGGCTTCTCAGGTAAGACTTGTGAAAATGGTGCCAGATTGTATCAAATTGTATATTCATATACTTGGGAACTGGAAAATGCAGTGAGCTTAGCAACTCATTTTATATAGATCGTTAAACAGTTGTCAGAACGTAACAGTCTGGGGTCACTACTACCATGGACTGAAAGTGGAACAGTGACCTGTGGTAGGTAATAAAAAGCTCCATAGTCCATTATTACCAGGGTGAGTTGCTTTTATCTTTATTCCAACCCTCTTTTTTTAGCTGTCACCAAATTTATAAAATTTACAGCATGGATCCTGAAAGTCTGGTTTACTGCTGGATTAACGCCTTCTAGTGTTAGAAGAAAGATAAAAGATAGCCTTTATTCTGACAACAAGATGAAGAAATGGATTTACATAAACACTCTGCATGGATTTGTGCTGTCTTTCTGAGTTTCAACTCTAGGATCTGGCAGAGGATATTTTGATTCACATAAGTGTTTTTTTACCAGGCTAGTTTTGGTGGGGAAGTCATATAGTTCTACTCCAAAAGGTATAGGAAGTATATAGGAAGTAGGTTGAATAAGACATACGAGAGAAGGGCTCTATATATATTAGGAAAAAAATTGGTATTATACAAAGAAGTCATGTCTATCGAGCAAGCACACTTTATACTTATAAAGCAAATCTACCCTTTGTTTGCTTAGTCCAGATATATTATGCATGTGATGTAGAATTTTACCCCCACATCTGGATTCAGACTTCTAATCACCAGTTATAGTGTGGTCTTTATACTGTGGCTTTGTTGTCTGGGGGGCCAGTTTTGGGAAAGAAGCCATATATGATTTTTGTTCTTGAAAATGATGAAATTGAGGGGGAAAGAAGGAAAAAAAAAAGAGGGAGTGGGCAGATGACATGACCCAAACCCAACAGACATAGGAGAATGACCCTAAGGAATGAGAAGACAAGTCCATACCTAAAGCCCTGAGCCCTTTATGGCACATATTTGTCTTCCTCTTTCCACTGTCTTCTTCCCATTGCAAGGACTCCAGATATCTGTCATACACCTTCCCACTGTCAGGGGCTTCATTTATTCTCAGTGCTTTCCTCCATAACTGTTATCTGTCTTTTTTCTCCATACTGCCAAATCTATTATTTCTTTTATAGCACCAAATAAAAATGCTACAGATTAAGCATAAGACCTTGTTCGTTTGATTAAAAAAACTCGTAAACCGATTGAAATGATTCTGTAGCAGGCCGATAAGAAAGAAACTGTTGAATCTTCTCACTACAGTAGAAACATGGAAGAACGAATTAATAGAGCTTTTTACTTTTAATGTTCATATATTTTTAAAATTTCTTTTGCAGAAAAAAAAGAAACATTAAAATATCTGACAGCATAGTTGATGTTTACTTCACAATAAAAGATAAAATGTCGAGGGTAGTTTGGTGCTCCTAGTACTTGTACCTAATTTATAACATAAACCAACATCTTGGGCACTCTGTATGTTGTCTAATGGTTAAATTAAATATAAACATTAATCTGGGACAAAAATTCCCTTCTAGGAGCAAAATAATGGATAACAGCTCTAAAACTTCTCTTCATTTCATGTTCCCTGAACTCCCACAGACTCATTCAATGTTAACTATCTTGAGGATCTCAGCAGTAAATTTGAAACTTGCAATATTGATTTCATGGATACATTTTCTGCAAACAAACCTCACTGGCCTGATTTATGATTATATCAATTCTTTAATACTTGTCTTTTAAATGGTTCCTCAACATGCAGATTGTGGGACAGAAGTAAGAAAAAATGACTCAATTATATATATATTTAAATATTAGTGAATCATTAAATAATGCTTGTTTGCGTTTTCTTTTTCTCAACTGATAGAACAGACATTAAACTGTGTGAAGTATGTGGGCTGATGTTTCCAAGGAAACGGCATCTGAATAAACAAATTGAAAAATTTGGACTCACCATCCTGCAGAAATGAGGACACTATGAAATCAAATCTTCTTTGCCTTTATTGGCTGAAGGAGAATGAACTGTGGGAGCGTTCAGTGATGGGCTTACTGGAGTCTCTGCAATGGCAAGTGTTTTTCTGACTGAAATTAGACACAAAATTATTATTGTTGTTGTTGTTGTTATTATTACAATTATTATTAATAATAATAAAAACAATGGCACTTTGAATTGCTGTGTTTACACCTGGGTGACATGCAGACACATTTGACCCAGTCAGCTTGTAACCTGTCGGAAGAGGAAACTAAGTTATGTGAATATGAGATGAGAAAAATAGTAAGAAAGTCAAAATCTGTGATTTGTTTGCTCTTAATAACCCTGTCACATAACTTTTATTACTCATGATGAAATACTGATCAGCCTGAATGGTGTGGGTGGCAGAATCTGGGGTCATTATCAGGAGAGCACTTACATCTTCTCAGCATCCCTTCCTTCTGACAAGCAAGTAGATTGAAAACACTGAGAAGCTTAAATGGGAGTTGCATCAGTGGGCCACTGTAGATATCTCATTTGTGTTCTTTCTCACCCACCTGGATGACTGGGAGGAGATAGTACTTTTTTCAATAGTTCAAAAATGTCTAAGAGTGAGTGAATATAGTTAACATGTCAGCTTTCCTCATACGGACAGCCAGTCCAAAACTGCCTACAAAAGTATAAGTTTGGAATCAGTGACTGAAGATCTTGCCTGGGCCATTATTCATAGTCACTAGCACAGAATTATACCATGCAGTCTGTTAAGCTTAATCTGCTCAGAATTCTCAAACCCATCTCCCCCTTTGATATGGGACAGTATGATGATGAATTCTGTTTCTACATACAAATAATAACAACAACAACAATAAAATAGCTGGACTAATTTTTTCCAACTTTCTTAGACAACTGCTATCTTCAGCTTCCTGCTTATATAAGAAGGACCATATGATTCTTGCTAGAGATGTGACAGAACACATAAATTAATTCAATTCCTACTTGTACTTGTAGCCGATTAAGTTCTTTGGAACTTAGACTGTATTTTACATGTCAATCAAGTAAAATCATTCCCAAGTTTAAAAATACATTTTTTCTTCCGTTCCTACCTTCGCCCATGCAATATTGAGAAGTTGACTGCCTTTTTATCTTTACACAGAACAAACGAAAACCCTTTATGGCTTTCATCTGTCGTTTTTTAACCTGCTACTTAATATGGCTTTTAAAAGTGAGTTTCGAAACAGTGAATGATTTGAAGGAAACTTGTTCCATAAAACTATATACCTTAAGGGATGGAAAAAAAATGTACTCATGCCTGTAAAAGGCAGGAATTTGGAGTAATACTTTTTGACATTTTCAGAGGAATGTTTTCCACATTTCATAGTTTGGGAATTGAGGGCACTGTTAAACAAAGACTGTAAATATGGACTTCAAAAGAATGCTTTCTGAGAAAAAAAAAAAAGAAAAAGAATTATCTATTTCTAAAGATATGTCACCATTGTTCTCATTTCAGATAGTCTTAAAACTCCTGGGTTTATAATAATCTAGTTAGGTCTGCCACGCTAGGTATTGCTTGCCACTGGTATTTCTCCGACTCGTTGCGACTCCGACTTACTGCGTTGAAGGTCACTATGAGTGTCCAATGCCTCAAGAAACTTCCACTTTTCTTATGATGACAATCTTTTGCTTTATCCACTTGTAACCTCAACTGTTTTCATTCTTTTTCCATGCCTTTTTTTTTTACGTGGAGAGCTCTTCTTAAACTCTGACAGTCTATTTAATTCTACATACAGATAGAAGTCTAGAGTTTTGATATGTGGAGGAGTCGACAGGAGGATTGAATTAACAGTAAGTTTTTAGATGCATTAGGAACCATGGAACGTTTTGAACAGAAGGAACCTGAGCAGAAAGAAACCAGCTGCACCTTACTCATAATGGTAAAAAGCTAAACCAAACCTAAAAAGCTAAACCAAAACTAAAAAGCTCATAAAGGATTATTTAAATGAGAAGTTAAAAGAAAGCCAGCTGTTGCACAAGTGCAGCTGCTTTGGGCTGACACAATCTGCAAAAGCTATATCAAAGCTAATGCCCCTCAGAAGAGAAGGAAATTAACAATGTAAGCATAATACCTTATGCATAGAATATCCAACATTAATCGCTGAAATGGGGCCAAAACTTATTAGTGCTTCCTTATCCATGCTGGGTGCCTGAAAAAAAAGATAAGGAATTATTACAATACTTGGAATCAAAACAACCACCCTGACATACCAGGTAGCTCTGAGACTTGGTAGAAGGAGGATAAGCCATGGGATGCTGTGTTGCCAGGCTTTCAGCTTCATAGAAGTGTTAGACTAGGACATAATGGAGGAAGAGTAGCACTGTGTGAAAGGCAATATAAAGCTTAAACAACATTACAGTGTTACGATAAAAAAGGAAAAGCATTATTCCTTTTGGGTGGAAATCCCATGTTATTAATAAAAATGTAGAACTAGCATGGAACTATGTCCTTATCAGAACAATAGTAATAATCAGGAAATCCTGAGTGAGACTAAAGAAGTTCCAAATTTGAGAGAAGTACTATGTGTGAGAGATTCTGATTACCTATCTAGAAATCTGATAATTACTTGAATGGGTTGAGATGTAAACTTAAATTTTTAGATATGACGAATGGTTCATTTCCAGAACAAAAAGTCTTAGAACCCACAGGAAAAGATTCTATTAAGAATTTGGTCTTGAGCAGTGCAGGAGGACCCATTTCAAGAGGTATTATTGGGAGATAGGTTCTGTAGTACTGATGATGCCAAAAGAAGGTTTAAAAGCAGGAAACAAGTCAAACAAATCCAGAATGTGATTTTTCAATTTCCAGAAAGGAAGAAAACTTTACAAAACAAATGGCAAAAAAAAACCCTGCAAAAAAGCCCAAGAAGCCAAAAAGCACCTGGAACTCTACCTAAAAAAGATTACAGTGGAAGTACAAGTAAAATGAATGTCATATTAAAAATAAAGCAAAATGGCTAAAAGACTTCAAAATCCTACATTAGCTTAGTAGCTCATAATAAAAGCTAAGGAGGCTATCATAGAGAAAAGATCAGTATTTATTAAATTCCAAATATGGAGAAAAACAAAGCCAATAAAATATGGAGATCATATGTAAGCAGGAAATTAAGAAAACTCAGAAAAAATTTGAAGAGCGCGTGGCAAAGTGTGCTTAGACTGATAGTAAAACTTTCTTTAAGCACATTAAAAGCAGGTCTGATAGGGAATTGATGAGACCACATGGTGACTAAATTATGAAGGAATACTCGAGTATGATAAGGCTATAGCAAATTAGCACAATGAATTCTTTTACTTGGTCTTTACTGCTGAAGACATTGGACAGATTCCCCCATCTGAAGCCCTTTTGTAGCATAAATGTCAAAGTAATTAGATCGCTTCTCAAAAATATGCAGGATATATTAGACAAAATAGATAAATTAGATGTTTGTAAGTCAGCAGGACCGGATGATACTTCACCAAGGTGTGACGCCACTTGGAGTACTGTGTCGAGCTTTGGAGTCCTCAGCACAAGAAGAACATGGACTTGTTGGAGCGGGTCTAGAGGAGAGTCACGAAGATGGTCAGAGAAGTGGAACACATTTCTTATGAAGACAGGCTGAGAGAGTTGGGTTTGTTCAGTCTGGAGAAGAGAAGGCTCTGGGGAGACCTTATAGGGGCCTTCCAGTATCTGAAGGGGGCCTACAGGAGAGCTGGGGAGGGACTTTTTACAAGGGCATGTAGTGATAGGACGAGGGGGAATGGCTTCAAACTGGAAGAGGGTAGGTTTAGATTAAATATTAGGAAGAAATTTTTTACTCTGAGGGTGTTAAGGCACTGGAACAAGTTACCCAGAGAAGTTGTGGAAGCTACATCCCTGGAGGTGTTTAAGGCCAGGCTGGATGGGGCTTTGAGCAACCTGGTCTAGTGGGAAGTGTCCCTGCCCATGGCAGGAGTGTTGGAACTAGATGATCTTCAAGGTCCCTTCCAACCTAAACCATTCTATGATGCTATGATTATGAGGCCACTGAGCATACAGGACATAAGATTGTCAAGGTGACTCCTATCTGTGGCAAGAGAACTAGCTAGGATTGTAGGAATTACAAGAGCAATGAGTCTGACTTCCATCCCTGGTAAGATGATTGAGTCTATAATACAAAAATAAGATCTTTGAGCACATTGATAAATGCAGTCTGTTGAAAACCATCAGCATATGTTCTGTAAAGGGAAATCCTGCCTCGTTGACCTGCTCCAGTTCTGTAAGAATGACAATTAGCATGGATATAAATAAGATAAAGTTGGCCCAATGTATTTGAATTTTCAAAAAGCCTTTGACCTCACCAAAGGCTGTTAAAGAAACTAAATTATGATAGGGTTGGTGAAAAGTTTCCTTTATGCACTGAAAGTTGGTTAAAGGATAGAAAGGATAGGACAGGATTTAACAGTTGCTTTTCAGGATGGGGTGGAATATGCAATGGGGTCCCATAGGGTAGGTGCTGGGACCAATCTGATTCATCATCTTGCAGACCTGGAGAAGAAAGGGACAACGAATCTGCAAATCTGTGGCTGGTAATAATCTATTTTGGGGAGAAGAATGCTGAATGGGGATATTATCTAGGGCTGACTTCTATCTTTATCTCTTTTCTGTGCTCATTGCTACATCTGCAATTTTCACTTCCATCAACAAATAAAACTTCTCAGAATGCATAGATGCGAAGTGGTATGGAAATACTATACAAAGAAAACTCTGATCTGGAACTCAGGTGTAGTTTTTCAGCACCAAGAAATTCAAACTAATGTGGCTAAACCCATCACACCTGCCCAAAAAAAATAGCCATAGGCGGAAATCTTGAATTGACAAAAGGAAACTGAATGACTGAATATGGTTTTCCATGTCCTACTTTTACAATTCCAGCCTTCTAAAACAGCTTCCAGACTCAAACGCTGTTCCAAGTCAAACCTCTAAACATTTTGAGGGTCCTTGACTACTAATAGGATTTCCATTTTTCTGTTTGGGATTTCCCAGAAAATACTATATGGTGCTGTTTTGCCTTGTGTTTGCAAGTTAGATGTACATTTACTGAAGACATGATACACCCTTGTGCAGGCTTTCAGAAGCCTGGCAACCCAAACAGAAAAGTAGCTTTAATTAAGACCATAGTATTCCAGGAATCACAGAAAATTCCAAAGTCCTTCAATTTCATCTGGACCAAATTTATAGGAGAAAGTAGATTTGATGAGGCCTGGATATACAGTTGCTGCAATCATTAAACACTGAATTCTACCATGATTTTCTTACAAGCCTTCATTTGGAGTGCCAAATTCTTGACATAAACAAGAAATTATCTTGTATTCATAGCCACAGTAGGACAGTTGGGTTCCCTGTTGTCTTTGTGTGTGAGTCATCCTACTATATAACAAAGTATAACTTCCTTTTCATCTTCATTTTACCTTCCTTTTTTTCATGGGCATACAGGTGGAAAATAAACCCAGTACAAAATGATCCAGTCCCTTGTTATTGTTCACAATACCAACATCCTTATGCTGAGATACTAAGTTGCTAATGTACCATGCTGCATATTACTGTTTGATCAAAAATTGTGATCAATCTGATCACCTCCTGACCAATGTCATAAAATGCAAACTCAAAGCCTACTGTACCCAAAAACATGTAATTTAAAGCTACTAATTTTATCAAGGAAATGAAATATGGTTTGCTTGTCATTTATTTTATCAGTTTATATTTTAAAAAACAGCCTTCAGTAGTCATTGAAATAGATAAACTTACGGGCTGTGTCAGTAGATTACAAAAGTTCAGGTTTGTCATTCTAGTGTAATTATGATAAGATCATATTCTGTTCAGCTTACACCCAAGATGCAACTTAAACTTACAGAGGCTAGACTGTCTCCTTTTTTAACAATAAAGGCAGCTGTCAAATTAACAAAGATGTCAGAGCAGATAAAATCCCTGCAGCCGTGCTGAGCTCTGACAAAGCTTTCTTTTACAGGTATTCTGTTGCCTCCTTCAATGTCATGCTAGACAAGACTTTAAAAACATCAATAATTTCCATTTGAATGATGAGGTCTTTGATCTTTTCAATAATAAAATAATCCTCAATTCTTTTAGAACTACCTTTAAATTAGTGCAATACAGCAAATTCTCTACATTTTGATAAATTCAAGGTTTATTTTAGCAACTAAATTATTTGAGATATGGCCACCTCCAACACTCCGTTAGAAGTCTTATATAGGGTCTATACAGGCTTCCTGCATTTGCTGGAACCAACTTTCCATTCCTTTAGGTAATCTATGTACACTTGCTTGATTCTCTTTTGTCCAAAGGAGAATGATATACCAACAGTGACAATGATTTCCTAGTGCACAGTGAAGAGTTTAGAATACTAAAAAGAAAATTCTCAAGTATAAGCTGAAGAGGACAGGGTTTACACATGACAGTTGACAAAATATGCCTGAGCCATTTGCTCAGAACCAATCCAGGTAATTTATAATGCTAGGTGAAGCCCATTCTCATGCCCCAACTTTACCACAGCCCTTCACAGGAATTTACTAAGGTTATTGTATGAATAAGAGAAGTAGACAAAACTAAAAAGACATCAGTTTCTTAATATTCATGCAGTTGGTTTAAAGACAGCAAGGATCGATGTAAAGAAACTACTGTATTCTTAGAAAAAATGGGATTAAGGAGACACCTTTTATGTCATAACCTGGTACTCTTTCTGTTATGGTGGACTACTGCTCAGACTACTTCCACTGCTTTGTCTGTTCTAAACAAAAGAGGCTGCCATCATTTCTTTTTAGAAGAATACATTGTTTACAAAGAAACCAAATTCTTTCTCAGAAGGGTGTGTTTGGGGTTTTTTGTTTTGTTTTGGTTTGTTTTTTTTTTTAAAGCTAGTATTCATTGCAAATACCAATTTTTCAAAACTTTAACTCATTAGTCCTGGCTATGTATCATTGAGACAAAGACATATTGACATGAAAACACCTAGTGTATGCAAACAAAATCCTTTGTCAAAAAATTCTTGGAACTTCTGGAAATGTGGATAGTTCTATGTGATGCCAACTTCTAAAGTCTTTTAAATTAGAGACTAAAATCCCACTTCATCCATTGACCTATAACTCAACCTCAAGGAAATAGAGTTATATTAACTGGGGAATCCTCTGTCAAACAGATAAATGTCTTTATTTCCATGGATGTTAACAGAACTTGGAGGAAAAGAAGTGTTAAGTGTTCTCTCCCCCACCTCACCCCGGTTCCTTCACCTTTAAATCAAATCACATAAGAATTTGTACTTCCTTTGGGTACCTATGACTATGAAGACAAGAATTACAAAGTTAGAGCATTCATATATGATTTGCAGGTAACTACTAATGCCTTACAAATCACAGGTATTTACTGACCTGTATTTCAGAGTGCGATATTCCTATAGCAACATGAAGAGTTGTTGTTAAAAGATGTGAATCTGCTCTCACTTTTCTGTGTAAAGGAGAAGTAGTTAGAATGTTGATGTAAACTGCCCCTAATTTGCTTTGATCTGCTATCCAAGCAGACAAGCAGATACATGTTTATAGAATGACAAAATAAAAACGCGCTCAGAACACAGTTAGTGATGACAACTGTGGAACAGAACCTCTGAAAAAGAAAAGTTCCTGTCTTAGGAGCGAGCATACATGTACACACATCTACACTGACACCCACCCATGGACCTTTACAAGCAAAATATAGAAAGATCAATAGAGGAAACTTCTATGTTTTTACAATTTCCTCTTTGTAGCAATAATTAGCACCTACATTTGTAAGCTTTATTTCTCCCAAATATTAGTAGTTTTCCTCTCCTGGCTGCAAAGAAGCAGATAATAGTCATGAAGTTCTTGGTAGTTTCTGCTGGTGAGGAGAATAAAGGAAGGGTGTATTTTTCCTTGTTTTGTTTGGTAGTTTTTCTTCTGTCAGGCTGGTTAGTATTACTTGGTCGCTCTGGTCATCTATACGCATGTACCAGATACTGATCTATATGCCTGTACCAGATGTTGTTGTCTTTTGAATTTTTTCTAGTATAAAACATAAATTATGACTGAATGGTACTCAGTCAAAATTAGATTTTTTTGAACTTCATGAGAATCACACAGTCTATTTGGTCACAAATACCATGTTCTAGTTGCTGTTCTATAAAATGAAGATTGTTTCTTTCCTACTAATATATGAATTTCCAACTGTCCAAAGCTAGGAAATAGGTAAATCAGAAGAATTAATAAGATTCTGACCAGACAGCAGTGTAATGAGACAAGTTTCTACGTGTGATGAAAAAGTCTGCCCATGGTTAGTGCACATTTCTGATTTTGTAGCCCAAGTTCCTGTTTTTGAAATTGCAATCAATGATTTTGCAAGGCTACTGGATCATTTAGTTTAAAAACTTTATTTAATTCTAAATTAATGAAGCTTACACATGTACATGTGTATTGATGTCCAAGAACTACAGACAGCCTAACATCACATATCCATACATATTAGATGTGGGAAGACATCATGCAACTTCTCTTCTGTACCAGAAGGAACAGTGTGGCTTTATTTAGTTTACCATTGAACAAAACAATAGAGCTTTCAAAAATTACCTTCAGGCATTCTCCAGCATTCCCATTTTCCATTTAGATTATGCTAAACATTGCTAATAAAATGCTATACCTCTTCCATGACTTTGATTGTTTTCTTTGCTATCACATCAAAGTTTGGATGGAAAAAAAAAAATTCTTTTTTGTTCTTTCAGGCTAAGTATTAGGAAAAAAATGAGATAATTAGGGAAGAGGAGAATTTAAAGTTGTTTCTCTCTGCATGATTTGTCGAGGGATAGATTTTTTGTTCAGATTTGAGTGGAGATTTTGGGGTGGAAGTTGTGTTTTCAAAAAAAGATTTCATTAAAAATAAATACATTTTGTTAGACAGAGGCTCTGACTGAGTTGTATGTTGACTGTCAAAAACATAAATTGCCCAACGGTTCAGATAGTTACCAGAAGGAGCAAGTACCTGGAAACATGGATAGCACATTAGCATAAAAAATATTCATTCCTTTGGAAGACTTAACATAATGTGTTAAACCTTCAATAGATCATTCTGTAACTGAGAAAGTCATTGTAGATTTGTCTGTCTTCTTTTCAGAAGAAATGAAAAAAGGTTGTTAGCTGTGCCTTTCTGGAGCTGTACTGCGTTTTCTATGCCATGGTTTGTCATAGGAATATGTTTGTCCTCCCATTTGACTTTATAATTAGTGCTTGAGGGCAAGAAGGACTGTAATCATTGAATAGCTTTGAATACTACTTACCACTGAATTGTAAGCTGAGTGCATGGTCAGCATTATGGGACTGCACAAGAAAAGGTCCCCACTTAAAGCTGACAGGCTAATTGTACAGTCCAGCACAGACGTGAGGCATTTTGAATCATCTGACAACAACATCACTTTGTTTCCTATCAGAAGCAGAAACACAAAGTGGGAACACAGATGCATACACCATAGCAGAAGGGAGGAAAATAAAGTCCATATTAAGGAGTTTCTCTCGTATGTACCGGAAAGAGAGGGCTAACACACTCACAGACACACAGAACACTCTAAATATAAAATGACTCCTGCACAAAAGCTCTCCCTGAGATAACATCACTGTCTTTTGGGGCTTTTGACAGCTTTAAAGGCCATTACTAACACCTCCTCTGCAGTCTACTCCTCTGCACCGCATAAGTGTCGGGGAACCAGATCAAGCAAAACTCCCATTAAAGTAAATGAAAGTTGTGCCTGCATAAGGGGCAAATGATCTTTTGGTTTGGCCTCAGGATCTCAGGTGCAGCCTCAGAGAGAAAGGATATGCCCAATAAATAGCGCCCTAGGTCAAGTACTTTTCTGGTCCATTAGGTTAAAGTTCTTGAGAAGAGGGAAGTTAATAGTACTTTGTTCTCTTAGCTATTCATAAAGACAGGTAATAAACTTATGATTATACCTTGGGGACTTATAAAGATACACGTAAGCACACATCAGTCTGTGGTAATGAAGAAATGTTATTTCAATTCTGATTTCCATTTCGAAATTTGACCAATTATATAATTTCTCCTTTTTTAATAGAAATAAAGATCATTCACTCTTTTCAGGGATATGCAATGCCAAGCAGATTATTTGAGTGTGATGTATTGTTAGGAAATGAGAAACATAAAACTTAAATAGCATATCAATATATTGTTTCCTCAGTTATACATTTCACAGAAGAACCTAGAACCTAACACATCAACTCAGGCAAAGCTAGGGCTGCTTGACTAAGGATAAAGTTTTCCTGAACAACAGAAATGTCTCCTGTAAAGTGAGTGAATTAATGATTTTCTTATTAATATTGCTATTTGAATGAATAGGAATTTGTGAATCATAGCTCTTCTTTTGGCAAGCTTTGATTATCTTCCTTTCAAGATCTTATGAATAACATAGAAATTCTTCCTTTTCAGCCCAAAATGAACAAGAAAACACAAATAAATGGATTCCTGCATTTGTTTCTAAATTGCAGGGAATGTTTTTACAGAGTTCATTTTCAGAAATACTAGTAGCACCTCCCTGATACATACAGGTCTTGCAAACATTACTATTCCTGTTCTTTAATACATTTATGGAGTATTTCTGTACAGTACAGTAAGGCAAGCCATATGAGAAACTGAGTAGGATAAAATGTTTCCCTTTTGAGTTGTACGGAGGCTACTGACAGTGTGTCCTCTTGCATTTGTCGTAAAATTCCATTATGCTTGGATGATATATTTCTGAATTAGGAATATAT
The DNA here is from genome assembly GCA_017639485.1 of Pluvialis apricaria. Taxonomy (NCBI): domain Eukaryota; kingdom Metazoa; phylum Chordata; class Aves; order Charadriiformes; family Charadriidae; genus Pluvialis; species Pluvialis apricaria. The sequence goes on along the minus strand of CM030012.1, from coordinate 22,824,838 downwards.
TCAAAGATGTAGAGTCCAAGAGATTGAACAGCTCTTTTGCAGAACAGAAGCCAAAGTACCTATTTTTTTTTTGTGTGTCGCATTTTACACACTTCTTAGTCTATACATGGATAAATAAATAGGAGATTATGTCAAACTCACAAAAGAATTTGGAAAGAATAAGCAGTCAGTGAAGCCTTGAATACTTTAATTAATTGTTCAGGACTAGAAGATGCTAACTGTATGTTAACAGCTCTTGAGAATGGCCTAGAGAACAGAGGATTAATTCATACTTAGCTATACCTTTCTCATCCACATTCAGGGTCTAAAATATAGATATTTCAAATGGGTCTCCAGCCACAGGTTGGGAAGTATTGCACAAATTCTACATATGGTACTGCTGTACATTGAGTTAAGGTGTGTCTTTTTCTCAGGTTCCCTTGGATAGAATTGTCTCTTCTTGAAGTTAGATTTAATACGGAAGCCAAAATATAAAGAGAATTTAATCTGTGTATCTCGTATGCCTCTACAATATCCCAAAGACAAAAAACAATAGAAAAATAAACAAAACAAAACAGAAAGGGTTTTTTTTGGGTGCAAACTGCCCCACCATCTGCAGTAATTTACTTTTTAGTTCTAGGCTTTTTGTTTGGTTTTGTTTGCTTGTTTGTTTAGGGGAAAGAAAGGGGAAGGAAAAAATGTCAACAGAAACTAAGGGCTTTTAAAAACTTGAGGAAAAAGAAAACTGCATCTTAAATCCTGTGCCAAATTTTAGCCTAGAGCAAATTACCATGCTGCAGTCTTAGATGGAATGGAAACACATAAACAGACCTTTCACCATATCACTACTGTAGTATACAGGTCTGTAGTGGATTGAATTAATAGATGGTGACACTTTTCAAGCTCTTCTGCTGAGAAAATGTCATACCAGTGAATATGAACACCTTAAAAAAATTCCACAAAAGCCTGCATTAGGAATGAAAATAGACCTTTAGTCAGTTTTGCAAATTCAGCATCAGATGAATCTCTACTGTCAGTGTGTAAATTTCCAGCTGACCTACTACTGGTACACAGACATTTCATGGATATTGTCAACTACCATCACACATGGAAGTGGATGCTGATCATTTTTTTTCAGAATTGCAAATTTCCTCTGACAATATAAGTTTTCTTCTTTGCTTTTTCTATTCAGGCTTAGTTTGACATATATCTGGAATAAATCCTCATAAGCAACATACTATTTATTTGAATTGTAAATCAGTTATTACCCAATGAGCACCTGTAAATTATTTGGGACTAGTTCTAGATTATCTTAAAATATCGCTCTGAGAAGAAATTACATTTTCACAAACCTAGTTTTTTCCTTGTTCTGAATTTAGAATTTTTAACTTTGGATCATTTTTTTACACTAAAGCAGAAGTTTTTCTTAAGTCCTTTTCATGCACCAGTATAATTGTTTCCACTGTGAAGTTTCTTCATGCATATTAACCATTGGTCTGCACTGGGATATTGTGGAAAAAAATAACCTGATGTTTTGACTTTTTCATACACATTACACATGCAACATATGACAACACCTTGGACCCACTATCCAATGACTTTGAGGAGTATGTGTTAAGTACAGAAAAATTGTTTTTCTCTCCACTTCTCAGTATGTATTTCAGGAAACAAGTTGAAGAACGGGAAAGGACTTGGTCTACAGGAAAGCGTAGAATGTAAAGAATGACAGCAACAAGCACACTAATTAAATAACATGTAAGACTTTTCCAAATGAAAACTCTGCCTGCCTTATTTAAATACCTTATTTAACCTAGAGTTATGCCTAAATGTTATAACTAAATTCTAAGGGTCCAAACACATATGATTCAAACTACTGCTGCGTACTTTTAATACTGAGACTGAAGTCATTGAAGTCAGTGGTTGATCCTTTTTAAATTTTGTATCTTATCATCACTGAGGAATGGAATGATGAAGCTGACTGCATCATTCTCTGCAGTGACCAGAGGTTTACATCTGTGCAGCTTTGAGAATTATTTTTCTCTCAGTGATGATGACAAAACATCTATCCACTAGCTCATACTTATGCATGCTCACAAAAGCTAGTCCTATTTTCTGCCTCATTAAGCCAGTTAGATAAGCTAGTTAGATAAGCTTAAAATGTAAAGTACATTCAGGGAGGGGGAAGTGATAGGGGAGGCTGAAGGGAACTTTGATCATCTGCATTCTTTCCCCACCATTCAGACATTTTTCAGAAATGAATGACAATGACCTTATTGTCATGGGAAAACTTCCCACATTCTTCTGTGATACTAGAGGATACACTGCCCGGCAAAGGAAGGACATTTCCTGTGTGCGTAATTTTTTAATTGTTAACATAATTCCAATTGCTAACCTTAATTTCCAGAGAATTTTTCACTGATCAGGAATCTTCATTTTCTTTCCTTTTCACATATTCAGTCAGTAACTGGAATGCTCTCCTGCAGTCCCCTAATTATATGTCCATCCACCTTTCATCCTAGTTATTTGCTTAGGCTGCGATCATCTGGGTGATTCATTTAGAACAACTTTCTCAATTTAAACTTGAATATTCTTTTAGCCCTTACTACAGGCTTTAGACTAATGGCTATGCAGTTATTATTTCCAGATGTTGTTCCTTTCTACCTACACCAAGGTACTGCTCAGCTGTGTTTGAAGTCAAGCAATCTATTCACACACACAAAAGAGAAAAAGAAAAAAAAAAGCAAGTTGAGAAATGTTCCATGCAGCTGAACTGTAGACTCATAAATTCCTCACTCTAATGTTTACATACCTCTGAATGGCTCCAATTGCTACCAGCCAGGGGCCTGGGTGTTCTGCTTGCCACATAGAAATCTGAAACCTGTAACAATTTCATAAACAATGGTCCCTAACCAAGAACATATGCTCACCAGGCCACTATGTAAGGCATTAAATATCCAGGGAATATAAAGGAGAGGAAAGGGGGGAGAAGGCAAAAGAGAAGAACACTGAATGTTTTGTTAAATGAAGTAGGGTTGTCAGTTGAAGATCATTATTATTGTTTTACTTCAGGAGATTTTGCACCCTCAGTGTTTTACCTAAAATAAACTTTCTTTTTTGTGTCTGTCTGTAGCTAAACAAACATGTACTGTAAAATATTCATATCTGCCTTTACTGCTGTTTACCCAGTTTACTCACTTTTTGCCTGATTAATTTTGAAGCTTACAAGGCAATTTGTCACACCAGTAGTACATAGAATCTCCTCCTCCTTACTACATATACATTAGGGTCCAAAAACAATGTTTAAACTGATTTTCCAGCCTTATTAACCAGTGAAAGTTTCCTTCCCCACAACTTAAACTATCTCCAGCTATTAGGATTCCACAATTTCCCTCGAGAAACTATTCCACAATCTAAAAGACTCCACCATAAGGAAATTCTTCTGATATAATTGAGCCCACATTTGCTTAATATGTATTCTTTAGCTTCGAAAACTCATAGATTTGATTGTTGGTTGGAGGAGGGGGGAGATAATCTTGTGGCTGCACTTTCAGATTGCAAATGAAGTTCAGCTCAAAAGGTGTAGAACTGATCACAAAGCATGGCATCTTTTATTGGTGAAACATGATGCATTGTCTTGAACTTTGATGGCTTCCTTTGTTATTACTCGAAAACTCTGTTGGTTTCTCTCCTTGGAAGGGGAACCCTCATAGAATCTCTATAGTTTTGCAGGGATAATTACATCTGAGAAATGCTGAGGTGATTTGACTCATTTTATCCTTCCATCACTGATGCACAATCAACATTATGTGAGTTTCACTGTTTTCGTGACTTAACCTATTAAATGAACTTGACTGTAGTTCAGTGTATTTAAATGGGGAACATAAATCCAGAGCTCTGAATAATGCCTGTTTAAGAGCATAGACAGTTTAGCAGTAAAATGTCAGACTAACTAATACTGCATTGTAAAAACACAGTCAAGATCAGTACCCAAAATACTCTCAATTTTACCCCATCCTGTGCTTCAGGTGTGCTTTTCAAACTGATGATGCCCAAACACCTAAACAACTTCTGTTCATGTCTGAATTATAATGGTAGAAGTCCTTCTTACCTAAAAGATGCACATATCTACCCAGGAGCACATTTGCAAAAGTAAGTTCTAAAAGCAGACATATTGAAATCAGTTTCAGATGTTCAGCTGGGCAAAAGTAAAATACAAAAGGAAAACACAAGCAGAAAAAATGGGTAGCTGTATTTTTTTCCTGTTGATTTCATTGGATATGATCAGTCTTACTTATATCACAAGTTCTTTTGTCAGTTTTATCACTTGGACTCTCCCACTATCAGCAAAACTGTACTCTTCTGCAGACCCATGAGGCCTGCTCTGTCTCACTATGATTGTACTACAAGTTTCAGATATACCTTGCCGGAATTCTAACACTTGATGGCTCTTAATGAATGGGTCTTGACAAATACTTTGTGGAAGCTATTTCAAGAAGAGTTAAGCAAGAAAGAAAGGAATGTGAATTCAAGAAAGAGTAGGAAGACAGGGAGCTTACAGAAATAAGAGAAATTGTAGTCTTATCTTCTCCACAGTAGCTTCTTCAAAGAAACATCTGAAAAGAAAATTTGCTAAAAATACTACTGACTGTCGGTGTGCAAAGAAACCTGCTGGCTGATGCTAAGCTGCAGCAGAATGCTGCATACAGTGTTCTGAACTCCAAGAGCAATAAAAACTTGTCTCTTTTGATTCCTCCATGGGTTCTTAGTTTGAACACTCCCATATACTGACACCATCATATTTCTCTTCCAAAAATGTCACAAGGACTCCTGGAAGCACCACATTCAGGCTCACCCTTGAAACACTGGTATCTCCACACCTGTGATGATGTGTAGGCCATTAATGTTACACTGTTTTTATGGAAGAATATGGTATGAAATGGGAATGAAGAAGCACAGTTTGATTATTTGAAATAAATAGATAGATGTGGGGAACAGCTGAATTAGCTAAAATATAGATCAAATCAGGAATCCAATTCTCTGTGGGACAACCAAGGTCAACCTGTCTTATTTCCCATGGTTGTAATAATGAGTTAATACAGAACAGTCTATATGACATGTATTTCATATGCCACTATGCATCACATGTGAAAAAATACATTATCCAGAACCCTTTTATGAACTTCAGATAGATAATAAAAGATCAAACCCCATGACTATATTGTCATGAAATGATGGAGAAGGAGTGATATTTTACCACTTGTTAACTAGCATTATCAATGCCATTCCTAAATTCCAACACAGGCAGTTTTATTCGGGGAAATTCCTAGATGATTTTTGATCTTATATTAGAAAGCTAAAGAAGTAACAATAATGTAAGCCACTCACCTTAGAGAAAAAGACTTCCTAAAACCAAGTTTGATGATTGAAATAGTTATATAAGCAAGATTCGCTCAGCTGAGCTACAGTTTAGCCCACAGGCACAGTCTAGCCTGCATCTTCCTTTTTTTTGCCTCAGGACTGCATAAATATGTTTTCTCTGTCCACTTTGTGAAAAGGCAGATAATCTTAATTTACGTGACTGAATCCTCCTGTGTATATCACATGCATATTATTTGATCTTAGGTCTTTTAATATCTCTACAACTCAGTATTCTTACACATAGATGAAGCATAATTCTATTTATTCTCATTGTTATTTATTCTCATTGTGAGGAAAATATTCACTGGACGAAGACCTTATAAGATCCTATCATACTTAATTCATCTGAAGTTTCCATGTGTTACTGTGGTATTGAGCAATTTAACAGAAATTGTTTACATATGTAAAAATTAGGTTTTTTAGATACATATATAGCTTGTTAAACGCAATCACTCAAGTATATGTGGAAAGTAAATGAGAAACTAAGCCTATAGTGTAATTTCAGATGACTTTATCATGTCTTAATATGTCTAGCATCAATTTGTATGCTGCTGAACATACTTAAGCAACTGGAAACACAACAGCGCTTAGAAATAGCATAATTTTGCTCTTTGATCAAGCCTCAAAGGAGCAAGCATAAATTGACTGATGCTACTTTAAACACTACTACTTTGACACTGAACAGTCAACCACTAATATTATGCAGTATTCCTTGGTAACATGGAAAGAGGAGGGGAAGGTACAGATTGTTGTATGAAAAGGATACCTATAGACTACTGATTTTTTTTGGTCCTTTTTTTTAATTATCTCACTTTGTGAAGCGATAGAAAAGGAATACAGTGGTTTTAGGAACAGTGTAGGGTCAGGGAAGAGAAAGAGACATGTTCCTACTCTTCCTGCTATGGTGGGCAATTTGCTTTGTTTATCCAAAGCAGCCTGTTGTAATTTGCTTGAAATACTGCTAACAGTTGAAATAACTCAAATGTTCCCACTTTCAACTGCCAAATATGATCATTGTTGTCTCACAGTTGTCACAGATGAACTTGTCGAGCTTGTGTCTGTCTTGTTATAGGGCCAGGGGTTGGTCTCCCAAGGGAAGAAGGGCTCAATTCTATGCCCTTACTGCGCAGCTTTGCTGAGATTTGCAGTTTTGTAATCAGGGTAACCCTGAGAGTTTGTGTGAAAGACAGTCTGCATGCCTGCTGATAACAATCATCCATTTGGTCATATAGCCTGTGTGACTTTAAAAAAAGAACGTCCTAATTTAAATTTGAAATTACATTCTTGTCTACACTGATCTGAATTTTCCTTTACTAACTTGTTTTCCTTTTTCTTTGCTAGTTTCAAATTAGGCTTTTATTTGTCTAAATAAGTAGTAGTATTATCACTCTAGTCCCCTAATAACTAATAGAACAATAAAATTGGGAGAATTCATTTTCCTATAGCTTATCTATCATATGTATATATTCACCATGAAGTTTTTTATTAGAATTTGCAATGCCAGATGAGACTATTGTTTTATCTTATTATTTCATGGATAAGTGTCAAATCTAAGTTTCAACTCATGCTTTAGTGTATAACAGCAATTGAAAATGTATGTTTCGCTATGTAATATAACTCCGTGATCTATCTGCAGAACTCTTACTGTGGCATTATGGACTATCGGTGTGACAAAGACCACACTCTGTATATTACCTTCTTGTTGGAACTATTTGCAACACTTATTTTCTTGTACTTCATACAATCAAAAGCCTTGCCTTTATAAAAATGTATATTCTTGAGTTAATTATCTTAAAATACAACTCTAGTGCAGACAAGGCAGTTTATAGTCTTCACTTCAAACATCGAGGAGGTCAAGGAAAATTGAAAACTTCCCTGTAGTCTATAACTGAATATACGAATCATGTAAGAATTACATTTCGCCTACTCTTCAGTAAAATTTGACATTGTGAATAACTCGTGTTGAGAATACACTTTTTCTTCTCCCACAGAGGCAACACAGCTGGATAGATTTAGATAAGATAAACTTCCCAAATTAAGTGAAAATCCATGTATGTCCCTTTTCACAGTTCAGGTCATAGTGCAAATTATAAACTGTAGTAATTTCATGGCCCTGTTCATATCTTTAGGATAGTTGTTAATACTGTAAAGCTAGCAGGCAATTTGCTGTGATTACTGTTTTCTGATCAAAAGAGTGCAATGAGGGGAATAATGGAATGTTTGAGGTCAGGATTAAGGAGTGTCAACAAAAATCATAGGAGCTAAAAAGCTGGAATAGCAGATCTTGCCACATCAGCTAATGACTGAATCACAGTGTCAACTTTGTGCCTAAGCCCTAGGAGTAAAAGAGCAAAGGTGCCCAGGCCTCGTGACAGTTTTACAGTTATACTTCAGGGATTCTTCTCAGGATTAGAGAGGATGAGTCTTGGTCAGTGTTCCAGCAAAAATATGTTCTTATCTCTAACAGTTGTAGCAATCTTCAATCAGTTTTATAAAGAAAAGATTCATATTCAAGTTAAAATTATAAAAATGAATATAATAGAACTTGTAACTGAAGCTGTCAAACCTGTTTTGCTAAGATCTTTTGTTGTGAAAGATGGGTAAGGATGGAATAGAGGAGTGAAGAGCTTTGATTGAACAGAATTAATCTTGATCTGAGAAGAAAATGCCACTCCCTACAAAAATATATATATACACATATATGTCTATGCAAAATATATCTGTACATTGTAACAAAACTACATTTTCTTCTAAGAAAAAGTCCTTGATTTTTCCAGATCTATTTTGAAAACATAAGCCTTCTTTATTTCTGATCTGCTTATTTCCCAAGAATACTAACCAATCTTTTTCCTCCTTCTTTTCTTGCAGATGCTTGTAGGAACTCTGCTTCTATATGGCATCAGGAAAAAGGTAACTGTAATCACAGTGACATGATCTTTCATTAGAAATTATTGAAAATATACAAAGGACTTTAATCTGTAGGATTTTTTTTAGTATTATTTAGTTCTCAGACATTTCAAAGTTCATTGTTGAGAGAGTAAGATCAGAAAAATAAAAAAGAAAAAAACCCCTAACCCTACTTTTTAAATACAAAGGACAGAAAAGCACTAATATAAATTGCCTAAGAATGCTGTGGAATGTCTTTAATTCAGATATTTAAGACTGTCATGGGTGGTTTATGTATGTTACCTTTGTCCTTTGGGTATAACAGATCAAATTTCTTCTTGAGGAACCTTCTAACTTTATGATTTATAGTTTGTCAGTCTCTTATAACAATTACCAAATTTCAAAATTTTAGTTTGTTAAATTTCAGATTTCAAAAAAAAAAAGCTCTGCATAGAGCTTTTTTCTGACATTTGTAAACAATTTTTCAGTTTTTCTCATATCTTTTTTAGTCTCCTCTGTTTCATGACTGAGTCCACAAGCAAAAAAACAAACAAAAAAATTTGACATGCAATTACTTGAGATACTCACCTCAGATTTTAGACATAAATGTTTTAGAAGTTCAGATAGATAGACATCATCAAAATATATATGCTTAATACTCCATCCAAAATGCATTAAACGAGAAAGCATCATCTGGCTTTTATGGATAACAGTTTGATTACAGCCTTTATAGTGCAGTTTTCTACTGCTGTGTTTAAAATGAACCAGTATATTTTTTAACTTTGCTTCTTATCAAGAGGTTATTTTCAGTCAAGGTAATATACATTAGGACAAACTTACTTGTGACTTATGACAGAACATGGTGGAATTGACTCATGTTTTCCCAGTGGTTTATAGTAGGTTGGCTTTTTATATATGGTGATTCATGGATTTGCTGAAGATTATATGCCAAATTCTTCCAAGTAACCTTTCAGTTTCACTGGAACTGTTTCCAGATTAATTTTTTTTTTTTTGACATTTAGATAACTTTTTATTGCATAAAATGTAAGACTGTGAGCTGAATAGGGGTTTGTTTTATTTTTCAAAGGTGGGATTTTTCATTCTAAGGAATGAAATTTAAATTCTCAGATCTGCAGTAATGTATTGTACATGAACACAATTAGATATTTTTTCTTTCCCAAAATATTCCATAATTTTACTTTCTTTCTATTGTATTTTGATACTTTTTTCTTAATGCTTGGTAATATTTTTTAAATTATTATTATTACTTTTATTTTCCCCACAGGCTTTGTATTCTCAATTTATTTTCTCTGTGACAAAGTCAGTCTGACATGCAATAGTGTATTTATACAGTCGGTGGAATTTTTTGAGCTAGTCATTGAATTAATAGAGTATGATGGTAGTTTATTTGGAGGGAAAACAGAAAAATAAAAAACCCAACAATGAGAAAAAACCCACAATGGTACAGAATAGAAAATCTGCTAACAAACACTTGATATTTCAAACTTAAAGAAGGAGTATTAGCACACAAAGAATTTCCTGTGTGGCTTACTAAATTGCTTTAAGGTATCAGGATGTAAGTTTTTGAATGCAGAGTAAAGGGTTCTCTATTAAAATGACAAAGCTGCAAGAAACAATTCAATACCATGCTCTAGGGGTGCTACAAGTGACTGAAAGAGTTACAACCTGGTAATATATGGATCAGAGAGTTGCACAAATATATTTTGTCTTGTTTTAATGACATTTATAGATTGCACCTCTACTTAGCAAGGAAATGGGTAAGAGGAGTTTTTTCAGTTATCTTTAGGACTTGTCTTTGGGTTCTGTTTTCCAAGACTTCCATGGCTTCTTTTGCCGGTAAGACCACTAGCTCACATCTTTATGAGGATAAAACCATTCTAAAAAGGGAAAGTTTTAAAATACATCCCAACGTACTTTTCCGCTGAAATCCAAGAATACATCTGATTGCAGCAAAGGTGATTTAATGAAGAACTGAGAATTAGGGTGACACTTTAGGTAATTATTCTTACTGTGTCAACAGTCACGTTACTAAAAAATGTTTGAAACTAGTTTAGATGCTCCGTCTGGAAGTTGCTCTATTGTGTTTTTCTGCCTTAAGTATAAAATCTGTAACAGCTCATATGTATTTATGTAGAATCCTATATTGCTATTTAAACACAACTAGTGTCTTCTTCCACATGATGATAGAGAAACAAGTGTGTTTGGCTAGACATCAGCAAGAAGGTGGGGGGAAAAAAGGCCTTTGCATTATATTCAAAACGTACTAACACTTAAGGTTCATATCTGACCTGTCTGGTCCTTTTCCCGGTGTCCCAGTGACAGTTATAGTGAAACAGAGATGCTGTAATAAGGACTTGTGGAGAATAGTAGGCTTTAGGAAGAAGTTTAGATAAGCTTTACAACTGAAAAAAGCTAAAGCAAACACTAAAAGATGTTTCACAAAAAAACCCCTGTGCTATCAAGTAGTATTAAATATATTCAGAAAAATCATTTACATTTTCAAAGATTTCAAAGCATTATCTTTAATAAACTAGGCTATCAGTGCATCTGTACTTATTGTTACTGTGAAAATATAGAGCTGTAGGGTGGGTGGTATCCCATTGTGTTTATGTATGGCTAAACAGAGGCATATACCTATTCAGTGACTTTTCCTTCCTATGATTCAGTGGCACTGAGAAACTTAAACCAGGAGCCCTGATGTCCAGACCACTTGTCTCTTCTTTTCACAGTAATTCCTTTTGACCTGTCCAGAATTAATTACCATCTGTCTCATGCTATCTTCCTAGCTGAAGGTGAACTAACAGTAATAACATGGAGGCTACAGTAATGCCTACCAGCAGATTTAATTGGGCTACCGCCAAACTGACAGGGTCCCATCTGCTTTTTGAGGACATGTTGCAACAAACTCAGGTGCTTTCTTAATGACCTGACATAACTGTTTAAAGGGATGTTTATGATTATAATATATTGCTCTTTTAATTACAGCAGCATGGGATTAGTCCTCTTTATGCTCTTATGCTGTTTGTTTTTCTTGCTGCAGTCTTCAACATATAAATTATATCACATTAGATTTCCTTAGATCAATCCAAAATCAGATATGGTGTTTAAAAGAGTCTAAACTTTTCATTTCTTGCATGAATGCACACCAGAATGGAGGTGGTTCTCTTCCTTCCCTAATAAACACTAAATACGAGAATCTTTACTGTGCTGAACACAGTTTGGATGTTATTAGACACATGGAGTATAGGGGAAATATGCATTTGAAACTGTGAATGAAGCTGGTTTCTTTGACTTCTTGATCCACCTGAGTTAGTTTAGATCTTTAAATTAAAACTGTGAAAGAACTGAGGTGGATTACTATTCCCAGTTTACTGGTGAAGGAAGAAAACAGAAAGTCCAGAGTTGTAAAGAACCACAATTTTGACATTTGAGGGAAACATCAAGACAACTCCTGTAATCCATAAGAGAATTTTGCACTTTTGGAATGTAATTAATATGAGTGGTATCTCCCCTAATGTGTCAGCTTGTCTCCCTATTTTCTATGGTTATAGAGGGAGCTTAGGATGACTAAAGATCTACAATACAGATCTCTGCATGTGAGCTACAGGTATATGAGATCAATAACACCTCTCCCTTTCATGAAAACTAGGTGGTTTGAATTCAATGAAGATTTGCAATTCCACTGACCCGTCAGTTGTGATAAGCTGAAAAGAAGTAGTTGGATGTCATTTAACATATGCAAAGTTGAAGAAGGCATGTTGGAGGAATTTCACTCCCTTTGGAAGTCAGGTAAACCTTCCTGTTTCTAATGTTTTTTTAGTTTCAGCATCAGCACGTTCTATGCTCTCACACATTCTAAACCATTTATGCCATAGGAGTCAGACATTTCCTCAGAATTACTACCCATTAAACTTTTTTTAATGGTAGACCATTGATGACATTAAACTCACAGTTCCTTTCTCATTGCAAATCCGTGAGCATGGCTTCTGATACAGCTGGAACATAGCCAAAAGCTATTCCTTAGAGCCCGTGGAACCCCACACTTGAGATTTCCAACTTCTTCATGAATTGCCAGACACACTGACACAGGCCATCCACAGGATACTTGTGATATAAACATGTTGATGTAATATGGGAAAGAGTGTCCTCAGATTATGGTTGCTCTGGAATTGTTCTTTCAATGTAGCGTACACTTTGCCTCTAAGTCTAAGCAAATGAAACTGAGCCAAATTTGGAGCAGTTGTAGTGCTGAGAAAGAAAATGAAGATTTTTGTCTATGTCCTAATAGCATAGTAGGCTAATGCAGGCACCACTGATTGAAAAACAGGATTTTTAGCCAATCAAGAAAAAAGTAGTGCAAGCAACTTAAAAATATGTCATAGTATCATGTGACATTTTCCTTCATATTTCATAAAATATCCAAAAAGAAAATACAAAACAGTTTGGACAGTTTGTGATCTTTATTAGGATTACACAATGTTCTTGATATCTTTTTTAGCTCCCAGAAGGCTGAGAAATCTTACATGGTACATCAATTCACTAAGTAAGAATGGCTTCATATGAAAATTTTCCATGTGTAATCAAAATTAAATTTAGATCCAACTATCTTTACATTGGTTTCCATCTGGCTCTATCACTGTCACTTCTATGATACACTCAGATCTTTAGCCTTCACGTACGGAATGTGCATAACTTGTCTCAAGATCTTTCACAAAACAGTTTATTTCAGATTTGTAGTGTCAAAGAGGCCTGTCTTAGTTATACTGATGCTGTTCAGTTTACATCTCCTAACCAAACTCCTTTGAAGTGAGTATCAACGTTCATATTTTTACATAGATGTTCGCATGCATTTGAGATTATGTATCGCCAAACTCAGCTGTCCTGCTAGCTACAGCTGCAAGACTGCCAGTGTTGGTAGCATTGAATCTAATGACAGAAAGTATTTATTATAGGTCACCTTTTCCCTCTCTGTATATTAAAAAGATGCTAAATGGATTTTTTTTCAGCTGGCTTTATTATCCTCCTGTATCTACATGGTGTACATGGATTAGCCTAGTAGGAGAAATTGTTTCATTAGACAGCCATCATCCACTTTCAAGGAAGCGCCTCTAACTACAATCTCTTTAGGAGATGGAGGGAGGAAGGAAGAAATCAAAACTGTAAAACTATTTATTAGGCCTCAAAGGGTAAATAGTCTTTCATTTTGTGTGCTTGCGATTAACTTGTCTGACTGACATTTTAATTGAGATGAAGTCTAAAACCCTCTAACCCTCTTTTATACTGTCTCTGTGATATCTTTTCTTAGGTGTCAATTAAAAAAAATGTTCTCATCATAGACAGATAGAGAGAGAGAAATGAAAGTGATGAAACAAGTGAGAGTGTAACATTCCTATAATCATATAATCAGAGAGACAAATTAGCCACAAGAGGAGTCAAAGTGAAAAAGGACATCTGTACAACACAGAAATATAAAGGCACTGGTATTTCATTAAAGTTTATTAGCTGCAAGGAAATGGAGCGTGAGAGAAAAGCATGGCTTTGTTGAGAAGAGGAAGTCAGTCATTTATTATTCCAAGGCTTATAGTCTCAAAATGTTTGCAATCTCAGATTCACCTTTCCCACCCAATTCAGCCTTGTTAAAAAAAATGTTACTTCACTGCTGTTTTGCATATGGATGTTTTCCCAGGCTCTCTCCCTGTTACTGCCTCAGAGAAAGAAGAAACCTTTTCGTTATTCGCCGATACAAAAACTATATCCCTGATAACAAGATTCCTCCCTCTTCCCTTTAATCTAAACAAGTTTCTGAGACTTTCCCCTCATCTCCCATAGCAACAGGATATAATTTTTTTGTGATCGCTGATACGATGCCTTGTTACTGATCTTTACTAAGGATCAAACTTGGTGTGAGTGAGGTGCACTTCTCAGACCATCAGCTGAATACAGGATTCCTTTTTACAATGGTGCCAGCCAAATGATCAGCACAAATTCCATCAAGTCAAATTCCCTCAAGTAATTTTTATTGTAAATTGTAACTTAGGTATTATCATTAGTGTCCTCAGTTTCATCTGGAACACACTTTAGTACTGGTCCTGATGACTCTCCAAATGGTACTGAGCTAATCTCACACACACTCAGGCTGGGTCCCAGGAGCTGTAATCCAGGCTAGATTTTAATCTTGTGCTCAAAATTCCTGACATGGCCACCATCAAAATACATCTGATTCTTTTGTCTAAGAGAAAGAGAAGTCAGCCATGGAGGGCCTCATAGAAGAGGTTTAGCCATATTTGCCTACAATGTGAAGAAAAAAATAAAGAAGTGGTTGGGAAAGGAGTATCTGAATTTCTGCCGGTCTTAGGTAAAACGTGGGTAGAAGATCAGCATGTATCATAGAATCATAGAATCATAGAATGGTTTAGGTTGGAAGGGATCTTGAAGATCATTGAGTTCCAACCCCCCTACCATAGGCAGGGACACCTCTCACTAGACCAGGTTGCCCAAGGCCACGTCCAGCCTGGCTTTGAACACCTCCAGGGATGGGGCTTCAACAACCTCTCTGGGCAACCTGTTCCAGTGCCTTACCACCCTTAAAGTGAAAAACTTCTTCCTAATGTTTAATCTAAACCTGCTCTCTTCCAGCTTAAAGCCGTTCCCCCTCGTCCTATCACTACATGCCCTAGTAAAAAGTCCTTCCCCAGCATGGCCAATGCATGTTGCATTTCAGTGACAAAATAACTAGCACATTTTGTTTACTGGATGTTTTATAAACTATTGTCTAAATGCTGACACCTTTCCTCTAATTTATCTCTTGGTAGTGATTTGTTGTATGTCAAAATGTGAATTTTTTTCAGATCTCATTTGTTTTACCCATTACAGTTTGCAGTTTTATGCATTTTGTGTTCTAAACCACCCCTAGACTCACAGGACAGCTTGTATCTTTACCATCTCAAAATACCTAAATGCAAATATCACATCATACAGAGGTCTCTCACTGCCTTCAAACATTAACCTATGGTGCTGGGACTTTTTTTTAATATTAGTATAGCAGTCTATTTCACAGAAAATTCTTCTTAACTAGTCTTCCGGAATCTACTGTCACCCAAAATCATCAAATACCATTATGCTTGGTTTCAATAAGCAGTCTGTAACAACTATATGCACTTACTTGACTTAGATGTTTGCACAAAGTATGTGTATTAATTAATATATTATATGGTTGTGGAGAGTAAAGTTCAATGTAGGAAATATTTCATGTTGAAACACACTAACCCTCCTTTCCAAGGAGCAAGGATTAAGTAAGAGTTATTGACTAGTGAGTCAAGTAGAATGGATGAGACCTTGCTAAAAAGATGTTCTTCATGCCAAGCCATGGCATAGCTACAAGCTGGAAACATTGTGGCAGTTTGAGATTTGCCCTTCCTTTTTTGTAAATCAACACGTAAAAGATCTTTATTCTCATTATATATACATGAAATAGAAAGCTGATACCACATGGATCAAGAGAGAACTGATTTTAAGTAACTAGACGTAACCAAAAAAACCTCTTTAGCATTCAGTAAGAGATTGGGGTACATGCTTCAACCCCAACAGTCTTAATGTGTGTATCCCCCTGATTTGTTTATCAGTGGTAAGGAAGATTGACCACACATGAAGAAATCTGATATACTGAACAAGATTAAGTGTTATGAAAGAATGACTTTTACAGCAGTGCTGATAGAGAGAACTAACATTTAAGGGCTAATAGCAGGAGGGAACATGCTTGACGCAAAACATATAACATTGTAGCCATTGCATTGCTTAACCCATATCTATAACCTTGGCCATCGTGTAAGACGTTTTATCAGGAAATAGCAGAGAAGAACAGAACAGCCATGGCCGGCCTTGCTAAAGAAACTTGCTGGAACTGACCTTGCGGTTGCGGAGTCTGATAAAAGAGAGACTGAGCTTACACAGGAATAAAGAGTCACTTGTGGTGATGAAGAAGAGAGGGTTTGCCTTCATCCTCTCGACCCTCAACGACCACCACCAGAAGAAACCGCGCATGCTCAGCGGGGAGGAGACCACGGAAATGGCTCATTTGCATACGAAGCGGGAATAGATAGTTAATATGTATAGGCGTATTGCGAAACCTTATGAATATGTAACACTTTGCTGTATAAATATGATACGAGCTGCCGCGTTAGGCGCGCACGAATTTGGTGGGATGACCCCCCGTGCTGCCCAGCGCTGAATAAAGCATACCTACTTTACAACCTTGGGGTTGTGGAGTCTGATTTCCGCACGTCAGTGCTTGATTAATCCCTTCCACAGTGGAAAGCTCTTTTCTTTTTTCAGGCAAACCCTGCCCTTGATGATGGATCAGCTATAGCAGACTTGTCTCAGCTGTATGATCTGTTTTGCCTGTATCAGTAAGATGTTGCATTCTGTAGACAATTATGTCACATGTGACAAAAACCTATTCACCCTTTTGGTATCACAATGAAAGTAAATATGTGAGAGATACATGAGATTCTCGTAAGAGAAAGGTTATGGTTTCTTGTAACTACCTGCAGCATGGACGGATCAATAAATATCTTAAACATTCCAGTGACCTGAAGTTATTCTTGGATGTATTAATATCTCCAGTTCTGTTGACTCCACAGATACCGGGATCTTCAGGGGCTAGACAAGGGTCCTTTTCAAATTCCATATCATCTTTAGCCTTTCATGCACCAGCTGTGAAAATCAATTAGCCTTGGTGAAACTAAGCTGCTGTATGTTCTCGAGAATTAAAAATACCAACTGCACTCTGGTAATTTTCTATGTCTGTAAAAAGAAGGATGGTGCTTCTGAATTTCTTTCTCACACTTTTTGCTACATAGAATTGCCTTTTTAGTTCTGCTTTTGAAAGTTACCAGATGTGCCAGACAGATTAATGCAGGACACTGTTTTGAAAGGCAGGAAAGCTATACTGTAGCACAGTCCTGACATCTGTGATTCCCTAAGGCTAGTATGAAGCCAGCTCTCAAAATAGAAAGCATCTGATTGGGTGCCAAGTGAAGTTACACTAATTCCTTGATAATATTATGATGCCCAGCAATTCCTTGGGAATTTACAAGCTGCCCTCTTACAAATGTCTTCTGCTTCTTTGCTTAGGAGAATGACACAGCATCATTGGACTTGGGAAACTTGAAGACGTGTTTGAAGGAGAGGATAAGAAGAATCTGTCTGTGCACTGATTACAACTTTATAGACAAATAGAGAGGTGCATCTGTCTAGCATCTGATATCACTGCATTCAGCATAAATAAGAACAGGAGTGAAAGAAATGCACTTCTAAGGTTCCAACGCTTAGTATTTCTCAGTCATTCCAGGTGCGACTTTGTGTTTACCATCTCTTCCCTTTCCCTTTCCCTTTCCCTTTCCCTTTCCCTTTCCCTTTCCCTTTCCCTTTCCCTCTCAAGAGTCTTAAGTTTGTTTGGTTCCTTCTATTACTTCTACTTTTGGTAGGCCTACACAAATCTAGGGACAAATCAACAATGGATCTGATTTAGATATAGATGATTGGAATAATTCACTGTTTGAGTCACTCTTTAAAGAGTTTTCCCTCCCCATTAAGAACGTATGGACTTGCTGAGAAGCATGAAAGTTCCCTTCACCGTGTCAGATGGCAAAGTGCTTCTGTTTGGCAGACAAATTAAATTTAGAGTAAAATCCCCAAATATGCCTATTAACCTATAGTATTATATCCTAGCATCTTTCTGAGCTCTTATTCATGCTTCAGTGATATTAGTTGTCTCTCATAGCATGAACTGAAATACCACTGGTCCAGTCAGTTGCTTCTCACAAAATACCAGACGGAAGAGGACCTCCCTGTAATTTAATTTTTTGAATGATAATAACATTAATTTCTTCCTCAATTCAAACACATGCTTAAGTTTTCTTAATTTCTGAAGAAATCTTGTTACCTTAGGACTAGACTTTAAGAACTAAAAAGAGTAAGAATTCTAAACATTGTGCAGCAATACAACTAGACATACTCAAATACAATGGTCCAGCCTCTCCTTAAAATCAGAACCCGAGAATCACAGCGCTTATTTGGCCAAGGAAGCAGTATGGGGAAAATATTGAAAGTAAGTGTATAAAAACTGCAGTCTCAACAGAAGCAGCATAAATATACTATGAGTCATCATTTTATGGCAATCTTGTGCTATGAAACAGTTATAACAGAAGCACCCAAGTTACACCTGGATTCTTTGTCTGGAAATGGAAGGAAAAGCAACACAAGATAAAGAGGTCTGGCATCAGTCTGTCTTTGGATAAATAATAGATACTGCAGTGGGATTTTTGTCCTCATGGTTACAGGATTATGTATCAGTAGAAAATCCAGTGAACTGAACTGAAAAAAGAAAAACAAGTTAGAACAACAAATTCTGGGGTAATTTCACGTTTTTATTGAAACAAGAAATTAGAGTGGTGTGAAAATGTGATGATTTGGTTATTCTTGTATAAATTCCTACTTTTTCTTGTACTCTGTAGGTCTGTTTTGCTTCTGTAAAATCTTCATAAAATAAATCAAACCTGAATATATTTTCTGTGAAGTTTATTATAAAAATTGAGTCATTTACAGTGCTTACTGAGAAAAAAAATACGTAAAGACTTATAAATTGCATCATAGATCACCTACAAATGAGTGAATCAGGCTTCTAATGTGTTGTTTGATATTTCGTAGTACAGGGAAATATACTGGAAATAGAAAGTCAGGCTTTGTTAGACATTTAAAATAAATTGTATTAATATTGTTATACTATGTTCAAGTGAGACTATAGAGAACGAACAGAAGAGGTGTTTCAAATACATAAATCTCTGTCATGTCACATTTGTTGAAGGTTACTTTCAGTGGTGATTTTCTTAGTTCCTAGATATAAGAGATAGACAGTCTACTGAACAGTGATTTTACATTACATGGTCTTAAATTGTTTTTCTCCATTTGCAGTTGCAAATTGTCAGGTATATCAGAATAGGAATTTACCTCCACAGTTCTGCATCACTAAAGTGAACAAAAACCTAAATATATGTGAGGTATTGCAGCTGTAATTAGCCTGAAATATTTTTTGCTGCTCTTAATGTGCTGATAAAGTTTCAGATTTATCTTTCCTAATTTATGTAGAAATATGTTTTATACACTGCAGTTATCTGAGCTTTCAATAGACAAGGCTTTTCTGCCCAACATAGGAAAAAGTCAGAAAATTCCATCAACAGAGATGAAAAAAACCCACCCCAAACAACTGAAATGTACTTCTTTTCGAACTTTTTGAAAATTAAAATGTGTCCAAGAACTAGGGATTTTCATTAAGTTTGGGCTGGAGGAACTTAATGGTGTCTGATGTTTTTTATCCCAACCAAAGTGTAAAGTATCAGTTGCTTCCTCGTTGCACTTCTAATTTCTGGAATCAGCTTCAAAACAGTTCTGAATCCATCCATATATTATATATGTAGCATTACTCAAAACCAAACATGCATTATTCAAAATATCAATAAACAGAGAAGACTTAGTGTCTTGATGCAAAGTTACCCAAAATCAACAGGTCTGTGAGCTTGTCCCAATGACATCTGATCAGGTGGCATGTGAGCTCACTACAACAATGAAAATGCAGTTCCATTAACTGCCTTTATCCCAGGCAAGTTGATATATTAGTCTAACATAAATCTGTCCTTCCTGGATCAGGTGACATACGGGATCCTGACACAGCATTTCATTGCACGACAAGGGGAAGCTAATAGGAGCCCAAGAAGGGCATGTCTCCAAGTACCACTGGCTTTAAATAAGCAGCCAACTCCTCTCAGTCTTTAAAAATCCCAGTCATCACCATAGAGTATCAAATTTTCAGTCTGCTGAAAAAAGAGTATCAAAAGGCTAGCACTGTGGGAGTCACAAAGAAATATTTCAGCAACAGAATAATTCCATGCATCAACAAGAGCAAAACGAAATTTGTGGGCCAAACTCTCTACCAACATAACTTTCTCAAGAGACCATCTGGCCCAACGTTATTATGAATAATTACTTCTTATTTATCCAGCCCTGCAGTCATCAAGCACCATTACTGAGGTATGTTGTTAGAAGTTAAGGACTACATGCTGCTTTACATGCTGATTTTTTGCCAACTTAATTCTCTATATCGTAATAGTTTAAAGACTCCAAAACAATTCTTATCAAGTACTGTTTTATGAACTTAGTATCAAAGAGAAGTCGGGGAAATTAATGGTAAGCATTTTTTCTTGTTACATTGGACATTTTGCCACTTTCACATAGTTTCTAACAATCACACTGTTTACCTTGTTAAAGTCGAAAGAACAGTTCCTTTAAAAAAACTGATTCCAGTCCTGTTTTCATCAATCTTATTTTCCTGGTCAAATGGGAAATTTTTTTCAAATGGTAAAGGCTTTGATTCATCTTTGCAACCCAGGTTGGAAGTTTTTTGTCCATATTAATTCCTTGATTAGTTGTCTTTTTATTCAGTAAAATGGAAAATGCTATTTTACCTTTTCAGTTTATCCACCTTCAGCTGATCATTACATTCCAACCCTCACCCCAAAACCCAGAAACAAAAGCTCTACCAACTCCACTGAGGTCAAGTGATGTTCCAATAACTCAGGCTTTTACATCACACTGTTTAAATTGCCTAGAGAGAGAAAGATGGACAAGGTGGTCACTTTTCAATGTGGAACTGAATAGAAAGCAACAGGCTTTTTAGAATAAACTCCATATTTTACTGAATAACAAATTTATGGCAATAAAATTACTGTTTTATTAAATTGTTTTCTTCTCATGATCATTTAATTCCAAGATGAATTTGTTAACCCTTATGAAGACGAAGGAAAATAACTTTCAAAAGTAAAGAGATCCTCAAATCAGTTTGGAACATGTGGTCCGCTTATTGCAAATTTTGCTGCTTACCTTCAAATAAAATCTACAGAAAGGTCTCATGTCTTAATTAAAATCACACATTTCCAATAAAACACTCTGAAGCCAGCAACTGAAGGAAACTAATTAACAGAAACCAGTAATTCTGAAGCTTAATGTCAGAGTCCTAATGATATTTTTCTAAATGTTTAATATGTTTATCTAAATATCTTTTCCTCTATCTTATTAATCACCACTCTGAAACTAAATGCAGATTAATTCTGAAGCACCTACTTCTGTGAAACATCTTCAGAAGGTATAGACTTATTTTCTTTTTCTTTTCTTTTTGCTCTAAAAACAAAAAGGATTTTTAGGGGTTTTTTTAGTTTTTTTTTAGTTTTTGGAGAGATTAATTCGGAAGAACCTACTTTTGTGAAATATCTTCAAAAAGTATAGATCTATTTTCTTTTTCTTTTCTTTTTGCTTTAAAACAAAAAGTTTTTTTACAGTTTTCTTTTTTTTTTTTTTTTAGTTTGTTTGTCCATTGCCCAGTAAACATGAGTTCATAAATTGCCAAGGTCCCCATTAGATCAATTCCTTTTGGAAAATTCAGAAATTTTGGATTAGCAATGAGGAAAATATTTTAAAGGTGCATCTGAAAATTCATAGATAAAATAGAGAGCTATTTGGAAAATGTGAAAAAAGTACTTTGGACTATGTACTGACCTGTTTAGCTTGTTACCAGATGGCATTAAAAGATGATAGTTTTATACTGTGTCTATACTCTTTTTCTGAGAATCACTGTATGTCAAGCAATAGATCCCAGTATCTGCTATGTCCCACACTTATGGAGAAGTCTTCTATGCTTTGAGTATATTAAGTTGATTCTTTTCCCCAAGAACAAGAATTTTAGTCATTTATACTCATGCACAACCAGAGGGCACCGGCTGAGATCCTCTTTGTATATGCCACATATGTTTCTAATACTGTGTGTTTCATGAACTTTGGATTTTGGGGTTTCATTTCCGTTTCTCATCACCTTTCTTTGCTCAAGGGGGAAATTCAAGGCATCATAGAACATCAAATTCATCACTTCTTGAAAATGCAGTGAGACCTCAAGACAGACTGATTGCTTTAGAAATGAATTTAAATAAAGTAATTAGTTAGTGTTCTTTAAAAAATAATAATTTACCTCCTTCTGGAGATTCAAAACTTACTGGAATTATCCCTGAGGGTGATCCAATAGCATAAGAATAAATACACCATTAACCAATTACACGTAATGACTCTAAGACATGTCAGTTGTGATGTCGTTCGGTTGATTTATTAGATTCACTATGAAGAGTCTACTTCTAATCTGTACTTATTAGAGAAAACACTGTTTGTATGCAGAACATAATATGCAGTTTTAAATCTTGTACCATGGTACAACAATTCCAACGCTCTCTTTTTTTCTAAAAGGAGGAAAAAACTTAACCTTGAAAACAGTCTGTATTACATAAAACTTATATCAAAGGTTTCCTGAATTACCCCAGACTTCATGAACTTAAAGCCTGATTTAAAGATTTTACTTCTGGGGTCACTTCAATTTAATACCCAATTTGATTTCACTTCTAGTGTTATCTTACAGAAGAAACACATATGAAGACATACTTTTATACTATTAATTAGGAAGGAACAGAAAGGAGAACAGACTTGCAGAAAGATACCCTGATCCTGTCCTGGAGCTCAATAGGGGTGCATCTTTTTTTGTTGTTTTTCTTGTATCCAAAACACTAGGAGACTTTTTTTCACTCAAAACCTCAGAAAGAGAAGAGACAAGGCATTTTTCTGAAAAAGGGAAAAATCTATGGTGTCATAAGCAAGCACTTTCTTTTGCTGTCATTCAT
This sequence comes from Pluvialis apricaria, assembly GCA_017639485.1. Classification (NCBI taxonomy): domain Eukaryota; kingdom Metazoa; phylum Chordata; class Aves; order Charadriiformes; family Charadriidae; genus Pluvialis; species Pluvialis apricaria. The sequence continues at coordinate 22,801,766 of CM030012.1, read as the reverse complement.
TCCTATAAAATATATATACATAAACCACTTTAGATAGTATAGTTCTAAGGCAAATAACATTAGTGCATAAAAAGTGAAAGCAAAAAATACCAAACTGAAAGTGCCTACCCAACACAGTAAACTAGAGAAGAAATAAATGACATATTTTATTCCCTTATAATACATGGTTTTTTTGAAAGCCACAAATATGCCTATGATATCACATCACATGGTTGACAGTTTTTGATACTGTCTTTTGCTATTGTGGATGTTGGTACAGACTAGTCTTAGACCTGTATGAGGAGCTGCTGCATAAGGAGCAGCTCTAATGTTGGCTTGGTGTTCAGAGAATCCCTGTTCCTGCGGGGAACTTGGAGCTGCTTGCTACAAACTCTCTCTTCCTCACCCTCTACAATGTCTTAATTTCTTTTTTACTCCACTGGGCTTTCTTTTTGTCTATTTCATAACCACAACCCTATTCTACACCTTCCCTCCTCTTTCCATGAATTTTAGCTTTCATTAACAAGTACATCTTAAAAAAAAAAAAAACAAAACACAAATGGGAGATTACATCATTCTTTCTACCATTGTTTTATCTTGGTGCTATTAAGAACGTCCCACATGCTGTGTAACTCTTGTTAATTTGTGGTGAATACGGTATAGAAGGAATTTATCTTCTATTGCCTAGCATAATGTAGTTCCATTCTTCATCAGCCTTGAAGTGCTTTCCTAATAAGTACTATTAATAATAAGACCTGTAATAGCCCATATTCTTTTCTTAGTTGCACAGCTGTGAATTACTGTAAATTACTGTTCTTTCTGTAACAAATAATTCCTTTTTTTAAAATTATAAATCTGATCAGAAACAAGCTAGTTTATTTGCTTGTTTGTTTGTTTTCTTTTGGTTACTGGATCTCTCCAATATTTGATGGGCTAAACAAATGTCCAATAAGTTAGTGTGGACCTCAGGTTTTTTGGCATAAATCCAATAATTCATTTGAATCTGAAGGACATGACAATGGAGAAGACATCAACATGAGCAGAGCTGAATCACATTGTTCTGGGGAATCTGAACCACAGGTCCTTGTGTGCAAATACCCTAATCATCCTTGCTGACCAGGAAATATCAGGGAATAGAATTGGTGAAAAATGACTAAGTAAAGGCTGATCTTTGGCTTTGATAACTCCAGTGCACCTGGAAGAAATCAGAAATGTGTGACGTGGAGTATGAGTTCCCTGCTTAAATGAATCCTTGTTACTACTGCTTGCTTTTCTCCAAACTCCAAAAGAAAACAGAAGATAAGGAGGAATCGTACATTGCTGAGTACCCGTCACCAAGATAATAATGCAATGAAAAACTATGAGATTACCCTACAGATGTGGCATCTACAAGAAAAGCCTAATAAAGGTAAAGAAAATAACCTGCCATTTGGTCCTCTTGATCCAGACTAAGATTTGGAAAAAATGTCAGAAAAAAAAAAAAACCAACCAAAAAAAGCACTAAAAAGATAGCATTACATTGTCATATGCATATTAAAAAAAGGATATATGCGTAGTTTTTCAACAAGCCTTCATGTTATTTTTAAGTCAGACAGGCATGAGAGTGGTATCTCAGATAACTGGGCATTTTATGATTTATCTTCGCAATATGTTTATTGAAGTTTAATTTTAAATGAAAGAAAATTCTATTTTCATTTGTACACTGTAGCCATACAGTGTGACTCTGGAAGCAAGATAAATATTCCATTTTTATCTTTCGTGTTCATCTGCACAACAAATACATTGTCAAATTTGTGCTCAGTTCAGGAGCTAAAAGTTAATGTCAGATCTTCAGTTTATATAAACAATATTGCTTGGATGATTCAGTGCTAATTTGCACCAGCAGACAAAATGTGGACTGAAATATCTACAATGACATATCTCATTTGAAGGGAGAATGCAGACATCACAAAGGATTTGCCAATTATTAACCATAGGGAGTATAGGAGGTTAACGCAATATAATTTTAATTTTGTGCATCTGCCCCTGAATCTTATCAATACAAAGTCCTGATAACTTACCAATTAACAATAAATTTCAAATTATATTCTGTTCTCTTTCATTTTCAGCTTCACCCCATAGCTATGCATCACAAAACTACAGATCTATTTGTAACATGTTTAATCTTGGCTTGCACTGTACTAGTTTAGGAATACTTTACATCCAATTTAAAGTACACAGATAACATGATAAAAGAGTGTGATTGTCTGACTCTGCTATTATTAGGCTGCCTGTTTTTGAAAAAAAATCTTCCTTTTTCATAGTAAATAACAGGCACTATCTTGTCTTGATATCTCATTCTGCAAATGTTAATTCATGTTTACATTTAATCATAACTAGAGTGCTTTTGGGGCAGTGAAATTAGGGATTTTTTATTAAAGTGAAATTAAAGGAGTGTTTAAATGTTTGCAACATCAAGATCTGAAATGAGTTTTGTAGGTGTCAGCACATTTAGGTAAGGTAGGAGTCTTGTAAATCAACAGATCATGAATCTTCTACTCTGACTTCTGTGGTATCTTTAGTGTTTTCTACTTCAAATTAATGAAGCTCTCTCCAAATTAATTAGACTCTCACATAAAATTTTCAAGTCTAGATCTTTCCAGAAACAGGATATCTGTGTAACTATGTGCAAATAAAGTAATTTAAACTAAAAAATGAAACACAGCCCCATAGGAGAAAGATGATCTTGCATTTAAGAGTACTGAACTGGAATTTTATGTATTTGGATTCAGTTCCTAAATTTTCTTTTGACTGTGTTTCTATGACACAGAGCAAACTCCATGGACTAGAAAAGCTCTCATCAGATACAATGGAACAATGCCATAATTTAATCTTTAGGATCTGCGGCTTCATTCTATTACACTGAGATTGTGATCCTTCCCACTTTTAAAAAAAACAAACATACTGATGTGAAATCTAGAATCTTTTGGAGCCATGAAAGTTTGGTAATAAAAGTAGTTCTACATGACTGCATAGACAGATGCAACTACCTAATTTGTTGTGTTGAAACAGTTGTGAAGAGAAAGAAATCTTCAGTATTCTACACAGTGTCTGAGTGAATGTCAATGTACGTTATGAATATTAACCTTTTAAATAAAGACACATAGTTTGTGTGAACTATGTACTACTGCAGATGCATGATGAAAATAAAGTTTTAAAAGATTTTATTTTGCTTAAATAATTAAACCAAAGTAATTTATTTTTTCTATCCTATTATTTTTCTCTAGCACTTTTCTATTAACATTTAAGCTCTGCCTGTTTTGTGATTTTTTTTTTGGTACTAAAGCAGTACTATATTAACATCTCTACATTAATTTAGTTCTCTCATGGGTCTGACACACTGAAAACGTATTGTAGGTTCTGGCCAAATTTTGGGACAACACCCTTATCTCTGGAGTAAGCCTTCTCCACTTCAGAACACTCTTGCTTAATAGTAAGTTTAGCATCATCAATTCTATGATCTTCTGTTATGGCAACTTACAATAGGAGAAAAAAAAGCTTCTTCTTTCTTTTTCCTTTCCTTTTCCTTTTCCTTTTCCTTTTCCTTTTCCTTTTCCTTTTCCTTTTCCTTTTCCTTTTCCTTTTCCTTTTCCTTTTCCTTTTCCTTTTCCTTTTCCTTTTCCTTTTCCTTTTCCTTTTCCTTTTCCTTTTCCTTTTCCTTTTCCTTTTCCTTTTCCTTTTCCTTTTCCTTTTCCTTTTCCTTTTCCTTTTCCTTTTCCTTTTCCTTTTCCTTTTTTCTTTTTCTCCTTTTCTCCTTTTCTCCTTTTCTTTTTTTTTCCTTTTTTTTTTTTGATAGTTTAACATTCATTTCATTCCACACACTAACACTTTTCTGAAAAAAAACCCAACTGCTAGAATCCCAGAATCATAGAATAATACTTTGGGTTGGAATGGACCTTTAAAGGTCATCTAGTCCAACCCTCCCCCTGTGATCAGCAGGGAGATCTTCAGCTAGGTCAGGTTGCTTGGAGCCCTGTCCAACTTCACCTTAAATGTTTCCAGGGATGAGGCATCTACAACCTTACTGGATAATCTGTTCCAGTGTTTCAGCACCCTCACTGTAAAAAAATTTTTTCCTCGTATCTCATCTGAATCTCCTTTAGTTGCAACAGGCCCCGCTAAAAATTTTGTCCCTATCTTTCTATAAGCCCCCTTTAAGAACTGAAAGGCCACAATAACATCTCCCCAGAGCTTTCTCTTTTCCAGCCTCAACGATTCCAACTCTCTTGCCTGTCCTCATAGGAGAGGTGTTCCAGGCTTGTGAATATATTTGTGGACCTGCTCCAACAGGTCCATGTCTTTCCTGTGCTGAGAACTCCAGAGCTGGACACGGTACTCCAGGTGGGGTCTCACGAGAGCAGAGTAGAGGGGCAGAATCACCTCCCTTGACCTGCTGGCCATGCTTCTTTTGATGCAGCCCCGGATGAAGTTGGCTTTCTGGGCTGCGAGTGCACACTGCCAGCTCATGTCCAGCTTTTTACCCACCAGTACCCCCAAGTCCTTCTCAGCAGGGCTTCTCTCAATCCCTTCATCGTCCAGCCTGTACTGATACTGGGGTTTGCCCTGACTCAGGTGCAGGATGTTGAACTTGGCCTTGTTGAACCTCATGAGGTTCCTATGAACCCACTTCGCAAGCTTGTCTACACCCCTCCAGATGGCATCCTGTCCCTCAGGTGTGTCAACCTTACCACTCAACTTGGTGTCATCTCCAGACTTGCTGAGGATGCACTCAATCCCACTGTCTATGTCACTGATGGAGATATTGAACAGTACTGGTCCCAATATGGACCCCTGAGGGACACCACTTGTCACTGATCTTCATGTGGACATTGAGCTGTTGAACACTACTCTCTGGATGCGACCAAAACACCAAATAGTCTGTCATGGTTTAGGCCAAATCTGCCACTGGGGACATAGGGGACCCCAGACGGGACTGACAGATGCTCCCCTCTACCCCTCTTCAAAGAGAGAGGCAGAGGAGGGAAAAAGAGACTTATGAGTTTAGAAAGAACTAAACTACTTTTTTAAAAAAAAGCAAGTTTGCTGATGATACCAAGCTGTTTGGCGAGGCAGACATGCTGGAGGGGAGGGATGCCATCTAGAGGGACCTGGACAGGCTGGAGAGGTGGGCCCAAGCCAACCTCGTGCAGTTCAACAAGGCCAAGTGCAAGGTCCTACATCTGGGTCGGGGCAATCCCAAGCACAAATACAGGCTCGGCGGAGAATGGCTGGAGAGCAGCCCTGTGGAGAAGGACCTGGGGGTGATGATTGATGAGAAGCTCGACATGAGCAAGCAGTGTGCGATCGCAGCCCAGAAGGCCAACCGTATCCTGGGCTGCATCAAAAGAAGTGTGGCCAGCAGGTCAAGGGAGGTGATTCTGCCCCTCTACTCCGCTCTCGTGAGACCCCACCTGGAGTACTGCATCCAGCTGTGGAGTCCCCAACATAAGAAGGACATGGACCTGCTGGAGCGCGTCCAGAGGAGAGCCACGAGGATGATCAGAGGGCTGGAGCACCTCTCCTATGAGGAGAGGCTGAGAGAGTTGGGGCTGTTCAGCCTGGAGAAGAGAAGGCTCCGGGGAGATCTTATTGCGGCCTTCCAGTACCTAAAGGGGGTCTACAGGAGAGCTGGGGAAGGACTTTTTACTAGGGCATGTAGTGATAGGACGAGGGGGAACGGCTTTAAGCTGGAAGAGGGCAGGTTTAGATTAAACATTAGGAAGAAGTTTTTCACTTTAAGGGTGGTGAGGCACTGCAACAGGTTGCCCAGAGAGGTTGTTGAAGCCCCATCCCTGGAGGTGTTCAAGGCCAGGCTGGACGTGGCCTTGGGCAACCTGGTCTAGTGAGAGGTATCCCTGCCTGTGGCAGGGGGGTTGGAACTCGATGATCTTCAAGGTCCCTTCCAACCTAAACCATTCTATGATTCTATGATTCTATGATTTTACTTTAATGACATATTAATAATAAAAATAAAAGGAAATAATGAAATATATACAAAGCCATATTAAGTTCCCAGGATGACAATCATGACACCGGCTGGTACTTGGGAAGTCCCGGACTGGACTCGGTGACAGTTGGGAACTGGATTCCGGATCTGGATTCAGGATCGGGACCAAAGGCAGATGAGCAGAGAGAGTCCTCCTCAGATGTCGGCCATTGAAGGAAGAGACCGAGCCATTTGATCCCTCAGCTTTTATACTGCACATGAGGCAGATGGGACGGAATACCCCGTTGGTCAGTTTTGGGTCACCTGTCCTGTCAGCTCCTCCCCACAGGTGGGACCCCACTACATTTTTCCGCTTCCGACCCTCCAATGGGGTAAGTAACAAAGTTGGTTGGCCTTAGGTGTTATAGCAATAAGTATAAGCAAAAGCCTCTGTGCATACCATGCCTTGGTATCAATTGTAAACATAGGTCTTATCACTTTGAGAGAGTGAACATTGTCTGCACAATATGCTGTTAATTTCAGTAGTTAGAAGAGGCCTAGCTAAGAAGCAAAGTTACTGAACAAAATTGGTCTTGTGTTACCTCAAACCAGAACACAGTCCACCCATCAAATCCATATCTGTCCAGTTTAGAGAGAAGGATGTTGTAGAGGACCATGTCAAAGGCCTTACGAAAGTCCAGGTAGAAGACATTCACACCTCTTCCCTTGTCCACTGATGACTCTGTTATACAAGGCCACTAGGTTGGTCAGGCAGGACTTGCCCTTGGTGAAGCCTCGTTGGCTCTCTTGAATCACCTCCCTGTCCTCCGAGTGCCTTAGGATAGCTTCTAGGAGGATGTGCTCCATAATCTTCCCAGGCACAGAGGTGAGGCTGACAGGTCAGTAGTTCCCAGGATCCTCCTTTCTACCCTTTTTTAAAACGGGTGCAGTGTTTCTCTTCTTCCGGTCACCAGGGACTTCACCTGACTGCCATGACTTTTCACATATCATGGAGAGTGGCTTGGCAACCACACCAGCCAATTCCCTCAGGTCTCTGGGATGCATCTGGTCAGGTTCCATAGAATTACGTATGTTCAGGTTCCTCAGGTGGTTGTGAACTTGATCTTCTCTTACAGTGGGAGGGAGTTTGCTTCCCCACTGCCCATCTTGTGGTCCATGCACTCGAGAGGATGGGGAGAGAGGTTGCCAGTGATGACTGCAGCAAAAATGTTGTTGATTACCTCAGACACTTTTCTCGTCCATTCTTATCAGTTTGCCAGTCTTGTGCTTCAAGGGGGGTTTTGCTTTCTTTGACCTCTCTTTTCTGGTTGACCTACCTATAGATGTCAAATATGTTCTAAGTTTACTCCATTAGACAACCATGAGTATTATCACCATGAGTAACTTGCAGTCTAAGCAGTGGTAAGATAAATCATGACAGACAGATCATGTGTTGAATTTATTCTAAGTTTCCAAGTCAAACCCATTAATGCTATGTAATTTCACTAGATAGATAGCATTTTGTGGTTTATGAATTGTGTGTTATGAACACCTATAACATTATACCAAACCTCTTGACTAAACTTTCCCAGAAACCTCTATTTTTCTTGGTATAGTCACAGCAGACTTCCAATGAACTTTTGACTGGAATCTTGATTAACTGACATGTTTGTCTATAGTCAGAAGCCAAGCAAGAAAGCCAAATCTTATTAGTATGGAAAATATAGATATTCCCCAGCCAGCTCGGTCAGGGATCCCAAGGCCCAGGGTCAATCTTACAAAGTAGCTTTATTTCAAGAGTTCTTTGTGAGGGAAATAGAAACAAGTTGAAGAAAAAATATGCATATACAAATTAGATGCTAAAATTGTTAGGATAAGAGGATTTGCAACACCCTGCTCTATTGTTTTAAGAGAAAATGTAATATAGTTTTGATTAAGAAACTAGAAATTATATACTGTATTTCCTCATAAACCTTTATTTCTGCTAAAAAGTTAAATTATTATTCTAATGCTAAAAAAGGTCAAATCAAATTGTCTGAATCAATTGAATTCGTAAAAATAAACTATAGTTCATTAAAGAGGCAGTGACTATTCTGCCAATTGGATAACTGTCCAGTAATTAACTAATACTTGGGCAAATAAAAGATTTTGTCTGCAAAAATTTACTGATGTTTAGGAAAATTGTCATAAAATAGAATACTTTGCCAAACAGAATGTATCATTTCAGATTTTTTTTTGCAGTATTTTCAGGTGAGGATGTTATCTATCAGAAAGACGAAACCATTATCAGTATCTTCATATGTGAAATATGTCACAGTGCAAAATATTACAATGTAGTTGTGTTCTTCTTTACCTTTTTAATCTAAAAAAGTGATTTCCAATCCAACACTGAAGTTATTATAAAATGTTGAACAGCAAAACTTTAGGAAATTTCATAAAAAAGCTAACTTTTAATTGGTTATATGAAGGAACAAACTTTTCTCAAGTGATTTCATTGCTTCTTGTTTTGAAGTTTCTTGGACCATAGATTATGGCTGCTGAAATTAAGCTTTATTGCAAATAGATTCCTGAAGTTAAGAGATAAGTATTTTATCCAGCTTTCCCAGTAATCTTTGCCCAAGAGTGGACATGGGAAATAAAATCTATTTTCATGCTAGTAATGAAGAAGTCTAAAGGGAGGAAGCATTCAAGCATTCTGATATGTTTTGGATGCACATCAACATCTTCAGTGTCTCCAAACTTGGAACACACATCCCTGATAATTCTAATATTTCATGGGATTTCTACTTCTATTTGCAAATTGAGCTGCTATCCTAAAAAATCTGAAACAGATTCTTTCAAAATAACCAAGAGCTTCCAAGATAAGTTTAGGTCACATTTGGTTCCAGTTTAAAATGAGAGCTGAGGTTGAGCAAAAGGACTGCATGTTTCTAATTGTATCACTGTTAGATCACCCATATCTACTTCGCTCATGGAGTCTCAGAACCCAAAGCAGATCAAAAATGTCAAATTGTTATCAACTGCGAATGAAATTCTGCTTATGTAATTTGATATACTGCTGAGAGGAGACAATGCAGCATCTGCTTCACCAGCAATGTAAAGACCCTACAGGCTAATATTTATGTTTCCACACAGCAAGAAGCAGGGTTCTATGTCTTTGCATACAAGGGAGATAATAAATAGCAGGTATCCTAACACCAGAGCTTGCTTTGATTTTTAAACTATCTTTTTACTGCTTTTTTCCTTGATAACTTTACAGCAATCAGGACTGAAATATCACAAAGAGCTGCACATTACAACTGCCTTACTAGTGTTGTTATTTCTGAAAGCTCAAAGTTCAAAGAGCCACGGACACCCACCTTGATAAAAGACAGAAGAATGTTGTTGTATGTCTGGTTTAAATTTCTTATCCTTCATTAAGCAAATGCATAGCTTCATCAATAGTGTAATCGTGTTCTTGAACAAACAGACCTCATCTACAAGAAACTACTGAAGTTTCACATTTTATTTCCTTGTAAATGAATTAAGGCTTGCAAATAAAGTCTCAGTATACGAATGTGTCAATAAAGATATCTCTCCATGACCTACAGGGCTCAATAGACGTTTCGGCTTTTGTTTTTCTCTCCATATTTTCTGGGGTGTGATTTTACATGGGTTCTGGTAGCAGTTTGCAAAAAAATCAAAGGAAGGAAATCTTTGTACATTTCAAAATAGGTGGCGGATTAAATTAAATGATGAAAATATAGTAATTATGGCAATCTTATTTTATTGCTGTTAATTAAATTGTGCAAGAATCCTAATCAGTATTCTGTTAGAAAGTCATTTAGCACAATAAAAAATGCAAAAGAACATTAAAAGAAAGTTAAAGATAAAAAAGATTTACTGGATTACCCAGGCTATTTCTAGGTCAAAGCAGGACACTTACCAACAGAACATATCTTGTGCTATCTCTCATGCTGCAAATACACTGAAAAGGCTACTTCTCCTTCAAATCTCTTCTTCAGAACTTTTGCTGCTGTGATGCTTTAAACAAAATTGATGAACTGCTGCACAGAGGGCACTATATTTCATGCTAACCAAAGCCATTCTGTTTTCTAATATTGCCCTGTTTGTTCCTTCTTATCTCCCTTGTTTGGGAGGAGGCTAATTCTTCTGCCTTTGTGCAGAATTTGACATAATGGAAGCCTCTGCTACACTGGAACACTACCTGCTAGAGAGTAACACAACAAATGAAGAGATAAGTAACACTGTAGAGGTAAGAAAGATTTGTATACACCTATACAGCAGTACTTTTCCACTAGTTTCATAACTCAGTGGTGCCGGAGCACAAATTCTAATAATGTAAGTAGTCTCATTGGAGTTGCCAGTGTGAAGATGAATCCTATGATGGCCTGGGGCTGGCAAAGCCTGTGTTCTTATGACTGTCACCATCTCCTTTTAGTGATTAGGGAAGAAATTTGAGTAAATAATGCAGGCTAATGAATTCATATTTACTGGGAATGGGAGACTAATTAGAAGAAATTAAATATTTTGTATAAAATGAAGAGAGACTTGTACAGTCTTTCAATAGTTGAATTTACCTAAGAAATTTTAAGATCTCTGATATGTCTTGTCTTTATTACAAAGGAAATACGTAATTTTGATTCCACAGCTGTTGATAGATATAATTCCTTACTTTATAGAAGTCTAGTAGACACCTAGAGAAAAAATCAAACATTTCAAATATTTCTCCTTTAAATGAACATGGAATTTTCACAGTATTTTTGTGGTTTTTTGAGGGTTGTTTTGAGTGGTTTCAAAGACACTGTATTATAAATTGATAGGTAACATCCTATTCAAATGAAACAGAAAGATGAATCAGTATTTCTAATATCTTGTATTTTTCATTTACAAGCAACTGATATATCCTTGAATCTGCTGCGATTTTATGGTATCTCTTCACTGTAAGATGAAGCAACCAGAATCATACTTTTACAAGATATTCACTCCGAGGACCATGTACCCTGTAAAGAGCATCAAAGACTGCTACAGATCAAGAGGTAGACAGGGCCTCATAGGTCAAAGCCCTACAGGGAAAACAAGATTATTTTGCAGGCCCAATAGTAGGTATGAAAATGCACACATATATTTCAAATCTGAAATCAGCCTTTAGTCCTCTGGAGGATTTTTGTTGCACTCAGTTTAAAAATTTGAATAATTTAAAAATTTAGGATGCATGCCTAAATCACTTTGAATGCGCTTAATATAAAACTTTGATAGCTTTATTGAAAAAAATCTCAATATAAAATTCACTCAGCCCAAAGCAGCTCAGTATTGTGTATGTTCCACTTAAAAATTTAGACCATACAGTACAATGACAAATGAAAATATATTTATTTATTTATGTTAAAGTAAGTTAATCATAAGCGAAGAATCTTAGTTCCTTAGAAAGTGGGATATTAGTTCATTGTGTTTAAGTTCCTGAAATCAAAGCTTTGCCTTCAACAGTACCTGTCTTGTCAGCTGTCACTAAATCAATATGTCTTTTTTTTTTTTCTTAACAGCCATCACCATCCTGTGTTGCTTGGCATATGGAATAATTGGGCACAGTAGAATTATAGAAATTGTGTTTTCATATAAAAGTATAAGTCACACTTTGGAGGCTGAGGCCTTCTCAAGTTCCAGTGTTCTGTTTTCATCCTTTTCTGGTCAATTTTGTTCACATTAATAAACATAAAGAAAAAGAGCATAGATCTGCAGAGAAGTAAGTTAAAAAAAAAGGTCATACGATCCTTTACAAATAAAAAAATCCCATATTTTATGTGTGTCTAATAAAGAAATGAATCAAATGAATTATTACTCCATTTGTTTACAAATTTCTGTACAGAGAAATTGAAAAATTTTTTGACTTCCATCCTTCAAGATTCGGTTTCCAAAAAACATGAGACAACTTTGAATACTGGAGAATCTAGATTTTACTGCATTTAACTCTTCTCGTTATAGCAAATACACGAAGAGTGGAACTGAAGCCTGTAAAAGAATTTCCAGATCTGAATTTAGTATCCTTATATCACAGGTAACCACATAATTTTACATATCAAAACCAATTTTTTAGCAGTTCCTAATGACTTTATCTTACTTCTACGATAAACAATGCTATCATCTTTTTCCTTTGAAGTCATAAAGGAGATAGGATTCAGTAGGTTAGTTCACACACTTGACATTTTGGTTTTTTTCAGTTTTGTACCTCTGAAACTAACTTTGACTAAGTTTAGACAAATCTTCAAGAAGTTAAAATTAAACTCACCTAAAAAATCACAGGGTTTCAAGGTTTTAACCTAACACGAAAAGCAAAATGTCCTCTATTCCAGACATATGCCTATAGAGCAACCCTGGCTTGCAACACAAAAAGCAACAGCAGAGACGTTCCAAAATGTACTATCATTCATGGCAAGAGCAAAAGAAACTCCAGAACCCTTGGCCAGCCTAGGTGCATGCACATATGATTTGCAGTCCTCTACTGCTCTGTGCACATATGTAAAATGTTGATTGTAATGGGAATAAAAAGGACACATATACAGAAAAGTGACATTTGGATTTATTCCATGTTACTTTGGAAAAGTACATGGAAAAAGACAGGCAGCTGTAGAGTGGCAATAAAGATCTTAGATGAACTAAAGGACAATCAGGAGCTCTGGTGTCTATCCTCTGACTAAAGAAGTAGCACAAGGCAGACATTGCATAATTTTTATGTGTTAGGAAAATGGTAAAGCTAGGTGTGATGAGCCTGAGCTGTAATATCTATGAACAGTAAAAAATTATTCATTCTACAAATTAGATGGGATGAAAGCATTTAAAACTTCTTTTAATAATAATTCAGCTCCATTAGTTACGGTATATGGAGTTATTGCAAATCCATACAGAATTAATATTAATAAGTAATAAATTAACACTTCTAGCAATCCAGAAATAAACACAGGTTTATTTCATTAACTCCCTTGCCTTCCTCACCTCTGCCACCAAGTTTATTCCAGTTCAGAAGAAAAGAGAGAGAAAGATACTAAAGTATCTCCCTTCGTCTTTGAAGCAGAATTCTTGGGAAAATAAATATTACAGGTTCTCACTCTGTGTTGGTTTGTAGAAGGTGCAGAATCCATCAAAACCTCCTGAGCAAAAACCCATTATGTTTAGTCATTCATACTTTAAGTCCTAGATATCTCCAGAAGAAACATAAATAAGGGAATACCTAAGAGAAGAAAGTTAAAAAACAAGGTCTCTGCAGTAAAGGCATTATCTTGAAACGGAAAAAAGGATAAACCATTGTAGGAAAACATAGGGCAGTATCTTCTGTAATTTTGAGATGTATGGCTTGCAAGCTGGATGTGTTAACCAAGTCTAGCCTTAGAGCTGTAAGTGAATTCAACCAGGCACAAGCCAGACTGCTACCCCTCATTAACAGTCTGCACTGAGATGACAGCAGTAGCTCCCAGGGCTGCATGTGCCCTTTAGAGAAGAAACCCCACCACGAGGGGGCAGATACAAATCACAGAGGGACACATTTTGTTGTTTCAGGAGTGTATGCTCTTCAAATAAAAATTTCTTGTCTTCCCCAGGGAGAATGAAGGGGATTACTACAGCATTTGTAACTGCCACTGCCTTGTCAACAACATAATCATATGTAAAAGAAAAAAAAGTACAGGAATCTCCTGGTAGACAAAGAAAACCTATCGTGACAGATGTCTTGCTGCTACAGAGTGCTTATTTCCTTCTTTAACGTGTTGAATTCTATAATGCACTGGAAAGATGCCAAATTCTGTGAGTATGGTATTACCGAATTTGTTGCATTTTGAGTGACACGATCTTGGAAAGTCATGCCTTTAAAATTATTCTTACAGCCTGTCTGGAAAGTCAGAATGATGACACTCCATCACACAGGGTTCATGTTCATGGAAGGGGAGAGGAGAGGAGAGGAGAGGAGAGGAGAGGAGAGGAGAGGAGAGGAGAGGAGAGGAGAGGAGAGGAGAGGAGAGGAGAGGAGAGGAGAGGAGAGGAGAGGAGAGGGAGAAGAGAGGAGAGGGAGAAGAGAAGAGAAGAGAAGAGAAGAGAAGAGAAGAGAAGAGAAGAGAAGAGAAGAGAAGAGAAGAGAAGAGAAGAGAAGAGAAGAGAAGAGAAGAGAAGAGAAGAGAAGAGAAGAGAAGATCACCCCAAAAAATCCATACAGAAAAAAGAAACAAAATCAAGAATGCTGGATAGCAATTTTCCCTGAAGGGATAAGTTCTGCAGAAAATTCTATGACAGCTCAAGAATGCACAGTACCCTAATACTACTGTAGTAGAAGTGAATGAAGAGATTAAGTAATATAACTGGCTTTATCCGTGGCAAAGGATGTATGAATTCTTTAGTTATTGTGTGCTGTATTATGTTTAAAATCATAAAATTCACAGTACCTTTATACAGCACCTTTTTTACAGATGCTGTCTCAATATAAAAACATTTCAAACCCTTGAACCTTTGTAGCATGTAAATAAGATATTCTAAGTACTAAATTGATATTATAACATGTTTATTGTATGTTTTCTAAAAAGTCCAGCTGATTATACCATTTACTGTATTTTTCACTCTTCAGAAACTCCTTATGAGACGTTTCAAAATAAAAATAAAAAAATTTTTTAAAAAAAAGAAAGGAAAATCCAGAGACTTTCATTGTCATTTTGTTATTAAGACATACCATCTGCTGTCACTGAACCACAGCTCAAATTCTGCCAAAATGTCGGTCACCAGGTGTGCCTGAAAAACTGCATGATAGACTGCAGCTTTTCAAGAGCTAACCCATTCAGGCTCATTAGATTCATAACATCCTGCACTGCAGCAGCTGCAGGGTTTTATTTTTCACTGTCTTTTCTAAAAGGTTTTGTTGCTTGCACATTCAAACTTTTTTCTGAACTCCATAAACCTTTGAAAATAGCTCCACTTAAGAAAACAGAGAAAGGACATGTCTGTAGCCAAAAAAAAGAGCTTTTTTCTAACTCCACTTTGCTAATCCAAGTAAATAAACTTAGTCTGATGTAACAGTCAGATGAGTTATCTCGATTTTTGACTGGGCTAAACCCTTGAAACTCTCTAACACCTGCAATGACTGTACAACAAATGAACAATACTCAATGTGACAGACGTCTGCAAAGCAACTAACTTGCTCCAGCAGTTCAGGTTCAAAGAGAGCCCATAGTTCAGCTATAGCAATTAAAATTGCTGATTTTACTGCTGTGTTAACTTAAAATGATCTCAGGCAAGCACATTTAAGTTAATAATGTGTTTTTTCAGGGTGAAGAAATTTTGTTGACATCATCTCTACACTGAACCCATTTTAGAGTATGATCACAGATCCAGGAGGTCCAGCTACAAAACCGAAATCAACAGCATACACCATTTGTTACTGTAGTAATGCCACATATGGCTCCTGAGACTCCTCTTATGATGACTGAAAGTCCATGCCAGACCCAAGCACTTCATTGGCCTACAGATATCAAGGGTAAGGGAATCTTACAAGCTTTGGAGGCACTATGTGTTGTCCTCACAAAGTGTCCTCAGTTACATCACCTGTTCTAGAAATAGAGCTCCTGAATTCTAGGAGGTCTGGACAAGGTCAGAAATGAAATTAAAGAAAGGGCATCAATCTGCTCTGGGCCAAAGATAATTCCAAAGTTATTTTTGGTTAATCACGTTGCATCACATCAACCATGACAATATGACATTATGGAATTATATCATATATCCCATCAGTGTGTTCTGAATAGAGTGGAGCTCTGCTGTTTAATAGCTGTCATTCAAACCTTTTTCATGAGCCTGTAAAATGTTTCAGATTACATACTTGGAGGAATCAAATCAAAAGATAACTAAAAAGTCTTATATGATTTTAATCTGTTTTAAAGTGTTTTAATTAGTAAATAATGAGTACTAATTTTCTTAGAAAGTTAAAATGTAACATGGAAAGAAGCAAAAATCTTATTCTATTAAAAAACACCCTTTATTGTTTTAAAATAGATTTTTTTCTTAAATTATCTTGATTTCCTCAGGTAATGCCAGCAAAAGAAGGGAAAGAAATGCAATACTCAAGAGAGAAATTTTGAGAAGTATCTATGTAAAGAACCCATAAAATGTATCCTGCATGGCAGATCTTGAGATATCTTCAAAGGACAATGGTCTTTTTGACATAAAATTCCCAGTGCAGGGAGTTAAAGACACATCACCTGGTCAGTGAAAATCACTTTTAGCCATATCACAATGAACTGCACAGACAGTTGAAATGGTATCTGTATCACACTCTTATCCAAGAAATATATTTAATCTGTTTTTGCTCTTCTGTTGGCAAACAGTAAGAAGGTAGAACAATAAATTTGTTTCTGAAATCATAAAATCTAGAGAAAACTTTAACATCTGTAAGACTTAATTTATGATGTGGCACACTGGTAAAAGGCATGTATCTCTAGCTGACTTCTAATTAAATCAAATATTTTTCATCCACTGTATATTGAGAGTCCTCTGAAGGTAAATGAATGGCGTTTCTACCTGGGAAAGTAATTATACTATAAAAAAAACACAGAGCTTTCAACCCTAAGTGATGTTAAAATAACAAAATGAAGATATGGGTGTGATCCTCTCTTTTCTCAGTATACTTATTTGACTCATCCTAGTAAAGATTACAAGATATAAACTTGGAAGTTTTCATCACTTGAGAACTAGTGCTAACATAACCAAGAATGTCTATCATTCTGATGGTATAAAATCAGATTCTTTATGTTACAATACTTGAGGCATAATATTTTTTGTTACTGCTTCTGCTTGGTAATGACAACTCGAACTTTTCAAGTCACTCAGGCAAAAACCAAAAAGATCTAATCTCTCCACAGTGTTATCAAAATGCAGTTGAAAAGCATTAAACATCAATTTCATTTCCTTTGGAAGTTAGCTATTTGTTCATCTGAATAACAAGAATCCAGACTGAAATCTGTAACAATTCTCAACTGCATATTTCCTTGAGTTATGCAGACACTTTTAACCTCAGTGATTTTGGATTTTGGTGAAATTAGGGTTGTGACAATGTGTGGACTGATCTTTTTATACTGTAAACCATGCTATTACTTATACTGCAGTTTTAGCATGTTGAAGTTGCTTACTCTCTTTTAATTCAAAACAGCAACAGATTTTTTTTTGGGAGGGGATTACGATTCTCACACAACTTATTGTGAACAAATGAACTCACAGTTTTGCCAGTAAGAGTCCACGATGCTGAAAGTGTTGTCCAGAATGGTCATAGAGAAGGGCCATCTAGCAACGATAGTATTTTCCCTGGATGTTTTTCTTTGCAGAAAAACTACAGCAGTAGTAGACAGGACAAGTGGCTAAAAAGTCTGTATGTTCTCTGTACTTCTCCTTGAATTACCATGTATCTATATGGATCTACTTTCAGTCTAGAAGAAGAACACTGAAAAATGGATCAAAATTAAGTTCATATCAGCTATATTACACATCTGAATATGTCTAGCAGAATTTGTCAAGGAAAGAGATGTGGAAACAGGTATATAATAAAACTCTGATGACTGACAGCTTCTGAAGGACTAAGGATTATATGTGCTCCTCAGTAAAAAAAGAACAATTTGTTACCAAAGTATTTCCAACAATTTTTTGTTGTTTTACACTTTTTTGAGTCATGTAATTTCATTTCTCCTTTGTGAGCTCAATCCATGAAACTTCCTCTTTTCTGTCACATAAATACATGGCTCAGTAAAACAAGCTGTATATATCTGTGGTCCTGGAGTTGTTTACCTAATACATCTCACAGATTTTTTTGTTAGACGTAGCTGTTTTACATATTTTTGTTTTGTAGTTTGCCTTCTAGATACTCAGCAGCCAAATACACTCTCTGAGCTTTCAGAGCATACTGTATATTTGCATTTTGTGGAATCACATTTAATCTAATAAAAAAGATGGAAAGCAGCTACTCTGAGAGTGCATTCTATTTATTTAGCTGACTTCAGTCCAAGGTAAAATAAGAAATATCCCAGTCTTCACCCCTGATTTGTATATAAAACTCTGAAGAGTTTTGAAAAAGTAGTTTTTGAAATGTCTTTCCGTAATCAGTCTTGCAAACATTTAGCTTAGAAACATTTTTTCCAGTGATTAAAGACCAACTAGATGCAGGAAGAACAATAACTTATCATCTTAACCATTCATTTGAAAAATTATTAAAATGGGGCATTTCAGTGATTTCAGAACTTTTTTTTCAGCTATTTTCAGAATAAGAAATATTCCAAAGTTAATGTCCACAAAAATATTCATAAAGTTCCAGAAGGCTATCCAGTTCTGTAACAGACAGGAGAATGAAACCTTTCTATAATAAAATAAACTAAGTACATTCTTTTTTTCCCCAGGTTAACAAAAAGTGTGAACCTGCGTTTGAAAAAAAAACCAAACTAAATGTTAGCAAATGTGTCACTTTTACATTTAGTGGCTAGCTGAGGAGAAGAAATTTGCCATTATCACCAAACTGAAGTTACACTTTTTGAAGTCAGTTAGATTTTATATAAAAAAGACTTTTTACTTTTCAGAAAAAAAAGGAAAAGAATTTCTATATATACATATATATGCATGTATAAATGCACTTACATAAAAGATACAGACATACCCATGCATTTGGTGAAAGTGATAAAAAAGGATTTATTTGTTTGTTTTTCTTAATGTGGAATTCTTTTGACCCCATTAAAGGTCTCTGGTTTCTAGTCTATGAACCAGACATTGCAAAATTAGTCCCTGTTGTACATGCATTAGTACTTTGTCCAGTCTAAACATCTTGAGCAATGGAATGTCCATTGGGAGACTTATTTTCCACAGTCTAATACATCTCACTGTCAGAAAATTGTTTCTGATATTCAGCCTAATTTTTTCCTCCCTTAATTTCCTCCCATTGCTCCTAATTATGTCTCCTTATGCCACCCTAAATCATTTATCCCCCTGCTTAGTGTTTATGGCCTTCAAATACTTGCAGAATGTTATCATATCCTTATGAGTCGTCATTTAGCCAAATTCTGTGTAGAAATGTATGTAAATTGGCACTTCTATATTGACTTATGCTATTTATACCACCTGAGGATATTAGACATAGCATTCAATTCTCATGGGAGGAGAGTTTATGCCCGTTTCTGTCATGACTCACACCTGCATCGAGAAGGGAGAAGAAAAATGCTTCAAACATTACCTGTTTCACCAAGTCCCCACACCCTGCTACTGCTGCCTTAGTAGGCAAAACTCTAAGTGTATTCATATATATATGTGTGTGTGTGTACAATATGCCATACAAATACTGTGAAAAATCTCTGATGTCAACATTACTAACACATTTGAACAAAGGATGATCCTAACAGGCAAGACTTTAGGCCAGCAAGACTCCTCTGCACATTAAACCAGTGACAAACACAATTCTGGATTGGTAAACTTCTGAGGAACATCATGAACCCAGACAGCGATACATTACAACGCTTTTATCCAAGCAATAAAACTCTCATGAAGAAAGCAGTAAGTCCTTGACAAACTTGTGCATGCCCTTGAAGGACAGCAGGTAATTCCTTCTGAATAGTGTTTATGCTCCTACAGTCGCTCATTCTGATCAGGCAAAAAAAGGAATTTGGCGACAATTCTGAAAACATCACCAGTTGCTAAGGTAAACCATAACTCTTGGTGATTCAGTAATTGCTTTTTCAGCAAGCTCCAGTTATGCACAGGTAACAAAAACTTCCAGTGGTTTGTGAATCACAGAATTACCTAGATACACTTGTACTTCAGGCAGCGGTAGAAGACAGATCGGGTTATCACAAGAGAGAAAGATTTATGTGATTTTCATATCATTCAGATTACAAGCAGAGCTGATAGCCTGAGAAACAGCTTTGCAGATCTAAGAAATCTATCACCCTCATTCATTCTGTAAACTCTTCTCAGAGGCCGGAACTGAATTCAACACAGATGTAATCTTCTTAGCACAACTGCAGCTTCATCTAAAGCACAACCTTGAAGTGTAATAGTAGGCAGATAACAAAGATTCCTTGCTTGCGTCTTCAAAACAGCATGGGTCTATACCAAACACACATGACAAGACAGGTTGGTTTCAGATAAAGAGCATCTCAAAGCGTGTCTCTCTGACAAGCACACCTCCCACACATGACTTCTCAGTGTCAAAACTCCCACAGCAGGAGCATTAAGAAACTCTGCAATTTGACCTAAGCACACATTACAGGAGACAAAGTGCGGATGGTAGGAGGTTAAGGTGGTCTTTTATTGGCACAGTAATCACCAAATTCTTCAACAAAGAGGTTGTATTTGTTTGTATGTATTCCTCATACTGTTTTAACACCATTTGTAATGCTGATGTTAACCTATTCATTATAAAAATGAAGTTAATCCTGAACATTTAGGAATATTATTTCTGAGCACTACCCTTAACAGTTATGAGAAAGTTATAATGGAATAGAATAAAACCCTACTTATGTAGCTTAAGAAAATACTTGTAATGCAATCAACAAGCATCTGAAACCGCTTCGCGAGGGTGCAACTGTTGCTGAGCAGGGACTTGCTGAAATACTCAGGATGGCCTGTGGTCCTTGCTGCGGTCTGCACGGCAGGCATCCAGATTGGTGGAAGAGCACAGGGGGAAGATGATCATGACTGAAAACCACAGGAACATATAACAGTTCCTATTTTTCAGATAGGTTTGTCTCCATGTCAGCATACACTCAGGAAAAGAAAAGGGGGAAGAAATGCTATGTTACAGTGAAGATATCATCACTGTCAACCCTAATGGACAAAAAATGATGATACTGTCACTGCAGAAAGAACCCGTGACAGACATAACTTTTCCTCCATTAGAGACACCTACAGTAGGCAAAATATAACAAAAAAAAAAAATTTGTCCAAAGCAAATAAGTAAATACGTAAATGTCCTGTGCTACTAGAATACCAATGAAGACACTGCTTCAGCTTGAGAGACCACTCCACATGAGATTCACCCAAACATCGATTTCTTCTCAAGCACTAGTTATTCTGAGAAATAAAATACCTCATAAAATAATTGTAGTCATCTCTTCCAGATTTTCAGTTTTCAAAGAAAGAGAGTGTGTCAGTGTGGATTTGCTAATGGAGGGGCCAGGATTAATCACACTTCAGACAAAGGTAAATCGCAGATACCTGCCAAAAGCTGTTGCCTTTGTTACCTGTCATGTGTTGCCTTAGCATATTCACCTTGCATTGCATTACTAAAATTGCATTACTCTTTCCTAATGATGTCTGGCATTGTAAACTTTCAGCTGAATTTTATTTCTGTATCTCACAATGATTCTCTCAAGATTACACCCTTCTGGAGTTTTCATATTATTAAAACAGTTCAAATTAGTTACTGTTTAGTTTTCTTGCACCTTATCTCTTTGAAGGAATCCTACTCTGTGTTTGTGTGTGTGTATGCACATGTGCATGTCTGTGCATGTGTGTGTATGTAGAGTGCAATTTGTCCATTTTGAATGCTTTCTGTCCTTTCTAGACTCAAGAACCTAATAAAGAAAAATAAATAACTGTAAGCGCCAGCAGTGGTCTAAGACATGCTTCCAAACTCATCATCTCTTCTCAGCACTATCAAGCTGGGCCTTACTCAAAACTGTGCCTTGCTTGATGTGAATAAATATCACAGCACCCTGGACTATATTACTATTGAGTTGTACTGATTACTGGTATAAGCATATCTAAGTCAGAACATTTGAATAAAATTCTTGGTGTGTATCTATATACACATGCATATATTTATTTTAATAAATATTTTTATATAAATATATTGCATTAGATATAAATAAAACATTATGCTCTATTGATCTATTATACAATTTATGTATAATTTAATTAATGATATAATGTGACACAATATGCATTGTGTTATATCATTTCATATCATATTCATGCTATATTAAATTAGTATTATATTATAATTATACAATTAATATAAAATATAACATGAAATATCGTATATGTTTATATATAATATGTATAACATAAATATTTTATCTAGAGACCCACTGTATATAGATATTTTACACATTTTTCCCCTTGTAAATTAATAACATAGTGTTCTGTCTATTCATCAAACTGTAGTTTCTTGAATTCTTGTTGGGACTTTTTTTTTGTGGTGTCACATTGCAAGAGGTACTGTTGGGTTAGTTTATTCTCTTTTAAACAGTAGAACATATATGTCTATATTATTGTTAATGACTCAATTTCTTTACTACGTACCTAGAAAAAGGGATATAATAACCTCTTATTTTGGACTTAATGAGAGTGTCTCATGTTATTATTAATATGAATTTAAGTGGTGTTCCAAAGACCACTACAGTCCAAAGAATGGTTTGCTATTCACTTTAGTAAATTTTAGGTAAAATCATAGACATTGTCTAAAATGTTCAGTAGCTCTGCTTCAATCATAGCTTGGTCCTACAGGTCTGTTTAGTCATCATCCACAATAGGGAAACCTTTGGAGAGAAATACTTGCCTGGTGAATCTGTCTGGATTCCTTCCTATGGGAATCAAGGGTACTGGGAGAAAAAAAGGGTATGGCAATCAGTTTTCATCCCAAGATATTGTCAAGTTGCAGTTTTGGTGAATATCCATGCAACTCAGTTCAGGTATGAATATTTGGCAATAAATGCCAATTTTATTTTTCTTCGCATATCTGTAAGTTTCTCTGCCTCCGGGGCAGTGACAGAGTACTGCCCAAGTTGTGAATGTGAGTGCATGAAACAAATTTCAAAGGCGATCACCGAGAGAGGTCAATGAAAAATAAAGTAATTTTAAGTAGGGAAGAAAAGGGAGTAGTTCTAGAGAATGCATTTACATAGTGAATGTACATAATACACGATTTTATACTGTAAGGTCATACAGTTACTTGATCTGTGATCTTCACGTTTAGTCACGTAGATACTCAGATATGGATGAAAACTCTAAGCAAAGTTTAAAGGTATTTTCTTTCTGGACTTAAATAAATAACATATGTAGAATATTTAAGTTCTGATTTTCAGAATGGTTTTTAAAATGAACTCCTGGAGAGGAAATATGACTTTGTTGAAGGCAATTTGGACCTTGGCTTCAGATTTCTAATGTAACGTCCTGGCAAATCAGTTAGGAGAGTATTTAGGTATTTAGAAAGGTCAGCTGTAGCTGTGGGATGCTCATTCCTTTCTGTTTCAACAGAAACAGAGAGGCTACTTCATAAGATGTTTCACAATATGGACTCAGACATTCTGAATATTCCTCACAGAACATTTTTCCCTACATTAACTGAAGAAGACATCTAGTAAGACCAGGTTTTCCAGGCTAAAGTGACTTTCTGGATATCCACTTAATTTCCACTTTTTAACCTAGTTTGTACAATTACTTTAATTTTCCCAAATTCCAGCAATATTTATTAAGATTAAAAAAATACATTGCTGAGATATTCCACTATATATGAAATCTAAGATGGTATCTGTTTCTTCAATCTTGCAAGTACAAAGAGAGAAAAAGATGAAGGTCCGTAACACGGATAAGTATCTAATTTATGGAATTTACTGAAAAGTTCATGGCCTATCATGACTGTCCTGCTGAAAACTCCTGGCATGAGTAAATCATATACTTCCATGTTCCATGTGCAGTGTTAGGCTGAAAATTGAGCCCCGTGTAGCATGAATTGTGACTATACATAACAATAGAGTAAAAACTACTTTCCCTGTGTTTAATTTATCCAGCTATAGAAGAGATACAGCAACATTACACTTACTTTGCTTTAACTACGTCCCTAACAAGTCAACATGATTAAAGCTGGACATAATTTTTAGCATCAGTAAAACAGAGGCAGATTGACCAAAGTCTGTTGTTTCATCCAAATCAGCAGAAGCCATTGAAACCTGTGGTTTTAATTTAAAATTTCAATTGGAAAGTGTATGAAATTTATATTGTTTCACTGAAAGTAATCATTTCTGAATGGATGCAATGAAAAAAAGAAAGAAGCAGAAACTTAACTTGCAAACCAGTTGGGTTTTTATATTAAAAAAAAATCCTGACAGCAGTAATTTTTATTATAGTTCTAAAGGGCACAGTTTTTTTTCTGAAGTAGAACAAATGCAGTGCTTAAAACTTGCCATGAAATAGAATAGGCGGATGTAAATATATTAAAGTTTACATTTTATACTTTTATGTATATGTGACAGTTTAAAATTCTTTGCTTCAATACATTGATGTAAGCGTACTGAGTTTAACAATATTTTTAGCCTGCAAATAATTTGCCACTGAAGTAAATGAGGATCTTTCTCTTGGCCACAGTAGATTTAGGATTAGGAACTGTGTTTGTGACAGACAGATCTGTGAGTCCTCTTTTTGATGTCAGTGAATGATCTGATAATACCCCCGATGCATTTCACAGCAAAGAACCAAGTAAGGAAAATTACAGCTTTTGGCAGTCTCTGTTTCATTCTTGCCTCACTTGCAGGTGTTCTCTTGCTTTCAAATACTTGTGGTCTGGGCATATTTTCAGGGTAGATGAAATTAAGGCTTTCCTGCTATTGAAAGAAAAAAAAGGTAATTAACATTCCTTCTTTACAAAGCAATGGATAGCAAAGAGTGTATGTTATTGTTAGGATTTTCACCCTTTTTTAAAGATGTCAATTTTTATATCTGAATTGTTTTAAAAGTAAATGCAGAATGAGTTTGTTGTCTCTTGACAGTACTAGGCAATATTCTTTTTTATTTTTCTGTTTTAAAGATCACAAACAAGATTTGTTTCCCTTTGAGGCAGTTTTTCTAACATTCTTGTCTTTCGAGATCTTAACAGCATTCTGTTTAAAAAGCAAAAGCCAGACTGGCTGTGTTTCTTTAGGATAAATAGGGGAAAATTCCATTTGCTTCTATACATTCCTCACATGTTTGATTGTGCATAGTACTGGAAAGACACGTATACAAAATGTTGCATCTGGAGTACTGATATCTTTTCTTCACTATGCTGTCAAAAATTTATGCCAATACCTCTGACATTAATCTGAAAAGGTCAGGCTGTTAGATATATAGAAATAATATAGCTCATCTTTAGCTCTATCTGAGAACAGATGGTAAATCATACTTAGAAAAACAGAGGGTTTGGGGGTTTTGGGTTTTTTTTTGAGAGAGACATTCCTGAAAGTTTCTTCAAAGCTAGTTGGAAGAAAGTGAAACATTAAGTATTAATGTGGTATTCTTATGCCATAAGGACATACTTCCTGTCTTGTTAAATGTCATTATGGCAGTTACAAAAAACTAATAGAAGCAAATAATGTATTTATATATTTGCCCTCTTCTTTTCTGCCTACACATTGTCTCAGATCAAGTTGCTTCCCAAAAACTTATTTTAAATCATTCCATAAATGTTTCATCTGAACTTGAGATTCAAAGAAGTCTGTAAATGCATATATGTGTCACAAAGCATGTTTATGCAATCTGTTTGCAAAAGTTGTAAATGAAGATTTGAAATTAATTTTCCATAGATATTCTATTCCACAATATTTATTTCTATATATTTTTTTAATTTACTGTTTCTGTGTGTGTATGCATTTTCTTATATTTTTTATGCTCTTTTATTTTAGCAGCTAAACTCCCTAGTCCTTCTTTCTTTTTAAGATTTGATAAAACTTTAATGGCTCGTTTGAGATCCCATAGAAGGAAAATTTATGGTTTACATATAAAACTTATGGAAGTTGCTATTCATTCAGGTTAATAAATATACATCCAAAGTACTAATACACCAGGAGTGATCCAAAGTGGCAACTTTTAAAAAGAAGTTTCCTATTTGTAATTAACTGTTTTTCTTTTACTTACCCTGAATGCCTACTGCCTTAAGGAATGCATGCTCTTGAACTTTGAGGTCCTTAAAGTGGTACTATGTAGGAAGTTGTTACAACTCTTTATACATATATAGCAATTTCTGGCTCAAAGTATGTAAATGCTTTACACACATCTGTTGTCCCCATATCACAGACAATACATAATACCACTTTCCATGTATGTGGCAGTTTTACATCCATTAGTCACTGATCAGATAAGCAAATAGAGGTAAAGGAGAGCAAATGACAATGCCACATTCAAGTGCTGACTCAATGGCAGAGCCATTTCTGAACTCTGTTCTTCTGACAAATAAAAATGCGCCAGTGTTGACACCCGTACACAATATGATTTTCAACTTTAAAATAAAGTGAACACAGTTACGTAATATCTGAGTGTCATGGTTTCAGCTGGGATAGAGTTGACTTTTTTACTAGTAGCTGGTATAGTGCTATGTTTTGGATTTGGGGTGAGAAACACTTTTGATAGTGCTCTTGTGTTTTCAGTTGTTGCTGGGCAGTCGAAGCCTTTCTGCTCCTCATACCTCCCCACTGGTGAGTAGGATGGGAGTGAACAAGTTGGGAGATGACACAGTTGGGACAGCTAGTCCCAACTGACCAGAGAAATATTCCGTACCATGGGATGTATACCATGTACCAGCTCAGTATATAAAGCTGGGGGAAGAAGAAGGAAGGGGGGGATGTTTGGAGTTACGGCATTTGTCTTCCCAAGTAACCATTATGCGTGATGAAGCCCTGCTTTCCTGGAGATGGCTGAACACCTGCTGCTGATGGGAAGCAGTGAACGAATTCCTTGTTTTGCTTTTTTCTTGCATGTACGGCTCTTGCTCTAGCTATTAACTATTGTCTGATAAGACAGCAACAAGGACGGACTGCAATGACAGAAAAGGAGGGTATCAGCAGTGTGTTATTACAACCTTTCTACTGAAGCTGATTGTATTCTGTTTTTCCTATGACTCTGCTCAGTTATCCATATTTTCTGTCTCTTTACTTAGTTCCACTTCCGGAAATGCTAAGGAGTAGAGGATTGATTGTGTTCTCCAGTGCAGTTACGATCAGTCTAAAGCACAAAACCTCAAGTGTCAAGATTCAGTATAAGAATGAGGACAGAAAAGGCAGCAACCACGAAAGAGGAAGAAGTGTTTATAGGGCAACATATAAAATCTTTGCAATAAACCAGGTTTCAAGGAATTTTATCCTTTAGGATTTAGTATATATCTTTTTTTTATAATAAATTTATAAATCAAAGTCCATTTCTAATTAATGCAGGTGCATCAGTTGTTAGGACAACAGATTTTGGGAATGACAGTTACTGTTTTAGGCATCTGGAAGCAGATCGTAAGGGGCACTACAGTTGTGTCAGAAAACTTTCAGGCAATTGACATTGGGAGAAGAATTGAAAGGCGTATATTTAGGAATGTGAACTTCCTGTCTGTGAGAAAAGTTAAATACCAATACAGGAAAGAGAATATTCTACTTAACTGCTGTAGAAACACTAGAAACAGGTACTTCTGCTATTTCTCTTGTCTCTGAGTTCCAAGACATGTTAGAGCTGTCTTGAAAGGAAAATATTTAGGGTAAACAAGAAAGGAAGATGTATCTATCCAAAGTCGTCTTCTTTATTTCCTATTTGCTGGTTTGCATTTGCCGCCTTTTAGCACCCCGATTTCTACCTTTTCCAGCACTTTGCCTATCCATTCAATGTATAGGGAGCCCAACCAGTAGATTATATTCATAGATAGCTATAAAGAAACTGGACACTGGTATGTCACACCAAGGTACCTAAATCCTTTGTAGTCATACCCTTTCTGTGACTTCACTTCTTATTTCTAAAATGTATGCGATAGCAGTTTCCTACTTAGTGAGCATAATGGGAGGGAAAAGACATTAAATACAAGGCACACAGCTAAATCATGGTAAAAAAAACCCCTCTCAAGTACTTAAGGCAGACATAACAAACAACACATCAGACTTCAGGCTGCCGAAAGACCATCTTTTCAGTGATCTTTCATAGCTTTTAATGTTTTGCTGAAGAAAAGTCATCATGCAAAATGAAAACATGCTTTGTTTCTTTAATATCACTAGCATAAAAATAGTTTCCTCACTGTGTTTCATCTTCCTTCTCCTGTCAGGTGTCAATATCAACATTACAGAGTGTTGGTGAAAAAATTTAGCATGCTAGGATAGTGAGAGAGATGTTTTCAAAAAGGCTTAGGTATTTCCTTGTAAATAAGGATGTAATGTTCAAAGGAAATGACTGAAGTGGCAACGTTACATGGTTGAGCTCTCACTTAGATGGTAGTATTAAATGTCCCTTCTTAGAGGTGCTGCTTCAGTGTTTCAAATTGGAGACAGAATGTCAGAACTCCTATGCAAGGTACTGTAAAATACTTCGGTTCATAGAGTGATCCATCCAATATATTGCATTAAGAAGAGATATGAGACCTTGGAATAGAACTGTAACTTTTAAAACCTTTAATTTTTTTTTAATTCACTAATACATCTTTTATGAAATTTTAAAAGATATGTTACTGTAACTGATTTTCTTAACACTGAAAGGATAATTTGTTTTCATAAAATCATAGAATCATAGAATGGTTTAGGTTGGAAGGGGCCTTGAAGATCATCAAGTTCCAACCACCCTACCATAGGCAGGGACACCTCCCACCAGACCAGGTTGCCCAAGGCCACGTCCAGCCTGGCCTTGAACACCTCCAGGGACGGAGCTTCAACAACCTCTCTGGGCAACCTGTTGCAGTGCCTCACCACCCTTAAAGTGAAAAACTTCTTCCTAATGTTTAATCTAAACCTGCCCTCTTCCAGCTTAAAGCCGTTCCCCCTCGTCCTATCACTACATGCCCTTGTAAAAAGTCCTTCCCCAGCTCTCCTGTAGGCCCCCTTTAGGTACTGGAAGGCCGCAATAAGATCTCCCCGGAGCCTTCTCTTCTCCAGGCTGAACAGCCCCAACTCTTTCAGCCTCTCCTCATTTTCCTCGGTTTGTTTTTTGTGTTTTCTTCTAAATGTTAATAATGTGTTTTCTTCTAAATAATAATAATAATAAAAAAGGTGTTGGTTTAGGAAATAATAGTGCTATTCTGAATGTCTGAAAATTTCTATATATCCTCATGTATGGTTGTTAAAGATCCTGTAGCAATTTTCTCATGAGTGAGGGCTGATTTTCCTGACCCAGTTTCAATTTCATTAATTATTATATCAAACCCCTTTTGTTCATAGTCCTCAAAGTCATATGAAGGGACGGCCTTTCTACAAACTGTGTCCTAGGAGGCATTTTTAGTATGTCTGCTAGAGACACAGGCGGTGTGGAAAAGGTTATAACCCTCTGCTTAAGACATCCTCTGTCTTCTTGATTTAAGGGAAGCAGAAATCAAGGTGCCCTCAAACTATGGTTTTATTATGTTTGTGCCTATCTAAAATACAGGAATAGAGTAACTGTGAAGGGAGTCTAAAATTATCGCAAGTTTTGTTAAAAACTGGTAAGTAATAGTATTAAATAAGTGTTCTTTGTCAAGTGTACAATTTGAAGGGGGAAAAAAAATCTCTGTCACTCTGCGACTGAAGAAAATTAAGCATACGTCCACATTAGCAAGACACACAATGAGAGGACAATGTGTGGAACCAGTGATAATGGAACCAGGTGGCACTGCAGTGATAATAAAGAAGGTGAGCCAAATCAGGAATAAGATAGCTACATAACACTGTATGACAATGTGTGGGAAGCCTTTATAAAGAATTGAGACCTTTTGAACTGGCCTATCCTGTCCAAATATGCACTAATTATCTTCATTGCTCTGCCTTTTGTTTTAGATGCTGAACAATGATTCAGTCTCTAAGGTCCTCCTATAAGATTATTCTTCAGAAGTGGGATAAAAGTAAACCAAAGGGAAGGGAGAGGCTTATGTGACATTTTGTCATAAACTCAGAAATGCTGACACTGCTTGTTAGAGCCAATGACAGCACATACTCCTGAGAACTGAGTAGAATAATTATAAAACATCACTACTTAAAACTTTATTCTTGGAATGTTTTATGAATGACTGTCTTAAAAAGTCACTAACTAACCACCCCCCCCCCCCAAAAAAAAAAAAAAACAACCAAAAAAGCAATATCACCCTCCCTATTATTGTCCCACTATGGATTTTGCTTATTTAAAGGTTGGGTATTTAACAGTATAATAAACATATATGGATTGAAGAACATTTCAGATCCAGCTGCTGAATCACTTTGAATTGAAAGAAACAGCTAGATCTGAAAGAAATCACAGAAATATAGTCTGGGATCTAATGGGATTACGATAGAGTGATTGTATATCAGATACCCTGTAGAAAGGCATGGGAGAAAAGAAAGTACATCAAGGAGGTACCCAAAGAGGAAGTCCTTCCTACAGTGTAGGAATCTGAGCCAAAGTATTTACCTGACCATGACGGGGTTACATATATGTATGTGTGTGTGTGTATATGTGTGTATATATACTTGCACTTTTTAATTTATTTAAAATAAATAAGTCAATTAAAAAGTTTCTGATATACAATCACTCTACCATAATCCCATTAGATGCCAGACTATATTTCTGTGATTTGTTTTCCTTTTATGCTAGCCATCTCAGCTTTATTGCCATGTTTCCTCTCAATTCTCTCTCTGTTCTTCTCTTTCAGCTTTCCTTTCTTTCAGTAGGTGCAATCATCTGTTTGTACAGGCAGATTTACATGACCCAGACTCAAAGAACTGGATTCCTAGATTATATGACCTAGGGGTGTATGTATTTCATTCCTGTTACAAATGGGACCAAATAAGAACAATCAACTCCTCCACACCAAAAGTAAAAATTTCTAGAGGTGTGGGGTTCTCAGCACTGGTTCCACACACTGTCCTTTTATTTTGTGCCTTACTAATGTGGATATATGCTTAATTTTCTTCAGTTGCAGGCTGACAGAGATTTTTTTTTTCCCCTTTAAATTACACACCCGATAAAGAAATTTCAGTGACAGGCTCTAGTATTTAGAGTCTTACCTAGTTTCTTCAGTCTAGAAATTACTTTGCGTCGCCTTTGGGAAAGACTTTTTAAATAGATTGTCAGTGCTCTTAGCTTCAGGGTTTGATGCAATTCTTTGAGTATTTCTGATTCTGCAACAACAAGTATAACTCACAGAAATACACTGTAAGAAATACACTGTAAGAAATATGATGAAAGAAAAATGTGCAGAAGCTTGGTTCCTTCAATATCTGGTCAATTGTGGGTTTTTTTCTTGTGTTGTCTGAATAAATTATAGATATTCTTTTGCTATTGTAGTTGCTAGTTCTTCTAATGTGTGACCTCTTGAGCCTTCAGGTTCTTCAGGGGACAGTATAAGAATGAAAATGACTGAGAAACCTCTTTCACTCCTGCTATCAGAATGTGCAGGTTTTTCAACTATATGGCAAAATTTTCTCGAAATGAGATACCTGAGCGATGAAAGTGTCTGTTCTTTTTCTGTCCATAGATTATAAATCTGTGAACACCAAGAAGTCTTAGCTGCAGAGCTGTTCATAGACAATTTTGAAAAGCCCAGTTTTACTAATCATCATTATTCCATAAAAATGTCAACCTCTCCTCCAACTCGAATCCCATATGCTCTTGATCACAATCTTCTGCCTTTCATCAAATGAGGCCCTAAATGAACTCCGTTCGGTCCTTTCACCCCAGAGCAGTTCAGCCAAGTTCAGTGATAAGTTGTAAAAGGCCAAAGAAGGAAATCTGCATTGTATCTGTATCTTTCCCAAACTTAAAAAGGCATTCAGCCTGATGAATTAAAAACTGTTCATGAATTTGTAATCTCTTTATTGTGGAAATAGAAAAGAAATAGAAGCCCTTGATGTTGTGTTTAGGTTTTCTTCTAACTATTCACTTTCAAGAAAACAACAATTTCATTTTTATTTTGCTCTGAACAATTTTTTTCTTCCTAGACCCTTGGGAAATCTACATCTGAAAAAAGATCATCAAAATCTCAAAACATCAGAGTTACGGAGTTATTAAAAGCACCTTAAACCTGATGTGGGAAAGGAACTAAATTAAATATTATTATTATTATTATTGGTGAGAACAGAAATAACTACTTCTATCGTGAAATCTCAAAGAATCTCAGGTGTGGATCTTACTATCCTTAATCTTCTCAGTTTATAGAATCATAAAGTTTTTTGGCTTGGAAGGGACCTTTTAAAGATCATTTAGTCCAATCCTCCCTGTCATTTCACTAGATCATGTAATGTCAATGGCTAAACAGGATGTTGTGTACATCTGAAAATAAGAAAGAATTTCTTTTTGATACAAGAATTCAGATGTCTCCGTTCAGGGGTTTCATTGTGCAAAGCGATTTGCATTTTGTGATTCTTCCCAGAGAAGTTTTAACCCCCCTTAATCTAGTGTGAAAAACACTGAAGGACAGACACAGCTGATACAGTAGGAATCCAAATAATATATGAGTATATGTGACTCTTGGTGTGTGATTTTCCCATAAACCTTTGCAAGATCAATAATTGTTTTGAAAATGCTACCAGTATGATCTGGCAGAATCAAATTAATTTTCCATTGGTTAAAGACCAAGTAGTCCTAGTCATAAAGGTAGAATTTATGCGGAGAAGGTGAAGAATAAAGAACAAAGAGTGTTTATCTATATTGCACTTTAGAGTCCAAGTTGCTATGGGCCTTTAATGAAGTATGCCATGCTCTATCTCCAAACCCTCCTGATTCCAGCATGCCATCTATTTGGCTTAACCTCATTTCTGCAAGCTCATTACAGTGCTTTTGGACTCAGAACACCTTGCCACACTGGTGATGCCAGAATGGAGCAAGGTACTCTCTTGAATCATTCTGAAATCACAAAATGACCTTCAAATGATCCTAGATCTATCTTCTAGTGTAACATCTATTCCTTTAATAGTTCTAATTTTAGCTATGTAAAATTATATTTACCATAATTACATAGAAAGTTGAAAACATAGTCACAGTTAATGGAGTTTATGAAAACACTGTATTGAGACATTGTGCTCTTAGCTCTGCCAGCTTTGACAACTGACTTTCTTCACCAGTTTTACTTGTTTATTGCCCTCATTACCTATGCCATGCTGTATGCAAGTTTTATCAAATTCTGAAGAAGAACTTGGCTTTTTCAGTTGCACTTTTTACATTTTGGTATTCCTTAATAGAAATAAAAATAATACTGGTTTAGCTTCTCTGATGGTGTAAATCATTGTAACAACACTGATTTATACCAGTTGAGACTATCACACAGTAATTCCACTCTCTCTCTGTAATATGCTGTCTGTATATCTTCTGCACTTGTGAGTTAGTTTAACAAACATCTATGGGGACTTCCCATTTTTTCAATTAGGAGAGAGGTCAGTAAGGGTAGAGTTTTGAGAAAATACAGAAAGCTGTGTAGGAAAAGGTCCTAAGCTCATAAATGTTCTTAATTATATATTGTGTCCTTAGTGTAAAGAATTACCTTCAGGTCATTCTGTCTCTTTTATCAGAATAAATCACCATCATCATCTATTCACTTGTGCATTCAATTCATGACATAATAGTGTCAGAGGTGGCACAGAATATATACATATATGCTCAAATTCCAACACAGTGACCCAAATTGTGTCTACAGCTGCCAAGCAGACTGCCATAGACATTTAACAGAAAGGGCTTATTTTAGAGAAATATTTGTTCCTACTGAAGGGAGGTAAATGGAACAACGGCTTAGGGAAGCAGCCCAAGGAACTAGATTCAAAGCCCACTTATCTCGTAACTGAAAATAAGTTTGAATACCTCATCCTAATCCCTGCTTCACATTAGAAAAATACAACAGCATATGTCCTAAATGGCAATTTTTGCTTCAAATAGAAGGAATACTGGATAAGAACAGTGTGCTATGTTTCAGAAGTGAAGTGCGTCAGCAGAATTACACCAGTATACTTTCATAGTAGAAGACAGCAAGTACAAAATTTTCGTAGGTTAAGCTTAGATGGTATTTTTGCAAATCGGAAGCAAAAAAGTCATTCTCCAGACACAAACATTTAAGGGCAAGGTTTTTGTTTATATACACGATTCCTAAGAATAATAATTTCGTTCTGTCTTTGGCAGCCCTATGATTATGGACTGTAATAGTAGTCAAAAGTTTTAAGTTCAACTACTGGACTTTCCAAAGAATTTTCTGAAGAATTCCTATGTAACCACATGTCTGTATTGTATTTGCAGAAGAGAGGGATTCTGCGTTTGCACAGTGCAACTTTACAATCCTCCTGGGGACTGCAAGGACTTGGGCACAACAGCTCTGGTATATCTGATTTCACAGTGCATGTAACATAAAGTCACTCTACAAGTGCAGAATAGCTTTCAGGTGTTGGACTTGCTGTGTATGCACAGATCAGTTGCATGATATATGTACATCTAGCAGATATGCATTGTGATCCTTAGCTCACCAGTCATCTCCAGATATAACCTGAAAAAAAGCAAAGTGTTCTTCAGAAAATTTATCTGCTGTATCATGGATGACAATGTGACATTGAGCTTTGTTCTCCACATATACTTTGTACAGATATGTAAGGATGCAATGGCTCCAGACCCAGAACTTAGAAGATATAGATCATGATATATATATATATACTCCCATTAAAAAACACCCTTTAGAAAAAACTGGTAATACAGCATGTATTTTTACTGCAATGAACTTTATTTAAAAAGAAATAATTATTTACACTTTTTTTTTTATAACTGATCCCTTTAGCAGAAACTCAGGAAGCAGAAAAAAGAGTCCAACATCACCAAATATAAGTGCATTTGATGTTGTTTATGCAGCTCAGTCTGTCACTTGTTTTGCTCCTGAAAAGTTATAGGGAAAGTAGTTTTCTCCTTACCCCGTTACAAGTCGTAAACTAGCAGATATCTCATGATTAAGCCAGTTTTCAGAAATGCAGATGGACAGATAATGCAGATAAGTATCCAGGGGTTAGGTTGTGAATGTAGTCTAAGCTTTTTCGAAGTTGACTCATTCCTAATTAAATTATGAGAAAAAGATAAAATGTAACAAGCAGTGTGAGATGGCACCTGAACCTCTGTTTCTGAATAAGTGCCCAGGTTGATAATTAATTCTGTTTAAGTTGATAGACATGTAAACAAAAAGCTATTAATTTGGGAAAGAGCAATTCCTCTTAATTAGAAATAATTGACACAGAATTGCCTAATCAAAATTAAGTTAATAATTTCATTATTTTTGGTTTTATTTCATGTTAAATACGGCTTACTGCAAGACAGAAATTTAGGTTGGGCTTCTTTTTTTAGTGAATGATCCAAACCCTAACAATGTCAGCAGGAGTTGTTGCATTTAATTCACTGCATTAGGCCATGGTCTCCCCAGAAGCAATGAGCTACGGCAACACTTGATCCCAGCACTTTCAAGTTACTTTTTGAGGTGGCACCGTAGATAAATTTGGACTGTTCTATCAATGTCTTGAATCTGAACTGTAACCTCAGTTCAACTGAGTAAGCTTACAAAAGACATCATTGTAATAAATGATCTTTACTTCTAACTATGTTTACTTGATAATACAAATGTAAAGAATTTTAAGTTGGTTTAGCTCTTCTTTGACATTCTATTGTTTGTTTTGCAGGATATAGTCTTTGATAAACGTTTAGTCAAGCTTGGGCACTGCAGAAAGGAAGGCTTGTTTCATTACATGTTATACGTAAAGAAAGCACAGCGCCATGATACATTATCCCTTGCTTCTCAAATGTCTTACTGACACATGTTGGCATACACAGGTTATGATGGCTATGTACTTCAGAGTTCCCAAAGTAGTAACTTAGTATGGATTCTTATACTTTTGCTAGTACAGCTGAATCTGGATCCAAACCATCCTTCAGATCCTACCTTCACCAGAACTCAGCTTTAATAGGGTGTTTCATGATGCACTGTTCTAAAATACAGGACATGACCCTTCCAATCCCTCTGTTCCTTAAATATTGACAACATTCCTGTGTTTAGAAAACTAGCATCAGACCCATGAATGCCAGATATTATCTATAACTTGATATGAGACATGCTAAAATTGCCTCTGTGAATGTATATGAATACATATAATAAAATAACCGTTCTCCTAAAGAAAGACACAACCTGAGCTGAAATAGCTAAAATATACTAACAACTGTAAAATATTCTTTGTGAAAAGATGAAAAATCACTTATGGACTGTCAACTAGGACACCAATTCACAATCGGATGAGATTCAAAGTAACAAAGGCATAAACCCGTGTCCCATCAAATGATTTTTTTAATGGCCAGGAAGTATGTGAGTAGAATAAGACTTTAGCTAGAATTAATCAGTCATACAATAAAACTATTTAAATGCTTTGGTACTTCCAGCAAAGCTACAAATATGCAACTCTAGAAACATTATCTGATATTATTTTCATTTTTGACAGTAGTTTTCTCTAGAGTTAGTACATTAGAAAGCAACAGATGAAAATGTTATTCCAGAGGCTTGCTAATGCTGTGGAGAGGTTATGTTGTCCTAGAGTTCTTATGAGTGGCAATATCATGTATCATTTAAATTTTGTGTTGATATCATATCTTCAGTGATGTCAACAACTCATATCATGAGATTTGGTTAACAAGCACAAAAAGAAGCCTTCAACTCCAAGGTTTTCTGATTCATGTGTTCCCCTTGAGGTGTTCCCTTTGTATCAAATTCACTCATTCAAGTACTATCTAGATACTGAAATAAATATTCAAAATTTGTTCAAACTTTTCAGAGTCCAGTACACTGCCAGAGCCAAGCCCTTTTCCACTAATCACAACAGCCGGACACTCAGAATCACTGCAGTGAGGCAGGAGATTCCTCTGACCGTGAAACATGACTCTAAATCAAAACAAAGTGTCTATCAATTTTTTCCTGAAGGAGAGTAAACTACAAGACTATTTTTCAATTAAGTCAATTTAACTCATAGGTCAGCACTGACCTTACTTTACCCATCTTTGTTGTCATTGTGCAGGGTGGAAGAAATATTATCATTGTCTTTTACTTAAGAATATCATATTGATTTTACCCCATTTCTGTCACTACGAATAATTGCCATCATCATCATCATCTACCTGATCCTTGTACTGGGAACGTACCTACAGAGAGAGAGAGGAGAGCTATCTTTAGGTAAAAAGCAGAAATTCATACCACTTTGTGGGTCACCCAAGTAACCACAGTAGAAGGCATCGGTGTCTCATAGTACCGTGTATCAAAAGTGTGTAGGTGTAACTCCCTACCAGCATAAGCAAAACTTTGAACTCTGAGGAGACTTTCAGGATCACATAATCTCCCATTTTTTTCAGGAGACACTGTGTATCACACCTTCTGTCAACCTAGGGATTTGGTTACTTTTTAAAAAATGTAGCTACCTTTTAGGTATGCCAAAATACTTGGATATCTAACCATGTCATGGGTAGTAATTCCTAGGGTAAAACCTATTGTCATTGCTAGGGTAAAACCTATTGTCTTCAACAGAGCTTATACCAGATGTGAGTTTGGCCCTGGATGTTAAAAACTGCTGCAGTACAAGATGAAAAAGTCTTTCTAAAAAGCAGCAATTTTATTTGCATGCAGAAGGATGGGTAACAGACATCTGGCTCAGCAGGAGTGAGCAGCACCAGTGGCAGCATGAGCAGCAAATTTTGTTATTATTAGCAATTCAAATGCAGGTATCAGATTGGTTTTGTATTTGAATCATTCATCAGGGTTTGCTCCAAGGCAAAAACTTTCTTTCTGAAAGTTCTGTAAAATTTTAGTAAAATAACTTTTCCTTTTCTCCATAGAATGAAATAGAGGGGAAAAGAACAGAGAAAAACACATCAAAGGAGATTTTTCAAGAGTATTAAGATTTTTGATGTTTAAAACATAACTGAAGCATTATTTACAATCTATAAATTCAGTACAGTCCCGAGTCTATAGGAAATTCTGAAATAGGTTTCTTTTGGGCAGTTCTCTGACTTCCATGCATGTGTGAAACTTCCAGTGATTTGCATGCTTGGAAGAATCGCCAGCTTTTCATTTCTGTTATTAACACTCCAGCAACCATCTTGTTAGAAACTCTTATTCTGTGATTACAATGCGTAGACTTACTCCAAATGGCTTTTTCTGCTTATGTAATGATCTTTCAATACTGAATCCTACTAAGACAGTCAATTACTAGCCATTCTCCCCTGTCAGAGCAATGAAGCATTTATGTACTTGAGATATTCATGTCTGGAGCTTTAGTTTTAAATCTAAGAGCTCCCCTCACCTTCTGAAATTCCTCGCTTTATCAAGTGAGTTTGTTATATAAAGCCATTACTGAAGGAAAGAATCCTTCATTATTCATCACTTGCTAGCACCAAAAGCCTTGAAAGTATAATAGAAAACAGTCTCTGTTTCAGCATTCAGCAAGGTAGATAAACCATTATCTGAGTACATTAGGAGACACACAGCCAGAATATACCCCATTTTAAGCACCCATGAATGCTTGCACAGCGTTATGGAATGACAGAATCACAGAATCACAGAATGGTCAGAGTTGGAAGGGACCTCTGAAGATCACCTAGTCCAACCACCCTGCCAGAGCAGGTTCACCTACAGCAGGTTGCACAGGATGGAATCCAGGCTGAAATGTGGGGCTTGATGCGCGTAGGTGACCAGATAAATTGTGTGTCTGAAGACATGGTACGGCAGGCAGTCAAAATGGCTAAGAAGCTGGGGAAATTTTGGTACCACATTACCAAAACCTCAGTCCCTATAACTCAGCCAGCACAAAATGAGTACTTATATGCTGGCCTGAATCAGTGCAGTGAGTTGACCCTGTCTGGACACCAGGTGCCCACCAAAGCTGCTCTGTCAATCCCTCTCCTCAACTGGACAAGGGAAAGAAAATATAACAAATGGCTCGTGGGTCGAGATAAGGACAGGGAGATCATTCACCACTTACCGTCATGGGTAAAACAGACTCAACTTGGGGAAAATTAATTTAATTTATTACCAATCAAATCAGAGTAGAATAATGAGAAATAAAGCCAAATCTTAAAAAACATCTTCCCCCCCACCCCTCCTTTCTTCCCAGGCTTAACTTCACTCCCAATTTTCTCTACCTCTTCCCCTGGAGCAGCACAGAGGGACAGGGAATGGGGGTTGCAGTCAGTTCATCCCATGTTGTCTCTGCCACTACTTCCTTCTCAGGGGGAGGACTCCTGACACTCTTCCCCTGCTCCAGCATGGGGCCTCTCCCATGGGAGACAGTTCTCCATGAACTTCTCCAATGTCAGCCCTTCCCACATGCTGCAGTTCTTCACAAACCACTCCAGCGTGGGTCCCTTCTATGGGGTGCAGTCCTTCAGGAACAGACTGCTCCAGTGTGGGTCCCCCATGGGGTCACAAGTCCTGCCAGCAAACCTGCTCCGGTGTGGGCTCCTCTTCCCATGGGCCCACTGGTCCAGCCAGCATCCTGCTCCAGCGTGAGCTTCCCCTGGGGTCACAGCCTCATTTGGGCATTCGCCTGCTTTGACGCGGGGTCCTCCACGGGCTGCAGATGGATATCTGCTCCACTGTCAACCTCCATGGGCTGCAGGGGGACAGCGTGCCTCACCATGGTCTTCATCATGGGCTGCAGACGAATCTCTACTCTGGGTCCTGGAGCACCTCCTCCCCCTACTTCTTCACTGACCTGGGTGTCTGCAGAGTTGTTTCTCTCACATACTCTCCTTTCCTTGGCTGTTGTTCTGCAATGTCGTCGTCCCCCACCTTCTTAAATATGTTATCCCAGAGGTGCTACCACCGTCACTGATTGGCTCAGCCTTGGCCTGCGGTGAGTCTGTCTTGGAGCTGGTTGGCATTGGCTCTGTCAGACACGGCGGAAATGTCTAGCAGCCTCTCACAACAGCCACCCCTGTAGTTTCCCCACTACCAAACCTTGACCCGCAAACCCAATACAGTCAGTAACAGTTTACTTACTTCCCTTCAGCTGAACAAACTGTAAAATACAAAGACCCAACCTGCTCCACATCGTTTTGATAACACAAAGCAACTTTTAAAAGTGTTTCTTTTCCTTTTTGTTATTCTAAAAGGCTCTTTCAAAGGTACCAACAAGGACCAAAACCTATGCCCGCTGATTTCAATAGTTAGTCAGAACCAGAGTTAATTACCACAAATTGTGAATAAAGATGAAAGAAAAAAGGCCATTATTGATCCTCATTTTAAGTTGCTGATCTCTCTTGAATTTTTTGGATTAAAAATAAATGCCATGATGTCATTAGAGGTCTAAATAATAAGTTTATATTTGATTTACATTCATAGTTTGAAGATTTTCACTGTACTAAAAAATGAAGAATTGAATTGGGGAAAAGACGAGAGGAAGGATGAAAGAAGAAAGAAAAAACCGATCATTAAAAAAATAGTTGAAATTTTAAAATAATCTACTATTATTTTTCAATGTCCATGAACGTATAAGCGTATTTTATGTAGGCTTTGACCTTAATACAGAAATAAAACAGTACCTGAACTATTTATGTATTGACAGTTACATCTGTTCCCCATCTAAATGGAAATATTCTTGAATTAATTCAGCTTCCTTTGTCTCAGCTACTTTTGCTTTCTACTCCACCTCCAGGTACCAATAGTTATTATAAGGCTTTTCGTAAGTCATCTTCATTCATGCATAACATGGTATTACAACAAACAAGAAATATTTGCTTTCCAGTTACTGTATATTTACCATGCGTGGGCTATGCAATACACTTCCACTGTGACAGATTTTACTAAATTGCTGAATTTCACTCATCTTCAGAAAATACTTGAATAACTCACCTCTCTGTGGTCCTCTCACTGCTATAATGGATTAATATGTGGTATTCTTGGGAAAATATCCAGACTTAATTACAGAGCTGTGTTCTGGTGGGGCTTTTAGAGAAAACAAAGATATGCTGCAAGTGATCTTGTCTTTGGAATTATATATTTGGTCAAGAAACAAATTAATATGGGTCTAGTAGCTTGGATCCTCACTTTGCCTGCCTCACATGTTTACCTCAGAAATAGCTGCATAAGTGGGAATAAAAGATCAAAAGTCTCTGCCCCAAAGAACCTAGGAAAACTGAAATAATACAGGGGTATTGTAGCTCAGGCCTGAGGTAAATTGGCATCTAGAAAATTAATTCATATTGCTATGTAGCTTGGCACATATTCAAAAAATGAATTTGGTCACCTTTGTAGTGCATCATGTAGTACAATAAATTGAGAATGAAGATAAGCAGAGAATCCACCTGGGATTTGTAGCTCTTCACTTGCTTATTCAGCATATCAACTGTTATTGCCATATTTTTTTGATTGTCATTTTTATTTTATTTTTAAATAGAAGAAATCAAAGTACTCTTTTGATTTATCTTCCTTCCAACAGGAGCTTTAGTTTCATTTCTAATCTCCTGACACTCATTTTTCTTAAGTTGCAGTTTCCTATTTGTACTCTATAGGCTGTACACAATAAGTACCTGTATGGAACAGGCTCTGGGAATTTTGCCATAACCAAATAAGTGAGGACAGAACTGCTGTCTCATCCTTCCAGTCACCATATTCAATTTCTTCTTTAAAATGAGTTACTAATACCTCATACTGCATTAAAAAAAATCAATTTTAGCAAGTGGAGTAGCTTGCTTTAAAATGTTTGAGGAGAAAAATTAAGAATAAGGGAATATAAATATTATATTTTCTTTAAGTGTGAGCTTCCAAGGAACTTCTTGTATGGTGTTCCACAATAATGTTATTGGACATGCACTAATTAGATTAATTGCGATGTCATTTGGCCATCTCCTTTCAGAAGTGAGAAAATTGCCTCCTAGCCCAAATTTTTACAAAAAACTCAAGTTAAAAACAGGAAAGTCAAAATTATTGATTAACTAAACCACTGGCTGTGGAATTCTTATCCTACTATTCAGTCTAACATGGAACAATTGATGAGAATAAGGACTTGCAGGAATAAAGATATGTCAGCGTGACTGCACTGCTGTTGAAAGAAACACATGAGGAAGGGTTAAATTGCCAGCATCAATATAGCTCTTGTGGCAGGAAGTTCAACACAGCCTGAAAAATCTGTCTTTATCAAACCCTGTGCTTCAACAGATTTCCACTCTGCATTCAATACCAGACAGAGTTAGGTTAAAGCTCACTTTGATATACCTATGGCGTTGCAGCCATCCCTTTGTCTGCAGCTGAGGCATTCCCTGTGGGACGGAAAATCCCGGAGCACACAATGTTATGAGGCAACAAATCACTCGAGGAACCTCCCTGTTGTACCTATGCTTGCATTAGTAGTCCCCTGCCAGCAAAAGGGAATGTTAGCACAAACGTTTTGTCAGAAAGAAATTATTTTTGCCATGTGGCTTTTATTTCAGAGGGGGCGCCAATAAAGGAAGGAATATTGAATTCACTATGCATGCACTTTACCTTTAGCAATAAAGCATTCTATATTCAAAAAAAAAAAAAGGGAAACACCATTATCAGTTTGTCTCACAAAGGTGGCACCAGTCTTCGTTTCAGTGACAATGATTGAGTTTTGCCATTGTTTCTGAAAAAAAAAAAACAAACCCAAAACAAAACAACATTTTCTTTTGATGACTCTCCAAGAATAAAATACTTTCAGGGCAAATACTTCTATTTGAAGGTCATCTCCTCAGTGTAGCTCTGTGAAGTTACATCAAGTTACAACACAATTTTAACAGTACCATCTCTGAGTTATCAGTGAAAGATGGGAAACACAAAGTGAGAAGAAAAATTTGTTCAATCCCTTTAGTGTTCAGAGGCAGTGACAAATATAAACTTCTGCATTACAAGAGAATACAAACGTATTTTTTTGTTAAACATGACTACAGCAAGCATGGTCATAGTTAGAACCTTGAATGAAGGAGTTCTAGATTAAAAAAAATAAAAGGAAAAAAGGGAGAAAAAAAGGAAAAATATGACTAATTTGGAATATGCTAAGATTTTAACAGTTGGGTGAATTCCCCACCCCTTTCAGTATCACCCATGGGATGGGAAAATTGCTCATTTTCTCTGCCCTTCAGTCTGACAAGCACAAAAAGTGTTGCTTTTAAATGACAGCTTGGACAATTTGCATGATGGAGATTGTAACTGCCTCTCTGAAACACAGTGAAGTACTTCAAAAATTGCTTTAGGAGTAGGCACAAGAGAAAACTGCTGGTTAAAAAAAAAGCAAGAGAGATAATATGTTTCAAGTTCTTTCTGCATTTCTTTCTCTGCTCAAAAATTTGTTCTTTCATTATCAAAGATATGATAGTTCTGCCTTGTTACATTTCACAAATATAGCCAACTAAATATGCAATTTACACAGTCCTGCAAAAACTGCCTTCACCGAACAATAATAACACTAAGGGCAGGAGTAAATCTTTGGCATTTTCCAAAGGTAAATACTATTTGACTGAGAACATTTTCATGTTAAAAACTATAAAGACTATCACTCTCATCTCCTGCTATGTCCTAATTACAGTAAGCAGAAGTTTAGGTCAGATTCAGCTAACATGAATTAACCAAATGGAATGAAAACTAATTTTCCTAAATGATGAGGGGATAATACCTTTTGCAGGTCATACTTTTAGGCAAGAAGAGACCTAGTCACTAGCATGCTTCCTGCTGGTGGTTTCTGAATGATTTCAAAGTTATGTTGATGTTGGGATGTAACAGAGGTGTCAGAAATGGGAACAGAGCCAGTTTTAAATCTGGCTTGTGTGCTGTTAGGCACCAGGGATGTCCTTAGGCAAAGCAAGACGTTGCCTAGGGCAACAGCATGATGGGATTTTGATGGCAAAATCTGTAGAAGTGTCAGAGCAGGTTCTGCAGACAGCAGCCTCCCAAGAATTAGAGTGTTCAGCCTCAGCAGTCCTTGGCCATGGCTTCCCTTTTT
Organism: Pluvialis apricaria; assembly: GCA_017639485.1. Lineage (NCBI taxonomy): Eukaryota > Metazoa > Chordata > Aves > Charadriiformes > Charadriidae > Pluvialis > Pluvialis apricaria. The sequence continues at coordinate 22,757,951 of CM030012.1, read as the reverse complement.
GCATACCCAGCCTTTTCCTTTTTTCACCCCTAAAGGGCTCTTGTTGGGGAGAAAATCCATTTAAATAGGAGTTTATCCCAGCAGAGGCATAAAGGACAGGAATGAGGCAGAGGAATTATGGTATGGCCTTGTACCCCCTATCTACTTCCCTAAAACCAGAGATGCTATCATATATCAGCAAAGGGTAAAAGCTGGGGACACAGGCATAAAGTCTATGGTTGTTCATTGTAGGGGCTATGGTGTTTATTCTGTCTCAGGACACTGAGTTGTTTGGGGAAAATTGTCCCTAGAACAACTTCTGTGCTTTCACCATGTAATTTTCCACTTCTATTGGAAAAGGAGTTGTCATGTCCCCACCATTGTGGAAGCAGATTTTGATTTAACCACCAGTCTGACTGGAATCTACATTGGCTGCAGAGGTGAAAGGAAAGTCGGGAGAGGAATGTGATGCTGGTGAGGTGTGGCTATAATCTGGAAAATGAATATGTCCACCACAAGTGTTGATAGAGTATGTGGTGAAGGTATGACATTAGCACCTGATCCTTCTTTGAGAACTGGAAAGAAGCATTGGTGAGAGGAGAGAAAATGGGTTGAGCATAAAGTAGGGACCTTGATTTTGAGAAACTAGGAGCATGAAGAAGTGGCATATGTCAGTAAAGACAAAGTCCGTTGTTATCATTGCACCAGCAAATTAATATTGTAATCCCTCCTCATAGGCTAAAAACCAGGCAAGAGTTTTTTTCTTTATCTGTTAAATAAAGAAAAGTCTTCTATATTTTAAGGAAGAAGATATATGCAAATTCTGCATAACAACTATCTGAATGGGTCTGTTTCACTGATATAAAGCATTACTAATTTTTTTTTTGTTTTGAAACGGAACATTAATCCATTGTTTTAATCAACCAACCATTGTTTATGGTGACTGCTTCCAAAGCAGACAATTCTGTTTTAAAAAACATTTCTATTTTATAATGGGATGTCTAACAGAAAATCAGGCATAAAAATGAAAATGGAATAACTAGAATGCAAGGTCAGTGATTATTGAAAATTATTATTTTTTCACCATTCATTTGCTGTGAATTCTATGTGACTTCCTGAAGAGAAGAATTAAGAACCCTGGACTGGATATACGTACATTTGAAAATTGCAACACGGAGAGCACCTTCAGAATGGTTAGTCATGGGTTAATGTCTGTTACCAAAAAAGCATTTAGGCGTTTACCGTGAGAATTAGATCCCTAATTCCTGAGTGTCTTGAGCTGGGTTATTCTGTCACCACACACCTCACATGCATGGATAGCGTCAGCTTCTGCAGGGACCTGCAGTCACAGGCTCCGCTTACCTCTAACAAACACTGGTGCTCAGTGTTGTTATTGACTTTGGCGTTGAATACAGTGCTGGTCAGAGCACTTGCCCAGGACAGAGAAGACCTGTGAATTCATTGGGAAGTAAGCCACCTTGATCATGAGGCTGACTCTTGAAGAAGGCAGGACTCTTGGAAAGAAAGTTGCAAACAAGGGATCTTATCTGGTAGCCACATGCCCAAGTGTCCTAGTCATGGCCTCTCTTGAGTTCCCCAGTCTTGGTTTATTGTCTTTAATCTTCAATGAAAGCAGTAGTTGAACACTCCCCTCTTGCTCTCAGAATGAAACATACTCAGTAGGAAAAACAGTCTCCTGGGAGGGTAGCTGGGACTGCAAGCCCAGTCAAGCTAGGAGATAAGCCTGACCTTCCTGCTCTCTGCACAGGTGAGTTATTTGATCTGTCAGGCAAAAGTGGCCCTATTCTCTCTATTGATAGTGTTTGGACAGTGAAGAGAGTCCTTCGGGCTGTAGATCCCAGTTGAGATGGAAGCTCTTCTTGTGTAACACTAACTTGGGTGCATCAGGTCCAGACAGATTTCAAATACAATCCAGTGCTTAGCCTAGGCAGATAGGTATTAAATTTAAACAGCTTCATGCTCAGAGATTCCGCACTTCTGGATTCCAGTCAGAAGCTATTCACCTCTGCCGATGTGCTCAGACCAGGTTACTGAAACACACAGCTGGGTTGTGCTCTAAAGGACTGAAAGTTTTTGTTACTGTGAAGAGCTTTTAGGCACCTGAGTCCTTTATTGGATAGCGCAAAAAGTACTACTTGGCATGATTAGGGATTGTTAGCTCCAGGGCCTTTATTAAGGTCATTCATGGAAAAACACAGACTATACACTCAACTCTCAAAAATAGAAAAGAACACCTCCAAACATACCCACATCTCCCACTGAAGATATGCTTCAAGACCTGGTGTCTTGCAAGTGCTTCAAGTAATACCCTATTTCCTTTTTAATTCTCGCTACTGATAGGATGTCATGACTCTAATGTTTAATTATTTAACCTGTTATACAAATTATAACAACTTGTAGTTCCAAGCTATTACCAATAGATGGCAGTAGTAATTTGTGGATGCCTTTTTTTTTTTTCTGATTAGCCCTACCTATTTTTTCTCTAATTTTAGTGTTTTGACAACATTATTATAATAGGTGTACATATGTATGCATTTCCAAGTAAATAAGTGGCTAATTAAAAATTTTCAGATTTCAACAACAAAATAGAGATGGGGGGGGGGAATATAAAAATTTTGTGGCTATTTTAGAGAGAATAACCACTTTCTTGCCAGCAAAGAATGCATAAATATTTCTGAGCTGTATCTGGTCTTAAGTACATTTTAGACAAGTTTCATTTCTAGAGTAAGAATCTAGAATATTAAAATCCATGTTGACAGGCTGAGAGAGTTGAGGTTGTTCAGCCTGGAGAAGAGGCGGCTCCGGGGAGACCTTATAGCAGCCTTCCAGTATCTAAAGGGGGCCTACAGGAGAGCTGGGGAGGGACTTTTTACAAGGGCCTGTAGTGATAAGATGGGGGGGAATGGCTTTAAACTGGAAGTGGGTAGATTTAGATTAGATGTTAGGAAGAAATTTTTCACTCTGAGGGTGGTAAGGCACTGGAACAGGTTGCCCAGAGAAGTTGTGGAAGCTCCATCCCTGGAAGTGTTCAAGGCCAGGCTGGATGGGGCTTTGAGCAACCTGGTCTAGTGGGAGGTGCCCCTGCCCGTGACAGGGAGGGTTGGAACTCGATGATCTTTAAGGCCCCTTCCAACCTAAACCATTCTATGATTCTATGTTTGCATGGAGTTCACATCCCATTTTGAAGTGGAAAATTGTATATAAAAGTGAATCTATAAAGTATATGGAGCTCATGGGGAAATTTAAAAAAAAAAGACAGTCTGTGAATCTAGGTGTGTGCCTCTACAGCATTACACCATTTTCTACCCAATGTTACTTAAATGGAAAGAGTTGTAGGTCTGTATACTGTCCATTAGTGGGATTTGGTTTTCTATGACAATAATGGTGCTCTCCATTGTCTTTCTGTTTACAAAGGAACAAGCAATCTTTTCCTATGAGGGGGTGGATTTCTGGTAACTAGAGGACACCTTTTCCATCTAACTAGGTGCAGATTTGTCTTTGTGTTCTCTCTTCTCATAACTGTAAATATTTTGTCTAGTAATTATTGCTGTCTAAAACTTCAGGATCCATAACATCAGCCCCTTGTGAGACCCCTGTGAATCTGAGAGTTATATTTTGTTTAGACAATTACTATTTACTGTAAATCCTAAATATTCCTCTGTACCAAAAAAAGAAAGTCTCCTCATTCTCTATAGAAGCCCTCACACTTTGATATTTTCCAAGGCTGATCTCTATATATGATGTAAAACTGAAAAAAAAAAGAATTTGTGGATAAGTGTAATTAATTCAATTGTAGTTTAAATCTGCAAGCTGTGGGCAGCAATTCAGTTCTTAGGTTAGCTATTTGGAGTATGATAGGAAGTTCACATGGAGCTACTTTCTAACATTAAGAACCTCAAAAATTCTCGTGTTCATAAATCTTTCACTTCAGCATTTGCTTTGCTGTTAAGTTCCAGGAGTTTTCATTTCCATCAATACTTTTACGTGTGACAGCTGGTGTTTGAGTTTACAATTAGGAAGTGCTGTGCTGGAAAGTTGGCAAATTGTGGACAAGTGAAGAGGAATGGAATTTTAAGATTATTTGCCAGGTTTGTATATTGATTGTAGACTTGGTATACAGAATACGGAAGCAGGCAATAAAATCCAAGCCATACAAAAGACGTTGACAATTAAAACACCTCAGCTTGAAGAGTGTTTCCCAGCATTTGTTGAGTTTGATCATGAACAAGCCCATTTCTGTTAAGGTATAAGTACAAATTTAAGTTACTAATGACACTCAGGGTGTAACACTGCAAGATTCAGACTTCTCCATAATGACATCGTTTCTATACCAAAAACAGAGAAAGCAGCTCACCTTCTTGTCCTGTTAGGAGTGTTCTCCTGTGCCAACATGAAGAACATGATATACTTCAAAGTAAAAAAGTTTATCAGGTTGACATTTGCTTGTGATTTTCTTTTTTTTCGCGGTAATCATAGGGTGATTTTATATTAGTGTAATTAGCATATAAATAGTATGGTATTTTCAATCATGAATATTATAAAACCCTGAAATAGGCATCTGAAAATCATACCATTTAAAGTTCATGACTTTTTAAATTATATTTCCAATTCTTTGTTTTCTGAAACAATGATACATATTTTTGTATAATTAAAGTACAACCTATTAGGAATCTAACCACTTTCTTGTCATCAGAATCTTTACACTAATGATTCTCCTGTTTCTACTACACGTGTTGACAAACGCATGTCCCTGGAGGAGAACAGCTTGTATTTTTTGTGCTTCGGTGAGATTCGGCAAGTGTATTTTGTCAGGACCAAGTCTTATGATATAAATGCAATAAAATCCAGTATTCGCACAAGTTTTGGTCTCACTTGGGAGAGGGAAGGGAACTCATTCAACCGCCTGCCTACCCAATTTGCCTTCCTCTGTGAGAGAAACACTAAGTCAGTTCTGCTGCAGGAAAACTGCTATATTTTACTCTGTTCTCTCCATTACTTATTCCTCCTCAGTGCAGTACCTCCTCCTGAAAAGGTGGGAGGACCTTGCAACTTAACTCCCCAGGCATCAAGAAAATGCTGTAGCATACCAGAAGAAGCAGGAGGACAGAACAGGAAGGTAAAATTAAGTGAGGAGGAGGATCTGCTTTGCAAATTTGATGTGAAAGTAGAGGGCTGGGACAGAACTGATGCAGCATCTGACAGGATATGATTGATTTGAAATTTGGGTGGGTAGAAGTAATCTCTGTAAGAAATGAACATTTGTGTGAGTAAGACCTGGGACAGAGTCAGCGTTATCTTAATTAAATAAGCTTGGGAAAACAGCAACATCAGCTTTCAGACCAGCACATTGGGTATGACTAGGGGACATACAAAAAATCTAGAATATAATCCTTGCAGGAAAAAAACCCCAACAAAACAGCTACAAGCTAAACTCCCATTATTCATGACTTTTAGCCTTTTGGGGGTCAAAATAGCAAATTTATATGCACTTTTTATTGACCACAGCATTTCTTGAAATAGTTATTTTAATAAAGAAACAGTTTGATTCTACACATGAGAGCTCTTTAACATCATAATCTGGCATGCAGTACAGGAATCAGTGATTACATAATGAAGTAGATGCTACTTCTATAAAATATATGGTAGGGAAACGGCTTAATTATTTCTTCTTGCTTATTTTTAGCTGTTGTGATTGAATATGTCATCTAAAGTATCAGGAAAGAGAAGATTAAATTAATGTAAAGCTATAGTGACAATCTCTCTGAACCACTCAGATGCCTGATTGCTCTGGTTTATCATACAAAAATTCTATTTGCGCAGTGCATTACTCCTCAGAAGTGATGAAGACACTGATGACCTGTAAAATACGCTGTCCCCTTTACAGAAAGGAGGTGAAAACAAAAGGAAGGTGCAGAAACAATAAAAAAGAAAGAACAGCCTTTAAAACTTTATTAACATAAAGTTTTTTATCAATCTAATTGCCCTAAAGGACGGTAAGAAAATTGTTCAAATAACGTTTCTGGTACGAGAAAATCAGTTTTCTTTGGACAAAATGATTATTTTTAAAAGCTTTTTAATCTGAAAATTTATACTTTTGGGTTTTTTAAATAACAAGAAAGATATAATCTTGCAGATAATGTAATTTCTCTCTTTTGATCTATTTGCCCAAATGGATTTATAAGTTGCATCTCACACTGCCAGTAACCGATCATAATAATTATGAAATTACAATTTACCAGTCAGCAGTGAAATAAAAAATGAATGATGCTGTGGAATGTATAAAGGTTGATATGTCACAGGAGGAGCTACACAGAGGAGTTAGAACTACAGGGACAATAACATAATATACAAATATCATATTATCTCATTACCTTTTATGTTTTCACTTGGGTCAATTGGGTTCATCTTGATTTGTCCATGTATGCCCATGCAGTTTTTTCCATTTATCTTGTAAAAAATAAGGAAAACGAAAATAAGGAAATGAACTGTACCACTATCAAAGCAAAGAGCTACTCTCATGCTTATCTCTGTTATGTGCCTGCGTCTTGAGCCTGTTTGTGGCCTTACCAGAGGGCAGCATTCTTGAATATCTTGGTGGACTTCTCATGGTGTACAGTCACCAACAACTTCAAGGCTGTGGAGAATATGTCAATGAATAAGACATATTTATGCAACTAGAAGACAAATGATCCACTGATATCCTGTTTTCTATAGACTGATAAAGTACATGGGCCCCCTAAAGGGTCAGGGAAGAATGGTTAAATAATGTATGCTGTGAATGTGTCATTATCCAGAAAAACATTAAAAGAGCATTACAGCTGTTTCAGGAAATTCACAGTTCAGGGTGAAATGTACCATATGTCTATCAATACCTAGGCACGACAGGGTGCATTAAAAAAGCTATTTAGGTGGTTCCCCATTGTGCCAAGGCTTTTGAGGACATATGGTACCTTTCACCCTTGACTTACGTTTCCTTTCATTCATTGTTTTCTGTAGCCACCTAAAACATTCTTTGAACGTCATTTTTGTTTCCAGTTATATACGTATGTGTGAATGAACATGTATATGAGAAAGAGAGGGACAGGCAGTTTTCTCTTAGAAGACTTCCTGTTCTTAGAGACTGAAAGATTCTGTGCCAAATTTGGCAATCTTCATTGCTTCATAGGCAGGCAACAAGTGAATTTCAGACAACATATGCAAGATGCTAAAGGGAACGAAAAAGAAGTTTCAGCCTTAAAACAGAAAATGAAAATAGGACAATAAGATCCTGGTTCATGACTGGAAGATGAGATAATAATAACTCCAACGATAGCAACAGTAAGGGTACCAGTAACAGTAATAGTAACAGTAATAGCAATAACAGTAACACTACATAAATTATGAGTATTTTTACTAATGGACTGTAATGAATTACCTGCATAAATTTACAGAGAAACAGACAATTGTCTCTTTAGAAAGTGCATACCAGATGGATTATTTATCTCCTTATTGAAGAATTCTTCATGCCTGATGTCCTGCTGAGGGGAATCCACCTCTCTATTTTGTGTTTTTTGTTAGTTTTCTAAGAATTGATAAACTGAGTATGTGCTAGATGTCTTTTCGATAAACAAGTGAGTAAGTTCCCTGTGGAAAGTGCCAAGATTCTCCTCTATCTTAGTATTGTCCTTCTGAGTAGATCCAGTACATTTTGAAATGAGACGCTTATATGCACCCTAAAAGGTGCATCAGGACACCTTGCAGATGTTTATTGCTTGAAAAGTAGGGAAGAACTATTCTCTCTGAATTAAGTCAAGAGAGAATCTGAGAAGTAGTTTAAGACAACAACAAAGTGTTGCAAGACTGATTTTGTAGCACCCAGTCTCTGGTCTCTTTAATTCCTAGCATCTGTGTGCTTGAGTGAGGTGCTTACTTCTTAGCTTCATGTCTAGAAGAAATTAAGTGTCTGGGAGCTGGAGACAGGAAAGCTAGCCTACAAACTGTAGTGGGATGCCAAAGAAAGTCAAAAGGATAATGTCAGAAGAGGATGCATTAATCTCAAATGCTTTGAAGACTATGGTAGCTTATTCATTGCTATAAGAACATTCTTATCCCCCAAATGGGACACACAGACATCTCCCTGTTCGCAGGTTAAGTGCCAAAGGCAATGGAAATGTAGCATCCACTATTCATTATTTCATTGATTTCTTGTCCCAGGGAGTGCAAATTTGTTCTATATGAGAGGATTTGACTTCAGTTCCATGGAAAAATATTAATTGTGATATAATTTCATAGATTAGGTAATTTTTATTTTCCCCTAATGTATTTAATTCTGTTTTCATGAAATGACCAAGTATTTAGGCTAGAGAGAAGAAAAGAATATGCATGAATTATTCATTAACTTGACTCTTAGACCAGTTACCCAGGGGAAAGGCTTCGGTTCAAGTTCTTGCTTCCAGAACAGTATTAAAATAAAACACCTAAAGATTTAATATAAGGCCGAGAGGTGGTAGCAACCTAAACAATTACTCATTATTTGTGGACATCTGTTTCATGAAGTTTCTTCTACCCAGTTTCTGTCATTAATTGTTTTTCTTCTGAAGTCTCAGCACATTACTTTTAAGGCTCTTATTGTTAGAAAAAGTAGAAGAAAATATACCACTCATCACCCAAACTCTTTTACAAAGTGAATTGGCTTCCTTATGAGCATCAGAGAGGGGAATCATAAAATCAGGACTGGGGATACACTAAGTGAAAACTTCATTCTTTTGATTTGACGTCAACTTTATTGAGGAACCTCAATTAATCACTTACTAGGGAAAAAGTTACAATAAGGTTCAAAAAGTCATTCACAGAAATAAATAGTCCAGAACAAAATATAAAATATCCTGTAACTGAATCTGGAAAGCAATCTGGTATGCATGAGAAATGGTTATTTATGAATCTTCTACAAATAAAAAATCCAAGAAACAAAAAAGAATGATAAAGAAGAAATCATATTTATTCAACATACCTTGCAGAAGAGTCGCAGCAGCAAGAATTGCTGATCTACATCAGCTGAGTGCACACATATCCTGTGCTTCGTTTGGCCTGCTATATATTAAACAATATTTACTGGATACTAGAGTATTTACTCTAAGCTGATTTAGTAAATTATAGCTAATGCTAGAACAGTAGACAGCTGGGGCCAATATCTTTCATATCCTTTGCTCCTGACATAAGCTGAGCAATGATTAGAAAGCACATTAGGAAGAAGGTATTGTATCTAACCACTATTTGGATATACTAGGGACTGTGGCTGAATTAAAGTGGGCAAATACTTTTAAGAAATGAGCTTTAATAAGCCATACCAAAGACGGAGGAAACCAAATCTCCCCTACATATGAGTGATTAAGTCACCCATTGACAATGGTATTAATGAGACAAAAAAATGGAATTCTGTCAAAGAAGCAAATACAGTGATATATGGTAGCTCTTGTAAAATTCATATCCCCCAAGGAAGCTTTTCTGAGACTTTGAGAAATCAACCACTTTAACCAAAGAACTGAACACACTCACAGTTGCTCTGTGTTTTCAAAGACCTGTCTTTCCCAAATATACCCTCTCTGCCTCCCGTCACTAACCTGTTTGATAGGTCCTACACACTAGAATATTCTGTCTTAAGGGGTTTTGGAAGTTATGAACTTGGTAAAACCCCATCAGTAGTGCCATGAAAGGGGTTTTAGCAGGATTTTGTATGAGGTGAGGGTAAGGGCAAACCATGGGAAAGATGTACAGAATATCTTATGATGCCAACAATGATATCCAAACCTACAAGGAAATGTGAAGTGCTGGAGTCTACTTTTCACTTCAAAAACAAAGTAGAAACAAGCTTTTTTGTTTATCTTTATTCATTCTCACAATCAAAGCTTTTTTCCAGGGTTTGGAAAGAGGAAAGAAGATATTAAGATGGATTCTCTGTGCCCACATAGGCCTGTCATCTCCTTCTGTCCCCGTTAGGAGACGAAGAGTTTTCATGCAGGATTTTCAAAATCTCCATTTAATCCATCTGTCTCCTAATAATTGATACTACATTTTATTACCAAGTGTAATGAGCCTAAATGCATGTTCACTTCCTTTATTCAGAACTTTTTATTCCCTAGCTGTAGTAAGTTTGCTACTCTATGAATATTTAAATAAAATCTCTGGATCCTTTCCTCTTCCATTTCTGCTTTCCTCATTCCTTTCCCCTTTCCTTTTCTTTCTTTGTGCTTTTTCCTTTCTCATTTCTCCTTGTTGAACTTTGTAAGGTGTCCACTTCCCCACTGAGTTTGGTATCACTGGCAAACTTCATCAGGGTACACTTGATGCCATCATCCGAATCACATGAAAATATTAAACAGTGTTGGGCTCAATATCGATCCCTGGGGGAACCCACTTGTGACAGGTTGCCAGTCTGAAATTTTGTGCACTGGCAGGATACAAAATATCACAAGCTTGAACAATTAAGACAACAGAGTAAAATGACTCCTAGAGACATCATGCTCACTCGGGAGAAAAGAATCTTAAAGCAGACTGCAAAACAAATCTGAAAATTAGATTTTGGGCAGAAAATAAATAAATAAATAAATACATACATTAACTTAATCCAAGCTGTCAATAAAATCATCATTCCCTTTGTCTCCATAATGATCTGCTTCTATTTATGAAATTACTTATTTTAAATAAACCATGCCAAATAGGGAGTAGTCACTGGAAATTAAGAGGCAAGATGGATCTTCTTTTCAAAATATGTCAGTAAACTGGTTTAGATTGTCATGCATCAATTTCAAAATTGTCAGGTATTAACATCTGCAATGTGTACAGTGGATAAGAAGTTGATTTATTTTGTATTTAAATATTTCTGGAAATCCAGTACTCTAAATATCCTTTAAAACTTTTCCCCTGCTTATAATACTGACCCTATTTCTTTGTATAAATCTAGCTGAGAAGGTTCTTCTTCCTTCCCTTCCTATCACTCCCGCCCCAAACAGATGTGGAATAAAAGAATTCTATTTACAAAAAAAAACACACAAGGGACAAAAGCAACAAAGTATGAATAAGTGAAGCCCTAAGGCCATACCAGCTTCCACTAGTCTTCTAGGTGAAGATTTTCAAAAGACACCAAGGCGGTTGACATGAAAATCATATTAAAAGTCATTGAGGTTTGAGTACATTTAGGCTTCTTTGAAAATACCTCTCAATTTTTGCTTTAGTATCAAGATACAAGGGCAATTAAAGAAACATACGTTTCAGTGCCCAGACCTTATGTTTGAACAGAGTGCTTTCCCTCTCCTCTCAGTGCGAATTCCCAGTAACAATCCTTCAGACTGTATGCTTTATTGTATTTAAAATACAGCCTCTCCCCTTCATTTTAATGAAAATCAAAACTGAATTGTATAAATTACCACAGCCTGCAGGAAAAAAACCTCTTATAATCCTACGTAATATATTGGTTTGCAAGAGTGATTCCTACAGTTGCTGTGTTTCTAGCTCTTTCTTATGTAATATTTTTTTGACTATTTCTCACAAGAAACCTATATTTTTCCATTCCTGATTTTTATTAATTCCCCCTATTTTCTTGTTTCCTTTTCCCTTTGTCTTAGTGGTTAGCTCTTTAGTATCATTACTCAGAGCAATACTAAGTAGCATCAATAAGAGAGAAGGAATCCTTCTCAGTGGTATACATGTCTGTTTAACAGTGCAAGTTCACACTAATTCCCCTGCCTGGGCTTCTATCTTCCTTTAGGGGGTAACAATTCCAGAGGCTTAACTCTGGGCTGCTGAAAGCTGAATCACACTGCTGGTGGCTTTGGTTGTGCTTTCTTCACTCACAGGCAAGCCTCTGGAATTACAGCCTCACTTGACAAAAGCAACATGTTCCGAAAAGCAGCTGTTGATTTGAGGGAAACAGTGAGACTTGGGTGGTAACTGCTCTGTTTATTTTCTATATGTGGACTTGAGTGGCTCCTTCCTGTAAGGACAGAAATAGACCAATATAGAGCAAGGCATGGACAAGACACTGAAGGACATAATACATTTCTGCTAACAGCTTTGCTCTTTGTACATATTTGTCTTTATTGACTTTTGCCTTTTTAACCTGCAGTTAAACTACGTTTGACTGCCCATCTGTTGAGCTAGTCCTACCACTGAAGGGGACTAAAATATTTCTAGTATCCCCAGAAAATGTGACACAGTAGATTGTAAGAAAGTACTTGGGAATTAATTTACTGTCCTTTATGCAAATACTGCATTTAGTAACAATGACTGAATTACTGAACTTGGGTTGTTTTTGACCACCTGATCCAGATATGCCCTCCAGACATACTGCAACTCCACTGTGAAGCCTGAGTATTCACCTGTCTGTCCCAACACCTTAGATTATTAGGAGGGAAATCTATATATAAAAGTTGATGACAGTCATTGTGCACTGGTTCTTCACGTGAGATCTCTTTATGTTCCTGACCACAGGCTCGTAGACTGATACCCCAGGGTTCACTTCAGATAAACTGAACATTACAAGTGAGACAGAATATACCTTACAGACACTGTCAATATGTTATCAGAACTTTGGTAAATCAACACAGCTCCCTTGCACCAGTTTACTTGAGCAGCAATGCTACTCTCCTATTTGTGTGCTGAACTGGAAGATTTCTGTCAAGGATGTCAATAGAAAACTACTCTTTGTTTTACTGGAACAGGTCATGTTTGGGTCATGAAATGCATTGTGTAGAAAGGAAATAAATGGTGCTAATGACATAAAGACCTGAGTATGATGAATTTTCACAAGCAGAAAAGCATTAGATTCTCTATATTTTCAAAAAGTCTATAAATCAAGACTGTATAGCTGCATGGAAAAAAGGGGATTTTTTTTCCAAGTCATTATTTTTTTTGTCCAGAAGTTGTTTACTTGTATCAAAAAGAGAAATGCATAAAAGAATCTGGTATTTCTTCCATGCATCGGTGTTTACTTACAAAGAATGCATGGAAAATGTTCTGTGAAGAAAACAGCCAAACTAGTTTCTTTATTCTTTTTCACACATCATGCAAAACTTTTCTCATCTGTTTATCAGTCAGTCATACTGCAAAATGTTTCGTGATTGTGTTTAGTGGCTTTTGTTCTTTATTTTTATATTTCTGTGAAGTTTTACTTCTTTTTTTTATTATTTAAATAGACAGCGTAAGCATTCTGCATGAAGCTCCATCAAGCATCTTAAAACATATGATGCAACTCATACTTGAGATTTCTCACATGCCTGGGAATTGGTTAATGATGCCTATGGTTTCAGCCATGTGATTCTGTAAAGGAGCTTCGTGACTCCTTACACTCACCTTAAACTGAAGACAGTGGCTACAACTGTTGAGCTCAACAGGTTTTCTCCATGGCTTCTAAGCAGAGCTAACACATGCTTTAGTGAAAAACCATTTATCAGGATCAGACAGAATAAATTACAATGGCTGAAACTCTATGTTCTGCATTGTACAGGACCTTAGATCAGATGACTTTTAGTCCTCTGTTGGCCCTAAAATCTATAGATTAGAAAGAATAGCTCTCACAAAGTACTAAAACAACTCTTCCATTTTTCATCTAAGGCCTCATTACCTGATGTGAAAAAATGTCCCAAAAGGAGTAAATAGTTGAAATAAAATTAATATAATGTTGTATCCTAAGTGTTAAAACTATATTTCTAAAAGAGTAGAACTAACGAGTTGGGGATAGGTGACAAGGTTTTGGTGGCTGGGAGAGGGACAGAAGAGGGGATAGGGCTGTAGATGTGGCCTCTGTGGGAAGAGGTCAGTCTGCTCCGTGCCACACAGCCTGTTCGAGCCGGCTCCACAATCAAACCCCCACAGGAGACAGCTGAGCCCATCAGCCAAGCTGGTGGCACCTCTGGGAAATCATATTTAAGAAAGGGTACAAAACATTGCACAGAGAGAGGAGGAGGGAACAAAAAGAGTGACAAACAACAGAGGAAATTCCAAGGTCAGAGAAGGAGAAGGAGGTGCTTCATGGCGTATCTACTGTGGCCTGGGGAGGACTCATGATGAAGCAGTTGGTTATTCCTGAAGAAACTGTGCCCTACAGAGAGCCCACACCAGAGCAGAGGAAAAGACTGAGGAGGAAGGAGCGACAGAGAGAAACTGATATGTACTGACTTTAACAAACGCACACCAAACACACATCCCCACTGTGCTGCTCAGAGTGGTGAGAGCAGTGTGGAAGGAAAGACCTGGAAAGAGCAGGAAGAAAGGTGTTCATTTAATGTTTATCTTCCTGCTTCTCACTACCCAAATCCACAGTAAATTAAATTAATTAGTCTGTTTTGCCTGTGATAGTAAATTGTAAGCAATCTCCCTGTCTATCTCGACCCACAAGCTTTCCCATCCTTTTTTCTCCCCAAGTCCTGTTGAAGGGCTGGAGGGAGTGTGTGAGTGGTTGGGTGAACATTTGGCTGTTTGCCAAGGCTAACTGACCACACCTATGAATAACACTTAAAATCTCAAAAAAAAAAAAGCTGCCTCCTCTTAGCATATCAGAGGACTGAATCTATATCAGTAAACATTAAGCATCTAAGTAATTAGAGACAAGGTAATTGAATGACAGTCCTTAAGTGGTATTAGTGAGTTTGACGAGATTACTAAATGGACTTTCAGGGATCATACTGGATGCTGACTGACACTTGTAGAGTACTGTACATACTGCTATATGCAGTAAGAATCAAAGGACAGTAGAAATGGGATGGAGTTAAATAATGCGACGCGAAAGTTCACCTGAAAAAACAAGATCTCAAGAAACTCTCTGGATAATATCCAGCGGAAGCTCCAAGATCCAGGCAAGTACACAATACAGCTGTAAAGGTCAAGGAGCTTCTTGTTTGCGAGGAAAAAAAAAAGTTTTTATGAGGTACAATTCACCACAAAAACAAGTGGAAAAAAAATCCCAACTTACCTTTGCATGACGGTAGTATTTTTAGACTTACATGACAAGAGCAGAATTGAGATTCTAGGGAGAGTCTACAAAAATGTGTGCATAGGTGTGTGCCCACATTATGCTGGCCAGATGCTCTCCAGATGATGTTAGAGAAGTGTGATTCCCAAGGTAATAAGATCAGCTGAAACGGTGAACTTAAGTGGCTTGGGCATTATGCTTCCACATGCAATTAGGCTGGAGCTTGCTAATTATATCAGGTCAGAGTACAGGCATAGCAAGCTGAAACTTATTTATGCACAAAGATACAGACATGAACACACAGGCATACACACAGACAATCACACATTTCTGTGCACAGACTCAGGCAGGTAATTTAAGAAGGCACAGAGTTCTGAATTTCAAATTTGATCCAGGTCACTCTTCCATCTTTCTCCCACAATATGTTGTACAAAAAATCTGATGACAACACTAGGAGGAAAAAGCATAGGCCTAATATTTCATGTTATAGCTCTTGTTAAAAAGAATGCCCTAGCTGTTGCTAATGTGTTTAATAATGAATGAATGTGTAGATGGCTATAGGAGATAGCTGGGGAGAACTTAAATTATAAGATTACAATCGTGTCTTTTTATTTATTTTCCCAGCAGGATTATTCAGCTTGTTTTCCTTACAGAGGGCTCACGTAATGATTCTAGTTATTGTGTTAAATTCAAGTTTTCTAGTTTTCTCCTAAAATGTACTAACTTTTATGAATATGTGTGTGTACATAGAATACATGTATAAGGGAGGCAGGATTACAATTCTGCATCTACCTATGCTAGGGCAGACAGTGTCAGTGGTGGACCTATTCTCCAGGACTGTCTAAGAAGATACTTCCCTGTATAGTTCTCTGTACCTACCCAGCAGCTCCTTCTTCCTGCTCAAATGAAGAATTTCCCTGAGTTCCCCTGTGGTTTTTTCGATATTGGTAAGCAACTCTGTCATCCTTGTTTTGGTAAAGGAAAGTCTACCCTTTTTCAATCTACTGTAACCACATTCATATGCTTTTCGTATACTTCATATGCTGCTTCTCTGAATATCTGTATGCGTACATGATACCAGTTAAATCTCAGTGAGTGCCAACGTAGCTCCATTAAAGTGCCTAGGGAATTGCCAGCTTTCATGTAACCTTGTTCATGACAATACCTATGAAGGTATACTTTTCTGAATCACTTAAATTCAGTAATCAGTTAGTGCTAGAAATAGAATTTATATTTTCGGAAAACTTTATAATTTTTCTCCATTCTGAGAGCATTGTATATCGTAGAAGAACACTTTTCTCACAATATTTACGTTAATATTATTTTAGACCCAGCCAAATGGGGTGAGATGAAGAGGAAATACCTTAAAAAGTATTTGGATATTTTTCTTCACTTTATATATCTGCTCTATCTAATAACTACACACACACATAAGCATGTACCTTATAAAATAAGTCCCATTTATATCTAGAAAAATAGAATCACCTTTTGATCATAAATCAATTGTCTTTCTCTTTGACCTTGCTCTTCTGCACTCTGTCTAATAATCTCAGCTGGATCTTCTTTAATAAGATTCCAAGCTTGCTATAATTTTTCTCATGCCATCATTGTTTCATTAAAATATATCCACCCAAAAAAGACTGTTATTTTGTTTTTCTCTTATTGTCCCTCAACCCTTAGAAGTGGATGATATAAGAAAGAAGACTTAAAAACTGCATTTTTGCTATTTCATCCTCGGCCACTGACAATTTTATGGTCAATGCAACATTGCAAACAATAAACAATAATGTATAAAAAAAAAAGGAGCTGAAGGTATTTCTCGGTAAAGAACTTTTACTTACGTTCTCTGCTTGTTGCCAAAAAAATCCATCTAATAATTGTTATTTTGAAAATTTCAGTAGAACATCTTATAAAATGTTGAAAGATTTTAAAAACTGCAGACTACATTTTCTATCTCTCGTAACTAGTCCAATTCAGCATATATATGTGTGTATATGTAAATATATATACACAAGTGAATATATCTATATGCATATATAAATATGCACACATAGTCTCACATACAAATACTCACACATACTTACAGAGATATCATTGCCAGAATGGATTCATGTATGCCAATAGGACACTAAGGCACTCCAAAGTGATAAATCAACCTTTCCACACAGGGACAGAATACAAGAAAAACTAGATTTTTCTGCTTTATATACTGGGATTCCTAAATGTTTGTATCAGTATGCCTATATAGAAAAGAATGTATTAAACTAATAGAATTGAGAGTATACTGTGAAGACTTTTGAAATGAAAAATTGAATAATTTTTTCTCTCTAGTTTATTATAAAAACAAAGTCTGAAGAGTATGATACTGCATCAAAAGAAGCATCAAAAGATGCAGATGGGCTGCATCAAAAGAAGCATGGCCAGCAGGGCAAGGGAGGTGATTCTGCCCCTCTACTCTGCTCTCGTGAGACCCCACCTGGGGTACTGCATCCAGCTCTGGGGACTTCAACATAAGAAGGACATGGACCTGTTGGAGCAAGTCAGAGGAGGGCCACAAACATGATCAGAGGGCTGGATTACCTCTCCTATGAAGACAAGGTGAGAGAGTTGGGGCAGTTCAGCTTGCAGAAGAGAAGGCTCTGGGGAGACCTTATACAGCCTTCCAGTATCTGAAGGGGGCCTACAGAAAAGATGAGGGGGGACTCTTTATCAAGGAGTGTAGTGATACGACGAGGGGTAACAGTTTTAAACTGAAAGAGGGTAGATTTAGATTAGATATTAGGAAGAAATTCTTTACTGTGAGGGTGGTGAGGCATTGGAACAGGTTGCCCAGAGAAGTTGTGGAGGCCCCATCCCTGGAAGCGTTCAAGGCCAGGCTGGATGGGGCTTTGAGCAGCCTGGTCTAGTGGGAGGTGTCCCTGGCCATGGCAGGAGTGTTGGAACTAGATGATCTTCAAGGTCTCTTCTAACTCTAACTATTCTATGATTCTGTGCTTCTGTGATACTGCACTGGAATATTTATAGACAAATTTTGCCAAGCGTAGTTTTATTCATCTGTCCAAATAAGGCCTGGTGTTTGTGTTGTTAAGGCTATTCTTTCTTCTGGCTATTCCATCTTGCTGACTTTAGGATGATCAGTAAATAAATAAAAGTGTCAGTCTTCATAGTCTAATTATATTAATATTAAATGCTTCAGATTCTGTGTTATGCAGAAATCCGAATGGTCTTCAGTGTCCTTAAATCAAAATAGATAATCATTTACAAGATCTGTGCAAACTACAAATTAATGTACTTGTCATAAACACTTTCTTAGTTCTGTTCCCGCAAGTTTGGTTTGCAAGCTTCTGAGAATGACACTGCAAATGTTTTTATTTAGTGTTTACTGTATTACAATGATGCTACATTGTCCCAAAATACTTTCTTATAACAAGAACACAAATGCTTTCGAGTTTTTTTATTTCTGCCATTGGCACAACCCCTCGTAGAGTCCACAGCGGTTGTTTTGCTGGCAATCTGTATTTAAACTTTCTGGATTTAATCTGTTTTTATTGAGAAAACCTTAATTTAGAATTTATATGTAAAAGTTCCAGGCTTTTTTTTCTTTCATCTTTACTATTTACATATGATATTACTTTCCAAGTTCGCACAAAACCAACTTTATGATATGCCATAAACACACACTGCAGACGTTAGTTTTAATAGGTTTCTCAAAGAAAATAATTTTTAATTGCACTATCTGTCTTACTGTGGAGTTAAACCACCCTTGAGAAAGTGAACTGAATGTACACTTGAGAGTCCAAAATAAATGTAAGGGAAGGAAAAAAAACCTATCTAAACTATAACTAAATGGTAAGAGGTTTAATATTACCTTTCAGTAATAGTGTTCTAAAATGTTTTACAAATATTAATGACCTACCAATATTTTCAAAGACCTACTGGTTTGTATAGCACTTTTGTTTTCAGCTGTTGTAAAGTTCAGTGAGAAGGCAGTAGCAGTTTTGAAAGAAATGGAATATTTCCAGCCTCTATATTTTGAAGCTCTGATAGTTGTCTTACCATCTTGTTTTGGGGCAATTATTTCTCTCTATAACAAGGTGAAAAGACTCAGGGACACAGTGGTTCCCTAGTCATAAAAAGACTCAGGGACACTGTAGTGTCCTGGCCATAAAATAACCACTAAATCAGAACACGTTACAGTGTCATTCTCAGCAGTCTGCAAACAGAACTTGGAAGGACCGAAATCAACTTTATATTTAGTCCCAATGTTCTGAACCATTAAACTCATGGGCAAATTCTCTTATTTTCTCTCTGAAATGTCTGTTTATCTCTAGTTGAGGCACAAGTTTACTGTTACCGTTTTTATTGCTTCTTTTGTCCTCATTTCAAATAAGATATTACTGTGAAAAGGCAAAGGATGCAGAAGAAAAAAGTAAAAAAATCACATTATTGCAGGACAAAAAATAGCTGGCATATCCACATACAATGATCCATTACACATGAAAGCTTGTTAAATTTTCTATCCAGATTATAAAAGCTGGTTTAACAAAATGGATTATCAGTCAATATTTGTCAAACCCACTCAATACACAGAGAGTCAGTGAAGTTGTGAGATATAGATATATAGATATGTAGATATATAGATATATAGATATATGGATATATAGATGATATATAGATATGGATATAGGTATAGAAGATATATATACATAGATATAGACAGATACAGATATCACCTGGTGACTGTGTTGAATGTTATATTGTTACCTATTTGTAAGCAGCAGATAAGGACACTTTTGCATGCACTGATAGACTGTGTACACAATTTTGTAGTAAATGAGAAAATTCTGACTCTAAGATGAAAATTTAGAGCATATGCTAACATCTTCAGTAAGCCCTGGCCAACATCTGAAGCAGAGAGCACAGACTTGAAAGCCCTACCTTTGTCCCACACCAGCCTTTTCTTGGCTGTCATGACCAGCCCCTCCAAGGTATTTGCTTCTCAAGGCTTCCTTGGCCATAGGTTTGGCTGGATTCACATGGCCAGAAAGTGCCCACAAAGTTCTCACAGCTCTTAGCTGAGGGGGTCTCCAGTCTGTTAAGCAGTACCTCTAGAAAGGACAAGGAAACTTTTTTTAACTTTTTTTAACTTTTTTTAAAAATTGCTAATAAAATAAAATTATCATAAGCTTATTATTAAAAGATAGAAAAATTTGCTATGCATTGACATGGGAAAATGATGTGGTATGAAAATTAATGAACTGAAATTATTTTACCAGTGCTTTTCAGGAGACATTTTTGTTTTATTTATTCTGGCTTCTAAACAAAAAAGAAGGCTGGGGTACAAACAGGCTTATCACAGATGGCAGGAGAAAGCATCTGTTTTCAGAAATATAATGTAAACCGCATTACAAAGGCATATTTTCTGCATATATATGAGGCCGCTAAATTGTAAAGTAATTATAGAGCTTAACGTTAATTTGTACCTTTTTCATGACGTTGATTGTGGCTTTGTGGCTTTTGGTTTCCTTGATTCTTTTGGACAAATCTCATTTTACATTTAAAAGCTCCCTATCTGATATTTACACATTTCAGATTCACTCTGCCCTGTGCTCTCTCTATAAAAAGATAGAAGACAATTGTTAACAAATTTTAAAATGATTACTTGACTGAAATGAGCAGTCAGTAAAAATAATTGTCTGATATGAAACTGTTACCTAGACTTCTAAAATGCTTATTCAGTTGCTGAGATGGCGGATAATAAAGATGGATCAGAGAAATAGTGTGAACACAGACAATCACAACAAAACAGATTGTGGGTTCAAAAAGCTGACCCAGATGAAAAGTCTACTTTAGTTTTAAAAACTACCTGACTAGACGATTGGACTAATAGTTATAAGGTCAGAAAAATGATAAAATACTTAAATTACGTGTGAAGTTTTTACTTCAAGATCTCAAAGAGGCTGCAGTAGTATATTAAATCACATATAAAACCCCTTGTATCATGCTGAGTATTAGCTGTTCCATGAACTGATGTAACATAGATATCGATCACTGAGGTCATTCCTTACCGCCATAGGTAAAATGCGTGTCCTCTTACAAACTTCTTGAACTCCCTCTAAAGCAGGTCACTGTCCACACAGGCAAATGCTTTAGTGTGACGTTACTTTCTTCAGCATATACTTTGAATAAACCCAGTAACATCTAACGGCAATCAGTTGGGATTACACCTACCCTGTATTTGGTTATACACAAAACCAGAATAACTACATGACCTATGTACACAGCGACACACTTGAGACAAGTGAATGGCATAATGAAGTCTTTCCCCTCCCTAACATTCCTGTTCTAACAATTGAGCTTCAGACATCACAGAAGCTCCAATTCTTTTGCTCCATTTTACTTATTCCTTCTACTTTAAGGTTTTTCACACATTCATACTGCTGACTGACCCCAATACACTGCAGGCAGTTTGATCAGTTTGTCAGATTTCAGTGGCTAGCATAGAGATATCTAGTCTTTTTCTTCTTGGGCTGAAAGCAAGAGTTCCTGGGAAGTATTGTCTTTATCATCAAGCACTTGTGCTAAAAACGTCTTGCCAAAAAAAAGCAATTTTTTTGTTCTGTGACCTACACGTGGATGACTCTGGTTCTTCTCTTTGGAAACCCGTTCTTATGCAGACAGTTGAATATGTTCATCTCATTCACGAGCTGTTGGCACTGTTTACAAAAGACACATGCTATAAATATATCAAATAAAATATAAATGTATCAAATAAAAACTCATCTATTTCCCCACTTCATCTAATTACTAGCTATTTTTCCTTACTCTACCTATATTTGTCTCTCTTTTTCAGATTGAATAAGTTAAAATTATGATACTGTTTGAGTGTCAGAAGAAAGCATTTTCCTTTTGAAATAGAGAAGATGAGTCTATGGAATCTGCAACTATTAATTTGGGTGATTTGTAAGAGTGTCAATGGATACCATTAAGTTGAGGCCGGAAATTTAGATCATGTAAAACAAAGACTTTTTTGAAATGTAGTAAAAATAGAAATTGTTCCCTATGCTCACATAAACTACTATTTTGCAGATAATTCCAATATGTTTGTACTGAATAGGATTTAGGATGCATTTTTAAAAAATAGTGTCAGAGAGAACTTTACATCTGCTTAATGATTTCTCACAAATCCATGTGACCGCTTGGGCTGGTGTGTTTCCTTTTAGTCTTCATACTTCTATATGTTCAATAGCTTTGTGCCCTGCAAATGTCTTCTGGCTCCTGTATCTGTTTCTGAGTGCAAAGTATTTTTTGAAAATCTGCTTGTTTTTTTAGATAGGCTGTCCTAAAGCCTCTGTAAAAGTCCTGCCCTGGGTAAGGCAACCTTATGAGCAATAGAATCATGCTGACCTTATTATGGTTTAAAATGGATGGCAAGAACAGCCCACAGTGGAATATTATCAAATTGGTTCAAGTTCTGTTATGTCTTTCTAACGGCTTTCTGACTACATTTAAGGATTTCTTGTTTTCAAGACGGATGAACACAGCCAAAATCCAATTTCCAACCACGCATTAAAGAAAGCCTAATTAAAAGAGGTTATTGCTGATGTAATTTTCATGTTGAAAGTATGTAATACTTACCAAATTGTGTACAGCTTTTGAGGTTCTGGCTGGGTGCTTGTACAATGTTAACTTAAATGGTTAGGCTGTTAATCACCACATATGACAAGTAGCATTTAAATTTCTTAGTATGTTATCAGTGCTAGGACCCAGTATTTCTTTTTTGATTTTGTCTACATTTAGTTAGTTAGCTCCTCATGAGCAAAGGAACATTCCACCACTTCCTTAAGTGTACTGAAGTCTTGCAAGGGTATGTAAATGCATAACTAAAAGAAAACCTTCCATTCTTTCAGGAGAATCATAGAATCATAGAATCATAGAATAAGTGAGGTTGGAAGGGACCATTAAGATCATCAAGTCCAACCGTTAACCTACCCTGATTTAAAAACACCCACTTCTAAACCATGTCCCTAAGCATCTCATCTACCCTTTTCTTAAACACCTCCAGGGATGGTGAATCTACCACCTCTCTGGGCAGCCCATTCCAATGTTTAATAACCCTTTGAGTGAAAAAATGCTTCCTAATATCCAATCTAAACCTGCCCTGACATAACTTGAACCCGTTTCCTCTTGTCCTATCACTTGCCACGTGGGAGAAGAGGTCAGCCCCCATCTCTCTAAAACCTCCCTTCAGGTAGTTGTAGAGGGTGATAAGGTCACCCCTCAGCCTCCTCTTCTCCAGGCTAAACAACCCCAGCTCCCTCAGTCGTTCCTCATAAGGCTTGTCCTCCAGACCCCTCACCAGCCTGGTAGCCCTTCTCTGGACACGCTCCAGCACCTCAATGTCCTTCTTGTAGTGAGGGGCCCAAAACTGAACACAGTACTCGAGGTGAGGCCTCACCAGTGCCGAGTACAGGGGGATGATTACTTCCCTACTCCGGCTCACTACACTATTCCTGATGCAGGCCAGGATGTTGTTGGCCCTCTTGGCTGCCTGGGCACACTGCTGGCTCATACTCAGCCGGCTGTCCACCAACACCCCCAGATCCTTCTCTGCCAGGCAGCTTTCGAGCCACTCCGCCCCCAGTCTGTAGCACTGCATGGGGTTGTTGTGACCCAAGTGCAGGACCCGACACTTGGCCTTGTTGAACCTCATACCATTGGCCTCAGCCCATCTGTCCAGCCTGTCCAGATCTCTCTGCAGAGCCAATCTACCCTCAAGCAGATCAACACGCCCCCCCAGTTTAGTGTCGTCTGCGAACTTACTGAGGGTGCACTCAATCCCCTCATCCAGATCATTAATAAAGATATTAAAGAGAACCGGTCCCAGCACCGATCCCTGGGGGACACCACTTGTCACTGGACACCAACTGGATTTAACTCCATTTATCACCACTCTCTGGGTACGGCCATCCAACCAGTTTTTTACCCAGCGAAGGGTACACCTGTCCAGGCCACGAGCAGCCAGTTTCTCCAGTAGAATGCTATGGGAAACGGTGTCAAAAGCCTTGCAAAAGTCCAGGTAGACAACATCCACAGCTTTTCCTTCATCCACTAAGCGGGTCACCTCATCATAGAAGGAGATCAGGTTTGACAGGCATGACCTGCCTTTCACAAACCCATGCTGACTGGGCCTGATCACCTTGTTCTCCTGCATGTGCCGTGTGATGGCACTGAGGATGATCTGTTCCATGACCTTCCCAGGCACCGATGTCAGACTGACTGGCCTGTAGTTCCCCGGATCCTCCTTCCGGCCCTTCTTATGGATGGGTGTCACATTTGCCAACCTCCAGTCGGCTGGGACCTCCCCGGTTATCCAGGACTGTTCATAAATGATGCAGAGTGGCCTGGTGAGCACTTCCACCAGCTCCTTCAGTACCCTTGGATGGATCCCATCCGGCCCCATAGATTTGTGCACCTCCAGGTGCTGAAGCAGGTCCCTCACCATTTCCCTTTGGATTACAGGGGCTTCATTCTGCTCCCCATCCCTGTATTCTAGCTCAGGGGTTAGGGAACTCAAGGAACAACTGGTCCTACTGCTGAAGACTGAGGCAAAGACGGCATTAAGTACCTCAGCCTTATCCTCGTCCTTAGTCAATACGTTACCAGCCTGGTCTACTAGAGGACAGAGATTATCCTTAGTCCTCTTTTTATTGCCAATATATTTATAGAAACTTTTTTTGTTGTCCTTGACAACAGAAGCCAGGTTTAGTTCTAGCTGGGCTTTGGCCTTCCTAATTTTTTCCCTACATAGCTTCACTACCTCTTTGTAGTCCTCCTGAGTGGCCTGCCCTTCTTTCCAAAGGCCATATATCCTCTTTTTTTCCCTAAGCTGCAACACTAGCTCCCTGCTTAGCCAGGCCGGTCTTTTTCCCCGACGGCTTGTCTTCCGGCACATGGGGACAGCCTGCTCCTGCGCCTTTAGGACTTCCTTCTTGAAAAACATCCAGGCTTCCTGGGCTCCTTTGCCCTGGAGGACTGCCTCCCAGGGGACTTTTTCAACCAGGCTCCTGAAGAGCCCAAAGTCTGCCCTCCGGAAGTCCAAGGTGGCAGTTCTGCTGACCCCCTTCCTTGCTTCTCCCAGAATTGAGAACTCTATCATTTCGTGGTCACTGTTGCCAAGACGGCCTCCGACCATCACATCCCCCACAAGACCTTCCCTGTTGACAAACAACAGATCCAGCAGGGTACTTTCCCTAGTTGGCTCTTTCACTAACTGTGTTAAGAAGTTATCCCCAGTACCTTCCAGGAACTTTCTAGACTGTTCCCTCCCTGCTGTATTGTATTCCCAGCAGATGTCCGGCAAATTGAAGTCACCCACGAGGACTAGAGCTCGCGACCTTGAGACTTCTCCCAGCCGTTTATAGAATATTTCATCTGCCTCCTCATCCTGGTTGGGCGGTCTATAACAGACTCCTACTACAATATCTGCCTTGTTAGCCCTCCCCCTGATCTTTACCCATAAACACTCAATCCCATTATCACCATCTTCTAATTCAAAGCATTCATAACACTCCCTGATATATAGGGCCACACCCCCGCCTCTTCTTGCTCGCCTATCCTTCCTGAAAAGTCTATAGCCATCCATGGCAACATTATAGTCATGAGAGTCATCCCACCATGTTTCTGTGATGGCAACTACATCATAATTACCCTGGTGCACGATGGCTTCCAGCTCCTCTTGTTTGTTGCCCATGCTACGTGCATTAGTGTATAAGCACTTCAGGTGGGCTATAGGTCCTTTCTCCTTTTTACTAGAGGGAGCTAAAGTTCTGCTATCCCCAGACATCTTCCTAAGGAGCCCGGTTACACCCCCTGTCTTTTCCAAGTCTAGTGCCAGCCCACCAATTTCAGGATTTTTGCTAGCAACCTTGGATCTATCCCCATCCCCCTTCGAACCTAGTTTAAAGCCCTGTCAATGAGCCCCGCCAACTGCTGCCCTAAAACCCTTTTCCCCCTCTGAGACAGGCTTTTGGTGTCTGTTGCCAGCAGGCCTGGTGTCCTGAAAAGCAGCCCATGGTCAAAGAACCCAAAATCTTGCCGACGACACCAGTCTCTGAGACAGGCATTGATTAGCTGGCATTTCCTGTTAATCTTTGCATCCATCTTTGCAATTGTTGGGATAGAAGCAAACACTATTTGTGCTCCTGATCCCCTGACCAGCCGTCCCAGGGCCCTGAAGTCTCTCTTTATCGCCCTCAGACTCCTTACTGGAATTTCATCATTACCCAACTGAAAAACCAATAAAGGGTAGTAGTCGGTAGGCCTAACTAGGGTAGGGAGTTTCCTCTGGACATCCTTAACCTTGGCTGCAGGGAGACAGCAGACCTCCCTACAGATTGGGGTCGTTGCTAATGATGCAGTGCTTTGTGTAAACACTTACTTAATACATTGCTTGGGTGGGTTTGGAGTTTTTTTTGGGGTGTAGGGTAAGAATTTATTTATTTGATTATTTATTTGATTTTCAGCTGTTTACTAACACCGGTGACACAGACAGTTGCTGATGTTCAGCATTTCTGAAAACCAGATCAGGTGTATTAAAATCCTAAAGTGTAGATTTCGGTGTCTAACACTGACTGTTAATTGACCCTTGCAAAAATATATTTACTTTTGAAATTTCCTGCCTGCTTGTTTTAAAGCTCAAAACTCTTAAGAGGGAAAAAAAGAAAGTTTTGGTAGCTCAGTAAAGGACATGGGAAGGTTGCCATCAGTATACAACCTTGTTGAGAGCTTGTTAATACCTTTTTTTTTTCTTCCTTGACACCGCAGATGGTAGACCTAACCTTCTCTATATTTTCTGGCAGTGTCCTAACTTTGTTATAGTTTAAAGAAAATCACCAGTTCTCTGAAATTTGAGGCCTTCACGTTCCACATGCATATGAGGAATCTGTAAGTTCATTCTTTATCCCAGACAAATGCCTGGTAGTGTGTTAATTAAAATTAGTAGAAAAGTTTCTGTTGGCTTCACTGGAAAATGGCTAGGTCCTTTAACACTTTGTCACCAGTCTGCTAAGTTGAGAAACAGCTTTTTCTTTGCTCTGCCCTTAGAGCAAAAAGTGTGTGGATTTCATGAGCGAATCCATATTCATTCAGATGAAGGAAATGGGGAATGAGCACCTCATCTGTGATCTCATTGATTGAGAATGGAAGAGCCAGCTGGGTTAGCAAAGCAATTGATTGGAACGCTGCAAGTGTACATTTTGTTATGTAGGTCAGTAGAGACAGGAGTGTTATCACTCATTTTGTTTGCTTAGGCATAATACACCTTCTAAGTGGCGTCGAGTAGTGGAAAGGGTTTGTAGCACTCAAGCCCATTTATAGAGTCTATTCTTGTCCAAGATAACAGTAGCTCCAATCACCAGCCTGCCCAGACCACCACTATTAATTAATACTGCTGGCATTGCTATTGGGTATTATGTCTTCCCAAGGCTGTTGGTATTAAATGCAATGTCCTCAGTACCTAATAGTCCTTTTGAGTGTGGATTTTTATATTCAGCATGCGAACTGTATCATTACTACTCAACCTTCTCTAAAGAAAATGAAAACAGGAAAGTTGGCACATCAAACAAAAAAAGTGCTGCTGATTACTTTATTAAGACATGACTCAATGTACTTTTGAAACTTTTTCACTCTAGATTTTTTAAAACAGCTTGGTAACTCTCGACTGAAGAACACTCCTTGAATTACTGGAAGATATACAACATGACCTAAGGCTTTATCCAACATTTTTTTGCTGTTATACATCAAGGAGAATGTATTACAAAGTGCAGGAAAGCTGTCTCCACTCTATCCTATGATTTGGCCATTTAAAGCATGGGCTTTAACATTCATTCATTAACATTCATTATCGTGCAAGCTCGAGAAAAATCTAGTGCAGACCAGCTCCCATTGTGCTGTTAACTTTGACAATTAGCAGTCTAAGAAACACCAATTTCCCTCCTTCTCTCTCAAGCTTTTTAATGTTAATATAGCTGTTCCTCTATTAAAGACTTATAATTATGAAATACTGACATTACCTTCTTATTAGTTACATGCTAAAAATATGACACCAAATTCACCTGGGTTTAGAATAACCCCCATGCTCCACTGTCATCTAGATCAGGCAAGATTATGTTGGTGTCAGTCCTGACAGTTAAGCTGGACTCTACGCAAGAGAAGGAAAGAAACTAATGCTTGTCAGAGCTTACTCTGTTAAATACAGTTTCCTGAAACTATCACACTGTATCACACACTTTGTGTATCCCTTTGCTGTTCCTGCAGTGCCTCACTTCATGCCAGTTTTATTAAGCTTTTTTAATATACTGTTTTTACATCAGTCACTTGAGTACAGAGGGGCAATTGATCTGCAATGTACTCTCGTGGTTTTTTACCCAAGGAGTTGTTTAGTAAAATGCAGATGGTAGAAGTCAACTGACCATCTTTTCTTGCAAGTTTGCCCCAGCTTTGTGCCATATGTCTATAGCTAAATCGTCAATAACTGTACAATGCTGAATAGCAGTTTTATTCATTATTATCTTAATTTAAGCTATTCAATACCTATAACATTAAACAAAGGCAAGCCTGTACTGTAAGTTGAAGAAAACCAGCAAGAAGTAATAAAATCACTAGGTTAAAGTGGGTGGATGGGTGAATGGGTAGGTTACTGCATCCAACCCTTATGACCAATGGAATGTGATCCTGCTTTCTAAAGCATGTAAGAGGCTTAGATTTTATGCATGTTTTCCCTTGCTCTGTTTTCTCATTGAAACTCCCACTCAGAGCGCTGACTATCTGAAACTGAGGCCAGCTACTGGCTCTCCAGTTATATGGAGTTCATAAGCAATTCAAATACAGACTGTCTTCTAGACCTACATTCCTGGGTGTGGGAGTAAACAAGATTGCTGATGACAGGCTTTGGTAGCTTTTCTGAAATGTAGCCAAAAGCCAGCCCTGGAGTCTCAAGATCCTTGCAGAACCATCATCTCCAGTCTCCTCTGTAATATAACACTCACGTCTCTCCAAGGAATGCAATATGTATCTCTCAATTATGTAACAGTTTTGATGTTCAGCTAGCAGAGTGAGGGAAGTTGGCTTCTTTTGCTGCACAGACTTTCTATCTGCTTCACTTTGGTGATGTTTCTTAAGTGGAGCAGATTAGTATTCTTAGTCTGAGTGTTTAAATGAAGCCATCACACTACAGTCTTCTCCCTTTCTAATGTACAATTCTAGAAGCTCCATATTGGCAAGAACATATCAGTAAACACTTTAGACCCTATACTAAGTTTCTCTCTTCTTATCTTCTTGTTTCCAGCTAGAGAGATATTCTCTCTCCGTCTTCTCTCCCCTTTCCCCTTCTCCCCCTTTCTCTCTCCCCTCTCCAATACTTCTCCCTCATTCCACCCCCAATACTGAATGAGCTGACATTTTTGCAAGTTTAGAGATTAAACAAAGCTTTGATGAGTCAATTTTTCATTATCATTAAGACAAGCCTTTGATCTTAGCCAATGTGTGATCTCTCAGAGTCACGGCTTGTATTTCATAGATATGCTCCACCCATTTCTTGGCAATCTTAATTATCTCCAATGTGAAGCCAGTTTTAATATGGCCAATGCATGAAATTATGGACTGGATATACACAGGCGGCTCACTAGGACAGGGAATTAATGGGAGACAATTAAGTAATAGCAGTTTGTCAGATGTGTAAATTATTGTGAAACACAGATCTTCTAGATGCTCACTCTGTAAGAGAAAAAGCATTCCAATTCCAATTATATGAATATATGACTGCCAGAGACCTCCTGGGTCACCAAGTCCTGTCCCCTGTTAGCACAGACAACTATTTTATGCGATCATTTCTGTAAAAACTCATACAAAAACATGCGTTACAGATAAGTGCAATAAATGTAATCTGTAGAAGCAATGAGCCAAATCCAAGTAATACAGTTTACTGTTATTCTAAAGCATTTGCTTATACACCAGGTTTTAGAAACAGACTAGTGAAAGGAGATTACACAAATTATGAGTTGAAAAGTAGCTTTACAAACCAGGTATTGTACAGCTGTGCATGAAACACTTTCAAACTATTTAAATTATATATTCCCTCAGGGAGGAAGAATTTCAAAGTCAGATGTGAAGTTTAAAGTTGCATAAGTAGCACTGAATTTGATGTGAGTGGAGATATGATGCATAGAGTTTTGAAAATACACCTGTTTAAATTAATTATAGGTGCCTCTGTGATCTGCTCTTTTGCTTATTTTAATCTTCATATCAAACATCATCCTCATACACATTAGTTTTCCTTGTTTTAAACAAAAGCTGTCTTTTTTCTCTATTATCATAAGGATTAAGATTCTTCAGAATTTGTATTTCATAATGAAATTTCTTTTCTAGTTTTGACATCACTATGTTCACTATCACCTTTATAGTTCAAATAATTATAAAAACAAAAAGGGATTTGTGAAGAATGCAAACAAACCTCTTTTATTTGTTAAATTGTTTGCTGGTACAATCACCAACAAGAAGAATCTTAAAATTGCTTTTTTTCCATTTCTATTATCTCAGGTATGTGCTGCACCAAACACAGCAAAAATGGCTAAAGAACCAGACAGATCACGAAGGAAGAAGTTAACATAATGATTTTAGAAAGTCATAAAATTAAATTTTAATTAACTTTCTTTTTGTTTTATTTATTTTCATAATGAGATCTTACTTTTATTCACTGCAAGGTACAGGTATCCCACATTATGAACTTTGGAATTAGTGTTTTAACACAATACAGCTGTTGTTTGAACTATTTTGCTTCTGCTTTTAGATAGTGCGGGGAGTGAAGTACAGAAAATATCTTTGTTCATAAACACCCACATTATAGACTTTTAAAGCTGGGTGAGACAAACTCCATTACTAGTGTTGTGGTTGGGGGTTCTCCTCACTTCTTTGTTTTCTTGTTGCTATAAAATGATGTAAATTACTGTTCAAACTCACAGTGTCTATTCCAGCTTGTCTGAATGTCTGAACACATCGAGGATGCCAGAAGGGAAAGAGTGAAACCATGTATTTGATGACTGAGTACATGAGGCTTAGTACATGGAAAGGCTCGTGTTTCCCTCTTCCTCTGTGCATTGCAGAGAACTTGCACTTGCTATTTCACAGAAAGAGTAAGCAAAATATTGGCAATTTATAATCAGATCAAACAGGAACAACTTTTTTTAACAAAGTACCTATCATTCAGATTGTCCATCCAACTATGAAGTTCAGCACAATGCTATATTACTTTATAGAAAGAAAGCCTGTGTCCTGAGTTGTTGAACTTGAGGTGGCATTTCAAACCTGTTACTGCTAAAGTGACACCCTAATTATATGATGTTACTGGCAGACTCCTGAGAACGCTGTTTCTAATATTCCTTCTGTTTAGAAGGATACTGCATAGCAACTGATAAGCCTAGAAGGCAATTGTGGAAGTAAAAAAAAATGTTATCTCTTTTTTCTGCTTCCAGAAGTTACTTACTGGTTTATTACATCAAGTCAGTATTACAGTGTAAAATTATTTGAATATTTCTTATTCAAAACAACCACGATATTCTTTTTAAAACCTAACTTATGCATCACATATTCTCATTTTTATCATCAATGATTATACAATGTAATTCAAATGTCTTATTTATGATTCTGTTTCTATCTTTCCTCTTGCAAATTTATCCTTAATGCAGTGTGTTTTACTCAAGTTCTGTGGTTGACACAGGAGTAGTATCTACAGCTGTTAGGAAGAGTGACAGTTTTAATACAGACTAGGATTTGATTATCATGCATTATAGCTCCAATCTTACACTGTAGTGCTTGAGTTGTATAATGCAAAGCCTAAACTTTTGCCAACTGACCTTTATAGTACGTATTTTTATTATACATATAGTTGCAGTATTTGGAAGGTCCAGTCATAAGAGATGTATTGAAACAGCATTTGTAAAATAGTCAGAAAATAAATATGACTAAGCCTGATGAGGAATGATGTGAAGATGTGGACAGACATATATGACCTATTGTAAAACCAACAGTATTACCAGTAAGGAGATAATATAAATGTGTGTTTTTTTCATACTTGCATATTTTCTTGACTAAAGACTGTCATAAACCAACAAACAAAAAGATGACTTTCACAGCCCTATTGTTTTATACTGTGCATTCCTTAATAAAAACAAAGCAAGCTAGACAACTGCTCTATATGAAGATTTCTTATTCATTTTTGAAATCCATGCTCAATGGTTTAAAACAAGTGGTCTGGAAAAGAGATCAGTCTGCATGTCTGACATGCTCATAGTAATTAGTTCCCAAGTAGTTTAAAATGTTCAACTCCAGCAGAAGAATTTTAATTTTATTTCAACCATTCTCTACAAGGGCAACATGTCAAAGCTTTGCACTTTGCTCTGGATTCAGTTCAGTTGGCTCATAGCCACCTAAAGTCCAGCTTTCCAATCAGTTGTGATCTAATACATGAGAATGAGTTATGCAATTCAAGATGAAATAAAATCTCTAACCCTACCACTGGTCAGGCTTTTGATTTCGTCAATACTTTGAAATATATTATTTATCATGAAAACTGTGGGAGCAGTGAAATAGCCCAGGTGTCCTAGTTAATAAAATGCAAGATGAATTGCTTCAAACGCTACTCACCTATTCAATCAAATTGTTTCAGCCATTCTTGTATGAGAATTTTCTGCAAAATTCAAATCATAGTAATATCTAAAAAAAAAATATAAAATTTAAAAACATTCACTTTAGATCAGAGTATTTTATTATGCTTCATGATGTGTAAACATGTAAAGGCTTTGCACATTACAGTCACCTAGAAAATGGCACACAGATTAAGGCATATTTATATTAGAAAGGTGCATTGTTGCAAGAGATTCTATCAATATATTTGTGACTGAATTTCAGGTTAAGAAGTCAATATAATTTCTGAGGCTAAACATGTCAAATATTTTTTATAGATATCAGTGAATAAGCATATGAAGAGATTTAGTGGACTTGTGAAGAATCAGAATATAAAGAAATCTATGATAACATAGGATCAAGTTAATAAAAGAAAGATATAAGTTCATTTACAGACAACAATTATAATAGTTCTCAGTGGAAATCAGACAGCAAGTGCTTCTTTTTCTTTCTCTAACACAGCTTATTTTTAAAGTCTTGAAGCCATTTTCTTCACAGGCGTTCTTTAAAGAAAACCCCATTGTTACTGGGAAAACTTATTTAAATAATGTGATAAATGTTTATTCACAGCACATTTCCTTGAAAAATATTGTCTAGAAAAGAGGAGAAACAGGAGAAACAAGAAAAGAGAAAACAGATAATCTTGCTTTTCTTGTTTTATTTTTTTACCATACCATTGATTATCAATTCTTGTCCTAAGATTGTTCTCATGTAATTACTCTTACAATGAATGTTTAAGCAAGAGATATAAGGTGGCCTCTTTTACAGCCATAGAGAGTCCTCTTAGCTGTAGGATCAGTGTATAAAAAAGACTGCATGGACAACTATATCTTAATTAATTACCTTGTCCTTTCTTTTCATTGCTGATTTTAATAGCAAAACATACCCATATAAGAACTGAATAGTCCACAGTCATGTCACAATATCTCAGACTTTGCTGCTATACTATCACCATAAATGTTTTACATACTCTGCTACTGCACTCTTTCTTCCATCCTCTGTTAAAATTCATCTGCAAGTTTCCTAGAATCTAAGGTTTCAGATCCTGGCCAGCACGACTACCCAGGCCACCTGTTACAATTAAACAGAGAAAAGGTCTGTATGCAGGCACTAAAATGCGTGTCCAAGTACTTTGTCTAGACTTGGACTGGGACTTGAAAACCTTAAGAAATCTGGAGATTTTAATACATCTGTACAGCTATTCGAAAGGTTATCTGAAGGGATCTAAAACTCCTAAACTTAAAAATGAGGAGGGAAATGTCAAAGAACAGGAGATACAGTGACAAGCAAGATATATAATGGAACAAGAAAAATACTGCGTATTAATCACTTTGCTTTGGGTTATATTCATATTACAGCAATGGTTATTTTTCATTCTTAGACACAGAAAGTAGGAGGCAGTGTCACATTTATGGTCATTTCCATTCTTTTTAACGTCTTGAAATTTCAAGCAGAAGAAATTTCTCTTGCCATAGGTTTGGTATTTGGGAAGGATTTCCCTGAAGAGATCTGAGGAAACAGATTAAGGTTTTTGCACTAAGTATACTGATTTTTTTTCCAGTATGCTATGCATATATAGACATACATAAAGGTTAAAGTCTCATTTGACTTTTTAAAAAATTATTTGTTTTAGGGTTGTATTTAAAAAGACTATTTCATTAAAAATAAATATCCAAAATTCTTTCTCAAGGGTAAAATATCTTCCAACAGTGAAGCGATATTCATTTACTCATTTTTAAGTTACTGGACAAACTGTGAAAAATACATATCAGGCTGATTAAAAATATCTTTTTTTTTAATTTCTTTATTTAACCAATGAAATAAATTTTTCAAAAAGCCTGATTCTGTTTTCTAATGCGAGTGTACCATACAAGTCATTCTCCAGTCTGTCAATAATGGAATTGTGGTATCTAGTACATAACTACTACATACACTGTATGTATATGGAGCAATCCATGCTTCTCTACTAATTTTCAGAATTTCCAGATGTGCCAAACATACTGTTTGCATCCATATCAGCTCTACTGTTAAAACATGGTTTATTCAGTGTGTGCGGTATATTCATTTGTCCAGAATTTCTGGGTACCTAGAATTCACTGATCACCAATTCTGCTGTATCCAGGGTACCAGATGTGCTACTAGTGCCTTGCCATCACTTGCACTTGGACAGAGAATGCCAGCAGAACCTGTCCATTTCACTGTCAAATATGCCTCACAAATAACAACCCAGCAGCACAAACATGGGGTAACATACTAAGAATTTTTAAGGAATGAGGTAATTCAGTTCAATTTTGTCATAGACATTAATGTTCAGAGTGGTAATACAGCACTAAGGTCAATAGAGTTAGAAGGTTTTTGGTTGCTGAAGAATTCTCCATCGTATTCCTACAGCTGTGGTAAAGTTGTGCTGATCCAAACTGTTTTACACTCTGAGCTACAGTACATTCTACCACCATCTTGTTGTTTGAACACTTGCAAAATTTCTCTGAGTCAGACTTCTCTCACACAATTTCAAGCTTAATTTACCTCATCTTACAAACAGACTTAATAGGAGAATGCCATATCCCATAGCAAACAGAGCTGAGCACATGTTGTGTGACTGTGTTTATCTAAGTAAATTCACTGTGGCTCTGTGGCCCCTACTTTATATCCAAATTATTCCAGACGGTTGTAATTAGGTCATGGATGATGAGCTGTATTGTAAATTTTCATTTTCCTTCTTCTCAAGCCTGATAAAGCAACATCAGCACTAACCGGTGGACCTTGCTTTTCTGCACTGTAGTTAACTATGCTACTCTCGTCTCAATATTTAATCCTTATTTGCTTCCTCAGCTCTCCTCTCTCAGTATTTACGTACAGCCTTTCCCTGAAACTACACCTTTATTCATTTAGGAATCTTCCAGAGGTTCGTAAGCTTCCAGGTAAGAAACACTAAATAACTTTTTTTAAGCATCCAAATCTTCAATAAGTCTGAGAAGCAAAGATTCAGAAACTGGTAATAGTATAGCAAAAGCAAATGTTAAACAATGTTCAGAGTAACAGTTGTGTGGCGTGTTTGCAATCTATATTGAGTATTGAAGCCTTGCTCTAAGTCTCACACCCAGAGTTCAAAATTAGTTGTGTTGGTGGGTGTTCTTTTTGCCATGAATACAAGAAAAGTTCACTGCAGCTGATCTTAAAGATGTTACTGTGTAGAACACATCCCAGGTACTGTCTAGATGCTGATTTGTCCCCTTTCAGATAAAAGATGAGAAAATCTGTCTGTGTTCTCAGGTTGGAGATTTACATTTTGTTCTTTGATTTATATTTCTTCACTGATCTCGTTTTCTTTTTTTTTCTAAACTACCAGCACTTATGTGTCAGGAGCAAAAAATATAAGAGAAGGGATCAATGATAATGTGAAGCAACACCTGGAGTGGTAAATTAAAACTAGTTACATAAATAAAGTGCATTACAAAAGTATTTCTGTTCTAATACACTGTGGCAGTGGAAATGCCGAGTTTTGTAACAACCCTCCTACAGGTTCACTTTTTCTTTCTGAAATAAAACATTTATTTCAAACCAGAGATCATAGAATCATAGAATGGTTTAGGTTGGAAGGGACCTTGAAGATCATCGAGTTCCAACCCCCCTGCCACAGGCAGGGTTACCTCTCACTAGACCAGGTTGCCCAAGGCCACGTCCAGCCTGGCCTTGAACACCTCCAGGGATGGGGCTTCAACAACCTCTCTGGGCAACCTGTTGCAGTGCCTCACCACCCTTAAAGTGAAAAACTTCTTCCTAATGTTTAATCTAAACCTGCCCTCTTCCAGCTTAAAGCCGTTCCTCCTCGTCCTATCACTACATGCCCTAGTAAAAAGTCCTTCCCCAGCTCTCCTGTAGGCCCCCTTTAGGTACTGGAAGGCCGCAATAAGATCTCCCCGGAGCCTTCTCTTCTCCAGGCTGAACAGCCCCAACTCTCTCAGCCTCTCCTCATAGGAGAGGTGCTCCAGCCCTCTGATCATCCTCGTGGCTCTCCTCTGGACGCGCTCCAGCAGGTCCATGTCCTTCTTATGTTGGGGACTCCACAGCTGGATGCAGTACTCCAGGTGGGGTCTCACGAGAGCGGAGTAGAGGGGCAGAATCACCTCCCTTGACCTGCTGGCCACACTTCTTTTCATGCAGCCCAGGATACGGTTGGCCTTCTGGGCTGCGATCGCACACTGCTTGCTCATGTCGAGCTTCTCATCAATCATCACCCCCAGGTCCTTCTCCACAGGGCTGCTCTCCAGCCATTCTCCGCCGAGCCTGTATTTGTGCTTGGGATTGCCCCGACCCAGATGTAGGACCTTGCACTTGGCCTTGTTGAACTGCATGAGGTTGGCTTGGGCCCACCTCTCCAGCCTGTCCAGGTCCCTCTGGATGGCATCCCTCCCCTCCAGCGTGTCTGCCTCGCCAAACAGCTTGGTATCATCAGCAAACTTGCTGAGGGTGCACTCTACCCCACTGTCCATGTCGCTAACAAAGATGTTGAACAGTACGGGTCCCAGTACCGACCCCTGAGGAATGCCACTCGTCACTGCTCTTCACTTGGACACCGAGCCGTTGACCGCAACCCTTTGAGTGCGACCATCCAGCCAGTTCTTTATCCACCGAGTGGTCCATTTATCGAATCCATGTCTCTTCAATTTAGAGACCAGGATATCGTGTGGGACAGTGTCAACCGCTTTGCACAAGTCCAGGTAGATGACATCAGCAGATCTTCCCTTGTCCACTGCCACTGTAACCCCTTCATAGAAGGCCACCAAATTTGTCAGGCATGACTTGCCCTTGGTGAAGCCATGTTGGCTCTCGCCAATCACCTCCTTGTTTTCTGTGTGCCTCAGCAGAGTTTCCAGGAGGATCTGCTCCATGATCTTGCCAGGCACAGAGGTGAGACTGACTGGCCTGTAGTTCCCCGGGTCTTCCTTGTTTCCCTTTTTGAAAATAGGGGTTATGTTTCCCCTTTTCCAGTCGGCAGGAACCTCGCCAGACTGCCACGACTTCTCAAATATGATGGCTAGTGGCTTCGCGACTTGATCTGCCAGTTCCCTCAGGACCCGCGGATGTATCTCATCAGGTCCCATGGACTTGTGCACCTTCAGGTTCCTCAGGTGGTCTCTCACTTTATCTTCATCTACAGTGGGCGGTGCTCCGTTTTCCCAATCCTCTCCTTTGCAATCTGCGTCTTGGGCAGTGCGGCTGCTGTCCTTGTCTGTGAAGACAGAGGCAAAAAAGTCATTGAGTACCTCAGCTCTGTCGCTGTCCCGGGTGACCAGTTCTTGCGTATCCTTCCGGAGAGGGCCTACATTTTCCCTAGTCTTTCTTTTCTCGCTGATATACCTATAGAAGGATTTTTTGTTTGTCTTAATGTCCCTGGCCAGATTTAGTTCTAGCTGGGCTTTAGCTTGTCTAACCCGCTCTCTAGCTGCTCGAACGATTCCTCTGTAATCCTCCCAGGCTGCCCGGCCCTGTCTCCACTCCCTGTAGGCCTCCTTTTTTCTTTTGGTCAGTTCCAGGAGCTCCTTGTTCATCCACGCAGGCCTCCTGGCTTTTCTGCCTGCCTTCCTCTTTGTAGGAATGCATTGCTGCTGTGCTTGGAGGAGGTGGTCCTTGAATATTAACCAACTTTCTTGGACCCCTCTTCCTTCCAGCGCTTCATCCCACGGCACCATACCAAGCAGATTCTTCAAGAGGCCAAAGTCGGCTCTCCTGAAGTCCAGGGTCATCAGCCTGCTGCGCACCTTCTTCGTTGCCTTGAGGATTTCAAACTCAACCATTTCGTGGTCACTGCAGCCCAGGCTACCCTTGAGTTTGACCCTGTCAACCAGCCCCTCCTTGTTGGTAAGAACAAGGTCCAGCACGGCTCCTTTCCTCGTCGGCTCCTCAACCACTTGAAGAAGGAAGTTGTCCTCAATGCAATCCAGGAACCTCCTGGATTGCCTGTGCCTGGCTGTGTTATCCTTCCAACTGATGTCAGGGTGGTTGAAGTCACCCATGAGAACCAAGGTCTGTGAACGTGATGCCGCCCTTATCTGTCTATAGAGGGCTTCATCCACTTGGTCTTCCTGGTCGGGTGGCCTGTAGCATACCCCCACTGTAACGTCCCCTGCTCCCGATTTCCCTGTAATCTTGACCCATAGGCTCTCAGTTGGCTCGGTATCCTCCCCCAGGTTGAGCTCCATACATTCCAGCTGCTCATCAACATATAAGGCAACACCGCCTCCTCGTTTCCCTTGCCTGTCTCTCCTGAAGAGCCTGTACCCTTTCATGCCGACGCTCCAGTCATAGGAGTCATCCCACCAAGTTTCTACGATGCCGATGAGATCGTAGCCTTGGAGGCGTGTACACGTCTCTAATTCCTCCTGCTTGTTCCCCATGCTCCACGCATTTGTGAAGAGGCACTTCAGCCGTGTCTTCGTTGCGGCCGATTTGGTTGGAGCAGCTGTAATTCCTTTGTCCTGTACTAACAGTGCCTCCCGATTGACTCCCGTTGGTCCAGGAGCTCCTAGCTCATCTATGTGAAGGTTTGGGCATACTGCAGCGTAGCTGGCCCATCTTGGAGCTAATGGCTGCAGGCCCTCACCAGCGCCCTGTTCCCCTTTCCTTGATGTAACATCCCTTGGCTGTTCATGGGCAACCCTGATAATACCCCCTTCCCCCGTTGAATTTAGTTTAAAGCCCTGTTAACGAGCCCTGCCAATTTTTGGGCAAAACCCCTTTTCCCTCTTTGAGTGAGCCAGCCCCCATCTGATGCCAGCAGGCCTGATGCCGCAAAGGTCATTCCATTGTTAAAAAACCCAAAGTTGTGTCGTTGACACCATCCACGGAGCCACATGTTAACAGATTGAGCTCGTCTGTTCCTTTCAATGTCATTGCCCGCAACAGGAAGTAGGGATGAGAAAATCACCTGTGCTCCAGATCCCTGTAGTGACTGTCCCAAAGCCCTGATATCCTTTTTAATCATCCTTGCACTCCTTTCTGCACATTCATCGCCCCCCACATGAAACAGGAGCAGCGGATAGTAGTCTGAGGGCTGCACCAGGCTAGGGAGTCTCTTAGTGATGTCCCTAACGCGTGCCCCCGGGAGGCAGCAGACTTCCCTGAGAGCGGGGTCTGCCCTACATATTGGGCCCTCAGTGCTGAGTCGCCCACGACTATAGCCCTCCTTTTCTTCCTTGTAGCAGCGGCCTTAATGTTTTGAGTGGGTCTTCCCAGTCCTGGCGTCTCCTGTGATGTATTAGGACTGTCCACCTTGTTGTCCTCCGGCTGTCCTGCTGTGCCCAGGGCCTCGTACCTGTTGGATAATGGTACTAGGGGAGGGGGGGCGGGCAAGGAGGGGGCTCTCTTGCTGCGCTTACCACAGACTCGCCTCCATTCATCATTTTTCGGTAGGCCTCTGCCTTCCGTCCCTTCAGCCCTACAGGGCATAGAGATGATATCCCCGTGGTCTTTTCTTATTTCCGATGCCTGGCCCGGTCTCTCTTTCACGGAGCTCAAGGCCTGGGTCCACCAGTTTATTTCTTTCTCGCTCTCCCTGATACTCCTTAGTCGCTCAACCTCGCTCCTGAGCTCTGCCACCAGGCTCAGCAGATCATCCACTTGCTCACACCTGACACAGCTGTTGTTACCACTACAACTTGCTCGTAGAGCAAGGCTGTGGCACTCCCTGCAGCCAGAGGCCTGTGTGTTTCCGAGGGAGCACTGTCTGTGTCGCTGCATCTGCTCTGGCTGGTGCTGAGGACATGGCCTTCCGGCAGGTGGGGACCATGCCTGCGCGCCTCTTACTGGGTGAACCCTCCTCTGGAACCTGCAGCACCCTCAGCGTCCTTCCTGCGCGCCCTTCTGCGCGAACTGCCGCGCCACGCCCTGACTGCCGCGCCACGCCCTGACTGCCGCGCCACGCCCTGACTGCCCGCTCTGGTCGCTGCGCTCCCCAGGGCTGCTTCTTATGGGAGCGGGGGAGCCGCCGTTGCCGCTGGTCCCGCCCCTTCACGTCAGCTGCTCTCCCTCGAGCCGCCCGCGCCCTGCGGGTCCCTGTGCCGCTCTGGCGCTTCCCTGTCTCAAAAAAGCTCTGAAAAAGGCCCTTTTTCGCTGAGATCAGCCGGCTCCGCTGCGGACGTGCCTGCACCGGAGCTGCTTGTCTCGGCGAGTGAGATAAATTCTCAGATCCAGCTCCACCCCTGACTTTTGAGCTTTCCAGAATCTCAAAGCAATTAATACAGAAATGTCCTAATCATGGGAACATTTATTTATTTATTTATTCATATCTCAAACTCACACTTCTAACGAAGACTAAGAACGTAAAACCTAAGGCTTCACTTTGCCAGGCACAAGTGAGAAATATTTCCCATATGTGTTCACAAGTTGAGAAATGGACATAAGAATGGGAATTGTAGAGGATACTGAAATTGGCAGGATCAAGCAGTTGTATCTCATGTAGGCTTTTTCTGTCTCGTTTCAGGTATGGAACCAAAAAGGTTTCAGATGTCTCCTCCATAAGTTAACAATAAGTTTTTCTGTTTGGAGTTGAAATGGCGGGTATGTAGATTTAAAAATACTGTGCTCTGAAAAAGTTCCTTCTGTGCAAAGGTTTGAGCATATTTTCCTGCCAGTTGTACTTTGTCTTTCTGGCACGCCGTCAGCTTGTTATGAGTGGCTTTACATTTCTCTCTGCATGCTCTGTGTTGTCAGAGTCAGTTGACTTTTTAGGGAACACACGTGCAGAAGGCTGGAATATTGTTTTAAAAATACTGTTTTTTGTAGTTTCCCCAAGTCCATGACCATGTTTCCTTTGGAGGGTACAGAATAGAGAAGACACATGTAGATGTAGTGGAAGGATACATTTAAGGGATGGGAAAGAGAACTCCACATTGTGATGGAATGTTTTCAACACTTTACAGGTTAACATGGTTTCTACTAATAAGTTTCAGTTACACAATGCTTTCAGACAAGAGTCTTATGAAAGAATTTGGCTTCTTTTACATGCCTGGTCAGAGGGCTGGTTTTATTCCAATAATATCATTGCAAACAACTAAACATTGCATTGGCAATACATGAATCCAACAATGGGACATAATATATTTCTTCTCCTAAGTAGCTTTTTTGGCATAAGTAAAAGGGGAAAGGAATTTTCTGGCCTCTTGGATGAAAAAAAAATCCAGTCCTGCTACCTCAGAAACCTAAAACTGGATTAATATTTATTTTTTATAACTTGAGTACCTGACTACTAAAAATTAGAAAAACAATCTGTATGTTTTTCCTTCAAAGTTCACAGTTACTGATCGTCATTTTTATGTATTGTGGACACAAAAACATACCCATTGAAAATGGGGAAAGCATCTACTCTCTAACAAAATAATGAGCTTGAACTGCTTGAGATAGAAGACTTGATTAGCTCCTCTTCAAATTAGGTGAATCACATAGTGATTAATACCTGTAATTCTATGCAGCAGCCAACATTACTATTTTCAAGAATATGAACATCAAAAACAATTGGATTGTAATTCTCACTTTTGCTACAATGTCAGTGTCTGACTCCTGACTAGTGATGGCTGAAATAGAAAACATTGCAAATTCAATTGTTGAGATGTTCAGTAAAATTACCCAAATTAATTGAACCTGAAATGTTTGACTGGAAAGGCAGTTTCATGAGACCTTAAAGAAAGATTTTCATTTCCCTGGGATTTGTATCTCTTCAATATTTGCATATTTCTTCTTATCATCTCAACAAATACCAAGAATTTATGCACTATAACAAAGAATACCAGGGGAATGTTAAAATAAAAAAATTAAAAAAAAATCCAGTTACAACTTGCAGAACCTTTATATAAAACATTCCAGGATATGTTATATGCAAGTGAATAAATATATTGGCATCAGGGCTCTTATTTTTCACCAGATTACATTTCTCATTCTTAGATACTCCCTATACTCATTTTTGTTTCTGTGGAAGGTTTTTTTTTTTTTAATTTTACAGCTTGGTGCCTTTTGAAAAACAACATTTACACATCTTTCCATACCTTTTCATCAGAGATTTTCATGTTGAGAATTCTTCAACAGACTTGTGTCAAAACAAAGATCTACCTTTTAAGAGATTTTTCCTTGGTTTTCATGTTATGTTTTCCGTTCTATTTTTATTCAGTTTACACTGTAACTTTGTCTTCAGTAGGGAACGGCTGTGATGTAAGAAAAGTAGAGAAAGAGGAAATGTCAAGTAAATGGGACAGCCTAGGAGAAACTTGAAGGCAGGAAAAGGGAAAAAAGTGGAATCTATAAAACAGGAGGGAAGAAAGCGCAAACAACATAAGGGAGATTTTGAAGAGATTTAATATAAATTTGAATTTGTAGTGTCTTTCTAGTTTCCATGGAGAGAGCTTGCAAATGTCACAAATTGTGAATTGTGCTTTTACTGTGGGATTATGCAGAAGGTTAATGTGATTAATAAGGGAGAAGCAATGTGATATTTTTAAAATAGTAAGAAAAATGAAGATAATTACTTGTTAGGAAAAGAGAGGCAATGGGAGTATTGCTTACATAATTTGAAATGATCAGCATGTTTTAATTTCACTGCAAATTGAGAATGAAGCAGATTTCAATGCTCCATGACATTTTCATGTTTAAATTAAAACATTTCCAGAAAAAAAGGGTAGAGCTCTCAAATAAATTGTTTTTCTCTGAAATAAATTCTTTTGAAGATTTTCAAACTTGAAAAAAAAACGCAAAAAATCCCCCCAAAATAATGCCAGCTATGGACCTCACAAATAGGCAAAACTAAATTACAGGATGTATATTTGAAAATTATTTGTGATCTTGATAGCATTCACTGACTATCATATATTCTCTAGCCCTAAGAAATTTTTTGTGAAAAAAAGGAGACTGTATGTGTGAACAATAATTTTAAATATTTTTCATTATTCTTAAAAGGTCTGTTTGTTTCTAGGTCTGCTTCACTGTGTAGGCATGTTCCTTTACTTGAAGTTGTTTTTGTTATCTTAGATTTAATAAAAATATAACATAGCAATATAGAGAATACACTAACATGTATGAAGCTCCATAGTGAAGCCCAGACTGAGCTCAATAACTGCCTTTCTGGTTCTTTATGAATGGACTGCCTGCCCTGTATCTCTAAATTCTGTTATTTCAGTATAGGGGCTATCCTATACTATATACTTATTCACTAGTATTGATTCCCATGACCATCTTTTAAAACTCAGAAGTTTTCTTATGACCCAACTGCTGTCAAATCAACAGGAAATAAACCAGGCTGTTTAGGATGAACCTTGTAAGACCAGTCACTTGAATGAATAATTCAATATTGTAACATATTTTCTCAGTATGGATCTGAAAATATACAGAACTCAGTGCAGCAGCTTGTAGGACTGCTAATGGAAATAGTTCTTTACCACAAAAGAGATTCCTGGATTAGAGAGAGGGAACAAACAGCAGGAAGAGGAGGAAATAGTGGTAGCAGAAGAAAGTATGATCTTCCTTGGAGACAAGATTGGTAATAAAAAGTATTTTCAGCATAATGAATTTGAATGGCAAAGAATCAAACAAATTATAACTGTGTAAAACAGGTTATAGAAAATAGAAATTTTCATATCTAGGATTTGCAGTTTAGACTGATACAACAGCCTCACAGAGGAAGAGTGGAGATTTATAAAGCAATAGTTTTGATAACAACGGGAAAACCTAAACCACATAATGCTTACAAAGTATGGAGACTGCGCCTTGCAAGCAGCTAAGCAGGCAAAAGGGAGGCTGCCCAAGAGGCAGATGGTGAGGGATTAGAAAATATCTATGTTACTGCTATGACATTTGCTTAGCAGAGTCCTCGAAACTGATCACTGCTGCTCAGGCAAATTTTGAGGTGTGTGAGCAGCAGCCACAGGCAGTTGCCACCCCAGTTTATGCTGCTTCCTCTGCAGGAGCATGTTCTCCCAGGGCTGTCCCTCGGACCACTTTCCCCTCTGTCCATTTCCATTGGCTCTACTCTGGTGACAAGGGAGTCTGGCCCCGCCTTGCACCTTCAGGTAAGTAAAGCACTGATATGTTTTACAGTGGTTTTTTTTGTTTACTTGTTTTTTCATTTCTTTGTGGTGTTTTTTTTTTTTTTTTTGTGGTTTATTTTGGTTTTTTTTTGTTTGTTTGTTGTTTGTTTTTTTTTAATATCTAGTGCTTAATTTCACGTATTTTAAGTTTACTCATCCCCATGTACTGCACTGGTAAATGTATATGTATTGAACTCCTCCTTTCAAAGGGAAGAAAATGCATCTGACAT
This sequence comes from Pluvialis apricaria, assembly GCA_017639485.1. Classification (NCBI taxonomy): domain Eukaryota; kingdom Metazoa; phylum Chordata; class Aves; order Charadriiformes; family Charadriidae; genus Pluvialis; species Pluvialis apricaria. The sequence goes on along the minus strand of CM030012.1, from coordinate 22,712,967 downwards.
GTGAAATTGCATGCTAAGCAACCATGAGTGCACTGTACCCAGATTTACACAGATTTTTAGTTTAAGAGCAGAAGAATTCCAGAAATCCACTTTCAAATAGATAAGGGAATGAGGTCCTGCCTGAAGGAGCACTTCCAGGAGCAAGTAAGTGGCCAAATCATTGCAGTAGTCTTCTAGGTATGACATCTCATAAAACCACTTGAGATCAGTCCAGCTTCTGACTTTGATAGTAGGTGGATTTGATCCTGTGAGAGATAGTTGTGTACTACTGTATCTAAGGTATGGACAAGGATGAAAGAATAGAGACAGAAGTCATTAAATAGTTCATTTTGCAGGGCAGTTCACTAATATGACCACCGGTATATAGCTCCGATGTGTGAGACTTTGCAAACTGACAAGGTAGAAATTCCTTGTAAGCTCATAGAATACTGATGGACACACTAAATATTAGAAGTGTCTTACTTGTAAGTAGGAAATTCTGAGATAGTTCTAAAGAGATAAGATACTGTAACGCTAGTAAGGAATCAGGAATTAAGTTCATAAAAGGCAAGATGAGACAAGGCAAGGCAAGGCAAGGAAAAGCAACGAAGAAAAAGAAACCAGCCAAGGTTTCCAGGTATGCATCTGAATTATAGGTATGAGCCAAAGGAAGCTGATTCAGTGCCCTTCCTGAAACACGTATCTACCTGTAAATTTGTTAGTAGGAAGAAACTTAGCCAGCCTAGAATTTTAAAGCAGGCTCTTTGCAAGTAATTATTGATTATTGCGTTGTAATAACATACCCCAAAGCTCACATATTTCTCACAAGTCATAAAAAGTGTAAGCTGATAATCAGCTGAAGTCTTCTCTAACAGGAGGCAAGTATTTATAACTGAATTCTTCCATTGATTTATCAAAACAGAGAAAAAGAGCACATGCCTGTATTTACAGCACAGTTTATCTATCAAAAGAACAGCTGGCTATTTTTTAATGACTAAAATTCTAGCTTCGTTTATATAAAGTCTCTGTTTTGTTCCGTGACTCTTCTATCTGATTAATTAAATGTATGCAGAATGATTAATTGATTAATCAATTATTTGGTTATTTCAGCCTCTCTCCAGATATTTATTTTTATGCTTATCTCTATGGAATAATCACTTCCTTTCAAATTCTCATGCATTCATTAGTGATGAAAATTAATTGAATCTTTTACAGTATTTTTACTTTATCTTTGCACCATGAGTTCAATGAAACGTGTTTTCAGATGTAATTATAAGTAGAAAGGATGACTTATCTTAGCAAAAAAAAAAAAAAAGGGGTTCTAGGAAATATAGCTGCATATTTCAATATCTAAATATTATAACGAAGCCACGTAAAGATTCAGTCATGTGCCTAAGAGCCCTTACTAGCGTGCACAAATATATGGGGAAAGATGCTGATGGACATGCAAATAGCAAGAAAGAAAAAATCCTCAACGTGTCAGCAGCATCTTCTGGTGTCTCAGGGAGTTTGCATAGATAAAAGCACCCTCATTCCTGCTGATATGTAGGACTCCACCTGAGGAAATGGTTTTAGGATGTGACTTCACACCTTCTCATCTTTTCTTTTGTTCTTACCATTCTTTGAAGGGTAAACTGTACATGCCCCAAGGTTACTTAAAATGGAATTTTATCCCATGTCTGTCCAAATTAGCAGTGAGAAACTAGAAGCGTATGGAAGTTTTAAATTGACAGAAGTTAAAGTACCCTAAATTTTAATTAAAATCAATCAACTTATTAAGAGATTCATGGAGATGACTCAGAGTGTTATAGGACCTGGATTTTGGAATAGAGCTTACTTTTCTGCACAGAGAATTGAATTTAGAAGTATATAAATGTACTCTTGGATGGAGGTGAATGACTGTGTCATATGACCACATGAAGAGATAGACCTGCTGAATAGCCAACTAATAAAGAGCAGTTGTTTGACCTGCACTGGATGTTGTGTCTCAGTGATTAGTAACAGAAAGGAGAAACTATGGCACAGCTTGCCTCCTACTATATCTACTTAGGCAACTCTTGAGCCAGTACTAAGCGCTCTAAGCTTTGAACCAGCAGTAGGTAGTATACACTTCACATGACTACTATAAACATTGTTTAGAAAGCTCCAGACTTTTAGGTGTCATTATTACTAAACTTTTCATCAAAGACAGAGGAATAATTTCAAGCAAAATCAGGATCATGTTTTGATAAAATAAAAAAAAAACTCTGACTATGTTGAATATTCCCAAAGAGGCTTTAACTGTAAGAAACAGAGGTGTTAGGCCCAGGCAATTGTCTACTTCTATTTTCTATGTTAAAAAAGTCCATATCAGCCAACTGTGTTTCTTATCTATAACACAGCCAAAAAGAAGAGAAAGGCATCCACAGAATTTCTGGTATATATCCACAGAAAGAAGCAGTAGAAAGGGAAATTTATCAAGTATCAAGTTCAGTTGATTCCAGAGCTTCTCTTCAGTGCATATTTGAAATAAGAAAGTGTTTTCTGTCCTCCTTTCCCTTCTCTAGTCTACTTGATTTCCCAGATCAGAAACACTGAATGAGTTCAAGTACTGTAAGAGTACCACATGGTCACTCAGGTGTGGTAGGGAATTATATTGTGATGGTTCCATTGCATTTTTAGGTCTAAAAAAAATTGCAAGAGAACAAACTGTTGCACTGTTTTCTTCAATTTTTATTGGCTTCTGTGCATTACATTGAAATGAACAGAACTACAAAGAAGGTACTCTACAGAATTGCTAACTGGCATTATTCCCCCTATTTGACCCTTTGGCAAACTGCTTTTTGGCGGTACTACAAAACAAAAAAAGACCCTACCACTAATTTGTTCTGAGGCCAGATTCTTCAGCAGTTCACATTACTCCCTAACTAATGGTTGAGCTTTGCTGCAGGCTAAGCATTTGTTTATATCACTCTTGCTTCATTTGAAAGGAGTGTCAACCTATAAAACATCGAGTTCTACAATGCGGTAAAATTGTGAAATACTGAGAGCTGCAAGACTATTTGGTGTGGCAACGCATAAAAGTCTAGGAAAATGGAATAAAATGAATGAAATGACAGTGTCTCTTGCCCTGTTTACTTGTTTAAGCGACAAAAAGTTTTCTGAAGGAGGCAATGACAGAAGTGTCCTGAATACAGCAAGTTACAATTCAGCCTAACGTTGCTGGTGCTTGGTTACTGCAAATCATTTATTGATCCATATATTTTTTATCAAACTGTTTTTCTTATAAACACAAAAACTGTGGTGGTTATAAACAATAGAAAAATAAATAAGCTACCAAGCTAACAGGCAGAGTTTTGATTTATTACCTACAACTAATAGTAAAATAGTAGTTACAGTAAATCGACTCATTCTGTCTTTCTTTTAGAAAGAAACTAACAATAAATGAGGGGGGAATTTCTCAAATTCCCATTAGTTTACCTGTTGCCATCAAGGTTACTGACACGGCTGTCATAGATGTCAGCAGAAAGTGCATTAGACCAATACTGAGTCCTTTTGAAAATCCCATTCGTATGTGACATGGGAACAGAAAGATGTTGCAAAGGAATACAAAAAATTATAATTTCCAGTATCTAAATAAAAAAGAAAGAATTGCATTCTTATATTCTGATATTCATGTTGAATTTTAAGCCTTAGGCATACAGTTATTGAAACCAGTGGGAACTTCTTTACTGACTGCAAAAAGAATTTTGATGATCTTGTTTTTAATACAATCTGGCTTATTTTATCTCTGGTCAAACTGGGTGATATTTTTGTTGTTTGCATTCCAGAGCAGGAATTGTCCCATTAAAGAAAATAGTTGCATTCAACATTATGTCAAAGAGGTAAATTTATTTCAGAGGCAGCATTTTCTGGTGGTCTGAAGAAAGGAAGAGAGGAGAAAGCTATTAAAATCTTATCTACTTCCTATTTATTCAGTGGAGTCCCTCACTGAGAAAGATGTGAACAAAGGCAGTGTTACCATTTTGTTTCTTATCACTGCATTTTTAAAATACCTATATCTATATGTCTGTATCTATATAGAGATACAGTCCATCTGTCACGTAAAAATTACTACAGTTCCACATACATAGTTCAGAAGTTTTATGTGAAAACAAATTAAAAAACTCCATTATTCAGCCACAGTTTGACCATTAGAATGTGTTGATAAAAAATGGAAAAGCTACCTCCAAACTTTGTGTTTTTTCCCAGTAGATGATCATAGCTGATGTGAAGAGGATTACATGGCACAAAATCTATACATGAAAATACAGTATAGATTTACATTTCATAAAATGTTTTAAGATTTTTTTGATGATGATGTTATAACAAGGACCCTTATATTGTTCCCACCAAACCCAAAGGAACTATTGTCTATGACTTTCATAAAATCCACATAATAACCAGTGCTGTTAACGGCTCTTTCATACCTAGCAAAGTATTTTAGGCTGCGGTAATCAGAATAATCTGTCAAAATTTGGTAATCTATTTAGCTTTCAAAAGAAGCTCAGTAAGCACAGAAAATCAAGTTGAAATGCAACCCACCAAATTTTACAAATCCACATATCTCCAGAAGTACCTTACCCGTTGTAAGGAGCAGAGGGAAGAGATTTCACAGCTGTGTTCTGCCTTGTGTGGTTCAGAAACATACTAATGCCCATTCACAGGCTAAATCCTTCCTACTCCCCAAATACCTATCCGGAAGTACACACCTGACTATATATTTCCTTAGTATTACTTTGACCTTTAAAGCAGAAGTAGAATCAGGGCTACAGAAAATCCATCCTGAAAGAAAAATCTGTGCCTTCACTAAATTTTAGATATAAATTATTTTGTTATAGAAAACATCAACTGAATAGTCTGAGAGATATTCCCAACTCAGCTAATCATAACAGTTCAAATACAGAGTGAATTAATCCTCTCACGGTTTTCCATATTTTGTATTGGAATAGTGAAATTAAGACATAGCTAATAATGTGCTTCCACAAGGGCAAAAAGATGGCATTTTCTGTTAAGAACCTTATTCTTTCCTTTTATTACAGATGATACAGCAAAGACAGTTAAGTGTGAAAAGCAAAAGAATGTCATGTGACAAAAGCTGTCAAAAAAATTTTGTAATTGCAGGATCTTGTGGAAGGTGGAATTCTGTTGATTGGTTCAAATAAAATTCTTCATAATTGGCACTTGATATTGACCAAAACTTTCTGTCAGATTTCTGGCCTCATGTATGCTGCTGGCTGTTATTTACCAAAACGGCACCTTAGGGAACTAAATTTCATAAGTTGTGCTTGCAGGGCTCTGATTCATGATGTGAGTCATCCAAATATTAGTTTGTGTTAATTGTAATAATTGTATATATTCATCTGGGATAGAAAGAAGAGCAAAAAGTAAAAAAAAAAACAGTAGTAAGAAGACTTAATTTTTTTTCTCAGAGTGCACATATGTAATCATTTTATAATGAGTGTATAATACTATAAAAATCAAATGCCTGTATATTATCGAGAGCAAGAAGGCTTTTCTATGTCTGACTGTTTGGAAGATCAATCTGGCAGCACATTTCTTATAAATGAATCAGAAAAAAATAGTATCTTGTATCTCAGTCAAAAACAAAATGAGGTCTTTGTGAGGTTTAAACATATGGATCATGTGCAAGGGTGTGGGAGAAGCACAGACTGAGGAAATGTCAGAAAACATATGATCTGCTGAGCCTGGCGGCAGAGCTACAAAAGGAAGTAGAAAGGTTAGAAACATCAGGGAGGCTGAAAAAAAGATAGACTGGTGGTATCTGTGGTGGTACTCTGCCCTCCCTGAGACAGACACAGGAGTAACCACCAAAAAGAAACAGGATCAAGAGGATCTTGTATCCTCCCCACCAGGCTGAAGGCAATAGCTTAAAGGAAAGGAGTGAATGGAGTTACGTCCACTCTCAGGGCAGCAGGTGAATACCCTCCTTGCCCACCTTGCCTTCCCAGGTGCCTCTGTACAATGGGTATGAGGCTCTGGATGTGGAAGGCCAGTCAATGGATGATGTGGATGACGGTCCATCTTCACCAGAGGTGCTGCCAAGGTCAGAAAGGCCTACACACTGTATCACGACCACCTCCACGAGGAAGAAAAGATGAGTTATAGCTGTAGGTGACTCCCTTCTGAGGGTAATAGAGGGTCCAATATGCTGTCCAGACCCTTCTCTTAAGAAAGTCTGCTGCCTCCCTGGGGTCCGGATTAAGGACATCACTAGGAAACTTCCTAGCCTGGTATGGCCCTTGAAATAATAGCCATTACTGCTCTTCCATGTGGGTGGCAACAAAGCTGCAACACATAGTCTGAGGGAAATCAAAAGAGACTGGAGGGCTTTGGGAAGGTTGGTAGTGGAATCTGGAGTACAGGTTATTTTTTCTTCTCTCCTTCCAGTTTCAGGCAGCGACATTGGAAGAAACAGATGGACCCAGTCTATAAATACATGGCTCTGTGGCTGGTGTCACCACCACAGTTTTGAAATTTTTGATAACAGGATGGCCTACACAGCACCAGGCCTGTTGTCACCAGATGGCATTCACCTTTCTCAAAGGGGGAAGAAGTTTGCTCACATGCTAGTGGGGCTCATTGGCAGATCTTTAAACTAGACTTAAAGAGTGAGGGGTATAATATCAGGCTTGCCCATGACAAGCTGTGGGATGACACACCAAGGTTAGAGGGACAGCGTGCTATGAGGGCCCTCAGACTGTTGCTCTGAGATGTGCTAGCTACACTGCGGCACACCTGAAGTCTTAGCTCCTGAGGTAATAGGAGCCGAGAGGGAAACACCAGTAAAATACCTCAAAGGAATTAAGGAGTCTTCCTCTAGGAAGGTGACATGGCCGACAGCCCAGCTGAAGTGGCTCTACACCAATGCACGCAGCATGGGCACCAAACAAGAGTAGCTGGAAGCCACAGTGCTGCTAGAAAGCTACGACCTAGTTGCCATTACTGAATCTTCATGGGATGAATCCCATGACTGGAGTGTGGCTATCAATGGTTACAGGCTGTTCAGAAAGGAAAGGTGAGGAAGGAGGGGTGGAGGGGTTGCCTTCTACATCAAGAAACGGATAGAGCGTGAAGAGCTGTCTCTGAAGAATACCCACGAGCAGGCTGAAAGCTTATGGGTAAGAATTAGAGACCGAAGCAACAAAGGGAACCTTGTGGGAGGTGTCTGCTACAGGCTGGCCAATAAAGAGGAGCCTATTGACAAAGCTTTTACTCCAGCTGCAGGAGTCATCATGCTTGCAGGCTCTCATCCTGCTGAGGAACTTCAGCCACCCCGACATCTGCTGGAAAAGTAGCAGGGCAAGCTGTAGGCAATCCAGGAGATTCCCGGAGTACATTGAGGATAACTTCTAGAGCCAGGTAATAGACAGCCCTACAAGAGGGGATGCGATACTGGACTGGTTGATCACCAACGCAAGTGAGATAATCAGAGACGTCAAGACCAGAGGCTGCCTAACTGCAGTGATCATGCACTGGTGAAGTTCACAGTCCTGAGGGATATGGGTCAGGCAAAGAGGAAAGTCAGGACACTGAATTTTAGGAAAGCAAACTTCCATCTCTTCAAGGAGTTAATGCATAGGACCCCCGGGAAACTGCCCTTAAGGAGAAAAGGAGCAGAACTGAGCTGGCAGATCTTTAAGGACGTTTTGCACAGACCGTAACAGCTTTCGATCCACTGATGTAAGAAATCAGGAAAGGAAAACAAGAGACCAGCATGGCTGAGTGAAGACCTGCTGGTCAAACTGGCTGAGTGAAGACCTGCTGGTCAAACTGAAGGGCAAATTGAAGACAATGGAAGCAGGGACAGGTAGCCTGGGAATAGTATAGGGACACTGCCTGGTGGTGTAGGGATGGCGTCAGGAAGGCCACAGAGCAGCCGGAGATGAACTTTGCAGGGGATGCAGCAAAAAATAAGATGGGTTTCTACAGGCATGTCAGCCAGATAAGGAAGGTCAAAGAAAGCATAACCCCCCTTGAAGCACAAGACTGGCAAACATTTTTGCCTCAGTCTTCACTGGCAGCCTCTCTCCTCACACCTCTTGAATGGATGGACCACGAGATAGGCAGTGGGGGAGCAAACTCCCTCCCACTGTAAGAGAAGATCAAGTTCACAACCACCTGAGGAACCTGAACATATGTAAGCCTACGGGACCTGACAAGATGCATCCCAGAGACCTGAGGGAATTGGCTGGTGTGGTTGCCAAGCCACTCTCCATGATATGTGAAAAATCACAGCAGTCAGGTGAAGTCCCTGGTGACCGGAAGAAGAGAAACACTGCACCCGTTTTAAAAAAGGGTAGAAAGGAGGATCCTGGGAACTACTGACCTGTCAGCCTCACCTCTGTGCCTGGGAAGATCATGGAGCACATCCTCTTAGAATCTATGCTAAGGCACTTGGAGGACAGGGAGGTGATTCAAGAGAGCCATCAAGGCTTCACCAAGGGCAAGTCCTGCCTGACCAACCTAGTAGCCTTGTATGATGGATTGACTGCATCAGTGGACAAGGGAAGAGGTGTGAATGTCTTCTACCTGGACTTTTGTAAGGTCTTTGACATGGTCCTCTACAACATCCTTCTGTCTAAGCTGGAGAGATATGGATTTGATGGGTAGAATGGTGGATGGGGAATTGGCTAGATGGTTGCATCCAGAGAGTAGTGGTCAACAGCTCAATGTCCACATGAAGATCAGTGATAAGTGGTGTCCCTCAGGGGTCCATACTGAGACCAGTACTGTTCAATATCTTCACCAATGACAGAGAGTGGGATCGAGTGCACCCTCAGCAAGCTTGGAGAAGACACCAGGCTGAGTGGTGAGGTTGACACGCCTGAGAGACAGGATGCCATCTGGAGGGGTGTAGACAAGCTTGAGAAGTGGGTTCATAGGAATCTCATAAGGTTCAACAAGGCCAAGTTCAAAATTCTGTACCTGGGTCAGGGGAAACCCCAGTATCAGTACAGGCTGGACGATGAAGGGATTGAGAGAAGTCCTGCTGAGAAGGACTTGGGGGTACTGGTGGGTGAAAAACTGGACATGAGCTGGCAATGTATGCTCCCAGCCCAGAAAGCCATCCCTATTCCTGGGCTGCATCAAAAGAAGCACGGCCAGCATTCTGCCCCTCTACTCTGCTCTTGTGAGACCCCACCTGGAGTACCGCATCCAGCTCTGGAGTTCTCAGCACAGGAAGACATGGACCTGTTGGAGTGGATCCAGAGGAGAGCCACAAAAAGGATCAGAGGGCTGGAGCACATCTCCTATGAAAAAAGGCTGAGAGAGTTGGGGTTGTTCAGCCTGGAGAAGAGAAGGCTCTGGGGAGATCTTACTGGGGCCTTTCAGTATTTAAAGGGGACTTATAAGATGGGGATGAACATTTTAGCAGTCCTGTTGCAACATGACAAAGGGTAATGGTTTGAAACTACAAGAGTGTAGATTCAGACTAGATACAGGGAAGAATTTTTTTACAATGAGGGTGATGAAACACTGGCATATGTTGTCCAGAGAAGTGGTAGATGCCCCATCTCTGGAAACATTGAAGGTCAGGCTGGATGGGGCTCTGGTCAACCTCATCTGGTTGAAGATATCCCTGCTTATTGCAAGGGGGTTGGACTGGATGGCTTTAAAGATCCCTTCCAACCCAAACTATTCTATGATTCTGTGTAAATTTATACAGCATACTTTAATTCTAGAAGAGCATAAGGGTGAGAATTCTACCTGATGTACAAAACTTCAAAAACACTCTACAAATTCAATCCTGCAAATATATGTATAAAAACCTTTTATCCCCATATGACTATTTTTTACAGATTAAGAGCTTTGTCTTTGTATAAATATAGATTGATATAAATGTTATTGCAACACATATGTATGTGTTATATAAAGCTACAATATTAAGGTAGATGTATGTGAACACATCCACATAGGCACAAAAGCAAGTCACTATTTTGAATCTCTCCCCATTTCTTTTCATAAGCATTTGTTTTCAGTCTCTGTATTATTCACCTCTTTGTCCTTTGTACTATCATGAATGATAAGGTAGAACAATTTCTCCTTTTAAAATTCAGCCTATAGGTACAGGTTTACCTATCCTCACCATTATCCTATAGACCATCATTCTGTGAGAATTAGATTTTCATGCTGATAAACGTACAGCCATTTGAAATAAAAGTTTTAGTTAATGTTGGTACCTGGAATGCAAAAAAATCTGTTTGAAGTTGGTGTTTTCAAACATAGCAAACTCTGTCCTGCAGACATTGTTACTTTGCAAGAACATTGACGTTGGACTTGATATGTTGTTCTTCAATGCTCGGTAGGATTATCACATTGTCCAGTAACATAAAATCATCCATCATGAAAAGAAGCCACACATATGCAGAAACAGTCTGCATAAAATTTCAGGGCATATTTATCTTTACTACAGCTCTTCTTGTGAAGAACATTTTACTAATGTATTTCACACTTAGCAGTTTTTCACTTCATACAGCAACAATGGTATTTTATTCTACCATTATAATAGCTGTTTCAGTGGTTAGATTTTTGGCCTGTATCAGGTTCCATGACCCTTCCTATCATTTACCCAAGCTCGTTTAGCATAGACATCTGAAACAGCCCTGCAGAATTTTGTATTCACATACACTGAGTGATTCAATTTTATAGGAAAGGGCAATGTTACGTTAGGCACATCAAATAAACAGTTTTCATTAGAAAATGAGCATTCAAAAACCAGCCAGACAGAGCCTAACAGAGTGCTATAAATCTATGAAAGCTTGTAGTAACTAGAAAGCACATACATTCAGAGCAGAACTGCGAAGTGGTTTACTTCTGTTTTCAGACTATTGTGAAATCGATATTTCTATTTCACTTGAAGGGCTGGTGATTAGGCACTGAGGGGATAGCTGGTGCATAGGAGCTTGGTGACATCTCTGTGGTGAATCAGAATAAAAATTAAAATACAGCAGGGAAAGGTAAAATTCAGAAAAGAAAAAAAGAAAAAGAAAGAAAGAATGCTAGGACTCAGAATTACTAACAAGTCCTTTGATTCCAGAAATACTGCAAATTCTTCTCCACATCACTTGAGAATAAAGGGACATAGTGAGCAGGAATTTGTGATACATCATAAATATCACATAGGCAGTTTGTTGAAGACAAGTATTAACTTTACTATTCTAGACACCACATAGCCTTGATTTTTCCCTTAGAAAAAGATTTTCAGGATTCTACTGCATTTATTTTTCTTTGCGGGTATGTTTACTCTAAGATTTTAATTAATCACTATAAGATGGAAGATAGCCTGCAGAATGAAAAGACTATGAACTAGAATCTCTAATAATGCATATTCTATACTGTCAGTTTTTTAGGACTCCTCTTTAAACCACAAACCTTTGGGGGAAAATATGTTGATTTTATCCTAACTTTAGGCTGCATGACATAACTGGGTGACTTTTTTCAGAAGAAATATTTTTCACTAAAGGATTTTGGATTAACTCAAATATTCATGTAGAATCTATCAGATTTACAGAGAGAAGTTAGATGACCTGTCAAAGTCCTTTTGAGTTCCTTGTTTTATGAATTCTACTAATGATTTCAATTGAGAAAAAGAAAAAATAAAAACCTGTAAAAATTTCAAGCTGTTGGAAATATTATTTTTGGTTCTTGTGTTCTTGCATTTTGAAATACACTTCAATTTCTTAAAAAGGAAAAAAAACTACACCTAGAGCATGACACAGTTTTTGCGTGATCAGAAAATATTTTTTTCTTTTCCATCAAGATGCAAGACAATTAAAACAACACTAATGAACGATTAGCCTGTAATTTCTACTTTCTTTCAGCATTACAAATATAATTAAAAAATAGGAGTCTTCAAATAACTGGCTCTATGATATCATTCAAAGATATAACTGGGTACTGTATATTAGAACCAGTTCATTGTCCATTGAAATGAAGATAGCAGTGCTGAGTACCTCTAAGAGCTGTTTTGGTCTCCTCCACCCTCCACCCCCCCAATTCTTATTGTCTCTTATTAATGTTGCATGGACTTTTCTTGTCATCTCTTTTTTTTAATTATTTGCATCTCATTATTTCATAAGTTGCAGAGCCAATATTTATTGTATTCTGAATAGCATCTTCTGCCACAAGTTGTTTAAAAAACATCATTTAATGATGGGAGCATTTGTAAAATAGGGTTCTGTTGAGCTGGGTAAAAATATCAGCATTTAATCAAAAAATATTTACCTTGTGATTTAATAAAGTTGATGTTTCTGTAATAAGATGTCTAGGAATTTTATTTTGTGGCTAATGGAACTGGAAATGACCGTCAATCACTAAATATGCTTAGCTACTGTTGTCACAGTAACCACGTCTTACGATCTATTTCATAAAAAAAGGGTTTTGTCATTGATAAAATCTGAAAAACAGCAAATTCCCTTCTTACTATCATGCAAGCAAATGCAAAACAAGATGCTCCATGAATAGAAGTACATTGCTGTAAAAGATACTAGCTTTTCTGGCATGAAAACATTTCAGTACATATATACACCCCCCGTTATAACAAAAGAAAATTTAATTGGTATAACTTTTATTTTTCCTAAATTATCTTGACTTTATCCAGGCAATCTCTCCAAGAAAGAAATAATAAGCAAATAAACAAAAGCAATCAAAAAACCTTGTGTCAGAGCTCTGATACATAAATTACTTCTTTCTTAATTGAAGAAGTAAGAATTATTAAAGATTAAGAATTGAAGTTAAGAATTATTAAACACATTAAAGACCTCAGCAAGGTGTATGGTTATAGGTATCCAATGGGAAAAATTCCAAGTTTCTGAGGAAAGATGACTAAATGCTCATTCAGTTTTGAATCAGTTTTCTCTGTTTATCAAGAAGACAGAAAAAGAACACAGGTGCATAAACACAGCTTTTATTCCAAGGATTGTTTTTTCTTTTTCTTTTTCTTTTTGAAGCTTAGTTTATATTATTCACTTTTCATCAGGCTGTGGTAATTTCAAGTAGAAAACAGAAAATAAACATGTTAAGATAACACAAGTTCTGTTTTCTGTTTGAACAGCAAAGATATTGTGAATAAAAAAGATTTCAAAAAGACTTCACATGCCGTGACTTTTTCCTAAATGAAGAAAAATTAAACCAAAAAATCCCCGGATTTGGCCCAACATTACTTCATGTATCTACACTGAACAGTTACTCATAAGTAATGTGGAAGGTAAATAACAAAATATTTTAATCAAAACTTACATATGGAGAATGTTATTTTCCTTTATATTTCTAAAAGGCTTGAAGCAATTTTTGCATTGTCCTGAATCTGGACTTTTAGGGCCTGAGAAAGTATTCATTCTATATAAGATTGTAAGAACTTCAAGTCTAGCTTTGGAAAAATTATTCCAGCTCTTTTGCAGATGTCAACACTCCTTTGATTTCGATTCTACCTTCAGAGCAGTCTTTTCCTCCAAGCACATCTCTAAATAGCACACCTCTGATTTACTCCACACTTCTCCACACTTGTGTTTCTGAGCACATTCTCATCTCTCTGAGCATGTGTTCTCTCTTTCCCTCTGTCTTAGCCTCACTGTGAACATGTGGAAAGGAAAGATTTTGCCTTGATATGTTAGAAGACGGGAAGGATGAAAAGATGAATTACTGACAGCACTAGTATGAACAATTAAGAATTCGTCTGTCTCGTACTCAAACTTTAGTTTTCAGTACCAGGCCTCGACAGAGACAGCACAAGACCTCGCAGGACAAAATTAGACCAGATTTGGAGAAACTTAGGTTCAGACCTTAACGTCTCCTAGTACTTTTATAAAAACAGTTTATGTATAAGCCAATTTTGCAGTGTCAGTTTAACTCTGTGAAGTTAACCAGTGTCAGGTTACTCTGTGAAGTTGTCCATAAGATCTTTGTCAATCATTCCAAACAAAGATTTCGGGGGTTATTTTGGGGAGTGAATAGCAATGGCTGAGACAGAAAGATAACGCAAAAATAAAATCTGTAATTGTGATGCCTCGAGGTCTAGATGCCTCATTACATTCCCCTCTGCTTCTTTAGTTTGTTTCTGCACTGTTCACTTTTTCTTGAATAGGGGGCTTTATGTCAATTGTTATGGAGTCTCCTTTTATTACCTGTACCCCAGCTGCTCTAATAATTTCAAGTCATGTTCCAAATTGTTCAAGCCTCTATTTTGTTTATTTCAATCTCTCAAGCAAAAATCCCAATGTATTTTCAGCAACATAAAAGCCAACAAAGAAAGTCATGAAGCATTACAAGAGAGGGCATGTAGGAGTTATTATTGTTTATTTCGGTTTATCTTTTACTTTGATTAGCAAATATAGCCTCTGTAAATATCTCTGGAATCTGGGATAGACTCAAGAATACAGCAGGAGGTCCAGTTGTTTAGGAAAAAAAAGATAGGAAAACTATTTTAAGATATACCTTCAGAATGTTAAGGGATTCAGTTACATATAAAGATAGTAAGGAGTAAAAGAAGTGGGGAAAAGAGAAAGGCAAGTAAGAACCAACAAGACAGAGCAAGTAAAGCCTTAGGTGATATAATTTTCTTATTGTCTACTTCTATCAGCTAACACAACGTACTTACAGTAAAAGGGCAACACATCTGCAAACAGGTGGGATGCAAACACGCTTTTTAATAACATATGCTATTAGGAAAATAAACCTATATTCTTTGTGCTAACTTCACCCAAGGTGTGGCATATGAACAAAGTCTGTTGTACAGCCTATGGGAAATACAAAAACCCTTTTCAGGCCTTACATTATTGTCACTAATATTTTTTTTCTTATTGATAGCACTTAAGCACTATACTTGTATTTTTTTTGTTTTATTCTCTCTATGGCTCAGTCATAGTCTAACCAAACTATATAAAAGCCACAAAGGGAATTGCCATAGTGGGAAGTAATAACAATTTATTGCCAATTATGTAGTAGACAGTCCTGAGGTGAGAAGGAAAATACATCAGGCAGTGTGGCAGTTTGCTGGACTCTTCCTTTTCTAGTAGATGGTGCTCTCAATTTCTTTTATATTGTCCATGAAGAGAATGGAAGCAGTGAAACTGTAGACAAGAAAAGATATATTATGTTGCTGACAGCTATCTTCTTCCTTGTGATATCATTTTCCCAGTTGGCTTTTCTTAAGTTTGTGTCTCTGCTATGTATCAGACACAGAAAGGAAGGCTTTTAACCAGATCACCAATAAATTCTAGCACTTTTTCTTAGTGCTTATCAAAGGATGCAAATTTGATTTTCAGTGCTCCTGGGTTGTTTATTTCACTCATTGAAAAGCCACCGAATGGATGGAGCTGTAATACTTGCTAACTTCTTGGGAATAAAGCAGTTTAGAGGAAAACTAATGTCACTCCGAACACCTCTGCAGGAAGTTTGCTTTCCCTGAGTCTCCTCAGACTGCCAGCTATAGCCAGCAGCGCACCTATGACTCACAAGGTCATCCCGGCCTCCCCAGCCATTTCAGTGGAACTTTTCCACCAGGTGCATTTCAAGTGTTACGGCAGTGTGGAGGAAGTGAAGACACATCAGGATCTGCAGGGTGGAGCATGACCAAACAAATGCAGATGTCATTATGCATATTTCGATACTATGATTTTTCCCAAGCCAGTGGTATGTTGCTGTTTTATTCAAGCTTTGTTCCCATCTGACTTGATAGGCGCCAACAAGGGCTGGGCTGAAATTAAAGGTCACCACAAAAAGCCCTGGCTTAAAGCTCTGGCAAAATCCTTTGAGCTTGGGGAAATGATACTGGAATACAGGCATCCAGTGAACTCGTTTTCCCCTCTCTCAAGGTGGGATCCAAGTGGTTTGTTAAACAATATGGATTTAAGAGGGAGAAAAAAGGTCTAACCAGAAAGCTTGCTAGAGAAGCACACCTCATTTCCACAATAGAACTAAATCAATTTATAGTCTCCGTCTCCAGGAAAGACCAGCTGGTGCTTTCGTTCTCTTTGCAATAGCCTTCCTTCAGTCATGTTTTTAAGTCTTGCTGGTACTAAGGTCTGAATTCAGTTGATGTGTTATGGTGCTATGACTTGTTTTTGTTAGCTGCTTGCTCCTCACTCCATTGGCATCTCCCTCTAGCTGTGCCTACCACCAAAAGTCAGTGTAAATAACTCCCACAGATCTGCCCACTGGTTTTGTTATTTCAGCTCTTGAGAAAGAGTGGAGGAACTGAACAATTGCTCAGCTCACAAGAGACTGAACTGCTTCGTATTGTCCCTGCTCACAGGAGACTCTTGCACTACGTTTCTCAACATATTCTTGTTTTGGCTTGAACATTTTAACATAATACTTAAGGCCATTGGTTTGGATTAAGGAAACCACCCACCCCAGGGACTTTCAGGCAGAGTAAGCCCACATTTCTACACATGTTCAAAACTACAATCTTATCTCTACTAGAAGGTATAATTTCCCATTCAAACCCAATGCTTCTTAAACATGCCCAACACATGCAAACATGTTCCAAGACTGCCCTTCTGTCTACTAAATATCAACAAATTTTTCCCCTCATAACTGGTTGTTTTTTGAGAGTTTTTACTTTTACCATAGGTGTCAGGTGCCATGGTTGCATGCTAGTTCTTCTTTGGAACATTAAGCCTAAATAACTTCAAGCCACTATGTACATGTGTGACAGACATGTTATCATCAAACTACAAACAGATCATAAAAGTTGTATTATTCTTGTTTCACTGTGGTTTTGAAGGATTAAGTGACTTGTCAAAGGATCACAGAGAAACTCTGAGGGAGACCAGCATGCTGCTGAATTCCAGTTTGTAGTACAGTGGAAAACCACTACAACTATTCAGGCATTCTTTTCCAACCTCCCAAGGTAAGGAATGTCAATTCCTGATTGCTTTTAGAGGAAACAACAAATTAATATAAGAATAGATGCACATATGAGTAGTTTATAATTTATTTTATTTTTAAAAGGTATCTTGTTCTGAATCTCCTGATATTTGGCATACTGGAGTGGAAAGCTTCACTCCTGTTAAGTCGTTGACTCATTGTTGTCACATTGGTTACACAGTTGTTCATTTTTGGATTTAGGCTTGAGTTCATTGCTCACAGGGTTTACTTCAGTTTTGCACATGCCTCTGTAGCAAAGCAATCCAGCAACATCAACTTATTCTGTTCAGTGATCTGTAGCAGTTGTGCTTTCTACTATTTTCATTTGTACTTTCTGATTATTTGTATTTTGGTACCTTAGATGCTAGTCTAGATTCTTGACCACTTTCTAGTTTTCATTGCTTGCTTGCCATCATTTTTGTATGGGGCACTGAACCCCTCTACCAGGTAAGTGTTTGATGCCTTTACAGTGTATTTCATTCTGATACTCTAATGCTTCTGCATGAAAGGAGTATTCTTGCTTTTACTGAGTGGTAGCAGAAGTTGAACAATCTCTTCTGTCTGTCGTTTAGCACAGTGGGTCATCACTGTTTGGTTTGTTTCCCATTGTTTCTGTTGAATATACCTACATATTTTCTCCAAGAAACTGAAAATTGTGGACTTTCATGAGGCCCTCAGCTAGTTTAGGTATGATCCCTTAAGATCAAGAGAGATGAAAATACAGTCCATCTGTTAAGCCAGAGATTTTTTTTGCAAAGCATGTGTGACATTAGAGCAATTAATACCTTAATTGTCTACCTGATCACCCTATCAACTGACAGCTTTCATAGGCTGGATAATCATGTGAGTTGACCAGCAATCAGGCCTCCCATTTTGCAGGCTCCTTTCTGCTGCACTTCAGTTAAATATGAAGATACAATTTTCTCCTTCTTTTAGCTACCTATTTTCTTGGGAGTTGGCTTTGTTTTGCTATTAATTCATCACCTCTTTCTTTTATACATGTGTAGCTTTTCTGGAGTCCTTTTAAGCATCAAAGGCTCAACACCTTAAGCGACATTTTTGCTAGTAAGACCTTTCCGATTTCTCACATGTCATATTACTTACTCTGAATAGGTCAAGACGAGACTGGAGCTCAGTATCCTGTTCATCTGTATATCTCCTCTGATTGATCTTCTTTATTTTTTTTTTTTTATTCCAACGTACTAATGGTATGGTCAAGGCCAAGGACTTATTTCACAAAGGTAATAAAAGAACAAAAGTTTAATCATTATAATTTTGGTTATTATTGTCATTGAGCATATTCAAACAAATGGTCCTAAAACTCTGTGACTTATTATTGATCATTGTGGTGTCATTTGGATCTAGCTACTCCTATATTGCATCCACTTCATATTCATTTTTCTGAATATGTTTTAAATGTAAAAATCTATTTAAAAACGTATTTTAACAATAACTTACTCAAAATGCTAATGATTGCTTTTATATCACTAGAAAATTGCCACTGGCTGGGAAATTCCTGGGATTTGAAGACACACAAGTGAGTGCAGAGTTCTTTAGTATTGCATCCCATTGGTTATTTTATGCAAGTGACATCTGGCCATCATTTATCTGAGAGAATCAGGAGAGGTCTGAAGTCTGTGTGGATTCCTGAAGAGCTGATATAACATGTGGGACATACGAGCTTGTAGCGGGAGAATAATTTGGAGTTGTCTACAGGGGCATGTTACAGTCTGAAGCATACAGAAGGCCATCTGCACACCAAGTGCTGCATTTTAGAATCCTGAGCTGTTACAGCACTTACTTGCTCTCCTAAATTTGAAAAGGATAATGGTGAAGTAAAAGTCTTGGTTTAGATCCTATTTCATTTTGTGAAAATGATCTTTTTTATGACCCTCTATGGAATCAATGTCATGCATGCCTATGTTCCAGCAACTGACCATATCACCGTTTAATCTCAAAGTACATTCACATCACATTCTCATTTACTGCGTAGTAACAGAGCTATACCAAATGAGTCTCTGTGCCTTTCTGTATCTGCTGTCAGACATTATCATTTTAGTCAGCCAATATGTAGTACAGAAACATTTCAAAACCATGAGCGCTTTTATTTCCATTTCCTAATAACTGATGTCATTAATTATAATGATAATTATAACCATAATGCAGTTAACTTTTTTTTTCACAATTTTCCACTAAAACCAGAAGCAGTATTTATTACCTCACACAGTTTTATTTGGAAATCATGTATTATGTACCTGATATGCATAAACAGATACTGTGTCAATACACTGCACGGTATTGGTCAAGGCAAAAAACGTTGCTGAGTACCTCAGCCTTCTCCATATCCCAGGTAACTCCTTCTCCATGTGATAGAGGAGCCAATGAGGAGAGGTGCTATGCCTGACCTTGTTCTCACCAACAAGGAGAGGCTGGTGGGGATTTTGAAGCTCAAGGGCAGCCTTAGCTACACTGGCCACTGTGGAGTTCAAGATCCTTAGGGCAGTGAGGAGTGCCCACAGCAAGCTCAATACCCTGGACTTCAGGAGAGCAGAATTTGGCCTCTTCAGGGATCTGCTTGTCAGAGAACTGTGGGATAAAGCCCTGGAAGGAAAAGGGGCCCAAGAAAGCTGGTTAATATTCAAGGATCACCTCCTTCAAGCTCAACATATTTAATAACTTTTTTGCCTCGGTCTTCACCGGTGAGGGCTCAAGCCACACCGCCCAAGTCACAGAAGGCAAAAGCAGGAACTGGGAGAATGAGAAACCACCTGCTGTAGAAGAAGACCAGGTTCAAGACATTCTGAGGAACCTGAAGGTGCACAAATCCATGGGACCTGATGAGATACATCCATGGGTCCTGAGGGAACTGATGGATGAAGTTCCTAAGCCACTATCCATCATATTTGAGAAGTCATGGCAGTCCAGTGAAGTTCCCGCTGACTGGAAAAAGGGAAACATAAACCCCCTTTTCAAAAAGTGAAAAAAGGAAGACCCAGGGAACTACAGGCCAGTCAGTCTCACCTCTGTGCCCATCAAGATCATGGAGCTGTTCCTCCTGGAAACTATACTAAGGTACATGGAAAATAAGGAGGTGATAGGTGACAGCCAACATGGCTTCACTAAAGGCCAATCATGTCTGACAAATTTGGTGGCCTTCTACGATGGGGTTACAGCATTAGTGGATAAGAGAAGAGCAACTGACATCATCTTTCTGAACTTGTGCAAAGCATTAGACACTGTTCTGTATAACAACCTTGTCTCTAAATTGGAGAGACATGGATTTGATGGATGGACAATTCAGTGGATAAGGAATTGATTGCATGGTAGCACTCAAAGCCTTGCAATCAACAGCTCAATGTCCAAGTGAAGACCAGTGACGAGTGTCGTTCCTCAGGGGCTGGTACTGGGACCGGTGTTGTTTAACATCTTTGTTGGTGACATAGACAGTGGGATTGAGTGTACCCTCAGCAAGTCTGCTGACAAAACCAAGCTGTGTAGTAAGATTGACACACTGTATGGAAGGGATGCTATCAAGAGGGACCTGAACAGGTTTGAGAGGTGGGCCCCTGTGGACCTCATGAAATTCAACAAGGTGAAGTGCAAGGTCCTGCATGTGGGTTGGGGCAATCCCAAGCACAAATACAGGCTGGGTGGAGGATAGATTGAGAGCAGCCCTGAGGAGAAGGACTTGGGGGTTTTGGTTGACAAGAACCTCAACGTGAACTGGCAATGTATGCTTGCAGCCCAGAAGGCCAACTTTATGCTGGCCTGCATCAAAAGAAGCGTGGCCAGCAGGATGAGGGAGGCGATTCTGCCCCTCTACTCTACTCTCGTGAGACCCCGCATGGAGCACTGCATCCCGCTCTGCGGCCCTCAACATAAAAAGGACACGCATCTGTTGGAACGAGTCCAGAGGAGGACCATGAAGATGATCAGAGGGCTGGAGCACTTCTCCAGTGAAGGCAGGCTGAGAGAGTTAGGGCAGTTCAGCCTGCAGAAGAGAAGACTCCAGGGAGACCTTGTACAGCCTTCCAGTACTTAAAGAGTGCCTACAGGAAAGATGGGGAGGGACTCTATCAGGGAGTGCAGCAATAGGACGGTGGGCAACAGTTTTAAACTGAAAGAGGGTAGATTTAGATTAGACATTAGGAAGAAATTATTTATTGTGGGGGTGGTGAGGCACTGGAACAAGTTGCCCAGAGAAGTTGTGGATGCCCCATCCCTGGAAGTGTTCAAGGCCAAGCTGGGCGGGGCTCTGAGCAACCTGGTCTAGTGGAAGGTGTCCCTGGCCATGGCAGGAGCACTGGAACTGGATGAACCTTAAAGTCTTTTCCAACCCAAACCATTCTATGATTCTGTCATGAAATCAAGCTAATTACAGAAATGATGTGAGAGTTGTGGGGGGCCAAATGATCACTTCAAAAACTATTAATAAATACTAAGATTTCCATGAGTTCTAAAAAATATAATATTTGGGTACATTTGCTTCTGTGCCTCATATTAGCAATATTTTGGGGAGAAATTATGCCCAAAGTCTATTCAGTGTAGGTTTTCTATGGACTTCGTTGGGTTTAAGCTTTCATACATTGTTACTTAGCTACAGTTCATACTTACAATGAACTATATTTGGTTCAATTGGGGTTTTTGTTAATAATCTAGTGTTCTGCACTTTTCCACATGGCCAGAAATATAGCACATCTTAAAAAAAAAAATAGTTGAAGGAATAAGTATAATAAAACTAATGTGAGTAACTGAATAGGATATCTGCATAAATACAGTAGTCCGAATGGAAAAACTAAAGGTAGCTGGACAGGTAATATAACATATTACCATATATAACATATTACTTTAAATATCAGCCCTTAGGAGTAATAGAATATTCTCCCTTGCTTCTAAGCCACCTGAGGTAGCATCTTTTCACTTCATGACTGGCTTGCATTAGTATCATAGGTTATTTGTTGTTCTACCTGCATTATGTACTGAAACTTTATTTCCTAACACTTCCTAGACATTTCCTAACATTTAAAATTCTTGTTTTATCTTTCATCTAATTTACACCGATTAGGATATGCTAACAAATGTACCAGAGTTTACTTAAGGAGATGAATGGCCAATTTATCTCTACAAATACTTGAGAAAAATACTTTTTCAGATGTATCTATGTAATGAGTGTGCTGTTACAAACTTGCCTTGCCCCTGAAAGGGGGTTTGTTCCCAGCTTTTCTTCCAGCTTTTCTCACAAACAGAGCAAAATAGTCACCAAGAAATGGTGATGAAATTCTTGATGGTGGAAACTACCAAACTGAGGACATTCAGGAAAGTAAATTAATGTGGATTCTAATTGTCAGGTAACTTAAGTGGGATGTCAAACAAGTTTTGTTAGCATTTTGACATAAGGACCATACTATTTGATTTCATAACATCCCGTGATAGTAGCCAACCTTGTGGTATTTAAAATATAAGTGAAGGTTTTAAAACTCAGTAGGAAATTTGGTTGCTGATAACAATAAATGAATAAGAACACATATTTTGAGCTTGAAGAGTAGAAACAAGTGCTATTCAAACTTTCCTCATGCATTGTTATTAGCTATTACATTACTGGATTTGATCAAAACAATCTAACTACTCCAGGTTAGGATTGTAGATGGTTGCTACATCACCCAGCAATGTCATCTCTGCATTACTAGGCCTTTTCTTGTAGCCCTGGGCTGATCAGAACAGACTGGTGATATGGTCATTTTAGACTATCCTGTATATTTTTTGTTTTTCATCTGGAAAATTAAAGTGGAACATAAAGTAGCAGCATATTGCAGCCTGACTGCCCACCGTGCTCCTTCCCTGAGTCCTTATCTCTTCCTCAAGGTGACTAGGCCATGCAGTAAAATATTGTAGTTTGATACATACAGTGTACTTCAACTAGCTAAAACACAAACCAGGTTATCATTAGTTCTATTGTGTTTATCAACACAAGAATTAGACAGGTTCAAGAGATGTTCATTTACTCAGTACAATACGATTACAAAAAATTGCATCCATAACATCATTATAAAAAGACTGTATTATTTAGTAAATTGAGGCACGCAGAGATCGGGTGCTGTTTTGTAATAAACTTGAGAACACAATTGCCACTTTGATCACTAAACTACACTAAATCTTCAGTCTAAAGAGCCAATTGAGCAAAACTGTGTTCCCAGCTATGCTGAGCCTACAATAAGAGAATAACTTTCTTAGTATTCACTAACAAAGCGAAAAGGAACTACACCACTTTGAAGCAGGGAATTTGTTTCGTCAAAGATAATAAAGACGATATAGGTGGAATCTTTTTGGATGCTTAATTGTGTGATAATGAGATTCCTCACACAGTAGCAGCAAATTTGGCAGTATTACTTTGAATTATCACATTGATTAGCTAGCTTACAGTGAGCTGCAGGCATATTTATTTGCATACAGAAGATCTTGTGGTGGTGTTACAAAACATTGCCTGGGCCATGTGGAATTTCCCTCAGATTTTGAAAGAACGCAGGCATTTGTTGAGTAAAAGTCCAGATTCCAGCAATTCAGAGGGCTGATTTTGGTAAAATGTCAAATCGGTACTGAACTTGCAGCAGCAAGTAGGGAGGGGAGGTTTACGGTGAGTATTTGACAACGAAATCTAAAGTCAGCTATTTAATCGGACAGATTTCTTCCTTTCAGTGGCCACCTGGTCATTGATATTAAACCAATTTAGAGCTATTGTTTAGCTGGCTGCTGATTAATATTTTGGATGATTAAGTAATCCATATTCCAAATGATCAATTAATCACAAAGGGACAAATAATAAATGGCATACTTAACCTATATTTTATTGCAGCCTGGAGACCAAGCCTGTCCTCAGAGTTCCCATAACAGAAATGAAGTGACTATTAGCTACAAATCAATGCCATCAGCCATTTAACACTTCGCCTTTAAGAGAGAGAGGTTTCCTTAACAAGAGTAAAGATATATTCTTGAGACTCCAGTAGATAAACTAGTTTATTAATAAATGTATTTTCAAATTAGTGTATTTTCAAATATCGGATTACTTTCAGTCAACAAAATCAGACTGTTAACTGTCCTGATGTGTGTGCAAGCTCCCAGAAAAAATGACTGAAAACATATAATATGTGATAGCTATTACCTACACATGCCAGTATGTGTATAGATTCAGGGAGAGAGAGATAATCAGCTATAAATGGGTAATGTATGTGAAAGTATATATTCAGTAATAATAATAATAATAAATACAGTCTCGCCTTATATATATATATAAGCGCTAAATCAAAACTCAATCAAAAACAATTGCAGTGAGCTGCAGCAGCTTCAGGATAGCTTTTGGATGTATCAGGGATGAAGTGCAAATAAATGGGTAAGTGGTGTTATCTTTAATTTGGACTCACGTGTATTTCTGCTATTAGAGTCATTGGTGTAAACACATCATACCTTTGGTGCTGTAACAATGAATGTATGCATAAATATGTACATGGACCTTTTAGGAATATCATGTGGCCAGTGGTAATCACGCAGGATATGTTCAAGTTTCCATTATACTCGTGGTGTATGAGCCATAGGATCTGAAGCTCTAAGATATGGCAATGCTTTTTTTCACCTTACCTATTGGGAGCAGACGTTAAATTCAAACAGTACAACTGTTCTGTTTATTTGATCTTAGAAAAGAATACTTTAAAAAAATCTATGAGACAGATTCTGCTAGTAATTCAACTTCACTGAAATTCTCCAATATTACCCATCTGTAATAGACATCAGAATGTGACTAACCATGTATACGGTCTCCAAATTGTTATATAAACACTTCTACTTGCATCTCTTAAGAACGAGTTCAGTCTTTTTATTGTTTTAAATGTAAAAAAGCAGCACAGTATGAAACCAAAGAAATGTTGGAAATACCTTCTAACTGTAGGAATTCTTTCTCACATCAATATGATAATGTTCTATTTCAAATGATTAATTTTATGCAGTAATTCAGATGGCTGAACACAGGGTCTTCAGATTTAAAGTATCAGTTATGATAATGTCTTTTTGCAAGTTCTGAATTAAAGGAAAATATTAAGTGAACATGGATGCACAGATGTCTGAACGGGATCTTATCAGGTGAGTTCATTTCAATAGCACCACTTTACCACAGAGCAAAATATAATTTTTATTTTTTTTTTTATAATTAGGGGACTATCAGCCCCACTCAAGGACAGTTTTCACTGGAAAGAAAGTGGCAGTTGCTGGATTTTTAGATTTCTATCTGTAGAAATACACATGCCCTGTTGATTGCCTGAGTATAGAGACCCTGTAATTCATATCTAACTGTGGATAGTGTCTGGTGCCTTCTATACAGAGCACACTTTCTGTTTGTGAAAGAAATGTGCACAAATTTCACTGGCTGCTGTCAGCATTTAACGATCCCTAACTTGTTTTGTAAGAAGAAGTTGGAAGCCCCATCAGACCTCACCCTACTGTAGTATAAACCTGACACTTGGAAGATCATCATTCTCAGCTCTCTGATCTCTTCCTAAGTTCATCTCACGTCTTCCCTTTGGCTTTGGGACAGAAGGCTGTGATCTTACCTATTACTTGAAAACATCTTTATGACTTTGAATATGTTTTTTGTAACCAGTGTGGTCATTCATGAACAGTTTGACATTAAACAGAAACAATGCATTAATTCAGTAATCCTAGAGACAATTTAGACAATTTTTTTCTCTTGTCTTTTCTTCTTAATGTCAATTTCTTGAAGAATATATGATGAAGTTTTCTACTTCAAAGGTGGAAGTTATGAAAGCAGGGTATAGAGCTTCTGTAGAAATAAGGGTAAGGCCTTGTAACTCTCACCTGATTTAAGACAGAAATGTCCAAAAAAAGAGTCAGAATCTTCAAAACAATTTGCAAGACCCATTTCTGCCATTTAAAATTTCTCATAGGTACATTTTCCAGTATAAAATAAAAATTAAATAACTATAAATAACTGAGAGAGACAAAACCAAGGAAATACAGTAAGAAATGGAAAATTAAGCAAATAAAATTTGTCCTATTGTCCTGGTTTGAGGTAAAACAGGACCAATTTTGTTCAGTAACTTCACTTCTTAGCTGGGCCTCTTCTAACTACTGAAATTAACAGCATATTGTGCAGACAATGTTCACTCTCTCAAAGTGATAAGACCAATGTTTATAGCTGATGTCCAGACATAGTATGCAGGGAGGCTCTTGCTTATACTTATTTTTCTAACACCCAAGGCCAACCAACTGTGTTATTTGCCACGTTGGAGGGTCGGAAGCGGAAAAGCGTAATGGGGTCCCACCTGCAGGGAGGAGCGGACAGGGCAGGTGACCCAAAACTGACCAACGGGGTATTCCGTCCCATCTGCCTCATGCTCAGGATAAAAGCTGACGGAGCAAAGGTTCAGCCCTTCTTTTTTCCCCTTCTTTTTCCCTTCTTCCTTCAATGGCTGAGGTCTGAGGAGGACTCTGTCTGTTCGTCTGCCTTTGGACCCAATCCTGAATTCAGAGCCGGAATCCAGTTCCTGTCCATCACTGAGTCCAGCCTGGGACTGTCCCAGTGCCAGCCGCTGTGATGATTGTCATCCTGGGAGCTTGATACGGTTTTGTATATTTCTCATTATTTCCTTTTATTTTATTATTAATATTTCATTAAAGTAGTTTAGATCCTTCTAAACTCGTAAGTCTCTTTTTCCTCCTCTACCTCTCTCTTTGAAGAGGGGTAGAGGGGAGCATCTGTCAGTCCCATCTGGGGTCCCCTATGTCCCCAGTGGCCGATTTGGCCTAAACCACGACACCTATTAAGTCCCAGGGCCTTGGTTTGGGACAATGTATATTTATTTTTAGCTTCTGTGAGGTGTTTTTGTGCCACAGCAATATGACTCATTTACATCTGAATATACAGCTAAATAGGAAAAAAACACTTCATGGATGAATTCACAGGAAGCAATATTCAGTGTTAAATCCTCCCTCTTCAATAAAAATCCTTTGCAGTCATATGGAAGTGCCTGGCAAGGTGAAGTGAGATGAGACAGTGTGTGCATACAGAGTGACTAGACCTTAATGAATGCAGTCCAGGATAACAAACCAGAATTATAGGTACTTACAGGTGGCAAGAAAACAAGGGGACAATAGCACCTACAATAAATACTAATAAAAGGAAATTACTTTAGGTTAAATATGGATTTGACGCACTAATGGATAAGAAATTTGGAAGAGTATCAAGTAGCGTTTGTCCCAAATTACACCAGTTATGATTTTGTCCCAAAAGGACAAACCACCAGGTTGAAAAACTTGGTTGTGTTAGCATATGGTTTGCTCTACTCTCATCTGTTAAGATTACCTTGAGTCATAAGTAATTGTTGTGAATCAGAGATGCATTTGATCAGCTGTTTCCTTAGTGGATCATTAAGAATCCCTTTTTTTCTTTTCACTTCTCTTAACACAGCTTTTTTCATAGTATTTCTTAGTTGATATTCACCTTTTCTATTGTTTTTTGTTTAGTATTGAGGTCAAGTCCCAGTTCTAATTGGCTATACTGCTACATTCAATTCATTATATGTTCAAACAGGATCTTTGTGCTCTTTTTCCCATGCTGTTACATGTGGGAAGAAGTTACTGTGGATTTCTGCAGATCTATTTCATTCTATCACTAAAATCTTTCTTTTGACATTTCTTTTTGTCCCATTGCTTTAAAAACAGAAACAAAAAAAAGGTTAGCATTTCATCTGCTGATGTGCTATGGCATCTGTCTTCCACACTGCTCAATATCATGTCATATACTCCCCTGTGTCTTGCTCTTTATATAAACACAGAAATCTGCCTGCTTCTTAGATTGTAAACTGAATGGGGCAGAGACAAACTCTTGTTCAGTATATTGTAAAGCATCTGTCAGACTGGAGGTGTGATTGGGACACCCATGGTAGAAAAACAGTTTCTACTGTTGGAAAATATCAGTACTGCTATGCATATGCCATTGATTGTCTGAAAAGTTATCTACTGAAGTATAAGGATAAAAGAAATAGAACTATGCATATGTCTTCAGTTTTTTCAGCTATTCAAAATCATGACTATAGTGGCTAATTTAATAATTTTTTTGACAACTTCGGCAACATTTACACTCTAAGATCTGTTCCTACAAGTAAACTTTCCATATTGTGGCTATCTTCACATGCCTGTCACGATCAAAACCTTAACTTCAGCATAGACATTAGGACACCAATATAACTCTGAGCAGTTGTAGCCAGCAGAGGGCTAAGAAATATACGTGACTTAATGTGGTGGAAACATGGCCATCCACGGCCTACACTTTACTCAGAAAGTATCTCAAATTCATTTGAATCTCTTTCCTTCCCCTGCTACTGCAATATTTGCAAATCAAGTTCTTTATTGCCCTGTATATCAGCATCTAGTTAAAATTTCTTTGTTTTTCTGGATTTCATTTGAACATTTCTTTTCTTTCTTTTTTCTCTATTGTCCTCCAACTACAAGGCCATCTGTTCTGTTGGCAGATGCATGCAAATTCTGTAATTGTTGTCATTCTTAGCATAGTGCAAACCATACAAAATTCAAAGGACAAGGCATGCTATATTTGTGAGTTGGCCAAATGTGTATTGTTGTCAAAATTGCTTAACAAAACATTAGCAGGAACAATATTTGATTTTCTGACTATTTAGGAGGTGCATCTGTGTTACCAGGATTAGAAGAGAGGATTTTTCTGATACTGCTAAATACTGTGTCCCTCTCTTGTATATTTGTCTACTGTTCATGATGTGAGCTGAGTTACTTTTGTCTTTTGTAATCTTAGGGTGACATTTTGGATTATTCTGGAGGAGGAGGATATTGACACCAGTTAAAAGTGACAGACTCTTTGCTTATAAGACTGACCTCTTCTACATATGCACAAGCAAAAGCAATGCAAATTTCCTCCTATTATTAATATCCACGCCAACAGCTTGGTTTGGAAAGGACAGAAAGGAAACCAAGCTCTTAAATGTAGAAAAAAATCAGTACACAAGTTACCCTGAAAAAAAGGGCCTGGAAATTATACAGTGAAGAGACTGAATCCTTTCTTTTCATATTTATACTTTCATAGAAAGCTAAAACCTTGAGGTGGTAGTAAAATAGAGGCTCACACAGAGTATAGTTCTGACAATAGAAGATCATTAGACTTTGAGGTTTCCCTTCTTAACAGGATCACCCTTGGATACAGGGATGTCTCCCACCTTTTCTGTACCTTTTTCTTTCATATTCTAAAAATGAGGGAAGTTCTATTAAGCTGCAGATCCACCTACAATGGAGATTTTAGATCACCTTTGTTGGGAAATTCACTCAGATTCTTGGTACTTATAAAAGCTACTCACAACAATTCATTGCAATTTCTATCTGAGAAAACTAAAATGAGCATATGTGCCCTTCCAGAATACAGACAAAAATGGCAGAATATGCATTATATTTGGCAATTTTCAGTTACACGGTGGAGCTTTACAAGCTATAAGCAGCAGTTTGCTGTCCATTTTTCCTATAACTCATTTCCCCTATATATCTTGACTTTTAATTTCATAACGTTTAAATGAGAGATTAAAATACAGAACTATGAAGCAAAGATGTGAACAAGATGTAACATTCTGGTGACTGAAATTAATATGTATAATCTCTTAGGAAGTACTCTCATATTGGATGGGGTGATGGGTTTGCTACTAAATTGAGAGAGCTTTTCAAAAACCTGATCCAAAACCCAATACCATTAGTGGAAAAACTCTCAGTGATTTCAGCAAACTTTGGTTCAGTCCCCCATGAATATCTGTTTACTTTCATATGAGAGCCTTGGAGATCCAGAATCTGGTCCATGTCAATTTCTTTATTTCCAGATGCTGATTTAAGGGTATGACCAACAAATACCTTTTGATTCCCCACCCTGGCATCAAAAACCACCACCCACTTCATCAAATGTGCACATTTGTGGCAATAATGGTTTGTAGTTTTATAGAAGGCTTTTTATTTGTTTTTGGTTTCTGTTTTTGTTTTGGGATTATTTCCCCACTCCCCACTCCAGTCTGATCACTTGAAACATGAATGGTACAAACAGATAGTAAACTTTGCTCAACTCTATCAGTTTTATCCATCTGCAAACTGAATGAAGTAATATGTGCTCACCTCACAGCCCGGACTGAAGGTGAAAAATTCTTCTAAAGAGACCGACTAGCATGTGCTGTCCGGGTGCAAGCAATTATTAAGTTTCTATGAAGTGTTGCTACTTTTTTAATTCTTGAGTCTTTTAAATCCTATTCAGGATCAGGATCCTAATCCTCAGGATGATGAATTTACACACATTAAACAGGAAAGGAGATGGTAAAGAATACAGAAGTATCTGTCCAGAAGCTGCACTCTTTTCTTTCAAGTTTGTTTGCTGCTCATGCCTCCAAGTAATAGTAGGACTTTGCAATAGTTACAAGACAGCAAGACCATGGCAACTATTCAAAGACAGCTCCGTCATAATTCTTCATTCTCTCGTTTTTCTAACAGTAACAGAGTTTGAAAATGTATAAGCACCTTTGAGCAAGGATACTTAAGTCATCAAACAAGAATAGGTGTATTTGATGGTGGAATATAATAAAAGAGGAAAAGACAGACAGTAAATTACTGTCTTTAGGAATCTATTCAGCAAGGCTTTCAGAGAACAGTGTTGTAAATGAACTCAGCTGTTGCTGTGAACATCAATCTCTGTGAATGCCTTGTACACGAATGCTAACATCCACCTGGTGCCACCCTGCTGGTTAAACAAACAGAGCATGGGGGAAAAAAGCATAAAATCTAGTGGTGCTTGTTTAACTTCCATTTCTTTCTCCGATTGACACTGAAGCCTCTGTACAGCCTACTGGGCTTTTTGCAGACAGATTACAGACATTGTTGCCAAATCAAGGTCAGTATGTGCCAATTTACCCGAGTACCTCATCTGTGGAGAACAGTTATTAAAAGCTTCTGGGGTAGGAACAGATCATTTCTCCTACTAAAAGTTTTGTTTGTTCCAAAGCTTATTATGAAATGTTTTCATAAGTTTTACTTGAGCACACATAGCTCACTCCCTGAAGCTGCCGGGAGTTGTTTCTTCTGTGTATACATCTCCAAATAAGTGACAGACAGCTTATAATATCTCCTCCACTACAAAGGCATGGTTGAAGACAAAAATAAGCTTATTATGCCAGGAGAGATCAATTCCTCTGTTCTTGTCACTGCCTGACGATATGCAGTCCACATTAGACTCAGAGTGGCCAGAGAAAAAAAGGTTGCTGATATGAATGAATTGCATATTGGTCACCTGGGAACTGGTGATAAGCAGACCTGCAACATTTCACAGAGATCAGCGGTGATCCTGACTGAGGCTGAGTAAATCCATCTGACAACAAAGTTGCTAGGAACTTGAGGGTCCTCAGCAGCTTTTGGTTGGGTTTTTTTTTCTGCTTTTCAGCTAGCCATAAATTAAAAGAAGAAATGCAGCCTAGTACGTGAGCACTTATCTTAAGCTTTTTAAAAATAATTTTCTTAAATCCTTCTTAGATTTCCAGATTGAGAAATTTTGGAAGAATAAACCTCCCTACTTTGATTTCTGACAATGACAGTAATCAGAAATAAAATAAAATAAAAAAGTACTATCCCTATGAAAGGTTGTAAATCTTTCTTTTTTTTTTTCATAATATTATGTAACAAAATATCTCCAAATTGTAATTATGAGATGACTAGCTGGATTCCCATAATTCTTTGAAGCCAACAAACAAAGCAAACAAACAAAAACCCACTTTACACTGTTCTAGAACCTTTGTTTGAAAGAGAATCAGACCCATACACCAATACTTTTGTCTTTTACAGCATTATGAAACAGTGTTGCTAACTCATTGACAGAAATAAACAAAGGAAATTGCTTAATACTGTGTATTAATAGGTAAGGAAACCAGCACAACAATATCAATAAACTGTAAAATTTTAAACATAATGGATCATAAATAGCAATTTATCTGTGTATTCTGTAAAGCATAATTTAATTTCCATCACTAATATTCAAAGTGCAAAGAGTGATAAAACTTATTATTAAAAAAGAAATCTTAGTGGAGTATTTCACAACCATTCCTGTCTTAAATGTTTCTTTGGAAAGGGGTGATTCATTTTTATGTGGGCAAATGACAAAATGCTTGGATTAGTAAAATATAGAATTAATATTATTCTGCTGTACATGCTTTTATAGAACATTCAGCTTTTTTCCTTAAAATGAGGTAATGATTTATATATATTGATCACAAAAGCAAGCTCAATTAATGTATTAGCAAGCTGTGTAATGGTGATTGTGCCGTCAAAGTGCATTAGGTGAAACATTACTGTCACGGAAGTAGGTATTAAGATAACCAGTGCCCTTTCCTACATAAAATTATTGTTTGATTCATCGCTAACTGTAAGGTAAAGACTTTAGCTGCCAGCGATACAGAATGGAATGTAAAGAATTTGAGCTATATCTACTAGTAATGAGCCTGAAATCTGCCCAGAAACTGAAGCAAGAGACCTCTAGTCAAGGTTCTTGAATGCATACGCAAACATGACAAACCTTAAGACAAGGGTGAGTTTTCCCATATTTCACTGAGTGGAAAACATCAGTCTGTCTGAATGGCTATGACTGCACTAAGCTATCGTTGGAAGAGACTGTGCAGGCAATAATACAGCATGTGGGCTTTCAGTTCTGTGGGACTTAGTATGAGACTGGTTTATGTCAAGAACAGAACCTCATGGCTTTAATTAATTGCCAGGTGTTCACAACACTACCACGTACTGTCGTGCAGTTCCATTAAAGGAAAGCTTTAAAGCATCTGCAGAGCCATGAAGAGAAAAGTGCACAGCACCTGCCCTCGTTTTTTCTTTTCAGAATGACACAGAACCTACACTGAACTCATGAAAACCTATAAAAGGAATGTTTATATGGATTGCATGTTGCTTCAGAAATCTGTAACAGTATCAGGGAATGAAACTTGTTCTGCGCTCTTTTATGTGTTAGCCATTGTTTTGTGTCTCAGTGTCTAGAAGAAAGTATAGGATATGTACTGCTGTTCAAGTTTTCAGTTTGGTGGTTGAAATCTATCCTATCAGAGAACTGAGAAAGCTTTAACAAAAGCTGCAGTTATCTCTGCTAGTCTGTTCAGTGTTGATGCATCAAATGGCTCATTGAATTATTGGAGACAAACATAGATAATAATTAATACTAACTGTGTTTTGTAACATAAATAAGAGTAAATAAGAATATAAATAACAATAGCAGTAATAGTGACAGAGAAATGACAAAACAATTAGAAAGCCAGTAGCTGGTTGTAACTTTTAGTCATTCCAACTTGATAGCAAACTTTCAAACTTGGACACCTAACTTTACAGTATGAAAAAATTAGGGTATATTCAAAGAATTCAGAGACAAAAAACTTAAAATGCTAAATTCACAGATTTTTAAGTAAAATTTGTGACAGCCAGGAAAGGAGAAATCAAAAGTGGTAGCACAGTGTTTTGGACATTGGGCAGTTTCATGAAGATTCCTAAATTGCACAGCTCTTGCAGAGAACCAGTAGTCTGAACAAAGATCTGAGCTGAATCAAAATGAAAGCACCATCACGACCTACATGGGAAAGAGAGATACATTGCTGTTATCTTCCACTATGGATT
Organism: Pluvialis apricaria; assembly: GCA_017639485.1. Taxonomy (NCBI): domain Eukaryota; kingdom Metazoa; phylum Chordata; class Aves; order Charadriiformes; family Charadriidae; genus Pluvialis; species Pluvialis apricaria. The sequence goes on along the minus strand of CM030012.1, from coordinate 22,679,364 downwards.
CAGAATGACTTCAGTGATGTCATCTGGGTTATTTTGGCCCTGCACATATGTTACTGAGAACAAAATCTGGTTGATCAGATATAGCTTTGGAGTTTAAAAGATTCAAGCCATAAAAGCAGTGTTTAATGTCCCATTGTTTAAATGAGTTTGAATTTTTGTGCTTTATGAGTTGGGAAAATTTCAGGCACATATCAAAACTGGTTATTATACAGTGATGACCCATTCAGAAACCAGTGAAAATCACATAATTTCTAGAATATCAGGCATCTTCCCCATCTTTAATAGACATAAAGTTAGGATTTCCTTGTAGAGTACCAGAAGTATTGGTACAGGGTTTAAACCGGGTCCAGATCATAGACAGCCACACTATACCACCAACACCAGTGACCTTCTTCAAGAAGAAAGGAGTAAGGTATTCCTGTGCCAAGACCCAACCATGCAATGTAAATATCTGCCTGTCCCATAGTGACTAGAGATTTCCCTCCTCTCTGCTTCCTCTCTGCCTCTTCTGCTCTACAACTGCCAACTACATTTTCCTCTCCACTCGTCTAATAAATTGACATAAGTGTTCTTGATCTACACATATCTTGAAGTTTTCTACTCTTATTCCAGACTTCAGGAAGGACTTGGATTCTTGGAAGTTTGCCTGTTTTTTGAAATTACATGCAGATGTTCTAGTAAGAGGTATTACTTTGCCTTGCATGCTTTGCCAGAACCAATCAGATAATCTGATATAGCAGTTACTCCAAGGGACTAGCAAAGAAGGATCAATGACAAAAAGGAAGGGTTGGGGAGGGAGGGGGGGAGGACATGTTGCCAAGCAGAGCAGAAGATCATCATCACATTTGATAGTGTAGAGGGCGAATTAACGGATGAAGGTTGCTCAGGAGGGAGAGCGGGCTAAGTAGTTAACATTTGCAGATATTTTTGTGTATAGCAGACTAACAAAAGGAGCCAGCCTGTGCACTAAAGCAGACTGCTGCTATAGGACTTGGATCTTGCTTATTACAGATTCAGAAAACGGTATATATTGACCAGTGAAGGAAATAAAAGATTTGAAAAGAGCAAGGGAATTCTTACTCCTGTGAAGGGGTTCCTTTGTCAGGCTAGGCAAATGATCCATTTTTAAAACCAAAACTTTTCAGGGAGGGTCCCTAACTATGTATTTGTTGTTTCTGGGTTTCACATGTTCCTCAAATAAAGTTGAGGGGATCTGCCTTTTGAACTTAGCTGGTTCTAATGCATACTCAAAAAAAAAAAAATTTACAACCCATGTACATCAAGTAGGATGTCAAATTTGTCTACCCTTCAACTGCTCTGAATAAAGAAAGTATTGTAAAGGGAAATTAATTTCTGCAAAGTACTTATGTACTGTAGAAAATAAATAATCTTTTCTGCTGAATGTGTTGAATAATCATGCAGAATAAAGGCATCATCCATTTTGAACATTAAGGACAAACCAATATAGTCAATAGCTGTTAAGAAGCCTTGTCTCTCCTGCACACTGCGACAGGAAGCTTTCAATTTTACAGCTCTTCATACAATTCTGCATGGAATGTGTATATAAAAGTCATATTAAAGACTGCACAGGCAATCTTATTTGTGGAGCGTGTCAGATTTTGCATTCTGGACTTTTCAGTTTTCATTACTGCTATGCCTAATTTTACAAGTTCTAAAGGATTATTTTTTTTTTTTTGTTAGGGGTTGCTGGTTTGGTTTTCTTTGGGAATTTAATTCTCACTAAAAAAAAAAAAAAAGGAGGCTGTCTCATAGGTCAATATGTGGTGGTGCTAAACATTATATTGCTTACAGAAGCTAACAGCAATTCTGTATATTTGCATGTCTGACTCCTTAAACATATAGCTCTCTCTTTCCTCTACTGAATGAAAATGGTGCATGTGTGCTTGGACTTCTAGACAGAAAGGTGAAATAAAACATCTTTTATTAGTGCAAGATTATCCAATCCCAAGTACAAGGGCCAATGAATAACTCTTCGAATGTCTACTTGGTGCTCACATGCAGAACATTCCAAGGAAATATATAAACGGCAATTCAATAGCCACTACTAGGTGGTGTAAGTAGTAGCTCTTGAAAGCCGAGCACCTGACCTTCAAACAGCAGATGATGCTTTTCTGTAAATTGATTTTTTAACCAGTGGCCTTTACAAATCTAAAGCTAGAGATACATTAAACCCAACTGAGCGTTAATGAGAAATGAAATCTAAAATCATCAGTAGCTAATGGTTAATCCTGTTTATGTGCCATTCTAAGGTTCTGTATTTCTTAATATAACTATTGGAAAGCATAACAATAAATTTATTCGATGTCTCATCTCTAAAAAATATTCTGGGCTAGACTTTTGCCTCATGATTGCATGATATCAGCTGGGAAAGGAGAATTCCAGGACTGAGCTCCAGTAAATACTTATCTATGCTGTAGCTGCAAATGCTGACTTCTTTTAGTGTGCTCATTAATGTGCAATATTCTCCAAGCTTGGCTGAGTTTCGGAAATGAGACAGGAATAGAGCTCCAGCTCCTACGCACAGAAGTGCAGGGGTCGTTCCACACATGCCAGGTACATGTTTTGCAGACCTTCTTCAAACAGAGCCCACTATCTGCATTATTTTTTCTGTCTCCACCAGAACCTCCACAAAAGTACTCAGGACTTGAAAACAAGCCAGAGGAAGAAAGGAGTGTGGGAGAGAAGATAAATGGGGAAAGAGAAGAAAATTAGAGAAAAACACAAAATCAACTGGAATAAAATAATTCATGAATAAATTTTGCTTAATTGTTAAATACCTCTTCTAAAACCAGAGAAGTGAGAACTGTAATGGTCTTTCCACAAATAGACTGAAGGATCTTTATTTGAAAGCAAATAGGCTGGGGGTGGGCAAGAGGTCAGGAGGGGAGAGCTGACCCTAACTGACCAAAGGGATATTTCATACTGTGTGATGTCTTGCCCAGCAAGAAAAGCTCGGAGACAGAAGGAGGGACATTCATGGTTGTGGTGTTTGTCTTCCTAACTGTTACGCATTGTGAGACCCTGCTCTCTGGAAGTGGCTGGACACCCGCCTGCCAATGGGAAGTAGTGAATGAATTCTTCTTTTTTATTTGCTAGCATGCACAGCTTTTGCTTTCCCTATAAAACTGTCATTATTTCTATCCATGAGTCTTCTGGCCTTCTTTCTATTTTCTCCCCGTCCCACGGGAGAGGGGAGTGCTGAAGAGGTAGGGTGGGTGTTTGGCTGCTGACCGAGGTCAATCCGTCACAGAGACATTAAACAAGTCTTTTTTCCTTCTGAACTTACATCCTTCTCCAGCACAGGGAGCAAGCAGAAGTCCTTGAAAGGTTTCATAAACCAGTAGGAGATATTTAAGACGATGACCCTTATTGCTAAAGGATCAAAGAGGTAATGGACATAACTATATCCCGTGTCATTAGTGGCACTTGGGAAACTAGCACAGGATCAGTCTGTTTCTCTACACAGTGCCAACACACTAAGTATACTGTTGACATAATACATTAACCTCTGAAAAAGGCATTCTGTTTAGTATTCTGTTGTATTCTGAACCACACTAACACTGTCACTGTTGGATAAATCCTGCTGCAAGTCTTAAATAGAGATTCGTAATACTTGAAATCTCTGAATGACACAGGTAGGAAGGTTATTACACCTTCTGACATAGGTTAAAGTAATAAAGGTCTTTCCAGTAGAGTTGGGAACATAATGGGAAATGTTTAGATTTAAGATATTTTTGTAATTTTTTTTTTAACTCACATGACTGACAATGTGTAGGTAGAGAATAGTATTGTTCACAGAAATTGCCCATCTCCAGACAGAAAAAAAAAACACCCAAGAAAAAAATCTAATTGAGACTAAAGAAATTACAAACCACAAAAGAAATATTTCAACCTATTTATTCCACTCAAAAAGGAAAACTCAGTTACTGAGCCCACTGAAGAGTCCTTTTAGCAACACATCCCATTGATGATGATGTTTAAATAACTATTAAAACCTGAGACCTACCAAACAGGTTTTCATCAATGCTAACCACAAGGAATTTTGTCTTTGGATCATGTTCTAGCTAGATATCTGTGAAATCTCAGCTGGACTCCCTGTAGGCATGGGAAGAGAAGTATGTAATGCATTATGTATAGATTTTGTACATTCTCTTTAATAAAAACAGAAAATGTGGTATTGTTAATATTTATATATAAAAAAATCCCTCACGCATTTTGCAAGCTTTTAGTTTCTTGTTTGTTGTAATGTGAAAGCATTCTATCACTTATGTATGTGAGAAAATTACACTAGTGAAAGCTTAGGAACCAGAAACAAATACACAGTAGCTTGTCTTACAAAAGTCGTGTGCTCTCTAGCAATAAAACCTGCTGTAGTCAGTAGATAACATACTGCATTAGCTGGCTTTTATACTTGTGGTAAATACATTTGATTACATCTCTGAGACTGCAACAAAATAAATCATAATGAATCTACCACTATGCTAAAAAAACACAAATCAAAAACCTTCCTTTCTCTATCTCTGTCACTTGTCCTTTCCTGAAATATACATAAACACAACTCAGATCATTACCAGATTCTCCAACAACTTAAGCCAAAAATCATGCTTGAAAAGGGATGCTGTGATCAGAATTGCACAGAATCTTACTGTCCTTTCTAAACTCCAGCTATAGGTAATTCAATTACTTATGACTTCCACCACTCACCTTCCAACATATTTTTGAATTCCATGAAACTTGTGAGCTCCAGTGGAGCTAGATAATGGCACACAGTTTATATTTGTGGATTAAACATATCCTATCCTCTCTCCTACCAGTGAAGATGTGTCGTTTTTTATCATTAAATCAGTCCACGCCACCTCTCTGCCCCAGCTAGAAAATGTCAAAACAAGTTTTGGTAATATCTTGGTTGTCAGCCCAAATCAGCAACTGTTCTTGCTCAGCAGATTGGAAACGGTCAGCTGCTTTGAAAGGTAAGAGCTTAATAGCATGGTATAGCTAGATCCTTCTAGTTGGCCAGAAGACCAAAGAATGGGTTCAGATACTGTTTGTTTTGCTAACACACATGGGTATAGCTTAGGTTTCTTTTTTCTTCTATCTCTTGACATGAAACAGAGTTCTGTACAAGCAAAATATAGTGAAAGGCCCTTTGCAAAACTCTCTTCAAACAAAATCCTTTCTAAGGCTCTGTTAGGTAACCTGATGCTAGACACTATTTAAGGTTGCACGAGCATCAGGTAAGGAGTTGGGTAGAACAGTCCAAGAAAGCAAATAGGCATAAGATATGTTAGTTACAGGAAACAAAAATAGTATTAGGCTGAGGATTTCAAATACTTTAAGGGGGAGAGGGAAGTCAGCGCAATGTAGCAGAAAGAGCCACCTAGCTAGAAATGAATCTTCAGGGATTCCTCTTTTCTTTCTTTTTCTTGAACACATTCCTGAAGATTTTGCAGGCAAAGCCCTCTTTTGGATTCATTTGCATTCTCTTTGATCTCCTTAATCAATGGGTTACATGGATTATGTTTTCCTATTGCCACGTTGAATCTAAATGAACTTGTTCATCTGAAAGTCCTTCTCAAGAGACTGGAATGTCCATGGCTATATACCACAGTCACGGGATGACAGAAAACATTAGAAGATTGTAAAGATTTTCCAAGGCCCCAGGAATCACCTTTTAATAGCTTGAAATTGTGAAGTTTGGGTAAATACTTTCTGTGACCATATATTTAGTGTTTCACAAAAGAGCAAAAGGTATTTCTATCATGTATGGAAATACGATTTATTTTTTAAAATTTTGAAAATGGATTTTTACTAGCTGGAGATTAGCCATTCCACTCACTGTGCAAAGCTGTTGAAGAGCACTTACTAATTTGTTTTTTGACTGGCTTTGCTGGCTTAACTGCTGTTTAACTCTGATTCTTCTTAAGTTATCAGTATGTGTTAATCATTCTTTCATATAGTCTTTTGCTTTATGAAGCATTGGGCATCTAAGGGAGAACAAACATTTTAGTAAAAGGAACATACCTAAGCAAGAACAGCTTCCAAAGCTCAGCTACCAGGAGGGCAAGGAGGAAAAAAAGGTGTAGTGACTTTTTTACAGTGATAAAATTCAAGTAGCATTGCTATTGTTTCCTTTCAAAATCTTTCTATCTATTCTGGAGTTAAAAGGCAGACTTGAAGGAAAATTTCCTACACATCTGACTTCCTCCTTTGCTTTCAAATTCACTTTGAATTTCGATATGTATTTTGGAAACTTAGTAAAACAGCTGCACCACGAGCATGACCATGTTACCACTGGCGACTTCCTTATGAGCACTGCCAACAGGAAGGAGATGTTATCTTAAAAGAACAGATGTTAGGGGACAAAATCCCTCAGTTTCAGTAACTGTTGCTGTACTGCTGACTTAATCAACAGTCTTATATTCAACAGATTTGGTCTCAAGGGTCGACATGGGAATCAAATTCAGGAACAGAAGACTGTACTTGCTTCTCATCTTCGGATTAAAACCACGGAGAGGATGTTTAGAGTGTCTGAGCTCATATAATGTGACACCATTATGCCTCTGATAGATTGTAGCTCTACATCACCGAGGGATAAAGAGGTGGAAATGACTTTAAAAAATATGGACACCAGTGCATATTCTAGTTCTAGGGAGAGATGCTGCTTCATGGTTAAGAAACTTCATTAAACATTAGTAAGTGTCTTGATGCACTTTCACTGCACGTAATGTCTCAGGAGAACATAAATTTCGATTATGGACTTAGTTTAGAACTACTGGACTTAGTTCTAAAGGAAATTTGAAGGAAATTACTTTAGGCAATTTAAATCAGCTGAGAATTTGAACCTTGGAATATTAGTGACATCATTTGGAACCAGAGTGCAATTCTGAGGCAGACTGAGCACAATGTAATTTTTTTCAGATATACAACGCTGTGAATTGCAACATGGTATTTGATTTAGTGATGCATAACTTAGTAGAACTGCAAGCCTGGAGGAGTACTGGGGAGTACTGCACTGAGACAGACCTGCAAGGCAGCATTTGTCCTCACGTCCCCTTTTCTCTTACGATACAAGCAAGGTGCTCTTCATTCCAATAAAGAGTGTGAATAACTTTGTTTCATGTCTCAAAAATTGTCTCAGGAAAAGCAATGCAGTATTGCATATGGAAAGAGAAGAAAGGGTGTTCAGACTCAACCACTCCTATTATGAGCAATTTTGTCAGGAACAACAATAAATGACACCAGCAGTTCACAGCCCTGAAATCTGTTTATTCCAAGATTTTGTGCTTGCTTTTCAGAGACAAATACTGCAGGTGGTCTGCAGTTAGTATAAAAAGGCCTTCTTCAGTCCAAGGTATGTTGACAGCTCCATGTTCAGGAGGTGTTGGGCTGATTAAGGAAACCTTTTGTCAGTCTGCAGTTTTGAAATAATTTCTCTGCTACATTTATTGTTTGGTAGAATAACATTAGGTCATTCCACAAATTAGATCATGATTGGACTGTGCTTTCCAAGCCTTCCATTTTTCTACTGATATTTCACCAGTTGCTGTTTTATGACTTTTAACTCTCATCTGTCTCCCAATACTGCAAATTCTGTCTGATTATTTTTATAGAATCTTTCCAGCCTTTTTCTGGACCAAAATTGTGACATGCCTATGAGAATTCTTAAAAATACTCAGGGGCTAAGGTACCTTGAGTGATCATCGCTCTCAGCAGATCATCTCTTTAATTTATATGCTTCTATGAAGCTTTATCTCTTCCCTGCTAAGTGCTGAAAAATGGATGCCAGCTCCATGCTGTGCTTTTATTCATGTTCTTCTCAGAACATGAGACTTTCCTTACGTTGTCTGGATGTTTTTGACATCCCACTCCTAGCTGTCCCCTTCCAAAGGCTCTGCAATGTGCCTTCATATTATGTGATGTACATAGATCATGCTGCCCTTTACCATAAAGCCATTTAGTGATGGAGAATAGCAGCATTTTTGTAACATGATGTATGAACAGTTCAATTATGTGACATAAAGAATCACATTAACAAACTCCATTATCTCTATAAAAATCTGTTTCACAGAATCACATAATCACAACATGGTTTTGGTTGGAAGGGACATTTAAAGGTCATCTGGTCCAACCCCACCCTCCCCCACAATCAGCAGAGACATCTTCAACTAGATCAGGTTGCTCAGAGCCCCATCCAGCCTGACCTTCAATGTTTCCAGGGATGGGGCATCTACCACTTCTCTGGGCAACCTATGCCTGTGTTTCATCACCCTCATTGTAAAAAATTTCTTCCATGTATCTAGTCTGAATCTACACTCTTGTAGTTTCAAACCATTACCCTTTGTCATGTTGAAACAGGACCTGCTAAGAAGTTTGTCCCCATCTTTCTTATAGGCACCCTTTCAGTACTGAAAGGCCCCAATAAGGTCTCCCCAGAGCCTTCTCTTCTCCAGGCTGAAAAATCCCAACTTTGTCAGCCTGTCCTTATAGGAGAGGTGCTCCAGCCATCTGATCATCTTCATGGCCCTCCTCTGGACCTGCTTCAATGGGTCCATGTCTTTCCTGTGCTGAGAACTCCAGGGCTGGATGCACTGTTCCAGGTGGGGTTTCACAAGAGCAGAGTAGAGGGGCAGAATCACCTTCCTCACCCTGCTGGCCGTGCTTCTTTTAATGCAGCCCAGGATATGGTTGACTTTCTGGGCTGTGAGCACCAATTGCTGGCTCATATCCAGCTTTTCCTCCACCGTTACACCCAAGTCCTTCTTGGAGGGGCTTTTCTCAATCCCATCATCTCCCAACCTGTATTGATACCAGGGTTTGCCCTGACCCAGGTGCAGGACCTTGCACTTGGCCTTGTTGAACCTCATGAGGTTCACATGGCCCACTTCTTGAGCTTGTGACTTGTCCTGGATAAAAGATCTGTTTCCACACCCTATAATACATACATTTTTATTGAATACTGGCAGAACTTCAGGTCCTAGGTACACAACCCACTGATCTCACAGGCAGAAAGCTTGATTTGGATTTTCACTACGTTTTTTTACTGTTGCTGCTAATAAGCGTCCTGTTTAATTAGTCCACCACAGCTTCTAGATTGTCTTTGTCTCTCTTCCTTTCTGTGAATTTTATCTGTATTCTGTACGTGATCACAAAAATCAGATGCAGAAACAAATGCAAGATGACCTTCTGAAGTTTCCTTTAAAAAAGAGGTGGAATCCACCTTTGATGATTTATTAACACAAACATTTGTAGGTCGTGGCTGTATTACAGATTGTTCGCTATATTCAATATTGAAAATTCTGTGCCAGTACCTGTGCCTGTTTTGAGGATGCTTTGTGGATGAGGTGCAATTTGCAGCCCAGCTAAATTTGCATCCATGCCGAGATAAAACCTCAAGGAGATGTCTAGAGAAATTCTTGCATGTAACACTATGGTAGTTTAAATTCTCTTTTGCTAAATCAAAATCCCTGAATTGAGAGATGGCTACCATCCAGAACAAGCTATGACAGGCTATAAAGACTATAAAGTCTGACTCTCTGGTGTGATAACAGTAAATTATCTAATAAGGAATTTTAATCATCTGACCATTTAAATGAACATGATTATTTAAAAGAAAAATGTTTTTTTTTTTAATTTCATTCCAAAAGGGCAGGAACCAAACCCAAAGCATCTCAGGAACATTCTCTGAGTTGTAAAACTTCGTTATTTATGAAAGAAATCAGGAAGTTCTGGGGAGAAGCTTTAAAGAAAACTGTATGTTCTGACCTGGTCCCAGACAACTTCAGTGTAGTAAGAAAACAGAATCAGAGGAAATCATGCAAGTGTTCATTATTTCACTCAGATTTTTGTTTTCAGCTTAAATGAGAAGGGAATAACTTCAGGAACACACATAAAGTTCATGAAGACATGAACTGTGATCTCAAAATACCTTCCAGGGTGGTTCATTGTGGAAGAGTAATAGTGCCAGATGTTACTTCAGAGGGAAAGTTGGGAAACTTCAGTGTTTGTTTTTGTGTAACAGTATCTGATCAGAGTCTGCTTTGTTCCAGTTTGTGATGCGGACTACCAAGGCTGTTGAAATTCTGTTGAAATGAGTAGAGACTACCTAGAAGAGGAACAGCTGTGTGGTGAACGAAATACCTTACTCCAAGAAGTCTGTGAATTCTTGCAAGAGCTGTTACTTGCTTCTCATGTCACCCCTGGGTGAAGAACAAGGGAGAAATATAGGAAGGGAAGAATGAGAAAGGGAACCAATGTGAAATAGCCACATCTGCATGTAATAGACTAGTGCCTATCCCATCTCTTGCTTCTATGGAAAGATGCAAACTTCTGTTCTAAGACACGGAGATACCCAGCTGATACAAAGAAGTGATCCATTTACCAACTATACCCTTATGACAGGTAGAAGTTTGACTCTAATGCCATTTTTCAAAGCAATGGGGAAATTAACTTGTTGCATATTAGTGTAGTGCTCAGCAGGAATTAGAGCATAACAACTAAGAAAGAGAGAAAAAAGAAATACCATTCTGTCAACAGTAACTTGTGGAGGCGTTGGTCAGAAATCTAGGTCTGACTAAACTTAAAGAAAAACTTTGCCCCGAATAACACAGCAATTGCATACATATAACAAAGTGGGACTATAGGGCTAAAAAAACCTCAAGCAACCAAGCAAACAAACAAAAAACCAAACAAATGGATGAGCTGGTAAAATAAAATGAAAATATTAGTTTTCTAAGGAGTTTGATGAAAAAACAACAAAACCTCAAGCTTCTACTCAGAAATCATGGGTTTTCTTCTTAAGGAATTGCCTTTGTTTTAGAGAGGGCTGCTCCTTATTCATATCACTGTAACTGAATCAAACTCAGAGTTCAAAAGGTTTTTACCTGGACATCCTTTATAACCATAATTTCTGAAACTTAGATTATAATGGAAAATCAGATCTTTCATCCCTCTCTTTCATTTCTTCCAGTTACACCAAATGATTTTCTGTAAGTGACATGCTTTCTGTAAAACAGCTGTATTAACATTGGTGTGAAAATAAAATAAATATGGAAAAAGGGAAAATCCTGTTCTGCATATTTTTCTTGAACAGCAGATTAAATAAAAGGCTTTGCTGGAACTTTTCTAAACTGTGATATCTAAGCATGCAGTAGAAAATGACTGTATGTGTATACAAAACATTGTGAAATTACACATTTTCCAAGCCATAGCCTGTAAGTACATGAATAGCTTAATTATCTTTCCACTTATACAAAGGTTTAATAGAATAGGCTCTAAAAAAAAAAAAAGTTAAAATCCAGATGCAATTATTTTTCTTTATCTTCATCACTCTAAATTGTAGACTGTTCCCAAAATGAATTCCCTTTCAGCAGTACATTAACTAACTCATCACATATATATTTTGCAAAAGAATTGTACACACACAAACCAACCATTTATGCATCTGTCATGCATCATGAATCATTTAAAATAAAATAAAATTTACTTTTATTTTTATCTTTGTCCTTAATTCACAAAATTTCACTGAAGTTTCACAATATAGAGAAGAGAGGAAAACTCCAATAGAAAATTTAGGTAATTTACATATATATTTTCAGTAATTCTTTTATAATCTATGCAACGTCATTATCAGTGAACTGCTATAGATAATTTCCCCATAATTTTCTTCCTCCTACATCATGCATTATAATTGCTTTCATCCTCCATACCATGTGTGCTGATGTCTTCCTGCTCCTCCTCCATCCTGGATGGAGAGAGAGAGAAAAGAATATATTAAATCAAGTACAGGGCTGGTTTTCATTTTGGTGGTTAAGGCTTTTTATTAAGAAAAAAAAAAAATATTTTCAAGCATGAACTCAAAGCACTTGATTTGATTTAGTCTCCTCAACTTTGGCTCAAATTCTAATTCCAAGCCAAAATCCAGAGTCTCACATCTATCCAGTAATACTAGGGCCACATCTGGAGTATTGTGTCCAGTTCTGGGCTCCCCGGTTCAAGAAGGACAGAGAACTGCTGGAGAGGGTCCAGCAAAGAGCTACCAAGATGATTAGGGGACTGGAGCATCTTTCTTATGAGGAAAGACTCAGGGACTTGGGGCTTTTTAGTCTAGAGAAAAAAAGACTCAGGGGGGATCTTATCAATACTTATAAATACTTAAGGGGAGGGTGCCAGTTAGATGAGAATAGTCTTTTTTCAGTGGTGCCCGGTGATAGGACTAGAGGTAACGGGCACAAACTGGAGCACAGGAAGTTCCACCTTAACATGAGGAGGAACTTCTTTACTTTGAGGGTGGCAGAGCACTGGCACAGGCTGCCCAGAGAGGTTGTGGAGTCTCCCACACTGGAGACATTCAAAACCCGCCTGGACGCCGTCCTGTGCAATGTGCTGTAGGTGTCCCTGCTGTGGCAGGGGGGTTGGACTTGGATGATCTCCAGAGGTCCCTTCCAACCCTGACGATCCTGTGATACGGTGATGAACTCAAAGCACTTGATTTGATTTAGTCACCTCAACTTTGGCTCAAATTCTAATTCCAAGCCAAAATCCAGAGTCTCACATCTATCCAGTAACACTAGGGCCATTATTAGATGCTTGGGTGGCAGTTAGGGGGGAACAAAGCTGTATTTGGATTTCTGTCATGCTCCTCTCACACACCTCTGGAGAAGACAAAAGAATATGCATAGAATCAAATTCTTTTTAATATGATTGTCCCAACTCCTCCTGTTGTCCCTTTCTGCTGTTCCCACACTTGGTTTCCAAGCTTCTCACTGCCTGGGAAGTAAGCTGGCTTTGTTCACTGTATTAAACCTCATTTACAAAACATTGGTCATGTTGCCTGGGAGTCTTTATACCTGCAAGGTGCAAGGGCAGAAATTGCATTACTGTAAAGGAAGTGAAGTTTTAATAGTATTAATTAAGATTTACCTGTAGGACACCCAATTTACCCTTTGGTCATATCCTTCACAGAATTTTTGCCTCTTTAATCTGGTTGCTTATTGTCGTGGTCTAGGCCAAATCGGCCACTGGGGACATAGGGGACCCCAGATGGGACCGACAGATGCTCCCCTCTACCCCTCTTCAAAGAGAGAGGCAGAGGAGGAAAAAGAGACTTACGAGTTTAGAAGGATCTAAACTACTTTAATGAAGTATTAATAATAAAATAAAAGAAATAATGAGAAATATACAAAACCGTATCAAGCTCCCAGGATGACAATCACGACACCGGCTGGCACTGGGGCAGTCCCAGGCTGGACTCAGTGACGGACGGGAACTGGATTCCGGATCTGGATTCAGGATCGGGTCCAAAGGCAGACGAACAGACAGAGTCCTCCTCAGACCTCAGCCGTTGAAGCAAGAAGGGAAAAAGAAGGGCCAAAAAGAAGGGCCAAAAAGAAGGGCCTGACCCTTTGCTCCGTCAGCTTTTATACTGAGCATGAAGCAGATGGGATGGAATACGCTGTTGGTCAGTTTTGGGTCACCTGCCCTGTCCGCTCCTCCCCGCAGGTGGGACCCCATTATGCTTTTCCGCTTCCGACCCTCCAACGTGGCAAATAACACAGCCGGTTGGCCTTGGGTGTTAGAACAATAAGTGTAAGCAAGAGCCTCCCTGCATACCATGTCTGGACATCAGCTATAAACATCCGTCTTATCACTCTGAGAGAGTGAACATTGTCTGCACAATATGCTGTTAATTTCAGTAGTTAAAAGAGGCTCAGCTAAGAAGCGAAGCTACTGAACAAAATTGGTCCTGTTTTACCTCAAACCAGGACACTTATATAACTTATTTGCCACAGTTTGTATAATCAAGGTATTGCATAGAGCACAAATATTTAATATATTTGTTTAACAGTTGTTGCTGTGTGTTTTTTCCTGCTCCATCCTTAACCTCCAGGCCCACAGCAAACCAGTTCTGGAAGCAGTTCCTTCTGTTGGTAGAAGCAGTCTTTGATGGAGAAAACAAAGTGTGCTTGCTTGAGACCCTTTAAAGATACAGTTCCCAATATAACTTACAAATACATCATTGTCATCTGAGAAGTACAGTTAAAATCAAAGCTTTAGACAATGGTTTGTGTATTTCATTGCAATACTGTTGGACTTGATGTGGAGCACAGTAAGCTATAGAATTTCCCACACCTTCACACAAGTCTGTGTACATACCAGAGCACTACAGTTTATTATATTTGATTTTGTTCCCTGTTCTCAAGTGACTTGCTTTTTAAAAAAGCCCCAAGATGTATATTGTTGGAGAGGAAAGGAATTTTGACATTAGGCCTGTATGTATTGTGGTTATCAGACACGTTCAAGTGGACCTATATCATAACTTTCTACTAAACCATAGCACAGGTAATACAGCGACTGAACAGAAGAAATGGGAGACCAGAGCTAGTACTCAGTTCACTGCGTATGCTTTTCAGCAATTCTATGCCATGTCGTCCTCACTTTATCCTTAGCTATTGCGAGTCATATGGGAAAGAATGAATGGCAATGGACACAGAGAAGCCCAAACTTTTGTGTATGTGGAAGTTTGCAGCCTTCTTCACACTAAGAGATGGAAAGTCTGAACATTTCTTGATACTGACACAAGACTTGAAGAACTCATAGCCTTTCTGGACTTTCAGGTTGTCTGCTCCAACACTGACATAGCAGACTCTGACGAAACTTGCCTTCTTGGTAAAGCTCATCTTGAAAGACTTTGGAGTCAACTCTATTTTCACTGGACAAGGAAGTGAGAAAACAAGCTACCTTGAGCAGACTTTGTCATATGTATTCCCTGTGGGTTGGATTTACTTCCCAATGGACTCTGAAGCCAACTTGGTGATATGATGAACAGGTTTCTTATGTAGTTGTCACTCCATTATTAACACCAATGAACGGACCATGTCATAAAATGTTCAAAGAGTACTTCTGTTTGTACTACTAGAGCATATTTACCTTGAACTTTGGAAATGACAAAGTCTCATCACACTGAGAGACTTTAATACATGTATCGGCAGGACTTTAAAGTTTTAGTGAAGGACAACATGTTCTGAAGGAATATTCACCTGCCATCTTACAACAGTTTATTGTGGTAACCACAGACATATACTCCAACAACTGACAGGGTGCATGTGCATCTGCGTTCCAAGCTCTGCATCTTTTTGATTACATCAGTGTATAAAACTGATATTCGTAATGTCAAAAATAGCCAAGCCATGCAAATAGCCAGTCTTGTCAAAGCCTTGTGAAATGCTGGGCATAAGTGGCTGCCACTGTCATGTCTTGTGGTGAATCAAGCTCTCTAAAACATTAAATCATGAATTACTTAAAAATGCCCAAAAGTAAGAACTAGCTGGAGACCAAGTTCAGTCCTTTCATAGTTCAGTTAAAAAATCAAATCAAAAGGTCTAGAAAAGACTTATGCATGTTTACGAAGTGTCACAAAGTGTTTTACCTTCGTCAAATTCCATCATCAAAATTAATTTTATAAAAAAAGAAGTCTATCAAATCTCTGTTAACTGTTATGCATGTATTACAAAAAGCTTGGATAAAAGAAAAAAAAATGGTGGAGGGGAAAGCTGCTTATCTTACAGCCAAACAGGAAACAAGCAAGGCTTCAAATCAAGAATGATAAATGATGGGTAGAACAGGTGGGAAGAGTTTCATCAAGCTGCAGATCTAGAAAAAGGTCACACATTTCTATAGCGTTCAAAAACAGTCTGTTCCCCTAAAATCAGTGGCATTTTTCATCTCTTTGGTGAAGATGACTAGCTTCTGTTAAGAACAAATATGAAATAGTGCAGTACTGATGCAGAGGCTTCCATGCTTTGCTAAGCTGTTTGTATGTTAACTGTAATGAAACTTTTGATAAAATTCCACTGCTCCACTTAGGAGCCAGATAGCAAGCCTGCAGCTATTTGCAGTGTCCTTATGGGGTTACACAGTTGTTGCTGACCAAGGCAATGAGGTCTGATGTTATTCTTACCAATTTATATCAGTCACCACCCCAAGAGGAGATTAAATAAGGAGATAATGACCTGGGAGTTCAAGTTTGCCAGCATCATTGACCTCTCCAAACAAAAAGGTCACCAGTCGTGCTGTGATAAATGCTGGACTAGCTTGCTTCTCTGTTTCCTGGAAAAATCTTTCCAGAAAAATAGGCAATGGAGTTGCTAGTGGAGCTACTCAGAAAACCTTCCTGAAGGTCAATTCAGCTTAAATGAGAAATTGAATTCATCTTAATGTGATTTCTGCAGCTGAATATATGCAAGAAAGTTTTGAGGAATGGGATGAAAATCTTTATGTATTCACACGTGACCTGACCAGAACTTCTCATCCTGTCAGCCCTGAAGATCTCTTCAGGCCTCTGTAGGAATTTGGCTGTACACACAAGCCTGAGAATATCATTTGCTTATCTTTTGGTGGTACAGTGCAGAGGATCTTCAGTGTAGAAAGCTTGACAAATTATCTCATTATCAAAAATGGCAGTAAGCAAAGCTGTGCTCTCTCACTATGCTTGCATATAGGTATATTTCCATAATGCTTTTAGGGACAAAGAAAGATAAAAGCATCTTTATTCCGCATCGCCGAGGTGGCAGATGCTCTGTGTTGTTCCAAATCTGCCAGTCTGTATTCTGGACACTACTGATAATGGCAAGTTGCTGGTAAGGATCTTGTATATGTTCAGCACATTTCTGTCTGTTTTGATCAAGCTGCCAGGTGGTTAAGTTTGACCATTAGCATAAGAAAAATAAAAGTCTGTTCCAGCCCTATCCCTGCTAAAAGAGATGTTGAGGCCTTAAAGTACACTGAAATAACAGAAAAATTCTGCTACCCCAGCAGTCTGCTGTCTGAAGCACCATGTCACTTTGAGGACATCAAGAACTGAAGCAGCCTCAAACCAGGACAGGAAGGCAAAAGCAGAATGACTGAAATGAAAGAGGCATCTCCCTATATACATATGCAGATATGCACCATACAATTGTTGTTACCATGCTACTGTATAGCTGCAAAACCAAGACATGTTACAGTTATTGTTTCAAGGGATTACGTCTGTTGACTATGCTGTATTTTTGCCTTGTCTGGAACAGAATGACAAGATTCAATATGAAATACTAGAGTCTTATAGAATTGTCAGACATTTATCACTAACAAAATACAGCTTCATTCTTCACTTGATGGTCCATGTGCCAGAACACACTACCCAAAACCACTCTGTGCAACCATTTAAAATACAAAGAAAGGGTGAGAAATAGGCTATTTTCCCCTCCTTGCAAAGACATGCTCAATGCAAATCCTGAACGTCTGTTCAGTGACATCATTGTCACAGAGTTGGAGGGCATGAATAAAGACCATCAGCTGCACTGGGAAGTATATACTCATTGTGTCAAAATTAATGAGGAAAAAAGTCAGAATAATGGTATGTGTCACAAAGACACGAGGGAAGAATATGTGACTGTGTAAAGACCACAGGAACTGACCACAAGTGTGTAGTAAAATGTGGACTGTTTACCTATGGTAAAAGACACATATGATAAATTATCACACAGAGAAACTCACAAAAGTTTCATCACGGTTTATTGGTATACATTACAACATGTACGTACTATTGCTGCTTTAGAAATGATTCTTCTTTTATTTAGAAAGTGTGGCACTTTAACATGTCTCTGAAAGGACAGAAAAGACAGCACCAATCCTGAATCACTTTTAGATTTTGTTGTTCAGACTGTTATAAATCATTAAAGTTGAGAACAATTTCTTTATGCTGTGGGAAGTCGTGATATTTTTTGCTGATGGGGACATTGTCATCCCTGCATATAATTCTAGTATTTCACAAGTTTGGGCTCCAAATACACAGAAAGAGCTTTTTAAGACACTTTAGACATTTTAAAGTGTTATTAGTATAATACATACCTCTTTCAGTTTCTTGTAATAAATAAAGCACCTGGCTTCACAGGTGGGGCATAAAGACATGTTTTCCATAATTTTTTTTTTAAACTTCTTTAAAACACATTTATAAAATAGCTCACTTTCTTTCCTGTAATATACATGGCACATTCAAATTGCTTGTAGTGTGGGGTGGTATTATAACTGTGTTAATGCCCTACTGGGACCGCCTGCATAATTCAGTCATGGTTTTGCCATTTATGAGTGCAGTGATCTCAAATTCATACTTAGAAAACTCTTGTCACAGTACAATGTCTTTCCTATATTTCGTTTGTATAATGGATAAATTTACTGATGACACAGACAGGTTCAAATTGCACCACAGCACAAGGATGAACATATTCATACAGTTAGCTAAAGGGTAAAGCTCCGTTTCACTCATTGCCCAGGTTCCCAGGCTGAACAAATTATATCCCTGGTAAGGAAACACACAGAGATGTCACAAAGGAAATGGGGATAGAGATATGCAGGAAGAACAAACAGCAGTGAGAAAATGACTTTTTAAAAACTGTCCAGTGTAACTGAGATTTCCAAAGTTTTAAAAGGTCAATTTCAGCTCAGTTTAGCACTGATTTTAACAGGGGGAAAAAAAAAAAAGAAGAGAATCTTTGAAAGGTTATGTTGTTTGAAACAATGAGCAGAGAATTAAAAGACATCCAGTGAAGCAACAGAAAAATCACCACCAAAAACTACCCTCACCAAGTTTTCTCCAATCATTTTATGGCATACGGTGCTGGAACCTTTACCGCATTATTTGTACACCTGAGAGTCAAGGAATACGTGCCAATGCTGGGAAAAAAAGTAGTAGAGTGCTGTGGCTACTGGTGTGAGCCATTTTGGTCTGTCAACAAATAACAACATATTCAAAGACAATATTGAAGTTAGCATTGCCTGGTGCTCCTGGGCCTGCCCTTTGCATGAAGGGAGGACTAACAGGTTTCTGTCTTCCAAGGCTTTTCATGGAAAGAAAACAGTGCTGGGAAGCCAGTTATGCAAGTTTCCCAAGTTTGGTCATTATTTTTATCGGTGATAAAATGGTGAGGCAGTTTGCTGTACAGACTATTGGTTGAGCATAGGAGCCATGGCGTTCGCACGTGCCTCTGCTTTCCTGGGTCTAAACGGAACCATGCTATATAAAGCAACTCGAAATCTACACATAAATGGACTTTTTAAGAGGTCATATTATTAGTGAGATACCTGGTGTGTGGAAGGAATTTCATCTCAAAGGGCTATGGTCATGAAATAGCTGGAAACAATTTTGTGTCTGGACTAATGATAACATCAGGGCTCAGACTGTACTCTAAAGTAGGACTCTGTTAGATCTTTGGCTCAAAAAGATGACTGAACAGCAGCAGGTAAGGCGTAGACTGCTGGAACATCCATCGTATCAGACTGTGTTTTAGGCAGTCCAAACAGTTTCTCTGGAAATTTAGAAAATGTCCTTGCCCTAAAGTTATCAGGAGGAAAAGGAAGTATGACATACTCCACTACGAAAATAGAATAATTTAAAATAAACCTTGTAACCTGGACCTGAATGAGGCAGATATTCTCCCAGTAATCAGATAAAATGGGCACCTGGAAGAGTGAAAAAGGTTGTTTTATTTAGAGAAAACACTTCTAAAACATAAACCTTCATTAAGCTCTGTTGGCTCTCAGTTCTGGATGCCCAGAGTAGAAATCCCTGTGTGATCATTCAAAACAAAAACTTTCAGCACAAACATCTCACTGGTTCCAGTTCCTGCCCCCGGTGCAGAGAAGTGCAGGTTGCGTTTTATAGCTTTGGTTGGTCAGGCCCAAGGTGTTTCCTTTTGTTTATATGAACAAAATGATTTTGAGTCAAGGTTATATTGGCTTTAAAAATGTTGCAAACATTGCCCAGCTGCTGGAACACATCAAATCAGCAGTTGGAAAAGACGCTGGATTATACATCTCCTCTGGATAATATTTTAAGTGAGTGCTGCCTGCTCCAGACAAGTGCACTGTCACTGCAAGTGCCATTTCCCCTCCTGCAAACAACTTCAATGCTCCACTTTACATTTACACTTCTTTGGTCCCAGAGCACCCACAAACAAGTATTTATAGCTGGTACAGCCGTATAGCATGGTTGCATTTATTTTCCCTTTCTAAAAGGGCAATCATTTGCAGTTTAGAGCTAAGCTTGTTTCCGCCTTTCTTTTTTAAAAGCTAGTACTGCTAATAGTGAATGTTGAGATAACATAACAAAATATGAAATGTCTAAAGCTAATGGCAAAGCAAAAAGTGAAAGAACAGATGTGATTTTAGAAAATGAGATTTATCTTAATGTGACCAAAGATCTAGTTATATTTACTTTGACATGTCTTGTGTGCTAGTAGCCTCTAAGCTGAAAAGCACTTTTTTCAAAAAAATTTACTGTATCCAAAATACCATAGCATTCTTCTTTCTTTAAAATAAGAAGATTAAAATGTTGCCTTCAGTAGCACTTTGTGTGTGAAATAACAATATTCATTTTACTAATAAGTTTATTTACTACTAAAGTCATAAGTTTTGTCTCATTCGTTCTTTTGAATTTAATCCAGACTTCGTGGTGAGAGACGAGTGGAAAGAGTCTTTGAAGAACTGAACAGCAAGTAAAATGAAACACACATATATATAATTCGTATATAAAAAATTATGAATAATATATAGAATTTATATATATGTATATATTTTCCAATTATACGTCAGAATTGTCATTTTGAGGATGTTCACACATAAGAAAATTTTCATATCTGTTTAGGTAAGGCATAAAAACACCCATTTTCTCTACTTTTAAGGCACTTCTTATAGTAAGAATAAGGAGGTTTAGGATTCAAAAGGCAATGCAACATCAAAAATATTGTCCTTTTTTTACCTTTATCTTCATTTTCTTTTTAGTATTAGGTCTTTGGGACAAATATCTTTCACCTGTTGTGCAGTGTTAAGTGTTATATAAATAAAGTTTTAAACAGCTTAGTTTATAATGGGTTTCTACAATCTTCCCTCCATGTCACTGCTACAGAAACAGACATTGTAATGTTATGGAGTGCTGTCAGGTCTGTCAGCATACCGTTGTAAAAGTGGAAGATTTAGGTTTGTATGGCATTTTTCACAAACTATATGTAAAGTTAATAAAGCCAGGGTAGGCAATAGATTAAAAAAAAACTATGTGAAGTTTCTTTTCTGAAGGGTTTTATGCTCTAAACACACATATACTGTTCTAATCCATCTGCTTTTATCAATTTTATAAAATATCTATTTTACCCCTGTAAAGTTCAAATATCTCTTACTGGGAGAAAAAAAGAGAGATGACTATAGAATATTTCAGTTGGATTGAAGCTGTGATCTTCAAATCAAGGATTCTGCCCAGTCTGTCAGAGCTTTTCTTACTTGTCTACCCTAGGAAACTCTTATATTTCACACATAAGAAAATGGGTATTCCCCTGTTCCACCTACCTAAATAAGAATCTTGATCTGTTCTACTCTCTTCTTCTGGTAGTCTTTTTCAGATGCTAATGAACATTAACATTTAAAAGGCTTAATGTTAAGTCTACAACCCCTATAAAAATGTAGAGTTCATGTCTTCTTATCCTTCTCCAAGGTTTTTAAGCTTTCATTATACACCTCCTACTTTCCCTTCCCCCCATGTCTATTTGCTTTGGTTTCTAGCAGTCTACTAGTGAAATGAGCTGTTCTTTCAAATTGCTCACTTGGATATCCCTCCCACCCCGCCTTCATTAGCCTTCCAACCAGTCAATTAGGTTGTCATATCACATAGGCACATACAGAGAATTGTGTTTCTTAATTGCTGTTGTAAAACAAACAAACAAAAAATACACTGAAAAAATCCCCAACAAAAACCTAAAGAATTTCCCTGCTTTTAAAAATATATATCTGTAAAATTGCTTGGTTTTCATCACACAAATCGTGAACATTGACTTTCAGTTTAAAATTATGCACTTTTCAGATTATGAAAAAGGAAGAAAGAACAAGAATAAAAGCTTCAGGTTAAGATCACAAGCCTTTTTTTTCTTTTGTCCAAACCTACAAAAAGTTTGCTAAAATGTCTGTTGTGTCTACAGACAAGTAAGTTTCCTAGAAAGTCAGAGATATAATACATAGAAAAAAAACCCCAAAGAAGTAATAAAAACCCTCAAATGCACAGACAGTTCAGGTTTGCTGCCTCAGAAGTTGGGATTCTTGATATTGGTTGCAGGACAGGAAATATCTCATATGAGAATGCTATACTGCACATCCTTCCATATCTGTCCTGGTTTGAGGTAAAACAGGACCAATTTTGTTCAGTAACTTTTCTTCTTAGCCAAGCCTTCCTCCTAAACAGGCGTTACCCCTGCATGCCCCATCCCTGGAAGTGTTCGAGACCAGGCTGGATGGGGCTTTGAGCAACCTGGTCTAGTGGGAGGTGTCCCTGCCCCTGGCAGGGGGGTTAGAACTAGATGACCTTTAAGGCCCCTTCCAACTCAAACTATTCTGATTCTATGATTACCAGAAAACATTCTAATATTAAAAAAAAAAAAAACAACAACCCAACAGTATTTGTTTCACACATCATAAAAAAAGATCCTCTCCTGGCTTCCAGTTTAGTTACAAACAGGAACAATACGGATGAATTATTATGAAAAGGAAGATGATGAGTTTCAGTGTATTTATTTAACTGTAACAATTGATAAAAGCGTAATTGCATGCATGTAATGGTGGTCTTGGGATGAAGAGAGAACTATGTATTGCTGTGAAACTCAGACTAGGAGAACTTTTGCTTCTTATTTTGTTCTGCTCAGTATCTGCAGTATCTGCTCAGTATCTGCAGCAAAATAATATTTAGGTCATTATCTAACCATTTGGGTAGGGAGGTTTGTGTATTAAAGCTGCATTAGGAGCTCCACTGTATTTCATGGCCATTTTATGGATTATGAATTATTGAGTTGTACATGGCATGTTTTTGCTGCTGGACGTCCTGGAAAATTGGAATGGCAGTTCTTCTTCAATGTGTCCAAAGAACTGGGAGAAACAGTTGGAGCTTCCTATTTTTTGATACCTAAAATATTTCAGCGAAACAATCTCATTTTGCTTGGAGACTCCTCACTTTCCCTGAAAAGCAAAAAGAAAAGAAAAAAAAAAGCAGCTTTGCAGCAGATGTAGTTTACCAGGATATGCAGCGCTGCAAACTTGCCAGCAGACACATTCTACATGGATGCTTTTGGCACGTTCTCTAACACAGATGGTGTTTGCTCACCAGCACAGCAAGAGCACTCTACCTGAATCTACGTGGAGGGTTCAGAAGTGACCAAGTGGTTAAATAAGTCTAGAAATACCTATCTCTTCTGTCAAGTTTCTTCCAAGCCTATAACTTGTTCTTCTAATTGTAAATAAACAGACTGGCTGGAGCAGGTTAGACTAAACCCTGGTTTTCAACCAAATGGAAACTGGACAGAGAAAGAGCCAGCGGACGAGAGAGATTCAACAGCTCTCAGAAACAATTGTAAAAATCCACTGCAATTTCACTGATTTTTTTTTGTTGTTGTTCTTTTTTTTAAAAAATTAAATTTAGGAGACAGAAACCAAGACAGAAGGATAAGTTTTATGATGCCTGTACAGTAAAGATGTTTCAAATGTGAATATACAAAATTCATTTTATAGATTAAAATAATTTGTCTCATAGACATCCAAAAGTTTCATTCAAGTTTTTTGCTTTGTAATATTTCTATTTTTTCAAAACAAGTTTTTTAGGTGTTTTGTTTTGTTTTGTTTTTTACCCTCACAAAAGTACCCATTTGACTTTGGAGCATTACTGCATTTTTGGAAATAATTACTCCTTTAGGAGCCCAGAGACTTGTCTCCATGTGTAAATTGACTAGAACAGCTCTCCTGTGGACACTTTATTTTAAAAGAGAAGTATCTTTTTCCACAATAATCATTCCGTTCATGACAAGGCCTTTATAATGAAATTGCTATGCCAGTCAACTTTGCCCCTTACAGGCAAGTTTATATATCATGGGAATCCAAATCACTTGTTTCTAAGGAAAGGATTCAACGACATTCTGGAACTTAAGAGAAAATGTAGGTAGAATTTAAGTACTCCAAAAGTCATCTCCATAGATTTGGATGTGCCGGTGAAGTAAGAATATTGTCATGTCTTCATCATCCTAAACACTTAATGAGATATATATATATATACATATCATTTGTTAAATTTTGCCTCCTTGCCCATTTTTCCACCTCTTCCAAAACTCTTTCTTCATTTTTCTTTAGTTTCTCAACAAGAATAAAAACAATAGAGAATTTTGTGCCCTCTATATGTCCTCATTTGTACCCCACCTTTGCAATTAACCCTAATTTAAATCCTAAATTCAGTTGACGAATTTTCAACAGTATCAGAATTGTAGTTAAGTATCTTATTATTTTTCAATTTGATCCCTGAGAAGAGAAAGATAAAAAGGTCTTTCTCATGGTGTTTCAGCAAACCTGTTTCCAGTACCACTTCCAAATCTAATTTTTTTAAGGAATATTTGCTTTGAAATTTAATATAATATTCAAGATAGAAAAAAAACAGAGTTAAAAGGATTCTAACTTCTAAAAAAATATTCCTTGAAACAATAAAGGATTCCCCTTGTCCTTCAGGAAATCTTAACCAAGAGAGACTCAGTAGCAGTTAACAGTAAAATAAATCAACATCCAAATAAATAGTTTTCTTACCATTTTTATCTTCTTGATTTCTTATCAATGCTGTGATCAGAACAGGACTTAGAAAATTTGAAGAGTTGAGTGTGATAAAAACATCATCCTCCCACCCCTATATTGACACAGAAAGTTTGGTAGATTTGTCAGAATCTCTTTTAGGTATTGAGAAAAGAAAAAAACAGAAGTTGTAAACGTTCTCTTCTATGGTAAACAAATGGTCTGTGTGCAAGGAGCTTGGATGACAAAAACCTTTATAGCAAAGGCCAAATATTTCTCCTAGAACACACAGGCAGACACGTAGTTTTGAGTGCATTTTTGGTTGTGTCTTTTCAGTCTGTCTAAGGCTGAGTCAGAGCAAGCTTGTTAGCTTCAGAGCTGATAACTGGAAATGCAGCCATTTAGGGAGTGGGAAATACAGGCAGATGAGGATGAATGCAGGAGAAGGGAAGGAAGTGGTATTCCAATCGAAATGGAGGATTGTGGCTTTGACTTTGGAAGACAGAGAAGGGTATAGTACAAATGGGAACATGAGCCGTGACAAAGGAAATAGTTGCCTTTATTCAGTGGCTTTCATTAAATCAAACACTAAGTGGCAATTACTGAGATTCAATAGGTACATTCAAACTTTGACAACCTTCCTCCCCCTCCAAACATGGCTTTTATATTTCGTTTGTCTTGAAACACCTGATGGCTTTGTGACTTGAAACAACTATTACTCCGTACTATGTAACACAGTGTGGAACAGGCAAGAGCTCCATGAATGGCTCTTTTATTTCTTGGTAATTTGAGACATTTTTATTTATGGCTTGTCTGTGATTGTGTGCGAATGTATACGTGAGTGCGTGTGGAATTATGTTCAGAGGTTAACCTCTTACATTTTCAGCCCTAGCTACTGTCATGTAATATGTGTGCTTTTTTAACACAAAACCAGTTATCATTTTTGGTTAATTTTTCACCCCAGTCATCTACATCTGAAATACTAGGCTTTGAATGTTTGCTGTATCAAGCAAAATTTCATGAGAACAAAACAGGAAAAACAATTTTATATCCTGTGATAGATACAGCCAGAATGTTAGCAAGGTAAAATATAAATTAACAAATCTAGCCAGGTCACTCATGTTAACACACATGCTTATGTACGACTTAATAAGGTTTTTAATGGCTAAAAGAATAGTGATTTAGGAACACAGAAATAAAGAACAAAGTGGAATCCATGCATTTGTTAAACAGCATCATGCCATGAATCTTATTTGAGTAAGTTACATCTCAAATATAATTATTTTTTAGCACTGTTTTCCTGATGGCAAGCGTATTCCAAAAACCTCACAAAGAAATACATCTTGTAATCCCGTTTCGCTTTTGGTTTTGGCTTAGTTTTGTACATTATTAGTGAAGCTTAGATATCAACTCAGTCATGTTTGATATACCAAGTGTTAGATAAACGAAATGTCTTGTGTCCAAAATAATATTAGCTCTTAATGCAGAGGACTATTCATGTACATGTGACAACTTCAGATAACATTCAAGGTATGTTGAAATACAGGTCTTTTGCAAACACAGTCTGGATGTGAGTGTTAATGGAACAGACTTATAGTATATCTGTCCCTGAAGAATATTGATTTTCTGATGCTGAGAAATCTTTGCAGGTTCTACTAGCCCCTTCTAATATATTATTTCTACTTTCTGCAGAATCTTGGATTTTATCTATGAAGCAACCATCAAAATAAATATCTAACCTTTCTTAGCTTTTGAAAGTTATTTGGCTAAAACTGCACAGCTTCAAGAGATATATACCTTTCAATAATTATAAACATCTTTTCTTTCTCCTCTTTTTCTCAGTCTGCAGGACCTAAATGGTAGGTAGAAAATAATTTCAAAAGGTTTACTGCTACAATTAAAACATGCGTTAAAGGATACATAATACATTTAATGTCACATTAGAAAAAAATCAGAGATTTTTATTTTTCATCCAGGTTCAAACAAAGCAACATTTAAAACTGGATTTATCATAAGCTAATAATTCTGTTTTGCAATTAGGTCTAATAATAGCGCTCCTGGCTACTATAGAGCTAGATGGGTGGAAGAGAAGAATAGGAAAGCAATTCACTAAGAGGACCATATCAGTATCCTCATTCGCACCCGCATTCATGTATTTTCACATAGCTTGAGCTTTAGCTGAGGTCCATAAGGATCTTAAGCACCATTTTCTTACGGAAAATAAAAAGATATCCAGAAAGTTCTCCCACACAGAACATATGCAAGGCGCCACATCTTGTGCTTTTTCTTTCCATATAAAACTGACAAGGTTTCAATGAACAGTCTTCAGTCTTTAAACATCTTCTCAAGCAAAAATCCTTTGAGTTTTTAATAAAATCTCTCACTGGAAGGGTGTGTGTTTCTGTTTATGTGAAACTCAAGCCCAACTGAAGAACAACATTCCTGACATTTCTATACTACATTTCAGGTTTTTGGTTTTGATTTTTTTGGGGGAGCAGCCAAAGTCCAACTATTCCTCACCATGCAGCCTGAGATCTGTAACACACTGTCAGCTCTCTCACCACTTTCTGACAAAGCTGGCAGGTATGGCAGTGCCCAAGAATGAACTTTCAGTGGCTCACTGGACAGAATCATTATGATACTTAACCTGTATGTGTACCAGGCATGGCTAGGAAGGCAGGTGCTACTGAAGAGCTGGAAAGCTCGGTTTAAAACAGGGAAAGTTGTTCAGAATGCTAAACACATGTTAGTTTGTGTCTGTTACCATTTATGTTTTCATTACTGCAACACACCTTTTCATTCTGGAAGTTATTTTACTTTAATAAATGTAGCTTTAATTAACAATGTGTTTGAATTGGAAAAAAAAAATATATTGAATCGAAGCAAGATACTTAAAGTATTTTTTTCTTGTCTTTTCTTTTTTTTTTGCTTTAATGTAACTGCCTGACAAACCTATAAGTATAGAACAGACCATACTTCTCTTGAAGAAAACTTTCTTTGTGTTCCTTCAACAGGAATAACTCCTTCTAGTGACAGAGAAAGAAACATGTTGTTTGGTTGCTACTATAGTTGCTTGTGAAATTGGTCATGTTTATCCTTAAGAATTATGCGAAAAACCTGAAACTTCAATATTATGCAACACTCACAGCTACTGCTATTATTAGTATACTTTTACCATAACATTACTGACCGTTAGTGCTATTACTGTGACTACTACTATTACATTTAGCCCTTATTATTGTTACTATTATGATTGCTATTGTCATTATTGTTTCTACATGAAGTCTGTTGCTGCTGCTACCACTGCTATTACTACCTTAATATTAAAAATAGAAAGTTCAGTTTTACTTGATCAATATTTTGGTCACCAGTTTCAAATTGCTTCAATTTCAGAGCCTGTCAATAACATATATAGCAAGGAATTTCTTTCTAGCATAAGTACATGTTCAGATAAAACACTTTCTGATAGCATTTATTCCTTGACTAGAGAGAGAGAGCCTGGATGTCTAGTTTAGACTAGATTCCTTTAGATAACTCAAATTAGTGGAATGAATCTCATGTTACTGAACAGGTCTCCATGGAAAGAAGATAAATATGAAGTTGTGAATTTACTGGACACACACTTCTTTCCAGAAGGATACTTCTAGTCCCAGCAGGTTCTGATTTATTTATTCTACTTTGAAAGTTATAATCATGACAAGAACTAAGTGGAACTGAAAGGACAGAAGGATCACTTACACTTAATTCACAATAACAGTCATCGCTTGTCACATTCTTCTATTTTCTGAGTGCTGAATCAGAGTAATACTAATACTCAGAGCACAAATTTCCTATTGGCAGAAATCATTGCCAGGAGGCAATGCCACATAAATTCACATCTCAGTATTCTTAATATTACAGAAAATCATTTCCTCCTTGCTCTCAGCTTAGAAAATAAGGCAAATAGTTTGAGGCAGTTTTATGCCACTGACAATTTATATTAGCTACATGCACCCTGCTGTACTTACCAGCTAGTCAATATCTTCTCTTTCCTCCATCCCTCCGCAAACTCTTCTTCTCTGTTCTGGAGAGAACTAAGTACAAGAGAATTGTTTGCTTCTTCCTGGGTGTCCATTGTACCATCCAAATCACAGCCTATCCTGCTGGAATAGAAAGTTTTTTCCACCTATAGGTCCTGATTTGTTTAAGTTTTTTAGAGGGATTAAGAGCCAAAAACATTGAATAGGGAGAACAAGACTCTAGCTATTGAATGTGACTTTAAGAATTCATAATTATTTAAAAACCGATCAAAACCAAACCAAACAAAAAAACACAACTTTTTCTTTTTGGAGTTTGAGCAACCTGGTCTAGTGGGAGGTGTCCCTGCCTGTGGAAGTGGGGTTGAAACTAGGTGATCTTCAAGGTCCCTTCCAACCTAAACCATTCTATGATTCTATGATCTGGGCAAAATAACACCTATAAAAGGTGCTAAACAACCTTTATCTTTCTCTTTTAAGATAAGAAATCAACTCCCTTGCAGATTTATTATGTATTTCTTTAGTTTTATCCTTAAATGCAGATCAAACAGGTCATGTGTACTTCTAGAACAATTTAAAAAATTTATGAAAAACACATTAGCAGAAGTTCTTATTTTTACCTACTACATGTGGTAAAAATGTGAAACAAAAGAAAATAAAGTGTATTGGAAATTTCAGAAATAGAAAATCATTTTGCAAAATTACTTTTTTTTTCTGAAACAGAGTGTGCAGTAAATGGTTCAACAGGAAGACCTTGTTATAGATAACAACTAATAGACACCTATGGAGACGAGCAGATAGTTGTTATCCTTCCTGTACTTAGTAGTATGTTGAAAACATTCTAGGATGATGTGGTTGCTTAATACAATTTTATAATCCATACTTCATATGTGTGTCTTGCTAGTTCATTGGAGGTTCATTTAAAATGTATGTATAACCCTACTCTAGCACAAAGAAAAAAAGTGAAAGGCAAAATTCTTAAATCAGCAAGAATATGTCAAGATTTCTTGCACAAAGATGATCACATGGTTTAATATGAATGATAAATACATCATTTTATTTCTAAATGAGCTTTTTCTCTCCATTGGTTTGAAGTAAGAGAGAAAATAATGATAATGAAACCATCAATCCTGTATATCAAAACATTTAACAAAGCAGTTAACTTCAGAAGCCCTTTGACATTGGTTTCATCATTCATTTGGGAAGAATCTATCTTCTTCTGTATCTTATAAAGTAGAGCACAACAGGCACCTAACTCTGAGCAGAGAATGTTTCTTGTCATGAGGTCAAATCAAAAAAAAATTATAATAACCGACAGATGAGTTTGAACAAATAACACTGATTTGCTAAGATCCTAGAAAAATTTTAATTCTTATAACTGTTAAAAGAAAACAGTCATCATGCCAGCTTTTAGCTGTGCTAGGGAGGAAAAATATTAATGCTTACCAAATGGGAAAAATACATCAGAACAGAAAAATATTTTCAAACTTGTAACTGGATTTTAGGGAAAAAAAATGGGTTAAGCAGAGATAAAAATAGTTGGCATTGTTTCTTTAACCAAAACCAGCAGATTCAGACAAAGTATACTTGAAAAGAATCATATTTATTATTGAAATGTGAAGGCTTGTGCTTTTTTATTTGTTTTGAATAAGGTATATTTTAATTTGCATAACAGCACAAATTTCTCCTGAACAATCCATCAATCCATCACTGCCTCTTGACATCAGCACTTTGGAGATACACTTCAAAGGCTTTGTAAAACTGAAACAGTTAGAAAAAAGCATTACATCACACATGCATTGCTGAGACTGTCTAGCATTTACTTGTTTATCATTTTCCCTTTGTGCAATATGCATACATTTTCTACATATGGACTATTTTTTAAATTGTGTTACTCTGAACCAAATGAAATTTTCTCCTCTTGAGGCTGACATAATCAAAAACAAAAAAAAAAATGCTACAAACAGGTCTTAAGAGAGAAAAATTAAAAGCTGAAAGATCTACAACAATCACTCATTTCTGAGTATAATGAATTGACTGGTTTCCTTGCTGTTCTGGCATCCTCAGAGCTTCTGCTATAAGCACTGGTGAGAAGAACCTATCTGATAAGCTCTAGTAGAGGTAAACATGAAAACTACTGTGAAAATATTCTCTCAGAGCAAAAGTGAACTATTTAATATTTGATTCAAAGTAGTAAAGGCGTACAAAGGATGAAAGCTCATATTCATCATCCACTTATAAAGGCATCAATCATCATTGCACTGAGCCTCATGAGGTGAAATTTCAAGACTAAGAAACACACAGACAGGTCCAAAACCACATTTCCTCTCTCCAATAATCTATGTTCAGAATCCAAAGAGCATGCCTACAACCATACTTCGTATTTTTCTGGACTTACATGTCCATTTGTTTCCCTCTATTGCATTTAAAATGAAATGTTATCTTATAGTGAATTATGGCTAAGAAAGTCTAGTGAAATATTCTGGCAGCTATATGCTTTCGAGAAAGGTGCAAAAATTACTCCTGTGGATGCTATGGAACAAGAAAACAAGATAGATGCTGTAATCTCCATGAACTGGCAGCAAATTTCATAGAATTCGCATCCTTGGTCTGTGTGGGACAAGGTATTGATCCTTGGTAAATGCATACTCTGTATCCTTTTCAAATGCATGTTTTGTCCCTCATACGGTAACACAGAAATCAGAAGAGCATTCTACCTTCTAAATCCATGCAAATCACATTTTTCTTATTTAAATAACACCAATTAATATAACCTTTTAAAGTGAATATATAACGATATTTAAAATAAGAGTGAGATATGAACCCAACTTTTACCAAATTTCAGGGGTATTCTAATGCCCAGATTCAAGTTTCCTCTGGACACTTCCATCCCCAGTGGGAGACATTAATATATTGCATTATTTCACTCTCTTTAGTATTCCCTTCATTCTTCCTCCTCCATGTTTTCATGGTAACGAAATTCAGGGACTGGATGGGTGGCTACTGTGGAGTGTCCTGACAGATCCCTAGTCTCTACGATTGGAGGAATCACTGCCTCAGGGCATGCCACAAAAACCGTTTGAATAAAGTCTCATGTCCTCTGGACTGTCTTGGTTCCAGTTCTGGCATTCCCAGCTTAGGTCCACTTCGCTAGCAGCACTTAATGTCAGACCAACTTCCTCATAGCTGTGCAGGAGAATACAAATTTTGACACAGTTGTCCTATGTGCATGCCATCTTTTATAATAGAAAAGCCACTCAGGAGATCTTGAACCTGATAAACCCACGTCAATTCATGATTCTTGTGTTCAAATTTTGAAAGGTTGCAATACCTGCCCAAAACAAGCAGCAAGTAAGATAAAACATGGCCAAGGACAAATGGGAAATACTGTAAGGTATTGGAGGTATTTGACCTCCAGAATTTGTAGATCTTCTATTACAAATTCAGGAACAACTATAATTTGGCATAGAGTTATATTATCGAATCTTCTGCCCAGAGCCCAGATTCATCAAGAGGATTACTAAGGTTTTTCTAATCTTTGACTGAAAGCCAGGTCCAGACTGGAATGAATCTGGGGACAATTTGTGGTTCCGTGTCAAAATCAGGTCAGACTCAACTGTTCCGTCTAGTTTCTGCTTTTTAATTTTTGAATTTGATTGATCTTGAAACTTAGAAAGGGGAGCTAGACAGAGAGGTGAACACATCCTTGTGAAATGTTTTTAAGAAAGATAGCCCAATCTCACAGACTTCTGCTTTCAGGGTGCAATCTAGGAAGTTCCATCTTAACATGAGGAGGAACAACTTTGAGGGTGGCAGAGCACTGGAACAGGCTGCCCAGAGAGGTTGTGGAGTCTCCCACACTGGAGACATTCAAAACCTGACTGGACGCTGTTCTGTGCAACGTGCTGTAGGTGTCCCTGCTGTGGCAGGGGGGTTGGACTAGGTGCTCTCCAGAGGTCCCTTCCAACCCTGACCATTTTGTGATTCTGTGATTCTTTTTAAAAAAATATCCAAATTTCCCACTAACAACTGGACGTCTCTGATGGTACATTTTAGTTTATTGCAAGTAAAATTTGTTTATCTTCTCT
Source organism: Pluvialis apricaria (assembly GCA_017639485.1). Taxonomy (NCBI): domain Eukaryota; kingdom Metazoa; phylum Chordata; class Aves; order Charadriiformes; family Charadriidae; genus Pluvialis; species Pluvialis apricaria. The sequence goes on along the minus strand of CM030012.1, from coordinate 22,646,630 downwards.
CATTCCAGCTCTGCTTTACTTAACTTTGTCAAAAATTATTTAACCCTACAGGCTAACATACATTTGTTTACTGGCCTGAAGTGATAAACTTGGATTGTGCAAGTATCAAGCACACATGCTGTGTCCACAGAGAGAAAACAGTTTAGAGGCCTCTTGTGAGCCAAATCTTACAGGAGCTTGAAGTTAGGGAGCTGGTCTCAGTACTGTGATTTAGTCACTAACTCTTTTCTAGTTATGTTTCTATGTTCTACCAACAGCAAATAACCCCTGCACCATGATTTAAGGCTCCTTCCTTCTTCAAGTGCACTGAATTCAAAGCTCCCAGCCCTTTGTAGCTTCCCATGCTCACACAGACTCCCTGACCTCACCCTCCTTGGATAGGATCTTTGGAGCCAAATACAGCAGCTGGTTAATCCAAGTTTTAAATGAAGCTCACTGCAAACATTTGCAGCAGTAAACTAGTCAGGTTTGATCAATGAGAGCCTTTTCCTGCATAATTTTAAGTATTCTGGACAAGTGCTATGAATATGTCTGGCTCTGGGTATGGTTTCACTTAGGAATTTGGAAGAGGTGGGGTAGGCTCAGATGAGTAAAGTGGGGCTTGATGAAAGTTTTCCACAGAGAGAAGAATTAAATGTTCAGTAACAGAAAGATAGGGAGCTGAAACCTTTATGTCACAATTATTTCTTAAGGGGATCTCTTTGGGGAATGTACTTAATTTATTATTTCACAAAATTCTCCATCTTCTGAGAGGAATACAAACATGCCCAAAGACATTTCCGAGGTTATATGCCTAAGAAATTTCCTCCTTGCCTCCAAGTCATTCAGTCGTCTTGTTTACTTTGCAATGTCTGGAAGACAATAACAAACACTTTTCTTGATTAGGGCTTGGTGAGGGTTTCAGGGGCCATAATTAGTTCGCAGCTGTCAAGGCTTTTCTTACCACTGCAGGGAACAGCTGATTATTGTCTTCAGTGTCTGAGTAGTACATCACTTTACACATGTATATAAGACTATGGGGTTTTGTTCTGTTTATTTTTTTTTTCACTTCAATTTATTTCTCTCTTTAACTACCCTCAGAATAATCTATAATTTTCCCAAACAGTAAAAGTTCACATTCATTCTGCTATATCACATCATTAAGAAAGATTTTTTCTCAAACTACGAGTCCCAATTTCTGGATGATTATTTCAAATTCTTAAAATTCTTTACCAGCTAATTCAAACTGGAATTTTTAAGAAAACATAACTGTCAGAAAATATTATCCAGCAGTTACAAGTTCTAATGAATGTACAAGGACAAAATAACCCGCAGGAAATTTAATTATTTCACCTGCAATTTCTGGGAGAATAAAACCACAACACAAACAGAAAAAAATATCCCTCCCTTCCCTCAATCAACACCTCCCCACTCCCTGAATAACAGGAAGCAGTAAATATCTGAAGTCCAGATTTTCTGCTACGTGGGTTATATGGATACACTTGATAGGGCACTATTTCTAAGTTCCTTTTCACATATTTATCTTATTTTAGTGCCACTGGACCAAGCTAGCAACTGTCTTCTCTGTTCATCTTAGACTACTGTATCTTTACCCCTTCTTTGCCTTCCCTATTCATGCAAGATTGGCAGCAGAGGTTTGTGTAACCTCTCATGTAATTCATGAAAATCATCAGAAAATTTCCCATTAGGAATTCAGATGGGATTTTCCTCGTCTAACTTCAGATGTCCACAAAAGAATCCCAGGTGCTTCAGAACAGCCCACTTTACCTGTCTTGGGGATCTTCTTTAGACAAGTTTTCATCCTACAAATGTCTGTTTTTCATTGACATAATTCGTTTGCCCACAGGCAGGTATCACAAATGTCCATCAGTAGTTACGTACATAGAGGCAATTGAACCAAACGAATTAACTCAGAGGTGACATCACAGATGTAAGTTCTGTTGATCTCTTCTGAAGTGACTACTAAGAACAGCTTAAAAAGTGGGGAGCTGAAGTATGTGACAGTTCAAAAGGGTCATACACATTTCACTGATACTGTCCAAGTAACAGGAAGTGCTTTGGTTCAGTCTGGTTTTAATTTATCTTGAAATCATAGGTCAGTAATTGTTTTAACTGACAAGGCTCAGCCATTCTTTTTTTAAAACGTCCTCTAAATATCCAAGGTATGAACAGACTATCTTATTGCTAATTCATAATTAAGTTTTCAAAACTGATTTGGGAAATAAGTTTGTTCATGTTGTGTTACTTTTCTTCCTCTCCCCTCAGGTCCAACAACATGATTTGATGGGGAGTTATGCTCATGATGTGACAAGTGTTGAAGATCTGCCAATATAAAAATAAAAGCCACACTGTGATGACTGGGTTGATAATAGTGCCTTGTTTCCATTTTTGCTGTGTGTGGAGATGTTTCTGGCAAAACCCTGGGAAAGGTTCAAAGAACTTATAAACAACATCTAAAGTTATTAAAATGCGAAGCATGCAGATCTGCTGACATACTTGTTTCCGTATCGCTAAACTCAAACATGACTTTTTCTGTAAGAACATTTTAGGAAACCTAAGGTATACAGCTTTTACTCAGCTGTTTTAAATGTTTGATACTTTATTGTGAGGTCAGTAGCTTCACAAAGATGTTTATCCATTTCACTTGAGTACTAAAAATTCATACACTGAGTGTGCATATGTAAAATATTGGAATAAAAAATATGTTTTGGAAAATTGACTTATAAATTTGAAATTGAAACACTATATTTGCTCAGAACATTTTTTTTTCCCTCATTCTTAACGAATATTCAGGAAGCTAAATGGGCTTGTCTTGGGTTTACTTTATAGCTGGCCTAAATTTATGACTTTTAAAAGTAAAGGAATGCATCACAGCGTAAATCCACATAAAACTTAGGTGGATTTCTGAATTCTTTAAAATGACCGATACTGCACTGTGGGACTCACTCTTAGGTACTGTGTCTTTGTACATACTGCAGAACAGAAACTTGAAAATGGGTGATAAGAGTATCTGTACCGTAGGAAGTATCTATGCTTCATATATATTTTCTTTATCTGCTAAGATAACGACGATGGAAACGTATTTTCTTAATGGTGTCTTTCTCCATGACTATGGTGGCTTATTTTGCATTCAAGAATAGATTTATCTCTGATGGAGGTTCACAACGCTGAATGCTTTCTTGTATTTTTTCCTTGTTACCTGTCTTGATTATTGTACACCCTCAGTGATTCCTCCCAACTACATTACAGTTTTTTAATGTTTTTCACTGCAACCAAAAGAAGGACTAGACTGAACACGAAGGACTACACTCACGCAGGGTGAATTTTGTGCAGACATCTGAGAGTAGATGCCTATGGGTCAGTGTCTACATGTGAGTGAGGTGACAGACCTGCCGCTATGGTTAATGAAGAGCTAGCCAATATCATCAGTGCAGCTTAATAGACTTTTTCTGCTGACCATACCGTAGGTGTCTGTTTTAGGATAAGCTGAATGGCTGCCTAAGCTGTTTTGACTTTTTTCTTTGGATCTGGTTAACTAGCATGGCATCAGAGATTTTAGTTTACATGTATGTGTTAACCTGAAGCTAGATCACGTACTAATGAGAAATAGGTTTGCTGACATTTCATTTCCAGATAAAATAAGTTCTTCATACATGGTGGAATAGGTTCTAGGAGTACTGCGATTAGGAAATGAGAACTTTTGTTTTCATATCAATGAAAGTAACTCACATGTTTGCTTTTTCATGTGACATACGATATTTTCCTGTTCACATAAAAACATTGAAGGACCACAGCAATAGCTGCCTGGATTCATTGGCCAATCTTTTTTCAATCAGTTTACATTCTGTATTCATAGCTCAGTTCAATAGTTGTAAATCTGATGTGCTATTCATAGTAATGATTAATAATGATTAATTATTTAATGCTTTGGGTTTACAATACCCAGAAGCGTGCTTTATGGTTTTTACCAATAAAAAACCACCATAAATGTTTAAATTATAGCTTAAATCATCTATAAAATTACAAATTACCATTTTCCTGAAGTCATGGTGAAAATGATTGGCCCAAGCAATGTAGCAGGTCAGATTAGAGGACCATAGTTATGGAATTTAAATAGGATCCTAAGAAGTGTTACACAGGTCTTTAAGAGAAGAGTGAAAATATATGACTAAAATCTGATTACTGCTCAGGATAGACAGACGTCTCTGCAAAAGTTGTTCACCTACCTACAAATATCAAGTTAACAAGATGTATAACTAAAAAGCATCAGATCGTATGAGACAAAAAACATCCTGAATAATGGAAGAAAGTTTAACCTGGTTACACAAAGTTGAGACAGTTGCTGGTGTGAAGTCAACACTATCTAAAAGGAGTTGAAATAATTGTGGGAGAAGTTTAATTAATGACTTTTCTCTCTATGTGTGTTAAGAAAAAATAGTTCTCTGATGCTGCTGAGGTAAACTGCCCATATTTAAGATACTTTTATATACAATTTATGATTTTTGAGAATATTGAATGTGAATGTCTTGAAGGGTCTTGAGCTGGAGCTGAAAGCCTTTGAAGTCAAAGTCTGTAGCTTTATTTTTTTTATGGTCTCAGTATAACCATTATGCACTTCCTCTACACTGTCTCTCAAAGTATCTCACTCAACTCAAAACAAGATTCAAAAGAAAGTTTAAGTGACACATCATTTAAGATAACACTTACTATCCTCATGCATCACTAGGCAGCAGGAAGAATATTTTGATGTTAAGGCAATGGGTAGACTATTTTCCTGTGACCTATTTGATTACCTTCTTAAAGGTTATATTCTTAAAGGTACCTTCTAAATTGTATCAGCATTTTCTAAGCCATTCCACAAATGAGTAAAGTAAGGAGAGAACCACTGCTATCTGTCAGAAGATAAGTCTGTCCAAAAGAGGAAACCTGTAGCCTACATTCTCCAAGAGGGAGAGGCATGAAGCCTCTTGGGATTTGTGTTTTAAATTAAAGAAGACCTCTTAGGAACTTAAATGTGTGGAAACAACAAATCCCTCCACTCCAAGCCCATCTGCACTGTTTTAATTCTATCCCATATTCCACAAGTGGATGGGTTTAAGAGGGTTCTGTTATATTTCATATCACCCAAGTACTATTAGGATTATCAATCCTGTATGAAGTGTTGGGTAGCTAGGTTTGTCATATACGGCCTCCAAAGTCCAACTGACAAACTAAATGGTCTCTATAGAGTCTTTTAGTCATAGAAAGATTACTTTGGTGTTTGAACGTAAGACAATCAAAGGCCCTGGTGTTCAGTTTGCCTTTTTTTATTCTATGCGACTCTGATTGCTTGCATAGCTATTTGCTGGTCATACAACAACAATTACTTTACAACTGCTGGGAGGAAATAATTAGACCTTTTCAGAGAAAGGACAGAATTAGGCAGTTTTGTATAACCAACTGGTCTGGGTGGGAAAAGCATCAATCAGTAAGTACTGTTAGGCTTTCTTGGAGTATCAATGTTTCCTATAGTCCTTTTATTAAAATCATTACTTGTCATGAGAGATAACTATTGCTGTTAGCCAAAAGGTACTGGTTTTGTATGGGTAACACAATAGTGTTTTAAAAGTTTATAATAAAGAACAGTGCATGCTGTAATAAAAATAATTTATACTCAATAGCCTATTCAGAACGTAGAAGGGTGTTGAAATGCAAAGATGTGTTCTGTCAAACAACATAAAAGGCAGCTTTTCTTCTGATGAAATATGTGCCTGTTGTTGAAATCACTTTTTTCCTTCTCTTGTACAAACATAATCAGTCTCAACTGAAATTACTTACAACAATATTCAGCTCAATTATATTTTGCATGCAATCAGCTCAAAACTCTTTGTAGGTGCACAGAGATGTGGAAATCAGCAACAGATCGCAAAGGAATACAGAGGGTAACTTTGCTTAAAAGACACCTGAATAAAAGATGGGAAGAATAAAGTGTTGGGAATTATGTCAGTGCCAGGCAGACAAGATCTAAACAGAAACTAAAGAGAGATGTCCATGAAACCAAAGTCTTCAAAGATCTCAATGAACCATCAAGTCTACAGCTGTCTCCATTAATTTTTTCTTGAGACTAGTGCTTAGCAGCACTGGTGGAAATAGTGTTAACAAAGACTTATAGGGGGGGAAAAAAGATAAAAACATAGAGATAAGAAATGCTCTGTGTTCTGCCTTTGGGTCTGGGAAACTTCCTGTACTAAATGAAGAAGAACCTGTGTTTACTCTTTTTAGACACATTTTAAGATACGTTGTTTTGTATTGCAATCAATTCTAGCACTTACTCGCCCCCTATGAAACTTTAGAAAATCAGGACTCACTGAAGATTAAGAAGAAAGGGTTCGCTTCTTCCGATACTTCTAGCTGATAAACCAGGTGGGACTTAAGCAATAAACTTAAGTGCATTCAGTCAGAGATTAGATTTAAAGGGAGCCTCTGCATCCTGTAGGAACTGCAGATACATCTAGCCTGACCAAGTGTCATAGAAATGGAAGGAGAAGTACTGGTAGAAAAAAATGAGGTAAACATTGTGAAGTAGTGTATTCCCTTCTGTCACTTTACAGTATGGAAGCGAATGGAGTGAAAATCACCATAATAACAAAGCTTAAAGATAACCAAAGATCCCAAACGCTGGGGAAGATCTGAACTTGCTATACGTGCTTGGGTCAATCTGAGTCTGTGATGAAATGGGAGATATTAAGGAACAAGTCTCAATTGAACATGGCTTACCCTCATCCCTACCGAAATCATAGTCTTAATTTCTGTCTCAGAAGAGTGTGTTCTTGTCACTTATACAAAAAGAAATGGATTTAAAAAAGGTATTGAGACAGAAGCAAAATAAAATGTGATTTATATTATAATTTTACCCAAAGTGGGGCACATGAAAGCTCAATCAGCTGCTGTTTTTAGAAACCAGGACTGCTGAGCTTCCTGCACACAATAGGAACTCCCTGGATAGTTCTCTAGTTTGTACAGTAATTGCAAATTGTGCAAGATGCATTCATAAGCAACTAGATGTAATTGCCAGCATTAGTGACTACAGAGAATACATCTGTTTTGATCCAGATTTTGAAAAATTCGTGATAAACAGCATTTCAGCATAGTTGAAGAATGTTTAGATCAATGCCTTCATGTGTGGGGCTTTTTTGCTTATGAATGTTTTGATGCTTAGCTGAGATTTTCCCACTATGCTGACTCTCCTGCAGAAAAGAATATAATTAATTAAATGGATTTAACTTTTTCCTGACTAATATCTCTAAATAGTTATCACCTTACTTAATATGGACCTTTATTCCCAAAATACTCACTGTCTAGATTTTTTCTTCTTGAACTGTAAGATTGCAAAAAAACAAATGCCTGAATATTCATTTCTACTGCAAGCTGAATCTTCTTTGGATAGAGGTTAGACCAGTCAATTGGAAGCCAGATCTTCTGCTTTCATTTTCTACTGTGCAATTAGGTACAATCTGCAGTGGTACCTGTCTTTTGGAGAGGTAAAATCCCTTCAAGGTCCAGGTGTTTGACTTACCCATACAAGTTTCAACTTCTTGACAGTCTTAGAAGTTCTTACATGAACTTGAATAATTTATTTATCCTCTTTGTACCTCAGCTCCATTGATTTGCTTAGATACTACAGATGTGAGATCATCGAAGACACATAGCTTCTGAGATTACTATGCTGTAAAATGCTGTTGTACTTACTTTTTTCCCCTGTCTTTCATGTGTCTCTTGCCTTTATTCTGAATGCAGGTTAAGTACCCTGTCATTCATTTTAATGTTATGAATAACCTAGTTTTTCAAATACTTGTGAAACCTTACATACTTTGATGGACCATAAAATGCAAAACAATACTTGATAACACGCAGAAATCCAAGTATTTTAAAACCTCACAATGCGAAGTCTTCAAATATTAATAAATAGCTATTAATTAGCCCAAATAAACATTATACCTTTTATGTGTTTCTACATTTTAAATGTAAAATTCACTTGCGCTGATTTGTTTATAAACTGTTTCACTTCATTGGTCATCTGGAACAGCTGGTTAAGGTCATATGTGACCATCCTATGCTGCTATGCAAACACAATAATGATATTATCCTACACCTGTATCTCCAGAGTTGTATGAAAGGGCCTTCTTGGATTAACTTTAATTTCATTCCCAATTAACTGATGTATAAATATCATCTCTAAATCAGTTTGAGATAATAATTTAAAAACACAATAAACCAAACAAACAAGCTGATTCTTCTCTTCTTTTTGGTATTTTCGCTACTTACAGTTGTTCATTTGATGGCAGCACCTGATCTGTTTTTGGACCTTGTTGTCTTTGTAGCTAAATTGAAGATATATAATTTATTAAGGACTAACCACAGTGAGTTCCAGTATTGGAAATTATTTGTTAGTCATTACTGACACTTCTTTAGCACAGTCTGAAGAAAAGGAGGAGACACAGCCATGAAAATCTAGTAAAAGTTTCTGTCACGAAGAGAAAAACTTGTACGTCACTGTCAATAGACTTGTTCACAGGAAGCAATAGGAATTCTAGGCTCACTAGTTCGTGTATGGTGGATATTATAGACCAAAAAAAAAAAAAAAAAGAAATGTCTAGCTAAAGAAAGTGTGAAGAAAAAACATGATAGTTATAGACATTTTACGTACATTGCACACTTGTAAATGATTATTTCATAAGCTACAAAATGCTTCCTCTTTAATATATCCTAAGTGGTCTGAGAATGTTACATCCTCAATCCCATCAAAGATTTCATGCTGCATCATAGAAAATGGAATTCTTTCTGTAAGCACTGATTTAATGTATGCATATGCATATGTATAAAAATTCATACTTAATCAATAATAAAAGGAAAGAAGATGAAAGAATGTGTAAGGTTTTCCAAGTCTTGGCTGAATAGTTACCAACAACTTTTTGGTGGAACACTCTGTTGGCTTACCTCTACAGTCTCCTAGCTTTTCACTTTGCTGTCTTTGCTTACTCTTTTCTCACTGAGATTTTCATGTAAACTTTCTCCTGTTTGGAGGCAAACAACTCCATGCTGACAGTCTGTATTTAAGGACTCCTAACAATCTCTTCAATAATGGTGTTTAGTAAAGGACTTGGCAGGCCTTGATGTACAGTGCTGTCTTCAGAGACTATTTTACTCTGCTGTGTCATGGCTTATTTATCCCCAAACATCTTCCTTTCTGTTATAAAGTCTATTAATTTGTTGCTATTAGGAAGCATGTTAAAAGGTGTTTTTCTTTTTTTTTTTTGCTTGCTTTTTAATCATGAGGCTGAACAGTGCAGGAGGTTAGACATGAGACCTGGATCATGTCATATATATGTCAGTGCAGGTCTGGAATAGGTGCAAATAGGTGCCCTGACAGGCTGAAATTAATTTGGAGTCTGAAATCAGATTCTAACGACCTAAGATTAAGAACAAAATCTTGTTGGTCCATTGTAATATATTTCTGTATATCTGTAGAGCTCACAGTACAGTACTGAAGTACAGACTGAGATGATGCAATATAAGTTAACCCACCAAAAAAGGTACTGGCAGCAATGGCAGTAGCTGGCAGAAGGCAGCTGTCCACTGCATCATAATCAGTAAGCCATAAACCATACACACGTTTCTACACAAAGATAGAATGGACAGCAGTAGTGTCAGCTGCCCACACTGCCCTTTGAGTAGCCAGACTGAATGCTTCAACTCCCTCTTGTCACACTGGCAATCATCTGACCTCATATTGAAAACTAACAAAGTCCACCTATAGAGGACTCTAGCTGCGACCCGATTTGTTTCAGCTTATTCCCCCTGCCACTTCAGCTGGCTACAGCAACTTTAACAAAAGGTCGTATACAAGTATTATTTATGCTTACAAAGTACTGGTAAATTACTGCTTTCTTTCACACTAGTGGAAATGTAAATAAAGTCATTCTTACTGCTGTTTATTGCAATTATTATTTGTTGAGTTTATGACAAACAAAAGTGTGCTAGGACAAGGCTTTACAAAACAAAACTCGTAATTCCTCCCTCAAAGAGACTGGAGTCCGTGCTCAGAGGGAGGAGAGAAACCTCTTACTTTACACATATATAATTCTGGGAGAAAATAAAAGCTACGACATAGAAGAGAGAGAGAGGGAATGAGAGAGAGAAAAAAGTACCATGGCAGGAAAAAAATCTTTTACCTTGCATTAGGTACAAACACCGTGTCTAGTTCTAGCTCAGTCACTGTCCCTCTAAGTGATTTTAAATCAATCACTTAACATATCTGGTCCTTTATTTCTCAATTTATCATTTATATATGTCATAATTATTGCATATTCTATTAGGAAAGACACTACTAGGACAGTGATATGGGATGTGATGGGACTGGAAAGCAGTTCAATACTACTGAAAGGGTCAAGGGGCAGTTGAATAGAAAGACAAGAATAAGATGTCCCTCTTGAAGCAGTAATTAATTCTTATAGTTGCTTACCTGCCTGTGAAAATGAAGCCTAACTCTGGTCATTGCTTTTTTTTTTTCAACAGGCAAAAAAAAAGGGTGTTAGCAGTTGTCCAAGAGTTGTCACCGTATGAAAAAGGATCTTCTCTTCATTGTGACCGATAAGGAGGTATTGGAGCAGCAGGATATAGCAATGCTTTATGGAATGGTTCTGAAGAAATTAAGTCAAAACATGCAAGGAGGGAAATAGAAACAATTATTCAGGACTTATGATTTATATGATGTGCAGCAGAATCACCTAATCACAAATAAAGTACTGTATTCATTGACGTAAATTGTAAAAGAGATCTATATCTTTTCTGTTTAAATTGAATGAACAAATTATAATTCTGTGAGGTCTTCAAAATAATCTGAAATATTCTACAATAAGAGTGACAACAATAATAATGAAATGCAGTCTGATTCCAATTAATTTGTGACCCTCTTGTCCTTTATGAATTCAGGCCTTTACAACAACTTGAAGAAATTTGTTTAATAAGAGTGCTATATGGTAGGTCACTGTACATTACGGTTCACAATTGTTCTCGTAGGGTATTGCAAAATCTTTCTATTCTGTGTTCCATACTTGCTCATGGTTTTTATTTCACTTTTCTTTTGTACCTGACCTCTTTACTTCATGGACCGTTTTTTACTCATTTATTTTACAATCCCAATTCTCATCACTATTGACTTTATAAATGCTTTCTCTTCCAAAAAAAGTATGTATCCTTTTTGTCAGATCATCTTTGAAAGATTAAACAAAAAGGAAGAACAAAGGTGAAACCTGTTATCAAGAATCATGGATCTGATCTGGGATTCCTCAGAGATATTGTGTACCAGGTTAGCCAGTGTAAAGGGGGCCTGCAAAAGGTGTAGACTCCCTCGCTACAAGCTAGTACTCCCATATAGCAAATGCCCATCTTTTATTTTGTCTCTGTATTCTGATTTCATGGAGGCCCCACATGCCAAAGCAATTCAAGTAAACACTGCAATAAGTTGGAAATATAGTTTAAGGATAAGACAAGGATAGAAAAGAGCATGTGATAGGTTCATGGGATTATTGATCTGATGTGAACAAGTATGTTACCTTATGACTATGTTCTTGCTTCAGTTCTGAGAGCAGAATGTGTATTGAGAGCTGTCATCCTTAGAAATTTTAAAACACAGGTATACATAAAATGAAGGAAATGTCGTAGGTTGTATGGACAGCCCTGGCAAGTGAGGGCGTACAGTTAAAAATGAACTCTCTATCACAGGATTGTGATCTGATACCAGAGTAATGTTTTCCCCATAAGTTTTAATGACTTTCCTCTTAATACCCCAAGCTAAACAAAAAGGTCTGTAGAATGTATGCACATTTAGAAAACTGCATACCCATTCCACTGTGCAGCACAAAAATGAGGAGAACACTGAGAAATCCACTCCCATAAGGCAGGACTGCCAGAGGAAGAGGTGCAAAGCTGCATGCCGTGTCTTAGCAAAGCACTCTGCAGGAACCTGCACCTGGTGCGCTGTGACTTCAGGACAAAGTGCCAAGGCAGGGAGATAGAAAGTCATTTAGCAGTTATACCGTGCACTCGGTGTCTGGACAATCTTGACAGCCCAGCACACACATCCTTAAAACCTTTGGAGAATTAACGCTTGTTGAACTCTGTCACTCCTAGGGGAAAGAAACTCACAGTAAGTCGTGCTGAATTATAAAGTGGAAGGTACAAGACAACATAGGGGATGGGTCTGCTGTGGTTAAGGGCTGGGCTGGCCAATAAACAAACAACAGAGTACTGTTAGTAGAACAGATTTAACTAAAAGGTAAAATTACTGAAAAGAAAATTGGTTTTGTTCTACCTCAAACCAGGGCAATTAGCAAACAGGTTTTCGTGATACTTGAGTATGAAAAGTGATTACCCAGTATTCAGATCTGGGAACAGATCCTTTCCTTTCCCAGCAACATATCATTAGGATGAGAGAGTTCTCTGCCTTCCTCCACTGTATCATAGAAAGGAACACTGAAGGAAACATGTGTGAGAGACATGAATGGTGGGTCTTTAGTACAGAGCAATTAAAAACCCTTCATTGAAGAAGAAAAGTACTGAGGCTACCAGCATGTTGTATCTACTACTTTCAGAATTAATGGAACAGGAGGTTTTCTTCTATGACCTCCATGGTACACTTGGTTCAAACTGGATTTGAGAAAAGGATCCAGGAACCACTGTTTATCTTCTTGTCACGAATTTCACTTACTGTGAAATTATGTGTTTCATATGTTTATAAATATTTTTTTATATCTGATGACATAAAAAACTATAAACGAGACATATCTGCCTATGTATTTACTTAATGCAGATATATAAATCTGCATATAAATCTTCATATAAATCTTTCTTTAAAGGAATAACATTAATAAATTTGGCCTATGTCTCTGTGAAGTAGGATGTTAACCTCTCAGGGAAGGTAGTGGTGAAAGACAAGGCACAGTGACTTGAAATTGGTCCCAAATCCAAGGATTTTAGCTCCCATTGATTCAGTAACTTAAAGAAAATGGGAGTGAGTAACTGCCTAAATCCCTTTTATATATGGAATTTAGTGTGCAATTACTTAATTGTTTTAAAGTAATCTGTGGCTAAATCTATACTAGTAGATTTAGTACACCTTAGGACCGTTCCTTGGCCTTGACACCAGCCAGCACCAATGCTTCTCATCTGTGTTGTCAAATTTCCCTAGTCACCAGTACAGGGTGCCTTAATGTGCTTTTCCTACTGGCAATACTCACTCCCCTGCCGTAAATCCTGATTTGTACCTGCACATTGTTGGGGCAGTGCTATACACAAACCATGCTTACAGCTATTCTGATAATACACGATGACCCAGTATCTGGAAATATTCCCTCCTACTGATTAATTTAATAGCATAAACCTATGCTGAAACTCTCAAGGGCTTGCCTACAATTGCCTTGTCCTCTGACCGCCTCTTATACTAAGAGGGCCCTATTGCCCCCTCAGTGCTGGCAGAGGTGCTCGAGCACCTTCCTTTCTGAGCTTCTTTACACCCTATGGTTAAACTCAGAGAATCCTTGAATAAGTATCAAATGGTTGGTTACAGAAAGCAATATAGCTGTATCTGTAGACACCTAGCTGTTCCTTTTTTTATGGGACTGTAATACTTGTACCATAATAGAGAAATAAAAGTTGGCTCTGAGGTTGTTGGGGTAGCTTCTCAGTGCCCACATCCCTCAGTATGGTCTATGGCTTTCAAATACCAACCAGACTGGAACTCTGAAAGTTTAAAGACCTAGGTTCATTTGCCTCAAAATACTGCTTTGGATAATTTTTTACGGAAGTTAAATCCAAGTCTACACCCCAGGATCTGTGATATTAAACAGTGTTTTGAAGCATTTATTCAAAGTTAATTTAAGCCCTAAATTCACCATTGTCCTGCTTATTTTGTAAGTAGATCAGAATAAATACTGTTGCGATTTTACAGTATTTATGCTCCATTTTGAGGGGCTCATTAAATATAAACACCACAGGGAAAGGCAATTATCATTAACAAACATCATACACAAAAACACAAATAAAAGACCATTAAAAATTGAAAAATAATTGTTCTTCCTGCTTTTACGTCAGCTTGATACTGGCTGATTTAATTTTATTTACCACCCTTTGTCAGAATCCCTTCTCCCATTACAGGGGTTTAAACTTTATATCACTGAAGGAAGAATTGGAGGCTTCAAACACATTTTTACAAATACTGCCAAAATTTCAAAGACATTGTCACTGAAATGGTAGGGTTCAATTTATCTTTCTTCAAGGCTTTTACACTATCTAAGAGCACCTAAAGAACTCCAAGAGAATATAAGTCGGTCTGTTTCTGAGAGGAAAAAGATTGTTAATCCCTTGTGGCAGATATGTTTAGGCTTTATAAAGAGCGATATCGTATTCCCCACTACCACCTCCTCCCTTGTCCTAGAAAAAGTAAGAAGAAAGATTAGAAAATGAACTCTTCTTTTCAATAAATGTCTGGCAAGGGTTTTCAAACAGGCAATTAAATTGTGTTTTGCTTTTATTTCTGTCTCAATTGGTAAGAGCCAACTGCTGCTTTTCAGCTACATTGGGACAAATCTGGGGGTAACAAAGGAAAGTCAGTAGAAAATTAACTGCAAAGAACATCAAAGTAAATGAGAATAGAGTTTCCCCTGAAGACCTTACAGGTTGCTGTTTATCTGCAATTGAAACAAAAAACAAATCCCAGACTATGATCACTTGTATCAATCAAAAAATGCGTGGAATGCTTAAATAAGCACTTTCTTTCTTTCCCAATCATCAAAGTACTTAAGTAGATACGTTAAGTCAGAGGCCGATTAATTGACTTAAATAAGAACAAAATTGGCACACTTTGTGGTAGCCTCTGCTGATTAGTGGGCAGGACGTTAGACAAGGGTTTAAAATTCAAACCGTATTCTAAAAGTGTAACATCTGTGGCAGGCAGCAGTGACGAGGCAATACTTTCATTGATGAGGTTGATCAGTAGGAGGAGAATCTGGGCCTTGTTGTTTTCTCTCTAACTGTAACAAGCCTATCTCAAACAAATCCTGATGACAAAGCTGTATCAGAACAGCTTACTTTATTTTAGAGACTAACAGAAGGTTACTGGTTTTTAGTATTTTGTTCTGGAGACAAGACTTAAGTTTTGGATGCTCAGTTGAAACGGATGACCCACCTCATCATGTGAAATGTTCTGTATTGCAACCTGAAGTCAGTGGAAGGCTGTTATCAGCTAGAAGTTCCAAAGAACTTTTGTCTCCATGCCTTGTTCCCTATTTTTATTAATGAATGAATCAGGTACTCATAGCATTTTCTTGCTCTACTGCCAGCACCTGCATTGGCATTCTGCTGTCCGAGATGGTGGAAGTAATGAGATTTTACAATTGGAAAAAAATAGGGGAAGCCTAGGGAAGGAAGTGGCAATTTGGAGTTGGATTCTTATCTTCTCATTAGTGGCCAGTAAAAATTAAGCCTTACCTATCTAAATCAATGGAATTACAACACTTTATGGGATTTCAAGAAGGATCTTCTTGAGGAAAACACGTTCTCATCAAAACTGTCAGCTGATGTTCTCCAGGATTGGTTCTGTATTGGATTTATATGTCAAAGTGTTGGTACAGCAGGCTGCAAGGGTGGCCTCTGTGAGAAGAAGCCAGGGGCTGCCCTGTGCCAGACACAGCCGGTTCCAGCTGGCTCTAACGGACCCACCACAGGGCATGGCTGAGCCTGTCAGCTGAGCTGGTGGTGCCTCTGTGAAAATATAGTATGAAAGGGTAGAAAAACTGTGCTGCAGTTGTGGAGAAGAGCAGAAGTACCAAAAAATGTGAGAGAAACAGTCTTTCAGGAACGCAGATCTGAGAAGAGGGAAGGAGATGAGGTGCTCCAGGTGATGGAGCAGAATTCCCCAGCAGTCCCATGGAGACCATGGTGATGCAGGTTGTCCCCTTGCAGTCCTCTGGAGAGCCAACACAGGAGCAGACTTTCTGGCAGGGACCGTGGCTTCAGAAGAGGAGCCCATGCTGCTGAGCAATTAGTTCTTGAAGGACTGTACCCCATGGACCCATGTTGGAGTAGGGAAAAAGTGTGAGGACAAAGGAGCAGCAAAAACTGTGTTATGAACTGACTGCAAGCCACCATTCCCATCCCCCTGTGCTGCATGGGGGGAAAGAGGTAGAAGAGCCAGGAATGAAAGACTGAAGTTTGGAAGAAGTGGGTGTGCCAGGGAGATGTTTTTAATTTTGTTTTTGTTTCTCACTATCCTAATCTATTTTTAATTGACTATAAATTAAATTAATTTTCCCAAGTTGAGTCTGTTTTGCCCATGAGAGAAACTGGCAATTTACATCCCTGCCTTTATATTAACCACAAGCTTTTCCATCTTGTTTTTCTCCCCCTGTCCTGTTGAGGAGGGGGAGCGATAGAGTGACTGAATAAGGCTCTAGCAGCCACCCAAGGTTAACCCACCACAGGTTCCAACAAAACCACTGAAAGAATGGAGTTGTGCTGATTTATACTAGCTCCAGTATTGGTACCTTCTTTTCCAGTACTATAAAATGAAAATACTAGTATGTACAAAATAAACAAATGCGATTCTGAATGTTGCCATAAATAAGCATGTTTACTTGGCAAGAAAAAGGGACAGGGGAAAGAAAACCCCAGTATCAACATTAGTCCTTAGCCAGATATTTGGGAAACTGTTGCTATATTTAGATGCTAAGATCCTAATATGTTTTATATTAAGGGAATTCTATGTTCTTGTCTAATTACTACTGCATATAACATAGAGTCCTTGATGTTGAGAGGCCACCCTCTTGGGTCTGCAAAGCTAGACCAGTTGAACAGTGTTAACAGCTTTCCACCACATGAATTTTGGTACTGTAGTTTATCCTTGGACAAACCATATGGAACGTTCATTTATAATCAAGAAACACACATCATCCAGATGAACAAATAGCTATTTGATTAGAAACAATATTTGAAATTCCATTAGATGCCCAGGTTCAATTTATCCTGAAACTTGAATGCGAGTTTAAGATTTCTATCCCAAATGACTGGCAAATATTTAACTGTTAAAAAGAATACTTTTTTCCGTCTACCAAATCAAATAAGATTATGAGAATGATGCTAAAGAAGATGATACTAGTGATAATACTAAAACAGTAGTACGTAAATAAGTACAGTCTTTTCAGAGAATAAAATTCTAGCTCATAGAGATCTGTTTTTGAAAGAGGAAGTCTGAGCTGATAAATCAGTAAGTTACAGTTTCAGTTAAATCAGTGTGTGGACAAGAAACAATGGTCTGGAATCATTGCAAGGAATGATTGCAAGGTCGTTTCACCTGTTGGAGAGAGGAGAGGGGGAGGGGGAGGGGGAGGGGGAGGGGGGGGGAGGGGGAGGGGAGGGGGAGGGGAGGGGAGGGGAGGGAGGGGAGAGGGGAGGGGGGAGGGGAGGGAGGAGGGGAGGGGAGGAGGGAGGGGAGAGGGAGAGGGGGGGGGAGAGAGAGGAGGGAGAGAGAGGAGGAGAGGAGAGGAGAGGAGAGGAGGGAGGGAGGGAGAGGAGAGGAGAGGAGAGGAGAGGAGAGAGAGGAGGGGAGGAGAGAGAGGAGAGGAGAGGAGAGGAGAGAGGGAGAGGAGAGGAGAGGAGAGGAGAGGAGAGGAGAGGAGAGGAGAGGAGAGGGATTTGCATTTCTAGCTTCTAGAGGACTTGATGAAGTCAAAATGGGCATATGAAGGGCAAAATGGGCAATATGAACATTTTCTATCTATTCACATTACTACTTTGGTTCATCTCAGTCTTCTGTACAGGAAAGACAAAAAGATAATAAGATGCTCCCTGGGCATTACTGAAGTGTTATATCCACCTTTGAATAACACCAAAGGAATTAAATTATTGGTGAAATTAATACTAATATGAACACTTCCTTACTATATTATTATTAAAGGACAATAGTGTTTCGTCTCTGGAAACACTGTTGGAGCAAAGATACACTTCAAGAATTAAACAAGCAGAGAGACCCAAAGGAACATAAGATCCTGCAGCTCCTTTCAAACTTTCATAATTGTTTGTTGAAGATATTTGTAAATAATACAAAAATAATTAAACTGGAAAAATTATGTTTATCGTCAGATTATTCATGAGAACGGAAAAATTCACTTGCTGAATTATTCAATGTAGAAATATCTGTTCCATTTGATAAAACTCTGCAAATTTCTGCTCTTGAACAAAAGCTTATCTGAGTTAGTGTCTTTACGTGTCGGTTTCATGACTGTAATGAGTAGTGGTTACTATCTTTTGAATGACTATCACACCTAGTACTTTGCTCAACTGTCACAGTATCACAGTATCACAGTAATCGTCAGGGGTTGGAAGGACCTCTGGAGAGCACCTAGTGCCAACCCCACTGCCACAGCAGGGAACACCTACAGCACATTGCACAGGAACGGCATCCAGGCGGGGTTTTTGAACGTGTCCAGTGTGGGAGACTCCACAACCTCCTTGGGCAGGGCCTGTAAACTGTAACTGTCTCCAGTATTTCCTTCCTTATGCTGTAGAATATACAACATCATTGTATAAAGCTATATAGAAAGTCATCAACTCATGCAACTCCTCCTCTGAGGAGGTTTTTTTATTTTTTGTTTACCTTTTTAATTATACTTTCAGAACTTAAATAAGCCTTGTTTGTATTAGTTAACTTCGAGTTATTTGATTGTTTAAAATTGACTCCCATTGAAGTGTGGTCCGATTCAACTGTTGCTAAGCTCTAAAACGAATATCTTATTATCCTCTCAAATTTTCTCATGAATCACTAATACACTTAAAGGATAGAAATTTCTAGCTGTATTATTTTATCTGCTTTTCCAAATCAGCTGTTGACAATTTACAGTTGTCGGTAGGCTCCAAGTTCTCCATAAATTCAACTTTGGATATCACTAGTATAACAAATAAATCTGCTTACCGTAAAGAATTCTGTAAGTCCCACAGCTTTCTCTCGAAAAAAAAAACCAAAACAAACCCACAACAAATTCCTAGCATCTTGTGGTGGTGCCCAAACATCCATTCAGCTCGCCTTAAGAAACCTTCTTGATTGTTCCTGTTAGAAAAAAACCAAAAAATCAGTTCCTCTCTCTTTTCTTTTTTTTTTTTTTTTTTTTTGGCATAAACTTGGAAACCAGGTATATACTGAAATAAACGTGTAGCTCATGAAGCTGGTCAGTTTTTTCCGATCTTCCCGAGCTCCCTGATTCTTTTCTCACTCACTAAAAATTGCAGCTTACCTGGAATTCTGGGTATGGTAGGTCCCTAAAGACTTTACACCAAGCTTCATCTTTCTCTGTGCTGAGTTCTCTGGATTTTAGAAGGAAAGATTTATTTGCTTCCAAGTTACCCAGTACCAAGCCCGACAGAAGTCCCCAAAAGTTAAAATTAGAGCAAAAGAATACTACAGCATATGTATCCTGGTTTTTCTTCACACACGAATGAGTAATGCTGATGAGGAGTGGGGATATACGTAAGAAGTTTCTCTGTATTTATACAACCATGGAAACAACTAGCACAGGATCTGACTTGTACTATGCTTGAAATCCTAGGTGAACAGAATATGTCACAAAAGCACACCAAACCCAATACTATGAGGAGCCTGAATTGCAAGTTAGTAGATAGAGCTCAAACACCAGAGATTGTTAGCAATTCAGAGCCAAGCACTCAGCCATTATCTCAGCACAGGTAAATCTGAGAAATCATGGAGAAGAGTTGCCATCAATCCAGTGACTGTTAGTCGGCATTTAATTTCTCTTTTGTGCCTGTTTCATTTTGAGCAATAAAAAAAGGAATCATCTCTAAGGTCTGAGGAAATGCTTTTCAATGCTGTGAATCAGATCCATACTGATGAAATTGGTGTTTTTCCCTTTTTTTGTTTTTCGGGATTGCAGATATGTAGTGGCTTCATAAAAGGGCAGAAAGAAAGGACAGAAGAGAAGAAAGATGAAGAGAAGAAATAGGTTTCTAAAGAAAATTCTGCCATTGTTCCTCACTATCTCCAAAAGAATAGGCTAAGTAGAGATGAGATGAATAACCAGAATAGGAAAGTGAGGACTGGAGAACTTACAGGTTAATGTCTATGTTCACAACTACAGAGTGTTTATCCCTTCACTGCATGGGAGGGTTAGTTTTGCTAGAGATCTAACACTGCCATGTTAAAACCTTTTCAGATATATAGGAGGGTAGAGATTTTGGCCTGACATAAACAGCTGGAATTATTTATTCAGGATTATTATTTGCAGCAGAGACTATCTTAAAAGTTTGAGAGAGAAAAAATGGCGGATATTCTTTATTTCCCATTGCAACACAAAAAAAGTTTATGCCTTGCCATTCTCCTTCTTTTGTCTCTTTTTGTCTCTCCCCACCTAAATATGTAAACATCATGACATATGTGCCATTGATTCCCATTCTAATTCCCTTCCTTACATATTATTTGGTCTGTCTCAGCAAAATTAAAATTACAAGCACTTCGCTGGAAAAAAATCACACTCTGCCAACTTTTAAAAAATATTCCGGTTTGTCCCATTCAGTTTTTGTATACAGTCCTGCCTCACAGCACACAAAAATCCTCCAAAAAATTTATAAAAAAAAGTGTTTACAAAAGAATTGAGTATCAGCAACATCCTGCTAAATAATCTGAAAAAGACATCTGTAAGATCTTTCCACCCAAATGAGAAACAAAAGTGGAAATCCTTAGATAAACAATTTTTCCATTACCCTGTTGTAGCAAATGTCATGCATTAGAAATAAATCCTGGAGTTCACAAACTATTGTGGTTATTTTTTAGTCTAAGACAAGAGGTCTTCATCTTCTCAGAAGCTGCTGTAGACTTACTCTGTGTGTAAATAACATTTATTTATGTTTGTTTATTTAGGCTGGGGAAAGATAAAACATAAATGATTCATAGGACCAGCCTGGATTTTTGGAAACAATAAGGGCTGGAGAAGGGACAAAACCTATGTGACCCGTGAAGATCTTTTCTTGCCCATTTTCCTGTGACACGGCCTGTAAACTGACTCATTTTCATGGAGAGTATGTGTATGAGGAGTGTGAGTATCTAATGTTCCTCACAGCTTCCAGCTGCTGAAGAGGAGTCCAGCTCCTTGGTTTTGGTTTGGTTTGTATTATCTCTTGCTTGCTCACATTTCCAGGACCCTTCTAGTAGGAATGCCTGGGTTTCCCCTCCCCTCCCCTCCCCTCCCCTCCCCTCCCTTCCCCTCCTCTCCTTTCCCTTTTTTGCCTTTCCCTTTACCTTCCTCTTCCTCCTTTTCTTCTATAATGTTGGCTTGTATTGGCACAAGAGGAAGATGGATGGCAACCAATACAGGGGGTGACACAGAACCCTCCTCTGCTCAAAGCACCTAATATCATGATGTTGCTGTAGGAAGTATTTGTAACACCTTGTTCCTCTATGAACACAGGAGTGTTTTTCAGCAATCACGTGCATTGAGGAGAATACAAAGAAAAGCAGGGAAACAGTTTCATAGATGGTAACAATGAAAACTGAGAAACTTCCCCAATATTTACATTCTGCATAGAAATTTCTGCAGAGCTTTGATGCAAATATCAGGGCATTTGAATTGGATATATCTTATTTTTTCCTGATGACTTGGTTTTAAGTGTTTAATAAAGATTTGGCCATAACAGTACCTTGAAGTTCCTCATGGGCTTCATGTGAGCAACAAAAGCACTTGTTTGGGAACTTGCAAGGCTTGCTTCAGTTGAATACCACTTTATACATTGTGATACAGTTTATAGTTAACAAAATTTTGATAAAAATTTATTTTGGTTCAACATCCTTGAAAAAGGATGGAAACAAAATGGCTGTGCTGTCTTTTGTTCCTATCTGAAATTTATACCTTCTGCCTGGGCAGTTAGGGGCACTCACCTGGAAGAAGGCAGAAGCCTGTTGGGGAGGCTGCACTGGTGGAAATTGGGGTATTTCATCCAAAAGTAAAAGAAGTTCAATGGGCGGGAAGCAAGGGAGAACTATGCACAATTAATCTGAAGTTCTAGCTAGTTCGTATTGTTGAAGTTTCTCCATTTAACATATCTTATCTTAATATGAGCAGGGGTAGGTACTGAAATGAAACTCTCCCAGTTTTCTTATTAATATGATGGTAACTATTGATCTGTGCACAGAAGTGGGGGGCTTTCAACTTCCATCTGCTCCAGCTGGCTTTTGAAGGACTGATAACTGTATGGTTTTTGAAGAATCGCTTAGGTGGCTATCTCAAAAGAGGAAAATCAGGGTTAGGTATCTCCAGAGGATAGTCCCAAGGGCATGCCTACACTGTACAGTATGGCGTCATACTCATCCTGGAGCACTGCTGCAGCTGGTGTAAACTGAGAGCAGAGCTAATTAACTGGCGTGTTTGTACTGCTTCCCAGATCCAAATGATTATCTTTCAGTGGCGCATCACTTTATTGTGTAAAAAAAACCCAGCTTCCACAGAGCTGGTTCAGTAATCCCTAGCAAAACCCTGCATTACACTTCAGAGACACGTCTCATATCCCTGAGACAGGTAGAGAGGTAAGACAGGATGCCTCGCCACACCAATTGCCTTCTACAGAGCCTCACTTGCTCTGCTGGCTTTTGTGACTCACTATTCCCATTCATAGTGCAGAAGAGCTAAGATCCCTAACTTGCTACTGCTAGTTCATATTTCCAGTTTCACAAGATCTGGCATTTTCAAAATGAGCACTACTCTGATCTACTGTCCTTGTGTATCCAATCCAGAAACCACCCAAAAGGAACTACTAGGATTGCTGTTTTCAGAAGACAAAGTGAATGCTAAAATATTTACGTATTTAGCAGTTTTGGTTGCATCTCTTTAAGATGGTAAATAATGCAGTAGCATGTTCAGTTTAAATGTTAAATCATGACCTTCTTTATTTTATGATGTGATTAAGTATCATTTAGCCAAATTCACCTGGTGACAGTAATTGTAATACACAAAACCCCACGCTGTCAGATTCAAATAATTTCTTTTCTAATAACTAGTTGCAACTCTTCAACTCATTGCAAAATATTATAATAGTTTTTCTAATATTAGGGGGGTTTGGTCTCTTTTTGTTCTTTTCTCTCCATTTTTTCCAGACAGCATTCCTGTAATGAAATGGAGATGGATCACCTCATCTGTGAAAATGTATGCCTGTGTGCTAAACTCTCAGTACATCTGCTCAGTTGTTTAATTTGTCATATTCATTTGAGATAACACAATCTTTCCAAAGGCAAATATATAAGTAAATATATAAATACCCTGGGTAAAAAGGGAATGGAAACAGTAAGGTCATATCCTTGTCAATCATAGTGAACAAACTTTCAATTCTGTGAAGGTGCTACCAAACTCAGATACTATATTAGTCATATGCAACAAGCATTCAAATGATCTTTCTCTTTTCTATGTGCAGTGCAAACACTTGCCAAAAAGTTAGAAAGTCCATCTATAGGGAAGAAATAGCTTTTGTAAGGTAATACATGCAGAATGATCCAAAGGGACAATTTCAAATTGGTGGAAAGCAGGCATCTAAATACTTTCTGCATGCAAGTAAGAGTGTACTAATTTAATGAACTAGAGACGATAATCTATTTAATAATCTAGTCCCTTACATTTTATACTTATTTCCTTCACCAGCAACAATAACAATAATATTTACCTAACACAGTGCTTTAATCCCATATTATAAAATTTTATAAGTCATGTTTTATAAGTCAAGTAGTCCAAATTGAAATCCTTACATAAGGATGAAATGTTATTTCTGGCACATTCAATTATGGCCTCTCACGGAAAGCACTTATTTAATGAATTTATTGAATGTATTTATTTAATGAATACCTCCAACCAGTATTAGATCTGCACTGAATGGTATTCCTCACTTACAGCCCTCACTGAAGAGAATGTGTAAAAACCAAATGCAAACTAAAAGCAAATTATTACATCTAATTACAGATGATATTAAAAGGCTGATCTACAAAAAAAAATGTGTGAATAGAAACATGGAATGTATACTGCATTGCTTCCATAAAGAAAGCAACACTGTAAACAATAAGTGAGGCTATTGAAATGAAATAGTTAGATACACAATAACAACATAATGAGTGGCAAAAAAAGAAAGAACACATCTGCTAACAAGAGACAACACTAAGTAAATTTGTAATAAGGATGATGGAGAGTTTTGCCAGTGTAAGGTCAAACAAAACAATTAAATCTTTCAGTTGAAAACAATTTTCAAGGATTTACACGGAAATATGAAAGATCCTTTTAATTACCATTCAAATGCGATTTAACAAAAAGAACTCAAAACATGATTCCAACAATGAAGGGGCTTATCTAAAAGGAGGGTGTGCATTATGTCAGCCTTGACAGGAATCATGTATACAGAGCAAGGAGATAAAAATGCATTTCCTTTTTTAGCATTGAGTTATACCAACAGAGGTCTAAGGGGCCCATAGAAGCAGTGGAAGCCTTGAAGTCTTTTCATTAACCTTCACCGGGAGTGAATCTGATTCTCTGCACATATAGCTGAGGAAAGTTCAACATTATTTAGAACATAACTTCTTTATCAGAAAATGACAGCATCTTAAAAATGTATCTTTATGATAACATTTAAGTTTTAGAAACAGTAAGACATCTTTGTGCCTGGGACCTCAATTTTCCAGAGGACATATTTCATCTTTCCAGTGAGCTGTAATGATGAGAGAGAGTTATGTAACAAATCAGATAGCTTAATAATGGAAAGTCAGGTGGAATAATTATATTCACTCAAGTTTCCAATGCGCAATTGAAAAAATTGTGTGCTGTTCCTACAACACTTCACCATGTGTGGTTTATTGTCAGTTTAGGAGCAATAATATAATAATACTTATATATATTGCTGCATAATTTCATAAATGGATCAAATCAACATGGAAAGCAAAATCTAGATGGGATAATCACCATGCGCTTTAGCTGAAACTTTTTAAAGTCCGTGAACATCATATCATTTACTTTGAAGACTGTTGGTTTTAACAAACAGAAAAGTGAGCTAAATGAGATATCATCACATGCTTTACAGAAGAGGCACTTTTGTCCTATTTGGAGATTGTCAATCTAATTTTTTTCCACATTGTTGAATATTTACCTAAAATAACTATAACAATTTTCTGCGACCAAGCTACAATCAGAATGATGTTGCTCGTGATTTTTTATTAGAAAGTGTAAGGATGTCTCAGTGTTAGAAATGACAATACATACCTCAAAGGCCCCATTTTCTAAGTCAAATTAGGTAGTGAGAATATTACTTTTACTTGGAATCAATTTGAAATGTTATACCTTAAATCATTGGACTTTGAGTTGTTTATCTGCTAGTTTTATCATGAGTGGGGAAACTCTCGTGGCCTGAGATCCATTTTGAATTCCCCAGGTGAATATTATGCCTTCAACATATACAGTTGATGAACATATTTGTTGGCTAAGTATGCTCATATCCATCTGCCAAATGGCCTCATGCCTGCTAACATATTGGTCAGACACATGTCTTTGGGTGTAAGTGCCAAGAAAATTTCTAACACTTGCATGCCATATCTTCTAAAGGAAATAGCACCGAGACGTTATCACTACATATGCCTTTTCCTTTTAGCTTTGCCACACATATTTAGGTGAATTCCCCAACCAGCAAAGCAGCACAACAAAAAGGAAAGTGAGGAGTTTGCTGATGTTCGTGTCTTTTCCTAATATAAGTAGCAAGTTCTTCGGGACCTTCAACAGCAACATATGCAATTACACTGCTGGGGCAACAGTGATACTGCAGCTCTTGGCATAAGCAACTTCAGTTTGGACACCTCTGAGTAAAACCGAGTTTGGAGGTGGACTGGGAAGAGCTACTTCAGTAGGTGGCAGTGTTCCTTCTCCTTGCCTTGTGCTTCTCAAACTCAGCCCTTCAGCCTTTCCTCCACCAAAGGACAATAATCTGCTGAGATGGCAGAATGCTAATAAGCCAGGAAGAATGTGTGTTGCTGTTTTATATTGAGTGAAAAACAAACAAACAAACACACAAGCACACCTGTGAAATTTAAGCTACTGCAAATGATTGAAGTCATGGCCAATGGTGAAAGAAGTTAATTAAACAGGCTATGCAAGTCTTTTAACCACATTCTGATCTGAGATGAAACCTCTTTATGTGCCTAGAGAATAGGATCTCAGAATTTTACAGAGCAAATACATTCACAGAAAATGTTGTGTGTGAGATCAAATAGGGCTGTCTCTTTTGCTTCATAGGTAGACAGTCAATCTAAATATTTTGGTTTGCTGTAGTTAAATTTTTGCTTTTTAGGAAGTATATGAGTAAATATATGTTTTTAATGAAAAAAAATTACATTCAAAATTTCAAGAATTATGTTTTGCATTTCCCCTGATTTTTACATTTTTAATCATCATTAAATAATTACTTACATATTGCTTAAAAATGGTAATAATTTATTCTAGCAAAGACTGGGAATGTGTGTTCAGGGTGTGTTCAGTAGCCCAAACTGACTGTATAGCCAACAGGACAGGAAATAAACAAAGCACAATTGGAACCAAAAGACTTCCTGGAAAAATTTCACCACAGGAAAAAAAAAAACAAACCCCAAACTTAGAGCAGCTACTTCTATTTGGAAGAGAGCTTTCACATTTGTAAGCAATTTTGTGTTGGCTCCCTTTTTAGAATTTCTAAAATGTTGGGGTGTGATCTACTAGGGACTGGAAGTAAAATTTATGAAAAAGTGAGAATTTACAACATTTTTGGCTGGGAATAGAGTCAGAAATACCAAAGAGTCTCATGAGAAAAATTTTTACTTCTGAAACTGCCAGACTGGTTTTATTTCAGAATAGCTGATATTTGTGTAAGCAAAAAAAATTGCATGATTGATCTGGTTTGGACCTTTTGAGATTTGTCCTTCACTAGCATGAACTTATCTGAATCAGAGTACTTCCTGAGGTATAACAAGGAGTTATGTGTCAATATATATTTCCCTGAAATTGGGGAAGAATATCTGTTTCAATGTTAAAAAGACAGATCTGGAAACAAAAAATGTGGGTAGAAGTACCTTAATGACAAAAAAAAAAAAAAAAAGATGCATTTTCTATGCTGCTTTTGTATAAAGAGATGATATGAAATACAGAATTTTACATTAGTTGTAATGTGTCAAAATGTTCCATTAAAACAAACAACAGAAGCTTAAGCATTCTGTAGCTGAAAATAAATAATTTGCCAGTCCACAGTATAAAATTGAAAAACTGGGACTACAATACATCAAAATAAAAACAAATTAAAATTCACCAATTTTTCATAACAGCATTTAAAACAGATCCTGGAAAGGAGAGCTGTCTAAACTCCACCTTGATGGATGAAAATAGGGAGAAAATAGTTGCTGAGCCCCCCTTCCCCACCACCCCACTCCACACTGCCCCAGAGATTAAATAATTTCAGTTTCAACTTCTGAAAAAGTCCTTTACTCACCTGTGTGAAATTTATGTATTGAAATGTGTCAGCACAGTGAGGCACTTGTCAGACATAATACAGTGATAAATACAAAGCAAAGGGGCCTTTATACCTGTATAAAGCCCAGAGAAGAATTTGTCAGAGACCATTTGATTGTGAAAGTTAGTTTGAAGATTCGTGGCATTAGCTACTTTCTAATACCATTTGTGGAATAGGATAAGATAGAAATATAGCAGTAATTAGCTGATTAGAACACATGGTGTGTGGGCTTGTTGAGAAGGCAGCAATATTGTCTAGCAGAGAGCAACTAATGGATTCGCATGACTAACTATTGTAAGCTAATTGCCTGTGGGGGTCAGCAAAGGATTCTCCCCCTCACAGCCCACTCCCCCCTCCCCCCCTCAAGCTTAGTACAACTGGTTAGACTTCTCGTGGTTTTGGCTTTCCTTTGTTTTGTTCCCTGCATTAAATATAATGTACCAGAGAGATGTAAATCTTTGACAAAAGAAAAGAATCTCAGGCTGTATTTGTCTGATTTCTTATGATAAAATTCACAACAGCATTGAAATCTGAAAACAGCTGTGGATACAGCTCCAGATATATTTTGAGGAGGTTTGAGGGACATATGCTGTGCAGCTCCTCTTTAATGGGATCTAGAGGGCAAGGAGATGGAAAACCCTAGGATCCTTTCTGGTAAATCCTGCTCTGTAAGCAAAGTGATCATGGCTGCTTTCAGGTAATTGCTAAATTTAGATGAAGGTGAAACAAAAGGGGATAAAGGGAAGAGGTCAGACAGATGTGACCTATTGTCACTAGTTTAACTGGGAGAAAAAAAAACAAAGAAAGAGGTGGCAATTTCTCAGGCTTTTCTATTTCAGGTTCTGGCATCCAGTTCCATAGAAATTAGTCACCTTTTAAAACTATAGGCCTGTTAAGTCAGCAAATATTGTTATTTTGAATGACATTTCAATGCTTAGGTAATTGCTTAAAATATGTCAAGGCAAGCTGGTAATTACCAGTCTTTTTTTTTCCATTTTCTGGAAAGACTAAGGTCTGTCAGTCACAACAGCTCTTTACCCTCACTGAGCCTGTGGCTCTGAGAGCAGTGAGCTAACTCAGAATGTGAAGATCACAACTAAAAGACAATCAACGAATAGAAACATCAGTAAAGCATATCTTACCTTGATCAAGAAACCAGACATCTCTGTAAGAGAAAATGAATTTGTTCCAGAATCTTGCTTGTCTTCCCAGTTTTTAAAATGTCTTTATTAAATGTATGCCTGTATTAAGGTATACCTTTATTAAGGCCTGCAATAATACTACTTTAGTTTGATTTGTAATTTCTCTGTAACACTGTCTGTCATACACTGGTAGCCTGAGTGCTCTAAAGTCCCCAAGAGCACAGATTAGCAGGCTGGTGATTTGATTTAAAAAAAAAACAAAAAAACCAAACAACAACACAACACTGAACAAAACCAAACCTCTGGTTCTTATAACTCTTTTTTGTCTTATATACCTAGAATTCAAACTGCTGCTCTGATTCCCCTGAAGCTAGCTTTTATTTGATTTTAGCCCATGTTTGATATTCACTGGTATTTGAATGAAGCAACATTTTTAAAAACTGCCTATTAATACAGCCTATTAATAATAGCTCATTTCAAAGGAATTGGTAAAAAACAGGAAATTTGTACCATTAATGCAGTTTCAGGTTTTTCAAAGATATTATCTTCTTTTATGATTCTTTTTTGCCCTTTTTAAGATACAGATATATATACTAGCTCAAAAATCACACCTGAGATTGGTGAGGCAATAATGTTGGTCAACCTTAATACTGATGAAAGTTCTTGAACGGGAAAATCTTATTCCAATACAGTGCTTCTAAGAGGAATTAAATAGTTGCCTGAATGCTGCTTGAAAGGCACAGGTGTAGATTGACTATGCACTTAGTGTGCTCTGAAAAGTCTTTCTTTAGGATGTGAAGCTCCCAGTGTGTGTACGTAATAAGAGCAATGTCTCAACTCTTTCAAAAACTGTTGCTAAAACCAATTTACTACCATTAACAGAAAAACAGGCCCAGATAGAGCCAGTGTCTATAAAGAAACATTTCAATAATAATAATAGTAATAAAAATAATAAACTAAGAAGTTACACACAGCTGCTACCTGTTGGAAGTGCAGAGAAGGGAAAAATATGAGAAGGGTTTTACAATAGAAACATGTTGTCAAAAATACTGTATAACCAAACCGAAATCTTCTTTTAGACAGTTGTTTTATAACCAAATACACCTCCCTCCCTGTAAATAGTCTTGACATGGACATATTTTTCCTTTTAAACTACTCTGTATATCTTATTTGTCAGCTTCTCTGGATGAGAGGCACCACAATATTTCTAATTTACATCTCTTTAAAGCTCTATTTACTGGTTTACATTTTCCTTGTTCTTGCTTGGGTATTTTATGTGATTTTGTTTGCATGCACCTATCCAAATGCTTTGGATTTTTACATCCCTAAATAGATTCTTACGCCCAATTTAGATTTGTGATATTACTCTTTTAGAGGCTAGACTAAACATGCATCTGAATGTAAGTACAGAAGAAATCCCAAATCCCTCTGCAGGTTCAGCATTTCAGGAGATATTTATTTGTTTTCTAGTTCAACCAAAACAACCCAAACCACTGTGTTTTCTGGCCACCTTCCCATTACAAAGCTTTTTAATCTGTAAACAACAAGCAACAGGAAACGAAGCAACCACTCAGTTTTCATATTGTTCTCTTCCTTGTACCTCATTTTGGCTCCTACTCAAGAGAGCTTTGTTCATTTTAGTTCTTAAGGAATCTGCTTTTGGAGACTCTGGGCATAACTAGACTCAGCTGTTGAACTTCCCTAAAAATGTTATGTTAGTTTATGGTCAGTACAATTCAGTGGCTTTCATCAAGGGGAACTCCCCTCTCCTTGAAGTTGATGAGTTCACCTAAGCCAGGCTATACCTAATTAACTCCTGTATAGTACTTACTGTCTGATCCACCTCTAAGTCATCAGTGCTAATTAATCTCTTGAACTCTGGACATCTGCCTGGCTCAGGGGCTCATTCTCTGAGAAACCTCACTGGAAATGGCAACTGTAAGGCTTTTGTATCCTTTCAGAATGGCCCAAAGACCTGAAAAACCTCATAACGCACAATTATATGCCAGATAGGGTGTGTAAAACAGTTTTCAACCTTTAATACCTGTACACTTAAAACAACAGTCACTAAGTGGTGTCATAGATGAATAATGGACCATGAGATAACAAGAAATGTAAGACTGAATAGAACCATGTATTAAAATAGCCATGGCCAGACGAGAAGTCAAAGAGAAATGAACAAAATTTAAAGAGTATTGCATGTCTGGGTCTCTTTGTTCCTTTTCCTTTGAAGTCAGCATGTGACATATGCATGAAAGAAATGGTCCTAAACTGTACTTTTTTAATCTAGTTGAGAATTCAAATGAAGCAAATACCCCACTGTTAATGAAAATATTAGGAATTTGAACAGCCTTAATAGCTCAAGGTTTGCTTTATTTGGTTATGTGGGAAATAATCATGCTCCTTTCTGTCTTTTTATAGACTTGTAGAAGACAAAAAGATCTTTGTCCTATAACCTCTTCAGCTTTGCTGATTCCATTACACGTGAGTTTACTTACATAGTCCATGAACAGACCAACAATTTTCCATTTTTAGCACTGATAGATGTTTTTAATTCACATTATTATTTTGTCATTGTAACATTTTAGAGATTCAGACCTTCAGGTTCTTTAACTAGTTCTTGTTAAGAGTCCTATGTTGATGAATCTTCTTATTCCATCAGCCTATGCAAGTAGCCAAGTAGCTGAATGAATTTCTCAGAGCTGTCAAGTTCAGCATAAGGCTGTTCTTGCATTCACGAATTTCATGTTATGAAATTTCACTAGCTATTCTCAACAGCATGAATCTTCTTTCTATGTCTATGTCAAGTACTGTACAGCTCAGTAACTGCCAAGAATTAATATGATACTGCGATAGCCGGCTAAACTCAATGATTCCAGAAGGCTGAACATGCAAACCTATATAGGCTAAAACAACAACTGATTGATGTATCCAATTGGTCTCTTTTAGTTACGTGTTGGTATCTGGAATGCATCAGCAGTGCAGACAGAGAACTGATTGACAGGATATATAACAGAGTTATATAACGGTGCCGTTGATAGGACATGTAATGGAGTTGTGGGATGAAATTAGGGAAAGCAAAATTTAAGAGAAACCTGTAGAACAACCTGCAAAGGGTCAGAGCTGTCTTCTGCAAGTCCCTTCAAACTGGACATAAACTCCTTTTTTAACACTGCTGTCACTTCGTTGTATGAAAGATCAGTTAATTGGTCCTTTCAGGTGCTATTTGATGATGATGGTGATAGCACAGAGCTGAGAAACAACTTAATCATTCTTGAGTACCAATATTGGCGTTATGACAGCTTCTTCCTAACTTGTTCAGTGTCATTAAACTCCACTTCTATCCTCACCCTGACATTCCCTGGAGATATTTAAAAGATGTGTAGACGTGGCACTTTAGGACATATTTTAGTGATGGTCGTGGCAGTGTTAGGTTTATGGTTGGACTCAATGATCTTACGGGTGTTTTCTAACCTAAATGATTCTATGATTGTAATGAATTGAATCTCAAAGATATATTCAGCCCCTGGAAAAGTCATTCCTACTCAATGGAATAGCTTCGGTACTCTCATTTCACATGTCGATTTAAAATTTCTATTTATTTAAAATCCACATACTAAGCTCTCTTTTTTAACTGCCTGTAGATGAACTGACATTGGCTTTCACCACTGGTTTACCTGCTGTGGAAGATGCTTGTTCTAGTTTAACTCCTTACATACTTGGGGATATTAAAAGATTTAATACCCAATAGCAAGTCCTTGTAGCCATTTCACAGAAGCATAGAAAAAGGAAAATTAGTAAGAATTGCCATGCTTTCATTCATGAGCTTCTTTCGTATCAGCTAAGTCATCAGAACTGATAAAGGAAAAAGATTTAAAAAACCTAAAAGAGGCTCTCAGAAGACTTAGCAAAAAGATGGATTGATAAAAAAAAAAAAATTCAAAACATGTATCTGTTAATATGTACAGCACTATGTGTGTGAATTAGAATTGTTATGGCATTTTAATAATCTAGCCTTTTTTCTGCATAGAAAAATCACATTCAATTTCAAATTTATTTTGATGTCTTAGAAGGGTGAAGTTATGCAGCTTTCTGAAAGGAGCCTTAAAACCTGATTAGCTTCTGCAATTGTAAGTGGTAAACACTGTTAAATTGTACCCTGTGTTGCTGTAAATAATCTTTTAAAATGTGTTAAAAATATCTCTAATTACATGACAGAACTCAAAGTATATTTGGAGGTCTATCTACCACCTGGCCTCTTTTTCTTGGGATTGGAAAAAATGAGGTAAAAAATGGATTACGATAGACATGGAGAAAGTAAGGTCTTTAGGAACTTGAGCAGCTGTGCAGTGGGGAAATACTGAATTTTTTCACCCATCATTAGATCTCTCACTCATAGCCTTGGAAATTTCATGACAGGTGGTTACATCCTCTTATAATCAGATACAAAATTGTATGTGAATAGCATAATAATAGTTTGCAGGTCTAAAAATTCTTGACTTCCAAGAAGTTCAATTCTCTTTATAAATATTTATGAACAAAATCTCATTAGTGCCTTTGAAAGCAGATCAGTGTCAACATATCCAGAGCGAGTTGCTTTGTGTTGTCCATACAAGGAAGCATCAATTCTTCAATAAAAATTGATTTACAATCCAGAACAATTTCTGAGGTAGAGGGCTCAAATATCTTTAGAACAGAGCGCCATAAATCCAGAAACATCAGTAAGAAAAGCTGGATTTCTCTCTGTCAGTACTGTGCCTGGAGCATCCAGGTGTTATTAGCCAGCATTTCCATAAATACATTTACAGAAAGTAAATGAAAATAACTGCAGTGAAAAGGTCGTCAATGCAGATAACGTCAGGAAGAAACATTCCTTGTAACAATAAAGCTGCTTGTAAAGTTGAAAGAAACAAAAGCTGGAAATCTGTCCAGTGTAGCCTTTATTTTATCCAATTCATACATATTTTTGTTGTGTGTTTGGTTTGGTTCTAGATAAAACTCGTCAAGTACCTAGAAAATTCTCACCTAAATATAATGATAGAGTGTTTGAAAGAGCAATGAAATGTGGGGAAGAGCTTTCAGCTTAAAGACATTAACTGTCTCCATAATGAAATGTCAAGGAAGTTCTTCTTGTGTTCTTTTGACATTTTAATTGGAAAGGATCTTTCATTAAACGTAATTTGAATATAGTTCTGAATGGCAAAATTCCTATGGAAAAAATCTCTAATATTGGAGAATAAGCCTTGGAGGAAGAGAATAAAATCAGAACAGAAACAGGCTTGGCAAGAAAATCTTAGTTAATTTTAAAAAGGCTTGAAAAGAGCATGCTTTCTTACTGAAATAGCTGGAGAATGTGTTTTAATGATGTATATGTAGCAAAAACACAAAAGAAGCTGCAATACAAATTTATAATACAGCGACCATAAAGGCTATAGGTTAAATCTCTGGTACAAAAAAGATGTAACACAAGATTGTCAAGTGGTCAGAGGAAGAGGGAAGAGGAGTCTAAAAGATGAGAATTCATGTTTCCAATACTCAAAAAAAGAACTACCTCAAAGTCAAAAGTATTTACCCTTAACAGTAATAGGCAAGATATATATGTATATATGGAAGAGAAGTACATTTATCTGGAAAAAGAATATTGCACAAATGTTAGAGATAGTCATGTGCCAGCAAAAAGGAACGTATCACATTCATATAAATACTGGAACATGGTAGGAAGAATACCTGCGATTCCCTGGAAAATTCAAGGCTGCAGGCTGGTATCTTGTTACAAAAGAACATTCCTCCTCCAGGCAGAAAAAGACTTCTGAGGAACTTGAACACTTTTTCACCACAAACAGTAACGATGTTGCTGCAGAACTTGGCTAACAGCTTTGCCAATAGAAGACAAAAGATTTTTTGTGTGTGTTATTTTAGCTTTATAAATCTAAAAAAAAGACCAAGAAAAATATTTTAACTCCCATGATTTTATGTTATAGCAATCAGATAGACTAGGAATGTTTCATTATTCTTTGTGTTTTGTTTCAGTCACCTACTACTATAGCTTAGTCTTATCAGTGAAATTCTACATTCACTTCTTTACTAAAAATAAAAATAAGAAAAAGCAACTATAAACCAGTTATCAATAACAGTTGCTTCACAAGCATTTAATGATATCTCTGTGTGACCTTAAATACATTGCTGAGGGGGATAAACAACACCAGTTTAATATACTGGATGCTTCTGCCAGCTATTTCTCTGGGAGGTTGACAAGGTTTAGGCTGGATTGGCCACTAAACGAACCGCAGATGCTCTCTATTAACTCCTCTCCCTTCCCAGAAGGGGAAGGGAGAGACAATAAGGGAGAGAGATTTATGGGTTGCAAAAAAAACTAGAAAAGCTTTAATGAAATATTAAATAATAAAAAGAAAAGATAATAATATCAATAAGAAAATAATGAAATATACACAAGTATATACAAAACCAATATCAAGCTCCCAGGATGACAATCACATCACCAGCCAGCACTGGGACTGACAGACAGGACAGGAACCAGATTCAGGAACATATGGATCAGGATCAAAGGCAGAAGAAAAGACAGAGTCCTTCTCAGGCACCGGCCATTGAAGAAACAGGCTGACCCCTTTGGTCCTTCAGCTTTTATACTGAGCAAGATGCAGCTGGGATGGAATACCTCATTGGTCAATTTTGGGTCACTTGTCCCGTCCTGTCCTCCCTGCAGGTGTGATTCCGCTATGCTCTTCTGCTTCTGGCCCTCTGATGGGGCATACAGCAAAGTTGGCTGACCTTGGCTGTTATAGGAATAAGCATACGCAAAAGCCTCCCAGCATACTATTCCTTGGTATTACCTGTAAACATCAGAAGTTATCACTGTTGAAAGACACTGTCTGAAAAATATACTGTTAATTTCAGAGAGTGAAGTCAGTTAGAAGTAAAATTACTGAAAAGAAAATTGGTTTTGTTCTGTCTCAAACCAGGACAGGGGTAGTGGTTTTTTTCTGTAGAGCTTGCTATGAAAAAAAAAATGGTTTGTTAACAAACGATAGATGAAGCTTCTGTGAGAGACTTTTTATGTGTGTGGTTATTCCACTAGAAAGGGACTTTAGACTCATAGACCAACAGTTGCCAGGAAGGAGCAGTTCATTGGGCAGTGTCTGAGTTGGGGAGCATCAGTAGGAGGAGGTAAAGAATACTCATTATGTATAGCAGGCATGGACTAGCCTTATAGATAAGTACAACTGTGAAAACTGCTGCTCAATTTAATGAATTGGTGTCTTAGATTTATTTTATATGGGTAATATTTTAGGTAATGGAAAGCTGGGTTTTATTTTGCTTTCTATTTTCACTTCTGTATAGTGTTTATTTTTTGTTTCATTAGTACCTTGTAACCTCCCAAAAACAAATGGTTTGTGTGGGAGAATAAAACTAGAGCAAAGACCAATAAGTTCATTTTACCAAGATATAAACACAAAAGTTAAAAGAAAACACAAAATAAAAGCTCTTTCAAACAGCTCTTCCAAGTCTTCTAATTTATTGTGTGCAACCTGTGCTGTCACATGAAGTGACACTTTCATGTAAAGCAAACTGTGGGAAGTATTAAAATAAGGAAAGCTGAAAAAAAAAACGCAGAATGTTGTGCCACATGATCCTTGCAAAAGTGTGACTCAAACCATAACTGATCAACTGAGAATCCTTTCTGCTTTACTATTGATAAGGGAGAATGACCAATCTCAAGCACCAGGAAACGCTGTTTCCTTCTTCCATCCATATTGGTTTCTCTTAGAAGTACAGGAGAGAGAAAAATAAGCATAAGGAAGAATGGTGATGTTGTGGGGACTTCTCAGCTAATGCAGGATCTGAGAATGTTTCCCCATATTGGAACCTGTCATGTTTCACATCACTTCATTTGCCTAGCTGAAGCACATTATGACTTGAGGGAAATCTACACGTATAACCTGAATAATTTGAATTATTTGTGGATCTAGGAACCAAAGCACATCATAAAGTGCCTGAACCACAAAGTATAGCTGTAGCCAAATGAAATGTAGCTATGTGTTAGAAATTGGAGGATCTACATTTGCATTACACTGTCACCAACATATCTCTAGAGTGTATTGTGAATTAATTGTGTACTAATCCACGGTTAAATGAAGTACACCAATAAATCTTATTTAAGGCAAAAGATTATTTTCAACCAATGTTTTTTGTTTATTTTCCTACAAGTATCTGAATCTTATGCAAAGTTTTGATTTTGTTGAAGCTTGCAAAATACAAAATATACTTTTTGTCAAAACCTGAACTTCCTACTTGGAAGCGTCAGACTAATTTGTGTTAATACCTCCAGATGAAATTGTGTATTTTGTTTTGCTAGATATTAAACCATTTAGACTAGCAAATGTCTGAATCCTTCAGAAAATTTAACCTTCCAGCATTCCTCAGCCCAAAGTGGGCTGTATTATTCTACAAGGAATTAAGGGGTATCTCTAAATCAACTGCCCTTGTCTTTATGGGTGATTTTAACTTCCCAGACATCAACTAGGAATATCATACAGCAGACACAAGTAGGTCCAGAAAATTTCTGAAGCATGTTGAAGATAACTTCTTGGTGTAGGTACTAAGGGAGCTGACAAAGAAAGGTATCTTCCCAGATTTGTCATTTGTAAACAGAGAGGGACTTGTGGGTGAAGTGGTGATTGGTGGCTGTCTTGGTCACAGTGACCACAAAGTAGTTGAGTTTCAAATCATTGGTGATAGGAGAAAAATTGCCAGCAAAACTTCAACCCTTGGTCTGGGGAGAGCTGACTTTGGGCTGCTGAAGGAGGTAGTGAGTAAGGTCTCATGGGAATGTGTTTTGGAAGGTATAGGAGTCCATGAATGCTGGTCACCTTTTTAAGAGCCATCTCTTAAGAGCACAGGAGCAGGCAATTCCAAAGTGTTGGAAGTCAAGCAAGTGGGCCAGAAGGCTGGCTTGGATGAGCAGTGATCTTCTAGAACCTAGGCAGAAAAGGAAAGTGTATGGACATTGGAAGCAAGGACAGGTGACCTGGGAGGACAGCAGAGATGCTGTTTGCCACTGTAGGGAGAAAATTCATGCGTCCAAAGCTCAATTACAGTTCAAGCTGACCAGCACTGTGAAGGACAACAAAAAGGGCTTTTTAAAATATGTTAATAGCAAAAGGAGAATCAGAGATAACATAGGTCCATTGCTTGATGATGTCAATCACCTCACAAACGGGGATGTAGATGAAGCATAGATATTTAATGCCTTGTTTGCCTTTGTCTTCAACACAGATGATGGGCCCTGAGACCCCCGGAGCCCTGTGTTGGAAGACCATGCCTGTGGGGATGATAAACTCCCAGCTGACCCTGAACTTGTTTGAGACTTGCTGGTCCAGCTAGATGTGCATAAATCTATGGCACCCAATGGGATTCATTAAATGTGGTGGTTTGAGATTTTAGCAAAGATTTTGATACTGTCTCTCTCAGTATCTTTCTGGATAAACTCTCCAGCACACAGCTAGACAGGTCCATAATATGTTGGGTGAGCAATTGGCTGACAGATCAGGCTCAAAGGGTTATAGTAAATGGGATTACATCAGGCTGGCAGCCAGTCACCAGCAGGGTTCCCCAGGGCTCAATTTTAGGGCCAGTGTTCTTTAATATTTTTCTAAATGATCTGGATGTAGGAATAAAACGTACATCAAGTAAGTTTGCTGGTGATACTAAACTAGGAGGAGCTGTGGACTCCCTCGAGGGTAGACAGGCCTTACAGAGAGACCTGGATAGGCTAGAGAGCCAGGAAATCACCAAGTATATGAAATTTAACAATGACAAATATTGCTTCCTCTACCTGGAATGGGGTAATCTGGCTTATACTTACAAACTGGGGGAGAAGAGGCTGGAAAGCAGACCCATGGAAAGAGACCTGGGAGCCTGGGTTGATGGCAAGTTGAATATGAGTCCACAGTGTGCCTTGTCATCCAAAAGGGCCCACTGTGAACTGGGATGCATCAGGCACAGCATAGCTAGCTGGTCAAGCAAAGTGATTGTCCCGCTCTGCACGGCCCTGGTGTGGCCCCACCTCAAGTACTGTGTGCAGTTTTGGGTGCTTTAATATAAGAAGGACATCAAACTATTAGACTGTGTCCAGAGGAGGGTGACGGAGATGGTGAAAGGCCTGAAGGGCAAGACTTATGTGGAGCAGTTGAGGTCATTCGGTTTGTTCAGCCTGGAGAAAAGAAGGCTGAGGAATGACCTCGTGGCAGCCTACAACTTCCTCAAGGGGGGCAGCAGAGGGGAAGGTGCTGATCTCCTCTGTCTGGTGACCAGTGATAGGACACAAGGAAATGGAATGAAATTGCTTCAAGGGAGGTTCAGATTGGACATTAGGAGAAGGTTCTTCACTGAGAGAGTAGTCAGTCACTGGAACAGGCTCCCCAGGGAAATGGTCATGGCACCAAGCCTGTCAGAGTTCAAGGAGTGTCTGGACAATGCTCTTAGTAATATGATTTAGTTTTAGGTAGCCATGCAAGGAGCAGGGAGTTGGATTTGATGATCCTTATGGGTTCCTTCCAACTTGAGTTATTGTATGATTTTATGATTCTATGATTCTGTGAACTATTCTCTCATGAGGCACTGTGACCATGCGACTCTTTTGTTATGTGAGTCATCAGTAAGAACACAAACAATGCTGCACTGTCAACTGAATGGTATTCACTCAATGAAAGTAAACGGAAAACTATTCACACTTTCTTGCCATAGTTTACAATTAGTAGCTCTGAAATCTCTGAATATTGCTTTCTGAAGAGACAGTTTAGATATTCTCATGTTTCCTTTGTACTGTATGACAGCTGTTGTATAACATCAGGCGACCCTTCTCTATTGTAGTTTTTGTCTGGGATAGAATTAATTTTCTTCATAGTAGCTTGTATGGTGCTGTGCTTTGGATTTGTGATAAAAACTGTTGATAACACAGGGATGTTTTAGCTGTCGTTGAGCAGTGCTTACACAGCATCAAGGCCTTTTCTGCTTCTCACACTGCCCCAACAGCAAGTAGGCTGGGGGTATACAACAAGCTGGGAAGGGACACAGCTGGGACAGCTGATGCCACCTGACCAAAGGGATATCTCAGACCATATGATGTCATGTTCAGCAGTAAAAGGTGCAGGGAAGAAGGATGAAGAGGAGGACACACTTTTGGAGTTATGGCTTTTGTCTTCTGAAGTAACTGTTATGTATGACGAAGCCCGGCTTTCCTGGAAATGGCTGAACACCAGCCTGCTGATGGAAGCAGTGAATGAATTCCTTGGTTTGCTTTGCTTGCGTACGCAGTTTTTGCTTTACCTATTAAACTGTCTTTATCTCAACCCATGAGTTTTCTCACTCTTACCCTTCTGATACGCTCTTCCATCCCACTGGGGGGGCAGTGAGCAAGATGTTACGTTGGGGTTAGCTGCCTACCAGAGTTAACCCACAACACCTACGAGGAACCGCTTCCTACTAATTCAACTGGATTTAAAGTTACTAAGCATGGAACTAGAGGCACTAGAGCAATACATAATCTAAAAATTATTTATTTAATCCACTGCAACTGTTATCTGTCTCAACTAGAATGAATCTGCACTGGAGAATGCCCATTTTATTCTATTAGTTTAGACAAAGCACTTTTAAATAGTTGAAGTCAGATAAGACAGATACATCTGAGAAAGTCATATATCACAATTAAAACTAATACACAACAGATGACTGTATAGTTCATGAATACTCAAGCATCAAGAAGATGCATAGTGAGAGTATTTTCAAGAAAGCATGAAACAATATTTATTGTCAGTGGCTGTAATTCTCTTGTCAAAAGGTAAAAATCTTCAGTTTAGAAATAACAAGTATGATTAAATACGCGGAGTGTAGCCTGAGGCTTTGATGGATTTCTGAGAATGTTTTCCTTATGGTGTTCCACTAAAAATCCGGTGTTAAAGGAATCTATTCAAGTTTGCATTTACTCCAAGTGTAAAAAGAATGTGGAGTTCCAATCTGTATATTAATTAAATGCCATCGCCACCTTTTGTGTCATAGTGAAGTGACTATAAGAGGACTAGTGAATTATTAATATTCCTACTACTGCTTTTACAGAATTTCATTTAAATTATGAAAAATATATTTTTCAATCTGCAAAAAAAATTACAGATAAGGAACTTTATGCATTTCTCTGGAGCTGTTCTTACCAGGGCAGTGGCAAAATTAATACTTGCCCATGGCACACTCCAGTATGAGGGCTGGTTATGCAGTTCAATATGTGAAACATAACATATGGCCAATTTGGGCTTACAAACTTTTCAGTATTTATTTCAACCTGTCAAATCATATTCATGTCAAATACTAGCTGTCCTGCACGGAAATCCATTTGAGACGGCACTTACAAAATATAAATAAATAAATTGTGAAAGATGCAGGAAGGCAACTTGTTTAAATCAGACAGTTTGATACAATGTGTGAAATGAAAGGGTAATAAAAAAAATCTGGTTCTCCTCCTGAAACTATTTTAAACTGTGTAGAAGACTTTTCTTTGCAGCTCAGGGGGCAA
Organism: Pluvialis apricaria; assembly: GCA_017639485.1. NCBI lineage: Eukaryota > Metazoa > Chordata > Aves > Charadriiformes > Charadriidae > Pluvialis > Pluvialis apricaria. The sequence goes on along the minus strand of CM030012.1, from coordinate 22,605,317 downwards.
ACACAAGACTTGTTCCTCCAAGGAAAGCAAATACTTTCAGCTGTGCAAATAAGCTTCCCTCTTTTACTGAGTGTCGTAGTTTAACCCCAGCTGGCAGCTAGGACCATACAGCCACTTGCTCACTGCTTTGGTTGGGATGGGGGAGAGAATCGGAAGAACAAAAGTGAGAAAAAAACTCATGGGTTGAGATAAAGACAGTTTAATAGGTAGAGCAAAAGGTGTATACACAAACAAAGCTAAACAAGGAATTCATTCACTGCTTCTGATCAGCAGCAGGTGTTCAGCCATCTCCAGGAAAGCAGGGCTCCATCACACATAACGGTTACTTTGGAAGACAAATGCCGTAACTCCAAACGTCCTCCCCTTCGATCTTCTTCCCCCAGCTTTGTATACTGAGCATGATGTCATATGACACGGAATATTCCGTTGTTCAGTTGGGGTCAGCTGTCCCAGCTGTGTCTCCTCCCAACTTTTTGTGCCCTCCCAGCCTGCTCGGTGGCAGGGCAGTGCGAGGAGCAGAAAAGGCCTTGACTGCTTAACACAACTAAAACCACCAGTGTGCTATCAACACTATTTCCCATCCCAAATCCAAAACATAGCACTATACCAGCTGCAAGTAAGAAACTTAACTCTATCCCAGCTGAAATCATGACAATGAGTCTCCTATCTCAGAAGTTTAGGTAGATGGACATCGTGGGAACTTTAATGCAAATAATAGGGCATGCTGTTCTGCACAGTTTAGCTAGTCCTGACGTGCCTGTGGTGTTTGCATGCCCATATGCAGCTGGGTGACTAATTAGCCCATCCTATGCACAGGAACTCCATCAAAACTGCGGCCATTAGCATGCTTAGTGTGGCACATGTTATTGGTTTTAGAAAGCATATGTTATGACCTAAGACCAAAGTCACCAAAGAAAAGAAATGGATTCGGTTTTGCTGCCGACTTCTAAAGTTCCAGTGATCTCTCTGCAGCTGTGACAACTTGTCCCAGTGGCAAATTCAGTTCACATGTAAGACTAAGACTCAGTTTAAGTACAGAATCGCCATATTAATGCCATTTTCACAAATGAATGGTGTCATGTTAACTATTTGCTTATTACACAACATCTGACAATTTTTTCACTTTCCTGTCTTGATTTCTTTCTTATCCTGAAACATTTGAAATATAGAATAAATAACCTTCTTTATGGCACTGGTCTAAAGTCAGTCCAGATTGTGTCAGCTAGAAGTTGTTATTAACAAATAGCTGTAGTTTGTAGCAAATGGATGTCTCAGCTGCTGACCTCAAGTACTAGCAGGTCTGTGCTGACATTGCATGAACAGTGAGCAGTAAAAACAAAAAGCATAAGTAGCACCTTATTGGAAATCCTAGCACAGAGACCAAAGGCTGCAAGGGAAGGTGGCACATGTTTGGAGTAATAAAACATAGCCATCTTACCCCTTCCTGTGCTCCCTGTGAAATGAAACTTATACATAGTTACCTCAACACTTCAGGACTGTCAGCACGCAAGTAACCAGAGCCCATACACCCCACTCTGGGCTTGGTGAGCAGTGGCACATTTGAGCAGAGTGTCCCTGTTCCAGTCCCTTCCACAAGTGATTTCCTTCCATAAAGCCACCAAAAGGAGAGCAGGGACTATTCACTCTCAGATAAGCAAACATCTTTAATGTTTGGAAATAGTCTATTAAATGCTGTTACCCACATAGCTTAATAAACACACTGAGAGCATCTCCCTGAGGAGGCTGGGAATTAAAGCACACCTGGGCTTTCCTCAGCCTCTTCAGCATTCTGATAGCAAGAGAGATTAATGAGTCAACATTTCTTAAGTCACAGAATCCTGTTTGCCTTGTGTCTAATCAATGGATCCAATTCTAAATCCTCTGTTGCATCTTTTCCCCTCTGTGATTCAGAAAACCTCTTATACTGATTTGAATTTTGTGTCCCAGTTTTGAATGTTTGCTATTTTTGCCTCTTCATTGTAGAAATGAGTATCCTCTTACTACTATATATTATTGCAAACAAGAAGCCCATGTTCCTTTCTGAGCTCTTAAGATAAACAGAGGGAACTTAACAGGTCTGTTGATCAATGCTTATAGAGGGAAAATACCTTGTAATTCGGACTTGTCTTCATTTTTCCTGCTAGAAACACGCTGCATGGCACATCCAGCAAAAAGGGGCCATCATACAGTCAGATTTGTAGAAAATTAAGCAAAGTACAAATGATTTGATCAGTGACTGAGAAACTTAAAATGCAAAAAGGAAAACTTTCAGGTGATTTTTCAGAAACCAAAATGTGTGCTGAAACACGCACCTTTAATCAGTACAGATGTGAGACTTGGAGGATAAGTATTGAGTAACAGATTAAGTTAAATATCATGAAGAACATATTACAAAGATAATTTGCAAATACTGGGATGATCCAGCAAATACCTTTTACTGATTATTTCTACCATCCTTAACATTTCATAGACCAAATTTCTTCAGTGTCAGTCCACTCTGAAAGGAAGCGGGGTAGAAATAAAGAGACGATAAGTGTATGCGTGCTCATATGACTGTGTGTATGAACAGATACATTAATTTATACTGCCAGTAAAATAAATATGAAGCTGTATCTACTATCTCCACTACAACTTTGGATGTACTTTTATTGAAGGAGAGTGTTTTTCTCTTCTCCTCTGAATTTAAGGATGTTTTTTCTCGTGTTTAGAAACTTGTCCTTCTGGAGCCGAATTAAACTTTCTGTTTTCCTTTATCTTCATCTTCTCTTACTCAGTACACTACGCAGCCCTGTGGAAGAAATTGCAACACACCATGAACTTCTGTTTAGCGTGGCACTAGTAATACCACATGCCGTCTTGTCACATGTCTAAATAGTGCTGTCACTCAACTGTCTTGCTGCATAGAAATGATAAATGAGTGACTAAAAACCCTCTGGTAAAGTCTTACCTTGACAACACAGGAAAGATGTTAATGTGAAAAAAGGACATTATCACTGAATTGGCTGGTGTTCTGGTGTCACCGGCCTCTCTGTTCTTGATACCAGTGCTCAAAACAAAGTTGTGGAAAAGCCAAAAAGCATTTGTAAATTCGGTATTTCCTTATGACAGAGCATTTTGAAGACTTGCTGCTCATTGTGGTTGAACTGAATGGAAAATACAAAGAAGAAGGATGTAATCAGGTTTGTCTCCCATATATACATGAATGCACAGAATAATCAAATGTGAGATGGAAAGATAATGAGTCCATAGTTCCTCTCTTGCAAAGATTTCTAAAATCCTATGAAAAGGAGGATTACATCCCACTTGTCACTTTCTTTGTCTGAAAATAAAAAAAAAGCATTGAAAAACATAATTCAGGTTAGGATGACAGTTTTGAAAATGTTATGTTGAATTCCCCACTTTGGTTCTATGGCCGATAGATCAACGGCTTCCTTCGAACTCTTTACCATGGAAGGAAATCTTTGGCCTAGCTTTCACCTGTCTTCCAAATATATATTTAAGACATACATCTTTTGTAAACTACTTGGATTGCTTTTATTACTGCTGTTTTTTTCATGTTAGCTCCTAATGCGTCACTGTGAGCTTGAATTTCTAAGAAAAGCCGAGGAATACAAAGGGAAGAGTTAGCTTTTAATTTATTTGGTGCAGTAGATTCACTTGACCTTAGTGGGTATTTCATAGGTTTTCCACAACCAAAAGATTCCTGTTAGAAATATCCACATGATCACACAAACTGATTGTTGGAGGACTAACCTTATGTAGGTCTATATTGATTTTTTCCCAAATGTTTCTATACAACTTGAGCCTTTTTTTGCTGTTTCTATTTCTTAGATAACTCTTTCAGTTTCCAGGTGTCAAGCCCTTACCTTAGAATTTTTTAAATAACCAGAAAGCAATTAGTTAAGGAAATGTACAGTACACACCTACTTTCCCATTATCGGGCAGCATTCAAAAAGATCTAAGAGAGATTTGGCTATTTACTTCTCTGTAAAACATGCTGAAGAGTAAAACTGAAAAAGCAAAAATAGCTTTCTTGTAAACTTTTGAGAACGATCAAGATAAAACTTATACCTAATGTATACATACCCAAGCATGGCCAAAATGCATGTCTGCTTAGTACTGAAGATGCTTTTCAAAAGTATATCCAGTCTTAGTTATTTTTTTCTTATAACTTCTGGTTTGCTAGGTCCTGTACAAAGGAAGTAATTGGCCATCCCTGGCCCCAGAAATCCTCTCTAATTAGAGACTATAGGCAATGGTTTGCTGTGGAAACAAAGCACAAATAATGAAGTGATTTGTCTAAGATGCCACAGTCTATTAACATCAGACTAAGGTATAGAAAACAACATTTTATTCTAAATTTAGCAGGTGCTTGAGGACAACTTCTCTGATATGTGTATAATATGTCCATATTCATTGCTAGCATTTGTATGTCCTGACTGAGAATTATTTATACCATATTTTTAAAGTCATTAGAGACCTTCATCGTATAAAGGCAGAAGAAGATGAGGTTAGATTGTCTGAAGTAAAAGGTCCTAATTTTTGGCTCAAGATTTTTTCGTGGGCAGATTCCTGCCAGTAACTTTAAGTTATGGTTTTAATATAGTTCTAACCCTAAGACCCATTGCACATTATCTCATCTTTCAACATTTTGATGTTTTAAGTGATATGAATTTGACCATAAATGTACAGACAATCAGACATAAATCTAAGACTATAGAAAAAATCCCAAGAACACAAGTTTTGCAGATTTTTTTTAACGTGTTATATTCCTTTTGCAGAGCAGAAGTTCTGATATATATAAAATTAACAGAAGCAAAATATAATAACAATCCAATTCCTTCCTCTCCTCCCACGAGCTGATTACTCCCAGAAAGGGATTCACTAGTCATATTATTTATTATTTGTTATCTAAAAGGCAACGTATTTCTCTGCCAACCGGATAAAAACCAAGTATGTATATCAACAGAAAATATGAGTCAGATGAGGACAAGATGTGTAACTCAAGCTGGCCAGGTTAGTGATATTGTAGCTGAGCACAAAGGAAATTGGCTTTCAGCCTCACTGATTTCAGCTGACACTACAAGAATTTCTCTAGCATTGGAGAAAATTTACAGTGGTCTAAGCAACAACCTTTTTTTTTTTTGTTTGCTTCTTTTGGTTTTTTTTTCCCCCACAGTATTTTTACTGCGTATTTACTACCCATTTAAAAAACAGACAAATCATTAACATGACCAAATATTTCTGAAGGGAGGTGTTCTCTTGTAGTAATTACCTTAAGTTCTATCATATGTGCACCTGAAAGGAAAAGGCAAGACCACCTTACTCTACTTTATCCACTTCCTCTTAAAGCCACCAAATGCTCAAAAGAGAATAGTATTAATACATGTGAGAAACAGAGGGAAAAAAAATAACAAAAATATGAACCAGACTTTTGTGTACATTCCTATTTCTGCCGAAAATAATTGCAGTTGAAGATGTGATGTTCTCAGAAATAAATAACTATCCTAAACTGTTGTTATTGCTAATACAATCCTATTAGTCCCCTGTTTCTTCGCCAAATAGATCAGGCTTGGTTAAGTTATGAAAGAATTTGAGAGAGAAAATCCAAAACCTAGTGATGTTGAATGATCCCATGACAGCATTCATACTTAGCAGAAATCTTGCTCGATTCTTTTATCTACATTGGCCCCTCCAGACACTCTTTTGTTCACGTTGCTCTATGGCTCATGTTTTACAGATTATGACAGGCCACCAATAGAAAATCAGTCAGCCAAGAAGGGCATCACCTCTTCTGTCTACAGCATTCTGATTACTTTGGCAGCTTCATTATCATCTCAATCTAATCCCACCTAAGAAAGAAAACTTCGGTTTTCCATTTTCCCTGTCTCTGTGTTGGCAATATTTCAAATTTATGCTTGACATGCTAATTGAAATAAGTTAGTAAGGCCTCTGGATGATCACATGGAAGATATCAGCCATCAAAAACTAACATCACGTGCCTCACTCTGTGGTTTAATGTCATTATTATATTACTGTTATTATTAAGACAACAAGGGTTGTCAATGAGTGCTGATCTGTATGTATCCATTGGGTGAGTACCTGGAGAGATGCAGAGGGATGTCATCCAAACCCTGACTTTATTTCTTCTTCAGTATAAGCAACCTGCAATCTGGGAAAAAAATAAGATCAAAGGAGGGGAAAAAAACATCAAAAAACAGATAAAACATGTTAGAGTTGACACTGGCTCACAGTCTCAAGTTTTAACATTTTTAATTATTATTATTTCTGCCCTCTTTCTTGACAAGGTGAAATGATTAGAGCTGGGAGGAATTTAAATATCCAAACTACCATGTGTTTTTCTCCCTGTTGAGGAGCTGATAACCAAATTCTTCAAAACAGCTGCAAATGACAGGGAATAGAGGGGTGGAAGAGGCTGGGAGAAAACCTAAACCTGAGAAAATTTCAGTCTGGAATCTTATTGGCATGTGCCAGGTCTCAAGGTTAAGACATTAGGGGGAGTGATGCTATTACTACATGCAAGAAATAATCTCAGACAACTTGAGTAACTGCTGTTTTTATCTTTTATGGCTAAGCTTTTTGGACCATGTTAAATATCCTTTAACTGCTCATCTGTTATTATTATGTTTGGCTTTTTTTTTTTTTTTCAGATCTTCAAAATAGTTTAAAGGTTCATTAGTAAACTTTTTGATCTTCTATTCTGTTTATTCAATTGCAGAGTTGTCCTTCTTATGAATATTTAAAGATTTAGTAATTTTTTGTTGCAGGGCTTTTCCCTTATTTTTATTTGTTTGCAATATCTCTGCACTCTTTCTGTTGATAAGTGGTTTTAGGAAGTGCCAGAGTGTCTGCAAGAAATATGACCAAAAAAAAAGAGGTGTTTAGCAGATACAAAGGGAGAAGGTAGTAACACCGTGAGCCATGACTAAAATTCTGACTCTTTGAAAACTGATAGACATTTAACTAGGTACTTTGGTGGAAGATGGAATTCAATACTGGAGTCAAAACCTGTGTTATATATATATATATCTGAATAGTCCTGTTGAATCTAGTACATGACCATATTAGAGGATTGATTAATGAATTTAAGTATAATTGAAGCAAGCAGAATATTATTATTCCAACTGCCACTGAAATCCAGCCACCTTCAAAATAGAATATGGCAGAACAACACACACTTTAAATACCTTCAGAAAATTGGGAATGGAATAGGGAATTTGCAAGTTTATTTCCCAATTAACCTAGTTAGTCCAGCTGTGTCAGTTCTTATCATGCTTCTGTTTCCTTAATAACAGTTTTATTTGTTCATTTATGTTATTCATTTATTTGTTTTAAGATAAAGTGTTCTCTTACCTTGTTGGTGGGAGGACCTGAGCCTCAATAGCCCGCTGGTTAGACAACAATCACTATATAATGTGGCAATTTAAAGAATGTTGTAAAATGAGCCCAGAAAAAGGTGAAACTAAATATGGATGAAGAAGGCTCAGACAAAGCCAAACAGAAGTGTTGTAGTTACAGGGCTCCAGAGTTGAAAGAGCCTAGCTCCTTATTTCTACCAAGAAGCACTTTGTTTTAATTGTTGCTTTTAACTCCTATGGAACACTATATTTACCAGTTATTTCCCTCTCATTCTCTGTATTATCTGGACACCACTTAAATAAAAATAACTGAAATCTTCAGTAGCCACTAATGAAGTCTACTTGAGCAAATATGCACAATGGCAAGAATGCAAGTTAACATATGATTGGTGCCACTAAAACTTTATTTCCTGTTTGAAAATGAAATGAATGAAGTACATAATTTTCCTCCAATCTATTTGAGCAGCTATTCCATCAGACTAAAAATTCTCAGCTGTGATCTGTCATTTACTTTCTCTGAGATCTAATGCCATTGCATTTGTGTTTGTGTGTGTGTGTAATGGAACTAATGGCCAAGGGTATAGTTCTGATTGCAGGAGACTATTTATATGATGTTCAGCAAAAATCTGTCAATACAGTATGCTGCCCTAAGTGTTTTCTGAAAAGATGTTTGAACTTTCCCACAATTTTTTCAGAATCAGTTTTGACCCTGCTCACTGGAGAACAACAGGATGGCAACTGAGAAGGAAATATCTAAATCTAATCTTTCTGGTATACTTAATTTGAGCTGACATAGCTCTACAGGAAGCAGAATAAGCCCGTTTTTAGACCTTTGGAAAGAACACAATAGAAACAGAGTTATAAAGAAAAACAATGTGAGCCTTGTTAAAAACTGTATGGTAGCCAATGACAACCTAGGCAAAGATTAAAGATGATTTTGCCTATTTCAGAAACACCAAAAAAAGTCGTCTTGCTTGACATGTCTGTTGCCAGGCAAGAAGATGTCATAGAATAGCATAAATAATATCCAAAGTATCACTTACCTAAGGAGTTTTGCGTCTTTTCTCATTAAAGAATGAGAGAAACAGAAATTTCATAGACATTTTTACAGTTGTGATTACTGAGCTACCTTGAGTTTGTTTACATTATGCCTAATGATTAAAAATATCTGAAATCCAATCTTTGCTAGCTAATCTGCATGAGATATATAAATCATATGGCTTTTTTTTCCCATGTCTGATTAAATAATAGTGAATGCCCTCCTAAAGGGATTGTTTTTAAGTTTGAATTAAAAGGTTTTTTCATCAATATTCATACAAGAAATACTAGAATCCATTTTCTTCATCTTTAACTACAACTTGCTCTCAAGAAAGTCTGTGTAAACTAAATGGAAAAAGTTATGAATCATAACATCAGTAAATTTTATTTTGAATTATGCACATAAAAATTTTTGGAAACATCATTCTTCTAATGTGTTTATTAGAACATGTATAAAGACTTGAAACATCATTGAAATTAGATAAAAACACAAAATATCACTTGCTTGACATAACAGCTCATGGAGAATAAAAAAAGACCATAAATCAATCAAAACCTAAAAAAATCTCCCCAGTTGTTTACAAAATATTTTTAAATAGATACTGTATTTGAAGATGTCACAATAATGCTTGAGAATATTCTTCAAATAGGAAAAAAGCAGCTAAATTCCTTCATCACACATCTACTGAAATTAGGGATAGTTATATGGAGTAACAGTTTTGTATCTGTCAGCACAGCTATGAGAAAAGATTACATGGACAAAGTGGCCTAACCACCTTTTTAATCAACTAGGACCATATTTAGACCAAAATAATGCTTGCAGAACCCCTCTCAATTGTCACATAACCTTATGAGATTCCTTCCTAGGAGTCTACGTTTTTAACGATTACTACACTTAAAATACATAAGTCTTGATAAGCCTAAGCAATTTAGCACCAGGCTTATAAACTATTTGGGAAAAGACTTTTTCAATAAAGATATACTTAGGTTTACTGGATACTTCCAGGAACCTTAGACTTGAAGACATATATGACAGGCATTCTCTGGTTGACTCAAAAATCCCAGGCAGAAAGAAATTTTTTATAGCCAGTAGTCAAGCTGATAGAACATTGAAACAGATATAAGGAAGACTGATACTCAAAACTGGCTTTTTCTATTGAATATATCTCTTATCCCTCAGACCTGTGAGCTGATCCCCTGATTGCTATCTATCGTGAGGCATAATTCTCTCAGTTCTCCTCCTAAAAGCTATTATTTTTTAATCCAGTACTCACTGAAAAACAGAGAGACAGAGAGAAAGAAAGACTTAGTAGTCTGGGGGTCAGATCAGTCAGTGAAGCCCTGGTTTCCAACTCCTGCTTCACCTCCAAAAACTCTGGCTTAAACTGTTGAGAAGCAACCTCAGCTAATGTTGGTAATTGATCCAGGGTGCAACGAGTTATGGTTCTGACAAGCAAAGTTGATCTAATTTCCTCTCAGCTTTGCAATTTCCTCCCTTTTCCTATCCCATTTTCTCTTGGTTTTCACAATGACAAGGCAATTCCATGGGATGTTAAAGTCTGGAAATGCAATTGACCCAAATGGCTTCAATGTGAAACTAATGTAGCCTTTCAGTGCCATGGGATCTGGAAGGAAGTCGTCTTCTTCCATGTGATCCTCTTCCTTAGCTGTTTAAGACCAGTTATCTCATTTTCAAAACTTTGCTTTTTCTTTCAATGAGAGGGCAGGAGATAATGCAATTTTATCACATTTTTTTATATCATTACTATAGTATTCTCATACAAAAACATTGTGAAAAACTGGAGGCCCTTTACCACAGAAGCATTTAGCACTATATGTTCACATGTGGTAACAACTGCTATATATTCAGCTGGCAATTTCATGCAATTCATTGGGTGATGATTTGAATCTGCCTTGCATGCACACTGAATTCGTTGTTCTCAGGAAGAAATTATACCCTAAGAAAGTTCATCTTAGAAGGAATTGCATGTGGCGTAGCAATGTCACAAATCCTTTGAGAATGTCTCTATTGCTTCAGTATACACACATTTGCTTTATATGAGGTCACTGTGGGATACCTCCTTATTCTTCCCCAACTGTAAAGTTCATATAGCACAAGAGTGATTTTGCTTATCAGCACATAGTAGAGGGCATTTTGATGACCAGTGAGATAAACTTATTGGAATCATTTGTTCAAATTGTGATTGGCTCCTGAAATGACTATTAAAGCCTGTCTCCTCCAAATTTTACTCCTGTTATGGCTTTTCTTTTCATTCAGGGACCACTTGGCTCAACAAAACACTTCTCTTATCATTTGTGCAAGTCAGAGCCTAAAATTCCTACAACAGTTACCAATCTTATGGTCCATAGTCTTACTCCATAAGATGTTTATCAATGTTGTCTCATATGTGCTGAAGTGGTTTTACAGGGATGAGAAAATCCCTGACTGAGAATGTTTCACTCTCTGGAGGAATGGAGAAACACACATAGCAAGAAAGAACCTAATTATAGCTTGGAAAAGAGAGAATTCCCAACTTAGATCAACTTTCTACCTAAGACTGGCCACTTGTTTTACCTTATCTATATTGTCTTTGGTTTAATTTTTGGTAAGATAGCAGAGGAACTGCCATTCTTATATTAGTCATTAAAAATAAAATAAAAAAAAAAAACAACAAAAACCTAAACAAAAAATATATCCTGTAATACAAAACATGACTGTATAATACCATTGTGAAACTGATTTATGTGTTGGTGAAACAAGTAATAAAATGAAATTCAAACCAATCAGAATTAATCTAATTTCTGTGCTAAATTTTTGGAAACTGCTTTATATATCACAGCTATATAATCTTCCCCAAACAGCAAATACCAACTTGACATTTAATTTACTCCTCAGATATGTTAAATAGGAACTCTACTTAAAATTAAAATTATAGGCTTGATAGTTTATGGGAGCCAGCCAGCTCCATATAACCAAAGTACCATGGGACTCAGAGTGATTAGTTATTAAATTAATAACCCTTGATAAAATGAGAACTGCACAGAAAATTGTGTTAATTTGTACACAGATAACACTGTTACACTATCAATGAAAGCAGAAAACTCCAGCAATGACATGTTCACCCTATGCTAATTTACATATGTAAATTTCCCTAGGTAACAGTCTCTTCAGCTACAAAATTTTTTATAATAACAGCATGTCAAGCAGGTCTTATATCTATAAAGGAAGATTTCAAGCTCATTATCCTGTGAACATTAAAATAATGAACAGAACCCTACTGCCATCCTTCCCCTGTTTTCTCCTTCCCTCTTCAAACTTTGACATTCAAAATTTGGAAATTATTTTACTTCAAGATACTTAGTTTTTATTTTGATATTTCCTCTGAAATTAAATTTTCAGCAGAAGAGGATCTTGTAGTAACACAAAACCTGTGTGATTCCTCTTAATAATTGTATCACCTGACTCTGAGCTGGCAGTGTGCCCAGGTGGCCAAGAAGGCCAATAACATCTGGCCTTGCATCAGAAATAGTGTGGCCAACAGGACTAGGGAAGTGATCATCCCCCTGTACTCAACACTGGTGAGGCTGCACCTCGAATACTGTGTACAGTATTGGACCACTCACTACAAGAAAGACATTCAGCTTCTGGAGCACATCCAAAGAAAAGCAACAAAGCTGGTGAAGGGTCTGGAGCACAAGTCTTATGAGGAGCAGCTGAGGGAACTGGGGTTCTTTAGCCTGGAGAAAAGGAGGCTGAGGGGAGACCTTATTACTCTCTACAGCTACCTGAAAGGAGGTTGTAATGAGGTAGGGGTCAGTCTGTTCTCCCAAGTAATAAGCGATAGGACAAGAGAAAATGGCCTCAAGTCATACAAGGGGAGGTTTAGATTGGATGTTAGGAAAAATTTCTTCACTGAAAGGGTTATTAAGCTTATATAGGTTATATAAGGAACAGGCTGCCCAGGAAAGTGGTTGAGTCACCATCCCTGGAGGTATTTAAAAGATGTGTAGATGTGCAGCTGAGGGACATGATTTAGTGGTGGACTTGGTAGTGTTAGGTTTACAGTTGGACTCAATGATCTTAAAGGTCTTTTCCAGCCTAAATGATTCTAGCATTCTATGATTCTATGACTCAAGACTTGGGGGAGGGGAGGCAGGTCTACACATAGACAGAGGGATCATTTAATTGACCAGTCAATCTATCTCTTTCATTGTTGGGCATAGGGGCTGAGTACGCTGAGTACCATGTTTGATTTCAGTGAATGCTTCCTTCATTAACTGAAATTAACCACTGTTTTGAGATTAAAATACCACCCCAGCATTTACTGAAACTAGTTCAAAATTTGACCATTTAGGAGAATCTGAAAAGAATTATCTTCATCTTGCCATTGAGACCTCCCAGGAGAAAAGAGGAAGAAGTGTGAAGACCTGCTTCAATTTGCCTCTTCCTTGCATGATTTTACGTAATTTTTCCCTGCAGGTGACCCTTTGTCACCCTTTTAGAGATAGTCAGAGTGGTGGAATCTTTGCCTTTGAAGCCTTTTCTCCCAGGATAACACAAACATTAATGACTGGGTCTCAAGGTTGTCCTCTGATCACTATACACTCCCTTCTATAGGAGGAATACTTCCAAAGGTAATTTCTTTCTGTGCTACATGAAAAAGTGGGCAGTGCAGGTCTTATACTCTTGCTTATAGGGGAGCATTTTACAATTAAGCCTTTAATGTGCCTGAGACCAGAGCCTATGTTTCATATTTTGCCAAAAGGAAGAAACCTCCAAACCTGCCCTCTGAAAGATCTTTCTCCTTTCTACCCAGTACAGATGAAGGCTGGGCAGGAAAGACAAAGATTTCAAGCTAGGTGTTCTGACTGAACACTGGGACATAGTTGGAAGCTTGAGCACAAGCTGGGTGTTATAAAATGTGGGTTGTATTGAGCATAACAGCTGCATTTTCAGTTCTGTTGATCTATGACGTTAAGCAAATCACCTTCAAATCTGAACCTCTCTAGAGAAATGAAGTCAGTTATATCCCTCAGTTGAAGGATCTTAGGTTAAACATAAGTAGTACTATTATTATAACATTGCAGGCTGACCTGCAAAGGTGAAGGGAGAAAGTAGGTAGGATTTCTTGAATTTTCTTTCTCTCTGGAACCCAAATGGCAGTCTAAAAACACTTGACTTCTGAACTCCAGACTTCAAGTATTATTAGCAGCCCTTTGGCCTCCCATTAAACTGTAGTCTGAAGACTTCACATCGTTAAAAGCAAGGAAAAAATAAGTGCATAGCTCCAAACTGGAGCGGCCATGATACGAATACAGAGAAAAAGAAAAGGGGAGGAGGAAAGAAAGTGAAAACTGCTGTCGCAGAGGAGCAAGAGAGAGACTGTTCCAGAAGGCAAGGCAAGACAGGAGCCAAGGGCGACCACAGCATAGGTGGGACTAGACACAATGCACTTAGCACGTAGGTCCAGAGTCCATGCAGGAAAACCTGCCAGTAATCTAGAGCAGTAGAAGTAGGGATGGACATGGGTTGGCCCATAACATTGCCCAGGCCACCATGAGTGCCCAGATCTGAGCTGGCATCAAGATACAGATCTGGGGCAGAGAGTGCATGGGTAAGGGTTCCGAGGGGTTGTCCAGGGCAGTCAAGTTCTATGGGTGTCCTCAGGACCTTGAAAAATGCAAACAAAATTTACATATCTGGCTTGACAGAAGATGTCTCTTTTGCGGAAGTACTGGCTGAAAAACACAGAACTGCTCGCACTGGGAGATGGGAGTCCTATGATGTATCACAGCACAGCTCCATTACCCTCACTGCTTGGTTGGAAGGAAAAAGTGGCATTAGCTGGGAGGTTTTAACACAGATTATGTCTAGATATAGGAGAGTGACTGGAGAACTAAGGATTCCTATCTTCTGAGTTTGGTTTCCTCTGACACCTACAAGAAATAACAAGGCGACTCAATTTTCCTAACGTAAACTGTGTGTTTTCTGATATGTATCAATGCACTGTGTCATTATTGTTTGTATTTTATTGTCTCTTTAAACTTCCTATAAGGTTTTGAAAAAATTCTGTAGCTTCGACTGTGAACCGGAAATATTTCTGAGTCTTTTGAGACCTCCTACAGAACTGCTCCCAGTCACATGAGTTCAGATAACTTGTGGACTTTTCCAAAGTCAGGGTAATTGTGGTTAATAATTATAGATTTTGAATAATGATATGCATTAATTATAAATTATCTGAGCTTCTTTATTCTGCATCATTAGGTTGATATTTTTTTGACAGGTACAGGCTTTCTTTTGATATTCTTGAAGACCTCATTCTTGACAGAGAATGGAGGAAAGAGAAACTTCTTCTCACTATTTTGATGATTCTTTCTTTAAACCTTAATTGATTTTTCTTTTTGGTCCTGGCCTCAGCGCAAGGTTCATTCCATTTACCTTTTCTTAGTGTGAGTAGTGCATTACTCTGAAGACCCAATTTATGTTAATCCTGAGGCATCTTCAGCTGTGAATGGCAGAACTGGTCCCAATAATCCAGACTGTTTACTGGTCTTTTGGCCAAAGGATTTATGTGTTCCCAGGCTTCCTCATTAAATCATGGATGGCAGGTTTTAATCAGGAAAGTACATATATCATGTAAGTGTAATTCCCTCAGGAACTCCAGTAATGCCTTTGCATTTGCACAGTCTCACTACTAACATTACAATGGGTAAGGGTCCGCCTGTCACTATTTCCTTTGCAAAAACCTGCAATATTTCCAGCCAGGGCAATAATTTAGTCATGAAAATTCACATGGTGCTGAAACATAGATCACTCCCAGAAGCAGATCCTGACTTAGTTAATGAGTTTAACTCAACCCACTTTAAAAGAAGACTGGGCAAGCAGTTTGGAGAAAGAAAGAAAAAGGGCTAGTCCAAAACATAGTGTATTATCTGCATCTATTGCATGGATAACCTTCATCTATTGTATAGATTTATTGTGATGCACTTAGTCTCTTCTTAGTATTTATATTGCCCTCTTCCTTCCCTTGACTTTAAATTTGATCCTAGTCTCCTTGTAGAAAGGGAGATGGGATACTGAAAGCTGTAAAGATTGTGAAAGTATCTATGTATTTGCATTTGGAGAGCACCTCTCATCAAGGTCTGAAGTGCTGGTGACTAAAAGTGATGGGAAAAGAGAAAAAAATTGGTGAATTATTAAAAAGAAATGTCCAATATAAAGGTATATTTGAAAGGACTATGAAAGTGTAGTTGTGACAATGCAAGTGGATATATTTCGGCTGATTATTCAAAAGACAAAGAAGTTGGGCAAAGTTATAATTAGCAAAAACCGTAAATGTCTTGCATAGTTTCACATACCTCGTACATTTCTTATTTAAATGATCAAGATTGAGATTTTAACTAAGAGTTAAAATATAGAAATAGTCCCTAAAGAATGCTTGCTAATCAGACTGAAAATAATGAGAGAATTGAGGACTTTGCCCATATCACTGGTAGCTGCTCAACTAATCATTCTGTAAAGCTTTGACTAATGTCATTAAATATTACTCAATAGATGAAGTTTCTGCTGCTTTTCTAGGGATGCTACTTGAAACTCCTTAAGCTTCAGCATTATGAAATGGTGCCTAACACTGAACCTACAATTTATTTGGCTGTTATGTATCCAGCTATTCTTGTTTGTACCTTCCCCTACAACTGCCCGGGTTAGAACAGATCATTCCTGCATCTCACTACTGTCCGCCTTTCTAACATATATAAGTGATTACTATAGCTCTATTTAAGACCTGCACAGCTTGGATGCCTATCTCTTTGTTGAATAACCCACAAACGGACTCTATCACAGGAGCATATAGAATTATATGGAATTTACTCTGCCTAAGCCAAAAAGTTAGGAAGGATGAGGTAGAAACAAGGAGTTCGATGAAAAACACTCTACAGCTGTAATCATGTGTCTCACTAATTACCTTTAGTGAATCAAAACACTATAGCAGCATTTGTTTTAATTGTTTTTATAATTGTTCTCATAGTCAGCGATAACTCCTCCCTCCCCACCTCCCAAGCACACACAGTCCCAACAATTAAGGACTGGGTTCTTTTTGTGATTTTATCCAGAGTATAAAAACTTTGAACAAAACTAATGCCAAGAAAATACCACCCTTTTTCTAGGCAACTCTACTTTCTGGGTCACTGGAAACTATTGACAGTACAGAACAGGAGAATTATGCTAGGTGTTCCCTGCTCCTGGCAGCCTTAACCATTTAACTCATTTGGTTTATGTTCATCCATAAAGGTAAGTATAGCTTTGCGAGAAGGATATATTTTTAATTCCACTGCATTCCTTCTAGTTAGCAACCAGTTTTGATACATATACTTCTTTTGCCTGCATTTGTTTACACTGTAGTCTCAGCCTTCAAATATTCAACATCACAAATTGATTTCACACTTTTGTGTCACTCAGGCACGGTGCAAAAAGATGTAAAGCTCAAGTGAAATCACTTACACTAAATTCCCTGCCTTTTTCTGGGTACAAGTCTCAGTTTCATAATGTTACTTCAATATAGCTTTTGGTGTGTTAATATGATATATTCCAGCTATTAAGTTTTAACATGCATAACAGGGTTTTTATGAGAGAGGGTTACTGCACAAAATACGAGGCATTTTAAGACACCTGCTTTGGCATTTCAAGAAATATTCCCTGAAAAGCAATGAAGTACACTCATCATAAGCTACTAAAAAAATATGTAACTTGCTATCCTGACCTCTGTCTGCTAAATAACAGATTTCACAGAGCACTGTACTTGCCTGAGAAATACTAGAGATTTTCCTTTCACTGGGATATTTCAAGGAAAAAGAAAATACTTAGCGGACTTATCCATGTGTGGATAAGAAGAATTACACACATCAGTCTAAACATACCCTCCTTAGTTTCTGCTCCAAAGACATTAAAAAAACATTTTAGAAGTTACAGTCTAAGCACTGGATTCTTTAGCTGCTTTAGACAGTGATTTAAAGTTTGATATTCCAGCCATTTATATACTCTCTAGGGAATTTTAATTTGAAAAATATATTGTTACTAATAATTAGTGAAGATAAGTAAAACACAGAAATTCCCTTCTTGATTTCTATTTCACCTCCCCACACCTTAGATTTCTGGGATCATCTGACTCTGATACTCTTTGTACAACTGAAAGAATATAAACTTTGTTTCTGTGTATTACAAGCAGTGACATGTGGATTTCATAGCTTTAGTTTGTATATTGAAAAACCTGGATGTTTATCCTCTGAATCCATGGCAACTCAGAGGTTATTAAATCAAGGCTGGGAAACGCAGTAGCAAAGTCTGTAAACTCTGAACATTATTGATAGCTTCTACACTGTGTCAGTATTCAGATGGTACAGACTAAACCCCCAAGTTCTCCCTTGCAATGAACTGAGTCAATTAAAAAGAATCTCAGATTGATGATTCACAGATTTGAAAGCCAGAAGGCAGCAGCATTTAAGGCCAATGTTTAGTCTGTCCTGCTACAGAAAGCATGCCTTGCAATTGTGTTCCTTTCTTATTTGCTTACTTGCGTAGAAATATCCCAACTTGATTTAACCATTTAAGAAGGGTCTACTACAATTCTTTAAAAAAATATTTGAAGGTTAAGAGCTTCAATACAACATTCTTTATCTTCATATAACATATATTTGATGTACAATATTCTTTAAAAAAACAGAGATTCGATTCCCAGCTTTTCTGGTCTGCAATGCTCTTGTCACCTCAGCTGTTGAACAGTTATCAAATTTGAGTTCCTGGTGTCTGTGTTTATACAGACATAGAAGTTTATTCTGAAGGGCAGATCAAGCCATCAACTAACATTTTATCACAGAATCATGGAATATTTTGGATTAGAGGGGACCTCTAAAGGTCATCTGGTACAAACCCTCCTTGATAAACTAAAAAGGCTATTTTTCATAATGAACATTTTCCCATTTTGGGGGGCCTTTTATGGCCCTTTTCCAAGTTTTCAGCATTCTTCCTGAGTTGCTGACATTGGAGTCACACAACAGTTTAGGAATTGTTACACATAGTACCAAAGATTATCATGATATGAATTGTCTATTGTCAATCATTTATGCATCAAGGATCACATTAGCTTTTTTTAGTCAGTAATCAATTTTCATTTTAGAGAAATATTATTCTTAGATTTCTTCAGTGTCCTGGTTATAAATCCAAAGAGGATATCCCAGTATCTTTCAAGGACAAGTTTAGACATCCAGTCTAAATAAAGTATCTCTTCTTCTTTACCATCTATTTTTGCTATTAATTTTTCCTCTTCAATAACTGAACTAATTAAACTTCAAGTTATGCTCAAAGGCGTATCACAATTATATGATCATATGTGCTAGCAAAGGAAACAAAAGAATTGTTAAAATAGACCATGTACGCAGGAGGAAGCAGAGCAGACATTATAAATGGTCTTTTGCTGGCCAATACGTTGGCACTTCAGCCACACTGGAAATCTGTGTCTGACATGGGTCCTGACAAAGATCTTCATGAACTTCTCCATAGCTTGCAAAACTTAAACTCTTTTGGATCATAAAGCAGCAGACATCATACAACAGAGGAAACAGGAAATTGCACCAGATTCCAGATAATGAGTGTATTTTCATTGCCTGTTTTAACTTGAATGGTAGTAGAGGCACCCGGAGGATTCTTGGTATTTTTATTTCATATGCTCTAACTTCCCTGTAGTGTTTGGCAGCTCTTTTTTTTCTTACGTGTACTTGTCCCCATCTCTTAATAATTTCAGAGAACACTACATAACCCAAAGAACCTGTTCTTCAGTCTCACTTTTCTCTTGCACCCTCCCAAAAAATACACCACTGTGACATGTCTGCCTTCCCAAAAGGGAGTCATAGACTCTTTGCAAATGGGAGATCCAGACAAATGCTGAGAGACTCAGAGAAGTTGCTGTTCATATCTTCTTCACTCCTTCTTTCTCCTCCCATCTGCTCTTAATAACAAGGAGGTCAAGTGCTCATATGATTTCACAAGTGTGATATTTCTTGGGGGCCACATGGGAATTGTCAGGCTAAGAAATAGTTGCTTCATTGGCTCTGCTCTTCCATTTCAGACTCTTTCTTCCTTCTTCCAGAGGACTTTCTACATGCTGCTTTGCTTTATCATTTAACAATAGTCAAATGAGTTGCAAATTATTTTATACATTGACTGCTTTTCCATCTGTGTTTCCAATTTAAGGGGGTGGGATGGCAAGGGAAGACAAAACTAACAGGTCATGTCTATATTACTAAATTAAAGAAGACCATGAACAGTTCTTAGCCCGAGATAAACTCTCCCTGATGGATTTTCACCCAGACTTCTTGTGACTAGTCCTCTCTTGGGCAGATTTGTCTTAGAGAAAACTAGCTAAAGAGACAAGTAACGACTTGCTGTGGTTCAGTAGACTCCCTACCTCCAACACAATCAAGACGGATATGATCATGACTTTTCTGGCCAAAAAGCCTACCCACTGTCTCATCTTGACTTGTACTAAGTACTGTGTGGCTTAAAGAAGTCAGTAAGGGTCCCTCTAGGAAAAGTGCGATGTAATTTGCCACAAGTTTCACCAGAAGCCATAGGCAAACAATCTGAAGAAGATGACCTCATTGCAGTGTTTATGCAAGGAGCATTGTTCATGGGTTTATTACACACTGATCTGCTTTTTAACTCACGCTCCTTGAAATACTTCAGACAGAGCCAAAATCACAAAGACACAGATTTGCATTATGTTTTTAAGGTTGCTGTTTCCTATTTTCTAGGCAGTTCTGAAGTGTGTGCAAATGAAATGAAAGACATTTAGATACAGAAATATAGATGGAATATTGTCTGCTTAGCTGTTCTTGAAATACTTATTTTTCTGAGCCCTTTAACATCTAAATACTTTTATAAATCTGTCTTCCAGTCACATTTGATAAAGGGAAAACCATTAAACTTCTCCCTTTGTTGGAAGTGTCATTATTTGATTCAGTCTTATGAACACCCTGTAACATGATAAAACACCTGTCTATCTCAGCTATGTCTCCAACAGAAGCTGATCACAGCATTGGGAGGAGGAAATTTTGACTGGGTGTGTGCCAGAGACTTGTAATCACTGGGCCTTTCACAGGTACAATCCGTGGGCAGCATTCAAATACTTCTGGCATTTTTCAGAGCACTGTGGCACTACAGGGGATGTTCTTCTTGATGTCCCCTCAAATTCCCTTTTTTTCCCATTTATGGTACCTTGAAATTACGCAGATTTCAGGTTTTGTGCTTTTGCTTCTAATTTTTTGAAAGCTGTTTGTTTGCTGTTAAGAATATAATCATCCTGTCTCTTTTAGATCCTTACTCGATAAAGGTCTAAAGCAACACATATAAATCACATGAAGTTGAGTTTTGAAGATTTGCTCATTTGTTCACTTTAAACCGTACCTCACACAGAAAGATCTTGCTGGGAGTTGTTAGAGCTGAAATTAAATCCTGCATGATTTTACTAGGGGAGTTGCTTCAGTTCCCTGTTGCATAATTGATATCTTTAATATCACAATATCAAAAACCAGAAACTGAAGTGCTATAGAAAAGGGGGATTCTTTTTAGAGGCAATGAACTGCTGTTTGTGAGTGACCTGATTTCAGGCAGCTTCACTTGGTCTTGCAAACCACTTCAAGGAGGGAATACACAGAAAAGTTAAACCATGTCATGAACTTTTATGATTTCTCTTCCAAGAGAGTATGCAAACTTTGTAAACTGGTTTATGTTTCAGAATGTAGAAGATATGTGTGAAGTCTACTAAGGCTGTCAGTCTCAGAGGAAATGTAAGTCTATGCATATGGCATGGGGGAGGAATTTTAAGTATTATTTTATTTGTACAGTGTAAGCAAAATGCCTAAAGAGGTCCATGGTTAAAATTAAAATCAATAAGAAAAACAAGGAAAAAAAAGGGATTATGGTCATATATATGTCCCTGTACATAGGATTTAAACAAATTTTCATCCCTTGCTGGAACTGATGAATGCTTCTTATACAAATTTTTAGTCTGGCACCAACTATACAGTCTTTATTCTTATCTGGAAAGTATGATTATGTAAAATATTACCTGCCTTCCCAGATGTAAATTTGTTTATAAAAAGGAAGATGTGAGGCCCAGCATGTACAGAATCTCTACAGAAGGTGACCTGTAATTTTATTTAACTCTGTATCCACTAGTAGCTTCCTAGTTCTCTGCTGCGTCTGCCATACTTTTAGTACTCTCTGGGCAACTGAGAAAAGGTGCATTAATACCAGTACAGCCCTACGGAATTTCTCTAAATATAAATAAATATCTCTAATATAATAAATATTCTCTAAAATAAAACTCTACATGAAATTGTCTGTTCTCTCAATAAAAACAGTTGCACAAATTATTTGCAAGCATTCGTACTTACTTTGTGTGGATTGTAAAAATGCATTTATTTAAAATAATTTTGCCACTCACTGCAGTTCTCACTGCTTGAGACACACTGATTTACACAAAAGATATCCTGGCTGAACTAAAACATTTTAATGCAATATCGTCATCCTCAAAACAATCCTTAAAGGCAAATTTTCTCATTTATATTGAAAATCCTCTGCTATATTGCTTGCTTTTTCCAAATTCTACCACTTCCTCAGATATTTAAGATATCAAATCATTAAAGATACTTGGATAAGTCACAGTTAGAAAGAAATCTATGTGATTTGTACACATAACAATAACAATGGTTAGGTTTGTAATATAATATCCAATGAAATTAATGGAAAAATAACTGTTAATGTCACTAAATTTTGAATGTCAGTTATCATTTGATGTCACAGATGGGTATTTTGTCTTTTTATTTTTATTATACTTAGAAATGCTGCTTCTAAAACAAAAAGATTAAAGGTTGTTGTGTATATATATATAAATGTACATTTCTGTTTCAGATGTACATTTGTTTTTACACTAAGTTCAGCACACTTGAAACAGCAGGAGAAAAAAAAAAGCAGCAAACTGTGAGTAATCATCTCCACCACCAATAATGACAGTGTATTTCATCCCTTAATATCTCTAATTGCTTTGTAACTAATGTTGCTTTTTTAGCATTGAGGTTTTAAGCATATCAGGTGTGTAAGAGATGTTTAACATTTCTGTGTGTGCTCTGTCTCACACTGTTTTTATTTAGATGATTTGTTTAAATAAAAATCTTGCTTTTTCAGAATTATGCTCCATTTCTACAGCCTCACATGCAAGTTTGTGGCATGTATTTGGTGTTCTCTTGGATCATTAATTCTTGTCTTGTCTGCTCAGATAACCAATGTAAAAGAAGTGAAATGCCCTTGAAGGTTTTACAAGGGATTGTCTGATGCAATGCTAAATAACAAATCCAGAGCTTCTTCAGCAAGAACCAGAATATTTGTAAAATGTAATGCAGCATTTCTAGCCTGTAATGGAAAGAGTATTTAACAGCTTGCAGTGTGCTAGTTGTTCCACAGTGCCGTGTTAAAGCTGATGGCACAGACAGTTTTTGATGGTGCTAACTGCCCTACCACAAACTATGAAACAGTATAAACACTTGATGACTAATGACATGTAGGTGATAAAACATAACATTCTGAGCTGGACTCAGAATCATGTCTTTTTAAAACCATAACATAATTACCAAGGTAAGCAATAGGAAGTACAAAATTGGAAAGAAATGGCTGTAAAAAGCTATTTCTAATAACACTAAAAGCTGATTACAGCAAACTGTTCATTTTATATCACAGTCTTTGAAGCTTTGTTTTTATTCCCAAACACAGCAGACATATTATTTTTCAAAATACAAATTGCTTCTCTTATAACTCCTTAAAATTCCACTTATTGCGGTCAATATCAAAGAATTAGTAGTTGTTCTCACCTGTTTTTCTAATAGCTATAACTGTACTGTAACTTTTCAGCTATTTTGTTTTCTATTTTTACCAGAAAAACAGGAAATTGCAAATTTGTACACAAAAATTTACCATTTATTTGAAAGTATCTATTTGCAGAAATAAATAAATAAATAAATTGATCCTGCCATCTTGTCATTCTCAAGACATCTCGTATCAGTAGGTCCAAAGGGAAGCTCTGACTTAAAGAAAGCTGAGAACTGGGATGATCTTACAAACTTCACAAAAATATATAATATTTAAAATAAGAAATCTGGTGTTTAAGTATTTCAGAAAGGATTTTTGTTCAAATATTTGCAGTACATTATTACACAGGCCCACTGGCAAATATTAAAAAATATGATTCTTTTCATCATAATTTTGAATGAAAATATCAGAAAAATCTCCTGGGACAGAAATACCAGATTTAAGTAGGTCTGTGAAATATTATGCTGAAATGCTTCCTAGTATTTCCTTTCCTTGCACAGAGCATTTATGAGGGCATTCTGCTTTGTTGTTATAAGTCACTCATGAACTCCTCAACTCTGCATACTCAGCTTCACATTCTGAAAGATGCTCATGGCTACTGTAATATAGTCTATATATAACTGATTACTGTGCCACTGTGTTCATAAACAGTCAGCTGTTTACAGCAGTACGTTATTGCAGAGTCCCTCATCACTCATGAGTTACAGTTTGTATGCATACTGGTTTGCTTTTGGGGATACTTACAAACGTGCTACTCAGAAGTTTGGTTTGCTCCTTAGGTGATGGATCTCATAATCAGTGGGTTATAAAAGCTTGCATAAACATAAACAAAGAGTAAACTGCTGACTCTTTGCAGCTGCTTGATTAAAATAGAAATATTGAAATCTATATATTACAAGTTATATTTATAATTTGAAGATTTTGCAAACAGAGGAGGAGAGAAAATTAAGAAACAAACACTCTGAAATGTGTTTACTGAGATGTGTACATTTGTAATAATTAGTGATTCTTATCCAATTCCTACGTGGTCAGATTTAAAATTAAAACCATTTTGGAAACATTTACGACAGATGTCAATTGACAAGCTTTGTCACATTTCTAATTTATCACTGTCATGTATTGAACACACATGGTGTTGCATCTCTGCATCAAATGTGTTGACATGATAAATAAGATCCCTAACAAATGACCTTCACAGGCATTTCTTACTTCAGGAAAAGCCTGGTACAAATCTAACTGCTTGCTATCGCTTAAATACTTTGTTCATATCATGTCTTAACGCTTACAGTAATGTTTGCCAACATTCAGTTGCACATCAGTAATGCTCAGAGGATGCAGAGACACAATGAAAAAGGCTAAGGCCCACTTGGAATTAAATCTGGCAAGGGATGTCAAGGACAATAAGAAGGGCTTCTTCAAGTATATCAGTAGCAAAAGGAAGACTAGGGAAAATGTGGGCTCGCTACTGAATGAGGTGGGTACCCTGGTGACAGAGGATACAGAGATGGCAGAGTTATTGAATGCCTTCTTTGCTTCAGCCCTTACTGCTAAGGCTGGCCCCCAGGAATCTCACACCCTGGAGGTAAGAGAGAGAGCCTGGAGAAAGGAAGACTTTCCCTTGGTTGAGAAGGGTTGGGTTAGAGATCATTTAGGAAAACTTGAAACATGCGAATCCATGGACCTCAGTGGGATACACCCACTAGTGCTGAGGGAGATGATGACAGATGTAACTGTGACACAAGTTTCCATCGTCTTTGAAAGGTCATGGAGAATGGGAGAGGTGCCTGAAGACTGGTGGAAAGCCGTTGTCACTCCAGTCTTGAAAAAGGGCAAGAAAGAGGACCTGGAAAATTGCAGGCCAGTCAGCCTTACCTCCATCCCTGGAAAGGTGATGGAACAGCCCATTCTGGATGTCATCTCTAAGCATGTGGAGGAAAAGAGGGTTATCGGAAGTGGTCAACATGAATTCACCAAGGAGAAATCATGCTTGACCAATCTGATAGCCTTCTATGATGGCATGACTGGCTGGGTGGATGAAGGGAGAGCAGTGAATGTTGTCTGCCTCAACTTTAGCAAGGCTTTTGACACTGTCTCCCTTAACATCCTGGTAGGTAAGCTTAGGAAGTGTGGGTTAGATGAGTGGACAGTGAGGTGGACTGAGAACTGGATGAATTGCAGAGCTCAGAGGGTTGTGGTCAGTGGCACAGAGTCCAGTTGGAGGCCTGTAACTAGCGGTGTTCCCCAGGAGTCAGTACCGGGTCCAGTCTTGTTTACCATATTCATCAGTGACCTGGATGAGGGTATAGAGTGTACCCTAAGCAAGCCCTGCACCTAGGGAGGAATAACCCCATGCACCAACACAGGTTAGGGGCTGACCCGCTGGAAAGCAGCTTTGAGGAGAAGGACCCAGAAGTTCTGATGGACAAGTTGACCATGAGCCAGCAATGTGCCCTTGTGGCCAAGAAGGCCAATGGTCTCCTGGGGTGCACTAAAAAATCGTGGCCAGCTGGTCCAGGGAGGACATCCTCCCCCTCTACTCTGCCCTAGTGAGGCCACATCTGGAGTACTGTGTCCAATTCTGGGCTCTGCAGTCCAAGAAAGACAAGCAACTGCTGGACAGGGGACCGGAGCATCTCTCTTATGAGGAAAAGCTGAGAGACCTACATCTGTTTAGTCTGGAGAAGAGAAGACTGAGAGGGGATCTCATCAATGCTTGCAAATATCTAAAGGGCGGGTGTCAAGAGGTTGGGGCCAGACTCTTGCTCGGTGACAGGACAAGGGGCAACAGGTACAAACTGGAACATAGGAAGTTCCGTCTGAAGATAAGGAAAAAATTCTTTACTTTGAGAGTGACAGAGCACTTGAACAGGCTGCCCAGAGAAGTTGTGGAATCTCCTTCTCTGGAGATATTTAAAACCTGCCTGGACGCGATTCTGTGCAACCTGCTCTAGGTGAACCTGCTTTATCAGGGGGGTGGACTAGATGATCTTCAGAGGTGCCTTCCAACCCTGACCATTCTGTGATTCTGTGATTGAAGGTTTGTGCCAAAAGATGCTGATATCAGGAGGTTGATTTGACTATGTACATTCAACATTATATTGAGCAGGTATACTACAGACTTGGTACCAGCTTCTATATTCAAGTGCTGGAAAACTACTATTTTTTATTTAAGTTCAAAGAATGGTAGTAGTGGAAGTTAAATTTCAGAGCAGAAAAGATTGTTTTCCCAGTTGGTTAAACTACATGGAATTTGCACATTTCATGATTGCACTTAACAGCAATAAAAGAATTTCTTTCACCTACATGGAATAAATGAGGACAGCTCCTTTTCTGGATGATCCTGGTAGTTTTTGGTACCTTACTAGAAGCTTTATTTTTCCATTGATATTCAATAAGTTACACTCAAACTTTACTGGAAATATATCTTAATCCAAACAAGCTTCATCAGGAATGTAACTGCCTTTAATGCAGAAATTTAGACTAGTAAACAAACTTACCAAGAAAGAAGTATGCTTGGAAGATTTTCTTGACTAAAGCTCATAAAACAGACAGACAGCTCAATGAAGAATGGATTCTGAAAATGAGTTTGAGTTATCAGAAAATACATGAGAAATAATAAAGTAGGACATTTTCTGATAACTGAAACTCATTTTCAGAATCTATTCTTCATTGAATTGTCTTTTCTATATATAGCTTATGTTACTAAATTACTCTTCTGTTGTAAACCTCTAAACCTTCCAGGGTCTTAATGTGGGATATGGCACAACAAGAAGAATGTGTATCTCAGAAAAGAACAGGGCATTAAAAAAACACATTTAAAGAAAAAATTTTTGTTCAGGTTTAAAATTAACAAAATCACAGCATCATTGTTTAGGTCTTGAGGTTCTATATATCTATCAGATAAATCTCAGTGACAGTACCTAATAAAATACAGTTTGTTAGCATAAATTCTGGTAATTTAAGGAGATGTATCTCCTCTTGCTTGCACATTAATTTGGTTTGTTAGCATTTTTTGAATGTTTCCAACAGTATTTGCACATATAAAAAGATACTGTGGTTTATAGCTCGCAAAAGGAATATATTACATCAATATTTCTAAACACTTCATTTTGCTTTTAAATTTAGAATTTTCAAAGCACAGTAGAAAAATAACACTGGCTTCTTGACCAAAAGACCTACTAAAATTTACCTCCTTGTTACGTTTTCTTGAAAATTGTCTTCCTTGTTCTGCTCCATTAGACGGAGCATCTACTGTTAGAATGTTTAGCCTAAGAACTTGTTCTGTTCTTAACCTCTTTCACATTTTTAGCTAACTAATGAAATTAATTTGAATTATTCTTCCTTTATGCCATTGTATGCTGGATACCCTCTTCTGTATTATCTCAAGTCTGAGCACTGGGGTCATTCTTGGCGTAAGATAGTGGAATAATGGAATTATTTTAGCTTGGAAAATTGTTCTGGATGTCCCAAAGAACAGATCATGTTCCTTACAAGGTATGTTACACATTACGTCTCTGCCATGTTAGGAGGGGAGCAGTTTGGGAAAATGTCTTTAAACATAAGTGGGATATTTAGTTCCTACTAGTCCAGTAATTGTCTGAAATCCAGAAGCACGTGGAGTAACAGTCTATTTTAACAATTGAATGAAATCCCAGTGCTTGATTTCAGGTCTTGGAATTAGTTCTATCTTAGTTTTATGTGTATGGGCATGTGTTTGAATATATTAATTCAGAGGAAGACACTGGGAGGGACACATGGCATTGTTCACTTTCCTGTCCACTTTTTGACCAGTTCTAAGATCACAAATTTCTACCTAATTTCTGGTATTCTTTCCAGGATTAACTTCAGTTGTGGGAATAAATACCCATTTGTTAACAACAGAACTAAGACAGAATTTCCTTTTCCTACATTCTTTTAAAGTAGATTTTACAAAAAAATAAAATCATATTTAAAACCATGGGAAAAGAGCATCTTCTTAGCAAATATAAAAGTGAAAAGAAAAGCAACTAAAAAACTGTAGGAAAACAACAGTGTCGTTAGATTTAGGGGTTTCACTATGCAGTAAATTGCTGCTCTATGAACACTTCTTCTGTGGTTGATATTCAGCTGCCAAGGCCAAGAATACTCTTTCTCTCAAAGAGCATTAAATTTGTCTCAGCAGACTGTCCAAGCAATTCAATTTTGTTAAGAACTGATGAAAATCTATCATTTGGTTATGATGGATGGATATGGCACTTCTTTCAGTCCAATTTAAGTGCTGAGTATAGCCAGCTACGGTAATCCTTTTAAAAGTGAGGCACAGCAGTAAGATGTCTCTTTCTATTAAAGTTAATGTTGAACCACCAACTTGCAGAATGGCATATCCATCAAATAAGAAATCTTAATGCATTAGCAACCTGTCCATCACTGCTTCGATATGAACAAAGATGTTATTGTCATAATCAAGTTTTGTATTTATCTAGTAACTTTTATTCCTGGGATTCTAGCATGATCGATATCTTGGCTTCTATTCATGATCTACACGAGCTGGTGGAGGTATAAGGAGTATGTGCACAGTGATACACTTAATTTTCAGACTCTGCCTGGTAGGACAACCTAAGACCATTTGGGATTTTTTCCTAAATGTGTGGAAGTGTCTAAATGTAACATAGGGAGAGATATTACAGGGTGTCCTAATGACCAACTTCCTTGATAGTATTCAGATAAGAAAAAGCAACATGAAAAGCTCACATCTTTTCCTTCAGATATTGACACTCTATCAGGAGGTACTAATATGCCTTGCCTCCACAGTGCTCAGTCATGTTTTTAGGGAGAAATGCATAATCAATGTCAAGAATTATTCAGCACCCCATCTCACACCAGTTATGTTTAAGAAAGCTATATGGTAAGAAAATCTGGAGAATATATGAACTATTTGGTCCTGTGAAGTCTACTCCATGTATAATGTGTTGATGGAGGTGCCAATTACTTACATTGCAGTCTTTATCACTACAACACATACTGGCTGCATTGTTAATGATCTCAGTAGAGAACACTCAATGACCTTTAGAAAACTAACTTCTTTTAATGCTCTTGGTTCCTTATAGTGATCTCAAAGTTAAAGTAGGTCTATAAGTTGGGACAACTGAAGAATGGTACAGAAGAGCACAGAATGCACTAAATGCTGTTATCACTCTTATCCTTCAATGTCTACCTGATCTATACAGGGGACTATTCATCATTTTGAACTGTCAGTCTTACATTCTTTACTAATGTTGGTTTTTGTTTTACTTTTAAATACACAGTAGACATACATAACTTGTTAGAATAATCTAGTACCTATTAACATTGGATATTTCAGTGCTAGGAAGGTTTTTTTTAATCTACCACATTATCTCATTAAAAACATAAGATTGTGTTTAGATTGAACAGAATAATACTTTAATAGTGTCAGAATAATTATACCACACATTTGACATTTCTTGGCATATGGAGAAGGCATATTTGCATTCAAGTGCTAAATTAACCAATTTCCTTAAAATGGATAAAAAGAATGCTACTGTTGTTTTATAATTTATTTCAGCACTTTTTTCAAAAAACAAAATCTAATTTAGCTGTAATTTTTCTTATCCCCTTAAAATTTTACAACAGGTATCTGGCTGATATGACACTGCTGTGTAACGGTTCTCTTTCAGCAAAGTATTTGAAATGTGTCTGTATGCTGCAAAATGAACCATGTGCTCACTTGCAAGCAGTTGGTTAAGTTCCATTGCCTTTGTGTTTTGAAGGACAGGATGGGTTTACACACTTTGATGGACAGGGTTGGACAGCTGAACAGAGTTGTAAAAGAAAGGCAATCTTTCATTTTCTTACTTTACTTAGATACAATGACACTTGGTTATTTGTCTCTGGGATTATCTAACTGATGTGGTGCCAAAAGTGAAGATAAACATTGGGAAAGCCTATCTCAGTCTGGTAATCTCATTGGTTTGTTACAATTCCCTGAGGAAATTATTAAAAAAGCCTCAGGCTTTCCACATACTCTGTTGCCTTACCCTTCTTTCCCTGTGCAGGATACACCAGGGACAGTGGGTTACTCTTCATAGGTTGTAACTATGTCTGGGGTTAAAAGATCTCTGAATCAGCTGTGAAACCTTTTCCATTTCTATATGACTTTTCATCAGACTATGAAATAAAAATGTGTAGATGAAACTTGTGGGATTTCAGAAACTCTTCATCTGACATTTGAACAGCAAACGTTCACTGGGCCCTTTATTTCAAGTCCAAGAAAAGGTATTGCTATTATCCCAGAAATTTGTACAATACAATATTTTCCTTTTGAATGATGTGACACTACAGTCTTGCCCTCATTCCAATTCTGTATTTTTAAACTCTCTTAGAAAGCATGTTGTAGATGACTTTGAGATTTAGGGCACAATTCATAAAGATTTAAAGAGCAAAAAGTAGGTCACCACCCATTCATTATATGCTTCTCAGATGCTGGAGTTAAAGTTAAACCTTCTTAGAAGATCTTCAGCTGAGATTTTTTTCACAGGGATTAATATTTTTCTTCCTGACTTCTGAGCAGTAGAACATTCTTTTTTTTTTTTGAGGAGGAGGAGGAGCAGGTTGAAAGCGGAAACACAATCCTTGGGTTAAAAAAACCCTCCTGCCAGTTTCCCCTACTGTACCGTAGATTTGTCTGACCAATACCATATTGGATTAAAAGAAGCAAATAATTCTGTGTAAATGACCACTTATATGCATAACTGGAACTAACAAGATACTCATCATGTTGCTTATCTTAGCATTATTTAAGGTATGCTAATAGTTTATGATAGTACTGATGTTAATTTCTCTCTCCTAGCTGTTTTCCTTAAAATACAATCAATTATAAATAGTAGAGTATAAAAATGTACAGTCAGTTCTTGATTTCTCAGGGGGTTTTCTGCATGCTAAAACCAGGGCAGGAAAGTATAAATATCATCATCAAACATATTTATAAATAAATATAAGCTATGCTATTTCACAGAAATATTGGTGGGCCAGGCAACCCAATCTAAACTACCATCACCACCTGCATCACTGATAGTCTCACACTAAGGCAGGATAGGCCAATATTCAAAATTAAATCTTTAGTCAAAGTACAAGTCATCTGCAGGACACAGAATGCAAAGTGGGCAGAATATCATTGGTGAGAAGAATCTAGTTTTAGCCTCTGTGTGATGGATAAAATCAAAAGGAACTACTATAGTAGCTATATACTATAAACTAACGTCATGGTTAGCAATGTTAAATAAGTAAAGTTCTACAGCATTTCACACTTGTCTCTGTTTTTTTACACTAGTTTTCAATTTTTTTTATCTTTGGACAAGAATCATGGATGCAGTAAAGACTTCCAAGAACAGTGCGTGAACAGTGCATTGTGTATCAGCAAGGAACAGAGAAAAATGGCTATGAAATAATCAGAATTCTGTTATAAAGGAAAAAAAACTTACAGAAAAAAGAAAAATAATAATTGAATAAATGTAACAAGCAAATAAAAATCACATTTTAATAAACAAAATATAGGAAACCGGTTTATTTGATTTTATAGTATTTGAATTACTTTTTATTTATGTAAAGCTAATCAGAGAAGAAAACAGAAATACTTAAATTCTGCAAGTGAATTCTATAGAAACACCAACAAAATAAAGAATTTTATGTTACTTTCACAGCTTTTGAAAAAGGGAAGGGATTTCATTTATTTTAAAAAAGTTAATGTAAATCTTTAGCATATGCATTGGAATCTTTATTTTTCACTCTGATTTCCACTCTTTTCTACTTTCTTTCAGAGTCTCTTCAGAAAGGTTAAGGCAAAAGCATAAGGAAGAAGAGAAAGCATACCTTTCTAGACAAATATAAGGAAAAGAGAGGGGGGGGGATCACTTTCCAGTGTCAACAGTTATAAATTTTATTTATTTATTTTTAGTAAAAGATCTTGAGGAGAAAGAGGAGAAACAATTTGCATATTAAAATTTGTGACAGTTCTTACTACAATCGTATTTGCTCCGCAAATATCACAATGTGTACCTGTGGTTTTGAAACAGTGAAGCTGTTTTATGGTTGAACTAATAAGTAGAGGGCAATTCCCTCAACTTCAGTGACAATTAAACTTTGAACACAGTTCATCTGGGATACTTAAAATTCTACCAGAGAAATATTGTTTTGACTGAGCCAGCAGGAACCATGTTCGACTTATCTCAGCTGCCAAGTGTGCAATTTATGTCCAGAGAGGATTTTTCCTTACTGGAACCTATTGAAAGCCCATGAAGTTTAGTATCTCCTAGAGAAAAGCACAAATTACTGTAATGGACCCAATCAGTTCTGCTCTACTGCACTTAGGAAGAAGGTTTACTTTGTAAAGATCAGGTGACACCCTAAAATGTGATTAACTTGCATCTCACATAGCATGTGTATCCATAAATGCTACAACTGTTCTCCTTGCAAAAAAATAAATCAAATCCTTTTAAAAAACTCAGTACGGTACATACCTGTGTCATATTTTCTAGTAATACTTCAAAAACTGGCAAGGGATTAAAAAAGTGCACTATTCTTTTGTTGGCTGTAATTCTACGAAGAATCACCCAGCTTCACAAAAGGATTTGAACATAAAAAGTTTCAAATAGCCAGCTCCTTCAAAGACAGGTTCCTATGTGGGGCCCTGAACACCAGCAATTTAACAAGAAAAGTTATACCCATCATTTACAAATACTGCTAACAACATATCTGTATACATGGTAACCCAAGTATCTTAGCAAATCTCGTGTTGTGTCCTCACCTCTTCTTTTTAAAAATAATGCCTGATATTTTGATCCTTAGAAGAATTTCACACCGGAAAAACAGGCAACAGTGTAAAAGACGTATCAAGTGGCAAAACAGAAAGTATTTTACTCCCTGAACCATATCAAGACATAAGATACCTTGCTAGTGTGGTATGAGCAATTTCGAATTATGGAATGGTTTAGGTTGGAAGGGACCATAAACATCATCTAGTTCCAACCCCCCTGCCATGGCCAGGGACACTTTCTATTAGACCAGGTTTCTCATAGCTTCATCCAGCCTGGACTTGAACAGCTCTAGGGATGGAGCATCCAAAACTTCTCTGGGCAACCTCTTCCTGTGCCTCACCCCCTTCACAGTAAAGAATTTCTTCCTAAAGAAGAAATTTCAGTTTAAAACTGTTACCTCTCATCCCATTGCTACACTCCCTTATAAAGATTCCCTCTCCATCTTTCCTGTAGGCCGCCTTTAGGTACTGGAAGGCCACTATAAAGTCTCCCCAGAGCCTTCTCTTCTGCATGCTGAACAGCCCCAACTCTCTCAGCCTGTCTTCACAACAGAGGTGCTCCAACCCTTGTCCATATCCCAGGTAACCAGGTCTCCTGTTTTCTTTTGGAGAGGGCCCACATTTTCCCTAGTCTTCCTTTTGTCACTGACATACCAATAGAAATATTTCTTGTTGCCCTTGCTGTCCCTGGCCAGATTAAACTGTATCTGGGCTTTAGCTTTCTTAACTTGATCCCTGTCTGGTCAGAAAATTTCTCTGTATTCCTCCCCTGCTACCTGTCTTTGCTTCCATCCTCTGTAGGCTTCCTTTTTCTGGTTGAGATTGTCCAGGAGCTCCTTATTCATCCATTCAGGACTCCTGGCACTTTTGCCTGACTTCCTTTTTATTGGGATGCATCGCTCCTGAGCTTGAAGGAGGTGGTCCTTGAGTATTAGCCAGCTTTCTTGTGCCTCTCCTCTCTCCAGGGCTTTATCCCACAGCACTCTAGCAGGCAGATCCCTGAAGAGGCCAAATTCTGCCCTCCTGAACTCCAGAGTAGCAAGCTTACTGTGCACCCTCCTTGCCACCCAAAGGATCTTGAACTCCTGCAAATGTTCATATTCAATGTGCAAATTCTATTTATATTTAGCTTTAATTTATTTAGGAATCAAATCTATCCCTGCCTAGAGATTTTCACTGAGGATTTCATTAATCTCTTAAAAAGGGATTAACATCTATAGACAGAAGTACTTACCATTATATTAGTGAACCTTAGCAAATAGAATTAGTGTCATTCATATCCACCACAAATATTTCTCAAAGGATTCCTCTTTGTTAGAAGGGTTGTTGAAAAAATAAAGCACAGAAGAAAACTATGGGAAGGAAAGAAGAGATTGCAATCTTCATTTTAATTATTCTATATAATTATATATTGCTGTAATTGTTTACAAAGTCTGGATTTTATAGGAAGCAGGGTTTTTTTTTAATTCCAACTCTAGTCTAGTGATAACGATCATTATTTACAATCTGAAACATGTGGAACTTGTAGTCAGCTTGATAGCTTCAGATATATACAAACTCTAGTCTCTGACAGAGAGAGAATTACTTTTCCACCTTATAGCGATGCAAGGTCGTGATGCTTACTCCAATGAATTGATGACGTGGATACTAAATGAAGCTTTTCTTGGCACTTCCAGTCTTAGCAATTCCTACATAGAATCATAGAATCATAGAATGGTTTAGGTTGGAAGGGACCTTGAAGATCATCGAGTTCCAACCCCCCTGCCACATCTTCATCTTCCCTCTCTGGATTTTCCTTCTAAGTGCCTAACTTCAGACAAGCCACCGGAAATGGTAATAACAGTCTAACTTGATAAGATCTAGACTAAGAGACAGACACTATGTGCGTTCTGCAAGACTGATGTGTTCTGTGATACACCAGCAATGTAAGTTCATACATTTCGAGTAGAAACTTAGATTACACATCATTCCTTCAGCTGCCCTTTTAGAAAGAAAAGTGAGCTCAGGGAGATGCAAGGAGCTGTGGGATGCTCTAAAGGTCCCAAGTCTGGAAACTATGAGGTCTATATAAGGTCTATAGACACACTATAAAGTGTGTCTGACTACTATAGAAACACAACCAGGAAAGTCCTTGTCCAATCTTTGTGTAGCTTCTGAAGTGGATGCTGAGAATCTCAGGAATGCTCTTTCACAGAGATCTGGTTATGTGGTCCTATTGTTTGCCCCCAGCTGGCCTGAACAGGAAGAGCAAAAGAATTGGCGTAGTAACAATTTTCCTGTTAAGAGGAATAAAGACTATGCAACTTATTTTATGTATCTTGATAGTCTGATAGTCACTGAGCTTCAGTTCCTACAGTCCCAATTCCTGTTATACATTCACAGATTTGTATAGACAACCCCCGCTCCTCAAA
Source organism: Pluvialis apricaria (assembly GCA_017639485.1). Lineage (NCBI taxonomy): Eukaryota > Metazoa > Chordata > Aves > Charadriiformes > Charadriidae > Pluvialis > Pluvialis apricaria. The sequence goes on along the minus strand of CM030012.1, from coordinate 22,569,764 downwards.
TTAGATGCTCTCATATATCCCATCCTTGTTTGCTTATACTATGTCCTTGGATGTTCTTTGGCTTTCTTGTTCTTCAGGATGGCCAGCAGAATAGTGTATAGTGCTCAGCACCCAAATATAAAATTCTAGTTCCTAGCCTCAAGCTATCAAGACGTTTTAAAAGCCATTTGACAGCCTTAGAAACCTACCCACTTACTGTGGAGGATGTGTATACAAAATTCCATTTTAACAGATGGGCTATATATGAGTAAAATTTAGTTACCTACACACAGATTTGATTGAATTTTCCTTATGTTGGTAAAGTTGTTTGCATGCAGAACTGGAACATACACATGGGAAAGGTGTTCTTTAGAACTGAGAAAAAGCTGATATGATTCCACAAGGCTGCTGTGCTTTAACCCCTTACCAGAGCCTCAATCCTCTGTCTCTCCTGTCCATGCTTCTGAAACAGCTCTTTATGATCGTTCATGCTACTATTCTTTTTCAAATTCTATCTGCAAGAAGTGCCACTTATTCTATTTGCTTAATTACTTCAGTTCCAGTTAATTAACCAGTGTACTCAATATATTCCTTAGTCTATTACCTCTAGAATGAGATTAAGGCCTTGTCAAGCACTGGCAGACGGATTGCAAAGTAATCAGCCAATTTCACTGCTACAGGATAAAAAGTAGACAAGCTTCAGACATGATTGTTACATACAAAAGTATAATTTCAGGGCAATCTCTTGGAAAATGTGACGCAGTAAGGACCACAATTAAAATAGTAGTGACTTTATTTTCACGTGACTGTTCTTGGTAGGGTGTGTGCATCATTTTGTCACAGTTCTGCTAGCAAATATCTAAACTATTCCTCTTTACAATGGAATCCTTTTTTGTAGTATCAACTTAAAGTGACAGCCACAAACTTTCCAGTGCTTCTCTTTGCTCTTGAAGATTTATATCCATCCTCCCCAGCCATGGCCACATACAGATTTTTTTATGAGAATTGTATACCACCATTCTACATGTTTCACCTAATCCAAGCCAGTGATCAAATGTATAGAATGAAGAGAATTGTACATCTGAAATGAATTTGGCCTGATGATTCATGTGCTATTGGTTAACACTGAATGGAATCAGCATTTGAAGGAAATTGCTCTGGTGGCACCAGGCCATTCAGACCATGGCTGTTGTATTTCCTAGGTCTCACCCTCCAAGGATTACTCGTACCTTACAGAGCAAAACAACAGCTGTGTAACACATTTACCCTCCACCGTATACACATATCATTGCTGTTTTCCTCTTTACTGCCTACCCACAAACCCTTAGTGCCAACACTCCCCAAACCTAGTAACACTAGGAGGGTCAGAATACATCTTAGATTGCAGAGAGAATGGGAAAATGGTAAATTTACACTGACATGGCTACTCTCAGGTAGGACAGACTTTGAGCAGCAATTTTAAGCCCTCCTTTTTCGAGCCTTCTACTCTTCTAGCTGGGTCTGGGTTACATTTCAGGATGGACTATCACTATATCTTAACTATGTAGTGATATGAAAAATAAGATCCAGAGTAAGATTATCCTTCACACAACCTGAGGTCTGATTTTTCTGCAGTTTTTCCCCTTTTATTGCAGTGCAAACAAGCTCAGAATGAAATGTCAAATGAGTAGCTTTTCAGTATCACAAAACAAATTGACTTCAATGAAAATGGGTGGTCAAATAGATCCAAAAACTGTGCCCACTGTAACCCTCACCTAAGAAAAAGCAGATCTCACCTTTGTAATCTGCTGTCCTGAACTGTCCTGTTTATTCCTACCAAACAGTTGGAGAAAACATTATCTCTTTCCTGTCACCAGGAGCTTAAAACTAAAAAGAAGCATAACGCAAGTCTGGGGAGGGAGAAGGTGGCATGGAGGAAAACGGTGACACAAAAGCACTGAAGAAAGGCAAGGTTTGTATCACATTTCCTAGAACAAACTTCTTAAAACTGAAGGAAACTGATTGCATCTTACATGTCCTGTAAGTGAATGCTCTCAGAACCATTCAGGCGATGCTCAGCTTGATTCAGCCTTTCTTGCTCTTGACTACTGTGTCAAGCTGCTGTGTGCTGCTAAAAAGTTGTCAGGTTCAACACAGGCATGGCTGTATTTCATGGATGAAAAAATGTGTTGAAGGATCCTACCCTGCTGAGTGCATGATATTCATATAATGCAAGCTGATATAATGAATAATAGATATATTTTAGGGATGAGAACAGTGAGGGCAAAGAGAGAAAATAAAAGATTTTGTAAAATTGAAACAAAATAATCACACTAAAAATACCCTTTCCCATACAAAAGTTACCAATTTGTTGTTTTAGCAGGTGAAATTGAATACTAGGCAAAAATTATCACAAGGTATTTTTTTTTTATGGTTTGGGTTGGTTTTTTTTTCAAATTCTCACAGCTTTCATTAAAAGTTCACTCTCTTTACAAGTTTTTTATTTGTTCTCTCCTTTCCAGAAATGCACATATTGGACCTTATTGTTTCAGGTGTCCTTCATTCTCACATCCATTTTTGCAATCGACAATTAGCCCTTTTAGTCAGTAGAAAACCCCTTTGCTATATTTATACACTAGTTCTTTTAAATAACTCCCCCCTTTTCTTCCCTTGAGATCGTGTTAAACTTGCTCAGCAATCAGCCTCCCAGGTATGCATCCTTAGAGCCCCAAGTCACAGGAAAATGACTGGGATGGGTATGTTCTCTTTTGAGTCTGGCATCCGAACAGAAACTCATAAAAACTGTCTGTATTGTAATGCCACATGAAAAGAAGCTTCCCTTCTGACTAGCCAACATGTTTCTGCATCTCTGCAGACAGCCAAGATTAATAGAAGTTTAACCACTAAATTTTCAACAATGAATCTATTCATTAGAAGGAGGAGGGGAGGCATAACTTCACCACAAAAGACCGTGTTGCACTAAGGCTAATAAAACAGAGGTATCAATTTACAAGGAGCAGGCAGAGATTGGTTGTGAAGACAGGTACATTTTCATGCATGCCATAGGGATGGAAACTCTTTTCAAGGAAGAAAATTTGACAGTGACTGACATGTAGCACAGGTATAATTAATAAGAACAAGGATACTTGAGCTCTATTGTTTCTTCTTGAGTACTGTCAAAAAAAACCATTTTTTATGCTTCCAATCAAATCTGTAACAAAAAATCATTCTGTCCTTTCTTTGACAACAGTGATAGCTGTATTTTTATAGTTGAGAGGATACTAATTTCATGTTTGTGTGAGTATGGTGGCTTTTTTTCCCCCCAATGCAGAAGACGATTCAAAAATAAGTTTCCAATACATAGGCTTTCTATTGTGCTTCTGATGGGAGAACGTGGAGAAATTACTAACCGGTTGTCTGTTAGAGATATCGTGTAACCTAAGCAATTTCACAAATGCAAACTGCAGATGCTAATGGAAAGCTGCACAGGCAAATCCTGAAATGAATGCCCCCCTGGCACAGTTTCCATTTTCTTGAAACAATCACCGTGTTACTCTGCCATTGCTGCAACTGCTGTGGGCAATACAAATCTGTAGATGAGTCTGAAATAAAGCTACAAGGGAAAAATACATTGTCTTGGACACTTCAACAAGTTAAAGATCTTGAATTGAGTGTTGAAATTTTATAAATTTGTTTTGAATGTGCAGATTTGAAAGTATGTTTATGGAAAGAGACAATAGCCTCTTTGCACTAGTATACCACTCCATCTTAGGAGTTGTTTTCCTCCACCGTATTGATTTTTTACATAGAAATATGACATGACTTGTCAACGTACCTGTAATATTGCAAATGTACCAAGAATTGCGATATTCCCAAAAACAGGGATATATGCATATGCCTCTGTAAGCTAGTGAGATATTTTCACATCCACTGTGCTGCTTTCTGAGAAGATCAGGGAAATAAAACCCAAAGACTTAAAAAAACAAATCTGTACCCTTCTCGCCACTGTTTTAAAGAGAAAACAGCAGATTTTGAACTGTATGTTACATATCATTTTTCTATTGATCAAGCTGTGGAAATCAACCTGTTTGCAATCTTGCTTAGGTTACCATTTGGGTTGGAAAAGGCATAGTTCTTATTCATGCTTTTTTCTGTAATGGTACCTTCTGGAGAAAGAATGTCCATCCTCATTCTTGAGGCTTTGTGTCAGTCTCTCTTGTGGAGAGTCGGAACAGTCCATCTGACCACACATACTTGTAACACTCTTCCAAACACTTTTGTGCACACTCCACAATATCACAAAAATGTTTGCTGACAAAGGTTTAATGCCTATTGTTTGTAAATACAGAGATTCTTCCTACTCCAAAAGGCAAAATTACACTGTGACACATTTTTGCAATCTGTCTTTGTGCTCATCTCTACCTGTCAATTCTGAGGATAAGAAAAACATCAAGAATATTGTAACCAGTTTTAAGTCCCTCATTATGAGAAAGATGTCAATAAACTAATGCAAGTTCAGCAGAGGCTGCCAAGATGATTGGAGTACTTGCCCTGTGAAAAGATGCTGAGGGTGTAGGGCGTGTTCAGTCTGGAGAAGAGACAGCTTTGGGGGTGCTTAACACTTACATGGGGGATATGGAGAAGATGGGGCCAGACTCTTCACCATGGTGTTTATTAGGAGGGTGACAGACAGGCCTAAATTTAAACAAGATTGATTCGAACTAGATGTAAGGACAATTTTTTTCATCATGAGGACAATCAAACATTAGAAGAGGTAATGCAATGAGGTTAAGCAGTCTTCATCCTTGGAAGCCCTCAAGATCAGACTAGATACAAGCACTGATTTCGTATCTACTGCATTAAGCCAGGGCTTGGACTAGAAATCTCCTGAGCTCCCTTCCAACCTGAATTATCCTAAGATTTACTGATCTCTGCTGAATGTGATTTAGGTGTCTATATTTCAAATTTATATTCATAAAAAAGACAAAAGAGTTTTGATCTCCTAATTTTAGATGAACCTTTATTATTTTCAGTTCTTGAACAAGCATAATATTATGTAAAATTAAAACAACTGAGCAGCTGAATAGTTGAGGTTTCTTGTCATAATCACTGTTAACTGCCATGAAAAGAAACACATCTAGTCAGATCGTAGCATGCTTCCATCTAAGCCCTTCAGCCTTTTGGGACAGATAAACAGCCATTTTCTTGATTCTGTGAGAGTTTTTTGCATGTAATCTTGAGAATGGTTGATTGATGTAGTGTTTATTGTAACTCTAGTGTTGTTTTCCTATTTAATTAAAACGAAGTTTCGATTAAGTATTAACCCTTTTACTCAATGTCTACAGAAGTCTGTCACTCCCCATTAAACTTTTCTCTTGTGTTCCTGTAGCTCCTATTCTGTTTTTTTTCCCAGTAGTGATGAATTTTAAGTTTCAAGAGTAAAGGAACATTATGAATATAGTGTGGCTAACGCCTGATCTTCAATTTGAAAGGAAATGCTGAAATTTTAATAATGCATTTACTGTTCTGAAACAGAACAAAAGGAAGATAAAAATAATGAAGTCCCATAAAATGTTACTGTGAAGAAAAAAAAACACATTGAAGTTTCTCTTTTTGAATTGACATTTGCACCTCTTGCATTCTACATAGAAAGATCACATGGAATAAGAAACGGAAACCATTGGCCATCCCATCGTTCTGTCTATGCTTCTATGGGAAGCTGAAAAAAGTCCTTGAATAGTGTAAACATCACTTAGCAACAACTAAAACCAATAGGTGGTGTTGACATTCCTTTTACAACAATCACTAGAAAGAAAATTCACTCTTTCCCAGCTGAAACCAGGAAAGTTGCCTGTTGGCAAGAAGCGATCTGTTTACAATAATGAAGGGTTTGTGGTCCTGTCTTATTTAAGTTTTTACACTTGTTCTTAGTCCTTAGCTAACTACAATACTCCCAAAAAGTGATGATGCAGTGCTACACAATTCAGGCTAGGATCATGCTACACATTTTTAATGAAGACTGCATTGAACCTTTGGGACATCTTACCTAGGATTCAGTAAATTTTTCATGCCATGAAATGAAGTAGTTTCAACACTTTAAGTTTAGATATGTTTGGTTGCCTCTTTAAAACATGAAATTATGGCTTTCGCTCTGGATCACGTGGTGACATTTGTTGGCCTATAGTCTGTTAGTCACCAGATTAAGATGTAAATGCCCTTTTTGGGCCTTAAAATCTACTGACCTGAAAAGAAATATAGGCAATTTGGATACTGGAGGTGCAGACCTGTTCAGAATAACTGTCTAAACTTCTCTGGCTCCTGCAATAGGCTGATATTCAGCTCTTTTATTCAAACTCCATTTTCCAGTATACACCAATTATTTCCTGTCTTACAAATAATTCGATGTTCATATTACTTCTCAGACCATTTCCAGTTGGTTCTCTATGCTGTTCTCCTCTTCTGAATAAGGAAAGCACTATTCATAAAATACAGCCTAACAAACAGTTAATAATACCAATCTGAAAAGTGACTCTTTAATAGCTCCTATTAAGGAAGCAAAAACAAAGTGATATAATCCTGCTATTCATAACCTGTTCATGAATAGCCAATGAGGGTAATTGTAAGAGAAACTGTAAGCTGATGGCTCATGGCTGGGGCTCATCATAAGTAAATAAATATACAGTGTATGTGATTCTCACACACTTTCCCCTTCATGACTTTGGACTGTAGTACATTTGTCTCTCTTTCTTAATCCTCAGTGACTTAAAAACAACAACCACGTATGCAATGAACAGCAACTCATTGTAATTGCAGGTGATGGGTGTGAGCCAGATTTGTATAATGTCATTGATTCTGCTATTAGGATAGCAGTAATATAAAACTTAAGAGCTTACACTCCACCATCCATCTGCGAGCAGACCTGCACGCTAACGTTTCTATCAAGCCAATAGGAAAGGGAGGGAGCTTCTTAAAAATGACTGGTGCAAAATATCTTCATGGAAGAATAAACCATTGTGGAACAGATTTTGCATAGTTGCTTGGGAGTTTTACCTTTTCCTATTTCTACTTTTAAGTATTATACAAAGATTTCCCCATGAGAGTTTACTGGATTGAATGCATAAAGAACACAAGTCTTTTAAATGACATTACAAACTGTAAAAGTCATTCTTCTTTCATTATTTCCCCTCATTGGGTCTTCATCTAACTGAAGATATTAAAATATACAGATTCTTTACTTATAGAGAACTGGTTCAGAAAAATGCTTGATGCCCAAGCAGCCACAAGGCATTGGAATGCATACCATCTGTTTTCTTCCATCTCTTGTGTTTATATAGCCAGCTTTCCCAATGTAATCGACTTATTCACTAGGAAAATAAACTGTGATACCTATCTGCCAATTCTATTTGTCCATCTGTCTACCTGTCTGTCAGATTCTATCTGAAAGAGGGGATTAAAAGGGTAAGATTTTTTGGATCATTTTGAATACACATAAATTTAATATAAATATGTTTTCATTATTATAGGTTGTTTTTTAATTTCCCTTATTAAAAGTCACCAATAAATCCTTGCAATTATTTTATGAAATAGAAAAAGAAAATATATGTAACTTTTAATAATCATACTGAAATTTGAAAATATTGAAGTCTTAAGCAAGTATTTATTCATATACATTTTTATCAACGCTTGTTGCCAGTTGACATGAATAGAGAAAGCTGGATTTGGTCTATTACATTCTAAAATGAATATGGCTAAGCTAAGAATTAAATTCTGAACCATGAGTAGTTCTTTTGATTTCTTTGGAATGTTTCTTGTGTAAAACTGGCCATTTGATTTACTGCAAAGACAGTACTGCCCAGCTCTAAGTAAATTAGTTTAATCCAGAATCTATTATGGACTTTCTTATCTCTTGTCAAAAAATCTAAGTGCAGAAAAATCTCAGCAAAAATTCTGAAACTTGCATAGAATAATGCAAGACACCAGACTGGATGATTCCTGTGTAACTACTTATTAGTGCTACTTACAAGTATGCATGGATGTCTACCGTACAATTTTGATTTTGCTATCATTTTAATGATATAGAAAGATTCACAATTTCATAACAAAACTGATATTGTTTACTATGTAATTAACTAAAAAAAAAAGCAACAACAATTTACAGCAGACTCAGAAATACTCTTTTTTTCTTGTTATCTGAAAATAGTAGTGGCTTTTTTCTTAGCAACATAAAAACTTAAAGCACGAGACTATAAGGGTAAAGTTATTTTAAAAGTAGGTACTTGATTTTGAAACCTGTGGGTCCATCCCTGTCATACTACTTCATGCTCTAGTTTATTGGGAGGAAACCCTAAACCACTGTATCAGCTTTTGTTTTTCACTGCAGTCAGCCTTATACAACACTTCTGATGGTTTCCATGTGCACAAAACATACTTTTGTCTTATTTCAGCACAGTTTCCTAATTTTAATTCACTGCAGCTAAGATCCCATAGATTAAAATCTAGAGCAAAAATAGATTGTAAGCATGATTTTATTTAATTCTTATACATTTTTCTGTATTTAGTAATTGCCTAGTAGCTAGACTTCAGTTCTTAGTTTTACCTTAATGTTAAGGGTGATTTGTAAGTACCTGATGGATACGAGGGCACTCCACCTCTGGTGAAGTGACAGCCCTCAAACCAGGATACTCTGGCAGAACCTAGTGTATTATTACAGTTATTACAGCCATGTGAGTTACAGATGACATGTTGCCACTAGCTTTGTGGTTTTGTGGACCCATTTGGAAGATGATGAAATATCTCCCAGTGACTAGCATTATCCAGTGTCTTACGTCAGCAAGACAGTAAGGACTGGAATCCCTGAACTTCATGGATCCCAAGTGAGTCGGTAAAGCCTGTGTTTAAATCCATACATTTAAAATAATGTGAATGATTATTTTCTCTCATATCTGATTTCCAGTTTTGCTAATCTCAGTGGTTCTGAAACAGCTAGGGCTGAGTTAAAATAACGGTATCTTCTAAATGAAAATTGAAAAGTACAGCCATGAGTTTGCTCTGCTAGGACTAGATACTCCTACAAAGTTGTGTATAGATACCACCTGCCTTCAGGACTAGTCAGAGCTCATGAACACTTCAAAACTAAGGTGAGATTTTTGTAAAGTTCCCTTTCTGGGGTAATCAGGATTTTCAAAAAGCTGCTCTCAAATGTCAATAATGTGAGCACAGGAATATTACCCTAGTAGCCTTCAAAAATCAGCTCCATTCTGTAGAGCCAGCAAATCTACATCTGTAACAGCAAATGTCATTTTCTATCAGAATAGGTTAATATGTTCTGTAAATTGTATTCCTTGTTAATAATCACTCCAAGGGAAGTCCCTTTCCTTATTAACATATTGCTGCTCTTGGATAAGACCAAGAGGAACACGAAGGTAAACCCCAAAAGAAAACAAACACGAAGTTAAGGCCAGATTGCATGACATATGGCATGATTACATGGCAGTACTGTAGACAGCAATATCACCTCAGTAGCACAGACATCAGCATTGACTAAACATCTTAATATTTATTCATTTTCCCAGAGAGATTTCACAGCCTGATTGTGCTCTGTGCTGTCACAACTACTATCCAACCTACTAGTTTACATATGCCTGAAGTAGTGTTGGTGACTTTGGGAAAAACAGTCAGTAATGTAGCCACAATATAAAACTAGTTTGTCACTTGGAGGATATAGAGTTTTTGATCCAATTGTCAGCACCCATGAAATCAGAACATTATTTGGAGAAGCCCAATGCAGGCCGTCAGGCTTAAAAATGTTGGTTGTACAGATAAAGAAAAGGAAAAAAAGGGAGAGAAGAGCTTCAGAAAGTTGTATCATTCATTATTTCATCTTTGACATTTATAACAATGAGAAGATTCAAAGATGTGATCATCAATCTAGTGCTCACGATAAACTACAGAAAGTCGCTCTCTGAAATTAATGCTGATTAAACAAATGATCCCTCAGATATTCAAAATTCCTTTAAGTAGGTCCCACATAATTTTTCCCTTCTGATCATTCTAATGATAAAGTAAACATCATAAAACATATGTCATGATTAGATTAAAAATCCTTCTCAACAATCAAGACTCATATGCTTAATGCAGTGATAGTAATGAACCTACTGAGTAATGCTAAATAATAGATTGCTTTACTAACTATCAGATAACACCCTTGGGTATGTCATAACTAATAAAAATTTTGGGCAAAGCAACTGTTTGGAATACCTTGTGTCTGACACGGGCCAAATCTAAAACTCTTCCCCCAGCAAAACTGACTAGTTCAAATGGGACTGTTGAATAATGAAAGACTCTACAAGGGTTTTAGGAGTTAGCTCCTGTGTTATGGAAAATGGGACCAAAAATAGAAACCTATACGCACTCACTCTCAAATTAACTTGTAGGTTATATTAACTAACTTCATCTTAATTAATTTCTTCTTGTCAGCCAGAAAAAGAAAAAGAAAACAAAAAAGGTAATAGAGATAATGGAATATACTTTGTTTTTTCCCCAGGGAGAGGAAGGAAAAGTTTTTTAATGTTTGTGTTCATCACATAGAGGCTCACTGAGTAAAATATGTGGCTAGCGTCTCAGCAGCTATTTTAATGGAAGATTGTTAAAACGCAAGGTCTAATTAGCGATGCTGATAAGCTAAGGTTATGAAATTCAAAATTTACCCTTTCCTCTGCAAGAAAAATTAATTTCAATGATTTATTCTGTTTTGCACAAGTTCTTTACTTATTGCAATTATATGATTATCTAATTAAGTCATTAGATATCAAGGCAGTTATCATGGTAGAACTACATCCTGGGAATACATGCTATCTAAAATTTAAACATTCCACTACAAAGATGTCTTTGTGTGTGGCAGGGAAGAGGGAGGAGGTAAATGGCCTTCTAACAGAAAAAAAAAAAAAAAGTCTAGAAAATTTTAACTGAGAAAATGCAAGCTTAAGTGAGTTATGTGGTTAAGATCTCTCTAAGTAAAACTCTGGATAAGTTCACTGAACCTTCACAAAACTCAGCTTCACTGCAAAAGTTGCCAGCACTAATAACTACTTATGTCTAAAATGTATCCATCAAACAGAAAGGAGAGCAGCTATGATGAAGTCGCAGTATTACTACTACTTAGCATATTCTAATTCAGGTAACTTATTTTTTTTATTAATTGCGCCTACTTACTTCAATTGAACTAATAGAAGATTAGCTAGATAATAAAGTTTCACATAAAATTTCACACACAGGACTTTACAGAAAAGACCGCCTCCATTCTCATAGAAGTGAAAGTGTGAGGAATATTTTGAAAAATCAAAATGCCCATTATTATTTATAAAAATGGGCAACATTTTTTTGTCCAAATTCAGATAAGCTGTGAGTATGTGGCGATGTTAATCTGACATAACTCACTGTCTTAGTTGCAGATCTTTTCATCTGAACTCTCTCCACTGAGTAGAAGCAACACTAGGCAGCTGACTAACATCTACAGACATTGGTATTCTGTCAGTTGAACATAGCTCCAGGGTCCGCATTTCAGAAGCAGTAAGAGTCCATAACTAGGGGAAGGCAACACAGGGAATGTCTTACTGGAAACAGTGCAAAAGGTATGAAACTGAAGCTCTGTCCACATGTGTGCATGCATTCTCAAGTAATTTTTATGTCATATCTGTAAGTACCAGTCACATAAAGTACACAATCTGAAGACTGTACCTGATCTATAGTTTGCAATCAAAAATGTCTGAAGTCAGTGGAATTTATTGTGTTGGTAATACTCTTTGCATGAGCAAGGCTAGAAACCCAGTCTAGGGGGTTTTATTCCATTCTTTCCTTTGACAAAGGTTCAATGCTGAGATGAGCAAATGAGAACTGTAAGTAATAAATGCTTTTAATGGAAACTGACATTCATTTTTCAAAGCTCTTTTGCAACTTGGCAAGAAAAATCGAACGAATAGGTTTGTGAGTTTTTTAAGAAAAGAATGACACAGCAGTATGAAGGTTAGCACTATAAGAACTGTAAGAAATTTGAGAGCTATGATCTGTCCAAAAGTTCTGTCCAAATTTGCTTAACTTGGCCAGAGTAGAAGATTAAAAGCGAGAAAACAACTTGAACTAAAGGATGTCAATATCTTCCAGTGATAAAACAGTGCAAGTAACTTCCTAATGACCCAAAGAAAAGGGTAAAAACTCCATAGATTATGCAGTTTAGAACTGGACTGATAAAAGCATTATTTAATATATTGAGGGAAATAATTCTATACTAATTCCAGAGAGACAGACCTCTGTTGTATAACCCAAGATACATTTTCTTGTCCTGATTACCATTAGTCCTTGTTATTGAAGAAGAACCTTTTCAGAACAAGTCAATTTTGTCCGAAACATCATATATATGTATTGACAGTACCGCAATTTATCCCTAATTCTCTTGCTTTTTTTTTGTTTTTTTATTGTAATAGAAATTGATCAGATATTTTACTCCCGTAGAGATAGATTAAATAAATAGAAAACAAAACCAAACAGAAATCGCTGACAGAATCTTAAATAAAGGCTTGTTATATCCTATGACTTCTGTTGACTGTGTGACCCTTTTCTCATCTAGAGTATGTGTCAAGGTCAGAAAGAGATCACAGACTGATTTGGAAGGAAAGTTGTTACTGATTTGAAACATTAAGTTCTCCCATGTGTACATATTCTATTGCCCTCCTGCCCAATTTATGTGGTACAGTTTATCCCATTTTTTGTCCTGCTCTGTGCTTCTCTTCTGCATAGAAATATTACACTGAATTGTAAGTCAGTGTGCCCAAAATCTAATTCAACAGCACAGGGGATGCCTTTGAATAATAATTACTGATCTATAAAATATTCCAAACTACAAAGACCAGATGAAATCACAGTCCCTTTGCAGATATTCTGCTAGCAGACAAGCAATCCAATCAGTTGTTTTGGTGACACTTGCCCAGCTTTGTCCATTTATCTTACAGACAGTATTCATCTCACTCTTGAAAACTATGAAAATCAGTTACAAACCAAACAGAAACTCTATTCCTCAATTTTATTTAGGGAAGTGTTAGATGTGTTTAAAAGCCGAAAAAGAAAAGGCACATGCAACTCTTTTTGTCAAGGTAAATATCATTCAACCATCTAGTGTGTCAAACAAGGGTGTGCAGGGCCAGGATCAACATGCTGCAGCTATTATCACTAATACCCACCATATGCCTTCAAGGATGGAAAATTTGATACGTGACATATCACTGGAGACTAACAAGGAAGGATAATGGGTGTTGGAAGGTGTTCTCCCCAGCTCCCTCCTGCTTTTCCTTACAGAGCAGGACTGTGGGGGAAGTCAGAGAAACAGGGTGACATAAGTATCTACTTTTGTGGGCTGCATTTTTCTTATTGATAGCAATGTATTTTCATTAATATTAATTAAATTATTCCTGATCTGCAGCAGAACAAAGGAGTAAGTGTTAGGACCAGCATCCAGCATTTTATCTTAAACACAATCTTGTAATTGAAATGGGAAAGAAAAACATTTAAGAAAAACACTATTTAAGGAAAAAATCTCTCTTTTTAATCTTGCATTTTAAAACCCTTTTCACAGAAGAAAAATTTTATTGCAGGGGGACAGGAGATAGCATACAGAACAAGGATGAATGTGTGATACTAGTTCACATGCTTGCAGTTTCTAAAAATGCTGTGTGAGTGTAGTGCTTCATGAAGACAGCAGGATTCCTACATGCACTACAGACAGGGAGATCTACAAAATTTTAGACAGGAAAAAAGCATCCCTCCCCTCCCTGCCTACACCCAAATCCACACATCTATGTAATTTGGATTTTAAAGTTACATTCCTTGAAGGAAGATTACAGTCTTACTTTCGAAGATACTTCAAAGTTTCAGAAATTTCAGAGCCCTCAAGCCCTGTCATGAGGTCTGGTTCATTTTGAACACTGTAGAAGAATTAAGTCATAAGAGCCTATACATTGATAGAATCTTCCTCTTATTGTACTGACAAGATTTCCCTGCGCTTCTCCCGGGACTCATTTTTTCTATCCCAGTGGTCCTTCTGGGAAACGTGGAAATTAACCTTTACCAATCCTGTGTGTTCTCAAAGTACCGTGCTTTCATGATTTCTTCTAGAGAAGTTTGACAGTAACTGTGAGCTTACACTTATAACAAGGACTGCATCTTCTGTCCTGAAAGCATATTGTCCCTAGGAGTCCTAGCAGCCCTTGCCTCTGTGACCATCTTTACAACCTCTCTACCTTTTCATGACAATTAACTCATCAGCACTCTTTAAATTACTTGCAAAATGGTATCCTGAGATCTATAACATCCCTACCCAACACTGCCATGCAGAATTTGTTTTAAGGACCAGAACAAAAGGCAACATTCAAAATGCAAAGAGAGATGACGAATGCAACGTTTCCAAGCATTAATTTTCCTCCAATCTCCATATAAATGTACATTGCTTCTGAGGTTAACAATTTACAGCAATAAACAGCATAAAGCCTAGGAATGTGTCAAACAGAAAAAGAATCTGTTTACAGTGAATGCATTGCCTTTTAAAGAAGTGCATGCTTGTGAGATACTCTGTGCCATAGTCTCTTTTGCCAAATCAGTGAACATTTCTCATTTGCAACAGCGATAAAAAGGGTGACTGAAGGTAAAGGTTTCAGGTTTTGTGACCCATAGCAATGTGTCTACCTCTGTGTAGTGGTCAAAAAGAACATCACAGTCTGGGAAGGAAATGGAGGTAAAACAAAAACTTTATGCATTATTCTTAGAATCATAGACTGGTTTGGGTTGGAAAGGATCTTTAAAGATAATCTAGTTCCAGCCTCCCTGACACAGGCAGGGAAAATGCAACAGGTAACACAGAACAATGGGAGTAAAGTGCTGTTGTTAACAAAGGAATTGATCCAAACAAGGCTACTTCAGAAATAAAGGCCATATCAACAATGGCTCAGCAGAGCTTTCATTCAGTATTATATGTTTTTAAATGAGTAATGCAACATCTGTCAGCATTTTTCAAAAACCTATTAAAAATACCAATGCGTTAAATAGTAACGGTATGAATAGCCCAGCTAGACAGGAAAACAAAATATAACAAAATAAATAAACCAAAACCAGTAAGGTCTTATCTAGAAAGCATTAGAGGTTGAATGTAATTTGCTAAACAAAGATAAGGACAGTTACTTTTGTCATAGCTATCCTGTTCATCTGGGTATTTATCTTGTCTCCCATATTCTTAAAGTAACCATCGCTTACCTTGATAGAAAAGAACAGAAATACCACTAAGACCACTGTCTACAGTAGTGACATCACTATATTCAAGGATTATATAAATAATGAACACGACACTTTGTCTTGTATGAAGCTTCTTTATGTGCTTTTTATGTGCTCACAGAGTTAGATAAAACCAGAGCATATCTAATCTTCCTATATTAAATGGGAAACCACTAATCAATAACCCTCTCTTCTGGTAGGATAAACTGCGATACAGAAAGTTCAGGTGAGCCCAAGGAATGCCAAGTACTGACACACTGCATCCCTCACAAGGCTACGCTTCCTGGAAGGTACTTGAAATCTTCCAGGAAAGTCTAATCTAGAAGCCTCAGGAGATTCAGGTATACACCAATCTCAGGCTGTTTATCAGAACCCATCTGGAAAACCTGGGGAGCCCAGTTCCTCAGTCTTGATCCTTGTGAAATCATGCACACCTACACACACAGAAGGGATTTATGTGTGTTGTGCCTAGACACAAATGACTGCCCGAGGTTCAGGGAAGTGCAGCACCTTCTGAATTGCTTTAGGTTTGCTCATCACTGATTGGTAACTTGCCCATGTACATTCTGCAAGTTGCTCATTAGAAGTTTTTTGCATGGGCACCTTGTGTGAAAAGACTGTAGTGAAATAAGCTACTCAGCTGTCAATCAGGAAGTTAATCGTTACTCTTATTATTAATTTATATGGCTGGAAAAACTAAAAGGTTCAATTACGGACAAAAATATCTCTGTATTGAGTTGTACAATTCAGCCGCAGAGCAAAGGGGCAGTCTTTTCTCCAAAACTTAAAGCATTTAAGTAAAATAAAAAGAAGACATCCATTTCTCCTCCCTGAAAGTTTGGAATACTCTAAGAAGGGTGGTCTCATAAGAAATCTGTGACTTACAGACATCCATAATGGGAAATCAACAGAAAGAGAGGTTACCCAGAGAACGCTTTTTAATTATGTATGTTATTGACCTTTAGGAATAGGAAGACATCCTATTTCCCTAGAAAAAAAGCAATAATAATATCCACTATATTATGCAGATGAGGAGCTCATAAGCATAAAAGACATATTAGTTGGTTTACTTCAATAACAGAATCAACAGGACTGACTCAAGGGCTTACTCACAGTCATTCGTTTTCAGGAAGAAATTTTGGAACTTAAGATCGCCCATATCTGATCCACTTACAGAAGTAATCCTTTTGGACTGATGCTAAAATGTTTAAATAATACACCAAATATATGGAGAATAGTACTTCCACTTGTTTTCATATTCTTTTCAAATCACATAACAGGAAGATTTTCAAAAAGGGAAAAAAGGAAGACCCAGGGAACTACAGGCCAGTGAGTCTCACCTCTGTGCCCAGCAAGATCATGGAGCAGATTCTCCTGGAAACTATGCTAAGGCACATGGAAAATAATGAGGTGATTGGTGACAGCCAACATGCCTTCACTAAAGGAAAATTGTGTCTGAAAAAATTTGGTGGCCCTCTACCATAGGATTACAGCCTTGGTGGGTAAGGGAAGAGCAACTGACGTCGTCAACATGGACCTGTGCAAAACATTTGACGCTGTCCTGCATAACATCCTTGTCTCCAAATTAGAGAGACATTGATTTGACAGATGGACCACTCAGTGAATAAGGAGTTGGCTGGATAGTCTCATTCAAGGAGTTGTGGTCAATGGCTCGATGTCCAAGTGGAGACCAGTGATGAGTGGTATTCCTCAGGGGTTTGTAGTGGGACCAGTATTATTGAATATCTTTGTTAGCAACGTGGCCAATGTGATTGAGTGCATCCTCAGCAAATTTGCTGACAACATCAAGCTGTGTGGAGTGACACCACACTGTAGGGAAGGGATGCCTTCAAGAGGGACCTTGACAGGCTTGAGAGATGGGCCTGTGCAAACTTCATGAAGTTCAACAAGGCCAAGTGCTGCTCATGGGTCAAGGCAATCCCAAGCACAAATACAGGCTGGGCGGAGAATGGATTGAGAGGAGCCCTGAGGAGAAGGACTTGGGGGTGTTGGTTGATGAGAATCACAGAATCACAGAATCAAAAAATCACAGAATCACAGAGTCACAGAATGGTAGGGGTTGGAAGTGACCCCTAGAGATCATCTAGTCCACCCCCCTGCTAAAGGAGGTTCACCTAGAGCAAGTTGCACAGGATGACGTCCAGGCAGGTTTTAAATATCTCCAGAGAAGGAGATTCCACAACTTCTCTGGGCAGCCTGTTCAAGTGCTCTGTCATTCTCAACGTAAAGAAGATTTTCCTCATCTTCGGACAGAACTTCCTATGTTCCAGTTTCTGCCTGTTGTCCTTTGTCCTGTCACTGGGCACCACTGAAAAGAGTCTGGCCCCAACCTCTTGACACCCACCCTTTAGATATTTGTAAGCATTGATGAGATTCCCTCTCAGTCTTCTCTTTTCCAGACTAAACAGATGTAGGTCTCTCAGCTTTTCCTCATAAGAGAGAGGTTCCAGTCCCCTGATCCTCTTCACAGCCCTCTGCTGGGCTCTATACAGCAGTTTCTTGTCTTTCTTGGACTGCAGAGCCCAGAATTGGACACAGTACTCCAGATGTGGCCTCACCAGGACAGAGCAGAGGGGGAGGATGTCCTCCTTGGACCTGCTGGCCACGATTTTTTAGTGCACCCCAGGAGACCATTGGCCTTCTTGGCCACAAGGGCACATTGCTGGCTCATGGTCATCCTGTTGTCCATCAGAACTCCCAGGTCCTTCTCCACAGATCTGCTTTCCAGTAGGTCATCCCCTAACCTGTACCGGTGCATGAGGTTATTGCTCCCGAGGTGCAGAACCCTACACTTGCCCTTGTTGAACTTCATTACGGTCCCAACTGTCTAGCCTGTCCAGGTCTCGTTGAATTGCAGCACAGCCTTCTGGTGTATTATCCACTCCTCTCAGTTTTGTATCATCATCATACTTGCTGAGGGTATACTCTGTCCCCTCAACCAGGTTGTTGATGAATATGTTGAACAAGACTGGACCCAGTACTGACCCCTGGGGAACACCACTAGTTACAGGCCTCCAACTAGTCTGCAACACTGATCACAAATCTCTGAGCTCTCCCATGAAGAAACTCAACATGAGCTGACGATGTGTGCTCACAGCCCAGAAGGCCAACCATATCCTGGGCTGCATCAAAAGAAGCGTGGCCAGCAGGGCGAGGGAGGTGATTCTACCCCTCTGCTCTATTCCTGTGAGACCCAACCTCGAGTACTATGTCCAGTTCTGGGGCCCCCAACACAAGAATGACATGGACTTGTTAGGGCGAGTCCAGAGGAGGGCCATGAAGATAATCAGAGGGCTGGAGCACCTCTCCTATGAAGAAAGGTTGAGGGAGCTGGGATTGTTCATCCTGGAAAAGAGAAGGCTCTGGGAAGAACTTATAGTGGCCTTCCAGTACTTTAAGAGGGGAGGGACTCTTTATCAGGGAGTGTAGTGATAGGACTAGGGCTAATGGTTTTAAACTGAAAGACGGTAGGTTTAGATAAGATATTAGGAAGAAATTCTTTACTGTGATGCTGGTGAGGCACTGGAGCAGGTTGCTCAGAGAAGTTGTGGATACCCCATCCCTGGAAGCGTTCAAGGCCAGGCTGGATGGGACTTTGTGTAACCTGGTCTAGCAGAAGGTATCCCTGCCTGTGGCAGGGGGCTTGGAACTGTATGATCTTTAAGATCCCTTTGAACCCAAACCATTCTATTATTCTGTGAAGATGGAACAGCATATGCAAAACAATGCATGAACAGTTTTATGAGGGTAGACAGGTGCAGGGCTGTGTATAAAGAAAGGTTGTTGGCAGAAGAAAGGAAGTCCAGTTTTAAGTTACTGAAAGCTGTCTTTTGCTCTAACATAATTATACCTTCACACTAGCAGGACTCAAAAGGAAGAACATCAGAAAACCATTCATTAGCATTTCCTTTATGTACATTGCCACACCACCCATGGTTCAGAACAGAGTCCCAGGCAAACATAGCTTTCCACTAGTCACAAAACTAGTTGCAATGTAAAGACATCAAGTTGCATAAGACTTTTCTGAAGGGTATTAAGGAAGTTTATGCCTTCACTCTTCCTCCAACCTCATAACACTTCCTATGAAGGAAGGTTTAACCATACCTTCTAAACTTCTGAAATTGAAGCAATAATAACAATAGGCTTCCATTAAGTACCAAACTATGAAATTTTTGCTTTTGTCCTCTATCTGTCAAAGGAGTGTGACTATCACAAAAAGAACAACTGATCTGTATCCTACCCATCTCCTATTAAATGTCTGAGGAATTACTTGCATTTGCCTCACTCAAGTTATGGTCATCTGGACTAATCCCATAAAATCAACACCCTTGAACTTAAACAGATAGATGTCTCAAAGGCCAAAATGCTGTTCTTCTGAGAAAGTGATGAATGCCAGAAGCTGACAGAACATTACTTACTGGCTTTTTCAATGATGATCTTGTTGCTAGACATTATTTTCTAAAGCTGAAGCTCCTTCTTTGCATCAGACCAGATCAGTCTTATGTTCCTTCTAAAACAACATGTCTGTGATCAATGAAAATGAATTCTATGACATCTGCCCTGTTTTGCAGGGGGGTGCAGGGGATATCAACTAGCAATATAAATTCAGAAAGAAAATTCTCCATCGACATTTGTAGAATAAAAAAAGCTTACAGTCTTCTAGTTTAGTATCTGCTTGTTTTCTTGAGGTAATTTATTTTATTTCTTGCTTTTTAGGTCTGATCATATATCCAGATCTTCCTTCCAGCATACCAAATGCAGAACTCACAAATTAAAAATAATCTTTTTTATCATGTCTGAAGAGTACATTTGCTTTGGATTCGTGAGCTACTTTGGCTTTGGGGAGTGAATTTTAACACATGGAGAACAGTTATTCTTTGAGCAGCCCTGGAAACCCACAAATGTTTCTAGACATAATTCTGCCTTCAGCCACATTCATACAGCAGTAAATCTAGAGCTACTCCAGATTTACAGGTATATATGGAAAAATAGATTTTTTAATGTTTTTTTTCATTACAGATTCTGTTACTTTGGCAGTAGAATGGGCCGGAGTGTGCTAAAAAATCCACAGATGAAGGAAACAAAAAGTTCACTCTTTTCATGCATATTTGGTAGAAAATATCATTCAATAATCACATTCACAGGGGAAAGCAGAACAGATGTAGAAGAGACATTTTATATCTTTGTTGCTCTGAAAGCCGTGGTGATACCAATGCCACTTATACATATATTTATCCCCAATGCTTATAACTGTGATTCACTCTAACTTTCCAACTGTTCAGGCATGTGGGTATTTGTTACAGTGATGCAAGCCTATTGCCACTCAGATTTAAACCACACATTTCTTTTTTATTTCTTTTCTGGCTAACAGCCCAAATCCACGCAGCAGGTGTTGTCTCAGGAATGTCACCATCTAATAAAAGTACCGTAACATAACACAGAGCCAATAAAAATTTCTTTGCATACACTTTGTTTTTCCTGACAGACTCGATTCTTAACAAGACAATGTCTACAAAATCTAAAGAAGATGAAAATATAAGCTTTATCATCATGTGAACATTTTTTTCTCCCTTGTTTGGGCAATGAACTCAGATATCAGGTGACAAGAAGCTGTGCAAGATATGTACAAACCTTTCTCTCTCATCAAAACAGCCAGGGAGATGTGGATCCCTGGAATTATGTGTTGTTTTCGTTATTTCTTGGCCAGAACTATGATTCCATTAAAGGTTGGATAAAGGATTTAATCAAAGTAAATACAATCAAAACAATAGGACTGGGGAAATCAAAAAGATTTAAAAGATTTACAGACTAATTTTAGCCATAAGATCTGCATGTATGTAAATCACAAACCTTGTATTTGTTAGAACGCTTCTTTTGTTTATCTCTTTTGTAATGTAGAGCACTTCCAGGCAGATCTAATCTGAGATATGATTTAAACACCCAGTACTTCATAAATCCCATATACACAAAACTAATTAGCAGTTCAAACAAAGGAAACATTTCAGCTTTCAGCAATATTTTAGAGGCCCTGAAACTGGGAAAAAAAGTCATTAGACATCACACTGAAATGCTGAAGTGCAGACACAACAGTATTTTCGGGTTGGATGCACAGACAGTGGCAGTACATGCCTAATGACTGTTTATTTCAGCTGTAGCTGCTCTTCTAATTGACTTTTTTATTTTTTCAAAGACAGACATTCAAAACAAGGTTCAGAGGTGGAATAAGTTATATTCAACAGAATAGGATGCATAAGACATAAATACATCTGTTTGTTCTCCTTTTAAAACTCTTTCTGTCTGTCTCACTCGGAAAGTCTTTCAGCACTCAATCTATTCTGGCTGTACAAAATATCTAAAAAATGTCACAAGGTCAAAAATGTTGATTTTTGTTGTACAGATGTAGATATATAGCTAATGACTTAACATGAAGTACAGTTTTCAGTGTACTAGAACAGGTCATGTTCAAGTACATGGTGCTAAATTTTGAGGATTTCTAACAGACTGTGTCTCTGCCCAACACAATGCAAATGCTTATGCAAATCAGAAAATTCACTTTTGCAAAATGAACATACATTAGTTACGTTCTTTTCTCTGTAAAATCATCATTTAACTTTTCAATTGTACATTAAAATTGTCTTTTAAAATTTGCCCCAAGATGTCAAACCACTTTGGAATCAGTAATTGTATTTGAGAATGTGTTGATAGAATAAAAATAATCATAGCCCTTATAAAGATGGAAATACTATAATGGAGTGGCTTGCTGTAGGGAAGTACCTTTGCTCAAGACAGCAATCTAAACACAAATACATAACTCCCAGAAATCAGCAGGGCTTAAGCACAAGTTAAACACTAAAAATATACTTTAAATTTTCTCTGAATCAGAGCCAAAACAATTAAGCAGTTTCCCTAGATTTCCACAGTGACCCAAACACGCTGTTAGTAGGCTTTTTTTTTCTAACTGTTGGGTGATACTGCCTCTTACAACAATGATCTGCTGATCTTGCGTACACTGGGCTCTGCAGGGGAAGAAAAATAGTTATTGCAAGGCAAGATAGCACAGACCGGTGGTCTTAAATTAAAATATTAACTGCCTTTGAAAGTTATTATTTACCTGCCAAGGCCTCAAGTACTAATCTTAAATATGCCAGAAAACGTTACATTGAAGATCACATGAAATATAAAGCTGCATCAGCATTTAGCAGCTGTGTTTTTTAAGTTGGAAATGAAGAGCTGTTATTTTTAGTCCACAATTGCTGATCAATTCTGGTTTTCTTTGAAGTGTGTGTTTTCACTGGCATATAGCTCTGAAATTTACAGTATACTCTGACACACAGAATGCATGATGGAGCACCCCTTTATTCATTTCATTTCTTCTTGGCAGAAGTGAGCAGTGTAGAAAGGAAACATAAGTAACCTTCCAAAGAAGTCGAAAGTGCTAAGACACTTCCGCTTTTCCGTCTCTTACTCGTTCTTTCTTTTTTTCCATCTTTACTTAGACAACACAGAACTTTTCTGTGCTGCCTTTAATTAATGGAAACAGTTCAGTGAGGGAGAGAATTCCTGAAGGGAAGGGTTTACTTTCTGGTAAGGACTTTGCATTGCAAGTAGCTGACGAAGGATTTTGTCTTCCAGTGGTACCAGCAAATGAAATAAGCTTCAGTTGTAGAATCTCTCTATCTGATGAAAAGTTTTCTGTATATGTGAAAAACAGATTTAATTCTTGTCCTAGCTTTGCATATAAGCTAAATTTCTATTACTGTAATGTTATTATTCATAGTATGATGTTGTCTAGAGACTTAAATGAGATATCAGGTTCTCATTGTGTTAATTCTGTATATTCATATAATGAAAAACAGTCCTGGTAATTAATTAAAAAAAAATTAAAATCTTCCCTTTTTTAAGCAATTGTTAGAAACAGTAGATACAAGAATCATATATCAGTAAAAAAATCAGAAATCTCCCCCACATAATGGAGCTTTGTGATTCTTAATGTAATCTCCATCCATTATAATAAAACACATTGTGCAAAGTTGGGCTTATGTAGTGTTGCAGATAAATAAGTTCATCTTATTAGTTTAATTCTGTCCTATGCTTTTGCAAACAGACTGACTTCAGCTACGTGAACTTGCCGAGTGAAGCAGATGGGCAGAGCAATGTTCATTACTTTATAGTCGCACTATACTATACTATATATGGTCGCACTCAAAGGGTTGCGGTCAACGGCTCGGTGTCCAAGTGGAGAGCAGTGACGAGTGGCGTTCCTCAGGGGTCGGTACTGGGACACGTACTGTTCAACATCTTTGTTAGCGACATGGACAGTGGGGTAGAGTGCACCCTCAGCAAGTTTGCTGATGATACCAAGCTGTTTGGCGAGGCAGACACGCTTGAGGGGAGGGATGCCATCCAGAGGGACCTGGACAGGCTGGAGAGGTGGGCCCAAGCCAACCTCATGCAGTTCAACAAGGCCAAGTGCAAGGTCCTACATCTGGGTCGGGGCAATCCCAAGCACAAATACAGGCTCGGCGGGGAATGGCTGGAGAGCAGCCCTGTGGAGAAGGACCTGGGGGTGATGATTGATGAGAAGCTCGACATGAGCAAGCAATGTGTGATCGCAGCCCAGAAGGCCAACCGTATCCTGGGCTGCATCAAAAGAAGTGTGGCCAGCAGGTCAAGGGAGGTGATTCTGCCTCTCTACTCCGCTCTCGTGAGACCCCACCTGGAGTACTGCATCCAGCTGTGGAGTCCCCAACATAAGAAGGACATGGACCTGCTGGAGCACGTCCAGAGGAGAGCCACGAGGATGATCCGAGGGCTGGAGCACCTCTCCTATGAGGAGAGGCTGAGAGAGTTGGGGCTGTTCAGCCTGGAGAAGAGAAGGCTCCGGGGAGATCTTATTGCGGCCTTCCAGTACCTAAAGGGGGCCTACAGGAGAGCTGGGGAAGGACTTTTTACTAGGGCATGTAGTGATAGGATGAAGGGGAACGGCTTTAAGCTGGAAGAGGGCAGGTTTAGATTAATCATTAGGAAGAAGTTTTTCACTTTAAGGGTGGTGAGGCACTGGAACAGGTTGCCCAGAGAAGTTGTTGAAGCCCTGTCCCTGGAGGTGTTCAAGGCCAGGCTGGACGTGGCCTTGGGCAACCTGGTCTAGTGAGAGGTGTCCCTGCCTATGGTAGGGGGGTTGGAACTCGATGATCTTCAAGGTCCCTTCCAACCTAAACCATTCTATGATTCTATGATTCTATGATAGACATGTATAAACTTAGAGGTGAATGTAACTCTTAGTCAAATGCTAATCCACAAATATATTTATATACTACTCAATATCAAACCTCCTGAGCATTTCAAAATACACACTGTGTAGTGTCTTCTATGAGACAGGGAGTTGTCATTTACCCGTTTCACAATGTATTGTGTTTGTGTAGTTTTGGTAGTGGGGGGCTACAAGTGTGGCTTCTGTGAGAAGGTGCTAGAAGCTTCCCCCATGTCCGACAGAGCCAATGCCATCCAGCTTCAAGACCGACGTGCCACTGGCCAAGGCCAAGCCCATCAGCGACGGTGGTAGAGCCTCTGGGATGACATATTTAAGAAGTACAGGGGGGGAAACTGCAGAACAGCAACTGCAGCCTGAAAGAGGAGTGAGTATGTGAGAGCAACAACTCTGCAGACACCAAAGTCAGTGAAGAAGGAGGGGGAGGAGGAGCCCAAGGAACCAGAGCAGAGATTTCCCTGCAGCCCACGATGAAGACCATGGTATGGCAGGCTGTCCCCCTGAAGCCCATTGAGATTAACAGTGGAGTAGGTATCCACTGGCAGTTTATGGAGGACCCCGTGTCAGAGCAGGTGAATGCTCAAAGAAGGCTGTGACCCCAGGGGAAGCCCACACTGGAGCAAGCTCCTGGCAGGACTTGTGACCCCATGGGGGACCCACACTGGAGCAGTCTGTTCCTGAAGGACCGCACCCTGTGGTAGGGACCCACACTGGAGCAGTTTGTGAAGAACTGCAGCATGTGGGAAGGACTCATATTGGAGAAGTTCATGGAGTACTGTCTCCCATGGGAGAGGCCCCATGCTGGAGCAGGGGAAGAGTGTCAGGAGTCCTCCCCCTGAGGAGGATGGAGCAGCAGAGACAACACGTGGTGAACTGACCACAACCCCCATTCCCTGTTCCTCTGTGCTGCTCCAGCGCAGAAGGCAGAGAAAATTGGGAGTGAAGTTAAGCCTGGGAAGAAGGGAGAGGTGGGGGGAAGGTGTTTTTTAAGATTTGATTTTATTTCTCAATATCCTACTCTGATTTGATTGGTAATAAATTAAGTTAATTTTCCCCAAGTCGAGTCTGTTTTGCCCATGACGGTAAGCGGTAAATGATCTTCCTGTCCTTATCTCAACCCCTGAGCCTTTTGTTATATTTTCTCCCCTGTCTAGTTGAGGAGGGGGAGTGATAGAGTGGCTTGGTGGGCACCTGATGTCCAGCCAGGGTCAACCCACCACACACAAATAAGATTAAAATTAAAAGAGACTTGGCAACTGCTGACGGAATTAAATTCCTGTAGGTCTGAACCATCTTTCCCATCTGCAGTTACCTTATAGTTAGAGACATACACAGAATTAATGAGTTCATATTCTCATGAGTTTTAGCTGATAAAGTTTTTGCTATTGATAAATGGCTTTCTGAGAGTTTTAATTTTCATGTTATAAGCAAATGGGAGTCGAAAAGAACCTGGAATGAATGAAAAGAAATCAGACTGGAAGAAACACAGATTGTTGATAAGCATATGTATGTGGTCTTGCCATATTTATGAAAGTGAAACACTTTCCTGTTTATGACACACAGAAAAGGCAGGTAGTCAATGGAAATTCAGTACCTAGTGTGCTAGGAATGTTATTGTTTTTAAATAAACCACTGTTTTGGTATGCAAAGGAAAATGTTTGTTCTGAAAATCTGAACCATCAACATCAAGAATGTTTGTTCAAAAGTAACTAATTTGCTTAAATTTTCCCCTGTTAAATGGATTTTTCTTCACGATTTTTAATACGTAATTTTTAAGTATTATACTTGTTATATCTGTAACTCTTGGAATCTTTTAAAATATGAAAGAGCTCTTTAAAACCTTGGATGAGAAAGATTTTTGCAAATGTTTATCAACCTGCTCATTAAAGAAATGAAAGCTTTTTTAGGCAAGAATCTTAGCGACATTTGGTTTCACTAAACAGTTTTCATACAAAATTAATTAGAGAAGTGTGTCAAATTTTAAGGAGAGGAGCTAAGAGGAAGAAAAGAAAAAGAATGAGAGAAAAGAAAAAGAAAAACAAGGGAAGGGAAGGGAAAGGAAGGGAAGGGAATGTATTTGAATTAGCACAGGACATTAGGGAATCATTTCCAATTTCCCAATGTTTTCCTGCAGAAATCTGGAATGAAATTGTAAAATATATGCACAGAACAGCTGTGATAATTTAAATTGTTTGTTAGTTTAGTTCTCTTTTCCTAATTCTCTGGTTTAGGTTTGTGTATAAACAAAGTGAATATCCTCCAGCAGTTCAGAAACATACCCATTAGACTTTTTTCTGTCTCTCTTTTGGGGAGTTGGGCCTGTTTGTGGAATTTTACAAGCTGCTACTTAGAGGTGGGACTGTGGTGGTACGTGAGTATTTTTCCATCTGTTCGATTGTGATTTACCCAAGTTCCACGCAGATAAAGAAGAGCTGTTACATCTGACAGACCTCCCTGGGCTGCACTATAAACAGCAGGAAAGACCACCTGCTACACAGAAACTTATGTTACATCAAAGCAGCAAGGATGGCCCAATCCCAATCAGATGGCAGCAGAACTCCTAACCACAGCATTTGCCTGGTGACTTAGAAAAATTAAAAAATAGACCTGCAGACTAGACATAAAAACCTTTTCAAAGATTCTCCAGAGAGGTGTAAATACTTTTCATAAAATAAAATAAGTTTAGAATTGGTCTCACCTGCTGTTAATCATTTGTTTATACATGTATTACCCCCAGATTTCTTTCAGTTTTTTGTCACTGCTTCATCAACCTACATTTACAAGAACTGAAGACTAAAGCCTCCCAGGCCGTTGTAACAGGAGGCAATTCACTACTATGTCTTACCCTACTCCTTTTGATAAAAGAAATTATCCTTAGCAAGAAAAAGAAAATACAAAGTCTTGACAAAAAAACAGAAACCAGGACTTTCTTTATGTAACGCCTTCTGTCTTGAAATACTTTTTTCTGCCTTCAGGCAGAAAGCTAGGTAGAATAATAGTGAGGTGTAATGTGGTTTATTTCTGAAAGTAATGCTTGCTGAAGATGGTTGATAAAATGCATTAGAAAATAATCCTTTTCATATGCTGCTACTGGAAGAATAAGTTTAGAACATCATCTCTACAAGTTTCCCAATATGTCTCAAAACTGGACCACTGAAAAGAAATCAGTCTATATTTTTGATTTTAATTGTTCATCCCATTAGCTGGAAATGTCAAGGTAATGTTCAGAAATTTTGTGAATTAGACACTTGGGAACAAGAATGAAACTACCTAGGCATATCCCCTGAGCTACAGAAGAGTCATTAGAGAGTAACAATTCAAGAGTTGCTGACTATTGGCCTAGGCTGGATTCACACCAACAACTTAGAGGTGAAAAACTCCATATGCTCTTACCAATCCCATGAGCAATCAAATCCCTCATATTTTACACCTGGACTGTTTAACGAATTGTTGCAATAACAGCAGGTCTGGGGGAATTGTGTTCTAATTAATATAATGTTGCGTGATCTCAACCAGCTGTGTTTAAAATGAACAAAACCAAAATTTTACTTTAATTTGTTCTAACAAAGGAATCAAATTAATAAGATTTTCTAATTATTTTTTTTACACCACCACCCCCCCTCCCCCGTTCCAGAAGTGAATCTCTAATAACTGGAATGGGGACACTCTGAGACTGACTTTTCTTGAAACAGACCCTTTTAAAGGATGACAAGGTAAAACTAAAAAGAGCTACATAGAGTAAGAATGTACATTTGAACACCATATTCAAGGTTTGGCACCACATTCAAATAAGCTTAATTAAGAAAAACAATACTGGAACCATCATTGCTATAGAGGTGCATAGGTTAGTCCACCTTTTGAAGTGGCTGAAGCACTGCTGGTAAAAATGAGGAATGCTAAAGGAAGATTGAGGGAGATCCTTGAGTAGTTCTCAAGAGTTCTCATGGTTTTATCATTTTGTCACATTCACTTGTGTATACTTATATGCAGGGCGTACAGAAATGAGTAAATCCAATGCACTCATGTAGTAAGCCGTTCTTGGGAAATTGAGTCATTCCAGAACCTAAGCTCAAGTTCTCATTCAAATAAATGGCATTCTCATCTACTAAAACCTTTATGAAATGTATATATTTAATATGCTTTCCAGATAATCATACTGAACCACTTGAGAGCTGAGAATAAATGAACCAAAGAGGACTATTATGCTCTTATTTGAATCACTGTAATCTCGTTTCTTTGATCAGGGCAGTCTAAAATTTTAGCTAATGGAGACCAAAATAAAAGATCTGTGTCCTGACTGGCCAAGCAAAGTGTAAACAGATACTCTTTTTTGCTAAACATTTAACTTTTAACATCATTTAAAAATAAACCAATAACAACAAACCCCAAATATAGTAGTTGTCACTATTATTTAATATTATAACTTACTTTTGATTTAGTGAAATATAGAGTACCTCAAGCAAGCATGTGCAGAAATGAACTTTCTCTCCTGAGAAATCAGGTGCTGCTGCTGTGGCTTTTGCTTTCTTACCCAGGTGATGTACAGACAAATTGTTGGAGTGGAAAGAATTTACAGCATTTCTTATGAATAGTTCCATTTGGAAAAATTAATAATTTAAAGAAACTGGAAAAAGGAGGGAAAGAAGCAACTATGGGGTCTACAAAGTTAAAAAGAAAATCTGTTGGTTGTTGGGCTTTTTTTTCTTTTTCCTCTGAGGCAGGACTTAAGGAATAAAATAATTCAAAATGATAAATTCTGTCTTGAGATATGTTCTGCTCTAATGTCCATTTCGCACAGAAGAAAAAAAAAAAAAACCAAAACATTTGAAAAATAAAACCTTCTTTAAAACTGAGTTTTACAGTATTTGATATCAACCTTTTTTTTTTTTTTTAATTATTTGCCTGCAGACATTTTAGCAGCAGTTTGTAATTGAAACACACTGGTCCAGGCTCTCAGCTGGGGGTGCAGAAAGAATCAGGGGAGGACTCATTGTAGTCGTCTGATCCTGCTGCTGTTTTGTGCCAAATCTGTCCCTCAGAAAGTAAGCAAACTCTTTTAACAAGATACAGCCTCAAAGTAAACACGCAATCTGAACACCTGTGACCTGCAGGAAAGTACAGATTCAGATTTTGCTGTTTGTGCAAATAGTCTGCCAGGCCAAACCAAAATCCCATGTAGGTTGCTGCAGTCAGATTTTACATTTCACAGTATCACAGTATTGTCAGTGTTGGAAGGGACCTCTGGAGATCATCTAAGTCCAACCCCCCTGCCACAGCAGGGACACCTACAGCACGTTGCACAGAACGGCATCCGGGTGGGTTTTGAATGTCTCCAGTGTGGGAGACTCCACAACCTCTCTGCGCAGCCTGTGCCAGTGCTCTGCCACCCTCAGAGTAAAGAAGTTCCTCCTCATGTTAAGATGGAACTTCCTGTGCTCCAGTTTGTGCCCGTTACCTCTAGTCCTATCACTGGGCACAACTGAAAAAAGACTCTACCTGGCACCCTCCCCTTAAGTACTTATAAGTATTGATAAGATCCCCCCTCAGTCTTCTTTTCTCTAGACTAAAAAGCCCCAAGTCCCTGAGCCTTTCCTCATAAGGAAGATGCTCCAGTCCCCTAATCATCTTGGTAGCCCTTTGCTGGACCCTCTCCAGCAGTTCCCTGTCCCTCCTGAACCGGGGAGCCCAGAACTGGACACAATACTCCAGATGCAGCCTCACCAGGGCAGAGCAGAGGGGGAGGATGACCTCCCTCGACCTGCTGGCCACACTCTTCTTGATACACCCCAGGATGCCATTGGCCTTCTTGGCCACCAGGGCACATTGCTGGCTCATGGTCATCCTGTTGTCCACCACGACTCCCAGGTCCCTTTCCACAGAGCTGCTCTCCAGGAGGTCAGCCCCCAACCTGTACTGATGCATGGGGTTATTGCTCCCCAGATGCAGTACCCTGCACTTGCCTTTATTGAACCTCATCAGGTTTTTTTCTGCCCAACTCTCCAGCCTGTCCAGGTCACGCTGTATGGCAGCACAGCCTTCCAGCGTGTCAGCCACCCCTCCCAGTTTTGTGTCGTCAGCAAACTTGCTGATGGAACACTCTATCCCTTCATCCAGGTCATTGATTAATATATTGAACAGGACTGGACCCAGTACTGACCCCTGGGGAACACCACTAGTTACTAGCCCCCAACTGGACTCTGCACCACTAACCACAACCCTCTGAGCTCTGTCTGTCAACCACTGTTCAATCCACCCCACTGTCCATTCATCTAACCCATACTTCCTAAGCTTGTCTGTGAGGATGATGTGGGAGACAGTGTCGAAAGCCTTGCTGAAGTCAAGGTAGACAACATTCACTGCCCTCCCTTCATCCACCCATCCAGTCACGCCATCATAGAAGGCAATCAGATTAGTCAGACATGACTTCCCTTTGGTGAATCCATGTTGACTACTTCTGAGAACCTTCTTTTCCTCCAGATGCTTGGAGATGACCCCCAGAACGAGCTGTTCCATCATCTTTCCAGGGATGGAGGTGAGGCTGACCGGCCTGTAGTTTCCCGGGTCATCCTTCTTGCCCTTTTTAAAGACTGGAGTGACATTGGCTTTCCTCCAGTCCTCAGGCACCTCCCCTGTTCTCCAGGACCTTTCAAAGATGATGGAGAGCGGCCCAGCAATGACTTCTGCTAGCTCCCTCAGCACTCACGGGTGCATCCCATCAGGCCCCATGGACTTGTGGGTGTCCAGTTTACTTAATTGTTCTCTAACTTGTTCCTCTTCAGCGAAGGGAAAGTTTTGCTTCCTCCAGACTTTCTCTGTCACTTGCAAAGTCTGGGACTCCCGAGAGCTGGCCCCAGCAGTGAAGACAGAAGCAAAGAAGGCATTCAGCAACTCTGCCTTCTCTGCATCATCTGTCACCACAACACCCGTCTTGTTCAAGAGCAGGCCCACATTTTCCCTGGTTTTCCTTTTGTCTCCTATATACTTAAAGAAACCCTTCCTATTGGTCTTTACATCCCTTGACAGGTTCAATTCCAAAGCTGCCTTGGCTTTTCTCGTTTCTTCCCTGCATACCCTGACAGCATTCTTGTACTCATCCCAAGTCGTCAGCCTGCTTTTCCACATCCTGTAAACTCCCTTCTTCCACCTGAGTTTTTCTGAAGATCCCTGCTCAGCCATGCAGGTCTCCTTCCCTTGCCTGATTTCTTGCTCTTCGGGATGCACCTATCCTGAGCTTGGAGGAGCTGGTGCTTGAATATCAGCCAGCTCTCTTGAGCCCCCTTACCCTCTAGAGCCCTCTCCCATTTGATTTCTCCCATCAATTTCTTGAAGAGATCAAAGTTAGCCCTCCTGAAGTCTCTATATTTGACTCTATAGACATCAGGGTAGTCTTGTGCTTTGAACACTGAACAGAGGCTCAGGAGAGCTGGATTCAGTATGAGGAGAGGGGAGGGGAGGGGAGGGGAGGAGAGGGGAGGGCAGGGGAGGGCAGGGGAGGGGAGGGGAGGAGAGGAGAGGAGAGGAGAGGAGAGGAGAGGAGAGGAGAGGAGAGGAGAGGAGAGGAGAGGAGAGGAGAGGGGAGGGGGAGGGGAGGGGAGGGGAGGGGAGGGGAGGGGAGGGGAGGGGAGGGGAGGGGAGGGGAGGGGAGGGGAGGAGAGGAGAGGAGAGGAGAGGAGAGGAGAGGAGAGGAGAGGAGAGGAGAGGAGAGGAGAGGAGAGGAGAGGAGAGGAGAGGAGAGGAGAGGAGAGGAGAGGAGAGGAGAGGAGAGGAGAGGAGAGGAGAGGAGAGGAGAGGAGAGGAGAGGAGAGGAGAGGAGAGGAGAGGAGAGGAGAGGGGAGGGGAGGGGAGGGGAGGGGAGGGGAGGGGAGGGGAGGGGAGGGGAGGGGAGGGGAGGGGAGGGGAGGGGAGGGGAGGGGAGGGGAGGGGAGGGGAGGAGAGGAGAGGAGAGGAGAGGAGAGGAGAGGAGAGGAGAGGGGAGGGGAGGGGAGGGGAGGGGAGGGGAGGGGAGGGGAGGGGAGGGGAGGGGAGGGGAGGGGAGGGGAGGGGAGGAGAGGAGAGGAGAGGAGAGGAGAGGAGAGGAGAGGAGAGGAGAGGAGAGGAGAGGAGAGGAGAGGAGAGGAGAGGAGAGGAGAGGAGAGGAGAGGAGAGGAGAGGAGAGGAGAGGAGAGGAGAGGAGAGGAGAGGAGAGGAGAGGAGAGGAGAGGAGAGGAGAGGAGAGGAGAGGAGAGGAGAGGAGAGGAGAGGAGAGGAGAGGAGAGGAGAGGAGAGGAGAGGAGAGGAGAGGAGAGGAGAGGAGAGGAGAGGAGAGGAGAGGAGAGGAGAGGAGAGGAGAGGAGAGGAGAGGAGAGGAGAGGAGAGGAGGGGAGGGGAGGCGAGGGGAGGCGAGGGGAGGCGAGGGGAGGGGAATCCCTGGCATTCCTACTAGGAAGAGCCCTGGGAATGTAAACAGCTCTTCTTATGGGAAAATTTGTGATTCAGATCAGTCACTATTTGAGAAGAAAAACTATGAGCCACTGCTAATGTAAACCAAACTGTATCCTGGAATCTGCCATATATATATCTCCCAAATCTTGTTAGAATGTGCTAAGTAAGAAAAAAATAAATAATTAAATAATAAAAAAAAACCCTGTCAGTCACTCTCTTCTGAGAAAAAGATGTTTTGTTTCTTCCTAAATACTGAAGCATCCCCTGATATAAGAATGGAAACACCAGTGTCCCACATACTTGCCCTAATTGTCAGACTATCTGTGGTTTTATGTTTCTAATACAAAGTAGAAAAGCATCAGCAGAAAAGGCTGAGAAATATTTCACCCTGAAGAGCAGATGGCAGGAGGATTGATAAACCTTTCTGAAAAGGTGAGGAGTATTTTTTTTGAGACCTCAGAGCTAGATGAAGGCACTGAACTCAACTCTCATGCACTCTCTGTGACTGCTCTACTTCTTGTGCCTCCTCTTTTTCATGGTGGAGGTGGGTTAGGCCACAAAAGATGTCCTTTTTTGTTGCTGCTTTTGTGTGCTGGTCATCAGGGCAGCAAATCCAGTTTTTAAGCACTTACAATTTGGATTCAGAAATGTTCTGGCCAGTTGATACAAAATATTAACCAGCTATAATTTACTCTGTTTAAATACGATCAAAAATTTTGATGCATTAATTTTGAATGAACAGGCTTTATGCCAAGTCATGTATCATCTGTTCTTCTACAGCTAACATAATGCCCGCATTAAAACTCCATAACATGTACTCTGGCTAATTTGACAGGAATGTAATTGTCTGATCTGGATCAAATATGTACTGTTGGATTATTCAGTGGATTTACAGATGATGAAGCCACAGTCTAAGTTCAGGTCATCATTCCCCTTGCTCTGATTTGTTTAAAATGCCCTAACAGAATATAAAGAGGTTTTTAATTTTATGAGAATGAGAAAAAATACATATTTTTAACTTCATTCAAGATATTAAATCAGTTTCAGTTTCAGGCATGGCTATTAAACTAAATCAAAAAACTTAATTAGTGGTTCAGCCTAAATCATCAACCAAATGTACATGAACTGTTTTTTGCTGAGATGTCAAAATGATCTTCAGAGATTTAAATACCCAGCTAACACCAGTTTTCATTAGGATTCTTTCCCTCAATTCTTTGGCTATCCCCAGCATTAACATCTTTTAGATACAAAGACCTTAAAAATGTGAAAAAATCCCTGTCTGAAACAGCAAAAGATTACTCAGATTAATTCTTCCCTTACATTTAATCTGTAAAGACAAATTGGCTGCTTCATTCAGAACATTATCAGAAGGTGTTTATGTATTTCTGGTTTTACAGCATACTATAGCTTTCAGACTAATTTATAGTTAATATAAACTGAACTACAGAACCTTTTTAAAAGTCTCCAAAAAGTAATGTGTCACGTTACATGTTTGCATTGGCATTGTACTTCCAATTAGACATGATAAAAAAACATGTCACAGAACATGGTTTGAACAAACGCAATCTGAAAGCACTTAGGGCAGTATCAAGGAGGTTCAGAGTATGGGGAATAGAGAACCAGGTCTTCCCCTGTGTGATCATGATGCAAGTTACAGTAAACTTTATATCCTTGTAAATGAAATAGTCTTGGGGTCTCTGAGCTCAGACCACATGTGAATTACAACATTTGGCACAACTTTTACTCTGCTCTGGAAATGCCTAACAAATGAGCTAGGATTTCATGAGGTTGCTGCCCCTCCCAAGGAGGAAAGCAAGGAAACCCAAGACCTAATTTTCTTCTCCTTCACACATGTATAAACTAGGAGAAACATCATTTAAGTCATGCTAACTTCTAGGTACCTCTGGTACCTTCTAAGATAATAGCATATACATTTTCCATTATGGTTTCAGGGAGCTTCATGGTGTTAGAAGTTAGCTATTTTTGGATGAGATATGAAACATATCCCAACGGCTTGCATTTTTTCAAGATTGCATAATACTTTTCAGAAGAGCTGAATGTGTTAATTTCAGTGTCCTGGCCAAATTCCACTGCATATAGTTATAATCTCTCCATCTGATATTTCCTCTGAAACTCCATGTAGCTCTGGTTGGTGGTGCACTTCCTGCCCCATGCATTTGGGCAGCACTTCTGTAACACCTATGAGCTGAACAGAGTGCTTGTGGTAGATTCAATGACATCACTCTGTGTGTACTTTGGAAAGCACCTTGTCACGCCTCATAAATATCTGGTTAATGTACACAGAGATTTGCACCACTTTCTACAAAGCCAGTGGTCAAGGTGGGCATGCCTTCATTGCAAACTTCGTTATATCAAGATAGCCCAGATACGCTGGCCTGTTTGTGAAGGCTGTTGTACCATGCAGGCAGAAGGGTCTATATTAAGCTTTTCTACCTGAAGGCCATTTGCAAAATAATTAACTTTAAAGTTCTTTCTAACCCATCTGAAGACGTCCTATGTTTTCTCATGTAGATCCTATCCCTTGTTACATGAAATCTGCTCACACTGATCTGATGTTTGACAAAGACAAAAACAAGCAACATATAGAATGTTCAGATATGAATAACAAGTAGGATCATCTACAGTTTAGAATTAATCGCTGATGCAAAGTCTGTAGCCAAGAGTCTATGCACGGCAGACAACTAGGCACCTTTGCAATCACCTGTGACATATAGCTTAGGATGTGCATAGCTATGATGTGTAACAAAATCTTTCTTCTACTTCTTGAATAATAGGATTTTGCATCTACATCTTCAGTATTCCTTAACAGTTAAATATTACTATTTTCTGTGTGATCTTCACACTAGTCATACATATATTTTAGATGTATATATTAATTAGATTAAAAATAAACAATGCTACATGTATTACTTGGTCTTTTTAAAAAAATTTGCTTATTAGAAAAAATGTCAAGAACTACTTTGTTCTGAAGGACTTCCAATTCTTCATGAGCCTTTCAAGTACTTAAAATTATGGTGATTGATGCTAACAGATGCTAATCCGTATGATTACTAATATTACCTGATGATTAACTTCTAAACAATGCAACAATATGTTACTTGAAATATTTATTTGCAGATGCTACAGAAGGCCATTAAAGTTCCTGATTATTCAAAGAACTGTATAAGTACTGGTACTAAATAGAAACACCTGCTATATAAAATATTCTAAAACAGTCTCTCTCAACTCACCCTGCATGTAAGGCAGGATTTTTTTGTAACAGAGTTCTTGAGAGTTGAACATCGATGCTAGGAACTGTAGTCTAATCTTAAAATTAAGCTGATGACTGAATTGCTGAGCGTTTTATAGAGACTTCATTGACACAAATTTATTTATGAACAGAGCAATGTGTAAAATGCATTCACCTTACCAAGCAAAAAATTCTGTTTGGGAAATATTATTTTACTGAAAAAAATAATAAAAAGACATGTTTTGAATGTGAATGCATTTTGATAAAGATTAAAATTTTGGAACTTGAAAAATTTGCCTGAACTGTGCTCTTTTCCTTGCTTGTAAATATGCCCAAAGGTTTTCCATGCTCAGAAATTTGAAGGTCAGTTATCCCTAAAACAAATAAATCAATACGGTCTTACCATTAGAACTTTAAGTGTCAATAGGAAAATAGTGCAAATACTTTGTATAGTTTAGGAATTATCCCAAACCCTCACCTCAGTTAGTGTTTACACTGTGAACCAAAAGACAGAAGTGATTAGAAATAAATCTTGATCAAAACATTGGGATCCAAATTACCTGAACATCACCAAAGCTCAGATGTAGACACACTTTTTCCTTTCTAAAATCACCATCAGCTGGCTTTGGCTTCTTTATCCTGTTGCCTTACCCCTTTATGTTTGTGCTCCTTTTGGCTGGGATGGAGTTAATTTTCTTCATAGAAACTAGTATGAGGTTATGTTTTGGATTTGTGATGAAAACAGTGTTGATAATACAGGGATGTTTTAGTTATTGCTGAGCAGTGCTTACACAACCACCACAATCTTACACAGAAAACAAAAACTTTTGTTTTGAATTACTTTCTTACTGTCATTTCTGTTGGGTTACAGAAGTAAACCTGGCATAGTACCAAGGGTGTGCTCTTTTCCTTTGGAAAACCAGGGCCTGCTTCACTTTTTCTCATTTATGTAATACCTTGATACTCATATTAGATTGAATGTAAGTCAGCATTCATTTGGTTTTTATTTTTAAAGCAATACTTTTATAATGATATAATTTATTTTTTCAAAATAACAACTATGGTAACAGATTGTTCATTACTGGATGTTTCACAGTCATTTTCAGAAACACTTTTCAATTATCATCCCTTAAACTGACTAGTTAGAAATAGTCAACCTTCATACAAAAGACACAATATCAAACGAGTTTTGGAGATATATAATTTTAACAATGTTGTAAGGATTGAGACTCTGATGCTGAGCAAAATAAACATATGAATAATTTTACATATTTGAGTACTTTGTATTCAATTCATCAGGCATATAAAACAAATCACAAGTTGGAAGTTTTCAGGATTGTGGCATTATGTAAGAATGTTCAGAAATCTTATTTTTCTGATATCTGTTTTTCATTGGAATTAATATGTTCTGTAAGACTAGTGCATAACACAACACTAAAGGACCATTTCACTGAAACACATATCTCTCAAACACAAATATATCATTTGCCTATTTTAGATTTTGATGACTATGTTTTATCCCAAATTAAAAAGAAAAAAAAAACGAGGTGAAAATGAAAGTTTTAACATTTGGCAAAGTATTATTCAAAACAGCTTTCTTAACATTCTGCTGCTTGCCCTACCATTAAGTACAATATGTTCTTATGTATTTTATAACATCAAAACACACCATGTTGCATAACATTTAAGCAAATTATGTTATCAAATCTCTAAATGCCTCAATATATCAATTTTTATGTTGGCTAAATGAACTACATCTACAGGGCTAAGCAGTAAGTCACTGACAGATCGGGAATGGAACACAATTAAATGTTGGTCTCTCTAGTAGTATTATTCTGTTGATTCCTTTTGAAAAAAAATATTAAATATATTTGTTGCATGACTGGTAGAAGAGAGTATGGTTAAGTGCCAATGAACAAGAGCTTTTCTATTCAGTTACTTTTGCCATGTCAGAAAGAAAAAATATATTTCTTTGCATCAGTGAACTGTTCAATATTGTTAATAACACCAGTGACCCATTTCCTCCAAACCCTGGGAACTGTTATAAAGGAAGACTGTTAAGAATTTCGTATTCCTTTGCTTTATACTTAAAAAGAAAAATGCACCAAGTTCAGTGCTATAATCAGAAAGTTCACAGTCTAGTGCCCCAGCTACAAAACCAAACTGAAGCTTCTCTGTAACAAGAAATTTAGAGAACGAGTAGCAAATAGATTTTCCAAATTAACTGAAACCTTTATTCATGTCCATAAATACCAAAGGGAATTTGACAACCAAGAAATGAACACATGTAAGTATATATGCAAAATAGTTTTATATGAATAATCTAATAAGTTATTTATCCATTAAACCAGCTAAGTGCATGGGTAACTGAGAGATCTGCTGGTCTGTGGGACTGCATAACTTTGAAAATCAAGCCATAAATTCTGATAATGAATCAGTTTGGAAGCATGTACTGAAGATATTCTCAAATAGTCAATGATTCTGATCATAACACAGCATCATTCCAGTTTAATTTAGGTAATGTCTTTCAAATCAACAGGTTCCTAATTAACCTTAGTTTATATTACAGAATGCTTCTGTGCATGATAAATAAATGGAATTAATTTTATGGGCTGATATCTGTAAGAGGTACATTTTATATACCTTTTATATGCTATTTTTTTCTCTGGTTTGCAAAGAAGTTTGTTTAGGTTTCGAGACATACACTAGGCCTATGCAAAATATGGCATTAGGATCCACTTGTCTTGACATAAGCACTCATAGACTGGATAATATGGTGTTAGAAGGTCCATAGAAAGAAAGAGAAGCCAAAACTCACAGACCTGAAAAGAAGAGAGCTTTTCAGATTATTTTATGACTTAATGAGGCAAAGAATTACCGGAAGATTTTTCCAAATGACAGGAGCAGTAGAGTAGGAAGATTTTGCCCTAAGTGCAGTAGCATCATTTGGAGAAACAAGGGAGCTAGGTGTGAGTGAAAAGATCAGGGAGGTGAGAAAAGACATATAAGGTCATACTCTTCTCACTCATTAATAATTAATTAAGACAAACTAAAAAGCATGTTGTTTCATGGCTGATTAGGTTTTCTTACAGAACAGATTGTAGATTTCAGAATCATCAGACAGTAAGATATTTTTAGTCATTTTAACAGAAATATTTTAAATAAATATAATAATATTATCAGAAGATATAGTGTAATATATGGTAAATGACATAATATATTCTATTATAATCATACTTATAATTGTCATATTATTTACTATATAAAAATAATAACTGTTGCTTTGTAATTATTACCTTCTAATTACTATTATTATATAGTTATTATAAATTAATTTTAAATAGTAATTTTTAATATTTTTAATAGCAAATTACTATTTTTTTATTACTATTTCATTTTTAGCTTAATATTTTGAGTCATTTTGGCATGATCCCATTTTTGTCTGTGTTCAGGCAAGGGCCCAGAACCAGCCCTGAAGTTGCTCACCACAGCTTCCCACTTTTATCTTTGTTTTGCTCTTCGCCAGTAACGTGCTGATACATCTCTGCTTTGATTTGCAGTGCTCCTAGCTATTGCCTTTTATACATTTTTTTATTAGGAAAGGCAAAGATATAACATTTATGGCCTGGGAGAATGAATAAGCTAGATCATCTCTTGAAATCCCCTGCAGGTTTGTTCTTTATCTTATTCTCATGCCTTTCTTACCATAATACTAATTGATTTCAGTCCTGATACGGGATACAGGAAAAAATTCTCATTAACAATGGTTTTCTAGCTTACCTCATTACTAAAATGTTGTTTTCCCCTTTGTTCTTCTATGGATATATTGGCATAGATATTTACTTATATTGGTACTGCATATTGTACTTTTTTGCTTAAATAATTACTTTTTTTCTTTTTTTTTTTTTCCCCAAACGTGGAAAGGTGTCTGTCATTCTGACTTAGAGAAAGACTGCAGTCTCTGAGTAAGTCACATCAGTACTGCACCTGAGGCTGAAACTAAATCTGTCTCTGTAGGTGCTGAAGTAGTGTACGAACCAATTCAACTTCTTAACTTCTGAGGTGAAAGGAAGAAAGTCTCCAGGTGCCGGTATGGAATAATTTGAAGTTCCTTGTGATTTGCTATGTAGTGTGAATGACTTATGAAATGGTTCTGGAAGGGTTTTGAGAACTCAGAGGTCTGATCAGGCCCTTTGAGGAGGTAGAAAATCCAGCTTAAAGATGAAAGAAAGGTGTTGTCAGAAATCCAACACAACCTAACCCCAGGCTTAATTCAGGTGATATACTGGTTCCAGATGTAGAAGTTTACTATATTCTTATTACAATAATACATTAATCTGCACAGATTGGCATATAGTTGTTGCCCCATTGATACAGCTGAAGTTCTGATTCTGAAACAGTCCCACCACCTATGTGGTTATATCTGTACAGATCGTGTATTTGTACTTGCTGATTTATATATATGTACTTAGTTGTATGTCTTTAAATACTTATGTGGCAGAATTTAAAAGTTTCAAATACACTCAAAACAGTTCTGTTTTCAATAGCGACAGCTTTAACTATCTAGACCAATGCGGTGCAAATAACAATTTTCTTTTTATTGTCAATGTTTGTGACTTAGTTAAAGTTAATCATGTGTTCATTTTATGCTAGCCATTCATAACATCATCAGCAGTGGTGTGAATTACCTAACCTAGGATCATAAAACCTAGCAGAGTCCTATGCAGACGTTAAAGTTTTAGCGGTAAGTTACCATGCACCTGAGGTTTAGAATCAGAAACAGAGCAAAGTTTAGGAGAACTGCCAAATGAATAGCATATAAACATTGGTTAGAAATAAGAAAACTAGTGTTGTATTGTATTAATGACAAGCCCACTGTCTGTACACAATTCCCAGTTCTAAATCTTTGTGGCTAACAGAGGTTGGAGTATTGCTGTAAAAGCAGACAGTTTCATGTTTAACATGCCTGTTCCGCTCTGTGTATCATGCCTACAATCATGTTCAGTCAAAGTATTATGGGTATTTCAGATGGGCTGTTACAAGGTACAGATTTTTTACAGTATTTGATTTAATATGTTATGTCAAATAACAACAACATACACTGCATAACAAAAGTGAAGGATGAAAGATTTGTATAACAGACAGCTAATTCATCAACGCACTGAAGAATTTTGGTTAGTATTCTTGATTCACATAATTTTAAAGTTATGTCTTTGAAATTAGGCATTCTATTCTGACTCTGACATTAGTGTCTCCTAATAGTGCTTGAGTTTTGAGTATGATTATTTAATTTCTGAAGAATACAATTATTAGTTAAAGACCCTGTCCATTTTTTCTTGTCTCCAAAATTACCAGGGCTAACTCTAGTTATGGTGTGGGGAAGTTGCTCAGCCATATAGGAAAAACATAACTACGTGCTGTACCAGGCAGTCCTTTTATCTGTCCTTTTTCTATTTTCCACCTTGGGCATATCAGTTAAATACGAAAGTCTTGCTCTTTTCCTGTATTTCTGTATAGTCTTATACACTGTGTCTTTTCTAGAGCTGGCTCTGTTTCATGCATATGAGACCTTCCTCATATATACATAGTATTTTCTGGTTGCAATCTTCTGAATAAAAACATTGCAGAAACAACTGGAGAACTCATATCATATGTAGACACGGTAATTACAGGCATTGATGCCCCAAAACACTTGAAAATGATGACAACATTTTTCATTATAACATGAATTTGTCATAATAAAGAGAAAAATATTAGATGTAGTTTCACCTTTTTCCAAATCAAAATGTAAATTTTGAGTTGACCACACGGATAAGATGTGGCTGCTTATTTTCTTTGAACATAAAACTGAGACAATTTTATAAATATAAACGTTTAAGGAAGCTGTATTCCACCTCAGATATTCACAGGCATAATTATTTATTTATTTATTATATTGGAGCTTTCATGTGCAGGTTAACCCCTTTAGGGACTGTGTCCAGGAACTGAAACAATACAGAACCCAAAATTCTCCTGTAGGACACAACTAAAGGTAAGAGAATTTCAGTGCTGGGAGTTGCTTTATTTTGTAGGAGCAACTCAAGTGCACAGAGAGGAAATGGATATTGGGGCAGAATTCAGGGTGTACCAGTTACCTGTGCACAACTTGCACAGGATAAGAAGGAAAGGCAGCCACAGTTCATGAAGCATGGGAAAAAAAGATGAAACCTGTCTCAATTAAATGTGTCCAGCTGAACTAAAAGAAATCCAATACAATGTGCTTGGTAGAAGTTTGCCACTCTGAGACAGGATAAAGCCTCTGGTGGACTTGAGATAAATATGAATGAGAAGGAAGAAAATAACCTATATAATATGATATCCACTTACAGAGCAATAGTTCTTGGAATCCTAAAATTTTAATTACCCTACTGTAAGAGTGCATGAGTTTTTTTAACAGTAATTATACATTTTTAAAATAGAATTCATCTTCCAAGACAGAAAAGGCACTAAAGGTCTACTAGACTTTAAAAACTTAAGGAAAGTGACATAAAGCCATCACACAGGTGTGAGGTTTGAGTTGTTTACATAGCAGTTTAGAACAGGAAGCAAAAAAGACATGTTGATCCTGCTTAAATTGAATGTACTATTTTCTATTTTACATACCCATAAAATAATTCTATGAACAATTATCTAAGCCCAGATATTAGACTACTTCTGTGAGGGAGAAGAATCAGTTCTTCAAGAGCGGTAAAATGCACTTACTCAAACAAAAAAAAAGTCTT
Organism: Pluvialis apricaria; assembly: GCA_017639485.1. Classification (NCBI taxonomy): domain Eukaryota; kingdom Metazoa; phylum Chordata; class Aves; order Charadriiformes; family Charadriidae; genus Pluvialis; species Pluvialis apricaria. Next base: position 22,526,773 of record CM030012.1, on the reverse strand, counting down.
GGAGACAGCCCAGACTAAAATAAAGCATGGAAATCACCACAATAATTTTGTGTGCAGTTACCCCTGATGTTTTCAAATAAGTCAAGTTCTACCTTTAACAGTACAATCATTTCACATGTCTTTGAGAACCAAAGACTCTAGCTCTAAGTCTCAAAAATTTGTGAGTTGTTAAACTGCATCTTGTTCTTGACAAAGTCTGTGCAAAGACTGTATGATACCTAGCAGTCCTGAGCACATTCTAACTTAAGCTTGGTAAGAATTCAATGCCTAAAACAGTAGTTCACAATCTTTTCCAGTTTATGGATCCTTATTTTTTTCCACTGATTGTCCAATATGGACTCATTTACAAAGTTACACATTTGCAGACTTCCACACAGGTTGTATAGCTTTGGTTTCTTAGGCACAGTTAATGAAGACTTAAGAAGAAGCCAAGGAAATCTGGGATTCATGCCGTCCCAGGTCGGCTCTCAGATGAGAGTTGAGTAAGGACCTAAAAACTACAGAAAGGGCCTAAACACATGACCCGGTTGGAAGGGAAAGTCCTTAGTCCCTTTGGTTCTCCCTTGACATATGTAAGCAGTTTGTGCTTTGAATTCATTGTTCTCTCCAAGAAGAACCCATTTCTCATGTCAGAAATGTGAGTGTGATGATGCCTGCTTCCTATTTTTTTTGGTTTTGGGTGTTAAGAACCAGCTTCCTTTGTTTCCTTAATCAACATCTCCATGGGGTTTCAAAACATAACCTCTTCACCTTTTCCAATAGGTAGCACAACAACAGCAGCAGAGGGTAATCATTTGCTGACATGATGTAAACAGCCTTCTGTTTGAGGAATGAGAAATGAATGGCTTGATGAATGCTTCCTTTTCTTTAACCGCACTGGAGTTGCAAGCACTGGTGACTGGTGTTACAGCTCCCATCTGTCAGCAAGATGCAGCAGAAGAGCTTAGCTGCCTTGCTACCTTTCTTTACAATTTGTCTGTTTCCATTTCAAGGCTGCTAGACACATTTTCTTGTGCAACTGATTTCAGTGTCAGAAGGAAAACTTGAGAGGTGAATAATTTGTGCTGCCAAGAAGTATTGAATTTGCAGTCACCTTGAATGGGAAAACACCGCGTTGTTATGGATTGCAACCTAAACTCTTGCTATGCCCATCAGAAAAAGAGGAACGAGACACAGCCGCAGAACAGGCATACTGCTGTTTCCTTATTTTACTTTATTTTTAAAAATCCATTTCTTACTACCTGTGATTTTCATTAACAAGAGAAGACTTGTTAAACACACTTGACCCTGAAAAAATACAAGGATGCAACTAATGCCACTCATGAGTGCTGTCCCTGGCATTAGCATCCCTTGAAAGTAACAACAGAGCATTGAAAATGGCAATGATAATCATAACTGTAATACAGATGTTGAATAAGCAGTTAAAAGAAAAGCATTAGGATGGCATCATACGTTAGTAATCCAACAGAGGGTAAATAAAAAGCATGGATGATATGGGTGAAAGAGCACCTGTTTGGAGAAAATGATATTTTGGTAAAAGAGTTCCTGCCTATACCTGGTGCTCTGCAGCCTGCACCAGCACAAGCCACTCCACAGCCTGCACCAGCACATTCTCTGGAATATAATTTAGATATGGGACATTATGCTATAAAATATGCAATATGATATGATTATACAATTCAGAACAAAATTCTGGACAAATAACAGGCAAAAATAAATAGGTATTGTCCAGACAGCTAGAATTCCATCCAACTGTATCCTGAATCATAATGGTTTGATCGACCACTAAATACTTTCAGTTATACTTTGATAATCAAATCTTGATGTTTTGATATAATCAAAATTATAATTTATGATCAAATAGATACTCAAAATGCTATTTTTATTTTTTTTTGCAACTTACGTGCTTTGTAAGTTTGGACTGTGAAAAAAGCTTCAGAAATAAACCTAAAGTAAATGGACAACAAAAATAAATCATTTTTCTTATTTTCATAGATACATAGGTACACACGCACAGACTCACAGAAAGACCTCAAACCCCTAACTTCCTAGATACACATGGGGTCTGACCCTCATTGTGAACCTCATTGAGTTTGTTGAGTTTTTTTCATTTTATTTTTACTAAAAACTCAGCATTTCTTCTCAAGCAAAATCAGGGACTTATATGGGATTATTCTGATTAACTTCTGATAAAAATGTTTGTGGGCATTTTATTCCACATTTGTAGATAAGTCTATGGCATTTTGAGTTAGTTTAATTAAAAGTAGTGTGTAGTAACATGGACACTTGAAGTAGACCAGACTATACATATACACGAAGCAAATTCGGTGGAGTTTAAAAAGGATTCATTGTCCAAAGTTATCTGCTAACTAAAGTTCACAACTGAGCTAAAGGGTATTTCACTTGCAGTGACCTGCAATACATATGAAGAACTTCTGTGAGCCATTTTTGTAGTTTAATGTGGTTGGGAGCCCACCTGTGCTGATTTTTAGGTGCCTCATTAATAGTCCTCAGAGGCCCAATTTCAAACACATGCTTCATTTCCCTGGAAAATCTGAAAAGGACACCAACAAAAAATCACAGAATGAAAGAGAAAAAGAGTCTCCATGAGTACCCTACAGTTCTGAGAAGCGTCAATACCCTGAAGGAAGACAAAAGACATGATTTACCCTAGATTTAAACTAAGGTGGAGAATGAATGTCGTGTTTTGGTTTTTAATCAGTTTTATTAATCAGTTCCTGTAGTTACCTATTTTATACGTCATTACATGACTTATACTTTCTATAAATAAAGTTTTAACAACATTTTCAGTAGAAAAAGTGGATTTTTTTCTCCCATAAGACACAGAGATCAAGCTGAACAGAGAATAAATGAGAAGTGATTGGGATGAAAAGCAAGAATTTTCTTTCAGTATCAATTTCTACCATGTTGGATCACATTTTCAATCAGCTTGTACTCCAAAAACATATCTCAACTGTTTTACTACTTTTTTTCACTGCCCTGTATCTACAGCAGGGATCCCTGGAGCTACTACAGAGCTACATGACATCTGTGCAGATGGCCTAATACTTTGTCATTCTCCTTAAAAGAGGAAAAGAAGTATGAGTCACTTTGAGAAGTTGATCCCTGTGGTGTAAAAGCATCCAGCTCTATGGCATCCTCAGCGCTCAATCTCAAACTCCATTATCACACCTCAGCAAAAAAAGCAGAATAACTATACACAGAGAAAGGATTTGTCCCAAATCCTTTAGAAGGTTGACAGAATCACAAGTAGGTGCTATTTTAAAATCATCCTGAAACTTTTTAGCTAAGCTAAAGCCAAGAATTCATACATTTTTTTTGCTGCTAAAGTTTTTCTCTGTCACTTAGTATTAATTACATTAATATTCATCTATGTTTCTCATAGCCAGAAACCTAGTAAAGTTTAAGTACATGGAACTACTACTTAGTAACTGGGCAGATTGTTTGTGTGTACGCACACATCCACACCCCACCTTAATATGTTTATTCCTTAGGGAACTGTCCATGTAATTTTAAACAGGTTTGTTGAGGTAAAATGTCAAACTAGGGTACATAGATTGTTGGGCTTTTTTTTTTCTTTTGAATGACTTGTTTTCTTCTGAAATAAACTATGTCTCCATTTAAGTTGTTATATACATGCGACACAGAATATTTAGCAATTATTCTAAACAATTTTTTATATTTTTGTTTTTTTCATTTAGATCCCTAGACTAAGGTGTGATGGGATTCTTTTGATGGGGAGTGATTCTTTTGATTGCGCGTAGTCCTTTTCTCATGTTTAAAAGCGAAGCTTTCACCTTCTGAATGGTAATGCCAGGATCTTCCCCAGGAGGTGAATATTAAGTGCCAGTAGTGTTCACTCCAAACAACGGTGAAAAGAGCAGTGTTCTGAGCACATGTAGATATACGTACAGTAGTATTCTTGACAATAACATTTCTCTACTCAGAAACAACATTTTATTCTAGGTGTGAAATTGACATAACTTTTCAATTTTAACTATGGTCTTTTGGTTTATATTTGTCCCCCCATCACAAGGCTGTTGTAGAAATGACCTCAGACATGAGCTGAAAAGATAACGTATAAGCTGGTGTTTCCAGGAGTTCAGAAGTGCTTTGGGCTTCAGGCAGTGCAATTCCAGGGAAGCTAAGGAGATCTGGGGAATGTGCACCTTCTCAGACTTCAGCCTTTTGCAACAGACCCTTTTAATCTAACTGCCTCCATGCTGTTTGAAAGCAGAGCTTAGGCTCCTAATGTGTGAAATAGGTTAATATTCTTCAAACTGTTCTAATCACAATAGTTATTTAAAATTAATAATATTGTAAGATTGGTTTTGTTATAGGTTTTGGTCTTGAGCATCAGTGCATTGAGCATTAGTGAGTTGAAGTAAATTAATGTGTGAATTGCAAAATCCTAAAAAAAATGGTTTTTTTTCTTGAGGTAGTAGGAATATAGATCAACAGGTAATGTTGCTAAAGTGCAGGTTGGTCCAGACCTTCCATTTCAAAGAAAAGTTTTAAATGGGTCAGATCTAAATAATATTTATATATCACCCTATGTATTGGGCCTGAATTTCATAAGAGAAAATAAAAACAGAAGCTCCAGAGAAAACAGTTCAGGCAAAGCAGTCCCTTTAAGACAAGCATTGCTCTTCTAAGTAAAAAAATATGCTTTCAGATCCAAAAATACCGTTCCAGAAATATGTGTGGCACACAGTGCAGACAGAAAATATCAAAAATTATATGTTCTACTTTCTGAGTTTTTGATATGCTGTGATTTCTGTATCTTCACATATTGTTTTTCCGACAGTAGTTTCTTTCAACTTCATAACAGCAGTTTACTGCTGCTCGCAAGTCCTAACTTAAATTACGCTCTTTAGAAACCTGCCTCTTCAAACACACATAATTATATGAACATGATGCAACTAATTTTATACTTAATTTCTACTTGGTCTTCCAGAATATTTTTTTTTCTCCCTGATACACAATTATCAGACATGTACAATTTTCAGTTTGACTGAAGGCAGATAACTTCACAGACCTAAATCTGGAAGGGTTGTTGCTAGTATACATCAGCCACATTTCCTTTGTACATTAATATTTAGATCTGTGGACATGGGGGATGAATTGAAACCCATTATTACAGTTACTTATTCTCTTTTCTTGGATTTTATGAATATCAAGTTTATTTGCTTGGAAATCAAATTAATTTCTCAACTGCATGCTCTTTTTGCAACAGAATTCTTTCTACTGTGCCATCTGCTACTATGGGAGACCTGAGTGATACCCAGCTAAAGCTGGGGATATAAGGAAATTACTGTTTAGGATAACGTTACTCTGATAAATACCTGGATTTATTTACCTGCATAGGTAAAACACTGGGACATGTTTTCACTGGAAAAAACAGTAATGTCTTCTATAACAGTCCAAATTTTCTGTTCATTCCTGAAAACAGATGGAGGTATAGAAAATAATTAAATTCACTATCCATTGTCCATAGATGAGAAGCACTGGAAAAAATCAGCCAGGTGAGAAGAGAAGGGATGTCAACACCACCAGAAAAGCGGGTTCATTGGCATGGTACCTGCATATAACTACCCTAGAGGAGTCTAAATATTCCAACCATTCCAATTATAGCCTGTGTGTGCCTGGTTGTATTTTTTTTCTTTTAAAAAAGATGAAAAACAGCAACAGTGTAGAGGGAAATAAAGAATTATGCTTTATTGTTTTGTTACTTGGTGTTGTCTTCACCATAAACACAGAATTTGCTGCACAACAAATTACTATTTTCCCAGGAAGAGAATTACCTTTGATAGGGATTTCAATTGACTTCCGTGACAGTTTTTATATTTACAGCTCACATCTGAATAATTTTCATAGATGTGTTGTCACATATGTAAACATCATTAAAATGAGTGGGTTTATCATATTTAGTTCTGTGCGCTGCAGTAATGTACTCCATGCTGTTAAAGTTTCTACTTTTTATTTCTTAAAGAAAAATCGATTAATTTCAAATCTTGAGGTACAGAAATGAATGGCTGGTTGGCTTAAGTTGTGCAGGTAATTAAATAAGGGTTTTCTACCTACTTGATCTCAGTTAAATACTTATTGTTAGAGTTTATGCTAATCAGGATACCTTAACAGAATTTAAGAGAAATTGTTTTAAAATTAAAACAAATCAATACAGAATTATCTTATTCTTATTTTATCAGAGATTTCTATTTCTGATCTTGGTTTCTACTAATTAATGCAGAATATAACAAAAATGATAATGTGTTACTCTTTTCTGCAAAAGTTTCCATGAAGGTTATCTTGAGTGAAACCACTTAACACACATTGAATTAATATATTTGCTTATTAAATACAAAACATACATTCTTTAAAATTTTAGGACTTTATTAAAATCCTTAGAAAATAAAACAATGAGCCTGTTTTATAGCATTTTATGCAGATGTAAAACAACTAAAAGTTTTGCTTTTGAAAGTTATATTTAATAATACATGGTCATACGTCTATAAACATAAACCTTCTAAATGCTTTTAAAGAACTTAAATATATATTGTTTATAAGCAGAAAATGAAAGTCAAACCTCCATAAATACAAGCTGAATTTTAAAAAACAAACAATAGAGAGAAAAACAAAAGCACAGCAATGTATCCTGGCATTTAACTCTTCATAATTTTCAGTTCATGGTGTCAGGTCATTATATGCTAGTATTGGCTATTTTAATTATTTATTGCTACTATTACTGCTTTTGCTATAATTTCTCCAAAATACATCAGCCAGTTGAAAAAAAAAATCTCTTTCAATTCTTTCTTTTAATAACCTCAAACATTCAGAAACAAGAAAGCAAAGAGGAAAGAAAGAAGCATAGAAGTAAATGTATAGCATTTATTTTATATTCCATGATGTTTAATTTAATGTCATGATTTTTAGCTCAATTTTTAATAGGAATATTGAAACTGTCAGAAGTAGATTGGATTCTATTCTAAGGTTAAAAAAGATAGGTGGTGTCTTAACAGCATTTTAATACTGTCTTATAAAATACCTAAAAAACTAATTCTCTGATGATTTCATTATATGTAGTCATTTACAGTGCCATTCAGTGAGTTTAAGTGGATATAAAATTCTGCACATTTCAACAGAACTGCCCCTTACTATATTGTTTTAAGGGAGATCAAAAAAACATATGTGTTTTATAATCTTTACCTGGTCTGAGCTTTTTTGGTAGGTCAGCAGCCTGCATGATATCTTTTTAAAGGAATAAATTCATTGCATAAATACTGTTACTGTAGCTTGATAACTTGTTCTCTTACCTTATTATCTATGTTATATAGATAATATTGTACAATAAACCGTCATGTATGAGCACAGAATCATCAACATAATGAGGAAAAACTAACAGTTCAATGTTGCTTTCAGTAATGAAAATTTCGCTTAGATTCCGATCTCCATTAAATCTGTGTAAAATAATCAAACATAAAAAGACTTACTGGGCTAATGAAGGGCTGAATGAGACCTGCATTTAACAAATTGAATTATAGAGGACATGGCAGGAAAGGATTAATGAGGTTTAAAAGGTTAGGAAAGACCAGGGAATAGTGGCACAAATCCTCAGCTACAGCCAAATATTGCCCTGAAAGCAGGGTGGGAGGCAAGTTTTTACTTCCTAGTCGCAAGGCATCTTGTGAGATAAGGAAGTCCTCCAATGGAGTTTAGAGGACTTACGTCTTCTACTAGAAAATTATCTACAGCTAGAATGCAAGCTAAAGAGTCAAAGCTTTTCTGGTAACAGCACAGGTTTAGTAAAGATGAGAATTCCTCCTTTGTTTGATTTCTTTACCTTTTGGAAAGTAGAATGCTAAAAATTTTAAAGCTGTCCTATTTTATCTGTTCAGGTCACCTTCAAAATCCATAAACTATAATGAGTGACTATCATCTATCACCATCAGTCTTGGAAAATGCATGGCTCCCACATAGGTTTTTCTTAGCTAGATCTCACCACTCTTCTGCAATGCAGTGCTGTATGAAATTATTACTCCATTAAAAACAGTTGATTGGTTGCCATACTCTTTTCATATCTTTAATCAGGAAGTTGATTTCAGGAGCATCAATGTACATGTAGTAATATATTCATCTGCCAGAAGTTGTCATAACATCAGCTAATAAATGATTTTATGCTGACGGTTGTTACAACCCCACTGCTCGAGCACTAGAAGACGAGGGAATGAAGCACCAGGAGATAAAATTGATTTTTTACCCTTTCTGCTAGATAATAATACTGAACATCCATCTTAACTTTTAAGGTGAAGGCTAGAAGCTAAGATACAGCTGAAGGGGGGAAAAAATCCTCCAGATCAATAGTATGCATTATAATCCACCTGCATGCAGTCAGTGTCAAATCTAATACTGTGGGTACAGTATGAAACTGGTAACATCAATTTAGCATCACTTTTCTTGGAGTAAACACAAGAACAGCACATTGCAGACTGACAAGCTATTCTTTTACTGAATGAGTGATATTTTAGTCAAATGACACAGGCCTATTATCTAGGATGTTGGTTCACAAGCTTGCATAAAACTTGTAGTAAACAGTATGTCTTCACAAATCTATGTACCTGTTTCCAGTCAATGTCTACAACAAATACATTATTCTCTAAAATAAACTCTCTGGACTATCCATTAGCAGCCTTTGACTAAAACCAGGCTCAAATCTAGATACTGTACATATTACTTTTCAGAGGTTCTCATTTCCAAAACACATTTATTTTACAGTAAACTCCTTTCATGGAAGCACATCGAAGCATCTTGGCACATTAAAATAGATTGATAATATCATGCTAAGGTAATGGCATAATGAAGGGCTTTCTCAGCAAAAGGTTTTGTATTGTCCGTTCGGTTGGTCACTCCGGTAGAATGCATAAACTGTCAGCTGTCTCACTTTTCCATCGCGTCCCTATCTCAGGCTACATTACATGCCTTCTTAAAGAAGGAGACAATGATCAGCAGTCAGAAGCAACAACATTTGAGCATCTGTGCCTATATTTTTTTAATATATTTCTCCCATCCTCCTACTTTCTGTGTTTATGTAAGGTTTAATGACAGGTGAAGTTGCTGAAGTACAAGTTATAACAAAGCCCTTGCATCTTCTCAGGCGAGAATCTGAGACGCTTACCCAAAGCCCTTGATCTCTGCTTAGAGAGTTTATTTGTTATTCACCATCTGTCACAAATCACTCAGGGCCAAACTGTGGCCTCAGGCCTCTTCTGAGTCAAATAGGAACCACACATCTGCACCCAAAACCAGAACTAGACCCTTAGTCTTCAACTAGCAGCCTCCCTGCACCACTCTTCCTTCTTTCAAAAAAAACCCAAAAGCACTGAATGAATTAAAAACTGAATGAAATGCCCTTTATGATGGGACAGATATAAACCATTTGGGACAGATATAAACCATTTTTATACTGTGTAAATTTTCACCTCCCTTATTTTAGCTTACTTGCCCTGTAACTCAGGACTTGGCCCCATCTGAAGTATTCTAAACTGGCTGCTTTGTTTATTTGCTTTGTCTTTTGACTTCAGCTGAATTTCCTGCTGTGCATGGCAGTAGCAAGAGTTGCAAAATGAAGGAGCAAAAACAAACCAAATGAGCACACAAGCTGATAAGAAGGCTTTGATTTTCAGATTTTATATTTTTTCCAGTCCCCTAAACAACTGTAAAAAATGTAAACTAATGCTGGCTGCTAACATAAATTGGTTTTATTTATTTGGCCTGTAGCTGTAAGAACATCAAGTTGAAAAATAACATATATTATTTATGTGCATCTAGGAAAAGTATATGTTATTCTCAGATGGTAATATGTTAACTAGAAGTGATCAGAAAGGTTGTGATTAAATTCATTTTCAATGAGAAGTGATGATTTATAAAAAGCAAAACTTTGGAGGCAGCTTCTATTTAAGAGGTACAGATCTGAGTCATTAATACAGGAAGACTACCCTTAACAAACTTGTTTTAAATTTGAGAAAACTAAGGCAAAAGAATGTCAAGTGACTTTCCCAAGCAGCTCAGACCAAGGCTTAATAGAGACTAGAAGTTCCTTGTCCATTTGATGAGATCATTAATTGAAAATATAGGGCAACATTGGAGTAACACTTATGCAAGAAGTGACAAAAACTGGGGCTATGAAAAAGTAAAATCTAATCTCATCTCCCAGTGACAATAATAAATTAAGGAAACAGTCGTCTTTTTTTTTTTTAAATCAAATCATGTTATTACAGAGCCTTTACTTGATGATAAAGGTAATAAATTTCTAAATTCACTGATATCTTCATCTAAGTTTTCAATATATTCTTTCTTTCCATGGAATCCCAGATAGTAAGAGAGGAAAAAAATTAAGAAATAGTCAGGATGACCCAAGGTTTCATATTTGATAGAGATGTGTATTTTATTTAAAAAGTTAAAAAAAAAAAGAGAGAGAGAGAAAACATTTCAATCCTAATTTACATTTTAAGAATCTGAGCTACAGAGATTGAAGTGACCTGCCTATAACACGACCCAGAGTTGGTCAATGGCAAAAGAAAAGCTTAGGATATCTCATTTTCAGACCACTGTCTTATCACCATAACACTTTGCCAAACAATGAAAAATATTGTTACCTGCCATTTAGCATGAATTGGCAAGATGTTTAGTCTTTGCTTCTTTCCTTAAACACTAGTAACTCTCAACTTTCTAATTATTCTATGTGCAACTCTTCATTTTCCAGTATCTGACATTTGGTCCCTACGTTACTGTTATGGTTTGAGAAAACCCACAACAGTTTATTGTTATTTAGACAATTATTGTCTCACCCAATGATCCCCCGGACTCAGGAAGTGGAATCAGGAAAAACAGGGAAACCCGGGGGTTGAAGTATAAACAGATTTAACAGAATAAGACTAGATGATTAACATTAATAACACTAAAGAACCAATATTGATCCCAATAGCAATATAAAATATACAAAGATTATACTCAGCCAATGATATCAGTAGGAATCTGTGCACTCCCAGCAGTGGGCAGCAAATGTCGGACACCACGAGCGCGACGGCTTTGGGAGGAAGGAAAGGCCTCAGGGGTCCAGCACTGGGGAAAGAAGTTCTCTGAATCGTTGCCATCAAGGGAGAGAGAGAACTTTGCAGCAAACTTTCTAATTTATATTGAATGTGACATTCATGGTATAAAATAATCCTGTTGGCCAGCTTGGGTCAAGTGCCTGGGTCTCGCTCCTCCTCATCCCTGCACCTGGCGAGTTCAAAACACAGTGAAATCTTGAAACCTACACACCATAGCTGGCTATAAAGTAAATATTTTCACAAACTCAGACACTAGAGTTTTATAAAAAGGCAATTTTCCCAAGAATTAGAAGAGAAATTAGTCCAGTGTCACACAAACCAGGACAGTTACCTACTTGATTTCACAAAGTCTGTTGGAGAAGTGCTAACAAACTCCAGCTCAGTGGGACCAGGTTCGTGGCTTAGAAGTGAGTCGTTCCATGTGCCACTCAAGTTAGGTGCATCCTTGCCTTACTGAAGAGGTGTTTTATGCAGTTGAAGGATTGGGGAGTTGCACCCATAGGGGGACCTTCTGAGTATAAATTTGCTATTTTTCTTTTAATTTTTGTTTCTTGAATTGGTTTCTCTTTTGAGATGTTAACATTTCTTCAACTTCCTGATCTTTTAACTTAGCTTAGCAAGAGGAGGAGAGAAAGAATTAGAAGAATTTCACAACTTTCTTTTGGAAAGACAAGCAATAGTGTCGCCTCAATTCAAAGGTCCACTATTGTCCTTTAGAAACTGTGCTCTTCCCACCTTTTGCAGCTTCTTTTCCTACAGTGCAAAGGGTGACTTAAATGCCACTGCAAAGATATCAGAAAGATTAGACTCATAAGGAAACAATTACCTGCTCCCATAACAGTGCAAAAAATATTTTCCTATTAAAGATTAGGGCATTAACAACTACCTGGGGAAAAAAAAAAAAAAACCAACAAAAACAATCAAACCCCAAACACATTGAGAACAGAAGTTCATTAATCTTTACTCAGTATATAATTCCTATGCAAGATCCTTGCAGACTGTTGCAAGTGGCTTAAGTACAGTATTATAATCGGTTTCAATTACTCCATTATTATTTCCACCAGAGCAGCTACAAATCCTCTCTTCTGTAGTGGCATCTAATGTGGTTGAAGGGATGTCTAAATTAATGTGTGTTCTCACAAACGATATCTTATTACACAAAAGAAAAAAAAAGAAAGACTGCATATGTGGCAAGCAGACAACTGACTGGGTATAATTTTTCAGAACAAGGTAGCACAAGGGAGAACAGATTTCTGTGGCAAGATCACAAGCAGAGACAATATTCCTGTGACCACTTTAGTCTGTTAAGTCAGTTGCAGCACATTTTCTGCTAATTGGAAACAAATTAGTACTGTCTGGAGAAAACAGTGAGAACATTGAACTCTAATCTTCTACTAGAACATGTCATGCATATTATCTAGGAGGTTTTTAACATTTTCGTGTATGGTTATTATTTTTTCCTTAGCCTCTGCTTATTTCATTTTGCCTCTGGGGGTCCACTTTTAGTCAGACATTAGTCCTATTTGCAAATCTTGAACTGCTTTGAATAAATTAAATATATTAATTACTGTACAGGTAACGTCACTTTTGATAACTGCAGGGTTGTGTTTTGGAAGCTTATTAGAATTTTTTTATCACTGCTTGTTGTCTCTGTTGGATGTCTAGTTTAAGAGAAGTGTTAGATCTGCGTATATCTCATGAGTTTGATATTTTGTAAATAGCCTGTCTGGATCTCTACCCATTTTAATTCAAATTTTTATGTGGGTGGGTAGAAGACATTTGCATAAAACTCTACAATTCCATTGTGTAAATGCCTATTCAATATGAGATTGAGAAATAATTTTAGAAAAAATCCTGTAACATTCTTATGCAATGTGATAATGTGGGTGTAACTGTATGTGTCATAGCACAGACATTATCATGAAGATATCTGAAGTGTAAAGTCAAATGTCTACCAAACCCTTAAATGTAGTCAACTCTTAACTCTTTCATAATTAGAGTATTATATTTTAAGCAGAAGCGGTATGAGAGATGCTGGATAGGTGAACTGGAAGGGAAATACATTTTATTTTATATAGTGGTGAAACCACTACTTTGTAATTATCTTTATTATAGTTTTCCCTGTTCTAGAAACCTTTTGTCTATGTAGCCATCTGCTGCAAAGGTACAGATTTTCACCAGAGTTGAGCTCTCTGACAGAAGTAGAATGTGTCAAAGCAAGGACAGCGTTGTTGTCATATCCATATAAAAATCAGGGATTTTGCAAGTTTAGCTATGCATGTAAGGATTGATTGGGTTTTTTTCAGGGCTTTGTTCATGTACACGTCTGTGTGCTCTTATTTGCTGAATGGTCATAGCTATTCTCAGAAAATGTATTTGCTGGTGTATTGGCAAATGTTTTGTGTTGGATTAGCACTTCATTTTAGGTTGTTCTTAGCCATATTGGGCAGAAAATCTTGCCAGTGTCAGTTGAGGCTGACAAAAAAGGTGCAGTTAGTATTAATTACCCTTCTATTACTTTTTCATTTTCTTTTGCCTTATTTCGTTTTTAAGGTTGGAGACAATATCCCTTTAAGAACAGAACTGAAGTCAGTAATTTATTTTTCTGATAGTCTATTGTTATGGTTTGGAGAGACAGAACATAGTCATTTTCTTAAACTTTGCAAAGAAATGTACCAGGTTGTTCACCATGATAAGGGAAATTGCTAAAAATAAAACCACCTTTTTCTTCTTTTTGGATATTTAACTTCAGACAATTTAGGTAGAAAATTGTTCAAAACATGAAACTTGAAAAATCAGAAACACTATTTGTAAAATTATGATCAACATACACTCAATGGAAATCCACAGTTTTATTTTTTTGTTACATAATATGCAAAATTTCCAAAACAGACTCTTAAAGGTAAATCAGATAATTGTACACTTAACAATGGATGCCAGAAGATGCATCAGTGTTTTACACCTGTGTGATCATTACAGACATATCTTCAGACAAAACATCTGGGTGCTGTAAAGCTTATTCAAAAAGCTGAAAAATACTTGTCATTTACTATGCAACTGAGTAAAATGGAAAGTTAGACAGCTACATTGGTGTTAATACATCAGTGTTTTACAGGGAGCATTAATACAATAAAACCAGTCTGAAAAGGCCTTCTTTCCATACCTGGGGCCAAGTTCACGAGTGAACACAATTCCTTTGCCATGAAGAAGAAGTTTCATCAGTTAAAGCCAGGAAATTCCAGCTTTTAGATATATTGTTTACTTAGCATTAACTATGCTAAAGCTCTGAATTCAGCCATTAGTTTTTATGCATGAAGTATTATTGCTGTCAGAGATTTTATCTGTACAGCATAAGGCTTACCCTCAGCAAACTGGTGAAATCCCATATTAAAATTTTGTTAGAAAGTCACTGTTCTTTTAAGAACAGTAGGAAACCCTTTTGTAAAGAAACTACATTTGTGGATTCTATCTTAATATTCTGCTCAAAAAATGGCTGAAGAATTTGATCGGTATTATATATCTTAAATCTTCGTCTGCATTTCCTTTTTTTTATTGTGTATGGAATTTTCCCAAAGAACTAAGTCTTAGTTCACAAAACAGTAGATTCCTTACCAAGATTTTCTAGAAAATTTGAAATGAATGCCTGTTTTAAAACCAGAATATTAAATAGTGACAATTGCTGGGCTTCATAGTGGATAAAGACTACGACACCGTAATAAAAATACCTTACAAAAATAATTATATGATAAATTTTAAAGGGCTAGCACTGTAATACAATTGCATAGCTGATCCAAATTCTTTACTGTGGCTGGTTGGGTTTTTCTTTCTTTCCTTTTTTTTCCCTTTTGGTTAAAATATGACTCCTAGGAACTGAAGGATCACAAAAATTGCTTTGAATTTGTTTGTTTTTTTCCTATAGTCACGGTTTCTCCTAGCGCAGTATGGGGCTCTGAGCTTCTCACTTCTTAGCCCCTATACCCCACACCTCTGGTGGAATGGATGAATCTTACACTGACGAGTGTCCGGTTTTCAAACGTTTTTTATTTTCCTTCCTGTGAGTTTTGTCATTGCTGTTGTGTTTACTCATATGCTGCGCAGACAACAAGGGAGCTTTTCTGATAGACACTTCCTCTTCTCCCTCCCCAGTGGTGCAGGGGTGGATTCAATCCCCCGTCCATTTTTATATGCCTTTTAGTGTCTTCCTCTGAGCTAATCAGGTCTGTCAGAGAAAGTAAGCTGTTAGAAGTTCACATCAACTTAAATAAAACAGTAAAAAAAGGTTTTGCTTCTTTTTCCCCCACTTTTTTTGCACTAGTTTTTATTCCCATCCAACTTTGATAAACATATATTTGCCACAGTTTTTGAGAAAGATTCCCTTTAAAATTAATTGTATGAATCAAAGCTATTTACTTTTAATTTAGAAAGTGGGGGGTTTTAGGCATCTAAAATGGGTTGCTTTTTGCTCTCTTAAACGCATTATTATTGGCATTGGTCAAATATATAGATAGCCAAATATTAAATATTAATATTAAATATTAATTGTTAAACAGTAATAATATCAAACATAACACTGTTCATTTTATGTGGTGTAATCTTGCTTCTAAACATTACTTTTAATTCACAAGAAGGATTACTGTGGGGGAAAAAAAAAAAAGGATTTCTTACAGCAAAATATTCCAGGAAGACTTGAAATTTAATTAATATCTTCGGAGGTTTAAATTCCTTGCAAAGGGGAATTAAACTGTACTGATCCAACATACATCATACCAGTATAATTATTTCCACATAGGATAAAAAATAGACAATATTATTATAACATTCGAAGTCTTACTACTGATCATAATAGGGTTGTTTTTTTTTCTCACACTATCCTGCTAAAAGCAATGCCTACTCTTTTGGGTTTTATTTCATTTGAAAAAGATATACTGTCCATCGTGAGGTAAAAGCAAGTCTTAGAATGACTTGCTCAAGTCTTCTGAAAATATCCTGAATAGTCACCATAAGGAACCAAAAGGAGCCAAAGGCTGGCAAATATTACACTAGATAAATAACTCTCTTCACTTTTTCAGCAAGAGTTCTCATAACTTAACCACACCAATAAGTTGTAAGTTTCCCTAAAACAGCAAAAAATTTTGCCCAAAACCCAAAGTGAAATAAATTAATTAAGAATGAAGGAAGGAAGGAAGGAAAAGAAAGAAATCAAAAACTCTTCCAAGAATTAAAAGGGAACTATCTAAGAAGATTTTTATTTCCATTCCCATACCTAAAAATTTAAACCTATTCTGTGATTTTAATAGTTCTTTTTCCATACCCCATAGGACTAAAAAAATATGAAATACAGAATCCAAAGGCAGGAACACCAACCTGTGTGGAGCAGTCGACACACTGGAGGGGAGGGATGCCATCCAGAGAGACCTGGACAGGCTGGAGAGGTGCACCCATGCCAACCTCATGAAGTTCAGCAAGACCAAGTACAAGGTCCTGCATGTAGACCGGGGCAATCCCATGCCCAAATACAGACTGGGTGGAGAATGGATTGAGAGCAGCCCTGAGGAGAAGGACTTGGGGGTGGTGGTTGATGAGAAGCTCAACATGAGCCAACAATGCATGCTTGCAGCCCAGAAGGCCAACCGCATCCTGGGCTGCATCAAAAGAAGCGTGGCCAGCAGGTCAAGGGAGGTGATTTTACCCCTCTATGCTGCTCTGGTGAAACCCCACCTGGAGACGTGCAGTAATTATCACAGAAACATAGAAAAATTTGGGTTGGAAGGGACCTTAGAGATCATCTAGTTCCAGCCCCCACCATGGACAGGCACATATCAGTAAGAATTTAAATATAAAGAAAAAAATAATTGCTCATCACAGTACATCATTCATTTTCAGCAGTGAGTGAGGCAGTATGGTGCAGAATGGATGTGCCTAAGCAGGTGGAATTAAAACTGCTTTTTCTTATTTTTGATCCCTTGAATTTTCAACACGTCTGCAATCCACCTTTTAACACGGTGTAAATGTGGAAATGTGTTCATGTGTGCCCCTGTATTATATGTCAGTATTAGTAATAAAAGCTGTTAAAGATTATACACAAACTTCATCATTGGAAATGGCTTATTGGAGAAAGTAATTAGAGGCATGTTCCATTAAGGAGTGTGCACCAAAGGATGAGTTTGTTCTGTTTACTGCAAAGCATCTCAGCTTCTCTAAACATTGTTAAAGTGTTATCTTCTCCTGTTTTGTGGGAAAGGCCAATATCACACAGTCTCTGCAAAGAGCCCTCAGTTTGCAAGTACACATTTACATTACAATTACAGAAGTGCAGTTTCTCTTTATCCTATCCTTCCTTTGTCTCCTATTCTTTACCTCTTTGTAAATAAGAAAACATACATCTTAACTTGTTCCAAGTCTTAAAAGCACTCCAACTGTGGGATTTGGCTTTAGCTCATATATTCTGATTCGCAGTTTTAAAGCAAAAGAGCTAGCCCTGCAGGAAGGAAATATTAAATAAATAAATAAATTTAGAAAAAAGAGCTGATTGTTTGATTTCTTTGATTCCCTGACTGGAGAAGGTGAAAGATTAAAATCTCCAGTGTCTAGGTGATGTAGAGAAATGTACATTTATAAAATTGATATCTGAATGCACTGATAATAAATTTCCTAGCATGATGAGTATTTAAAATACCTTCAGTGAGTCCAAAAGCAGAAGTTCTCTTTGTTATGTCTTTGACACAAATGCAGGCTTTTTAGATGGGATGAGGCAACATTCCAGAGCAGATTAGCACATTTGGTCTGCAGTGCTTCATGATCTTGACTTATGAATTCTGTGAACTCAAATTCTGTTAACACTGTCACAGAATCACAATGAAGACAACACAGCTGAACTACTAGAAGCTTAAATAGTGTGGTTTTAAATAATGTTCATTTTAACCAAAATATTCACTAGTGGTGTACTCCATGTATTTTATTCATGGTGAACCAAATGAGCTGGCAGGGTTGCCATTGTGGTTAGGCAGTGAGGAATTATTTTATTTTAAAAACACTGTGATTAGCTTTGTGTGTACATGGGTGGGTGGACGGCGGGTGTGAGCAGCAGTAGATGAGTGCATGCATATATAGACACAACAATGTGGCAGCCAAAGCCAAGAAAACTAAATGTTGCTTTTTTTTATCCTTATGAGTTTTATTAACTGTGGAGGCAGAAAATATTGCCCAAACCAAAAGAAAAACATATAAACTCACATCTACATTAAACATAGTTAGCTGTTGTATATAGCAGATTCCTCAGTGTAGGTATTATGCGTACTTTTCTATTGTATAGAGCCTGAAGGAAGCTGTTGCTGTTTCTGGAAGCAATGATAAAAATATATAAAAAGTGTCATCATTTTGAAAATATTTAGCTGATGTGATCTTAGAATCAAAGAAAGAGCCTCTACTCTGTCACAGAAATTTGTGGGGATCCCTGATGGAGCACAACAGCAAGGCAGGATGCGGAAGGATGAGGACTATTCTGTGCCTGTCTTCCTCAACACCACCAATCCACCAACTTGTACTAGTATACAAGTCACAGAATATGAGAAGGCTTTAAACTCTATTTAACGTGGTTTTATGGGGCTTGGTAAAAATTAAGATTTGTCTCCACTTTCATGTTCGTATAATCTGTTATAGAATAAGCCTAGACTTTCTTCAGACATATTTAAACCTTATTGATAATAATAATAATAATAATAATAATAATAATAATAATAATAATAATAATAATAATAATAATAACCAAAATGGGGCATAATTACGAGAAATATAAATAAATATAAAATATTTACTAACTTTAATGTTAGTAGCATTAAAGTAACAACTTTAATGTTAGAGCATTAACAGCTGATATGTTTTAGCGTGCTCATATCATGCAAACAGTTCAAATACTTCCCACAAATCAGCAATCCAAAACTGATTTCATTTTAAGACGTTTTGAATTTGTAGCTAGTAATTTTAAGATTAAAAAGAAATAAAAAAAAAACCCTTTGGCACAACATTTATGGTCATAGGACTTCTAAAGGGAAAAATAAGGTCTTCTGAAGTTAAGCCAAATATAGATAGGAGAAATTAAAGAAAACAGGCAACTGTTCCCTATATCCTGAGGCTCTTTGGAAAACCCTAGCATAAGACACCTCTGAGGGGATTTGGCATCATAACATCTTAAAGATATCAAAATGACGTGTATGAAATACACTGGCACTTGCTGCTGAACCCTGACATATTTGGAAGTATTCATTACTCAGCTTTCTGGATTGGGAACTGAACTGGAAATATAATGTGATAAAAACTCTCTTGTGAGATATCTTGCATCTGTTTGTTCTTCTAAAATGTAATAGTCATAAGAACATGAAAACCAAAACCAAAACCAAGCCAACTAAAAAAACCTGAAACCCAGAGACACATTTCAGTTTGAGTGATTTATTTTATTATAAGGGAAAAATATAAATGGAAATAAGAACAAAGATAATGTGTCTTTTAGAGAATACAGCGCACACTTATTTATAACTTGCTGAATCAAGTCTGGTTCACAAACCCCCTACAGACAGTAACACAAAAAAAGGGTATGTAGAAAGGAAAATGTAGCCCTGCCACCTCATCTACTATTTCATAGCTATATGCATCTCAAGGAAGTTACATTAAAATCCAGACATGTTTCATTTAGTTGGTGGGGTTTTCTTCATTAAGTTCACTGGTACCAGTGTCTTATGAGAACTGTCTTCATCACAATATTTTCTAATACTTACAATTTTAGTTAAAAGCACGTCTTTTTCACTTTAAAATGGAATTCTGATTTGACTTCCTGGAAATATTTGAGTGATCCAGACTCGTTATATCCTCTTGTTTCAGTCATTTGTTTCTTGTACAAAAGTGTCAAGCCAATCTAACAATCATCCACAGACAACAGCTGTAATGGACAGGAATCCAGAGATATTGTTTGCTATATTGAAGCTGTGAAATAAAAGGAAACCAGCAAGTGTTAAGGGCTCTTAAAGATGGTCCATTGTTTAAAAAGAACTAGCTCACCATGAGCTCTAACTAAAGTTCTTGAAAGATTAAAATTTATTTTAGGCAACATAACATATTTTCTCTTAGAAAAGTATTCTTTACTACCTCCTCATTCCAAAAGGTGAAGGTCTTGTACATTTAGTTTACTGCTGGCACAGTATAAATATCAAAAATCCCATCACTGAAGTAAAATCTTTCAAATAGCTGTAACTAATTCAGGAGATGATACTGATGAACAAAAATAATTTTGACTAACAAAATTGTAATCTAATATTATTTCTTAGGGAAAAATTCCAAAATGCAAACAAAAAATGTTTATTTCTGTAGTTTTCAAATGTGTTTGGTGGAAGACATTTCAGCCCATGCTAGGCATTTTTTATGTATTATCCATCAGAATGATAATATCTGTTATAGCCGTTTTGCTATTTGGGCTATATGAGTAGTATTATTTTTTTTTTCTGCTCTCTCTATGACTTTTTAAGAAGTCATAGAGACAAACTCAGATATCAATGTGAGTAAACATTTGCAGTTCTTTCTCTATCTTCACTTTGGTTAGGAAAAAATCTAATGCCCATGAACATCCATTAAGGGACAACTGATATCAGCAGTAAGATTTCCTCAGCTCATAGAGACAGCACAGGTCTCAGCACGGGACAAAAGGAACACTGAATAAGACCTCGAGAACTTACTGAAAGGAAAAAAATTCCCATAATATGTCTCAGCTGCTGGTATTTCCTGATGGCTTATGAGGTAGGTTCAAATTTTCTCCACATTTATACACCCAGTCTTACTAAGGTGAAAGGGATCATCTTCCTCATGAAATGTTGAGAGAAAAGAAAACCTAGCATGCCCTTTCAAAGCTAGTAGTGACTCTCTGGAGCAAGCTCATACAATTTTTAAATACAAGGATTTTTATACTTCTGCCTTTGGCATAACTTCCTCCCTTCCCCACTAGCAAACAAGTATATTGGAAATTGGTTGGAATTCAGGACAACTCTACAGTTTTCACACATTATAGGTCTCTTTAGGTTCTTCTCAGATTCTCAGATGAAAGCCATTAGAGAAAAGGCAAGACACTATTAGTACACTCCAAAACAGTTTAATATTGTAGGCTGTGTGTCTGTACATGCTTGCGCATATAGCTGCCTGCCTCCCTGAATGTCCATAGCTATCTGGAAAAAACATTTATTCCGAATATTGCTTTCGGCAATGATTTTTTTCTGACTGTGAACAAAGACAAATTTCCATACAGAAAATGTCATGAAGCATTGTAATAACTGAGAACTGTTTCCTAATCCAACTTTTTGCTTGAGTCACTGTGAGGCTTCAAGCAAATCATAATTTCTCTGTCTCAGGTTCCTCAACTTTAAACCACAGATAATAACTTTTATCTGTCTTGCAATGGTGGTATGAAGATCAGATTGTCTCGCTGGAGCACGTAAAGAACATAAATACACCATGAGTAGTCACAACATGGGAAAAGCCTATGCATTCCTCTTGAATTAAATGCCACTAATACTATTCTTTCTGATCCAAAGTCGTTTTGTCTGATCCAAAGTCGTTTTGTGTTTGTTTGGATTTTTAATTCTGCAGACCTCTTTGTTGAGAAAATGTCACACTCAGAACTTCCAATGTATTATACAGAATTTAAAGGGGAATGTTGGTTTGCAATACAAAGCCCTGAGGCTCAAACCATGGGAATGTATTATATGGCAACTCTCCACAGTCTTAAACTGACAGTAAGCAGCATAAAAATATGCTGCAGTGAGGGCTGCAATCATGTCCAAATGAATACTTAAATTATAATCTCAGTAAACTGGATAAAAAAGGGGCTTCCTCTAGAAGTACATTTGATTTTGTGTTAATGAGGGATTTCACTGAACTCCACCCACCTGCTTCTGTCTGAGCTTGCAAAACTGTTTGTCTTTTCTCAATCTTCTCTTTCTTTGTTTGCATCAGAGGATCAGTGCATCCTCACTCTTACATAAAGTAAGAGTTCACCCTTGTGAAGAACGGCCACAAAAAAATCGTTTAAACTGAAATGAAAATAAAAATATATTTATGTGTGGACTTGTGGTGGTGGATGTTTTCTTGTATTTGGAGAATATAATTCCTAATCACCTAATTCATCCTAATTACCTGAGCCCTAGAATAAGCACTGCTATTTTCATAAGAAATCACTTGAACTTAAGAATGCACCTGTGGGTAAAGCTTTTTTGGTCCTCAGACCTCAACATCCTTGATCTTTACAGCATGTGTGATTTAGATAACTGTGTCTCTTAGTCACCAATGGGTAATGAAAATGTGAATTTTTGAATGCACATGTGGGTTGCACTTCAGCTTGTGTGGGAAATTTGATAGAAATTTGGACCATAAGGCATCCATGTGTCTAATATTAATGAACTGTTAATCCTGAAGATACAAGGCTGATAACAAAAAATACCATTGGGATGGAAAAACATACATCTTTAAATCTTTCATCCACTTCTTCCCCCATCTATCAGATGGCAACAGATGCAAAATGGATTTTCGCAACTAGTTCAGTCTTTGTGATTTAGTACATACCTGTTTCGCTGTCACTTCACAGATACTGCTTTCTTTACCAAGGACTTCCAGCTCTTATCTGAGTTGGCTGACGCATACTAATGGAATAGAGAGCAGGGAAGTTCATTGATTGATGAGTCAGAATTCCAGACCCAATAGTAATTAAGTTTATTATGTTGTCTGGTGTCTGTGCTTCTCACAAAAACCTATGATATAGTTTGTTGGATTTTTTTCAGTGAACTACCCCACATGGATTTCCCTTGTTAGTCCCTCAGAGAGGAAATGTTGGATCCTTACAGAGATTGTTTCTTCTTAAGGAATGAAAATGCTGGTTTTCTGCTTTTACCTGTCTTTTTTACATAAATAGTGGACTTCAGCCTGCAAGTTCAGCACCTTTTCATCAGCTGACAAATTCATTTAAAAAAAAAACAACACACAAACAGAAAACCCCATGAGGTGTGAATAAGTAATTATAATGAAAATAGCTCATAGTCAATCTTTTCACTGTGTAATGACCATAACAGATCAATAATACTTTAATTGGATTGCTGAATTATCTTT
The DNA here is from genome assembly GCA_017639485.1 of Pluvialis apricaria. Classification (NCBI taxonomy): domain Eukaryota; kingdom Metazoa; phylum Chordata; class Aves; order Charadriiformes; family Charadriidae; genus Pluvialis; species Pluvialis apricaria. Next base: position 22,503,506 of record CM030012.1, on the reverse strand, counting down.
TCTATTATGGACAGTAACTTTTGCTTCACAAATGGAAAACTAAACTGTTACATATGGGATCTTTTTTTAATCTCTCATTTTATTTCTTTGAAAATATGGCATGTGAGTTTAAAACACAAATAACAAGGGCAAAACTGTAAATGTATTTTTCTACATAAAAGCCAAAAAATTGTTAGGCTCCTTTTCACTAAAGATTGGCTGCAGATGTTATTAATTCACACTTGCAAAATTGCAGGTTGGAGGTACATATTCCTAGAACAGAAACAAAGGTTCATTCCAAAAAATTACATGAGACTGGGATAGAAATGCAACAGGGAACCAAGGAAAGTCAGAGCCAACAATGTGATTTTTGTGCTATTGTTTGAAGTGCTTTCCCAGCTTGATAACATCTATATCATGCTCATCATCTTCGATATTCCTATTTTCTGAGCAGCTGTCAGAGCCCAGTGGACTCATGTGGCTGGCCCGGGTCCTCCCTTGCCAAGCAGCACCGCCAACACCCACCTGTAACTGCATGACCCACGCCCATGGTAACATCTTCCCTGAGAGGAAAATAATGAAAGCACTAGACTGGGGGGAAACCTGGATTCTGTTCTCAGATTTAGCACTCATGGGAAGGAAAGAAAGGAAGGAATCCTCTAGCTCTGTTTCCACCTGTATTATTTATGAAGCACGCAAGCTCTCAAAACAAGGAGAATCTCCTTTTACTGATCAAAGGAAAGCACAGTATCCTTTGCTGAACTCTTTCAGAACCTTTTTGTTACATCTAACAAGAATCTATTGCAAATCTACCATATATTGCAAATCCTACTGTATAAAATTAGAAAAACTGAGTTTCTGAATTCTTCAGATATGTCTCCATGACTGTGCAACCATTTCTTAAGGTACTACAAAATAATGATGAGCATAATTGTTTTCAACCTCTTTTTTTTTTTTTTTAATTTTTATTTCTTGTTTTATTAGCTCTAAGTGCAATTGTTGGCAATACCATGGTCATAATAAGAGAGAAGGATATTCAATAACAAAAATATCCTTTAGTATGGGAGTATGTGTGCATACATATATTATATATATAAAAATATATAAATATAATATCAAATACAAGTATAATATCAAATACAAGTATAATATCAAATACAAGTATAATATCAGATACAAATATAATATCAAATACAGCAATCACATAAAGTAAGTCTGGAGCTTCATTATATCAGCAGACAATGCCTCTAGGCCCATGTAGGCAGGAGCAGGCTGCTTCCGTCTCCTGCTCCATAATGTTTCTTGAGAAAGGCCAGAGAGGACCAGAGCATGCAGATGCACAGGCTGAAAAAAAGTAACTATTCATGTTAAAAATATTGAAATAAAATTAAATCAGGGGTCAGACCAATAAAATGAACAGCTTTTCATAGGAACTCAGATCTGCCTACATTTTTGTATGAGTAAAATTGATAGCTTTTCAATATTGTTCCTTGAAAAATGTGTCACCAAGTGACACGGCCTTCACCTTTAAATCTGGGGTGAAAATAAGGAGGTCTGTCTTTCATTAATCTTGCAAACATATTTTGGAAATTTTGCTATGTTTTGGCTGGCTGATGTTTCCTAAATTCCAGGAGGAAAGCTCCCTTTCCTGTCTTCTGCCATAAATAACATCTTTTTCTTAATGTATTTCACTATTCAGAACAGTTTCTAAGCCTGTTCAACAAAGCTGTCAGGGCAAATGAATTGCTCTCCCCTGATGTTTGTTATTAACAGATTGTATACTGATAGGATAATAACCTCTTTCTTCATACATGAAAGGCATTCTTGTGAGCTGGATTACAATTTGAGATATAAAAGACGTGCTCTGTGGATAACTTGCAGGCTACTTTGCACCACATTGCTCTCCCATAATTTTGTGTTTGTTATCTTGAACGAGTGACAGTAACCACCGATCAGAAACTGAAATTTATGTGAAATGAGTACCACATGTATGATGTTTACTTCAGTCTGGGCAAAGCAGGGACAGATCATTATAGCCCACAGAGCTGAGTGTTTTAGCCTGTGTGCAATTTAATATCAAGTGCCATAACTTGAATATACAATAGCAAAAAAGAGATTGGTAGGAAAAATAAACCACTTGTCATATCATGTGTTAGTTTCCAGCAAAGTTTTGGAGCGGTTTTGTCAAATAAGTACCTATTTGTTTGTTTTAATATGTTAAAATGATCATTTTTCTTCTATGGTGGATAACTGTACATGTTTTCAATGTATGTAAGCTATTACTACTCATTTAAGATTTGAAGGAGAGTGGCAAAGGTTTTGCTAATAAAAAAATAAACTCCCTAAGATCATCAGAAAGTACAAGTGAAGATGTGAATGACAAAAAACTTCAGCTATAAGCAAGGTATTTCAGTATTAAAAGACCTTTCATGCAAGCTGGCAAAGACCAGAGTTCAGAGTTCATTTGTGTTTCTGCCATATCACTGAAATACAAAGTACAAGACAGCATGTATCCCTTCATTCTTGTAAAACGGTAGCATTTTGTTGAGATTTATGAAACCTTGCTTTGAGTACCTGAGGCACTTAAATTAGGAACTTACTGAGCGTAAGTTCCTCTTGTAGTCAGTCTAATGTATAGACAATTCACCTTGAACCTGAATTACAAGTTTAGAGTACCCATCTCTCTAAATTAACTGTAGTGGAAACATATGGAATTTGCACTCAAAGTGACTGAAATTACATGTCAGTCCCATTCTGAGCTAAATAGGTGTCACTTTAGTCAGTTAAAGAACCTGAAATCAAAATTCAGGCAGCATCCAGGAAAAAAAACAAGAGCGTGGTCATTCTTTTTCTGTCAGATCATTTCTTGTTGGGAGTACTGGTGACTAATTGAAAATGTGTTTCAAATATCTGGGATTTATGGATTTATTTTATTTTATGGATTAAAATTTTAATTATTTTTTGCATTTGTTCTATGAATGTTCCCACTTTAAAAGACTTCAGTTTACAGTAGAAATATGCAGACCGAGAGCATAGTGAGAATTGTAACATAATTGTTTGTGTTTCCATTGCACTCTAAATGAGCTCTGAATTAAATACTTTCTGTGGTGTATTGCTTGTTCTTTCCCATATATAATTAAAAGTACTCTTAAAACAAAGACATTTTTCCATCACATATATTATTGACACTCTGTAAGAAAGCCTTGCTTTCTTGCTATTTAGAGGAAGGTATAGCTAGGGTGTAGATAGACATATAGAGGATATAAACACAGATTTCTTTTTTTTGAAAGCAAACTCCTGTTAATACTAAAAGGAGTTTTTTACATGTTTTTGGGACAAATTCTGAACCTGTTGGAAGCTCAGCATGGACAGTATCAGAGATTTTATTTCTTTTTAGCATTCTGATGTCATGTCTGTGTTAATTATGCTATGTAGATGTAAACCTGAGGGATTTCTGTTTTGTGCTCCATTACTCAGTGAGAACATCACCGTATGACACGTCCTGTTATTTATTCTAGACTGCTCTTCTCTGAACTTCAGCTTTTGTCTACAAAATGTTTAAATTCCAAATTCAGCAATTTAGGAAAACAATAAAGATTAACTTTTGCCTATACGGTTTTTTGCAACTGTAAATTTGGCCACTGAATGTACATTCTGATGGGTTCCAGTTCAGTACCTTTTTTACATTAACCTTGATGCAAATTCAGTATGTGATGGTCTTCTTGAATGCAGCAATATTTGTGAAAGTTTGCCTTAATGATTTATACAGACTAGGTTCTCCACTGATATGTCAAAATAAAACTCCATTAACAACAATGACAGTTTTCAGACACAGAATTTTTATCCTGGGTTTAATTTTAAATTTTATGTTCACATTTAAGGTATATGTATGCAGATTTATACACCATATATATATAAAAATATATGTATACTTGTGTGTGTCTCCATACATGTATTCATATAAACATAAAAGACAATAATTTAACTGAAATATTGAAAAATAATGCATAATTTCAGACATATTTCTCTTTCATTTAGCTCTCAGAATATAATGCGATTTTACGAGTCACAAACTCAGAAGTCATCATCTATTTGTTTTGATCTGTCTAACCGTAATATTTAGTATACTTGCTTATAATCTTTGTTCAGTCACCTTAACATTTCTTTGAGCAATTTCAAAACTGAATGGATATGAAAAAGATCCTATATTGAAACAAAAACAAAAAAACCCAAACAAACAAACAAACAAAACCCTTTCTATTTGACCGTATTTTTAAGATGTTCTTCCTTCAGTATACAAAACTTTCAACACCACACACCCAAGAACATGTTTTGAAGTTCCAATCTAACTCTTTCCACATTCGCTCCCAGAAGGCTAGAGGCTAATGTACAAATTATTCTGCTTTCTTCTGAAGTTTCAAGAATTATGACCAAATTCTTCATCCAAAACTGTCTGCACACAGATCTTTACTACTTTAATGGGGCACTATCAGTTTGGAAAACCAATTTACTGTCTATTTGTAGGTAACAGATGCTATTCTCATAATTGATTTTTCCACAAGTTTTTAAAAACTTTATTCTGAGAAAGATTTTGGTGGGTAGCCAGCTTCAGTTTCTGCGTCATACAGACCATCAACAGCTTCATTATTGGAGATTTTATACATATGATCCAAGAACAAGATATGCATCTGAAAGAAGAATTTGGGTTTTGCTTTTCAAATCGTATACATAAATTGCATGTGATTATAAAAAAAAGTTGACAAGGTGCGTTAGAATAAGAAAGGTAGAGAACTAGAAAGAAGAGTCCCCATTCCCTTTATAAAAAGACTGACTCCGTCCCTCTCTGCATACTTGGAGGTACAGCAAGGAGATGATGACGAGGTTAATATCCATTAGCATCGGTCTCCTGCTTTAACTCAAGCGTGATGCTCATACAAAGAGCCCGATGAGGAACTAGGTGGGAGTCCTACCATTAGAAAAAGGAGTTTGAGTGTTTATAGGGCTGTGAAGAATTTTAATACTATCTGAGGCATCCACTATATCTGTGACTTGACCAAGGTCATCATAAATTAAGAAAATTATGGCTATGCCCGCAACAGTCACATGGATATCTAGTCTTTCATTTAGGAGAGTGAATCAATATGGCAGTGCACACAGCGTGAGGAAACTTTGTGCAAATTGATAAACTCTGTCTTGTTAAATATATTCCAGATCTCCAAAGCCCCCTCTACTTCCCAAAATAATGACTGTCTGTTATAGAAGGACAACTTTTGCATTCTCAGAGGAGAAGGAGTTGTTCTGTCGCACCAGCAACTGCAGCAACTAATAAATCAGACAATTCTGACAAGTATTCCAGAAAGGGGTGTGGACAGAGTTAAACAATGCAAGGAGATAGTGCAGCTCTACAGAGAATTTACTCGGGATTACCCTGTATTACTTGCCCTGAAGGTCTCACTGGACAAAACGCACTGCTTCAAGTAACACTTAAAATTTTTATTAAGTCTGAACCATGCACATAATGATTCATAAAGGGTGGACAACAACATTTGCATGTAGAAGCCAAACAGTTGGTGTGACACCCTGTTTTCCTGCTCTCACTGCTCTTCTAGGCAGAGATGATACAGTGTCTGCATACAGTCTTGGTTGCTCCAAAGGCAAGGATTATTTCAGTTAAAATCATTCTCATAGGTGTCATGACCATTTACGTATAGCTAGGGGACAAATGCATATCTAATTACACAGCTTATGTCCACCCTCAGTAGTGAAAGTTGCACATTGAATTCCCATAAGCTCTGAGCACTTACTCTTAAAAGTTAAGATTACTTTGACAGGATTAGGGACAGTGAACCAACTATCTTAAAATTCATATATTTACAAGCAGAAAGGAATTTTAGCCAGTCAAGTCTGTCTTCCTGGACAACTCAGGCTTCCCAATTTAACACATCTACCCTTGCAACAAGAACAAATTTTCTTCATAAATGGACTATTTTCTATTGGGAATGGAAGCAGCAGATAAAAGGATTTATTATTTACCAACATAAAGGAGCAAAATACAAGTAAAATGGAAGTTGGAGTCTTATTTCTCAAAGGGTTAGTTATTTGAGGGGGGAAAAACATTATAAAATACATTTGACTGTTTTCCTCATTTCTAACTCTTATGCTCATTAAAGATAATTGACTTTGTCATAGCTGCCTAAAGAAACGCAGTTAGCACTATACTTCATATTAACAAATTATGATTTTTAAATACATGTGCATATATTATTTCAACCCGATCTCTCTTCAGACCAGGAAAAGCTGCCTCCTCATTACAAAGTACTTGTTTAAAATTAGGATGGTTTTGAGTTGTGGGTTCACACAGAAGGGTGAAATTTTTTCAGAACATAAAACATTTTTTCTTTTACCTGATAGTTCTGCACCAGATGAATGTATTTTCTTTAAAATTTACAAAGAAAAAAAAAAAGAAAAAAACCCTCAAACTTGACTGAAGTAAATGCAGTAAAAATATCACCTCAAATAGCAACTGATTTTCACCCTGCAAGTCTGAAGAAAAAAAGAGCAAATGACGAGTCTGAATTAGAATATAATTTCTACCACTATAAAAATGTAAGACTCCAGTTACCATCAAAGGAGTTCTACTATGTGAAGAAATTAGGAGTCCAGCCCAGCACATTTCCATCCAAACACTCTTATGGGTCAGAAGAATTGTCCCTTTAATCATTTTTTATCTTTCTAAAATCAAGCTTCACTGAAGGTTTTATACTTTAAGTTTCTGTAACCCTTGGCCACAGGCTGCTAACCTCTCCCTCCAGCTAGCCCATTCTTTCCCTTGTCCCACTCCACGCCTTCATGCATTTCTGGCAGAGATCCCAGGTACAGGGAAATACTTTGCCAAACCCAAGTTCAGAGCGAGGACACATCTCAGTTCCAAAAGAAGAACATTTCCAAAGAGGAGAGAATCTTATACGAGGAAACTCATCCTCACAAAAGTAAAGATTCTTGCATATGAGTCGTGCACTCAGTCACAGTAATAAGTCTTTCCAATTTTAACCACCTGCTCTTGAGGATTCATGTAAATAATTTCTAAATCTCAACATATCTTTAAGTCTTTATAAAAAAAACCCCAAAGATCAAATAAAATTGTGTTCCTTCTGTCATTGGAACTGACTGGAAAAGCAGAAATATAACCCCCATTTTCAGAAAGGAAAAAAAGGAAGACCTGGGGAACTACAGGCCGGTTGGTCTCACCTCTGTGCCCAGCTAGATCATGAAGAAAATCCACCTGGAAACTCTGCTAAGGCACATGGAATATAAGGATGTGATCATTGACAGCCAACATGGCTTCGCCAAGGGCAAGTTATGTCTGACAAATCTGGTGGCCTTCTATGATGGGGTTATGGCATAGGTGGATAAAGGAAGAACAAGTGACGTCATCTACCTGGACTTGTGTAAAGCATTTGACACTGTCCCACACAACATCCTTGTCTCTAAATTGAAGAGGCACAGATTTGATGGATGGACCATTCAGTGGATAAGGAATTGGCTGGATAGTTGCACTCAAAGAGTTGTGGTCAACAGCTCCATGTCCAGGTGGAGACCAATGATGAGTGGTGTCCCTCAGGGGTCAGTATTGGGACCAGTATGATTTAATATCTTTGTTGGCAACACGGGCAATGGGATTGAGTGCACTCTCAGCAAGTTTGCCAACAACAGCAAGCTGTGTGGTGCAGTCTACACGCTGGAAGGAAGGGATGCCATCCAGAGGGACCTGGACAGCATTGAGAGATGGGCCCCTGCAAACCCCATGAATTTCAACAAGGCCAAGTACAAAGTACTGCATGTGGGTTGCAGCAATCCCATCCACAAATACAGGCTGGGTGAAGAATGGGTTAAGAGGAGCCCTGAGGAGAAGGAGTTGGGGTTGCTGATTGATGAGAAACTCAACATGAGCCGCCAATGCAAGCTTGCAGCCCAGAAATCCAACTGTATTCCGATCTTTAAGGTCCCTTCAACCTAAACCATTCTATGATTGCTATGACTCCACAATGAAGAAATTGTACAACATCTAATGAAGTAAAACACTGCGATTTTAAGGACAAAGGTTTTAATAATGTAAAATATGAAACATAATTGACACCGAAATCAGTATTAAAAGTTCCCCATGCCCACACTTTGATTTAGCCAGCTAGATTTGTCAGACATATGTCACTTTGACATAGCAGTAAAGTTTGGTGTGGCACATTTTCTTCAGTCAAGTCATCTTTTCTCTCATGTTTCTTTATAAGACTCAGTTCCCCTTGTTCACACAAATGTTAAATTTTACAGACATGGTGTAATGAAGTCTTATTACAACAAATGTGACTATTATTTAGCTACAAAAACTCTTCCTTCAGGCCTTAACAGAAACCAATTAATCAAAAATAGTGCAAAGCAGCAGTTATGTTTTATGTTCTTGCCAATACTGATAGCTTATGCAGATAATATATTTGTGGCTAGTTGCAGGCTGCACTTAAATCTGTGCTGGCCTGCTTAATCCTCTTCTGACTAAAATGTCCCACCGCTGAGAGGCTAAAGATAGAGTCTTGTTGAGCTGTGAAATGTGATGTGCTGGAGCAGGTGGAACCCAGGATTAGAAGGCTTTTTCAACAGCCCTGGGAAAGGCCCAGCTCCAAGGCATGTCCAGGCAATAGCTGCAAAAGAAGATTTTATTTCCCTTGTCTTCAGAGAACCCACAGAAAATCCCTGCTGCTGCTGCTGGGTTTACCAGGGTCACCACGGAATTGTTAAAGTATGAATCAGTATGTTGTGGCATCCACTTGGTTGGTTTCCTCTGCTTCTTTTTAGCTTTCCTCTATTGACAGTCTAAATATTGATCCTAATACAAGCAAACCATCTCCTGAGAGGCTCAGAAAGAACTGATATAAGAGAATCTGGAGAGATCAGTTATCCTGAGCATTGCTCACACTCTGGCCTTACCCCAAACTCCAGAATCCACTTTCCCTTGTGCTCTTGCTGCTCTCTGGTTTGGAATACATATGACCTTTTTGCCTTGTGGACAATAATATGATGTGAATAAATCAGAGCTGATGGGTATTATTTCTGAACAAATGCTCTGCCTCACACTAGCCTGAACCGGATTCTTTCCCTGTCCATTTAAGTCATTGCAAACAAGTTACAGTCCAGTTATTTCAAGTTTAGTGTTGAGTAATCTCCCTCCCTGGTATTTAGCTCTTATTGAAGGAAAGGCAGCTACACCACGCAGATGTTCATTTGGACTTTAAAAATCACTGCCTTATTTGGTAACATTGTTACCAGCTGCTGTTTAGACTGGGTACAAGATCAGAGAGAGAGTGTTAAGAACTGCCACACCTAGTGCTTGTGAATAACTGAGTAGTTATCTGTCTGCATCCTTCTGAAGAGATAAACATTGAATTCTCATTGTGTTGTTTCCCTGTTGAGTCAGTCCCCTATTGCTGAAACAGCTTCTTTTGCCTTTTGAGCTACCTAGCCTATATTTCTTCTTGATAGATGTGGTATGCAAAGTGCAAAAGAAAGAGGAAATATGCCACCTCAATGTCTTTGTATGCACAAGGTAAGAAGGCACATGCTGATCAATGCGCTATTCATCTGCTATAGAATGGTGACAGCCATCTGAGGGTTAGATGAGGGCATACTTATGTATCTCCCAGTCGTTATTCATTGCTGCTCTTAGGTCAGCAGTCGTAAAAGAAAAGGTAGTCTGGAGTTCTGAACGAAGAGTCGAGACTCTGAGCCCTGATGTGGCAGTTAAACTTCCCAGCTCTAAAACATCCAAGGAATGAATTCTCCAAGGAATGCTGATAGCCTGAGAAATCCAGGTAGATTCTTCAGAGGAGTGCAAGGATGCTGTTTCAGTGTTGAGAGGGATCTGCTTTCTCTTACTTCTTCAATAACAGCTTTGGTATTGGACTTTCTACCTTAAAAATCTGAATAGAGTGTTTTCCCTATCTTTTTTGAGGAAAGAAATGTTCAGATATCCAGCTTTTGGGACATCTTCAGGTACAAAGATGCACACAGAGGGGAGAAAATTGCAGAAGAAGACTGCATACATCATACAGCTCAACAGGGTGGATACTAGGGCTGTCATCAGAAAATGTCATTTCCTTCAGCATGCTGGAAATGGAATCAGTAATTTTCAAAAGAAGTATTTTCTGCATCCAAAATCATAATTTGTGGGCATTCTATTGAATGTTTGAATTCAAGTGAAACATTACAGTTCTAAAAATCTGTTGTCAAACCACGATAACACATGCCCATTTCCTGTTGCAGTGGCTAGGGCTCCCAGCTGCTGTGGCTCAGTGCACTCTCATGATGTAAATTGCATTGCAGAGGAAACCCCAGGGTTGACAGGACAAGGAGTTCAAACTAAAGGATGTTCATAGGGTTTCAGGTTTCTGTTTTGCCAAAATGAGTCCGGAAATCATGGGAATACCAGTTCAAGCCAAGACTTACAACATCCTTCATGGTTTTACACAGCTCTTATATTTAAAAATGTCTGAGTGATTCCTAACTTTTACTTCTTTGCCTTCTCCATCCATATCTTTCTTACTTCTAAATAGATATGGAACCAGGCTAAAAAAATCTTATTTTAGGAATGCAGATTCTAAACAGAATCCCTCAGTTGCATTTTTTTGTTGCAGAAGAGACCCCCAAACAGAAAATACACCATTAATGGTAGAACAATAGACATACATTCTAGAAACATATTGACATTACTGATTTCCAACTGCTTCAAAGCTGACCTTGAGTTAGCTCCATGTTACTGTTTATCACCCTCTGCCTTAATACAGGAACCATACCTTCCATGAGATAGGTAAGGTAACAGAAACTGAAGTGCAGGGCAGGATATGCATTACTTTTCTGAACAGGGAGAAGGTGACAGTCATAGAGCAAGATTTGAACCTATACATCAGTTTCCAGACAGTACCTTCTAGACTCTCTCTTACTTTTTTTCCTTTTTCAGAGATAAAAATAAGAAAGAATATTTTATAACAAAACCATTGTTAAGGGGGATACAGGAAAATAGAATATCTTTCTCCCTTCCAGATATCTAGAAGAATAGATATTTGGTTTACAAAGCAGTTTTTTGGTACTTTTTGTTTAGTCTATGAGTATGTATCATTTAACTCCAGTGAGAGGGCAGTGACTCACATACAGTGGGATTTTCCAACCAGACTTCCAGAGAAATACAAGAGCTTCTGTTAGACTTGCAATATAAACATACTAAAACTTTCCTGAACACCCAGGAATCAAATGATTGTACCTTATTATTATCTGATCTTTATTATCAGTGTCTGTGACCAACCTAATCTTCATCATTTCCAGGTTAAAATTATTATAATTAGATATACCCTTTTGCTTCTGGTATAATGAATTTGCAAGTTCAATTTTTAAAAATTAATTCTTGTGATTCTATTTCAGGCTGTGCATTATGGACAATTTGTAATCAGTTGTGAAAGATTAGACCCTAGGCACACTTAATGGGGATGTTTTAATAGTGCAGATGGCAAAACAGCCTGTGAAAGCAGGTCTGGTGGGCATTCTGCAAAAGCTAATTCAGTCAAAATTTATCCAAGATGACATAACACACAATTGCTACAGTGGGAAACTCTATTAAAATTTCACACATTTAAATCTCTCCCTTCTCTTTTAATTAGAATTTTCCAAGAGAAAGTAGAAGACATGTGTACCTCCCTGAACCCAACAGGAAAGGTCAAGGATAAACAGCATGATGCATGAAGTTCCTTTGTGCGCAACATGTTCAGGTTAGGAGGAATGTGTTAAAACGATTGTGTGGAAAAGACATGTCTGGGAATGAATTTTCATTGTGAACCAGCAGTGGCACTGGGATGTTCTGCCTGCACATGCACACCCACCCACACCGCCTGTTACATTATTCAGTGTGTGCGCAGCTCTCCTAGGCACTGCAAAGAAAGTGAATTCCTCTTTTTCTCAGGACTAAGTTTCCATTTTCCAAAAGACTTCAGAGCTATTTTCTCATTCTCCACTGAATTTTCCAGGAACTGCAAATGAGGTTCCTGAGAGAAAGCATGGAGAAGGTGAGTCTTGATTCTCATTCTGATGTCCAGTGAGGTTTACGGATGTTACTGTACTGAAAAATGCAGAAGCAAACCCCTTTTAGTCTAATATAGAGTCAAGATCAATTTTTTCCTTCTTTTCTTTTTTTCCCTTTTCTTTTTTTTTATTTGTTTGTGTGGGGTTTTGTGTGTTTTTTTTCTTCTGGCCCTATGACTCTTGTATTCCTTGCCATGCAACAAACTCGCTTGGACAGAGCAGTGGAAAGTGTGTTCAGATAACTCTTTTGAAAACCACTCTGTAAGAAGATGCAGTGACTGAAGTGGAATATATGGGTTTGAGCTTTTTAAGTGTGAGAATCACAGAATCACACAGAATCACAGAATGGTCAGGGTTGGAAGGGACCTCTGGAAATCATCTAGAAGGGAACCCAAGTTTAGCACTTTCCACACAACTTCTCCAATCATGAGTGTATTATCAAGAAGATCTTGGCCACTCTTATTTGTGGACAGTGATTTCTGAATGAACTTTCTGGATGTGTAAATACTTACTGGATCAGGCTGTACAGGGATGCTAACATTATGAACAAAGATATCTATGCATCTCAAGACTCCATAGCAATTAAAAAAGATTTGTAAATCACTATTGGAGCTAAGCATTTAAATTGCAAATGAAGTGATGTTTGATGTCTATATTTCTTCGAGAAAAGTAAGATCTGAGGTCCATGCATATCATTATCTACTGAAATTACTGTATTTCATGACCCAAAGACTCTTAAATTCATGATCAGAGAGCACAAGATCTTTAAGATAGGACTCATTTCTTCATTCCTGTCTATAAATGAAGTAACACCCTTTAGGAGCATTATGTAAGTGAAATTATCTGAGCTAATAATCCACCTCAAAAGCTAGAGCAGGGTGAAGAAGACACCATGACAGTTCTTTGAGGAATGAGATTAGACTTTTTTTCTTTTTGTTTTCTTTTTTTTTCCTATAAGTTACCTAGTACACCATATCATACAAAAAAATAAAGGCAAAATACCTTCTGATTTCATGTTCAGTATCAAATCTGACTGGGATGGCTTCAGAAGAATACAAATAAAAATCCAAAAGGTCAAATATTTTATGCTGCTTCTTTGCTTAAAACCTTCATTGCATTGTGCAGCTGAAACACAGAGCACATGTGTCTGCAAATGTAACTTCTCCTATCCAAATACGAGCACTATAAAATTTCCACTTACAGTAATCCACTTGATAGGCATTACTTAATCAAAGGGTACCAGCTGTGGTGTTTTAAAAGGAGTAGCTACATATTCAAGTAAGAACGACAGACTTATTTTCTGTCTTTTTGATGACCATGTTCCATTTATTGTAACTGTTTTACAGGCACTAAGCTGTTAAACTGCCAGTACAGAAGCTACCTTCAGATAAAGGAAAGTTCTTCATGCTAAAAATTGAAAGGAACTATTCATAAATTCATCAGGTTAAACTTGACTGAGATCAGTGTTACTCTAACTCCAACAGAAAAATGTACCTAAAACTACAGAAATATTATTATTCTTACATGAAGAAGCAGGGAGACGTGAGTTCCAAACATGTTATTTCAGAAAAATATTATGCCCCGTCACAGAAGATTCACAGCATATTTTGTCACACCAGTTTAACCATTGGAAATTTGCTCTGGATTGCAATAAAAAAATATGACCTGTTTCTTATGACTGTTTGTTTGTTTATCACTAAGTGTTTTACTTGACCAGGAAAAATAAATCAGCTGACTCTGAACTTTTACGCACATCTCTCATAAAACTGAAGCCAAAGAATACATAATGTGCGTTTCAGTTGATAACTCCACTGTTAACTGAGAATGTAATTTCCATTCCTTTCTTCAGCCAGTTGCTCCTGTTGGGTCATATCCTTTAATTCTGTGCTTGCAGGAAAAGCAGAGATCATTCTGCTGGCTAGCATTCATTGCTTTGCATGTACTTGCAGAGTCTCAGTCAAAGCCATAGAATGTGTAACAGACAAAGGATAACAAAGAGTGGGGAATATCCTGTTTTTATGGGCATGTTCTACCCATCAATCTGTCAGTCTGAATCATTTCTACAGCTGTGTGAATAATCCACAATGAATCATTCAGCAATGATCTAATTTTTCTGCTCATGAGAGACTTCTGAGCATTACTAATATTTTTATTAGATACATATTTTAAATTATCCAATTAATTATTATTTCTTAAATTTTATAGCTTGGTCATGAAAACCTCTTGTCTGTAGAAAATGTGGATTAGCCCTCAGTCGGTACTCTCACTTGCCCTCAATAGCAGCTTTCTGTGGGACCCTAAGTGTAGCAAACAAAAGGACTATTCAAACATGTCAAACTCTGTTCCACGTTATATGTGCTATTTAAACTCTTAGATGTGATTGGTCAATTAATTTGCACAAAATTGCTACCAATCACTGATTGGATGTCTGTCTTAACACTGCCAGTAGTGAATGTTCATTTTGTATAAAAGTTAAATGCAGGTTTCGCAAACAGTCTAGCCAGTTAAACCTATTCACACAAAATGTTTCAGAGAGTAAGCACTTAGAGAAAATAAAGGGGGCATAAGCTTGATTCATTTGAACTGATTTTAAAATAGCAAAGAATATCTGAAGAGATACTGTTGTACCTCTGTTTCTCACTGTGAAATTGTTACAGTCATAAAGCTGTAATGCTCATGTACTGCTATGTTTTAAAAATTAAATTAGAAACATAAAATCAATTAATTGCTTAAACCCACACCATCCCTGATAATGTAGTACTTCATTCCTATATTTAGGCAAAATTAAGCATAAAAAATTTTTAAGTGATTGATATTGTTTAAGGTCATATAAAGTCAGTGAAAGACTAAGAAAGAAAATCCTTGAAAAAGAACACAAGACAGTTTTCTTGCAAATGTGAAGGTTGGACCTATTTTCTCAATATGCTCCAGAATTATCAAAACCTCATCCAAGTTTTGTATGCCAGAGAAGGATTCAGATAAAATCTGGCTGAATTTTGCTCTGAATCTTTCAAATTCAGTTGAGCTTGAAGCTCAAAACAGTTTTGATGAAAGAATAGCTTTTTTTTGATAATGATAATGAAAGTTAAAACTGTTCCAATGACTTTTATTTTAAAAAATCAATATGTTCCTTACAGATCCACCTAACTAAAGTCACTCTTAAGCACACCATTAACCTTAAGAAATTAATACCACTTTATACTGTTTTCTTTGTTCTTGATGTTGTCACATAAGAAACTTTCATGGAAGAGGGTTAGCAAAAGCAGGTGTAAAAACAACTCGGTGAAATATCTAGAAAGCTTAAAACATCACAATAAAAATAAAGATAAAATCTCTCTGATCAGATCTAAATTCCTTGGATTGGCCAGTCTGAACAAGGATCTTGTAGAATGAAATCCTGCTTATTTAGTAATGCATTCATTTCTATTAATTAACATCCCTCAAGGGTCTACTGGGTTCAAAATAGGCTTTCTGACAAAGTGCCTGTATCAAAATCATACATTAAAATGTCCTAAGTTTATTGGAGTATTGCTTAACACACACACACACTTGCCAAATTCCAAAACTGGAATGTCACAGACACAGGTTCACTGGAATTTTTCTTCTTGAAACAGGATTCAAGGTACCAAAGCCTCCTAGAAAATAGCATCTGGTTATGAAGCAGCTGTCATTTAAACCCTGGCTGGTCTCACAGGCTGCAATGCACCAAAAGGAAAGGAAGAAAGTGGATGGATACTCAGTGATTTGGTAGGTCCGGTTTCTACCAAATTGAGAATGCTTTATCTGATACTATTTATTTCAATAATGCAACTTTTTTTGCTTTTAAAGTTATATTATATTTCTGTAAGGCATAAAAAACTTTCTTGTCATTAGAAATTGTAGGGCTTTTGCTTTGTTTTGTTTTGTTTTTTTCTCTTGTTTATTTCTCAGGGTTTTACTACAACAGTCTCGAGTATACTTGTAAATTATTAATGAATTGAAATTTAGTGCAAATACTGGTATAGAAAAGGCGATTGCTAAATTCTTTAAAGGTTAGCTGTAACCTGGCCATTCATGAACAAAGAGGTCTGCAAGAGCAGGTTCTAGCAAGCCAAAATAAATTTTTTACAGAAGTGTAAAAGGGATGAAGGCATTTTGAGAGTTTCAATAGCCTCAGCTGGAAGTCCTAAAATCACAGATCTGTAATTTTAATCTCAGAAGAACATCTTTCAAAACGGAACACCAGTTGCTATATACAGCTTTAGATAAGGCTGTATTTGCCTAGAGAACCCAGGAGGGCTTCCAAGCTCCAGAGCTTGGGTCCATTCCTAGATCATGTCCCAGCCTGATCCTGGGGTGAGATCAGCTCTGAGATCACCTCTGTTCCTGCACTGTTTTCCATAGAAAGGAAATCTGTGCTTTTAAACTGGTTGAAGTTTCCACAGATGAATGATATGACTGAAGGAAGAACACGCAGCTGATACAGGTATGCCACAATATAAACCCACAAGCTGATGTGTTACATTTCGTCTAACAGGGGACAGTCTACAGAGTTTGTAGTCTGTGTTTGTTTAGGTTACCAGCAATAAAAGTCTCACAAAATTTGCTGTTAACTGACAATATCAGTGCATCACCTTTTGTTCAAGTAGGGATGATCCTTAAAAGAAAGGTAAAGCAGACAATGACTAATGGTTTACGAAATGCATCATAATAGTTGTGGTTTCTTTTCGTCTTAACATGGGTGTTTGGCTTATCATCAGAGTAAATAAATAGCCCTTGTAGCCATCTTCCAAGCTAGAAAAACTTCAGGTGTTATTCCTACCATATTTTACATTCTTACTAATGTGAATCTAATCTTTATCTGAACCTTACTGAGCCACATTTGTACAGATTTTCCCAGGGCAAGGAAGTCAACAGGTAGACCACGATTCATGCCATTTTGTCTTTTAGTTTTAAAAAATCATATTCCCACAAATCCCTTGTGTTCCATTAGAGAAAGGTATTAAGAAAAGACCTCAAGACTCCTGTGCTTTGTAAAATATCTCTCTTCTTGTCTCTCCCAAATACATTCACAATCATTTTGTGTTCCCTATTTCATGAACTTTTCCTAACCCTCGTGGCACAGTAACATCATTATTGACCACAGAGCAACTTAATTTAAATTAATTAATTATATTCCAGAACAATTAACAGGAGCATGTAAGAACTATGAATACTCAGTGATAGTGAAATTAAAATGTCTCTAATAATCAATTGTTATTAAAGTTATGTTCAATAGCCAACCTAATAAATTTACCATTTACATTTTGTAGAATAAAATTGCATGTAATATATTTGCCATCCAGTTATTAAAGGCACACTTCCTCAGAGCGAAAAAAGTTTGATTTGCTTTTATTATATTAATTTCATAAAACTTTGAATGAATATAAATTTCTACTTTGTATGTCACAGGCTACAGTCTATTTCAGATCGCAGATGCTCACCAGAGAAGGGATTCTCCATAAATAACAGGGATAAGTCGTACTCCACTGAAATCAGTGGGAGCTTTGTGATTTCTTCAAAGAAAGCCAGAATTCACTCAAACATGTAAAAACTCTTCCCTTCAACTACACGAAGTTCTTTTTCTTTCCTCAAATGTTATTACTGCTTCTATTCAGTTATGTGGTACAGGGGAATCTCAAAATAAAGGATATATTTCATCTGCCTTTATCTCTACCACCCCATGAAAAACAATAGAGGGGGTAGGCTGAGGATGTCCATCAAGTCCAGGGGTGCTGGATGGAGGACGACTGCCCAGGGAGACTGATGGAGATAAACCAGGGAGCACAATCCCAGGCATAGGCTACACTGATCACCCCTCACGCTGCAGCAGTCTAGGCCCTGAGGGACCTCCCAATGTCGTGGGCTCCAGGTGGTGGCTGAGCTCCTCTCCAAAGCCAGGGCTGGGGACTGTGGCCTCACCTTTGGGAGACGAGCTCTGGTAGAGACACAGACATGACAGATGAAGGAGCTCCCAGGAGGGAGAGCCAAAGACTATGCTTGAGGGAGAGGCAGACAGGGACAGAGATGGTGGAGGCGGGAGGACTGTAGTTTCCTTTTATTTACAAAAGGTCACTAGGAGAACCTGCAAGGGCACCTGGCAAAAGGTGAAGTGGGAAAGGTGTTTCTCAGAGGCTTCTGGTTAAGCCATGCCTGACTGGGGGTGTATCCAGTGACACAAAGAGGAGAAGACAAGTAAGACAGCACAGGGATGCCCTGCATAAGGTAGCACATTACTGGAAGACCAAAGGGATTATTCCCCTCTCTGAGGCACTTCTTGGGTCATGATTTCTTTGCTCAGTTTTGGGTTCCCCAATACGTAATACATAATGACCAACTGAAGCAAGCCCAGCAGGGGTATGGAGTGTATAATCCATGAGGAGAGTGTGAGGGAGTGAAGCTTGCTCAGTTAATGGGGATCTACTTGCAATCTTCAACTACCGAGAGGGAGATTGTAGGGAAGGCTGAGACAGATTTTTCTGGCTGCAAATCAGGGAAATTCTGATCAGGTATAACGGAAAAAAAATTCACAATAAGCATGGATATGCCCAGAAATGCTGTAAACTCTACAACCTCGAATATATTCGAAACTCAGTAAGACCCAGAGCAGCCTGATCTAACTTTGAAGTTAGCCCTACTCGCCTCAGCAGGATTTGGACTAGAGACCTCTGGAGGTCCCTACCAGCCTAAATTATTCCATGGTTCTGCATTCCTATGACAGTAGTTTGACTAGGATTTTCATTATGCCACCTGTCTGAAAGCAGATTGGAAAATCACCAAAAAAATACTTGTTAGAACCTAGTAACTTGTAAAGATTCTCTATTATTATATGCATAAGAAAAAAGCTGAGTCTGCACAGTAACTGTAGCTTTACTTGCTAAAACAGAAAGGTCATTAACTGTGTTTCTTGTTTGACAGCTGAATGTAAACAGACAGTTATTTTTAAGATAATCAGATTTATTTTTTCCAGCAGACATATTAAAGACATATTCTTAAATTGCTATTTGGAAAACTGATGCTCCCTGAAGATTCCTTCTCAAAATACTGCCAGGGATTTAACTTATGAATTGTTGCTATCTGGCCTCCAATTTGCCAGGTTTGACACTCTATAAGACACCTTCTTTCCTATACCCATTTAAAAGCTCTTACAGGGATTCATCGAGAAGCTGAAGGAAAAGGGATGGTATATTATATGTACCAGTAAGTTTGGAGCTTTGAACCACCATCAGCAGTGAAGAGCCAACTCATTCAGATATAGTCATTCATTAGAACATTCATGTAAAGTGTATGGGAAAGTGGAAATATGGATTAAATTGTGTATTATGTATACTATGGAATACTACAATCTTAAACATTTATTCAATACAGTATACAATTTAGTGACAAGTATTTTCAACAAACCTGATGATTAGGGATATCCATCTGGCAATCTGGTTCTTCAGGCAAACTCCTCAGCTGCTTTTGAAAACTTTGGTCAATCAAAAACATTGGTAATATTTTCCCTTTGAAAATAAACCATTCTTCATTTTAAAATGAAAAAAAAAAAATCCAAACCAAACAACAACCAACCACAACCAAACAAATGCTACCACTTCCTGTCAGAATTTCATTTTCTATAACATCTTTTTCCAAGGAGAAACAAAACCACATAATTCTAATTTCCTTGATCTTTTCAGATGACAAAATATTGATAAGGTGCTAGTGAAAAGTTAGTCTATTTTATGGGCTATCAACTCCGTCCATTTCATAAGCACAGAGAGTCAAGAAAAAGCACAGTTTTAACTTCAAGGTTGAGCAAATAAAATAAATTTTCAATCAAGCAGTTTAAACTTCACTTGTCCTAATAGAACAGTTAGCAGAAAGAATGTGAATCAGTTATAAAGTTAAAAATTTCTTCCTGCCACTCTCCCTTGCTTGGAATCTAATAGCTTGAGCTATTGACTGTGCGCGTTCAATTGGCTAATGAACAAAACAGACAAAAAAGAGGTTTGACCTGATTTCAACTAGTGTGTGAGACCTTTGTTTTCAAACTGCCATTTATTTGGCAATTGTTGACATTTATTCCAACTATGAACATCGCAAATAATTACTGTGAATGATTATGAATTAGAAATCTTAAATGTATTTTAGAAATTTATGTGTATCATTATTACATTGTCCTTTATATATCTGTTTTAGAAAGATATTTTTCAAACAAAAATATCTAATAAAAGCTAATCTCCACATAATGGAAATGAAAGTGTGCAGCATAACTGTTATTTATATCCTTGAAATCATTGCTTTAAAATATCACTTTAAAATGCCTGTAAAACTATCCTCCATGGTGTCAGAGTTTTAAATCTCCATTCACTATAATTCTATCATCTACTTCACTCCAAGCAGACTTTTTATACATATTACACTCCTCAAAAGTATATAAATATTATTATCACCTATATTACAGTACTGCCTAGAGGATGAACTCAGATTTGGCACTCAGTATGTTAGATTCTGCACAAGTACCAAAAAACAGGGAATTCCTTTACCAGAAACTTACACGGGTAAGAGAAATAAATGTTGACCGTAAAGGTGTTATTATCATCTTTGGGGAACAAAAATTCAGGCATAGGTAGGTTAAAGGATTTATTCTAGATCACACCAGGAGTACGAAATATAAATCTTTGTAGTCTTTGAAGAGTGTCCAAGCTCTCCTGATTACTCCAGATAAATATTTTATTACCTTTAAATATAAAGCTGACCACATGGTAGGATCTTTAGCTCTTTCTTGTTATCCTCAAGCTAAAAGGAACATACTTGCGTGTTCGTACAGATAACTATGTGATTACTCATAGAAAGTAGAGATAAGGCATTCACATTACATGTTCTTGGCAGCTTGTCATGTTCAACCTAAAATATCTTCACCAAACCCTGTTTCCTCTCTGTTAGTTGTCCATGTGACTTTTGAACCTGGATGAGCCACAAATCTCCGTTCTTCCGGCCTTGCATGGGTGAACAGCGAACGCATGTGTAGAATGCATATACCTGAATCAAAACACATAGAACCTTTCTCTGCCTGTGCCTCAGAAGCCTAATCCTGCAGGCGGCCTCCAAGCCACTTGCAGAAGACATACCTAGTGGTGACTGCTGAGGGTTTTACCTGGTATGTACAAAAGTAGGTGCGTCACTACTACATAGGAAATGGCTGAGTTTCCCCCACTCTTCAGCCACCGGTGGTGCTGCAAGGGATCAGGTTGTACCTCCAAGTCACCCAGGCAGCACTGCCCCTGCGGACCAGCTCCAGCACTGTCACACCTCCCTTCTGGTACAGAGCTACTGGAAGCACCACCACTGCTTCCGAAAGATGGAAGTAAGAAGATAAATCTTTTCCCAGTGGCTGTTGCCAACTCTGTCCCCACTTCCACACCAGTATCCTGCAATGTGACATTTTATTACCACTTTTTTCACATTACTTCCTGTAGCCATGTAACTGAGGCAAGTTAAATGAATCTTTCACCAATTAAAATTATATGACTTTCATAGCACTCCAAATTAAAAATTATTTTTCTAAGCATATATTTCAGACATGGCAGAAAAAGCTCACTAGTAGCAACATGACGCTCTGATAGCACACTGAATTTCATCCCATGCTGGCTATTTCTTCACTGAACTCCTGAGGCAATTAAAAGAAAGCATAAAATTTGAGGAGGAGAGATTCTCTGCTTATCTTCTACTCCCGCCAAGTTCCCCCTATGATATAATCATGGCTCCCTGTGTCAAGGTAGATCACAGCCTCTCAGACACTAGCACAAACCATGTTTAGAAACTGCAGAGCTGGCAAGTCATAAAAGGTGCACACTATGAAGGGAGGATAAAAAAAAGAAGTTAAAATAAGCAACTGTTTCTCGCTGTATGCTACACACCTAAGACAGCTTCTATATATGATTTCTCCATGCAGGAGATAGGCCCATGCATCCTAAATCTGGAAGAAATTGTGCATTTGTAATCAAACCAGCTAAGCAGAGCTGGGATATGGATACAGGGTTTCAAGGATACTTATTATTAAAGATAACATCAGATTGTACATTATTAAATTTCAGCTCTTTTAAAGTTCAAGATAAAAGTTTTTGGGGCATTACTTAGTACCTACATATATGCACAGGAGATCTTGGCAACAAACTTCACCAGTTAAAATAATATTAGTCAGGATATATCTACCAATGCTATAGCCAAAGACCTGGAGAAATTAACCCATCTTATAAAACCGAAAGGGAAAACAGTGTTTTTCTTCTTAAAAAAAAAAAAAAAAAAATTTTACTCCTTCTGGGATTTTTTTTAAGCTTTCTGGGAAAACAGTACCATATACTAACTTGCATGAAGATTTTTTTTTCTTTTATTTCCCTTTGCCTGTGTTATGAACTACTGCTTTTATTACAGAAAGCTTGGCAGTCATTTGCTACTTCTAGCAGCATTTGCTGTTCTGTAATGGGGGATCTTCCCTTATGAATCTATATACCACTTTCAGCTGGTTAATATTTTCTCAACAGAGCTGTTAAGCTAGGGAGACTAGAAAGGTACTTGTTTCTAAATGCTGTAAAGATCAGTCTGAGAGCAAATCTAAGTGTCTCAAAAACCATTCAGCAGGCTTCATACGCTGCTCACATGATTTGTTTCTTTTTGTCTCTAATTAAGAAGCAGGGAAAGGGAGCTATTATTTCAGCTGATAATTACTACATTACCTTGATGCACTCAAGAAGTGCGTAAGTATTAAAATAACCTTTATAGTACTGTTCCAAATTCTTGTTTTTTTCATACAAGAAGGTGGTAAAAAAAGGAGTTCAGGGTATCTTCTTCAGGGAAAAAAGTTTACATGATGTCCTGCACACAAGTAGGATGTCCCTTCAGGAAGAAGGCTGACATTACATTATATTAGCTGCTTTGGGATAATGGAGTCAACATATTCACGGTCAAACCAGGACAAGAAATTTAATTATATAATGTCAGACAACCTCAAATTCACAGAGTATAGTAGGAATTCAAAGGGACCAGGAATAGGGCAGAGCATGGTAATATATCATCCTTTTAATTCTCTTGTAAAACATATCATTTACATTTCCATAAGCACAATTCAAGATAGAGTATTAAAGTATCAGTATTAATTTCCTAAATCTCTGTTCATGTCTTTTCCTTTGTTGGTGCATCTTGGTAGATGTATCTGATTCCAGAGTCTCCAACCAGAATCTGTGCCACCAGCAAAACAGAATAGTCACATCTCTTCTTTTGTTCAACTTCACACTTTCCTTTGCTGCCCAGTGTTCTCCTTATGAACTCCAGACAGCTATTCAACATAGTTTGCATGAGACAGGGATCCTCCCACTTCCAGATTATTTAACTCTTGGTGATATAAACTGAGGAGCTTTTCATCCTTCCCCAGCCAAAGTAGAGAGGGTCGTTTCTACTTAGTCCTTCCTACTGCTCAGCAAGTACTTTGATAACATGCCTCAACCAATATGTGCCATTATAAGGATGAAACCATTTATTTTCCAAGGCCATATAGGACAAATGACTGTATACTTTTGTCCTGATTTGAGATGAAACAGAACCAGTTTTCTGCTCAGTAATTTTACTTTGCAGGTAAGGCTCTTCTAAACAACTGAACTCTCTGAAACTCTCCAAACTTAACAGCTTATTGTGGAGACACTGTTCATTCTCAGAATGATAAAACCTGATTAGCTGTAATTTATGCCAAGGAATGGTATGCAGAGGCTCTTGCTTATACTTATTGCTATAACACCCAAAGCCAGCTAACTTTGATATGTGCCCCGTTGGAGGGTTGAAAGCAGAAAAGCATAGAGGGATGCACCTGCAAGGAGGAGCAGACAGGACAGGTGACTCAAAACTGACCAATGGGGTATTCCATCCCATCTGTATCATGCTCAGTATAAAAGCTGAGGGATCAAAGGGTCAGCCCTCTTTCTTCAACAGCCAACATCTGAGGAGGACTCTGTTTGTCTGCCTTTGAACCTGATCTGTGCGTTCCAGAGTCCAGATCCAGAATCCAGTTCTGTCCGTTGCTGAGTCCAGTCTGGGACTTTCCCCGTGCCTGCCGGTGACATGATCATCATCCTGGGAGTCCCATACTGGTTTTGTGTATATTGTATGTATGTCATTATTTTCTTTTTATCTTATTATTAATATTTCATTAAAGTAGTTTAGTTTCTTCTAAACTCATAAGTCTCTTTCTCTCTCTCCTTCCTCTCCTTGGAGCAAGGGGTGGGGGGAGAGCATCTGTCCTTCACCTCAGTGGCCAGTCTGGCTCAAACCATGACAGCTTTTCTTCATTGCTTTTCTCTGCTCCTAGACAATGTGCAGCAGATACAATATCAATCTGGAATTCACATGTATCTCTTTTCCATTCAGCCATTATGTCAGCTACTTCCTGTCCACTTTGCTATTTCTAAGATATTAAAACAGTAGTAAGAGAATACAGCATTCATCTGCATGTATCTACAAATACAGAATGCAGTTTGCTCTCTTAGGTAGCACTGCCATTTGTTTTATATCCCTTTCATTAAAACTGTCATTGCTGGGATTCTTTTTTTAATCTGCAAGGTTTTTGTGCAAGGTAAATATTCATGTTTTTAAAAAGGGGGGGGGGAGCGGGAGAGAGAGGCCCATCACTTGCATTTAATCACACTAAACAAGCTCTTTAGACAATTTGTTCTGAAATTCCTCTAATTAGAGCTCACCCTCCAGGTAATGCTCTGATCTGATTTACCAGTGAGTATAAATTAGGGACATTATGTAATTAGCCCTAAGACCACAAATGGAAGGAACAGCTGGGTGGCTTGGAGGGGAAGCAAATAAATAGCTCCCATGAGAGTTCTTAATAAAAAATTGTAATAAAAGTCCTTTCTTCTAGATACAGTCTTTACTGACTGCTTTTCTAGCCTACTGTAAGAAGGGATCCTATATTTGAATTTGCTTTGAGAGATGGCACTTGGCATTCTGCATTAGCCTGGCATCTCTTCAGACATTGACACTCTGTGAAAGGTACCTGTGGATTCATATCACATAGGAACCTGCTTATTCTGGAGAAATTAATATTTTAAATAACTGGCAAAAATATTTTCACTGATTAGCAATGATGATGTCATCCATTTCCCATGAGTAATACACAATACAGTAAGGCACTTACTGACTCTTCTGCAATTTCTGCCTTCATTTTGGCTCCTGCCTATCTCTAACCTGAAGTGTTATCATCTCATGTGGGACAAGACTTAAAAAACAACCAAATTCCATTCAATGCACAATAAAATATAGAGGGTTGAAATACTGGCTTAAAAATATTTTAATGTCTTGACAGTTTCCTGACAGTAACAACAGTAACCCACACAAGTTCCACTCATGGCCTGCCTGAATTTTGTTTTTCCTGAGGAAAGTGACATCTTCTCCAAAATTTTTCTAAAATAATCAAAGTTCAAAAATATTTTACCATCTCTTAGTATACTTAAATACATATACGTATATATTTTTCTACTTTCAAGTATTGCCTCCTCCACTGTAATGTATGTAGTAGAGTATAGTCTTAATACTTGCATCAAAGTTCCCAGAAATGATTATGAACCCACCCAAGCTAGGGTGCAACTGTTCCCTCCTCCTTTTCTTACCAAATAAAAAAGGGGTTTGCATCAAAAGGGGAGTAAAACTTGATCTGAAAAAGGTTGGAGTGACCACTTGGGTAAACTGGTTGATACAACTTCAGCATATTTTTTCTGGACTTGCTTCTTACTGTTTGTCATTTGATCTCAGATAATGACCACAAAGCCAGAACTGCATCCACATACTGCTCAGCTGTGAACGGCTCTAAATGAGCCCTGTTATAGTCCTGAAGTGGAGTGGCTCCCACACAGTAATCCCTCCAAGGTTATTACCCCTGTGGATGGAAGATATTATGTCAAAGTATGGTTTCCTCACACCTTCTCTTCTGCAGGTGGTGATGGTCAGAACAAGAAATCACTCAGAGGGGGAATCCTGAAGCTGTATTATTTTATATTGTATTTAGTAATCTATAAGCTTTATATGTAGTTTATAGTATAATATACTTAGGGGAAAATATAATCAATAAATCATGCCACCAAAATGCTCCTGCCATGTTTTTTGCAGCTGGTTATATAGACATAACTACTCCCTGTGCCTCTCTGAACCACAGAAACTTCAACCAAGGTGCCTAGATAAAAAGCATAGCCCCTAAGTTCTTTACCTGGACAAGTGGTGATTTAATCCTTAGGCAGCATCTCACTCACCAATTTAAAATCAGGTGTGAAGATTCACCCACTGGCTAAGTAAATACAATGATGCAACAGATACAATGAACTATGGGAAGAAAAGTGTTTGGTTAACTAACTAACATGAGAAGGTTCATTGCTTTTATCTATCAGCAAATATTCCTGAATACTAAATTAGATTGCAAGCCCCTGAAAGATGTAATTATTCCCCTCCTTGTCACTGTATATTTCTCTCCCTAAGAAAACAGACAAGATATATCTGAGGAGGAGATAGGGAGAGTTCCTCTCTCATACATTACATGGTGCAGCTGACTCAGGTAAGGAAATTTTGTAATTTGCCATTACTATTGCACTGTGTCCTAAGTTTCAGAAATGCTTTTTGCTACCCATACACTGCCTTAGTTTATATAAGACTTCTCCTCAAGCTTCCAGTCTGCAGAGAAATTTTCCATCACAGCAGTTCCATATAAGACAGAAAATTTCTTCTAAATGTTACCATGCCATTATTTCACTAGGTATGCTAACTACTTAATTTTTAGCGATATTATCAGCATTTATAAAAAATCTCTTCGTAATAACATTGTCCCTAATAGGAATCTACCAAGTAAGCAATGAATTTCAGGGGTACCTCATATCATCATAACACTGAGGCCATGTATCATGCTCTGAATATTTGACTCTGCAGCAAATGTCAATGATAGCACATTTTCTGTGCATAGTTATTACATTAAAATTTTAGATCCAACAACTGTAAAAAATGGTACTGTCTTTATATGTATAAATATATACATATATGAATATGTGTGAATTTGTGTATAGCTAAAGCTCTTACTAACTTCTCAAACTATTCTAGGATTTGAAAGAGATTTTGGACCTTTTTCCCAGTTAGAAGTAAAATCATATGGCCCTCTTGACTACATGCTATTGTATTTACTTTCTACTCAAGCCATTAAGATTCATCAGAAAATCAGGTAGACATGCCTTTCAAAAATTCTCTTTTGCTGGAGTAGAGGTTGCAATGCTCGGTTTTAATTTTGATCTTTGTTAAAATGGCTCTTAGCCAAGAAAGCACTCATTCAAGCCATCAAACAAGGACCTTATGTTTCTGTTTCATTTGAATCTGTCCTCTTGCTTTTTCCCCTTCTACCCTTGTTTATATACTTTAAAAGTGTAATCATTTCAAATTCAAAATACTTCATAAACATATGTGAATAAATGACTCATTTCTCTATTCTTTGAAGTGCAAAGACTCTTTCTCATCAGTGCAAAACAAATATAAAACAGCACCATTCTGGTCAGGAAAAAAAAAGTAAATAATCTATACTGAAGACCGCAAGGACAAACAGCGGTTAGTTTCTCCACAAAAAGAAACAGGTGCTAGTTGCTCCACAGAAAATATACATTTTCAAGTGATCAAAGTCAACCTCCTTCTGTGCCCCAGATGTCATAAGGATTGGCTAGTACTATTTTATAAGATGGTAACTCCCGTATTATTCCTTCACTCACTGTATCATCATTTTCTGATTCATTGTTTGGCTCATTTATTAGACTGCTAATACAAACTACCTGCAGAAAGAATTTTTCTATTTTTTTCTTTTAATTGAACTCAGGGTTGTTCAAAAATATTCAGATATGGATAAAACATAGCCAGACAGAAGCCTGAAGTTTCAAGAGAGCACAAGTGACTGCTTGCCTAATTTCTTTAAGCACTGGTCAGATACATGTGTTCTGACTTGAACTCCATCTGATTCTTTACCATAGGTTTCAACAAAGACAAAAATCAATTAAAATTAAGATACTTGCGCATTATTCCAAAGAACAGTTGTCACAAAATTCAGCTAAGCTTGAATTGAAGCATCATTTTTATGTTTAATCTAACACAAATTTTGAATTCTTTCCAATGCTGGGAAGCCTCAATGGAAACTATTAAGATGTTCATCACAGAACACCTACGTTTCAGACAGCCCTGCTGCACATCTGATGTTTTGAAAAATCCAGTGTCCTGCCAATGAATGGATAGAGACCTGAACTGGCCCCAGACCGTTCTTAGAAAAGACCAGTCTGAAATAAAACAAACTTAAAGGCATTTCCTTTCTCGGACAAGCAGAATCATATTCAAGCCTGAGAGAATCTTGATTAAAAGCAATGATTTTGTCAGGAGAAGTCTTCATTATAATGAGATTTGCCTACAACTAAATGCACTGGCTTTCATCATCTTTTTTATGTTTTACCCTAGGAATATCTCTCAGGGTATCATTTCAAAAAGAAAAGATGATAAGAGACTCTGAAAGGTGGAAGTTAAGTAAATACTGCATATATATGAATAATTTTATTTATAATCATGTCGGTCTCCACAATGTATGCCATATATTTCAGAAATTGTACTGCACATTCATTTGGAGTTCAGTAAAAATAGATAGGCTTACATATGTGGCTTTCATTAATTATTGTAAATAGTGACAAAACAGCTTTCTGGGAGATGGTAATCATCCTGGAACACCAACCATGTGCTTTAATATATTATGAAGAGGAAAGTCACACCAGTGACTGATGAGTGTTGATTATAGCACTATCCAACAAGAATTCAATTGGCAGCACTCAACGATGAGTACCTGAAAAAGAAAAAAATTATTTTAATGAATATCTTACATTAATCAGTTCGCTGATGAAGAAATAGCTACAGCACCATTTAAACAGTGAAAGCTTTACATGCTTTGCATGTAGCAAGGCCTACAAAAAAAAAAAAAAGGATAACTTCCTATTCTGGATCTGCAGCCAAGTGTAGCTCTTCTTTTTAGGGAGATCTCACCCACAGAGAAGTGTCTATTTTGTGAATTTGAGCTTCAGCAGGGAGGAAAAGAAATACCAGAGAATATCCTATTTTGATTAATTGAATTAAGAACCTACAAACTTTCCATATTTATGTTTTTCATTCTGTCTCTATGTGATGAATGGTGAGTAACAGCAAGATCATGAAGAACACTCCATTGGACTTTTCTGGTTTTTAAACTAACCAAATGTATACCTACATTACATAGACTTACAGTAAGGAACTGCATAATATCACACACTACTACGGTTCTGTTATAGTAAAGAATAAGCAATGTATCTGCAGATATTTGGAATATGTGAATTTCTTACTAGTGGCAAACGAATTACAGCAATACATTCATCAAACCGCAAATAACCATCAGGTGTTCTGTACAAGGACCTATTCTATAAAAATCTACTGAAAAAATCTTTGGAGGGTTTTGAAAATGTTTTTACAGTTTTTCTTTAGCTATTAAGTCACACTACAAATGTCACATGAAGAGTCTTTATGATTTGGGCTAGGAAAAAAGAGACAGAAAAAGAAGAAAAATACTTTAGAAACCTTAGAACTGACTTGCAGCATCTTAGTGTTGCATTTTTAAGGAAGGTTCTTCTAGTATTAAAGGAGTAATCATTCTGCTTCTAGGAAAAATATTTCACTATCAGTACTTGAAATGGGAGATTTGCTCCGATGTGAAAATAAGGTTAGCTGAGGAGAAAAATAAACAGCTTGGTTGATAGGCACAAATGCAGAAAACAAACACATTCTCATTATTAAAGTAACTTTTATTGTACTGAAAAAATCCTCTCAACTTATGAGATCTCTTTTTTTTGGTAGGGTGTGAATACCACCTGTGAAACATTCTGATTAATGCTTGAAAACACAGAGCTCTCTTTGGATAAAAGAAATCATTCATAAATGAAAAAGTGTATGAAAGTTGATCTAAACTTGATTCGGCAAGTATTCTGAATAGTATTCCGGATCTTACTCGAAAAAAAACAACCCAAAATCTGGAAATGTATACTTTGAAGCAAATTTTATGATTTGAATACCGAATCCCATAGGAAAAAGAAGCCCAAAGGCTGTGTTGGGTTTTTTGTTTGCTTGTTTCCATCTCCCCCCCAACAAGGTGTTGTGAAGAGTGACCTCCTCTAGTTTCTGTCTGCAGTCAATCACTTTTTGTTCTGGGTCAATGTAGAGAATGATCAATTATGATAGTATGTTTGGTATTTCTAGATCTGAATAAAGATGGCATTTGAAAACTGATAATAGGTAAGCATAAAATGAAACAAGTAGTCCTTAAACAAATAGCTTTGAGTTTATAGAAGAACAAACTAAATTCCACTTGTGTAGTTAACTTAGTAGCTGCCCTGAAAATTTCCATTGTCAGCATTATCAACATGAAAATAATGCACATTTTAGTTTAATAACCTGGGTTTATGTGAAGGTTAATGTTTCTTCAGCAAGCTGGATAGAGGTCTTCTAGAGGTGCATCTTTCAGAAAATATATTAAAGGATTGTCCTTTTTGCCTCTGTAGAAACTTTCATTTCTACTCCTAGAAGATATTAAGATATGCAGCCAAATGATTCCTGCAGGCACATCGCCAAAACTGATTATCCTAAGACAGCTAGAGGGAACATCATGACTGGTAAAAATAACAGTTGCGGTCTTTTTTGTTTTGTTGGGAGTTTTGGGGGTTTTTTGGTTTTTTTTTTTTGGGGGGGGGGGGACGGACAGGGGGGTGTTAGATTTATTGAAAAAAAGTTTTGGAAAAGCTCAAAGTCGATAGAAGTCTGCATGAGGGAGATAGGTCTATGGGCCTGGAGTAACTCTTCCCTTGTGCCTTCCACCTTCTGTATATGCACAGAAGGAACCAAAATTTAGTTCTCACTGTTTTCATCTGTCTTTTTAATACGACTCTCAGGCCCTGTCTATGTAAAGAAATGGCAATACATCAAATATGACATGAACCATACCAATTCAGCTACCACAGTGTGAACTTCTGGCTCAAAGCAAGGCAGCCTGCTAACATACTGAATATAGAGGCGAGAATTTTAATCTTGATGCAGTCAGATCCCTAAATAATTAAAAATAAAAAACCAACCTCCTTATAGTGGGTTTTAACGTTGCTGTTCAAATAAAGATGTGAGTATGGACTATCATTTGGCTAATGTGCATGGATCAAATCCAAAAATATGTTCTCGTGTTACTGTTCCAAACATTTACAATTATAAACAAACCACCTATGTATTTTCCATCAAGTCCCTTAAAAATGCTGTCTCAATGGATATCTTCCTGCATGGTCCCTCACAATAATGTATATACCAAAAGCAACCCAAAAATGGAGAGAAGTGGCAGCAATGCAGAACAGTGCTCGACTCATACGTCATTTTCTGTCTGCAACACTTACAGATAGCTAGATTATGAAGAAATACTACAAAGAAACTTAGTGTCCATTCCTGGAATTGTATCCTTGAATTTGACCTTCTCTATGAACTTTTTCATAAACACTCTGTACACAAAATGTGTTCTATAAACTAGAGGATTTGTTTTACTGCTGAGAAGTCAGTGTTCTCCACTTAACCACTGAAGATGTTAGAAAAAACACATAAGGTCATTAGTTTTGTAAAGTAAGTATCAAAGTGTTAACAAAACCCCCACCATTCATAAATGAAAACAACAAATGTTCAGCTGCGTACCAGAGAAAGCTTTTAGAAGGCACAAACACGGAAAAAAAACCACTGCAGGAATCAAAATATCTTGTTCTTAGTTATAAGAACTTTAAAATAGCATGCAGCTCTATTTTTGAAATCTGAGATCTACTAAAACAACTTGAAGATAAAAGAACACAAAAACATAAGCAGTAATTGCAAATAACCATGTATCACATGCTCTGCAGTGAATCTTCAAAGGAAGTAATAAAAGACTTAGGGAATAGGTGTCATCTATATTTGCTGTCTTAGAATGACTGTGGCACCTGCCGATCTGATAGTTGTGGAGTAATAGTGGCACTTGTCTAAATCTGCAGTGCATCATGTACTCTGACTGAACAGTTACTCTGTTCATTAACCGTTACTATTGTCTCTCCCAGCTACTCATCTATTGGCATATAACAGTAAAAACTCTTATTTAACCTAAGCAAGCTTCCTTTCCATTCATAAAGAACATTATACCAACATTCTAGTCAAGACAAAGCTAAATTTTATCACACTTTCACCTTTGAATTTTAACCTTTCCAATAACAGAACTGCACAGGCATAAAAAGGGAAGTAGCTTTGTTTTTGAGGACTGGCACATGCCTGGTGTTGTTGCACAAACTCTATGGTGAAATGAGTTTCAGGCCATTCCAGGTGAATAGCAGGGTTCAGTCAATCCTTTTTGCTTTGAAAGGGCAGTTCTGTTAAGCGCACAGTTTGGCTAAACTTGGCTTTACAGTATATGATGTCAGAACACAAATTTAGAAAGTTTCTTTGTGATATAAAAAGATGGCATCTATCCCCAACAAGATCCATGACAGCCCTTGTTACCTTCTTAATAATAAAAATAACAATTTAAAAGTCACAGACAAGAGCATCACACTAGGAAAAAAAGTAGCAAGAAATTAATTACAAATGCCTCAGATTTAGTTAGAAGGAGTTTGGGTTCTCATTTAAACTTTAGTTGACCTAGCCAAAGTTCCTGAACACACTAAGGGTAAAACACATCTCTCCTGAATGTTGCTCTGAAGTAATTTAGAGACAAAATGAAAAAACTTTATCTAATTCTATTACCCAAAGAAAGTAAAATATATATAGGAAACGTGTTCAAGTCATATGAAGAAGCAAAAAGCATCCATAATATGTGTTTAGATATTATTGTGGTAGATCCTGAGAATGGCACCAAAGAAGGAATTATCAATGTAGGTATAGCAGACATACACAAGTCCCTTTTAATGCTGTTTAATATACATCGTCAACCCTCTCAATCCACCTGTCGTTTCTGAGAAAAGCACACTACTATACCAGGAATATGAATGTTACTTAACATGAATAAGATCCCTTTTATTCATTTGATTCCTATTTTAAATAAGCTCATGCCATAACTCATGCATATCTGTCTTTACAGAATTGCTGTTGCAGGGTCCTCCAAAATTATCCTGTAGTTCTGCCAGGTGAATCAAAGTAAGACAGTGGCTAACCTTACATGTTCACTGTAAAGGTTAAATTCCATAGACTTCATAAGACTTTTCTCCAGGTATGTTTTGAAAAGAACTTTTCTCTGCTGATACCAAAACTTTTGATGTCTTCTATCACCAGCTTTTTGATAGCATTATCCATGATATTACTTTCTTAGTGAGATGGAATCTAGCCAAGAAGAGATTGAAGAAATACTTTATTTACACACACAATTAAAAGACCCATTCTTAGCCAGGGACATTTATTTTTTTCTTACCTGTCAGTGAGTGAATTTTGGAAATGCTTCTGTGCACAAAATGGTGGCAGGCTTTCATTTAAAGTTTATTGATTTGTGAAAGCTTGTATAAACTTGTACCTTACAGAGGTGTGAAAAAGTCTTTAACTGATGTAATGGCTACAGCTTGACGTTTTCTTCACATTTTTGCTTGTAAAAGAAGCAGTGCTGACTAAAGAAATGTTCTGAACAGATGTTTGTAACTCAAGCGACATTGGTATTACTACAGTTTAAAATACAGTACATCTTTGAACCTTTTTAAGAAAGTATATTATTCAGGAGCCAGTATTTATAGACAATATTTATGTCCAGCTTACAATGAGGGCATTTATAGTACTGTGTGTTTCAGTATGGCTCAGTAAGTTCATAGTTCAGTAAAGCATGGATAAGCCTTCTGAACTGAATGAATTCTCTGTTTGCCTTCTAATAATTTCTTCCTAGTTAAATAAGCTGAACAAACTCTGTGAGTGAATAACAAAAAAGATAAGACTTTGTCTTTAGAATAGGAGCTGCCACTTGCCCTAAACCAAAGACAATTTTCAGAACCAATGTTCTGGTTTTGGTGTGCTTTTTGGATATTTTTTGTTTGGTTCATTTGAGGTTTTTTATTATTATTATTGTGGACATTCATACCGATGTGCAAATAAATCATTTATTCCTTCAAGGCATCACCAGAAATAAACTTTGGGATGATTGTAGCAGCTATTACCCTTTCCACTGTCTAAACAAAAAGTGCAGTCCAGATGCCCCTGAGGCACAAGTCCTTTACTTTGCTAAAAATCTACTGTGGAACAGAAGAGGAAATATGATCTAATGGGTATATAAAAGACACACTAGTTCAGAGCCACACTCTTTTACAACCTTTCTCTGATGTTGCAAGATGACTTCACCCCAGATTGAGGAAGAGTTTAATGTGGACATTCCTGACTTTCAACTTCCAAACTGTTTGAATTTACAAAGCTTATTTAGGTATCTACAAACAGTAGATCACATGTTTATGTATTTACCTAAATAAAGATGGTATTTTTGAACATTAATGTGAAATTAACAATAGCCACCTTATTAAGCAGGGTAGGAAGTGCTGAGAAATGCTGAGGAAAAGAGATTATTTGAAACTTGGTCTTTTTCCTTGCTTTGGGTTTCTAATGATAGCCAAAATTAAACACCTCTGGATTCACAGCCTGGATCTAGGTGCTGTGCTATGTGTAACATATACATGCCAGAACCAGCCAAACCCGTTAGGAGATGCCTGAGACCTGCTCTGAGACTGCCTTAGCACGGTGACAGCTCTGCTGGACAGACATTCAGCTCTGACAGGATGACTGCATTCTTAACTTATCAAGTAGTAGCTCACATAAACCCAAATTCATCCCTATACAACCTCAGGAGCTCACCCAGGAGCCTAGCCACCCTGGGCTTGCTCTGTGAACAAACAGCAGTAGTCAGTCACTTCTAAAAGGTAATTCAGATCTTCAACAAACTGACCGACTCTTTGGGAGAGCTCCTCTCCACTTTAATGGGATATTACAAAACTAAAATCCATACTTGTTCTTTAATGCCTGAAGTTAGGTAGGGTAAGCCTTCCAGGTGTCTAAAGACTTTCCTAACAAATGCTTTGCTGCAGGTCTCATAAATCACTTCCTCAGATCTAGGCAGAGTTTAAGCACACAAGAGCTCTACTGCTTCTGCCATGCCCTAGGCTGGCACCTCCTAAAATTTCTGTTCCCTAATCTGATACAGTGTGACAGACCTACGTAAATTCTGCATAGAAAATGGTGCAGAGTAAGTCAGTTTCAAAACTGATCACCGGGAATCAAAACCACTCCAAATACAGAGAAATCCAAATGGAAGTAAAACCTGCCCATATTTCTTTATTACTCAGAAACGAGAACAGTGGGAAAAAAATTTTGTCCTGTGTGTCTTCATTTAGAGGCGTGTAGCTCTTGCTCCTAATAAATTCACTTCGGTAGGAACTTCCTTCCCAGGATTCACAATGTAACAGAGAACCCAGATTTAATAAAATATTTATAGAACTCTGTTAAAATAAGTAGCGCTGTTTTGCTCAGAAATCTCAGGTACCTTTCCATTCTGTTTCACTTCTGGTAAAGTTATTATAGAGGAGTAGCAGGGATATACCGTCAGAAGAGTATCACCTTGTTCCAGAGATGTGGTGGGAGCAGAGTTGGTGAAGGGGAGTTGGAGGCCTTCCAGGGCAGCCTCCTGCCTCCGAGCCAGAGAAAGGACTCTGGGGAGGTAAGAGATAGTCCATTGGACAGTGGGTGGTGTCAGCCCTGCATCAGGGCCAAACCCAGCTGAGGCTGGAGTTTCCCACAGTCTCTTCCCCTGGACTCTGCTGAAGTAGTACATACTGAAAAGAGAAATGACAGGCCGAGTGATCATCTTCAGTATTCTAAAGAGATAACCATGCTTGTTTGCTCCTTTTTTCAGCATTTTTTTTTTTTTTTTACACAGATTCAGTGCAAGCAACGCATATAATACTGTTTTTCAGAAATTACCATAGAGAGAGAAAAAACAAAAAACAGGTATGTTATTTCAAATACATGCGGTTGACATGAAATAGAAATAGGTTTGACTATATAAGTCATAGTCTGTAGCTTAGTAAAGACTTGACGTTAGTCGTTTCTAATTTGATTTTAACAGCATTAGGTTAACATTTTCCCCTTTTAAGGTGGTTTGAGTCCTATAAACAGCTTGACAAGAGATGTGTTTATTATCTTTAAAATAAAGCGGCAGATAAAGTGACTTCCTCAGTTCCTTTGAGCTTTGATACACTCCATAATACTGTGGTACAGACAGTCCATAATAAAAAATTCCAGGAAGTCCATAGTAATAAAATTTGAGCTGACACTATCGCAAAACACTGAGGACAGCATAGAACAACCCTTTGTATGTCCCTGCAACCATGACTAGAGGCTGTGCAGTTGAGGATATATCAGCACATGTTTCCAAAACAGGAGTACAAGTTGGAAGCCACGAAAGTGAATTACAGCTTCATTATGATTTTTTGAAACAGTGTTTATGACATTTCCCAAACCTTCAGTCCCTTGAAGCCTAATCTAAGGTCCACTGAACTCAGTGCAGAAACCGAAATTTATTTTGCAAGGCTTTGGATCAGAGTCCAGGCTACATCTATTCTTAACTGTTTTAATTAATACCTATCTATAGCTTCATAAAAGGTACCAATTGGACCTTGTGACACTTCTATGTATGTAATTGAGTATCTAAATATACAATGACAAAAGTGCAATTATCTGCAGTGCATCAATCCAACAACTGCTTCTTCTACTTCCCCTAAATCAATTTGCCCATCTCTAATATCTCAATTCATAAAACTTCAAATGCGTACCACAGAGAGGAAACTGGTTCCTCTAATAAATATTTCCTATAAGCCAATGGGATCAACATATCTCAAATGAGACCAAATCCAAAAGTATTTATAATCAACTGTTTGAGATAAAGTGTTTAGCAAATCATTTGATCTTTTTCAAACAGATCACTCATCACTAATGTATTTCCAGACATAGAAAGAATGTACAGCTATGTAAATATCTCTATAATCAGAGCAGTTACAAAAGAAGAGTGAAATATTCACATAGGTGGAAGGTTTAATGCTTCTTCCTTCAATACACTGCAATATTATAAGCCTGATATTAAATTGACATCTAGCTATTCCCTGCGCAATGTTCTATTGCGGGTTCACCCATAGAATTTACTGTGTATAATTTGGGGTTACTAAGGTGTCATACTGTAGAATATTTATTACTTTAACTGAACCTTTTCTTCCCAGGCAGTGATATAGCATATAAGACCATCATTGCTCTTTCTAGTAAGTAACATTATGTTCTCACAGTTCTTCTATGTATCTATGCCACGCTAAGAACTTGAATAACATAAAAGACAAGAAAGTCAGTTTATACCATAACAGCCTACAAAGGCTCAAATCAGAAAAGAAACAACAAAAAGTTATGACTGATAGTGTTGAGATAGAAGGCTACAGAACAGATTTTACCTGACAAATTAGTCCTAGGTCCAAGCTCAGATCTGATGTTTTAATAAGTTTAAAGGAGAATAAAGTGATGTAAATTACATCTTGTCTCACTCTCTCAGCCCATAAATTATGCCATCCTACCCTCTCACAACCTAACAACTAGTATGGAAATATTATCTACACCCTCCCCTTTTGGTTCCTCGCCTATCACATTTATTTTGAAACTCTGTAAATATAGTGAGAAAAAATGACATGGAAGCAAAATTACACATAGTTCTAGTCTAACCCTACCATTTCTCTTGAAACTCAGCTTAATTATTTTCTTTCTTTGAAACTATTACACAGTGTAAAACTTAAGTGTTAACAATTATAAAGCTTACATAATTCTCGCAGTTCCCAGCCAGTTTGCAAAGAGATGCTACATTGTAGGTTCAGAGTCAGGAAAATATTTCACTGTCCATGAAAAATATGATAAATATTATCAAGAAAGCATATAATGTTATAATACCATGAATTACCTCTTGGTAAAAACGAAGCAAATAATTCTTTCCTCCCCTCCCCATTAATTCTTTCACTTTGTGACTCATCCAAAAAATATAAATACTAACTTTCAATGCAACATTCACAGCTCTGTACTTCTGTGTATGCACACAAACATTCCCTCTTATCATTTTCTTTCGTGGGTGATTTATCAGATGTCTATACTACAAGCATTTTGCCAGTATAGGCAAGTAGAACTTTATCCCACAGCAGCAAAAACTTTTTTGAGAGCTGCATGTTATGACCCACCCTAAGTTTTCCCCACTCCTCAGTGAAACTACCTGTGTTGACAAAACAGCTTTTTATCTGCATAGCTAAGTTAATTAGTGATTACAATTGTTCATAACCCCCAGCAAAATATACTTGAAGTCTGTATCACAGGCAAGTTTCAGATTTATTTTTAACGTAGCTATAAGATTTGTTTTGTGTCCCTGTGGCTCTTCAGAACTAGAAAAGAATGGCTGTCTCCCACTCTTCTTTTTTTGCCCCCAAACACAGCAAAATCTTGTCAACAATCAGTCTGGAGTCTGTGTAACTAGCATTAGGTTAATAGGTGACTAGCCCTTAGCTGCTGCTCAAACAGTAATTTGTAGCACATATCAAAAGTTATACAGATATCCGCATATAAGATATCAGTTACTCTTATCTTACAAAGTTCTAACTTTAGAGACCATCACCTTTCCCATGCAAACCCAGTGAAGGCAGGGAAGAATTAGTAACCCTTCACCTCAGTGACTTGTGCTGCTGCTTCTCTTTTAGCAAAGGCCTAGCTCCAGCTCAGAGCGAATAGCTAATCTGAGCTTTGCAGCCTCTATAGCCTTGAGACTTAAAGATTGCTCCTCTCTGGGCTTGTCTCCTTTAAGTCCATAAAATATGCAAGCACAGACCAAGCATTAGATAACAAAGGGCTGTCCTCATGAATAAACCTGAAATAGCAACTACCTATATTTAAGTGCCACACAATAGATTCTAGCCACCTCCCCTAACACCTCATTTGATCATGCTTTGATCACAATCAAAGTTCATAGGACCATTTTCAACTCCTACAAGTACAGTTGGAATAGATGCAATAACTGCGTTTGCTCTGGCAGCAGTTCTAGAATGGTTTTGTTCAGTGAAACCAAAACATTACTTCAGTTTAGACTGCCTGTAACAGTCCAAATAACTTATGAGCTTACAAGATAAAGCTATAAGGATTTCTTTTTAAGTCTAGAAAGCAAAATATTTAATTAGAAAATGTTAACATTAGATTTCATATTTTCTAGATTCCCCTAAATACATAATGTGGTGAAGCTGACTTAAGTTCACAACATGTTTTAGAGCCACTGATTGCATTTTCTGCCCCTGTCCTCCTAAAATTCATCCTAGTGTTTCCTTTTCCTGGCTGGTTTCTAACATTATGGACAGTCTTGCTATGATGTGTTCCTTATCCAACCAGTAAATCTATGACTCGTTATACTGATAATAATGCCCTTTTTGGTTTTTTTTTATAGTAAAAACCTATTATTAAGCTGTTGTTCAATTATATTTAGTTTAATTATTTTTGGTAACAAGATAAGTACCCCAAACCCACATATTTCACTCACAGAATCATTATGCATCATTTAAATAAAAAGGAAAGTAATCCAATTTTTAAATATTTGTGCCTTAAGATACAGAGTAATTCAACTGACACTTCCTTGGCTTCTTATTGACTTGACATTTAGGGCTTTTTTTTACCCATTTTAATTCTTGCTCACTGTCTTGGTTTTATGTGTCAAGGCTTTAGTAGCAGGCGGCTGCAGGGGTGGCTTTTGTGAGAAGGTGCCAGAAGCTGCCCCCATGTCTCACAGAGCCAGATGCAAAAAGGACCCGCCTCTGGCCAAAGCCGAGCCCATTGACAATGGTGGCAGCATCTCTGTGACATATTTAGGAAGGGGTAAAAACACCATGCAAAGCAGCTTGGGGAGAAGAGTAAGAATATGTGAGAGAAATAACACTGACACCAAGGTCAGTGAAGAAGTAGGAGGAGGTGTTCCAGGCACTGGAGCAGAGATTCCCCTGTAGCCCATGATGATGACCCCAGTGACACAGGTTATTCCTCTGCAGTCCATGGAGGTCCATGGTGAAGCAGATATCCAGAGTCCATGGAGGACCGCACACCAGAGCAAGTGGCTATGCCCTGAAGGAAGCTCTGACCCCATGGAAACCCTGTGCTGGAGCAGACTCCTGGCAGGACTTGCGGCCCCATGGGGAACCCACGCTGGAACAGTCTTTTCCTGAAGGACTGCACCCCATGGAAAGGACCCACACTGGAGCAGTTCATGAAGAACTGCAGCCCATGGGAAGGACCCAAATTAGAGAGGTTTGTGAAGGACTGCCTCCTGTGGGTGGGACCCCACACTGGAGCACCAGAAGAGAGTGAGGAGGAAGGCGTGGCAGAGACAACATGCGATGAACTGACCACAACCCCCATTCCCCATCCCGCTGCAATGCTTGGGGGAAGGAAGAAAAGTCCAAAGTGAAGTTGAGCCCAGGAAGGAGGAATGTGTTTTACCATTTATTCTTATTTGTCATTATCCTACTCTTATTTTGATTGGCAGTAAATTAAGCTAAATTCCCCAAGTCTGTTCTGTCCATGACACTAATTAGTAAGTGACTACCTTGTCCTTATCCTGATCTATGGGCTTTTCATTGTATTTTTCTCCCTCTGTGTTGTTGACAAACAGGGAATGACCGAGTGCCTGGTGGGCACCTGGCAACCAGCCAAGGTCAATCCACCACACTCGCTCTCTGTCTCTCTAATCTACGAATTTGGTATTCCTTCTTATCTGGTCCTAATCCATCAAGATGGGGAAAGAGTACAGCCTTCTTTTGGTCAGCACAGGCCACCGCTTGAGGAGTTCTTTGATTCTGGTATAAGTCCCAACATACTAAGGAAAGCCAAAAATTTATTATTGAATTATTGCCACTTCCTGGGTATCAGCAATAATTACTCAGATACAGGAAAAAAATACTGAAAGCAATATAAAACTATGATTTTTTTTATTTTTATTTGAATGATCCTAGCTATGTTGCTCAGTCATAAGTGGGGGGCAAGGGGTAGTTTGAAATATGTTTGTCAGATTTAGTCTCGTCATCACAGAGAATTTATGAGGCGTGTTAACATCTTGATGTTAGCGCAGTTGAAGCAGACACTTTAGCACTCAGAATTAAACAGCTTTGCTCAAAATTAAATTTTAATATGTAGACCATTTGCAGTTATCAGGACTGAGTGCTTCAGTATCATAGTTCCAAATACAGAGTGCCTAAATTGAGTAATACCCTCTTCAGGCATGTAATGCCTCACCTACAGTAGCCCTGAGATGACCTGTACTGAAAACAACGTGAAGCTTCATGTGCTCACAAAACCCAGGTCCACTTATCCACACTGGCCAGTACCAACCACTGACAGCCACTGGTGCCACTTTCCTTTGTGACTGCCATCAAAGCCTTCCTCAGAACAATCAAGATTGTCTCATTGTCCTGAAATTGACATCTATGCAAAACTCTTATATTAAAGTAAGAAAATTTAAAGACCCCTTCGTATCACAGAAAAACAATTATGTTTTGCCTTGTTACGCTCAGTACTTCAGCCTGAACCCAGGTCATGGAAGAACCTTGAGACCAGCAGATTTTACACAGAGGTATTGATTAAAGTACATTTTAGGAGTAGCATAAGATATTTCTTTAGCTCTCTGACCATCGGTTTAACTCCAGGGTTTATGAGTATAGAACATAGTCTAAAGCACAGAAAATATGAATTCAAGCACAGCTGAGCTTTTCCTCTATGAAGACTGAGTAAAACAGTTTCAACATTTCAAGGAGAAACCACCAACACAGGAAGTAAGATTTGCCATAAATCAGATCACCCATATTTTTGCTCTGTTACCTAGTGCTCTGACTAATTGCCCAGATGCAGTAGAAGTTTGAGGAGAAAAAAAAATAAATAATCCAAGCACATCGTGCATGCGTGAAAACTACCTATATTTTCTTATCTCTTCAGGCAGTTTTCTTAGATCCTAAAACATGACTACAATTAACTTTTTTTTTTAAATCACTCTTTTTAACAATACTCCAAAAGTATTGGAAAACAGGCAGGAAAATACATAAGGCAGATAGAAGAACAGATAGAAAGTAATTTTGATTATATGCAATTTTTATTTTATTTAGTCCATAAACCCTTCCCCTTCCTGAGATGAGAAGGTGATCCTGCTTGGTTAACCATGTCTGAAGTAGGTTAACTGTTTGGCTATGCAGAAGTATTATAGGATTAGGATACGTATATAACTGTTCAAAAAGCATGAAACTATTTCCATAGCTGTGGTTTAGGAAAGCCTTGTATGCTCTGTTATTGTCTGTGTTCTTTTGTGCGTTTTCCTAAAGTGGAATTTGGAATTCAGGAAGAAGTGGTATTAAGAAGCTTGCTTTTTTGCATTGTTTTACCTCAATAAGAACACCATTTTGAGCAACAAATAAAGCATTTCAGAAAGAGAGAATAAGCAATCTTCCACAGAATAAACAAACAATTCAAAGTGAAGAAACATCTGGGAAGAGAGGAAACAGAAGGTGTTGATTCCATAGACATCTTTGGCATTAGCTGCACTCAACATAATCCATACAGAAACCAAAGGAATCTATTACATTTGCTATATTGTCCAAAAGAGTTAGGAAAAAGGCTTATAAAATCTATGATGTAACAACTGTAAATCTCAATTGCTTTATTTTTCATCCTATAGTCCCCAATCCTGACCCTAACTCAAGGGCATAGTGGAATGTTGACAGGTTTTCCTCCTATGGGAATAGACTAATTAGGCCTACTGAGAAAAACTGACATAGGAAGGTAAGGTTGGTTTTCTGAGTTTCAATACCATAGATGGAGGCTGCAATCTGTATTATAGCGCTTTAGGTCATTTGCTAACTTTGTAGAGTTTCTTTAGACCATTATCTCACATCCAAAAGGCAAGCTCTTTAACGGTTTTGTAGTTCGTTGACACTGGAATAATTAGGAAAGTTAATATAAGTCCACTAATGCCTAAATCAATGTGTGTAAGTTGAAATGTGTAATAGTCCTTCCATTTTTTTATCATTCAGGATCAAAGTGTTATTTAGTCCTACAGAGATCTTTTGATTTCTGAATGCAAATACAAGGTACTAATGTAGATGCACTTTGCGCTGTGAAGTTTCTCTGAATATCTTCATGTAGACAATCCCATAGTTGCCTTGTATGCATGGCTACTCTTCCCCTAATACGGTAGGATTACAAGTGAACTAGTACTTCAAAATGTAGACAAATAAAAACACCATTTATTAATTAAATCATAATAGTTTGGATTATAAGGGACCTTTAAAGGTCATCTAGTTCAACCGTCCTGCAATGAGCAAGGACACCTTCAACTAGATCAGGTTGCTCAGAGCCCCATCCAACCTGGCCTACAATGTTTCCAGGGATTTGGCATCTACCACCTCTCTGGGCAACATGTTCCAGTGTTTCACAACCCATGATTGTTAAAAAAACCCAAAACATAAATTCTTCCTGATACCTAGTCTGAATCTACCCTGTTTTGGTTTAAAACCATTGCCCCTTGTCCTATCACAACAGGCCCTGTGAAGAAGTTCTTTTGACGCAGTCCTGGATGCGGTTGGCTTTCTGGTCTGCAACAGCACATCTGTGAATGCAAAATCAACTGTTTATAAAGTGAAAGACGGGAGACTACTGTTTTTCTTTCT
The DNA here is from genome assembly GCA_017639485.1 of Pluvialis apricaria. Classification (NCBI taxonomy): domain Eukaryota; kingdom Metazoa; phylum Chordata; class Aves; order Charadriiformes; family Charadriidae; genus Pluvialis; species Pluvialis apricaria. Next base: position 22,459,572 of record CM030012.1, on the reverse strand, counting down.
AGTGCTTTCTGTACAATACCTTGTGCTCTCATTCTTTATTTCAGCTTCCATTGCTTTTAGATTTTGAAGAATTCTCTCCCTTCAGCCAAAAAAATTAGTTTCACCAATATAGCATCAGGAAGCCATAGATACCTGCCAGTATTAAGTCACTGTGCACGTTTACATACAAGAAAGCAGAAATTTTAGTCTAGTTAATAATTAAAGGTTCCTTAACATTTCATGAGTTTTTAACCCTTTATCATCATTCACTACCACACTGTCTTTCATGCATCATGAAATATTTTAAGATATTATGATGCCTGCATTATAATAATTTGCTCAAGAAGCTGCAGTGGACAGCCACTGCATTCAGAAGAAATCTGCTTTTCAGGATATACACATCACTTTAATTAATCTCCAGTGGAAACATACAAAATCTTCAGATCCAGATTTTGATTACTAGAAATGTTGCCATTATTTTAGATATTCTTAACCAGGTGTTTTTACTTGCCTACAGTACTCATTTCATACTTTTTGCTCTCATTTTCTCTGTTGTTTTAAGTACTTTGGGACAGAGAACTATTTTTGCTCAGTAGTGTTGGTACAGATGTCTGCAACTGTGATTTAAGGAGCAGATGGAACATAGTGGAGGTGTCTGCTCTACAGTTAGCTGTGCAAAGTGACACCCTGAGCCAGCACTAGGTCACACAGGACACGTAGGACAGGGAAAGCAGTTCCAAGTGTATTTTGAGGACTAGTGCCTGGCTGTACAGCAGCAACACTGTTACAAAAGCAGTTTTGCTCTGCCACAAAAGCCTATGTACCATACATGGTTGATTACTATGGTGGTCAGCTGGAGGTGCAGCTGAGAAAGCTGGAGACGAACAGTGATATCAAGCTCACTCAATCCCTTTGAGAAGTTTGTACAGTGCCTAGCCTAGCTTGCGCCCAAAATAAGAGATCCAAGGAAATGCAATGAAAGCAAAGTAACATTAAAATACCTGTTAATGGTGCTACAAAACGCCTCTGGTGTTTTCCACCCTCTCAAAACTCTACTGTTCTACCTAAAAATATATAGCTTAAAAATAATGTGTTAGCTTCTCTCCCTTCTCAACAATATAGTTGGTTGTTATGTTCAGACAGTTTTGTCTGGAAGTGCTAAATACTCTTCCCAGAGTCCTCCAAATCTCAACTGTATCCCATCTGATTCCCTAAAAACTTCATTTCAATTCTTTCTGCATCAACTTCAGTTTTCTTCTAGATCAGAAGAGAAATGGCAGTAGCATGCAGCCCAAAATACAACAGGGGTTACAACTTTGGGGAAATCTTCCCCTATTTCGAAAACCAAGAGAAAAATAGTTAGTCACGAGAAAACATCTCTTTAGATTATAAAATCCATTTTTCCCTTGCTTGGACAAAAGTGTGATTAAAGTACATAAGGAGAAAGTAGAGCCTAGGAACAGATTTAGTAGTGGTAACTATACCAGCGCAATAAACTGCTTTTCCTTACCTCAGTTTCCCCACCCCCCATGTTCATTGTAGGCAGTGTTTTACAAAGACTTTGATGGCAGAGATATCTGCTCTGACACAGCTGGTAATGTTGAGAGGAAGATACTGAGACTTCTTTGTTCTTCTGATAAACTCCTATAGCTAAGACAGTTCTTTACAGCATTGTCATCTGCATCCGACTTCCTATTCTCCCCCAAATCTAGTTTTTCTTATTCTTTTGCTATTCTGTGATCAGCAAAGATTTGAACCATAGAAGCAAGATGTAGCTGTCTCAGGTGTTACCCCTGTGGGCAAAGTACCAGCCCTACAAAGGGCTGTGTCCCAGTCTTTGATACATAAGATATTCTAAGCCTTTCATCTGAAACATGCAATGAGAGCACTTGGTCCTTGGATGTTGCTTTGCTTTCTAAATTAATCATGAAGTCCTGGTTTATTATGCTCAGTTTGTTTATTGTCACAGTTCAAGGTTACCTTTGTGTATTAGCTTTCAGTATATGAAAAAGGAATCATTGGGTTCACTTAGAAAACAAAAATCAAGCATATTGACTTAACCTTGAACACCCACAGTGGCAGATGTATGTAAGAAAAGTAAATTTACTATTAATTCAAAGAAATACATTCTTATCTAAGGAAAGTTCATAATAAGACTCAATAAATTCATAATTTTGAGCTACCTCAAAAGTGTAGTGTTTTGATATTCTGCATAAGTACAGACTTTCACACGTACCGAGTGGCACATATACCCCTGCACATGTCATTCTAGCCAAGACTTTTGTTAGTCTTCTAATTGTGAAATAACCTATATCGGTTTAACCATTTAAACCTGTTTTACTATAGAAGATATATGTTGCATAAGAAAAAAAAGAGGTATGTGTACTTTCTTTTTCATGAGTTTACTAGGAATGCTTTATGTGTTTAGTGATGCAACTGTATTATAATCTATTTAGTCAACAGTCAAAAACAGATACCATTACAGCTATACAAATCAGAATTCTAGGTGAAGTTTTGAACATTTTGAAATAAACAAATTCTAGATATCATCATCATTTTCCTCAGTCATCATGATTGACCTTCACATGAAAATAATCAGTTAATAAGTATTATTTTTTTCTTTTAACAGAGGGAAAAAGACCTTGATCACATCACTGACAGCATCTTCCATAGTGTCTCAATAAGCGTAGAACCACTTTTTATTTCCAGATAGTCTGAAGAACTCTATCTAGGCACAGCACACTGTACTTACGCTGAGGTAAAGGATGCAAGCAACACAGCAGATCGCTTCCATCCTGTGTGTGATAACTAATCTATTTCCCTGTATTCCTTTCAAGTATACACATGCACAGATTCTAGCACAGCCATCCCTAAACTTTTTGAAGACTTTATTTAGTGGTGAAAATAAACATGTAAAACACTACATCCAGTTCCCCCCACCAACTCATTCTCCAGAGTGAACACTGCCATCTCATTTCTCCTTGTTTCTACCCTGGCCACCTTCTTTGCTACTCCAGAGATCCAGCTGTTCTGGGTGACCTAGTTTTAGATTGGACCTGACCTCTCTAGTGTCCCCTCTGTCTCTTTCTCAGGCAGTTCTTATCTGCTCAATAGTGCCTTACCAAGGCATGCACCTCCCCTTGAGAACCATTCCTACTCTGTGTTGGTTTACAGTGACAGAATGTCAATCACACCAGGAATGGAACAGCTTCTAGTATGTGTGTTCATCCAGCCTTGTATATCAATGTAGATCATTATGAGTGCCTTTTAATTCTGGAGTTAAATAAGTTGTTCCATGATATGCAGTCAGTAGGTGGAGGAGCCATAATTAGAAAGTAGGTAGCATGATTTCTGACTAACCATTGCATGTTTTTACCACGCAATCTGGAACTCCTCTTTCCATCAGATAAGATGTCTCCTCATGGCTCTAGTATACAAGCTGTGATGTCTCATGTTCCCTAGACAGATGGCAAAGACAACAGCATGTTGTTATTAACCAGTGAATATAGTGTAGATAAAATACTTAAAACTGGGGAAAATAACCTGCCATGTTTGTATTGACCTGAAAAATACCGAGTATTAATTTTGTAAAAGATCAATCCTACCTGGGCATTTCCTAAATTTCTAACAGATTCTGTAAAATACAGATGATTAAGTAACATCAATCCTCCATAATCTGATCTCAAATCCATATATAAAATAATCCCTAAAGATTAAAACAATATTTTTATCAAAAGATGAAATTAAACAAAGTTTTAGAGAATAAAAAAAAATTTCTGACAAAGGTGCTTTTTCTTCCTAGGAATTTTGTTGACTTTTGGGTTTTTTTTCTGCACAGTTTAATGCATCACTATTGTTATATCATCTTATCAAACTAATGCTCAAATCCACACTTTTATATTCATAGTATTTATTTTACTATGATGTTGTGTTTAAGTCCTTTAATTAAATAGGAGGGCTTCAGACTAATATATGAGCACATCTATATTGTTATTTTCCTAAGTGTCTGGAAGCTTAGATTCAGTCTGAGCTTCAGATCTGAAATTTGAGCTGATTTTCAGTATCATGAGCTTAACTGAATGTACTACTACTCTTGCAGAAGTTTGGAAATCTCAAGTAGAACTACTCTTTCTGAAAATTAGTCACCTATTTTTCTGATGTGGCTTTCAGAGAGCAAATAAGGCTTCTGCTAAAGCTATTGCCTTGTGATAATGCCATTTTCATAATTTATAATAAAAGAAGTAGTCTTACCAAATGTAAGTGTTTGCAACTTTTCCAAGGCTTAACATAGCTAGAGAGACTCTGCATAGAACAAGCTGCTTAGTTTCTCAAAAAGCAATTTGTACCTCTAAGACGACAATTTACCTGATGAAGATGTAATTTAATAATATTGATGAGACTGAGTTTTGTAAGACATATTACACAATTTGTTAGACACAAAAAAAGACATATTTATTGGTGATGGGTATGTAGATATTCTACTCTAGCCATGTTTGGTATTTCCTTTTCTGACTGCCAATATTTAACTATTTACCATGTCTTTCCACAAAATTCCTACCTTTTCCCTTCAAGTTGTAGGTAGATATATGAACAAAGCAAGGTACATGAAAAACTTGGAGATTATACAGCAGAACATGCTGGAACTAAAGATGGATATGCTCAGTTACCAACATTTTCTAACAGTTCTTGAATTTCAGCAAAGTTATAATTCACACCTGTAACAGGCAGCAATACAATTACAAATGCCAGCTCTGGCCAAACATTTCTGATATGCGTACTTCCTAATGACTTCACTTGTATTGCTTAACATACCCAGAGGATAAAGATGCATACCATAAATTGACAAGAGACAAAGATGACATGTAACCCTAAGATTTCTGGGGGGAAGGGAATTTCTCCCAGGATAAAAGGTTTTGCTCACCCTGTTAGCTTGAAAATTTGTACAGGTTTTCAAGATATAAATGTTATATTTAACAGCTATGTTATTTCTTACGTTACAAGGTTAATGCTAGTGACTTCAGCAGAAGTTTTGTTCAAGCAAAGACTGCAAGCCTGAATCTTAAATACATAAGGATTATTAAACACTAACCTGGATCTCTCCCAGGAGGGGCCTATACTCAAAACAAATAACCTTCTTCCCCAGTTACTCATAAGTGTTGTAGTTCAGATACCAGCTGAGATTGATGTACCCCATTTAATAAGGACTATTGAATATGAATAGAGAAAGTGGCAATGTCATATGCCTGGGGTCTGACCCTGAAGTCTATAATCTGTCAGAACTCTCAGAAAGAAGTGCTGTCCATCCTGTGGTAGGGCTAAGCACTCTGCTTTTAAATTAAATTAGAAAGGAGACTCAAATGAGATATACATATCACATTTTACTTTTTAATAACCTACTCCTTAAGGTAGTGTTAAAGACTTGTTAATATTGAAGAACAAAGTTCCTGTTAAAGTAATCTTTTTTACCTTGATTGCAGCATTAAACAGTTTCCTGGAGAGTGTCTTTCAGCACAGGCCCTTTAAAACAAATCGGACACTCTCAGCAAAAGGCATATTTGCATTCCACATTGCAAGGTTGGTATCATACCATAATAGTCATTCTCATGATAAGACTTGATGGCTAACCTGCCAGAAAATGTTAGATTTTTTTTGGCTTTCTTCCTCCATTTTTCACCCGCCCCCCTCTGCTCTTTATAATATATTTAAATAGAGAAAAAAAATCACACATTTTTGACAAGCAGGAACTGGGGTCAGAACCAACCCCCATCTCCTTCCCAGTTTTCATCTGCCTGAAGCAACATGGCTTGTTTCATCTCATCCCTAGGAAACAAGCCAAATGGAACATGCCCTTGGTAAGATCTGCCTCTCATCTGAAAAGCCTGTCTTTTCTGAAGGACAGGCTTCTCCTTCCCTCCTTTAACTTGAAATTACTTTTTTATAAAGTTCTCAAAGAAAATAGAAAAATTGTAAGACTCCACTATATATAATTTTTTTCAGTAAAAGAACATAAACGTTTGGACTCTTGAGGACTAAAAGGTGGGGAAAAAATAATCTTTCTTTCCTCTGGAACAGGAATTACCTGCATTGCTAATATGAAATGGGCAATTTCATGGGAGGTGTGCCCATGCTACAAACTGATGCACACTAAGCCTCAAAAAGGCCAGATGATTCAAAGAAGTCAAAATGGCAATTCCAATTGAGCTTTGCAAGTCAGAGAGCTGTGGGTGGGGTTTGTGGGGTTTTGGTTTGGGTTTTTTTTTTTGGTTGAAATTGGTTTGTTACCTTCATAAAAAGTGCAAAAGAAAACAAATAAGTGCCACCTCGTGCATACATTTCAGCACTGTATAGCAGTTGCCAGTTCCCTATTGCACTAACTGCGTCATTTCAGAAGTGTGGTAAATCTGAGGATCTCCCCACTCTACCAAGGATCTCAGCACTGCTGGCAGGGAAGCTAAAATACATATAAAAGGGTGAAATTGAGTATTTAAACCTCACTGTACACTAATACCAGTGTGAAAACTACCTTGTTGCCTCTAGGCAAAAAGAGAACTCTCTAAATAAAGACATGTGAGCAACACGTTCTTGTGATAGCAGGTAGAGCTTCCTGTCCAACCATTTATTAGTTGTTTTCGAACTGAGTATAAATTAGGTCTGAGGACTTTGACTGCTGTAAATACACCTTAGCATGTGTGCAAAGCATTCAGGGAAGAAATAGATATCTTCCATGTTTGAAATATTCACACTTTTTTTCTGGAGAGATGCTTCTATCGCATCCCATGTGCTACCTTTTACACCAGAGGATAATAGATATGGTTCCACATATGTGGCATTCACAGCAGCCCTAAACAGTGACACAGGGAGCTCTCATGTGCAGCGTGGCCCTGAAGTTTTGGTCAGGAGGAAACTCTTGTTGAATTAACGGTATAAGATTAGAGCCAAATAAGTTTATATACACCTAAAGCTGTCAGATGCTTCCAATTCTAGTAACTGGTCTAACAAAGACATCTTCTGATGAGGCACAATTGCAAGTAAGAAACTATGTTCCTTAACATCATTTTAAATATGTGACAACAGCAGTAAAACACCTCATAATGTAATCTATTAAAACCTGTACTAACAAGAAGCTTTCATGGGGTATATCCACACGTATAGGTTGGCTAAAGGACAACATAAGAAAATTGAAATATGACATTTTACACAACTTCAGTACTATTGGCTATTAGGCTAGAAGTCTAGATCCTGCAAGAACTATTATAGCTGTTAAAGCCTGTGTATAAGAATTTACTGTTTACCCTACTTACCACCTTAAGGTCTGGAAAACTAATATTAATGGGACAAAATTGAGAGAAAAAAAAGCATATCAAAGTAATTTCTACTAGAGTGTGCAATTGTTTATGAAGAAAAGTTATCAAATCTCTGTCCATTGAGACTTTTAAAAGTAGACTGGAAAAAACCACCTTTAAATATTCTGCATATAAAAATCTTACTCTAGCAGGAAGATGTTCAGAGTTTCTTTGATTCCAGTACAGGTTGGTGAACAATGAAAAATAAAGTGTTTTGAATAATACATTTGAAGGAAGGGGAAGAAAAAAAAAAAAATCACACTAGTCATTAAAATTCATCATCTTCATTACAGTTCAAATTAGCAGAGACATCCTTATTTAGGAAAGCATTACATCTGTATTTAAATTTAAACATATGCTGAGACAGAGGAATTACAAAGTCTGTGTTTTTGCTTAGTTTCCTACATTCAGATGTAATTCTAATATGTAACTGCCTGAAGGCCATGGTGCACTGTTTCAAAAGTGAGCAAAATTCTATCCTCCCAATTTATGTAACTAACACCAAAAGGTAACTAGAGCATCAATGTTTGAGTGATGAATCAAATTTATTCTTGTAGCAGATGCTCGTAAACCCATTAACCATTTGTGGTGAAGTATGGAGTGAGAGTCAGGTGATACACTGGTTTTGCACTGGCACTTTCTAGTGCCATCAGAATTTAAATCTAGACTTGTTTAGATTGCTTGAGGGTTTTTGTCAAACTAAGTGATTGTCTTTGGGCATTTTCGCTAGGCTATGTGTCTGTATCTGGTAAGCCAGTGTCAGAAGCAGTGACTTATGAGGTTTCCCCCATTATTTCTAGGGCCATTCATTCAGGTAAATATTATTACCTATGTGATAGCTGTTCCTTAAAGAAAATTATTTCAGTTTCCAAGACTGCAATAAACATTGAAGTTTCTAATCAGTATTGAAATGCACACACACATTGACAACACACATGTCCCCACATGTGCACAAAACCCAGCTTTTGTTTCTAAGATAATCCAAGCAGCTGTTATCACAGAAATACAGGAACACTGAGATACTTCAAAACCACAATTTCTTGAACACTATTCATTAAAACAAAAAAAAAAAAAAAACAAAAAAACCCCAGACAAAACACAAAAAAAACCAAAACAAGAAACCCATCTCTTCAATGTCTTCACACTGTTCTGGATGGTGTAATTAAATGGAGGTATGCGACACCAAAAAAGCATTATTTAAAGTTATCCACAATCTATAACACCAATTCAAGATGGAATCAAAGAAATAAATGCAGCTCTTCCATGGCTGTAAAAAAATACGTGAGGCAGGTTTACACTATGCATTTATTTTCCATTATTGTCTCAATTTTTTCTATTACAAGCTGAACTGTCAACCTATTTCTCAGTCTTTCTTATTTTCCCAAATACTTTCTTTTTCCTTTCCACCTGTATCTGCTCAAATTCACCAGTCACACTGGGGATCTCTAATAAACTATCCCAGAGAAGCAAGAAAGTGGTGCCATTTAGGAAGAGGGTGGGGGTAATGCTGGGCTCAACACTAATCTCCACAAGGAAGAAATCAGCACAGAGGAACAGGATGTCAGAGAGAAAGAGGATGAAGGGGCAGAAGAGCTCTGGGGATGAAGATATTGTCCTCATTCTATTTTGATGTTGCGTATAGCAGTCTTGATTTTTGACATCTGTTTGTCCTTTACAGTTGTGCAAAACAACCCTCTGAAGTCCAGTCTAACACTAATTTCTGAAGAAAATGCTGTCTCCTTATCACCTCTGAAAATGTGGTTTGGAAAACTTATTGCTGGTTTTGACACGTATTCAGTATAAATGATTTGGTAAATAGTGTGTTCATGAAATTGCAGAGGTACTCTCTGTGCCACACTGAAACAACAACGCATTGGAATGAAAAATACATGGAAAATACCATAAAGAGAGCAGAAAATATGATTTTCTGCAGTCATGTCAAAACTAGATTTAACACCTGTGTAATTCATATGTAAGGAAAGAATCAACTTAGTCTTCAGAGAACACTGCGCTGAGCCTTATCTGTGGGCAAAAGATGCATCTAGACGCAATCTAAAGGAGAAGGGTCTTACCTTACCCATTTCCTTCAATTTAACTCTTTTCATGGATATTCTAAGTGCAAATAAGAAGGAGGAACACAATTTCTAAAGTATCCAGTTCAGATAAGTAGAAGTGAGTGGTCCTCAGGAGGTCCAGATGTTTCAAGTACACAGGTACCCAAAACTATCAGTTCCTCCCCACCCCCGAGTTAATTAATAATAGTAATAAATATTATAATAGATAAGAATAGTAATTCTGGAAAAAGGCCTGGCCATAACACTAGTTTGAACTGTTTCTCTTCATTCCAACACCATGACTAAGTTGTATAGTAATGGACAACACTTCAAAAACAAAAAAGCCACTAAAATCAACATATTTTTCTGGTTTTTTCAGCATCTGATAAAACACTCATTAAAATTATCTCAAATACTGAATTCTTGCACAATAACGCTAACACAGAGTTATAGAACCATTCAATTAGTTTTAGATGCAGCAACAGAAGTGGGGACTGCAGTATAAGAAGTTAACTATCAGTGGTTTGCTATGATTTATTTATCCGTACATAACCCAGTTTCGTTAGGCATGTTCTTCTAAACTTACTAGATAATTTCAAAGCATTAAGGAAATGTTTAGCAATTAAAAGTCAGTGTTACTGTTTAGTTTAATTTAGGCACAGCATATTATTCATTCATGATTCACTAACATTTACAATTGTTTAATTAACCTACCTATGTTACATACTAACTTTCACAGGAAGGCAATACTTGATAATAAAGACCTATCCAAACTCTTAGGAGAGACAATTGTAACTAATGACTGCAAGCTGAAGTCAGGAAAATTCCAGTTAGAGGTAAAGCACACAATTCTTAGAGAGAAAGTGAAAAAGTACTGGAAGAAATTTGGTTTGGAAATAAGCAGCTAAAGGAATCAACGTGATTCTTCAGATTCAGACAGACCTGGATTTGTGTCACCCAGCTTCAAGCATTCTAGTAATGTGTTCAAAATAAAGAGTCTTCACTCTTCCACTAGCCAACTAAGAGAACAAGGGTGATTCTGGTTCTGAATGTCTTTCTGGTTGTCACCTACACATTATACAAAGGTCAGTTCAGAGAAAACTTGGAGAATTTAAGTTTCTTAGAGGGAGTATCAGATTAGACAGTTCAGTTGTCTCAGATAGAATTAACCTTCAGTTCTACCTTTTCCATATTACACTGCATGCATCTCATTGCTGCTTTGAATGAGCTACTTCTAGGGCTAATAGCAGTTATATCCTCCGTGCCCATTCAGGTTTTATTTTCTACTGCAGTAATGAGCACCTATGCCAAATAAGGCCTGCCGGGGCAGTTATTTTAAGAAATCCATCCACTAAAACAAATACAGAGTAACAATTAATTCAGAGACCGCAGAATAGTCATCAGCTAGTGATGACTTGCAACAATGAAGTTCAATATGTACAAACTGTTGACCTAGAAATGATTGTATAAGCCATTACTAATTTTCTGAGTCACCTAGTCAGCTCTCCATTGAGTCTTAGATAATATCTTGTAGCTGAGCTCAGAACTGCTAACACAGAAGTTATAGCAACTTCTCACCTAACAATTACTCACCCCCACTCTGCTGGGTGTAAATTTAATATGAAACATTCCTTGGTAGTTTCTGCCCCCACGCAGCCTACAGAACTTCTGTTCTAAGTGAACACTTAACTTCTTGAACATTTCTGTAGCCTTGAGGGAATAAACCTATTCAGATGAGCAGGACAAAAAGGCTTGAGCTTGTCCCAGTTCTTACTTGCCTTGAATCCTAAGTAGTCATCCATACAAATGATGACTGTGATATGGATGTAAAACAAACCAGCATTTTAGTGTGCTGCTTTTCACAAGTGTAAATGACTACATAATGCAAGTGCTGAAAGAGACCCAGTCAACACACGGTATGAAATTTTCTATAAAGAACAATCTGATATTGAGGTACAAAGTTCATATTAGACTTCAGACAAGTGAATTATTTTCAGAACAATCAAACACATGACTAGTCAGTGAGAGGTTATTTATAAAATCTAAAGTGAATCTCTCATTTCAAACACAGTAGCCATAGAGATCTAAAGAAAAAGGAAAAATTTGAGCTTTAACTCCCTGTTTACTATGGTGATTATCAAGCTGCATGTTTTTCTTTCCCATCTAAAAATTTATTTCTTTTTTTTCCTCTGTAAGACTTTGAACATCCACAGATTTTCTTTGCTTTTTTGGCTGTAAGCACATGTTCACCTGCTTGGTTACAAGGATTTCCTTTACAGTCTCTGGCTAGGTGCCACTTTCCAGCTTGCTTTTCCACATTCTTGAAATACCAGTCTATTCACCCTGTTTTGGGGGAAGTGAGACCTCATGGTTCAATCACCTTCCATCTGAGTTTCTGGGAGCACAGAGAGCTTCCTTTTACCTGCCAAGATACTGTTTCACATACACATGCTTAATACCTTTCTTAAATGTATTTTGTTATTACGTTCCTTAACTAAAAAGCAACACTATTTTTGGTGGTTTCTTTTGCTTCTGCTACATTATGCAATACTCAAATATATATATTTAAAATCAGTCCTGTAATAAGTTTTTTCTTCATGTATTACCACTATTTCAAGATTAAACAGGATTGATTGTGTTTTGGTATTTTTTATTCTCTTAATGACCAAGTAAGAGCAAGCTCACTGTAGATCCTGTCTCAGTTCATGCTAGCGTACAGAAATCTGGAACTTACGTTTTCAGTCTTCTGGTTGGATCTTAACAAGTTATTGATTTCTGATCTATTCCATCAACTTTGGCAAAAAGCTCTCCATCAGGAAGGTGGAGAGTAAGAAATACCCCCCTCATATTTATTATCCAGACCATCTTTGAAGAGAGTAATCTTCAAGGTCACTGTTATACTGTTCTTGTCAGGTTCTTCTAATAACTTCTTTTGATTTACCTCCAGGCATTCAGGGATGATATCACACAGATGCCCTGTAGGCTATAGGAAATTATACTGCAATATAACTATTTTCCATTCTACACAGACTTGAACCTTGTTGTTTCCCATAAAAGATCCCTCCATTCTGAAAATATAATCTGATTATTTTGTACCTATAAGAAGGATCATACATTTGGCAACTGTATAATATTTTTTCTGTATCCAGGTCACCAGTAGATCAAGCCTGTATCACTGACCTATTCCCTTTATTATAACCACTACATTATTTATCACTACATATGTTTTGCTGTACTCCTCACCAACTAGGATTAAAGTTTATTTTCTAATTCAGTGAGAAAAACATTAAATAGCTTATGGCTAGCATCCTCTCTTGATCATATTCTGCAAAAGAAATCATCATAGCAATCAACATAGCATTATTATCCCTATGTATATTTACATCTAAAATCCATTATTAGCTATTTTATTACATGCCAAGGCTGGCTTTGTGTTCTTCTGGCTCACCAGTCAAAATATACGGTGAAAAACAGTCAAATAACATACAACAGAACTCTTAAAAATGTATGGTAGATTGAAGGGCACAGCTACATGCAAAGTGTATTACCCAAGATGTAATCTAAAGCCATAAAATGACAAGAGGGACCTTATAGCTGGGAATGTAAGTGAAAGACAACTATATGTAATGTACATGTGCACATAAATCCACTTACATGGTTATATTTATGCTTCACTATATATAATGATGTCCACATTCATTCTAGGTAAATACATTGGTTATAACACTGAAATAGACTTATGGATGAGTTTATAATGAACCCACCCACAGGATTACATGTATGAAAGAAAAGATCACCAATCACCAGCTTAGGCTATTAAAGAGTTCTCTGTCATGAAAGTTGTCACTTAGGCATATACTCCCAATGTTCAGTAGTAGGTAAATATTTTTGCTAAATAATGATCAGAATGACACACAAAATGACTGGATGACCTTGGGAACTCCAGTAAAACTTAATATGATGCGTTTCATCAGAATAAAATGCAAGGTCATGCAGTAAGTCCTCAGGACTGGATCAAGACTGCCTACACTAAAACTGAAAGTTCTTAGAATTGAAATCACAGCAGATGAGAACCTTAAGAAAAACAGAGTGAATTAGAGACTGACTGCAAACCATGTGTTGATACCTCAAAAAAAATAAATTAGTGAGTACCAAGCAATATTTCCACTAAAGAAACAAAAGGCACTAAGATCTCACCCACAATACAAGATATGTATTGTTATCACCAGTTTTCAGAAAGACTAATTAAAAGTCTGAAATGATTGAAAGAATGAAAAAAAATAGAAAATTAAAAGAATTCGACTCAGTCCACCAAATAAAGAGTTTTGAGGAAACTATTTTTGCCATGTATAAATAGAGCAAATGAGTTAAGCACTATGGATGATTAACAGTTATTCAAGTAAAATGTTAAGCTGGAAGAGAAATCAGTGGTTTATACACAGAACAAATTTACTACGTGACTAGAAGACTTCTAATGGTAAAAAAAAAAAATCATCTGCATCTTGTTCTCACTATCCAACTGTTCCTCTATAGCAACGCCTCTTTAATTAAGCACAACAAAGTAGATTTAATATGGAATTTGATTGGTTTACAAAATTAAATATTAAGATACAGATGGTCTACAGACCATGGGAATGGATTTAATGAGCTAGGAAGTCCCATTCATTCTTAGTTTCTTAAGTTGCAGGGTTTAAAAAAACTCACCAGTTGTAACCCCTTTCTACTCACTGGGAATGTATTTAATTGAAAGGCAGCAATTAATTTCCTACACAGTAGGCACTTAACCACTACTACATGATAAGACAGCCAGTCAAAAAGGACATAGACTGAATTTGATCAGGGAATTTGCAAGCAAAGTATCCCACATCCCATTAAGAATCCCGTGGGCTATTTCATGACCCATTATCCGTCTTAGTCCCCATTGGGAACTCCTAAAGCTTCCCAAGAGCTGCACATAATCATGTAAATGGAGTGATTAGCAATTCAGCGTTGGGTTTTCCTGGTTAAATTATGTTTGAGTCCTTTTTAAGTAAGAGCTTTAGATATCTTCAAATAGTTATGGGTCAACATTAGTTACATCTGTTGTAATTCCAGTTTTCTAATATTTGTTGAGCTAGGGTTGTTTCACAACTGGCACAGCTATAGGGATTTACTTGTGCTTCCCAGCCTTTTTGATACTTAAATTCGACCAAGCACATGCTAACTAGGGCTGTGGATGTGACAGCCAAAATCTTTTATGACGCTGATTCTATTTCATATTTTGAGAGCCAGGGCCCATCTGATTGTTTTGATCTCTCAAACACAGAACAAAATAAAATGAAGTTCAGGAAAGCCCACCTGGGAAGAAACGTTGTTTTGTTTCCTCCTCAAGAAAAGTTCTTTTGCTAGCTGTGGCACAGGCTTTTTTTCCCGTTAATTTGAACAACTTATAACAATATTGAGCATGCCTGCCTAGACCATGACAAGGCCTAACTCAAACCTGATTTAAAGAGAAATCAGTAGAGTCAACCTTTTCTAGAATCACATACCTGATACTTTTGTGCTTCAGTTACCCAATCTGCAAAATGAATTTTAGTCTCATGACTCAACCTCGTAAATTCATACGAATGTTTCACTCATTTTGAATTTTATAGCTAGAGTTTAAATATTGATTTAAAATAAGATTATTCTTTAATTACATATAAAATCCTCTATTGCTTGTGAGAAATACATTATGTCATATACCTCTGTGGAGCTACTCATGCTTGGGAGACCATAAAACTCAGAGTCCTTCAGTGACATCTTTCAGATATATTCTGGGATGTACAACCCCTTGTTTGGGCCTGAACATCTCTGTATACAACACATGATCACAGAAAAAGGGTTGCTAATTGTATAAACACTAAACTAACATTAACTAACTAACTAACCAAACATTCTAGTAAAGCATATTACTTTTTGAAACATTACTGTGCTGGAAAGCCAAAGTAAAATTTTTCATGACAAATCCACCAGGAAATGTAATTTTCACCTAGACTACTTTGGTGTCAATCTCACAGAACTTGTTTAGAGGAAGGGAGGAAAGCCAAATAAGACGCTTAATTTTAACATATGTAAAAAAACCCCACCATTTTCTTGGATTATTTTACATTATATTTTTAAGGATCATCATGGTATTATAAACTCTTCAACTTTGACACTTGAGTGAAAAGAACATATTTATTTTGAAAATTCTCTGCTAGCTATAGCTTGTCTCTAAATCCTGCTGTGCAGGGGAGTTGATAGCACTAATGAAAATAGACAGTGAAATAATAGTCTAGAGTTATGATTACTACACGTAGGATTTTGTGACTAAGCTACACCTACTGGTTAGTCAGTCTATTTCTTTTAATGTCTTTGGAGGAAAGAGACAGACACCTGAATCTTAAACACTTTTACATGCCTCC
This sequence comes from Pluvialis apricaria, assembly GCA_017639485.1. Lineage (NCBI taxonomy): Eukaryota > Metazoa > Chordata > Aves > Charadriiformes > Charadriidae > Pluvialis > Pluvialis apricaria. Next base: position 22,443,771 of record CM030012.1, on the reverse strand, counting down.
CAAAATACTTTTAGCTCCAGGGAAATTTTTGTAATATAGTTTGTGCTTTTCAATTTCTTAATAGTAATAAGCAGATTTCTTTTTTTCTAATTTCCCCCTCATGTCAAAAAAAAGACTCAAAAAACCCTAAAAGTGAGTCATAACTTCAATACATAGTAACTGACTGGAACTGGAAACAAAGGCAAAATGGCTGTTTAGAGAAATAAAGGCTGAGAAATTATGATTATTTTTTTTTCCACCTATTAACAAGATCTTTAAGAAGTACGGAAAGGGCTCATCAAGTGGAAAATTACCAGACAAAAACAAGTTACTTTTTTGCAAGACTGCAGATTTGGGAGCCAGGTAAGTCTTACTAAGCATTATTTATACTATAGTAACATTCATAGAACAGTCAAAGTCTGGGTCCCAATCTGCTCAAGCACTGTACACGACTGAATTCCTTATGGCATGATTCTTCTGCCTTCCACCCAGCTGTCTAGACAAGTAAAGGATGTGGACATGCTTCTCAAATCATCATAATACCACAGGAAGATGACATAATGAAATTCTAGAAAATCTGAGCAGAAGAGTGGCAAGTAAGATTGAAGATTCTCCCCCCAGTAAGGAATTGGTAAGACTGATAAACTACAACAAGATCTACTATTTATACAGGACTTTGAGGAAAACACACAGAAGCAGCTAAAAAATGCAATGAGGGAATTTATAGAGAGGTCTATCTCTTTTGCTTATTAAAAAGAAGGTGTCTTATTACACTGTTTAAGGACCTTAAGAAAAAAAAGTACTAAATTATGAATCAGAGAAAATCAAAAGTTAATGACTGAAAGTTGAAGATATACACTGAAAATAGAAGTAATTTATAGTTTTATTTATTACTTTTTTTTTGGCAGTGAGCTAACTTTTTTTTTAAGGTAAGTGCTAATTAAATATAAGTTACTATGATCACTGTTGATCATATTTCCACTACTAACAGGTAGCTATTAACACTAAACATCAATGAATCTATTCTAATACTTCACAATATTAGCCATAGGAGTGAATTTCTTATAGCAATTGAAGTAAAAATATAAACAAGAGCAGCAGGTAATAATTTAGTCTTTCAAAGAAACTCAAAGAAAATATGCTCTTATATTTAGGAGATTTTAGGGAAAGAAAATCTCGAAAAAGTGACAATATTATAGAGTAATGAGCGGAGCTTCCACCGAACAGAGTTATCAAGATAACCACAGCTTCACAACTCAGGGCTTCAGTTTTGTCATACAGTGGATAGAGAGTAGTATAGCCCTTTCTTAGCACTTGATTTGAAGCCATACTATAAGGCCAGAAAGGATAGAGCCCATGAAAAATCTAGTTTTGCAATCAGTGGGAAAGACATGATCAGACCTCAACTCACTGAAATCACCCTGTTTCTGATATAGGGCAGATTTTCTCATGGCTGGCAAAACATGAGTCAGGCACTCCCAATTTCTCCTACTATGCACACAGGGCATACACAAAACAAACATTGCTTGTATGATTTGCACCCTTGTTGCGTCAACAGCAGCAACTGTGTCTCTTACCCACCTGTGTGTGTCTGGACAACAACATGGTACTCACAGAGTGGAGAGAGGGAGGCTCTATTTATTTGCACCAGGTGAGAGTGGTTCATTTGGCAAGTCCACAAAGATTGAGGGGGAATTTCCTGAGCACTGAAACAGGAGCCCAGTCAAGTTATTCCTCCAGGAGGCATCAAAATTTAAAGTCTAAACTCATACAATTAAATACAACCACACACTCTAGGAAGAAGTCCTGCTTACTTGGTCACTAGTAAGTAATAAGCTTGCTCTGTAGTAAAATTTGTCAATGAACATCAGGAGTGACATCTGATAACAATGTCCTACCAATTGGTAGGAATTAACCATCTGGAAGAATTCCCTTGACAAACAATCTCAGCTGCAGTGTCAGAGTGATAGGATGCCAGCAGAGCTGCTCTGGACAACCACCTGTGCAACACTTTTTAAATGAGATACAACTAACAACATCTGGAGAAAATAATCTAAACTATAAGATTTCCCACATGATTATGATATATCCATTTGTCCATCCAATATTTAGGAAGGCTGATCTGTCTTCCTCTAGGCTTCAAAAACCTTTCTTCAGCACTCAGTCTTATAACAGGATCTTTCAGTCAATGTCCAAGCCTTAAGAGAAATCTCTTCTCGGTCTTGATAGCTTTGAGAAGTAGAATATGTTGAAACCTAACTGAGACAAGGAGTTGAGACTGGTGCTGCATTTGTTTATAACTGCTTATGGTCTCTTTTACTTTATTTTATTCCGCATTGGTGCCATACCATAAAATGTATTTGTTCCACAAAGCCATTTCCAAACAAACTTAAAACAGTAAAACTATAAATAAGTCTCTACCACAGATATCATCACTAGTATAATATACAAGTAAAGCGTGGAATTCACTGTCACAAAACACTACTGGGGTGCATTCTTGAAAAGGTTATTTGCTAATATTAAAATCCACTTTTATGGATATCTACAGGTACAAAACTACAAGGCTTGTCAATAAGTGTGAAAAGAGTTCAGAAGGAAATATGCTACAGTGATGAAGTATTGGAATTAGGTGGATTGTGAAAGTAGGAGTAGGAGGGAGTACATTAAACTTCTGGTTTCCACCACTATCCATAGCAAGAGACATAGATCCAAGATTGATAGTTCCACTAAGACAATTCTTATATTCCCCGCCCCCCCCCCAAAACACAGAAATTCTAAAAAACTCTAACAAGAAGATAAGCCACGATCTTTCCTAGTGTGTGCTAGCATTTTTTTTTCTACGTGAAGTAAATGGTTATAAAGTCCTAATAATAATAATAATTCAGTTTTATAGGGTCTTTTGCAGACTTGCTAGTTCAGTGCTAATTTTATACAAAAAGAAATGAATACTGCATAAAATATTAACTTAGTGTCATAACCAAAATAATTTCATAGTCATCATAAAAAGGATGTTATAATTCTAAACATGGGTGACATGATCTTACTGACAAATGGTATCTTCTGCAGAGTGACAACTTAGCCATTAGTTATTTTCTCACACAGCTCCTCAGTGTCATCATTCTGCTCTTAATTGGGAATTCCAATTAGGAAACACTTTGCTGTCAATATTATTTATATATTTCTTAAGGATTTAATGGTGGGTTTTTTTGGTTGGAAATACTCTTTTTTTGTCAGTGTGTTTATTTCTCCTGTGAAATGAACTGAACATAAATACTAGCTTCAACTGGAAATAACACTATCAGACTTCTCCCTAACTTTAATTTCATAGAGTCCCTTGTCTCTAAGAATACCCCAAGTAACTTTGATAGCCCTGTCTATCTGTGTCCGAGACTGTCAGTGACCAGGCATTTATCTGCTAAGGGTCATAGTCTTTTTATATTGAACAAAGTACATTTGTTTACAAACACAGGCCTTCTAAACCACCATTCTACTGAATGCAGCACTTACCAAAGATGAAATCAAAAGACAATGCTTTCCAGGAAGATATGCTACAACGGCTTTTTTGTGATAAAAAGTGATCAAGGAATGCCCTGAAGCATGAGATTTGATTACTCATGTTTATGAGCACATATATGAATGCTATTCTCAACCACAGAAGTAACCTGGTTTAACATATCTAATATAATTTATACAGAGAACTAGATTATTGATGCTATCGTTTATATATAATCCTGAAGTAGAAATAGAGGACAGAAGAGTGAAGAAACCTTTAATTTAGGACCAGTCTTATCACTGGCAGTTTGCAGTAATAAAAATTCAGGATATGATATTTGAGGACATTTGAAATGTTAACTGCAATGTGGATCAGACCTATCCTTGAACAGAAGTTAACCGTGTTTGTCAGATTTTTACATACTATATGCAGTTTATCAATATTTGCCTCATTTGAAATAAACATTTTAGTTCTCCAAGTATCTTAGTGACCCAAAATTCGTATAAACTGCTGCAAACCCGTGACATTTATGTGTAGTAAGGGTCTCCAAAAAGGCTTTGATCCAGATATTATCCCCACACCTTCATTTGATACAACAAAATACTGAGTACACTCAGTAGTTCTGTGCCATAACTAGTTAATTATGGTATGTCAACAAAAAACACAACAAATAAAACAAGCTCCCAGAAGTGATTTTCATTAGGAAATTTCTTCCAGTTCCAAGTCAGGACTAAAATAATTTCTGAATATTTTAATAATGAAGTTATAATCCTTATTGACCAGAGTTATTACAAATAAAGTATATCTTGCACATTTTTTATATCTTATAAAGTAAGGAGGATCTTATCAAAAGAACTACATTTTTCTTGTTGATTTCTCTTCTTAAATGAAGGGAGTTTTTCCTATGAGAACACAACAAAGCAAATCAACAGTAGCTTCATCACTTCTCCAAGTCTCTGAGCTGGATCTCAACTCAAAAGGCTTCACCCTCTTCCTGCGAGTTCATCTCTGGACAGTCCTGATTTTTTGCTTCTCTGAATCTATTCAAGTCTATTCAATCTATTCAAGATTTCTCCCACAAATATCTTCATCTCCCTACTCAAAACACTGCCTTTCAAAGCTCCCAGACCACATAGTTTCAATTCCCCAGGAGATTTTCATGTTGCTGTTTTAGTGGTGCTGTGCTATGTTTGGGGTGGGTTTTTTTTGATCAACTTCCTTGATTTCTCACATTTATCTGAAAGAAGATTCCATTTGCAACTGCATTTAATGTAGCTTAGAGTATTTATAGTACTATATCATCATAGACAAGAGGGACTAAAACAGACCTCAGAAGGAATTTATTTGTGTACCTTAAGCCCATTACTTCTTGCTCCACCCACCATGTAAACAAATAACAGATTACACCCTCCTTCTCAGCAACCTTTTATGTCTTTAAAAACTGTTGGTATATTTCTTTTCATCTTCTGTGATGTAAAACACCGCTGTTTCTTTTCAGTTTTGTAGGTTATCTCCTAAACTGTTTTCTTAGCTCTCTTCAATTGGGCTAGCAATCGCTCAAGCAATGAGCTCAAGAGTACTCATGTCTGAAAGCCTAATCCTTACAGTTTACCCTTGTGCCTTCCAAACTACAACTTTGTTCGCATGCCCAATTTGATGTTTGCTTTTTAGCAACAGCATGCCTATTTTTGACTCGGTTTGTGATCTATATTATCCACTTTTCCTGCAGATCTCGCACATGCCCAAAGGTTTTCAGATCCTATATTTTTCAGCTGATTGTTTCCACCTAGACTCTTGTCTGTAAAAACAGTTTAAAAATGTTTCAGAGAATTCTCAGAGAAAGCTCTATTCAGTGAAAAACAGTATTTTCTAGTGGAAAACTGGAAATTGCTGTTTTTCTGACAAGTCCTAAAATTAAATCCATCACTTCTCCCAAGACTGACGAGTAAGAATTACTTGACTTATTGATGAAGGAAAGAATAAGAAAGTATTAAGGAACAATGAGAGACATGGCTTGTCCAACAAGACCGAACAAAGACAACGCCAATCTGGGTCCCAGTTTTTTGATCAGGACCCAGTCTTGGTCACCATGGGAGATGGCTATCACATTAGACACCCAAGCCCACTCCTTGGTCAGCATATCATGGTGACAGTGACATCCACTTGTCTTTATGCCAAGCCACTCTCGGTAGTAATAAACGGTGTTAGTTGTTACAGAATTGTTTATTGCCCAGCCAGTTATTCTCTGCATAAAAGCACAATTTGGATGAAACATCCCTTGGGCCCATTCTGGCCCAGAGACTGCCTTTAGGACTACACTGTGATGATGAACTAGATTTTAATCTTAATTGTAGCCCTCAAATTCAAAACAACCCCATGAGATTTCAGGGGTGTCAGCAGATTCACAACAGCAGCAACAACACAGAAACCAAACCACTCCTCCCCTCCCCCAGGAACAATCTTGCAATGGTGCTCTCAATTCTATTATCACTTCCGTTCTTGCCAAAAAAATGCCAAAAAATCTTACAAAAAAAAGAATCAGACGTTTGTTCTCAGATGCTTCCAGATGGAGTTTTGGCTCAGCATCCGAAATATTTATTAACTCACCAATAATATTCTCCTGCAAGGCAAACATTTTTATTTTTCAATTGTAAAATCAAGTACCGAAAAAGTTTTTGATTAATGTTACATGCTATCATGGGTTAATGGAGCAGACAATGTTTAAAATCAATCATACTTAGGGTGAAGATATATTCATTAGCACAGCTAAAGAAAACACACCATCTTTAACTTCTTACCCAAGCAGTCAACTTAAAATGAAATTGGCATATTAGTTAGATAAAATATTTCAAGCTTTAGAGGACACTGTGCTTAATGGTAGGTGTAGTAAAGAATGCATTTTTATAGCAATGTAATGTTCCCTAGCAATTCTAGGTTTGCAACACCAGAAAAGTAAAAATGATCCAATCAGCTTTGACAGGGTGTTTGTTGCACATGCCCAGACTCCGCTTTCCTAATCCTGTCCTTCAGGCTGATCTCATCTCAGCAGCCGTGAGAGCTGGATTCCGGGTTTGTACAGCCACACAGACACTCCTTCATTCCCAGCTGGCTGAATCAGCATGGTGACAACCAGCTTCCAGACATTCATACACCAGATTGCTTGAGGATGCAAGATCTGGTGTCTCTGAAGCCAAGGATGCTCTGCAATAAACCTGCCAGGCGGGTTGAAAACCAGTCACAAGGTAGTTCTCTTGACTTCTTTCCCAGAAAACAGACTACTGCCTGCTGATAACTCTGGAGATATTCTATTACCAAACATGTTCAACCTTGCTTACAATGAATGAAATTACAGCAAGCAAAGACACAGAAAGCATCAATGTCAAACTGTAGTAACGGTAGCCAGGATCCCAAAGAGTCCACAATAGCGTTTGTTGGTTTTATGTTTTTAATGCTGAAATGTCAGGGTCAGCTTTGCAGTTACGATATGGAAAGGTGATGTGTAAGGACAGTAATTGGTCAGCAAAAACTGTTAGAAGCAATGCTTGGATGGTCCTGCTTGCTCACTCTGAACCATGACCCCATCCCTTCTCCTCCTTTTCTGCTCAGAGGAATGTGACCAGAAAGGAGGGTCCATAACAGCTACAAACTATTAAACAGCAAAAACCATAAGACTTTGACATGCAGTTTTGGCAAGTCAGCATCTGATACACTTCTCAGGTGCAAACTCGTCTGAAGAGAAAAATCCAGTAGCCATGTTTTTATCAACCCACAGGTTAATCTGTATGCTATTCTAGCACACTCCTAATAATTCCTCCAAAAACTGATCCTTCTTATCCCTGATTAACCACATCTCTCTAAAAGTAGCTAAAATAAGGGTGAATGCTTGGTTTTCTGTTGGCCTTGAGGAATCGCAGGAATTCACAATGGATTTCTTTTGGGTTCTGAAAACATTGGTAAAAGTATAAACCTCATTCAAGAAACACAGTTTTAAGAATATTAAACCAAGAAATTAAACTTTAGTCCCCAAGAAATTAAACCTTAGTCCATTGAAAGACAGTGAATAACCCAATTAAGTGAGGGGAAAAAAAATTAGTCTTAATTACGCAGATAGGATATGGCAAACATGACTAGGAATGAAAACATCCTTAAGTGAAGCCTTTTTCTGAAGGAACTCCAGTGGTGGTTTTTCTAAAGCACAGGCACTACTGAACATTTCTTAAATAGATGCCAGAAAAATCAGTCTTCTGGAAAAGGAAGTTTAAATCCTGCAACTGATCCTGTAATGACAATAGATTATCTTTCCATTTATGCCTAATAGTCAGACAGTGGATAATTTACCACAAGCTGCCATAATTTCATTTGTAGTCCTTAGTGAGCCAATTACACAAGGTCTTTCTTACCTTTTTCTTTAACTGACTGCCTTTAATGCATATTGATCTGATGGTATACAGTATAGAAATCTGTCTCATCTGCAAAGAGGGAATGAAACAGTGTTTACAAGTGTCAAGACAAACTTGAGCAGTTTAACCTAATCTATCTAACCAAATGTCACTCACAGTTTCTGTCAAACTGTTAAAGCATCTCCTACATTTAATGCATGAACAGTACCAACAGTCATCCAAAAACCTCTGAAGATAAAAGGTAGGTCTTAGGTTCAAACTCTGAAGATCCAAAAGTGATGCAACAAAATAAATGCAAGTGTATAATCACAGAAAAAATTTCATCCTCTTTTATATGCACATATGAAAAAACTTTTCATAAATGAAAAAACCATACTAGTTTGTGCATGACACAGGAAGATATAATGAACACAATTAATGCTTCTTTCCTGATCCAAGCTGATTGAGACTAAAGATAATTATTGTCTTATGAATGGTTGGCAACTTGCAGGGAAACACTCAGTGGGAAAATACTGTATTTTGCCTAGATTTCATCCCATCCACAGAAGATAATTTCACCCACCTACAGAAGGCTCAACTTGACTGTCAGTCTCAGAGCTGTGGTAAGGAATGAATGGGCAGGGAAAGTCAATTCCATTTCATCACAATATGAAGTTTTGGATCAAAAACTATGCAAATACTTGTGCTAATTAATATGTTTGTCCTGCTAATACTGAAACATTTTTTGCAAACTGACACTTTTCACCTGCATTTAGAAAATCCTGTTTGAAACAAAGTGTTCTGTAAACATGCTTTCAAACTACACTTCTACTAGGATAGATCACATGTAAAAAGAGTATTTAATAAGGGTTTGTGTCAGTTCTGAACTAAGTTACTCACAAATAATTCTTGACATTATTCAAGTAGTGCTAAGTCTCTGTCTTACTGAATAATGACAAAGACCGGAAAGGACCTTGTTTTTAACTGTCATGATCCATTACTACAGCATGTATCTTTTCAAGATGTTTAAGATTATGAACATCTCTTCTACTGCAGCTGCACCAGGCTTGGTTTGAGCCATTAGGTATTTCCTGGAATGCATAATTACTAGTTAAGACAGCCAAGAGCCATTTCAGGCTCTTTCCATAAAGCTCTAAGAAATAATCTGAAAACATACGAGTTGTTTGAATAAAACAAGGACTTGGATTAGCTTTCAAGGAAAGTCAATAGCCTCAAAGCAAAAACTAGAATTCCTTTAAGAAGCATTTCCACATATAGTGAAACAGTAAATAATTTAATATTCATAAAGTTAATTTGAAGACTACACTTTCTCTAGAATCACTGGAGTTTCAGAATAAATTCCCAACACACAAGAGCTGTTATTAGGAGCTTTATCTCGAGCCACCCCTGAACTTCTGGTCTCTTCTTGTATTACTGGTGTTTAGGTACTCATGTAATCAGAGACATATTTCATGCTACTGCCTAGATCTAGCTCATACATTCATGCCAGTGCCTTCATTTTCCCATTCTTCTCCACTAGTAGATAAAACAGCAGCTTATTAAAAGCCTTGTACCTCCATAAACCTGGGCCATGATCTCCTACAGCCTCAATAGGTGCTACTTCACTTTCTTATAGGGGTCAGGTCACCCCATCAGAAAAGAGAGGCCAAATCACAGGACCCAATTCTGACTTCAAATTTGCAATCTGTCACTGAAATCAGCTCGAAGCATTTTGCTAAGAGGGATTCAAAGCGTTGCACACCTTATAATCATTACCGAACAACTCTACCAAATCATAAAATTACAAAATCTCAAAATCAACAACTAAAACATCGTAAGAACTAGTATCAGCTCAGCTGCACATATTTTCCTGCCCCATCCAGCGCTCAAGGAAGCAGGTTTCCTCTTCATGCTGAGTACACAGAGTTTTGACTCATATTACCAGGAAGGCTGGAAGGAGAGGCCTCCCCAAGCTTCTGAACTCATCTGGTATCTGCTAACACAAAGACATCAATGTTCTGAGATAAATTAGCCCCTGGAATGTTTTTGTTTTTAGAACTGTGTTCTGAAAAGGCAATGTTTGCCACACATCTGGAAAAAGTGTGCATAGGTTAAGGATAGAAGATGGGAAAGCCTTGAGAAAATAAAACATTAAAAGGAGCAGACTGGGTGGGAAAACTGCTGCAGACTAAGTGAGGGGGTGAAAGGGGACTATCCTATCAGGAGGATGTCTTGCAGAGAAGCTTACAAAGATAGCATTTTCTTCTGGGGCTTGGAGATGCTTCGCTTGACACACATCACTCCCCAGCAGAGTGGGTGGACAGCTAGTTTGAGATTTTATATGAAAGTGAAATCTTTAAGATATAAATACACAGAGAGGATCACAGAAATTCTACACAGTTTTGGGCGGTTTTTTGTTGGTGTCCCATTCCCCCCCCCCCCCCTTTTTTTTTTTTAAAAGACATCCTTTGTTGCTAGAGAAATGGCATACTACATTCTGGCTGTAGAACATAATGGGTGGGAGAAAAGAAAGAAGCCACAGAGGCTTTAAGTGCCACCTTCTTTTAGCCTGCTTTTTTGTCTTGGGTTTTCATAACTGTACTTAGTAGAAAACTGAAAGTCTGAAGAACGTGTGAGGTGTACTGTAGTACGTAACATTCCCAGAATCTCCACTGCTTACTGCAGCCTTACCTCCAGTATATCACCAGACCTCAAGCCTGCACCTGATCTACTGCTGAGAGTCTCTACAGTTCTTGCAGTCCTTCCCAAGAACAGTCAAATACTCTTTATTCCCAGTGAAGCTGAAGCTCATTTCTACTCAGCATGCTACTACCATTGCTAGAAAAAGCATCTCACTTAACTTTCTAATACAGTCCTTCCAACTGATTTCACATGATCTGACCATTGCCATCTGTAAAGGCATACACATATCTTTGTTATTTCTGTAGATAAACAAAAATAAAACTAGGTGGCCATCCAGCATTTGTATAAATGTGCTCTGTAATGAAGTGAAGAAAAAAGCACGTTAATAATATATAAATAAAAACAAATAAGTTGTCTGATAGGGCAATAATTAGCAGCCAGCAAGCTCAAGGAAGCATGCTTGCTATTTACTAGTTTGTAGATGCTGTCATAATGCAAGAAAAAAAATTGATCCACAAACAAGACAGAAAAGAAAGAAAAGGTCAAAAACCCAATCTTCTTCCATCACAATTATGCCAGACAAGTTATCAATATGTGAAAAGGACTCCATGCCCAATAGTAAAACTCAAGAAGAGTTCTATCAGTTCTGTGAAATGATAAATTCTACAACTAGGAAAATGATTCAAAGCACATAGCAATACGATGTACAGTGAGAGAAAAAACAGTGAAGGTGAAGTTGTAGTCTATTGAACCCTCTAGTAAGGATTAGCAGTTGACCTACAAGTCACAGGCTCTTGACAACAGATTTTAAGGCCAGAGGTGACTATTAGATTGCCTACATGCTGTAGCCTAAGGAATTTTAATTGGCTATTATTGACAGAGAGCAAAATGCTCTATGTCAACTGAAATATGATTTAAGGAAAACACCCATTTGATTTGAAAGTGGCAAGAAAAGGACAATTTACTGTTCTCCTAAACAGTTTGTTCTCTTAGGAGGTTGTACAATGCTGATCTGAATGTCTGTAGACTGGCAAGAATTTGAATTTGAGTCTACCATTTCAGAGTGTCAGCCAGACTAGCTTACCATAATGGTCAATAAACATATAAGTAAGGTTGTTGCTACCCCACAGCCCTAGCACCATTTCAAAGGAAAAGATTGAATAAAGATGAAACTGTCTGAGACTTCAGACTAGAACTGAAGAGGAGAAAGGAAGAGGGACAGAATCAAACAAGAGCCTTCTTTCTGTTTTTTCTTATTGGCTAGCTAAGGTGCCTAATCTATCTTCTTCTCCCATGTTCCCTCCCCAAGTTCGAGTCTTGATTGTTGAGAAGCCTGGTCCTGGTGTCTACCTCCCCAGCACATTGCACAAAAACTCCAAGGCACAGCAATAATTACTTTCATCGCTCTTTAAGAATTTTCACCTTCAGCATTTTAGTTTAATTTGTACCTTTACAGAGGGCAGAAAAGCGTCTGTCAGTAAGCACGTCACATTGGCTGGTGAGCCTTCTAATCCAGTCATTAATCAATACATGCTAACACTTGAAAAGCCTCTGTTAATGAATGTGACTTCAGTAACAACAGTACGTGACATATCTCCAGACAATTCAATTATATGCACATTTTTAACTTACCAAATCAAGTCTTTGTTCTCCTAAATATTTCCTGAAACTCAAACAAGAACATACCAGAAGTGTAAATTCTCTGGAAACTGCTCAACTCTTACGTGTCCTCTTTATATAACTGTTCACACAGTTTTTTCTTCTGGTTATGTATTTACCAAACAGGTTTTATCAGAAGTTTATCCTACTTTGCACAATAGCATTGCATTATAAGTGTTAATATCAGTTTAATTAATCTTCATTTATGAAACAAAAGAACATTTTAAAAAGAAGGAAGAATAAGAACTAAGCACAGATGAGTAAAGGAGAGAGTGATGCACAATGTAAATGGAAAGGCAAAGGGCGAATAAGAATTAAGATTGACATTAACTAGTCTCATCTTCAGCCATGTGCGTGCACCAACCATAACTTGCTAAAAATCAAAGAGTTGTGAGCTACCCCTGTTTGTTATAACATCCATAAAACTAATGGAGACATGAAAGAGGCTGTCAAAGCAGCAGCTCAAAGTTCCCTTTTACTTACCTGTAAACAACAGACAAAAAAGGTATCTAAGCTTAGCCAGAGAGGTGGTGGTATAAGATATTCTTTTTTAATAAGTATTTTATATACTGTTATCCTTCTGTAGCCCAGTGTGGTTGCAGATCCACTGGAACCCTTCCCAGCACAGTATATTTTTTGTATATTTTTAAGTAGTATATTTTACAACAATAAAAGTAAGCCATAAGGGTACATTGTGTTTATTTATTCTTCGCTGAAAAGCACTGCATATATGTCACATGTATGTGTTCATACTAAGGTCCCTTTGTGTACAAATGTATTACTGTACTTAAGAAGGGAAATGTAACTGAGGCTTTGTACAGAGAGAAATCCTGTTTTGAGTTGTTCTCACCCTGCCTTTATTTCTTCCACAGTCCTAGTCAAAACCTGGACTGAGGATGAGGACAATGCACAAAAGATGATTCCTTGTAAGCATTGCTAACAGGAATTGAGTGCCAGCTGGCAACCCAGAGAAAAAGACCACTTCCTCAGGTCCCGTTCCAATTTCGTTCAAATGTTTCACTGTGCATTATCAAAACTTGAGTTATTCCTTCTTCCACATGTACAATAGTTTTGCAAAATGAAAACTAGTATACGTTAGTGGCTTTAAATCTAGGCTAATAAGTAAACCTCAAATGTTTGCCTCAGCATCGTTGGACTAGTACAACATATTTCACTTCAGCCAAGTGTGTCAAGTGAATAAATTAATCTCCTTGCATGTTATCACAGAAGAATACAAAGGACTTAAATCCATCTCCTAGCTCCATACGCATTAGGATACAATATGCTAGTACCTGCTTCAAATTCTTTTTCAATATTGGTAGAGATTCAGACACAACAGAACTTACACAGGCAAGTTTAGCCTATTCTGAGAAATACATATTCACTCTGCCCCTTTTTCACTGCTGCGAAGGTACAAATAGGATCAAAGGTAGTCCATCCTGAAACTCCAGCAAAAATGTTTCTCCCCTAGCTAGCATATATCCAATATACATACCTCTTAGTCATCTGGTTTTTGCCCCTGTTATAGGAACAGGTTAAAAGCACAGCCCAATTACTCTGTGCTTTAGTTACCTCTGAAAGGCACACAACATTCTGCAGAGCAATCAGAAAAACTGACGTTATTAGAACTTATCCAAGGCTTAATCCAGGACCTTAACATGTATGTGGCTGAGTTGCACAAATGCTAAACACCGTAGCTGCCTCTGACACCAGTAGAAACCACTCTTGCTCACTACCTTTGCAAATTAGGCCACTGCATTTTAAGTTATTGGGTAATCATTGATTAGTTAAGAAAAATCATTCTTCCTTTCATGCTCAAGACAAAAGTGATGCACTAAACAAGCGTACAAAGGGAAATTTCTCCCAGAATATACCAGCAAAAGCATCCAGATTATCACTATCTTCCAGAGCACTGCATGGGGAACAAATAGCATACATGTACCACGCATCAGGGAACAGCAAGGGCCAGCTGCCCCCCAGCAGCAGAGAGCCAACAGGGACAGGAGCCAAACACGGCAGGCTGATCCAGTGCTGGCAACTAGGTCCAACAGAGCCACCAGCATGGTAAGCGGAAGGTAAAGTCAACAACAAAAAACACTGAGTGCAGAGATAGGGCTAGAGACAGCCCAACATACCCATACAAGGGGTCCATCCAGGACACAGGGCTGACAGCTGAATACAGGTCAACTCATGAAAGGGCTAAATTCCCAACCCTGAGCTTAAATGGGGCTCCTGGGACCATCGCAGAGGTGGATGCCCCAGCTGAGGCAGGTCAGGGCCATTAAAACCTATTAGTACCCTCAGGTCCTTGTCACTATAAGATATTGTTGCTGTCTCTTACTGCAGTGGTCAGGGAAGGATATGGGAAACAAAAAAAACCAAACACAAAAAAAAACCCCCTCAGTTCTGTGTCTATTTCCTCTTATGCTGAAGTTTTTGTGCTGTTCATCTTCTCTGTGCTGAGAACACAAAGTCTACAGTTCTTAAAGAAATTAAAAGGAAAACACAGACTTAGTCCTTTAAGAAAGAAAAGCTCAAGTGCAAATAGTCCTGCTGGTCATCTCCCTAATGCCTAATTTATTTGAACAGCTGTGTATCAAAGCCAGCAGAATTAAGTGTCTCCTTTTGTTAACTGTGAGCCATTTTAAGTAAAAGTCCGAAAATGTCATAACATTTCATACTTAAACCATACAACTCCAGATTCAATGGGATGTGTGGGGAAAATATCTCTTTGTAATGCTTTTAACCTCTCTCCGTTTACAGTGAACAATTGCACTCACAGTGGCTTTTTCTACACTTGGATTTTTTGGACAATTAATACCCAGTGGGTACAGTTTAACTGGTGATAACATCAATGGGAATGGTATTGGTGCCAAGGGTTCAGGAGCTTACAGTCTCATTTCATGTCTGAGCGCATCTGAGCAGTCTCAGGTTACAGTTTAACTGTAGTTATGGTCTGTAGAGCTGCACTTTCTTAGACATAAATAGATCCTGCCATAGATCAGGTCACTGCTAATATTTCCCAGCACCATCTTCACAGGTGTGACTGCATGGGACTGCCCGGAAGAAAGCATAGAACATGGAGACAGTTCCCCATGATTGTACTGTAAAGGTCACTAATATCATCATAGGTGCTCAGATTTGAAAGAACTTTTCAGCTGTGTTTTGGTTTTGATGTGCTTTCCACTCCTAACACTCCATTTATATCCCAGATCCCAGGAGAAAGC
The DNA here is from genome assembly GCA_017639485.1 of Pluvialis apricaria. Taxonomy (NCBI): domain Eukaryota; kingdom Metazoa; phylum Chordata; class Aves; order Charadriiformes; family Charadriidae; genus Pluvialis; species Pluvialis apricaria. The sequence continues at coordinate 22,428,391 of CM030012.1, read as the reverse complement.
ACTGACCATAACCAAATACAAAACAATACAAAATTCTTTGTAATCAAAGAAACACATACAATGATTATGCCTTTTAAAGGAGGGATCTTAATGTAGTGTCGTATTCTCCTCTTCATGAAAGACAACCACATGACACCAACTCCCTGGCTGCGGAGCTGTAAGAGAGATGCTGCTGCCCTGAGCCTCCTGGCCTGGGGAGAGGACCGGTGGCAGAGGCACCTGACACCTCCCATGAGGGTCAGAATCAGCCTTTTGGATGGTACTGAAGCAGAGGAAGGCAAAATTAAATTTGCCATCTTTAACTACTTTGAGGATTTTGACATACACAAAGAAGCAACTCACTTGCCTGTCTTGTAGCCGTGCTGTGAATACCAAGAAAATTTCTGCCACTTTTGCACTTCCACAGTGAAAAACAACTTTGCTCTGGCACTAAGTCCAGCTGAGTTTTCCCTGACTCTGCTGTGTACTGTGTCTCAGAAGTCAGCCCCTGAAATATTTCACAGAACCAGAGAGAGAGGTTTAGGCTGTGCTTTGAAAGAAATGCATATATAATGCTTCATTAAATGGATTCAGGAAAAACTACCTTTATGTTTAAAATTAGGACCGTGATCATTTAAAACCTGAAATAACAAAAATGGGGAAAGAGCAATGAAGAAAAACAAGGTAGAAATACTCATTTGGTGAGGAGAGCTTTCTTTCTTTCTTTTCTTAATTTCTTTCTCTCTTTCTTTCTTTCTTTATATCTCTTTCTTTCTCCCTTTCTTTTTCTTTCTTTTTTTTTTTTCTTTCAGATGAGATTACTCAGGGATTGAAAGAATCCAATGCAGGCTAGCCAGACTTTATCAGACACTGATGCAATGGGACTTAGGATAATAGTTTTTTCTAATCTCAGACAGTCAAAACTCAGGAGCTGGAGGCTGACTTCACCAATATGATGAAACTAGCTTTAAATCCTTCAGATGATCACTGTGATATCATTGATGTATTTTGATGGAGTTTTTTTTGTTCTTTGCCTAGTTTCTTTTTTACCTTTTAGCACATGACAGAATCCATTCTCAGACTTATGCTATAGGTGCTTTTCCCCTCCCGAGAAAGCTGAAATTCATAAAAATCAGCATGACTCCAGAAGCTAAGTTTTTGGAACAAATAGCAAACGTCTGTGAGCTGTGTCATAAAATCTTGAGAATTTGCAACAGTGGATCCATGAGAATCCAAGTAGCTATAGGGGAAGATTTTCTTGCCTGAGCAGAAGGCAGCATGGGGAGTTGAGAGAGGTGAGGTCCAGCATGGAAGGAGGCTTGAATGAAATAAGGCAAAGACACACTTGATTCTGAAATGAATTGACAGTTAGGAATTCATCTTACTATGAAGATCATCTTCACAGCTTTCCTAATTTTGTTTTACATAGTGTATTCATACTATTTTATGACAGTCACAGGAAGTGATAAACTTGTTTTATTGCTGTTCAGAGGTACTGTTGTGTCCAATTAGCTTGGTGCAACAGTTTTCTCTAATTAGCCAGGAAATACACATCATCGTTAATTACACTGTACACCATTTGAGAGGCTGGAAATAATTAAACATGTTGTCATTATTCAGCTGGCCTAGAAAAAGTAAATACATTTCAAGCACTAGTCCTGAAATGCTCTTTCTGATACTGGCAGCCAGTTACATTCAAACTTTCAAAAAAGCCTGAATATGTTGTCAGAAATATACAGCAACAGTCAAAACAGTGAGCTGTGTGCATCCATGAAATATATATGCTTTCCTTAAAGGAAGAAAATATATACCTCTGTGGAAAACAAAACAAAAAACCAGAGTATGTGAACAATATAAATGTAATAACAATGAAGAATACTTAACATAAACAACAGTATATAAGCAATGAAGCTAACTGAAACCACAAATACACACAACTTTGAAAATCAAACCAGCAAAATTTTCTTCTTCAGGTTTGCGAAGTAATTAAAATTCAGCAAATTCTTTCACTGCAGAATAGTGCACTGTGATATCTGAACAAGAGATGACCTTTTTTATACAACTTCATTTTTGATAGCCCTGCTCTAAATATCCTCAGATTCAGCTGCAGCTTTATTTTCACAAAAGGCCAGAGCCTACAAAGGGCTTAGGTGACTTAAAAAAATTGGGCACGGAAACCTCTGCGCTGAGTGCACAGGCTCCCCGCAGAGTGCATTCAGAGAGCCAGAGCCCTCGCAGCAGCACGCCAAAAGGCAGCTTGGGGGAGGGGGGGGGCTGGAGCCGCTCAGTGTCCCCCAGCTCAGCAATCAGTAGATATGAATTAGCCAACAGGGACACTCTGTGGTCAGGCGCACATCAGAAATGTCACCGACCCCTCCTCAGGTGTGGGTCCCAGTGGCACATGAGCACTTGCCACTCCTGATCTCCAGCCCTAAGCGTCTTCCTGGAGGGAGAACCTCTGTTTGTTCCTTTCCTTACACTGAAGTGGGCAGACTTCATGTTTTACTTTAAAAATAACTCACAGGCCCAAGTCATCACTGGGAAAGTGTACCCTTTTCATTTTGGTCAGGAAAGTCTGTCCTGAATTGCTTGAGATGTATATCTATGATCTCCTCAATCAGTCTGCTCACCTCTACTTCAGGTGCACCAAACAGTGGACACTTTGCAAGTGGGCTCTTGCAGAATTATAACTCTTTTACATGAAATCTACATAGGACAGTGAAGCACTTTTAGGAAATTTGTTTACACTGGAGACCGCTCTTAGAGTTGTGCAGGAGCTAGAAGTTCTGTTTTGTGAAAAATTTCCAACATATAACAAACCATCCAGACTCCAAACCATCCAGGAAGGTAAGTTTTAGCAGGGGTGACACAGCGGAGAGAAAATTACCGTGGCTGATTAAACTTTTAAAGTGAATTTACAAATGGGATAAAAGACGACAAAAAGAGAAAGTAAAATGTAAGTGGTAAAATCAAAAGCAAAACTTCATTGTTATGAAAATGGTAACATGAGATTTTTTAACTCTGTGGTGATTTCTCCACACCCCCCCCCAATGAAAATCTGCCAGTTGTACCCAATATAAGAAATGCAGTTTTGACAGAATCATACATCTCAACAGAATACGATTCCTTCAAGATTCCTTTGTCCTGGACTATTTCTTAACTCTTTCAAGAGATTCATTCTGAATAGCACAAAATTTACATTTAAGTCTGCTTGTTGTCAGAGCATTTAGAAAGGTTATCAGATGAAACAGACAACTAAAAAAGCTCTTTCTTCATCAAGTATTTCAAATTAGCTTTTAGAACCTAATATCTCTGATGGTTTGTGAAACATGGAGATATGTTTACTGTGAATATCAGCAGGAAATTGCCTGCTTCAGCTTGCCTTTACAAATGAAGCAAATCAGATACAAATTGGTTGCTAGTGACTTTGCAAATTTGAAATAACTCATTCTTCTTTGGAGCTAAGACAAATGAAATTTGACTGCCTTATAAAATATTTTTCTATTTAAAACTGACATTTGTATGATCTTTTTTTGCATGACTTGACAGTTACATTAAAACAAAAAGAAATTTAAACCTGAAACAAATATGCCTCCACAGTTGTAACTTGAACTTCAACCAGTAACAAAATCAAATGTCAACAACAAAATGTGTTCCGCCTAAAACAATATCAAGATTAGAAGAGGCACTTTCCTCTGCTCTTTCTGTTCATTTGAACTTCTAAACATGATTATCTCAAATTATTGTTTTATACAAATTAAATATATTTTTACTTAATTGAAACCATTCATGAACAACCAAACTCTTTTGTAAAATCATGCAAGGAGGCAAAAAAAGGATTTAAATTATTTTTATTTTTCTGTTACTGTAATGAGAGTGAAGCTGTGTAGAAGCTTCCTGAACTAAACCAAGCAAGTTTTGGTTAGTAAGAGAAAGCAAGACAGTCATGCCTTAAGGATGACTCATTTTGCTGTAGATACATTTGTCTGCTATTGCAGTTGAAATATACATCTCCAGTGACATAGGTACACGTACCCAGAATCTAACTGAAAAGCCCACTGAAGCCACTAACATTATTTTCATTGACCCCAAAGGGTCAATATAGTCTTGCGGCCTACCTGTTGATGTGCAACTGTGCACATGCAAAATACACTCTGTCCCTTTACAGCTATAAGAACACGCAACAAAATGTACATAAGCAGCTTTATTTTTAAATGAAATGTGTAGCAGCTACATACAAACTTTTCTATATGTTTTCGACATACATTGGCTATTATTTCTCTGTCCATTCACTTATATAGCAGATTAGAGAGGATAGGATCATTATGTAGAGTTTTCTATCCAATAATGCTGTTGTAATTTGCCATACCGGAAACATAAATGGGTAATTTGGTGGTTTTGTCTTGAAAATATAACTTAACTTGGCATAGCAATGCTAAATGAGTTTGGTGTAATAAAAATCACCCCATTGTATTTGTTGCTGTTGTATTACATTTGAAAAAAGCCTGCAAGTGACGAGAACAAATGAAAGATTGTCAGGTTCTAATTGCTCCTGCAAGGAAGGCACTTCACAAAACTTCAGACTGCCAGGCCTAGTCCAGTAACGCCAAGCATAGCAGACTGGCAAATTTACTGAATGACCGTGTTTCCCTTCATGGAAGGAAAATGAGGGAAAATTGAACATCACATTAATACACTCTAGTCCAGCACCTCTATGAAAAGTTGAAAACTTCAGAGAGGAGACATTCAGATTTGGACCTTGGGCTACAAGTCAGGTTTTCTTACACACCTGGAAGTCCACAGAGAGCCCATAAAGCAAAGGAACTTTCTTACACAAAGCTCTAGGTAAACAACAAACCATAACACTTCAGCTTTAGAAGAGTATTTCTCAACCCCTATTTTGTTCTTAAATGCAAATAATGATCACATGAGCTTCCATATCTTTCAGTCTTTATGTAGGGTTTAGGCTGACTGTCTTTTTGTTATTTTATGGGGGACTGCAGATAGTGCTTTTGATTTCAAGGAGCTTGGAGGATGAGGGGCTGCTGAAATGAGGCCTCTGCAACAGCAAAAAGTGGTGTTGGGGTTGTGACAAATAATACAGTAGCAGCAATTTAATGAAGCATTTCTTTCTGTACATTAGTTAAAAATTCATTTAGAACCTGGGAGCCTGATCCTGATTTCAAGAAAATCAATGTTTAAACACCCACTGAATTGTACAAGAGAGATAAACTTCTAAATTATTGACCACTGCTGCTTATGTCATCTGTTTGCAGTTCAGGTGTCTGGTTTCTTAAGGGATTTTAGAAAGATTCTAAGTCTTTCCTTATCTCAAACACTGAGCAAACTCAGACAGACTCGGACATAATCTGTACCGCAGGAGGACTAGGCTGACAAACCAAGGCAATGCATCATTCCCATGGCACTCTGGATTTTTCTAACACATGCAATTACACTAAATATCACATGCTTCACCTTTGCTCTCTCAGCTGTTCAGAGCAAGCAGATCCAGTTCTGACTGTGCTACATCACGACTGCCTCCACCATACTGGTAGCAGCAGGATACCTACTCCTAAACAAATAGTCAGGGCTCCAACCTCTTCTCAGCCACCTTTCAGTCTGCTGGTCCTTCAGGACCTCTTAATTTCAGTAGCACTGTGTCAGACATGATTCCTTAAGGCTAAGAGAAATTCAAATTTTGTATTTGTCATTGAAATGAGTGATAAATGAAAAAAATCAGCTTTCTGAGACAGAAAAGAAAAAGGCTGCTTTTGAAGGGTGAAAGAACAGTTTCTGTGCAAAAGCTTACCTGCTTTTTCCAGTTACAGTTAGTTTTGCTTCAGTTAGTTTAACAAAAATTCTTCCTATGCAACATCAGGATTCCTTGAATTAAAAGTGGTAATAGTAGTACAAATCTGATAAGTAGTAGCTAAGACCTTCCAGATGTAATGATGTGAAACCCAATTTGCACACTTAGAACACCATATTTAGGGGCAATAAAATCAGGTTCGTTCCTCACATTTTGAAGATTTGTTCTTCTTCATTTAGTTTTTTTATTCAATTCCTTTTGGTACATGCTATTAGGATTAGGTGTGCACTATTTCTATAAATCAGGGTAGTTCTGTATCAATCACCAGAAAAGGCAGATTTATGCTTACTAAGAATTTGAAGGAGATTGTATAATTAGCTGCAAAGCAAGCGCAAAAAAGATCATTTCATTGCAGAGCAGAGCATAATAAAAATTCACTTACTTTGTTTTGTTAAAATATACATCTTCTAAATTGCTCTTTTAGATGAGTAGATGGTGAAAGTTAGGCAAACTGACTGAGGTAAGCAGGATAACAAAATAATCCCAAGGCAACACATCACAAAAACAGTAAGAAGGGATTCTTTAATCTTTTCAATGGAGCTGGTCCAAAATAATAATAAAGTTCCATTTTAAACATAGTCCAATGTAAAATAAGCCCTACTTTTGTATTATCTGATTCTGCCTAACTACTTTGCTAGCTATATCTTTAATGTAATTATATGTTTAAGTATCCTTAGCAGCAGTATGTTCTTCCCTGTAATGACTGCAAGTAGATATGAATAGGCGTGGGAGGAAAATAAGATTTTCTGTCTTGTAAATAGATAGCTTGCCTTTTTACTGTTTCTTTTTTACCTTTACTCATGACAGCCTGACAAACATTTTTCTGACAATCAAAATATTTAGTTTTGCTAAATTTTGAATATTTGTTCAGATTTTTTGTTCTCCAGAAAAAGAGTAATTTAGCTTGGTAGAACAAAAGATATACATAGTCCTGTTGTCTTCAGTGCTGACCAAGGAAGATGCAAGAAGAATATAGTCATCTACAGAACAGTATAGAAACACGGCAAATTTTATTGAAGAGGTGCTTTCTTAGTATAATCTAACAGCTTCCTCTGATCTGAAGTTCAAGGTCTTCCTGAGTAGCAGGTTCTATCTTATGTTTATTAGCCTTTGATAGATTATTCTTCTCTCAGTCTGCTTAATGAGTTTTTAAATTTATGTAAATTTTTGGCATCGGCAACATACTGTAGCAACAAGTTGCACAGATTAATACTTTTTTTGTGTAGAAAAAAACCCATTTTTTTTGTTTGAACCTACTGTATGAAAACTTAATTTGATTTCCATTGCTTCATGTATTCAGAGAAAGAGTGAATAGTCATTGCATATAAACGTGCCTTCCCCAGGTGAATAATGCTACTTTAGATCTCTGTAATTTCCCCCCATTTGTGTTTTTTCTGTTTTGTATAATCCTAATCTATTTATATGTCCTGAATATAGAAGCCGTTTGTCTCTTTAATCAGCCTTCTCTCCTTTTGATGCACCTTGTGTTGTTTTACTGTATCCCATTTTAGGATAAGAAGATCAGAAATTAATTCAACATTGAACCTATGGGCACTCCACCAACATATACAGTAACGCAGTGACGTCTTCCATTTCATACTCAGTCCTTTTCCGAATACTTCCTAGGGCTTGATGGTTGTTTTTTTTAAGCGCTTTTTTTTTAATATCAGAACTTAACAAGTTTAAATATGTCAACACGTGTAAAAGGCCTCCTTTGCTTTCCAGGGAGAAGTGAAGCAGGCATAAAGTTTGGCATGAAATATTTCAAATTTAAATCTATAAGATCTTAAACAAAAAAAAAATATTATTTTTGTCAAATTGGAATCTTACTATAGACAGAGTGATCTAAATTAATATGAACAACAAATGATATAGGTAATATATTTAGTTAATTTATTGAAAATGGCTGAAAAACAACCGTGTGAAATGACCTGTGCAGAATCTTTCCATCACTCTGGCTTTGTGTCCTGGTTCTGGCAGGGATGGGGTTAACTTTCCCAAGGATCTGGCATGGGACACAAGGTACCCCATACGATGTGAGCCATGCCCGGACTATAGGGGGAGCTGGCCAGGGCAGGGGGCAGGATGTCATGGCTCAGAGCGGGCTGGGGATGCCCAGGTCTGGTGGGTGAGCGGTGGTACCATAATTGCATTTGTACAATCATTTGTCGGTGTTATTGTTGTTGTTTCTCTCTTTCCTTTGCTTTTCTGTCAAACTGCCTTTACTTCAACCCACGAGTTTTGCCTTTTTCTTCCGATCCTCCCCCACGGCTGTGGGGGTTGAGCGAGCGGCCACCTGGTTCTTTGTTGCCAGCTGAGGCCAAAACCATGGCACATTTTCAGACTGGCTTTTCTTATCAACGTTGTATTTGGACATATTTTTCAGGATCTGTGCTGCCTTTGGTTTTCTGCCCAAATATAGGAAAGCCTTCAATTCTCAGAAGAAGGTACTTTAAACAGTAAACAATAAAAAAAAAAACACCACAACCCTCTCCTGTCTTATGCTGAATGCCTTTTGTGCTCTTCAACCTCCCGTTTTGGAGTCTGGAGCTGGATGAATTATTAACTCGTGCCAGCATTCCCATATCTTTGCAGGGAACTATCTATCTCACTGTCTTGCTCTCTGGAGTGCCTGCTTGGCTCCTGGTCTGCCCTTCCCCATCATGGAATTTGCACCACAAGCCTGTGCACATGGGAGCAGCACCCAGGCTGCCAAAGCTGTGCCCATCACCCCCCCCTCCCTGGCCATTCACCTCTCCACACCTGAAAATAAGAAGGAAGCATTGGCCCTCTTGACTAATCACAAATGTGATTCCTATTTTTGAAATAAATGATGTTTTTAATGGGAATTTTTCCTTCAAAGCCTTGTTCTGAGCACTCTGACTTTGTGAAGCCTATTTGCACGAATGATATTTGAAGATAACCATAAATGGCCTTTCCAATTTTATTTGAACTATACATTTAGATGAAAAGAATAAAAAGATTCTTCGATTAAAAAGAAAAGGAAATCAGTTAGGTTACCTAAGAGTTTTATCAAGTCTTCAATGATCTGTAGAAAGTTAAATATTTGTTTTGCAAAGCAAATTCCACAGCACGTTCATCACCACTTCTCAGCTCTCTCAGATACAACTTAGCGGTGGGAGCACAAGACAGAAGTCAGGGCTCTGGCACTCCATTGCAAATACAGATTCTGATTCTCTTTCTGACCTAGAAAATGTCACTTAACTTTGAGTCTTTCACTTACCAGATTTTAAAAGCTTGCATTTATTTTAACCTGTATCAAAAGGAACTTGTGAAAATCATTTTTTACCTGGCTATTGTGAGGGTGTGCAGTGGAAGTGGAGATGTACTACCTTTTTCTCTCAACCTTGGGATATTTAGTCACATTTGGTGGTGTAATATCATAGGGATGACAAACATGGTAAATGCTCACTATTCTGTCCTGCTCGTCTACCAATGGTTATTATGATTACTACCTTTGCAGCAAGGAGAACTGAGCACATTTTAATGCAAACTGAAATGGGATAAATTATATTTTTATTTTAACGTATTACCATAAACCGAAGTCGCTGGTAGATTCCAGCCGCTGAGGTGCTGACCTTGAGTTGGATAGCTGCTTCCCCATGCGTGCCCCCACACTACAGCCACCATCCCCTCACCTTCTTCCAGCCAATGGGACAGATATACCTGCTTCAATGTCATCTCTTGGAGAGGGTCCCTGTAGTTGCCGGCCACCTAAAGGTACAGGAAGGAGGTAGGTGTACGTATACGTGTGGACACATGGGCGCACACTCACATGGCTGCTGAAGAGAGGGTGTGCTTGAGGCCTGGGGAGACTGAAGTAGGTATTTCCCTTGTGCAGTCAGGGTTACCCTGTAAAATTGTTTTGCCTCTATGATCTCCTTTTTGAGAGGGGAATTTCTAAATTAGGTCAATGAAGGTCTTAATGGCACAATCTAGCTTTTTAATTTGTATTTACACTGAAGCCTCAGCACAGCGTTCCAGCAGCATAAAAGACTATAAAATTCAAGTAAATTATATTTACAGCCACTGTAAGGCCTCTTTATAGTGTGAAAGTGACAGAAATGAGAAGCAGGTGCATTTGCAAAGTACTTTGAGGAGAGCCTTGTTTTATAAATTGGAAAGCATTATAATCTTTCAACTTGCTATCTAGTGAAGGTTTCTTCAGCCTTTCCTCCTTTTGTTGTGAGCAAAGGTTTGGCTGCAATCACTTTATACTTTTGGCTGACGAGAGTATAAGACGTTGACATCCATGACACTATCCCTACTAACCTGATGAGCATGCTGGGGAGGCTTGCTCCTGCCAGATCATTCACCACCCCAAAGGCTGTCAAACCTGTTGTCACTCACATATTTTGAAGCGTGGCAGCTCCAGCAGAGGGTGTAGGGGGGAAGCTGAAAAGGTACAAGACATGGGAATTAATTAGGAAAAGAAGGGGAAAAAAGAATATAAAGAGGACTTTCCTAATGATACCATACAATAAATTACAAAACGATGACCCACAGAATGCTAAAACTCACTGGTAAAGGAATTGGAAGTGTTATTGTAACGCACAGTTACACTTCAAGCATATCTTTGGCTTCCTTAGGCCAGTTCTAAAATTCGTTGTTCAGTTATTAGTGCAGGTCTTGAAACTGATATGATTTTTTCTTTCTTTGCTCCAGATAAGGAATTATAAATTTGGCCTTTTGTGTCTGTATGATTCATTCCTGCAGTGTCAAACTGAAGCCTTTAATGTTTGGGTTTGATAACCTACTGTATACAAGCAATTTATCAAAAGTGTTATTAAGTTAAAAGCTAGCTGATTACAAAAGATTTTTCTATTTGATTTACCAAAAGTGACACAGTAACCAAACACACATAGTCTGCTGTCTGTGATTCATCTATATGACACTTTTATCTCAAAAACCGGAACAAAAAAATGATAAATAGGTCAGACATTGTGAGTTCTACTTTTCTATCGAAACTTAAGCCGCGGTGTTGCATATGGAACAAAGAGTTGTTCATGCAAATCTCCGGCACGACAGACCTGAATCTCTTCTTGCTATAATCACTACAAATTAGAAGGTAGCCCAGTGAAGCCAGTGTGCCAGTATGAAAGATCACAGAAGAAAGCCACTCCCAGAGTCCTAGTTATGTAAAAAGCAAGGTGATGCTCTTTAGAAACCTCAACCTGAAAGGAAATATGAAACGTATAGTTTCATTTTCTTAGGAGAAAAGAACCTTGATAACTCTGTCAAGGAAGGCTGTAGATCTGGATGTTGGAAACAGGAAGCAAGAATGACCGAAACACCACAGTGCAGTGGATCACGTTTTTTGAACTGATTTTACATTGCTTACACAATGATATGCAGCACCCAGAAGATTACATGCCCACAAATTCTTAGAAAGGCTATGCAAAAAAATATCTATAAGGGGGGAGCTGAGGTGCCTTAATTTACCGAGTCACTAAGGTCCTAAGACTGTACTTAAAGCCTTGATACTCAGGCTAAAAATCAGTCACGAATTCTCATTAATCACCAATGGAACTTCTTGTTCATGGGCCCAGTGCACTAAAGCATTAGAATTCCTCTGCCAGTGGCACACCTATTTAACACTTAGCAGGAGTTCTGTTTGCCTAGTCTTGATTTAAAAGGTCCTGATATAGACTTTTTTAAGCCTTGCAGCAAAATCCAAGGAAAAAAAAAGCAAAACTAAGATGATTGAGATGAGTGAACATGCATTTCCTAAAATCGTATTAAGATTATATATACTAAGATAATTTCCCTTCAGAAGATATGAAAGCTCTGATCTTGTCCTTGCTGCCATCAAAGTCAACAATCCACTAGAATAGAATTAAGCCATAAAGTGCCTGGAACCTTATCCTGCTGTCCCACCAGTTTTGTGCTGCAATTTATTTCAGGCAAGTTAATCTTCATTTCTGACCACATTTAGTTAAAAATTATGGCCACTGGTGGTGAAACCTAACAGGTTTTGACCACTAGTCTGTTAATGAGTTATCCCAAGGGAGAGAACTTTAAGGCAAATTAAAGAGAAAATTGACTCGAGACAACTGCGCACAGCCAGCTGTCCAGTGAAGCAACTGTCCTGAGTATTAACTGACCTGAATTGTAAGTGGGTCAAAATTTTTTGGCTTAGAGGAGAGAGGATATTTGCTGCATGAGATCACATGATCCTCTCTCTGAGCAACAGGGATTTTCCTAGGAAAATCTCCTGTACTGATTGAACAGTAGTGAAAAAGCAGATAACTTTCAGAAGTCATACTTTTAAATAACTATAAGAACACTCTCTACTATATTTTTGTGATCCATAATTCACCACATTTTTGCAATCACACATGCAATTACAGTGTTATTAGTTACTAAATTGCTGAGCTAATGTTGAATGCATGCTAGCACAATTCATGAGGGTGATCCCTAGAAGACCCTTTCTGATAGATAAGAGTAAGCAGAGCTATTTATTAGACAGAGAAACTGAAGCAAGGAGGTGAAATGATTTATATAAATGTGTTGTATATAAGTATCTCTCTCTGCGAGGTCCCTGATAAGTTGATATTTGCTGTCTATCTCTCTTTATCTATCTCATTGTGCCAAAAAGAGCAACATGAGTGTCTAATAGCAATATCCTCAAAGGTACTTAAGCATTTTTCTTCTTTTCCACCCTTCAGGATATCGCCAGAGATATGTAGATGAGCAGAGTGACTAATTCCTAAGCTCTGTTTAAAAGTAATATTCAGGTCCTATCTGTTTACTCATGGGCACAAAATAAAAAGTTTTCTCTTGAGAAGAAGACAGTGCAGAGATGACTCTCTGGGTGTTACTTATAGCTTAGGAGTTCAGTAGCATTAAGAAGAGCATTATCTCTATGGGATCAGAAGTTCAGAGCAAAGTCTGAGCTATAGCTTTTGCTACACTTACATTCTGAGCTGATTTTATTCTTTCAGTATTTATTCACTATCACAAAAAGTTGATGTGAGAGCAGAGCCTTTGTCTGTGAAGGGAACAGTGACAATTACTAGATGGAAACATCTATCTGTAGTTTATGTATCTTACAACTGATTGCCTTTTTAATTGTCTCTAAACCCAAGAACTGATGTTGCTCTGCTCATAATTACCACATCTAGTGATGCTAAGCATTGCTGAAAGGCATACCAGCAAAATAAAAATTTGGATTCATAGTCACAGTTTATTTCACCAGATTATAAATATAATGTACTCAGAAGATAGAAATAACAACATCAGAAATACATTGGGCACAGAGACGAGCCTTTCAGGAGTTTCACAAATATGTCAAGTCTTCAACATTCACTTACAAGTTCTCTTTGGAATAATTCTAGTGAATACATTTATAAATGTATTTCTAACTTCTTCCTGGAACCTATGCATTATTTCTCCATTTTTTCCAGATGGAAACACTGGTGAAATGACTAATGTAGTTTTGTCTTCAAAACATAACTGGAAAAATCGTTGTTGCAATATTGTAGTATCTCTTTAGCTTTTCTTCCTTCCCTCTCTCAAGTTATTTCTCTTTAGCTCCATCCCAAATGATACAGCTTTTAGTGCAGCTCTTCCTGCCACAGCATATGCCCCATGCTAGCTGTCTTCTGTTTCTGTCCTTGGTAGGAGTTTTACGCTTATCCTGTCATCTTTTTGAGGCAGCTCATAACATACCAAGAGGCAATAATCAGAGTTCAAATCCAAGTCGAGCCCAACTCTGAACTAATAATTATCCAAAGTAGACAAACAATGAAAGATGTCACCACTGTCCTTCACTTTACCCCATTTAAGTTTATCTGAACAGTCAAGGAGGGAAAAAGAGGAGCCACTTGTCACCTGCTAACCTGGATGTCCAGCATACACTCCGAAAACAGTGAGAGCATGCTGAATGAATAGTTTCCACGCAATGCTGTCAAGGGCAGCACCTGTCCTCCGGGGTGCCAGGCAACATCAACAGGCAAGCTGTACTCTGTGATTTCTGAGGCTCTGAACCATGGCTTGAGAACTGATTTACTTGGCTAGCCCACTAATTGTCTTTAAAGGGAATCCCAAGGATAAGGAGGTGAGTTTTAATGGTGAATTATAATGCACTTTCTTTATATTTTGAAGATTAGTATCACCTACTCTTTTTACTGACTGACTCAGTTATTCCTGGGCCTGCAAGTTACTGGATTAGCTTAAGGAAGTTATTCTTAAGACTACAATTTTTTTTCCTGTAGAAACAGAAAGTTCCAAACTTCAGTCTTAAGCCCCACAATGTGGACCAAAAAAGACCCAAAATAACATCTTAGAATCATGCAGTAATTTGGCATAGAAAGGACATCCAGAGGCCGTTAGTCCAACATCCACTCAAAGCCGGGCGAATATCTAAGTTATATTCAGCTTTGAAAGAGTGAGTTGCTCAGGATCCTATCCAGCTTCATTCAGTAGAGAGTCCAGCTAAAGTACAGCTACTCCTCACTGAGAAAAGGTCCAACTGCCATCACTGTCTGCTTGTTGTGAAACCAGTGCCCCCGTAGGGAGCAGGTGACTGACCGAAGTGGAGGGGTTTGCCTGTGGTTCCGTACATGCCTGGATCTTTCGTCAAAAGTGCTCTGATGGAGCTTGATTGTTTCTTTTCATTCTGTTTAATAAAACAATGCAGATGGAGCACTCCAAACAATGAAAAATTGCTCTTCTGCGTGCCCAAGTGAAAAATACTCTGTGGAGTTTTTAATGGGCTTTGTTAATGCATGTAGAAAATGCATCTTTCCTGAGAATCATGTCACATCTTTCAAGCAGATATTATAAGGAAAAGGAGAAGGAGACGGAGAGCGCCCTGGGACTGTGTTTAGGAACTATGCTTTTCTTAATAGTACATGGTCTTCCTTTGTTGCTTGAGACATCAGATACAAAAAGGAAGTTTCAGCAAGATCATAAGTGGCACAGGCCCAAGCCCAAAATTTAACCATCGAAGTCTTACAAAGGGAAGAAGATGGAGAGGAGGAAAATCAAGATATGACAGACCAATTGACTATTTCACTTCCTTTGAAACACAGACTCTTCCTGCTTTCCATTAAAGATGTCAATGACCATTTCTACTCCAAGAAATGTTCATGAGCTTTCCCTTTGTGTAGGACAGTGGATCTCTCCCAATGGATTAGACCAGACTTTAAAAGACTTCTCTTCCTAGCTTGTTGTGACTCTGGTCTAGGCGTTTCCTAAGTCATTACTTCAATATACTTCTTTTCATAATACCAATAGCTACCTTTACAGCTGAAACTGAGATACAGGTGGTGAGGTGTAACATTAATACTACTGCCATGGATTGATTTTTCTCATTCTGTCATACAAAATGTGAATTTGTTTGATGAACACGGTAGCAAAAACCTGACCCAACAGAGACCTGTCAGTGACCAGGGAATGTGCTGTTTTCAATGCAGGTAGTATCACAAAATCAGGAATAACTGCTTAATGTAAAGATCAAGAGAACATAAACTATTCATGAATCAATCAAAGAAGTTGTAGCCTGAGTTGTTCACTGATTCATATGCCATTTGTATCTGATTTTGCTCTGCATTAGATACCTTTATCTGCTATTTTTAATTCTTCTTGGTTGAGAAAACTGCTCACTCAAATGTCATATGCTTCCAAAGCCAGATATAGATATGAATTTCTTTGGATTTTAGACATATGTATGGTGTTAAAATTCACAATGATGCATGTTAGGGAAAGATTCTGTTCTCATTTCGCACCTCTGACAATCTGGAGCACCTCTTTCTACTTCAGCAAAGATAACAATCATTCAATCATAGCAGAATGTGGGTCCTTGAATTTAGTGTGGCTTTGTGAACTAATGAAGGTGTATTTTGCTTCACCCCAAAAATATGCACCCCATGAAAAAAAAACTTTGCACACCAGTTTGCCCTTCAGAACAGAAGAGCATAGACAAAAGGTTGGGATTATGTCAATGTATAAACCTCAGGGATCAGGTTTTATAAAATATTTCAACTCTTTAATGTGCAGAACTACCTTAGAAAGGTGAGGTACCTTTGAAAATCCCACTAGCAATTTATCTGCTTTTTAAAACAACAATATGGCTTTTAAAAACTCTTACCAAATCAGGATCATAGTCAATAAGCAACTATGCAATAAACAGCTATAAATGGCAATGCATTCTCTTTATAAAAAAGAATCCTGGCTTGAACAAGCAGATGACTTTGGCTAATGTTGATCATTTTACACATACGTAGGAACTGCTTACCTATAAGGGTAATGTTTGAAGAAAGCGCCTCATTTACTCATGAAAAGTACATTAAGGCTTCTGCAAAGCAGAAAATGAATTTATACATTCAAAATGTTGTTGTATATAAATTACATAGCATTGGTAACTGCTTAAAGGCAGTTATGAAGGTTTACATTTCTTCCCATGCCTGATACCAATGGTGATGAATTTGATGGAAAAAATGTTGAAGATGTTTACTAAAAGTGTGGTGAGATGAAGATGCTGGCAAATAGCTTTTAATTTTTGTTTGATGAAGGGATAGAGTGTACCATCAGCAAGTTTGCTGATGACACAAAACTGGGAGGGGTGGCTGTCTGGTGAGAAAACCCAGCTGCAGAATTGCACCAGGATTGCAGATTTAGGGTGGGTTTAATTCAGCTAGGGGTGGTTGTTAGGAAATTCCACTGCTCTTGGTTTTCCATTTTGCAGTCTTCACAATTCTCAAGACCTTGAACAGTCCCTGGGGAATGACCTGTATCAGCTTTGTATGTACTATATTCGTTCAGCCTGGGAGAGACTGCAGATGAGGAGAGTCTTTTTTCAGTGGTGCCCAGTGACAGGACAAGAGGTAACGGGCACAAACATGAACATAGGAAGTTCCATCTTAACATGAGGAGGAGCTTCTTTACTTTGAGGGTGGCAGAGCACTGGAACAGGCTGCCCAGAGAGGTGGTGGAGTCTCCCACACTGGAGACATTCAAAACCCACCTGGACGCTGTCCTGTGCAACCTGCTGTGGGTGTCCCTGCTCTGGCTGGGGGGGGTGGACTAGATGATCTCCAACCCTGACCATTCTGTGATTCTGTGATTCTGTAATTCTATTATCCTCAAATTTAACTGCCCAAAATCTGTCAAACAAATGAAACAAACAAACAAACAAACAAACCTACAATTTAAATATAATTTTTAAATATAATTTCAGCCCAAAATTTCCAAAGAAAATTGATTACATGAAACAGGAGAAAGAAGAAGAAGAATGGCTGAGTCTAGATAATACATTCTTTATGAAGTATTTTTTGGGCTTCATCTTACAAGAGTTCACAGTCTGAATGCACTTCCTGAACTCTTATCTTAGTCTGTGCCAAGGTGGATTTATATGTCCTGTGACTGTATTCAAAAAATCCATCATCCTGATTTATTTTCTGTCTTTTGCAATGTTAATTGTGAATCTTAGGGGCACAATGTGGTGTCCCCAAGTGTCCTATAAAAAGCAAAAATGCAGAAAGACAAGTGAATAGAAAAGCTTCTCCTTGTACACTCAGCAGAACCACGGCAAGAGAAGTATCTCCTTGGGCCAGTGCCGTTACCCTAGCTTTACAGCTGGCACCAAAATAGAACAGTAACTGGAGACACATAAATATCATAGATTATATTCCCTTCAGTTAATTCCAAAACATCTGTGCATGAGAGCACAGCCATAGTCAGACTTTTCAAATGTCAAAGTGATGCTGGTAAATCAACATTTCCATGCATGTGACTACACTATGATGAGCTCCCAGGTCAACCAGGGCTACCCTGCAGGTGGCCCCGGTCTCGCCCTGTTCCAAGTGGTCCTGCCGATCACATCCTGTGAAAGAGCTCCTGTGGGGACAGCATATTGGTTCCTCAGCTGCACTTACACACACAAACTCTTTCTGATGCCTTGCTGGTTCATAGAAAATTGTTTCACTGGCAATCGCTATAACTTTTTGTTTCGCTGAGTCAGTTTCCCTTAAAAAAAGATTTGCTCACATGAACATCAGCAGTTTCTCCAAGTGACCTCATATTCGCTATTCTCTTTAGGGATATTCTATGTAAGCTAGCGGCGTATTTCCTCTTCTAAATTTAGTTTCTTGTACTTTCATCTTTCTTTTTTAACAAAGACCAACATGATAAATCCCTATTGTCAGTTAAGTTACAAGATCTTGCAAACTCTCCTTTTTATTTCTCATCTCAGAATTAGTGCTGTACTTTGTCTGGATTTTATCTTTTTCTTTTAAAACATTTGTTTTAAAATATAATGTTCACTATTTTTACATAGAAATAAGCAGGATGAAATATTTATTTCTGAGGTACAGTTTAACAATGAGCTGAGAATGGACTGTAACTGTGACCACCAATTAGGTAACATTCTTTGATGGCTTCATGTCTTTGTTATTGAAAGAAGGACTTAATAGATGAGGTTGGTGACCCTAATGTACATAACTTTAGTACCAAAATTACTATCTGGTAAAAGTGTATACCTAAATTCAAGGGTGATTCTAAGATATTATTCAGAAAAGAATGAAAAGAAAAAGAGAAAAGGATGAAAATTTTTATTTTCCAGCAGGAACTAATTAGCATCTTCAAAAACTCTAATCAAAACAAAGCTCGTTATATAGAAAGTGGGTTGAGTTAATACTGGGACGTAGGATCATTCTAATATGTAACAAAAAGTGACTTGCCTTTTCTTGACTACAGTTCAGAAACCATTAATTGGATTCAGTCCTACACAGAAAAAGCTTTTGGCTGCACTGGAAAATCTTCTTAGTATAAATCAAGATTTGAATGCAAACTGAAATACCAATTTAATCCCAGAGCAGGTTTTCGTACTGTGGTTTAGCTACCTGTTTACAGTTTAGCTGTGGGGAAAAAAAAAGTAATAAACCCCCCCCATATTGCACAGGAAAATTAGAGTTCATTTGAATGCTTAACTCTTCCTGTATATAAAGTTTAACTGTACTTGTATATCACACTAATATACTTAGCAAAAAATTTACATATGGACCATACCTATATGAAAGCCTTATCATCTTGTATACTAAAATAGATAACTACAGCACTACAATGAGTTGGTAAAGGCTTTCTATAAAAATGTAGCATTAAAAGAAAAAAGAAAAAAGAAGTGGAAAAAAAGAAAAGCTAATGTTAGTTCTTTGAGCAAAATGAACTACACTTGCTGAAACATTTTTTTGGCCAGAACAAACGTGTCTGGTTTTGCCAGCATAGCAAAAGCTGGATAGATTTTTCTGTTTTGTTTTTCACACTTTATCTGACATATGCTGCAAAACTTTCCAGAGAAGTCCAGGCCAAAGCCTTTCCAGAGTCTTAACTAGGATAGTTTACACCTCCTTTACTCCTCTTCCTTCTCTTTTCTCCCCAGATATGTTCATTATGCTTCAGATTCATTTTCGATTTCAGTCTTGCTTATGTATAACCATGATCACACTTAGGGTAAGTATTTTGGTCAGGATTCTTTTTTTTTAAACCATTAAATTGGTGTTTTATCAGCAGAGTTTTTTAAGGCAGTAGAAATTGAGACTAGTAGATTTATGGTTCTTTATCCTGCAGGAATTGCCTCTGTACTGGTAGTGCTTCAACAGACATGTTTCAAGTGGTACAATTCTGGGAGCTGACAAGGTTTTACATAGTTCACTTGGCAAAAGAGCAACTTACCACCGGGTAAGAGTGTGAAATTACAGCAACGTGGTAGCTGCCAGGTGCATGCTCTTATCCCACAGAAAACATGATGGAGCTTACCTCTTACCTGCCAGCTTGTGAAACAAGGCACCAGGGCACAATGTGCAGCATGCATTGGATGTAAAAATTTTCCTGAAAGAAGGCAAAGCAAGCACCTTAGATGAGAAAATCGTCAGTCATTACAGGTAACTACAAAACTGCTGGTTTTGCAGCTAACTACAAAGAAGAATGTGAACCAGAGCCTTTACTTAGTTACTTATAAACCTCATACTCACTCCTCAGCACACAAGTTCTATCACACTTATATATCATCAGCAACTTTGGCCCAAAAAGTCTCACTGAATGCACAGGACCTTAAGCAGGCAAATGTAAATGTGTTTACTCAGGGGTACAGAGGTGTAGCAAGAAAACCAGCTGAATATTAGAAAGTACTCATAAAAAGTCTATTCCCTCCTATAGGTAATATCTTCTCACTCTTCCATCTCCTCCACATGTAAATCACATCAATTTACACTCTATTTCACTGACTTATACTCTAGTAAGTGAGTGTAAGTAGGTCTTAAGGTGTCTAACTGAGCATAAAGGACTCTAAATTACACACTTTATGCGTCACCTCTGAACTTAGCTCATAGGTTTTAAACAAAAGCAGAGTAATAAATCGGTAGTTTGGAGGAGGGAGGACATTAAATGCATGTCCATTTTGGTTTCTCGAGGTTATCACTGTATTTCATCAAAACCAATAAAAACCTCCTGCCTTTTTACTTGAAACATTATTGAACTCAAACTGAGATATGCACAGAATTCTTTAAGCAATTATTTAAGCAGGTCAAAAAAATAGAAAAACATGAAGACACTAAATAAATCAGGGTTTGGGTTGTTTGCCTGGGTTTTTTTCCTATCTCTGTTTTGATCTGTCCCTGAAAAGAAAAGTTTCAGAGAAGTGCATGTTATTTTCTGTTTTGGACCATGTGCTGAAATGTCTATTGTTAAACTTAATTCTGATTCACTGTCAATTTCAATGGAATATGCATTTAACTAAATTGCTGATGAGGTTTGTGGCAAAGCTACCAGGCTATGAATAGCATCTCAGAGTCAGTAAAATACTATTTAGAAACAGTAGAATCTATTTATTATCAGATGACTTACTCCTGAGGTCAATTATTGCTACAAACATTTAATTAAATGGTGATGTAAATTTGATGAGCCTACTCAGTAAAAGCGAGGCCTGTTCTGCACTTTGAAAAGGTGAATAACAGAACTGTCCCTCCATCATTCCAGCTAAAATTAATTGGTCTCTTGGAAGTCTAGTTATAGAAAATATGCAACCCCCTTGGTTCTTTTTACCCAGAATATTATGCCCATTAACTTAAAAATGTACTGAGAACAAGATTCCTCAAAGCAGAATAAAAGAACAATGTGATTTACTTTATTAATGAAAAAAAAAAAAAAAATCCTGAGGGTTATATTTTGCTAAGGAGGGTTTTTTTTGGATTTCTTTTTAGTTTGGTTTTTTTTTTCCCTGAGCTTGGGGGAGGGTTTCTTTAAGGTATGATGTGGAGCTGGAAGGGAAACAGTATTTAAGATGAGAAACCTGTTATTATTAGTGCTCTGCCTCCACAGTTTTAAAAACAGATTCTGGTACTTATGAGAATGGGGAATTGCATTGCTTCGTGACTTCCTCCCTGATAACAAATTAATTAGATGCCAAGTGCTAAATGCTGGATTCAAGGCATTCAAAGGGACACTTATGAAAACAAAAGAGTTTGGCATCTGAATAGCCTGTGTTTGTTTCTGGAAACATTTATTTATTTTAAAGCTTCAAAATAATGACAATCCATAGAATGTAACACTCACATTTTAGAGCTCATATTTCCTCACAAAGATCTTTTATTTCAATTTTAATAGAATTCATTCTTAGAAATGATAATTATACACCAAGCTCACCCTGCCAGCACCACACTGTACAGCTATGAAAATCAAACCACTTGCTTTTATGCATTTGCTGAACCAGAGATTTTCTTGAAATCCGTTTGTTGAAAGTCTGCCCAATATTCTAAACCACACAATCTTTCAGTCTTGATTCAGATAACATTTTCAGTTAAATAAAGACATTTTCTGACATTAAAGACATTAAATAAAGACATTTCTATACAGCCCATCAATTTACCCTTAGTTCAAATCATTTCAGCTGGTCAAACTCAAGAACAGTTAGGAGAGAGACTTTGTGAGTCTCGGAACCAGAAAGACTCAATGAAATACTTGAATTTTTGAAACACAAATACTGCATACATATCTTTCCTGTTTAGCATCTCTATCAATAACCTGAAGGAGACGATGAAGTGCTCTTTCTTCAAGTTTTCAGGTGACACCAAGAAGGAGGGGAACAGTCAATACAGTTGAGGGTGGAGGAAGCCAGTCCTGCTGAAGGAATGGGGCCGACAGGAGCCTTATCAAATTCAGCAAAGACAAATGTAAAGTCCTGCACATGGGAAGCAGAGCTTCTTGCAGTGTTACATGCTGGGAATGGACTAGTTGCAGGCAGTTCTGCTGAAAAGGTCCTGGGGGTCATAGTGGGCAGCAAGCTGAGCATGAGCCAGCAGTGCACTCTTGCAACAGCAAGGGCCAACTGCATCATGAGCTGTAGGAATAGGAAGAGAACACATTCAGGAAATCAAGAGATGCGTTTACTCCCATTTACGTGCTACTTGTTATACCGCTACAGGACTACTTTGTCCAGTCTTGGCTGACTCTATACACTAAAGACATTGATAAAGAGGATTGAGCTCTGCAGGGGGCACAAACATGATTGGGGGCTAGATCACTTGCCCTGTGATGAGAGGTTGAGGGGCCAGAGCTTGTTCAGCCTGGAGAAGAAGGTGGCCTTGGGATGATCTAACACCTACATGGAGGATGTTGAGAAGACAGAGACAGCCTCTTCACAGTGATGTGAAGAAGGACATGGACCTGTTGGAATTAGTCCAGAGGAGGGCCACGAAGATGATCAGAGGGCTGGAGCACCTCTCCCATGAAGATAGGCTGAGTTGGGGCTGTTCAGCCTGAAGAAGAGAAGGCTCTGGGGAGACCTTATAGTGGCTTTCCAGTACCTAAAGGGGGCCTATAGGAAAGATGGGGAGGGACTCCTTATCAGGGAGAGTAGTGATAGGATGAGGGGTAACAGTTTTAAACTGAGAGAGGGGAGATTTAGATTAGATATTAGAAAGAAATTCTTTACTATGACGGTGGTGAGGCACTGGGTGGTGAGGCACTGGAACAGGTTGCCCAGAGAAGTTGTGGATGTCCCATCCCTGGAAGTGTTCAACGCCAGGTTGCATGGGGCTTTGAGCAACTTGATCTAGTGGAATGTGTCCCTGCCCATGGCAGTGGAGTTGGAACTAGATGATCTTTAAGCTCTCTTCCAACTCTAACCATTCTATGATTCTGTGTGGTGGGAGGATGAAAGACAAGCATAAACTGAAAGAGCGGTTCACATGATATATGGAAAAACTTCCCCCCCCCCAATAGTAATCAAGACGAAATAGGTTGCCCAGAGTGGTTGTACAATCTCTATCCTTGGACATTTTCAAGGTCTGATAGGATAAAGCCCTAAGCAACTTCATCTGACAATGCTAACCCTGCTTTCAGCAGTGTGTTGAACTAGAGTAAAGCAGTACTGTAGTAACAGTGGAAAGGAAGCCCCTGGAAGAGATGTCCTGGGTGTGAAGCTGTCCCATTAAGCATTTTGCCCTGAATACCCATATACTTTTCTAGTACTTATGCAAGGTTATTACACAGTTATTACACAACATTCTGAATAACTCCACTTTTCCTCTTCTGGTTCATGCTAATTTCCCACCAAGGAAAATAAGCTATTCCAGTCACAGCACATTTTGGAATGACTATGTCAAAGGCATTTGTGCCATACGAGTTTTACATATTGGTCATGCACTTCTTAATATCTCTGTCCATCAGAAATATATCTCACAGGTCTTTGTGATCTCTGGCTCACTGAATTTCCATTAAATATATCTCTTTCTCTTTGGGTTTGTTGCATTTCATTTTTTTAAGTGTGAGCTATCTTAAGTTATTTTTAATCTTTAGTTAAGTAAGCAAATTAAATTAAAGTAAAGCCTTCCTTATGAATTTCCAGCCTATTTCTTTCCCATTAGAATTAAAGGGGACATTATTTTGGAGATTAGATAATAATTGCTGAAAATTCTTATCAAGCAGCGTGAGTCTCTCAGGTAACTCATTTAAACATCCTTAGTAGTAATTAGACCATTTCCCCCATATTACTATGAAAGTATTATTGGAATGATTTAAGAAATGCATTTTATTCACTCAATAGGCTAGAAAACTTTCTCTGGAACCATTATTCTACATTGTGTAAATATATATCCAGTCACATAATGATATTCTTCTATTTTCCCATATATAATTTGCAGTTTTGTAAATTCTATTTAATCTTCAGCTGTAACTGATGCATACCCATGAAAAATAATGCTAAACCTGAATATTGCTACAAACCTCCAGAAACATGCACAAACTTCCAGTAGGTACACAATTAATCACTGGATCTGCTGAGATCACAGCAGCAACTTGTTCATAATTCAAATTTACCAGTGCCAAGAGATTGGCGTGCTGCACTCATTTGCATGTTTTTATGAGATCTAAAACCTAATACAGTTGTAAACCCTTTTCTGAGATGTGGAGAATGCAGAAGATTGGCCATCTACATTGTAACAGGCATAACTGAAACTGAGGATTACATCAGTGAGAACAAGTCCTGTCTCCTTTATAGAAATCCAGAACAGGAGGGTGAAGGAAATAATACAGGTTTTTCCATCCCTGAGAAGTTATCAAACTTTTGCCACATCATTTGGAAGTCTTTTCCGGCTTTTAAGGGATGATATCATCAATTGCTGTGAAAATAACTACTGTTCTTAAGCTAGAAACAAAACAAGGGGGAAAAGCAAGCAGGCAATCAGACTGATGTCATTTTTATGACTTGAGAGTTCAGACACTGCAAGAAAACTTGAAGTTTTTGAGGTTTCAACACAGCAAGGCATTTACTGCTAGCCATAATGGCTAGTCCATGAGGGTTTACCTTCAGCTAATCATTGTCTTCTGAGAAGATAGTAGAGGGGGATTTTCCATTCTGACAATACCAAGATATTTCTTCCCCACCCAGCATTCAGTGATTCACCACTGAGCAAGACACCCAGAGTAGATGCTCTGTGATTCGCACTGGCTCAAAAAGGACACTGCTCTTTCACTGCTGTCCGGCTGGATTTGGAATTGGTAAAGGGCTGACATATAATTCCGCAATTTCCACTAACCTGAGCGGGAGACAGTCCTGTGGTGAGGGCATCCCTTCGCAGAGCACTAACTCCAGGTAAGCAATGGAAAAGAGCCTGCTGCCATGTTCAGCTGAAGTAGGACACATGCCAGGAAGTGATCTTTCCTCTTAGCACTTCCAAAATCATCTCCCAGAGGCACAGGCTTTGCAGGGTGGGAAGGGAGAGTATCTGATCTTTTATTAGAAAGTTGCAGACTTGCTTAATACAAACACACTAGGATAATACGGACAGACAAGTTGTATAAATGTTGAATTTGGCTTAAAGATTGCTCCAGTATAGGCAGATCCCTTGCTATACAATATATTCGTGTATACATGCATTCGTACACTATACATATGTATGCATGAAGATCCCTGCCTATGCTAGAAAGAACTAATGAAAAATTATTTTCACAAGATATCGCGTTGCAAAAGGCAATAAAGCAAACAATCTTAATTTGCATTTAACACTGAAAAGTGATTTGTTTGTCCTGCTTTTTCATTATTTGATAAGTACATCCAAATGAAAAACAAAAAATGAAATGGCAGGCTACGGGTTAACAATACACCAAATCAAATGAATATGAAACAGCTTTCAGATATTTACTGCTCCCAAACTTTCTTCCATCCTTACCTCACACTTTTTAGTTTTCATATCTTTGATTTTCCGTTCAGCCTTCCTCTCACACTTCCACTGAAGGTTGCACAAATAATGTAAATTATAGATTGTTCCCTACACCTTTTGCTTTAGGGGATTAATTTTCTTAATAGCTTTCAAATCAAGTGTGGTGTCACCAGCCGTCTTGTCACTCTTTCACCCTGGAGGGAGGAGCTGATGAGGATAGAGAGGTCACAGACATGCAGAAAATGCAATATAAGCCAGATGAACTATTTGATGAAAAAAATGAGGGTTCCCTCATTTCAGAAGGCCCTTATAATCCTCCCTCAACACATGACCAAAATATGGCCACTGCATTCCCCAAATGTAAAACAGGTCACATTCATCCTTTTTCCAAAATGCAAAATGTTCTGGTGGATGACCAGATGGTATCTACTAATATTCGTTCACAGCACAGACTTAGTGTTATCAGAAGACGGGGAAGTACTTGGGATTTGTGGCCTAAAGCACTGCTGGACCCATTCCAGTCAAAAGTTCTTTCCCCCCAATTTGGTTCATGAAGAAGACTCTCAACGGCAACTCCACAGAGCAGGAGACCCTCTTCTTGATCAGGAATTGTGCCACAAGGTCCCAAATATAGTAGATTCTGCCTCCACCTCAATATCTCTTTAGTTTACAGCTGCCTCAGGCTGGTTCCTCTCATAAACTTCCCCAGCAGTAGTGTGGCAAGAGTAGAAGAGCCAAAATTTGAGCAATTACTGTTAGGTAGAGAGACTGTCGCAATAACCAGTTGAGCAGACAGTAGTTTTAAATGATGCTGTCAGCTATATGAGCTGGAACAGAGTTTTCACTTTCACCTGCCATTGCTAAGCAGGACTGAGAATGAAGACTGCAGTGGTTCCTGGTATATGATGTGCTGTGTTTTAGATACAACAAAGCACTAGTGGTAACACAGGATGAGCAAATTTTAAGGGAAGATATAGCTTGTGGCTAAGAAAAAGGAGAAAAAAACCCCCAAACCAACAATACATCATTTCTAGAAGATATGTCTATGGAGCATGGCCATTTCGTCTTCCACTTCACATTGTCTTTGCCTGTGGACAAGTTGGGGCAAAGCTGAAAGTTGCTAGCATTTGCTGTCTGTCCTGCAGGGGTGAAAATGGCTGTATAAAATACAGGAGCTGAGATTAATTGAGGCATTTTCCCTAACCCTTTTTCATTTTCTTTTGTAAGTTATAACAGCACAGTCACTCGTGCTTATTACATTGCACTTGGTGATTTAGGGCTTGAGATTCTGCGGTAAGATAAGGGGAAGTTAAGAAATTAAAGGGTAGGGGAAAGAAGGAAGGAAAAGAAATATAAGAAGAGAAAAGCAGGCAGCATGAGGAGAGTTATGTCCTTTGAAGCAATAAATAAGTCAAATATAAGAACTAATAGTAAGAAAGAGTTAATCCACAGCATACCTCAGCATATATGAATAAAATAACAACTTCAATTACACAAGCGGCAGCAGTGGAGCAGTCAATCCATTGGTAGAAAGGAGGTGAAGCTAGCGAATGTGATTAAAAGGCAGCAAAGAAGAGTCATACAAAAGGCTTGAACATGCTATAGCATTTAGCAAAGCAAATTAAATGGCAGGAA
Organism: Pluvialis apricaria; assembly: GCA_017639485.1. Lineage (NCBI taxonomy): Eukaryota > Metazoa > Chordata > Aves > Charadriiformes > Charadriidae > Pluvialis > Pluvialis apricaria. The sequence continues at coordinate 22,401,229 of CM030012.1, read as the reverse complement.
CAAGCAAGTTGTGAAATGGCTGGGCAAAAACCTGACAGGATTTGCAACAGGGCATCAGAGAAGCAAAGGACATGGGAATTCAGAGGTAAAGTCCTATTTGTGGCCCTGAGGGCCAGGGAATGGAGATCTTTCTGGCTGCTGTTGGAAATGATTTTTCCACTGGCTACCCTGGCAATACCACAAACTTGTTCCATTCCCATTGTGTGACTAGCTGTTTCTAGTGGAAGTTCAGAAGTTTCTCCAGAGCAATGTTACACTCTATGCTGATGAAGATCAGGAAATAGACTAGAAATAGAATTCCTCAATCTTTCAAACATGGGTAGCTGTCAGGAGTCTTGGATAAGTACCTATTTCTTGATTGTTTCTTGAGAATGAATGGCAGTATTGATAACAGGTGATGCATTCTGCTGTTCTGGATGGAAAATAAGACAGTGGCAGCTGGGATATGTGGGTGGGTGATGTTGTAGTTGACAAGGAACTAGTAACAAACAAAAGAGTGGAAAAGAGGAAAAAAATATTTCATACTTAAGAGAGTAAAGGAGCTGAATCCATTTTGCTTGTGAAGAGAAGGTTCATATGTCATTTGATCGTCATTTAGAAGTAGTTACATGAAGAAGATGATGTATAATCAGTAGTAGGGACCAATGACTGAAAATTCAAGACAGACAAACTCAGAGATATAATTAGCATTGAAGACAATCATCATGATGGATTATCAAGAGTTTGGTTATTTTTCTAAGCTATCCGTTCTTTCTCAGTTAAAACTTACTAGCCTAATGCAAACATTTTAAAATCAACTTAGGCATACTCTAGCAATGCTACATAGACTCCTTAGATGATTACATTGGTAATTTAAAAATATAACACCTGTTAAAGTTTGTTTTGCTTAATTTCATGGCACAGAGTGTATAAAGAGATAAAGTATTTCTGATATTTACAAAATTAATTGAAATTAAACCAGTATGTGAAAACTTAAGGAGGCTGATGAAGTATTTTTCACTTTTGTGATGGCTTCCGATATTTTTAATGTTATTTAACAGTTTGCACACACTATCAAAAAGTTCTGTTTAAGTGAAAGTGGAAAAATTAATTACAGAGAAATATAAAAGTAAATTGAGCCTCAGCAGATTTCTTGTGGCCTGTTACTATTCCTAGTCTAAAGAATTACTGAGCACTAAATAGTGCTTTGTCCACCTGAACTCAAGTAAACAAAGTTCCTAGGCCTCTGAAGCCAGCCTGAATGATGTAATGATACCAGTTAGATTTGCCTGAATCTCTGTTAAAAGCAAAAACAAATAAACAAACCCATGCAAATTCATGTTTTCTTTTTATATAAACCACTATAGTTTAATTGACTCCGTTTAAGTTACAGCAATGCACATCGGTTAAGAATCTGAACCATAAAGTATACACTATTTTATACTTTGACAGGAACCTTCTGTCTGATAAGCTTCACCTACTCATGAGAAGGATTTCCTTGTGAAGGAAATGATGCTTATTTGTCCCATTTTACAGATAAGGAATACAGTATCTGTATAGCCCATAATTAACGGTTTTGACATTTATTTCTTTCAAAGCAGGCCTTTAAAATTTGGGTTCTTCATCTAAGTTGCAAATCACCTTTTGGGACCCAACTTTGCCAGGTATTGAGTATATGTGAAAAGACAGCTTTGCTGATAACATGTACCCCTTTTTAAAATAAAAGATGTAATGAATGATGAAACGGGCACCTAGGAGGAAAAAGATCTCAAAGACAAACATAAGCAGTTACATGAGAAGAAAGCCTGAAGGAAATATTTAAATTAAATAAAAATAAATGCATAATAAAAACAAGAAGGAATGAAAGCCATCAATAACAGTCCTTACCCCCCCTCCTGGTCACCAATCCAGTCATTATGAGCCAACAATTTTACATCACAAAAGAAATTACTCAGAACAAAAAACTTGGAGTGCTTTTGAGTTTTAGATTATGTCAAAGACAGTGTCCAGAGCATAAAAGATAGACTAGGAAAAGGTGTGTAGACAGCTGTGGGATATAACAGATCCCCAGTCCTGAGATTTAACCTGCCTTGCTTTGGCACATTGGTCTGGTAGATAAACATTAGTGTTAAGAGTACAAACACTTGGTAAAGGTGGAAAAAAATCATTACCGGTATTTTTGGGTTGAAACTGCTGGAAGGTTACAAATACAGCTGGTAATTAAAAAAACTAAAAGCAGAAAGCAGAAGCAGTTAGCAATCAGTAACGGATCACCAAGGAGGAGTAAATAATGAGGAAGAATGCAGACAAGTGCAGAAAGACATATAGAGCATTCAAAATGCTAACAGATGACAGACAGTTCAATGCAGACGAATGAAATGTAATTATGACTTTGATGAGCCTTCATGGCACAAGACTACTCTTTGTTCGAGATAAAATATGAGGAATATAGATGAAAATAGATGAAAAAATTGGAAGACAAGTCATTGTGCATTATTAATGACTGATAAGAAACAGAAAGAAGAAAGACAAATCAATGCAATTAATGAGTCTTAATAGTCCAGTCATGTATGTCTGTGGATTAGTATGCGCATGCTTCATAAAACATAAGCATTTAGCAAAATAGTGAGAAACAAAAGGGAGCTTCTTCATGTACTGTTAAATACAAGGTGTCTATCTGAGCACTCAGCTAGAAAAGTTCATCAGTTTCCCTGATTTCTGCTTCTTCATCCATAACTTTTTTAATCAAGACACGTAACTTCAACAATTGGCTGGGTGGTTTATGGATTTTTTGCACATTTCTCTAAAGTGTTAAACAACAGCGTGGCCAGAAGTAGCACGGTGTTGGCATAGCTATATCAATTCTTTGATTCATGGCATCAAAATTCGTGCAGTGTGATCTGACTCAGCTGACTCAATAGAGTTGGCCCTGCAAAAACCGGAGACATTTTTGTCCATTTACCTCAGAAGTATAGAACTCCAGATTTGTAATAGTAACCAAATCCATAGGAAGGAATTTCATGCCCTTTCTTTTAGAACAAATACAAAAGAGATATTCCCAAAGGATCTATTCCCATGTTTCCAAGGGCAGATTTCCTAGGAGATAATAAATTTCTTAATATTATCCCCTGTCAATCTAGAATAAACCTAGCTAAGTCAATTCGATTCTATGAGAGCGTAAGGTAAGTGACAGTAGACCAGGCCCTGAGGATATGGGCAATGAAGAGTGCACAGGTACTGCAACGCACTCCTTAGCTCAGGTATCACATGGCACAAATATGATTCAGCATTTATGGCCAGTTTAGAATATTGAAAGAAAAAAAAAGAAGGAAAAAAAGGGCAAAAGAACTGCTAACCTTAATCCTTTCTTGGTCACACAATTGAAAATCATGAGATTCAAAACCTGCATTTCTAGTGGAAATCATGAGGGCAATCTACAACATGACATGGAATTCTAAACCAATATTGATTTGGAGTTTATTTTTTCCAGTAATTATCTTATACACTTACTTCGTATTGGTTGGTTGATGGGTTTGGGGTTTTTTTTGGCTTTTTTTCCAGTTTGAGGATTTGCATTCTTGAAAGTTTGAGACTTTTTTTTCCTTTAAATTAGAGCTGTGACTATTGACTCATTTGCAGAGGGGGATCAAGCAGGGCTGGTTAAAGTTGTTACCTCCCCCAGTTGTCCGCCCATCTCTTTCCTCATTTTCCCTCAACAGGAAGAGCTTTCTTAGACTGGCAGCAACTCCTGATAGTTACCAGTTTACAGCCTAGCAAAAAAAAGGAAGCAAAAAATTGACCCTGGTCAGTGCTGGTACATCTTTTGCTGTCAACTGCAGAGGTTCAAGAACACATCTCAGTAATATCTGCTGGGCAAAAGGTACCTGCAGGAGCACAGCAAAGAGCTTTGAGCAATAATTGCTTAAATCACCTGAGTTTAGGTGACTGCAAAAGTCTACGTGTTTCAAGCAATTGCCTTGGTCTAGAAATTAGCTCTGTCAAATTATTATCAATTATAAGGAAAATCATAATACAACTGCTCAAAATGGTAATACTGCATCTCCTTTGTGAGACTGTCCAATCTCATATACAGTAATAGAAAAACTAAGAAAAGTGAAGCATTGATATTATCTTCACTGAGCTTAAAAGCTTTCTCACATGTAGATGAATTATCACGTCCTTCAAATACTTGCTGTATTAGACTATCCACTATGGATTGGTAAAATCATCACTGGGTGAGAAAAGAGCTGAAGCTTGTTTGTGAGCTTATAAAATGGCCCTTCAGAGAGTTGATGTTATGTATTGGTCTAATGAAGCACTACGTGTTTTTAGTAAGTCAACTATGAAGTTGCTGGTGGTTAATATCATAAGTGTCAGAGTCCTGGCGGCACTCATCGGCCCCGACTGGGTTCATCTTCCCTGGAAGACCCCAAACACCCTCTGCCCCAGTGAGGGGCTCCAAGTCAGCTTGGGGCTAGCACCCAGACCTGTACTGAACACTGCTGGAGGTGTGCAGGTCTCCAGTCCTGCTTTCTGGATGGACCCTTGACATTGGTGCTAGCCACCACTCCAGTCCGGTCTCCGGCCCTGGATGGCTTCTGAGCCTGACTCTCCACCCTGCCCTGTCTGGGACTGTCAATGGACCCTGTCCCCAGCACTCTGCTCTGCCCACCCTACTTCCCTGAGGTCACTATCTCTGCCTGGGGCTACCTTTGGCTCTCAGCTCATCCTCCCTTGTGGAGCAGCCTTGCTCTTGCTGCTCCCTGACAGTAAGTACAGCAATAAGCCAGTAGTCATGAGGATGCTAAGACTGGCCATAACAATGTTCAATAGCGAACAACGAGTCAGAGACCAGAGAAATCCAAGAACAATGACAATGGAAGTATGTCATTACCCTATTTTGTTCAATAGTGGTTAAGGCAAATTGTGTTGAGCAAATGCACAAAACAAATCCAAAGATGTTCCTGTAGTGAAAATCCAGCTTGCCTCTGAGCTTTCAGAATTCTGTCCCTCTGCTGACAACCATGCATGTGCTTCAAAAATAAAATGGATGACTCAATTCCTGAAAACTGTCCTCTCCCTAACTCATTTTGTTTGGATTAACTAAAAGTCACCAATAAACTGTTACATGCTCAAGCTGCTTAATTCTCTTCAGGGAGGATTTCACTGTCTTCTCTAACCCTACCAAAAGAAAAGCTTAACTTCTTAGCATACTTTTTGCCTGAGGCACAGAAAGGAAGATCATTTTTTGACGCAAGTAAAAGTTCAATTTATCCTGGGGGTATATTCCTGACTCTTCTTTGTAACTACTCCGCCTAGGACATTGTACATGTGGTGAGTTTAACTAAATAAGCCCGTGGTTGATTTCAAGTGAAATTTATCACCACCAAGTCAGCAGAAGTAACAGAAGAGAAAACTCATCATGAACTTAGGAAGGCTCTGTTTGAGTCAAAAGCAAAGAACAAGCAGGCTGCAAATTCTTAATTTAATAATAATAGTAATAGTAATAGCAATAGTAATAGTAATAATAATAATTAATAATGAAGTTATCCAGAAAAAGCTTCCCTTTGCGTTTCCCTGCGTTGCTTCCTTTGCATACAGCTGTTTTCTTTATACAAAATGGTCAGCAGTCTCTCCCAGGCTGAACGAATATAGTACATACAAAGCTGATACAGGTCATTCCCCAGGGACTGTTCAAGGTCTTGAGAATTGCGAAGACTACAAAATGGAAAACCAAGAGCAGTGGAATTTCCTAACAACCACCCCTAGCTGAATTAAACCCACCCTAAATCTGCAATCCTGGTGCAATTCTGCAGCTGGGTTTTCTCACCAGACAGGTTCCGTCAGTATCACATTAGTGAAATAAATCTAGTACCTTTCCCAGTTCTGCTACAGAACGGGAATGAAATTACGAAAACATCTATTGATACTAGTGACTAACTATTCCTCACAGCATCAATGCAGTAAGTAGCCTCATACCTTTCAGCAGTGCATTTCTGCTTCCATGCAGCACACATCCCTCATTAAAGCACACCCCTTCTATTTCTCTGCCAGAAGGCCATGGTTACCTGGATGGATGCTGAACCTTTCACTGGTTCAGTAGATCTCATGAGAGATCCTTGTTCCTTCTAACAATGTTTCCTCTCAGTCTAAAAGGCAATGCCTTTCTGTTCATAAAGAGATTATTGAAGCGGCATAAGCTCTCTTTTACTAAATCCTAAGAAAAAGTTTAGGACTAAACAAAATGAAGCTGGTGCCCTATGTTTCAAAACTGATGAAGAGCTGTTGACTGCTCTGACAACCTTCCTATCCCCCTCAGTCCACAAATCTGTGACGTGGGTGCTTTGCACTGCTGAAGAGCAAGACAAATGGTTTCACAAGATATTTTCACTGCCTCAAAATCCTCTCAAAGACCTGAAAGCTTACTGCCAATTTATCAGGATCCAAAACAGATACCATCTGCCTAGTCATTCTGCCTGGGTTTTAGGGTTTTTTTTTTGTGCCTTCCTTTCAGGTGATCAGTCTGTACCACTGTGACATGCTTTTCTGCCCTCTAGTAATAGCCCCTGGAAAGGGGACCTTCTGGCACAGCAACATGAAAGACTTTTGCTCATTTATTTCTTAGTGTGGAGGTGTAATCATGTAGCCTCTGATTCTTGACCTTGATGGTCAGGGTGATGTCTTTATACCTTTTTCTTTGGGTAATTGAAACCAATTTTCCTTTTCTCCTATCCCTTTTCAAACAAAATGTTTTAAAATAAATAAACAGGAAGGATTAGAAAAGGCTTCACAAAATGGCATTACCTCTTTATCATAATCAAGGGATTAATCTAGAAAAAGCAAAAATCAATAAATTTCAATAGAAAATCTACATTCTCCTTTGTATCCTATTACACATAATTAGCTTATACTGGAACTGAAAGAGGTTTAACAACAGTTGTGAGATAGTGCTCAATGTTTTTTAAAACGTTGTAGAACAAAGTTTGCTAGTCTTGCATAAAGTGCTGCATGGAAATCAAGCCGCTGTAAAGGTGTAACTGTGTAATGGGCCCTGGAGTCTATATTATACATTGCAGCAATTTTTTTGTCTATTTAAATAATATTTAGAGACTTTAACCAGGCTAATTGTTTTAAAATAATCTTCTCCTGTCCAACTTTTACAAATCCTCATATTTCTAAAGCTGACAGAAAACTGGTTCCTCTTAGATCATTTAGATGGACTCTTCCATAATTGTAACCATCCCCTTGAAAATATAAAAAGTTACAGCAACAGACTTGACAGAGACAAAAGTGAAAGAATGATTTTAGCTTGCTGAACCTGTGGATAAGAAAGTACAAATGAATCTGCTTTTTTAATCAGTAGAAAATTAGAATGAGTGAGCTCTTGAGGCCCCTTGGGAGACAGGGCAGATGGCCTTGCAATCAGAAAGTGATGCTTTTTCTAGAGTAGATTGATAGTCTGCCTTCTAGCCTTCTCCACTTAGAATAAAAGAAGAGCGATGAACGCATAAGGGGCAACTTAATGAATGCTGTGTGACTTTCACTGAGGTAGTGTTTCAGTTCTATACAGTGCAGCTAGCATATGTCTGATAGAGGTGTGTGGATTCTTTTTCCAGAAAGGTAAAAGTTCAGTGACAGAACCAGAGATGAAAAAATTTCCTTTATTTTAAAAGCGGGCTATGACCATGAAAAGGACCATAATGATTTTATGGGGCTACTAAGATGATTAGGGGATTGGAACATCTTTCTTATGAGGAAAGGCTGAGGGACTTGGGGCTTTTTAGTCTAGAAAGAAGAAGACTGAGGGGGGATCTTATCAATACTTATAAATACTTAAGGGGAGGGTGCCAAGTAGATGAGAAGAGTCTTTTCTCAGTGGTGCCCAGTGATAGGACAAGAGGTAACGGGCACAAACTTGAACATAGGAAGTTCCATCTTAACATGAGGAGGAACTTCTGTACTCTGAGGGTGGCAGAGCACAGGAAGAGGCTGCCCAGAGAGGTGGTGGAGTCTCCTGCACTGGAGACATTCAAAACCCGCCTGGACGCCGTCCTGTGCAACCTGCTGTAGGCGTCCCTGCTGTGGCAGGGGGGTTGGACTTAGATGATCTCCAGAGGTCCCTTCCAACTCTGACCATTCTGTGATTCTATGATTTTACTTAGAATCTGTTAAAGAAACAACTTACATGGGCCATTTACATGCTGCTCACAAGGTTCTACTTATATCTTCCATCTCACCATGGTTAAGTAGATAGGTCAATCGTAAATGAACTTTTTTCTTATGTGTGTTGATTTCACCAAGTTGCTTTTCTTGTCATTCTATTTTTCCCTTGCATTTTGCATATATGAAAAAAACAAAGAACCAATGCATAACACTGTTTAGTGACTGTCAGATTCTTGTGTCAGTCATGATTTAGCCATTTCAATTACCTGAATTTCATCACATGCAATTAATTGTTGGCTGAATTAGTCCATATAGGTGCAACTGTTTTCAGCATGAACATCAAGATGAGCAACCAGCTACTTAGACATCGAATTTTGTCTTCCCTGCAGGCTTTTTGCTTAAAATGAGATGGTACAATTTGCAATGCAATTTGTCATAGTTTACTTTGGTCACAAAGTGTGGTCAGAAAAATATACTTTTTTATTGTTTCAAATATAAGAAAATGTTACAGACCAGTCTTCCTGTCTTACCTATTTATCTATCTATTTCCAACATGTCTATCAGATGGTTATCTGGGTGGATCTGTTTTGATTTGAACAAAATTTGACATGATTTTCTAAAGTATTCAGAAGAAAAACAAGAAATTCAACAGATTTTGACCAGCTTATTTCCTGGTTTTATTGGAAATCAACTTGACAAAGAGGCTGCAAACAAAAAACCTTGGAACATCCTGCTCAGTATTAAAGACAAAAAAAAAAGATCTATAAGACTCCCAGATTCCTGTGTCTCCTGGGACAAGACAGTGAAGGATGGCCAAAGGCAATCCATAGAAATAGTTTATCATGATACTGTCAAAAGCTAAATGCAGAAATCCCTTGGAGGAAAGAAGGGAGAGCCTCTACTAGGTCAGGACTATGAACTGCAGCAACCCAAGGCATTATGCATACTATTACAAGGTGATACCTAACAACATATACAGGTAAATAAAAAAATAAAAAAAAGAAGGTAACAGTGGACTGAAGGGAAAGGAGGAAGGAAGATAGAGCTAATGAGAAACACAAGAAACAAGGACAGTCTAATGACATGCGTAAGTTTTATTAGTAATTTTATTTGGAAATGAAATCCAATCCTTACTCTCCAAAATAGTAGAAATTTACCATGTGAGTCATGTCACAAACTCTGCCAAAGTCTGTTTCAGAACCAGTATGGTATTTTCATTTTAAGCTCACCATGGAAGTGAGACCTCAGAGAAAAATACATGTTGGGTGTGGGTTTTTCCCATTATAATGTAGTTGTAGTTAAAATGCTTAATTTGTTTTGTTAAAGTGGAAAGGAACACACTCATACCTTCAAGTTGTCTAGAATTTGATATAATCTAACAATATCTTAATAACTCATTGGTTTGCTCCCCTCCCCTCCCCTCCCCTCCCCTCTCCTCTCCTCTCCTCTCCTCTCCTCTCCTCTCCTCTCCTCTCCTCTCCTCTCCTCTCCTCTCCTCTCCTCTCCGCTCCTCTCCTCTCCTCCACTCCCCTCCCCTTTCCTTTCCTTAAAAAAAAAAAAAAATTAAGTATTTAGGAAAAAACTAACCTTTTTTAAAAAAAACCACCAAACTTATTTTGCCTAAATTTGATTAAGAACTCATTTTGAAATGTTTATCTTCTGACAGCTGCATGAATTTAAGGCCTGGTCCAAAACTTGACATTATTGACAAAAATTGAGATTATCCAGTATGTTTTAGACCAGCCTCCCAGTTACAGAACTACCTTCAGCTCCTTTTACCCTCTCTCTTGCAAGCTGTAGAAGGCGTTCTAACAATATAGCTGAAGGAAGATGACGTTTTTGAAAAAGAGACTTTCATTTTTGTAATCTTTCTTAATATTAACCCGTTTCACATTCGCTTTAAAATAAGTGAGATTGTCTCATGGATCAGTGGACCATCACTCCAGGCTAGCCATCCTGTGTGATCACAGATAATTTAAAGAGAATACATTTCTATAGGCTCCTTTCAGTTTACAGCCTTTCAACCATGCAAAGCAGTTTGAGAATAAATAAATATATCCTTCACACGTGATATTTTTTTTTTGGGGGGGGAGGCTTGTTTAAAGTCCAAGTAATCAGAGTATAATCAAGGTTAAAAACGCGGGGAGGGGGGGTGGGAGGTGGGGGGCGAGGGGGGAAGGTGATACCAGTTTAAACAGAATGTGTTGGAGGGGGAAAACGGGGGAAGTTTCCCCCCTCCCGCGGCGGCTGCGGCTGTGGCGCCGGAGCGTCCCAGCGCTGTGCTCTGCTGCCACCTTGGCCGCGCCGCGGGACGTGCAGGCGGCCCCGCTCCGCACCCGCGCAGCTCCCGCGGCAGCTCTCCTCCTGCCGCCTGGGAAACCTCGGTCGGTCGGGTCCAGTCGGGCTCTCCGCGTATGTCGCCCGCCGTTATAAACAGGACGAGGGTATATGGGATGTCTAAAGGGTCGGCTGCTTTTTGGAGCGGGGCTGGGGGGTGGGGGCTCTTCAAAGGAGGTTTATTTCACTCTTGTGCCTGAATTCGAAACTTAGCAATGTGAGTGGGAGGGGGATCATGTATTTTTCTGTCCGTTTGCTTACTGTAGGATTCTTCTCCTGCCTTGTCCAGCCTTATCTTACACGTTTAATGAAGAGAGCACTCAGATTCCCGACGTGCCTCCGTGTCCTTCCTACTCCGTGACCACTGGGGCTCTGGAAGGAGCTCCCAGCAGTCCATCCCACGTCCAGGCTCAGTGTTGTTCAGCTGCAGTTAGAGGTGTCCCCCCCCTTTTAGTTTTTTTTTTGGGGGGGAGGGGAGTGGGGCAGAGAAAGGTGTCAGAAACATCACAATTTACTGAATATATATATAAATGAATATTAGCCCACCAATGGAGTTTGCTAATTTCCTTGTTTCCCTCGCCACATCTTCGTGTTGCAGTGTTCCAGCGTTGTCTTGACATCAGGCTCCGAGCTGGTGGGACTGAGTTTGGAAAGCTTTCATGCACTTCATTTCAGCTTTGAATTGCACATGCTTTTTCTGTCATTTTTAAGGCGCTCTTCTACTTCGGAGGAACCATGTTCTGACATGCTGGAGCTCGCTGGTGGTAAATACTTCCTTTGACTACAAAGTGCATGTGTGAAAAAGGCTTTTTTTTTTTTTTTTTTCATGGAAATATGTTTCTTTCTCGCTTGCTGCTTTCTCTGCTATTAATAACCTGTAAGGAGGTCTGAGTGAAATAGCACTTTCGGATCTATACTTTCAGCCACACCACGCTGAGGCAAGTGCAGAAGCTCTGTATTATGCGTGTGTGAGAGGGATTCGTGCGATGCGTATGACAGTTTGCATATCAGACTCGGTGACAAAGTAGGGACCACAGGTGAGTCCCCAAAGAGGTCTGCTTTGCCGAGAGAATTTTTCCAGCCCCTAACCACAGAGGAGAAGTATTCAGCTCTCCACCTGCTCCCCAGAGTTGGCGGTTCTGATTCGTTTCAACTGAAAATAATCAAGAATAGAAAATGACACGTAATAAAAAGTAAGTCCCCAGCCAAGCAGCCGTGTGCGCTGCGGTTCCTCTCAGATAAGCGCTCCCCCAGGGGCTGAGGTCTCGGTGCCCGGGCGAGAGAAAGGGCTGCAAAGGGTTAAGCCGCTGACTTGCTTGCTAGGCAAAGTTTGAGGAAGAATATGTCTGAGGCTGAGTACGCTGCAGCCCCGCGTTTGAAATCTGTCACCCTCACTTAGGAGCTCTGCATCTCTGGTTGTCACCGGTGAATAATGATCACACGGCGATAAGATCGCTCTGTGGCGTTGCGCCGGAGCCGCCGGGGGAAAGAGAAGAAAGGAAATTACGAGGCGTTTAACCGCTTTAGCAGGGTGTTCTTCAGTGTCATCGGTGGGTGTCAGGGTCAAATGACCGGCTGGACAGCAGCTTGGAAAGAAAATTTCCTTCCTCCTTTCCTTGAGAGAAACCTTGGGTGATGGTGACCATTGGCAGCTATGGAAAACAGAGACCTTGGTGGTGATCCTTAAAATAATACCATGCCGGAGCCCAGCTGTTCTGCCACTTTCTCCCCTTTCAACCTACCGGACCCGGTGGGCTTTGGGTGACCTACCGAGGAGGACCCACCTCCGCGGGAGCAGGTAACGGCTAGTTAAGTCACTTTCTGGATTGACACGATCTTGATTTGACCAAAGTGTATCCTGAGTATCTTTCTCTGATTTGAAGTGTGGGCTGGTTGAGGGGCCAGGGGGCAGGGAGGGGGACAGGAATAGTGCCGCCTAACCTCTTTGAGCCTGCGGGGCAGGGCAGCAGCCTGCAGCCTTGCCGAAGTTTTTAGCGTTCCCGCTTTCCTCCGTGATTGGGGGCACTGGGGGCAGAAATGCCTGTGATCGACAAAGGTCTGCTTTGCCTCGTGTGTTGCCGACAGGTTGCCAATCTCGGGGACGTGGAGAAAGAAGGGTGGAGAGAGGATGAGAAAGACTTATGAGGGGACTTTTTTTCACGAGAAAATGCACCGCTTGTCCATCAGCTTCGGGAAAGAGATATAAATCATGCGCAAATAAGTGCTCTGAAAAGCATACAGAGCCTTAATAAATAAATAAATAGATAAAAAGACAGGTCTTAAAAAAGTCAAAAAGGACCCCAAACAGCCTTTGAAAAAGGTTGTTCGTTCACCTTTGGACCCTACGGGTCCCCTGATCCCTTCATGCCCCGGGACCAGCTGGGAGCTGCAGGCATAGACTCGACTTCAGAGCAGCCCCTTCTCCGAGCCGGGGATACAGGCTCTCCCCGCGGGTCTGACCCGTGCCGGACCCGCTCCTTCCCGGCCGGCTGAGCCCCGCGGAGAGCCCCGGGCTCCCTCCCCTGCATCCCGGGGACCTCGAGCAGACCCCGGCCCCCGAAGCAGCGGTGCCGGGAGGGGAGCGGGGGCTCGTCCTCAACTCCTTTCCCCTCGCCGAGTGCCGTGAGGAATTCCAGGCTACCTGCGTTTCCCCTTCCGCGCCCCGCGCAACACCACCACCACCACCCCACCACCCCCCCCCCCCCCCCCCGCGGCCGCCCATCGCCCCGCGCATCCGCGTAGGTGAGGGCGCAACCTTTTCTCCGAGCGGGCCGGCAGCGCGGCTCGGCCCGGGGCTACCAACGCGCGGGGGCTCCCCTAAGCCCCCTTGGAGGGCACGGGGTGGAGGGCAGGGCGGGGGGGGCAAGGAGCCGCGCCTGGGCTGACCCCCGCCGGGGCTCCTCGGTACGGCTTATTAAGCCTTTGAAGTCGTGAATAATTTAGCGCCCCCCCCCCCCCCCCCCCCCGCTCACCCCCCCAAAGCGAAGGGCGAAGGAGGTGCGGAGACAATGGCGAGTGATTGAGCTTTTGAGGTACGGCTGAGCAGAGAATGCAAGCTAGTGAGCAGCCAGGGCTGAGGGGGAAGCAAACCCCGAGGCATTTCGGTTGCTTTTTCTGTTTCCTCGACACATGGCATTGATCAGCTCTCCTCTCCTCTCCTCCATCCCTCCCCAGCCCCTCTCTTAAAGTAACTCGCAGCAAACGACGTATTGTGCATTTGCTTTACTAATGGAGGAGTTTGAGGCAAATTCTCTTCGCACACCCCACGTCCTACCTTGACGACTGTATCCCATCGCTCAAGTGCCTCTCGGTATTAAACAGTGTTGCCTTTTAGTGGACTTGTCAGGACAAGGCAGTAGCTTACTAGGGAACCGGGCGGCGGGGGAAGGGTTACCCCGAAACAAGCGCAGACAGCCCGGGATGGATATATACACGCACACACACACACACGCACACATGCACACTCACACGCACCGAATGTGCTGCAGGAGACATTGGGGGGGGGGGGGGGGGGGGGGGGGGGGGGGGGGGGGGGGGGGGGGCTTGTTAGCGCTTTAGGGCAAAAGGGTGGTTTCTCCAGCGGTTTTAAAGTCTTTCTGACTGATGATGGAAATCAGACGGAATACTAAAGGAGGTCCGTCTCTTCCCTGAGGGGTGGACCTTTCTTTTATTCTACGTTATATTTATTCCGTGCTGCTATTGCCTACCTAAAAGTTCGCGGGGGGGGGGGGGTGGGGGGGGGGGAAGGAGAGGAGGGAAAGAAGGGGGTGGGGGAGGCGGGCTCGTCGGTGGCTGCACATGAAATATCGCCCATGTTGGTGGAGAGCACGGCTGCGATTACTGCTAGGGAGGGCATCTCCCAGTTAGACCGCAGCTCGGGGAGTTTTTCAGCTCATTCCACGCCTTCCCTCCCGATACACCCCGAAAGTCCCCAGAGCAGCGGGGCCGAGGCAGCCCCCGCCGCCGCGGAGGGCGGCGATACCCCGCACCTTCCTTCCCCGCAGCCCCGGCCCGGCGGGCTCCGCGGTGAGGCGGGGCAGGGGCCCGGGGGCTGCGCACCCCCACAAACCACCCCCCCGCCTCCCCTCCCCGGGCAGCGCCCGCTCGGTTCCCCCTCGCTGAGAGTACGGGGGGAGGGCGAGCCCAAAGGGACGGAGCTCGGTAAATTGCCCTCAGAGAGCAATGGGTTAAAAGCGGGAGGAAAAGGAAAAAAAAAAAAAAAAAAAAGAAAAAGAAGGAAAGAAAGAAAAAGAGAAAACCTAGCCTGACTTTGCCTCTTGGAAAGCTTTAGGTTGCAGCCCTGCCTTCCAAGCATTCTTTAAACTACAAATGTGGGAGGGACTCCAGGGGAGAGAGAGAGAGGGAGAGAGAGATGGCTATCAACTGAATTCATTACTGTAAACATCTCCCTGGGGTGTCAGGCAGGGAGGAAAAAAAGGCACGACTTACATTAGCAGGGAATAGTCAGATCTGAGGCATCATTACTGCTAAGATCAGCCTGCAATCCCGGCTGAAGGCAGGCGCAGGGCTCGGAGAGAGCCAGACACACGGACTCACACATATACTCACATATGTGTCCGATGCCTTCTCCGGCTTCCAAGGGTCCTGGGTCTCCGTGCCTGCTCCTCATGTGATCCTTTCACCATTTCCAGAGGACAGAAAGAGAGAGAGAAAAAAAAAGAAAGAAAGAAAGAAAGAAAGAAACCCCAAGGACCGGGCGTACCCGCGGGCTCTTCTCGTTTATTTTTTACCGGAGAAGGAGGAGCGGCGGGGGGAAGAGCGAGCGAGCCGAGCAGAGAAAGTGCGTTGGGGATGCCAGAGCCGCGGGCTGCGCGCCGGAGGAGGAGGTGGCGGAGAAGGGGGGAGGACGATGCCGCTGCCTCGTAAGGGCGGAGGAAGGCGCGGGAGGCGCGGGGGTCGCTCCGGAGCGGCGGCGGCGGCCGGCGGGGAGCGGGGCCGGCCGGGAGCGGCGCTGGGCGGCCGCGCTGCGCGGCGCGGAGGGCGGCGGCCACCACCGAGGAGCGGCGGCGGCGGAAAAGTTTTGGTGCGGGGGGCCAGAGGCGCGGAGGGGGATTATGATCGGTGCCGGCGAGGGATTCCCAGACACCGCCAGGTACAGTTGGGATTTCATTCCTCTCTCTCTTTTCCTTCCTGGTAATTCTAGCCTCGGGCGATTTGAAGCCGCGGTGCCCTTTGCCTTCTCCGAGAAGGCAAAGTTAAGGAGCCGGGATCAGGTGGTGTGTCAGAAATATCGCCTCCGCCTCATTAGAGCCCCGTGTCTGCGGGTGTGCGGCACCAGGCACACACACGCACGAATTTATGAATGGCCGGCGGCGAGTGTTAGGAGGGTCCCCGGGTTATTTTCCACCGGCGTGGGGGTCCGGAGTGGGGCTCGGGGCTCGCAGCTGCAGCGGGGTGCCGGATCCCCGGTCGCATTTCAGTGCCGAGCCGGAGGGTGCCGAACCCGGCCCCCCCACGCCGTGGCCCCCCGCCCGGCGCCGGGCGGGGAAGGGAGAGCCGAGAACTGCCCCAGCTGCCGGGGAACCGGCGGAGCGCCTGTGTTAGCACCACCATTGGTATTATTTGGGAGGTGGTTTTGAGAAACGGGACCTTTAAAGATGAGCCGTGCTCGGAAGAGGCAATCGGCTTAGCTCGGCGCTGGAAAGTGCGAAGAGATCTACCGGGAGAGCAGGGAGCTGCGCCCGGCAGGAGGATCCATCAGATCCCCACAGCAGCCCCCGGCGCGGAGCTGCTGGTGAGTGGGTGGGGGCGAGGTTAAGGGAATTGGCTCAGGACTTCAGAATACAAAGGAGCCCCTCACTGACCCCCGGAGTTAGACGGTGATCTCTGGCAAAATGGTAACAAATACTGCGGGGGGGGGGGCGGGGGGGGAGGTGGTGGGGTGGGGGGGGGTGTGCGTGAACAAAAAATAACAGCTCGCAAAAAAGAAGTCAAACAGCTGAAAAGACCTCTCTAAGAGCATGAGATAAAGCCCCATAAAAGATAAAGAAATCAGCAGCACAGTAAGACAGTAAGACTCTCCACCTTCTTTTCGGAGTGGGAATCGGTCAACAGGAGCTTTTAATTAATTTTAATGGAGGAAATCTGTTTTAAGGCTTACAATAAGCTAATAAATCCAAAGCACAAATCCGTGTAAATTCCTGTACTGTGCATAGAAGGTACTGGTTAGATTTCTTCAGATGCCGCTTTTTGCAATGCAGAGCTCAGCTGAATAGAAAGGGAGAGGTTCCTTGCATGAGGAGCAGGAAAAGCTAATACTAAAGCAAGTCAGCCCTCTCTCTGTACACACACAGACGTGTACACACATACACGCGTGCACAGAAAGACAGGGTGTGTGTTAAAGAGAGGCTTATTTACTGCATCTAACTTTCCAGCGCTTGCAGGGAAATTAAACCAGTTTCGAGGTTGAGATTGATCACTGCTTGGGTTTAAAAAACCCAACCGATCAGACAAAAAAAACCCCTTACAAACTTCCATGGACTTAATTTCTTGCTTCATTCATTGACACGGTCTTTCTCCAAGCGCACTTTGATATATTTGTAGTTTCAGAGAAAATTCACGAATTGGTTTCAGACATATGTGGTTTTGGAAGGAGAAAAATCCGTCCTGGCATTTTTTCAAAACACTTGAAAGGTACTGTACCTATACGTCTATCCACCTTTCTTTCCTTTCTTCCTTTACAGAGTCAACATATGCAGTGTTAGTATTGAGATATAATATTTGCATAATCAAAAAGATACAAGAGATGTTATTTAAAAGTCACCATTTCTAAGTGGCAAAGGTGATGTTAAAGTGTTAGCGTTGATCTTGTTCGTGAAATTTATGCGAGAGGAGAGATTTTAAACATCATTACTATCTGCAGGAGGTTTGGTATTTAAAGGTTGTTCTCTATCCTGATATGGTAGCGAAACAGTTAAAAGTAAGAGAGTGCAGGCCTGGAGTACTGTAGGTGAAGTAAGTCAGAGCACTGTGTAAATATGGTGTCTGTAAAACTACCTGTGACTAGAACAGTCATCGGTGTTTTCCAAAGTCCAAGGCTGTAGCAAGAAGAAGTGGTGCTGGAATGCACCCAGCATTCTTAAAAGAGTCGCTCCTCACATACACCCACACCCTATGTTTTGTATAAGGTGATGTTATCTGTGTTTGGCTTTAAGAGTCTGGATCTAATTTGAGCCACTGTTACAAGTCACATTTCTATCCTGGCCTGCTGGATAGTTTGATTTAGGATGTAGGCATATCTCCTTTGCGCAACCCTACACCCCTCCCAGTTGGAATCTGCATTACATAGGCTATGGTTTCCCTTCGAGAATCAAGAATGTGCTTGCCTTTAACTGCTTAAAATAGCAGTATCTAAAATGTAGGATGTTATTAGGGCTGACTTCCCTACCCTTCCCGCAGAAAAGGACGAGACATAGTTTTACCAAGTCGAGGAAAACAGAAAGGAGTTCAAACAAGCATCACTATCAGGCTTTTCCTGTACTGCTCTTTCTATTTAAAGGACTAGAAAGAAGGCACACTTAAGATAATATTGTTTCCAGCAAGGTGAGAGCTTTATTTCTTAATCTTTTCTGCTGCCTCTTTAATCTCAAAATGAGTTCATTTTTCACTAGATTACTTTCATGTAACTTTCAGGCTTTTACTAGACAGATTCAAATCCAGTCCATTAGTGACCTCTATCTGTGAGAAGCGTATAGTCAATGGTGGTTTTCTCCCTTTTTCTTCACCATAGTGGATTGGAAACACAGGCTATAAATTGTTTTGGTCTTTTATACCTGCAAATCACCTAGCTTGTCAGGTTATCAATGTCATATCCATTACGGACAATACGTTTCCTAGTGTTTGAAACAGGAAAACAAGAAAACCAAACTCCAGTCCCAAACATGAATCCAGAACTGGAAAAGAACTCAAAATCTATTCCAGCTTTTTCAGTGATAATATGATGAACATTTGCAAAAATCAGGAAAATAAAAAGTATCCAGTGGTATTAAACATCAGTAATAAAGGAGTTGCATTTACGTTCGTCTGATGGTTTAATACTTACTCTGAAGCAGACTGACTCTATGTGAAATT
This sequence comes from Pluvialis apricaria, assembly GCA_017639485.1. Lineage (NCBI taxonomy): Eukaryota > Metazoa > Chordata > Aves > Charadriiformes > Charadriidae > Pluvialis > Pluvialis apricaria. The sequence continues at coordinate 22,382,659 of CM030012.1, read as the reverse complement.
TTATTGCCCCTGAGTGCTTACATAATAACTGAAACTTGAGACAAACACTCAGACCAGATATACTATAAGTAGACTTTATAGTAGCAGGGTGTTTAAAAAATGTAAAAAAAAAAAAAAATCCAGCTGTGTCTATATTAGGAATACATGTCAGAGATCAAGGAAAAGGGGGTCTTTATAAACAGATGGTCTCTTTTAGGGGATTATTAAACCCAGCTTCCCAATACTAATTTGTCTCTTGTTTATATCCACAGCTATATTCCATGTTTTAGTTAGTGATTGTAAATGGCAGTTGAGGACTTGATCAGCAATATCTTTGGGTATGTGAATACCATTGTTTGACATTTCCCAGATTGTAGCCTGATTACCTCAGCGCTTGGTAATATGATGGTTTTAGGTGTTTCCTTCCCTCCCCCCTTGGGCAGTCTTTTTAGGAGTCTTTCTGCCAATGCTTTTTTTTTATTTCCTCAAGAAACCAAAAGAGCTGGAACTTGCCCCAGAGGTACAAAAATTGCTTTGTCTTTTCTTTTGGTAAAACAAATATTTGTATTTTTTTGTCTTTTATAAAAAAACAATAGAAAAGAATAAGATATAGTTATTATTGTAAAGAAGGCTAATTTAACATACACCGAAGATATGAGCTTTAGTTCCCCTACAGCTATGTGTAACCTACACCTTTCAAGTAACTGACTTCTTTTAAAGAAAAACAACCACAAAAGATCATCATTAAAATATGTTTCTTGGCAGGCATGTTTTATTCATTTATTTAAAACAAACCCAAACCTTAATCCATAGGTAATACTCAGGAAAGAAGCATTTGAAATGAAAACTGTTCTGTTTAACAAATTATAGTCACATCAAACAATGTGTCCCAGCAATAGTGCAATTTAATCTGATATTTTCAGCCACTGGTGAAAGGTGTTGGGACCTTCTTTACCTTCTTTTTTTTATTTTATTGATGTTTTACCCAGCTAACATGTTTTTTTCCCCTCTTCGATTCCTTCTTCTGACATGGCCCTTTGAACTGAATCAAAATTAAATACCAGCAACAACTTAAAACAAATCCATCATGCTCTATTCAGCATTCCTGAAAACTTAATGATGCATAAAGAGGTCTGTAAAATATCCCTTCTAAAAAGAAATCTTGTGCTATTTATCAGCTCTACCTAGAAATAATCTCCTGTATATTTTACTTCAAGTTATAACTGCTTTATTTATTCATTTATTGTAAAAAACCCCACTTTTTCTAGCCTAGTTTAATGCAAGGATGTATTTATAAAAGCATACGGCACAGAGAATTGTTGATCATTCGAAGGTACACTGTCATTGAAACTGATCCTTCAGTCCTTGCAGACAAAACTCAATAGGCTTTTGACGTACAGGATCAGATCGTTGCTAGGCTTGGTCCTGCAAAGAGTTGATTTTACTTTGGCCCCAGATGAGAGGTGGCTTGCTTCCACCAGGTCCTGGTCAGTATTTTGTAGGATCTGCCCCTTACGAAGCAGAATATTAAAGGTCACAGATAATATTCTGGCTCGGCCTTCAAGTCAATAGGCCACTTTCATAACACTTAATCACCGGCTACCTATCCACAAGGTAAATTATCAGTGTAATTTTCTGCAACAGTTATAGATTAAAGACTGTAGTAAAACAAAATTTGAAGAAAAAGAATAATTTTGAAAGGTAGTTCAGACAATAATCTTTAGATGACTGTAATGGTCTGCAGTCTGGTTTTACAAATCCTGGCCCAGGTGGGGACATATCTTGAGCCACAGAATATGGAAGAGGGCATTTAGTTCCTTTTATCATCATTTATTTGTGAATATATCCCAATGAACATGTTTGGATGAAGGGGCAGACGTTCTGCTCTTTGATCAAAATTCTTTATTGTGGCCAAGTTGTCATGGGTGATCTAATTATCTTAAAAATGCAAAATCATACAGACATCAAATCAGTTCCTTCCTGAAAACATACTAGCTGTAAACTGAATTCATCCCAAAACTATTCCACAATCTATTCAGACAAAATTGACAACATTTTTTTCATATCAGGGCTCTTGAGGGAGAATTACAGGCAAAAGATTTTGGAATTCCATCTCTTGGACTCATTAGCCGTTCACTGTCATGCATTTCTGTGTTCAGCAAGGTCTGGGCAGGCTGATGCTAGACACTTCTCTCGTAGTAAATACTGTAAACTGTACGGAAGTACTACATGACCCATTAAGAGCAGGAAAGGTCAGATCTCTGAATGAAAAGCCTCATCAGCACCTCCTGAGAGCTGAAATTACTGTGCAGCAGTGTCACTCCCAGTTCCTGCTGGCAACTTGTGTCATTCCTTCATCAAAACCAACAGGGAAAATTAAACTAAAGAGAAGAGCTTTTCTTGACAGTACTTCCAGTCCTGCACCACGTAGCTGCATGAGTAGCTCATACCTCGCTGAGCTGTTCCATAAGAGTTAGCCAAGAGACGTCATGTGGAAAAGGGTTACCCGTGTGGAGAAAGGACACAGCGCTCCCGCAACGTGTCCTAGCACTGCTGGGAGCCTTCGATGATGCTCATGCACAGTCCTCAATCTTCATACAGGTAGCAGAGGACCAAACCATTGTCAAACTGCAGTCATAGGATCATCAACCAGAGACTTGTAGGTTCAGAGTTACAAATAGTTCTTTCTCTTGAGATTTCCTGCATGCTTTTTCTACAGGGAAAAAGAAGTGCAGTATTCGAGCTGTTTTAAAATGCGTATGACATCCACAACATCGTTGGAAATGAATGCAACACAAAAAAAAGTATAATTTTATATCAACATCTTATTGACAGAACAAGAGATTTATTATACAGTTCTGAAGAAGGCATGCAGATTTTATGTATGTATACATATATATATATATAATTTGTGTATGTGTTACATATATAGGTGACTGTGACTTTGTCTATAATCACAGAGGTCTCCCTCAGACCCTTCAAAGCATATATAATTAATTTTCATTCAAATTTTTTTTTTTTTGGTGAACTGCAAATCAAATTAAACAAGAAGAAAAACATATTTTTCCTTCGGTGTGTTGGAAGTTTCTCTACTGGGTAAAAACCCAAGGTGCTCCCAAGGTCGATGGAAAGAGTCTGTAGCAAACTTACCTGTGCTTATGAAATAGAACTTCACAGCTGAAAAACTGCTTTTAAAATTAATGTCTTTGACTTCAGACTCAATCCCTATCCCTTCCACTGGCAAGTTAATTTCACAGACACTCTTCTTGTGATTAGAGATTACTCATGTGAGTAATAATTTGAATACCCAAAAGTGATGTCATTTAGCTGTAATTGAAGATGATACAACCCCAACAGTGTGTCTCTGGTTATACTAATATATATATGCTTTCATTAGGAGCTTCTTCATGTGTGTATGGGAAAACAAGCTATGTAGGTACATGTCATTAGACTAGAACTCCATCCATATTCGGATTGTGGCAATATAGGTGTTTGTCACAGACACAGCCTACATAGGTACACTTCTATAAAAACTATCTGTAGACTATGCATCGGGTGTGCATATCTTTTAGTGAATTATGATTTTGGTAACTGAGGTGGTTTTACTGAGCCTGTTGCATGCCCGAAATGCTAGCTGAAACCATGTGAGGTGTCTCTAAATGAAGGAATACTTGTTAGTAGTACTGTATAATTTCGTTTGTGATCTAGGAAGTTTTTCCTAGGCGGTGCTTCTTGTGTCATTGAGAGATTTGCATCCAACTAAATGTACCCCATTTAGCAATCTTGTTTGTCTGGCTTCACAGGCCACCTCACTGACTGATCTAGGTTTAACCTTATTCTTATCTTCAGCCACTTAGCTTTGGAGTTAGTTGCAAATGCTCCTAGACTAAACATTATTTCTTGAGCCATATCAGTTGAAAACTTGCTGTTTATTTCATAATTTGTTATAATTATGTAAAAAAAAAAATTACTTTGATATCTAAGTTGGTATGAACTGATGTGGTGGTTGGAGGTGGTTGGAGGACTTCAATTTAGTATCTTAATGCTCTATGTGCATATTGCATCATGTTGTACTGATCCATTACTGTAAGCCCCCGCATTATGCATTGAACAAGGGAACCTGGAGGTGGAAAAGACATATAAGGCTAACCAACAGCTTACAGTCATCTCTCTAGTACACTCATAAAATTTTCATTCTTGGTTTAAATGTTTTCAAAGATTTCATCTGAGACATTTTTCCTTTGAACTGCCCATAGGAAATTAATTTCCAACACAAAATAGGTAAATTAAACAAGTAAAAAGGGCTATTATCCAGCCTGATAAATTTCTCCTTCTTTAAAACAAATTTAGCAGTCTAACAACAAATTTCCTCATGCTGAAGATGAGTATACATTTGGAGACTGCTGAAATTTAACAGAACATGAACACATACACACAGACACACAGAGTCATTCCCAACTGTATTGCTAAATCCTGTGTATCAAATTGGTATATGCCCAACAGTGATTTTTGAAATAGCTCGTTCTGGCCCTGTGCCATGCTGCTCTGTGAAGAGCTGCTTCTTGCAGCAGTTCAGCAATAAATTGTGAAATGCATTTTGCCAGTAGAAGTCTTTTTTTTTATTTGAGAAATTACATTCCCTGTTTGACAAAATTAATTTCAGAACCTTATTCTTCAGCAGTTGTGCAATAGAATAACAGTCCTAGAGAGAAAAGTGTCTACTATTATAGCTTTGAAAATACTTAGGCAAGAAAGAAGCATAATGGACATCTCTCATTTTTGTAAAATGTGCTCTTTGAATGCCACAGTGAGAGCCAAGTCCCTTATAATCGCCCAGAGATGCCTAAGCCTCTGTGGCAGAGCATCTGATAGTAAGGTTGCTCTAATTGCTTTATCCATGTTGTGCCCTATTTCTTTTTTATTCATCATGTGGTACTGTGTATTCATAATGATAAACATGCACGTATGTGCATGCAGGGACACACACAAACAAAATGTAAAAAAAAAAAAAGGATTTCTGAGAGAATTAGAATGGCAAAAGATCATTTAGCAAAATCTATTTCCTTGTGAATCTTAGTTAGCATCTTCCTTTTTTATTATTTAACTAGATAGCAGGGCAGTCGGTGATACTGTAGAACTTTGAAATGGAAACTGTCTATGAGTTTTTCTACCTTGTTTGCTTTTCTCGCCTAGTGCTTTCTCCCCATAGTTAATAGAGAACTGTTTTCACAAGTAGTTTTCATAAACTGTTTAATACAGTTTTAAAAAGAATGATGCAATTAGATTTTTTTTTTTTTTTTGAGTGCTGGCTACAGGGTGCTGAATCCCTGTCTGCACACGAGAGCCTTAGTTTTTAGTTGTGTGTAATTCCAGTAAAATGCAGTGACCAAACCAAAACAAACCCAAAAGCAAAACCAAAGGAAACGCAAACCCACAGGCCAGGAACTATGGAAATCTCAATGCTAACAAGATGGTTGTTTTCTGTCCCATACTGGATAATCTTATCAGTATCTATTTAACTTAATATTTAGTACCAAATACAGGTTTCGACTAGATAGTCTATTATCACAGAAGTCAAACACTCTGCTCTATCCTCAGATCAGCACAGTGGATCTTTATAATCTGGAATAAATGAGATGTTAGAGTTGCTGCCAGCAGCTCTGGCAACAGAACTGTTGATCTGCCCACATTCTCTTTCCTGCAAAAATTTCTTATCAGCAGATCCACACATCCTACATGGTGTGACTGTGGATTTACAGATAAGAGGACAGAATGACTGAAAGCAGATGGATGGCATGAGCATAAATAGGTCATGAGTTACCAACTGTGGAGCTTGATCCTGAGCACCAGGAGGGGTGATTATAAATTTCAGAACCCCTCTAAGGATAAGGAGCTCTCTAGGTAGAAGAGTTTGGCTTTAATTCTTCGCCCTTCATTTGTCCAAAGTTGAAAGTGCATAAATCAGTCTGTACGAGCAGAGATGACTCTGAAATTCATAACCACTCATCTCTGTGACATTGATGGAAACTCTATTGGATCAAATGCATAGGTATTCTAATTATGAACCTCTGATATTCAGAACTTCCCTTAGGCCATCAATATCTCATATGCAATCATATTTTACAAGCTGCCGAGTGATTGTCTGGTTGTGCATGTGCTGACCGAGAGAAGACATCCTACAGTCTAGCCAACCAGCTGCAGAAAGATGATCCTCTTTAAGAACTAGGAGAATAAACACCTTTAAATTTCAGATAACATCAGTATCAGTTCACAAGCTACTTAGGTCTTGGGAAGAAATATTTGGTGATCTTAGGAAGGGGTGTTTAAGTATAGCCCTGTATATTGTCTTGTGTTGAATGATAACTGTGTTTGACAGAAAGGCATTCTTTTTAACTCCTTCAATGCTATGCTTAAAGAGTATCTCCTGCTTATTGGAAGCAGAAATAACGCAAAGACCTGTAGCCTTGCTATGAAATTTACTCTCCCTTCCACCATCTGGGGTACTTTTATTGGCATGTATTTATATCCTGGGAGCAGCATACTTCTCACCTGTTTCTCTCTCTCACTATCTCTCTTTTTTTTTTTTTTTTTTTTTTAAATACATGTGGCAGCACAAGCTGAATCAGAATTTTTAGTTAGCTCTTCAGCTAAGAAGGATCTGTCTTTTAAACTGGAATTCATTCTGTTATGTCTGTCATGTCAGGTGTATTGAGGACACAGTATTCTAAAGATACTATCCAAACTGAAATAAGCAGAAATGCTGATGGAAGTTTTACTTTCATTTAAATATTTCCCATATTATTTTGCAGGTCAAGTATTGTACAGAGGGAAGATAAAAGCAGGAAAGGGAAAGTGACTAGAAAATAACTGGGGGAAAACCAGGATGAAAGTGAGGCATCAAAATTGTTCAGACTGAATGAAGTGCAGAGATAAACAATTGACTTTCTGTGCAACAGGAAATCGGACTTTCCTAATGAGCACAGATTTACCCATCTAAGCTGTTACTCATCTGAGGGGAGGACTGCCGAGTGAGAGGGAGAGGTAGGGCAACGCACAATCTGGGAGGAGCTGGGAAGGGAGAAAAGGATCTGTGAAGTTCCCCCGGTTCTTTCTGTGGTGGGTATAGCACATGGGAATCATCAGACAGTTAATGCTGTCTCAGAGTGTGTTCGCTTGACAACAGAACCCTTACTGGTTTGGTGAGCCTGGTTTGGTGAGCTTTGGTGTATTCCCTCTTAATATTATTCCATGTTCTCATTTTTGTGACCTTAGAAACTGTGCATGTTAACTGTAAGAAAAAACGGATACAGAATAAAGATGGATGGATATAGCAATTAGTGAATAAACTAGTCTCAAATTTTCCTCTCAGGCATGAATATATAGACAGAATGTTGGGTTTACATAGATAAATCAAAGGGGGATAATGAATATTATTTATTATTTAAAATATATAATATAGATCCTGGCAGTTTTTATGTCATTTAGTTTTCTCTTGCCTTTAGACCTCTTGTCTGAAAGAGATTAGAGATCCATTATGTAACAAAAAAAAGACAATTAGAGGAACGCTGGGGACAATACAGTGGGGACAAATGACACTGAAGTGGGTCTTTACTATCCTTGCTTATAAGAAACATACTGAAGGAAAATGATCGTTGTGCGCTGCAACATACAGAATTGTGACATTGCTTCTGTGTCATCACCGCATTTATGCTGTCCTGTTGATTAAGTCACCGGCTAGGTCAAACACCGATCAAACCTTACATTATAGTCAGAGCTTGCAGTATGCTCTTTCCCCTTGCAGCTGAAGGCAAGGCAGGATTCAACACTGGATTCCAAAAACAGTGACGGGACAAGAAGTGCTGCACTCTGACAACTGAAACAGCAGTGGTTGCTGAAACTCCCTGCGTGTGTGTACGTATGAGAGGTTTGGCATTTCTCTTCCCCCAGCCACAACAAATGCCCACAATCAGCAGCAGCACCAAATCCCGGCACTTCATATGAAGGAAGGAGATAATTTATGGGGAAGGTTACACTAAAGATATATGCCCTTGCTTTGTTTAGAAAGGGTGTGCATTTTTTTTTTTCTTTTTTATGATTTCAGCATTCTCCACAAGTGTTCTGGTGGTAATAATATTTGGGACAATATGTAACTCTACTTATTTGCTTACTTGTAATCTTGCAGAAAGTCTAGTAAAGAATCTGACTAGAATTCAGTTACTGTAACTGTAAAGGAGAAGAAAAAAAAACTCCAGTGGAAAGATGGCACTGTATGAGTTAACATGTTAGCCCCTTCATTCTTTCAGATCAAGCTTCCTGTGAGTAATAAAACACAAGTCGGGTGAATTTGGCTGGTCTCAGTCAAGCCTCTCATGGATAGTTGCCCCCACATGGGAATAACCTACCGCATAGATTAGCTCTGTGAATAGTTCCAGGACAGGTGTGGGACTGAACTGCATTGGCAGAACTGCTTCAGGGAACTTGTCTGCGATGCTTCACTCAGTGGTATCTGTCTTCCCTTTTCACGAGCACTAAAATTCAGCCAAACATGCTTTTTAAGTACTTGTTTTTAGGGGTTGGAGAAAACTCATATTTTGTCAGATTTGCAAGTCTTTTTTTATTAGACATTTCAAAGAAATGAAGTACAAGTGAAAATTAAAATGCCCCGAATTATTTCTTACTAGCCAACATTTAGTTCCTGAGAACAGGAACAATGTTAAAGCTTCTGACCCATCTTTCCTAACAGTCTGACACAAATAACAAAAAAGGACAACATTTTCAAAGCTTAAGAGGGGACAGAATGACACAGGGTTTCTCCTGCCGAAATACAAAATCTTTCTATTGAAATCCAGACATAGTCTACAGTGATCTATACAAAATGAAAGGTGGACTCAGGTAAGCCCACCGCTATTAACAGAGCCTCATTTTTTCCCAGTCCCTGTCAGAAGTGAAAGATATATTAGGTAAGGAGGATGAACTGCTCTTTCACCTCCGCGTCCTCTTCTTCCTCTGTTCTTACAAAGCAGAACTGAGCCTAAGTCACACTGTACAAGTCCTTGTTAAAACCACGTTATCAGAAACAAACTCTGCACTATTTTTCCTGACATAAAAAGAGGCAACACAAACGAAAGCCAGAAGGAAGGGTTAATAACAGCATTTGATCAAAGGAGCGCTGACGCACAAGCAGATTCAGAAAGCTGCTTGATGCTAGATGTGTAGTGCTCGCGTAAATCAGGGCTGGACCAGTTTAAAGCAGCTGAATATCCACAACATAAACCAGAAAACTTCTCTATGAGTTCCTTGTTAGAGCCATGACTGTAGGCCAGCCTTCCTTCTTTAGCAATAAGGGGAAAGGATTGTAGTCCTGGGGCTGACACTCGGCTGTTTGTGCCCTGGCTGCCTCTGAATCAATAGAGAGCCCTGCTCTTCAAATCTCTCGCACAAAGTAAATATTTTTTGTTCTTGATTTAACTGGTGATTTAAGAAGATGCTTGGGCATACCGATTGTCTGAGGTCAGGTGTACAGCACTTCTCTGTTTACTTGCTGCACAGTTTGGAGTTTCAGATTCATATGTGGACATGGTTATGTAATTTATTGAGGCATCTATTTATACTTCAGTTATGTTTCTTATGTCTGTCTCACAGCAATTGCTATGCCCGTTGTGACTGACATATTTTCCACGACATTTTTAACACATTCCACTATTGCCATATCTAATGAAGCTTGATTTTCAAGTGCATGTGACCATCATGGACATGTAGTATGGCTCTAAAAAATATACCAGCCTAACCTTCATCTCCTTCTGCCAGATGGCTACAGACATAATGGTTTTATCAATGCAACTGTAGACTTTTGGCACTTGTGTTAAGATTTCAAACTGATTGGTTTTACTGAATTAAATAATTTCTCTTGCTGCAGGAATGGGCGAGAAGAGTCGACAGAGGTCCTCTGTCAATTTGCCATTTTTTAAATTTCAGTTAAGCCTATAGTTGTGCCGTATTCTGACGATGGTGTTGCCTAAGAAAGATAAAACTGCATGAGGAAATTGCTTTAATATTGCTGGAGATAATGGAGTACTGCTGCTTTGTGGGTGAATATTTACCTCCAGAATCCACAGTGAGACTTTACACTGTTGTCTCCAAACAGAAACAGGCAGCAAAGTGTGTGGAGCTTTGCTAGCTGGTAACCAGTGATGTCCTTTAATACATGATTTCGCAGCCTTTTTCCAGTACAAATTTCAGTAGTACCCCAGAGGCAGTTAATGTCTAAGAGTAAATGTATCCATTTTGTAGTCATTGTTTCGTTTATAGAAACCAGTATAGTGTTTTGCAGCTAGATATAAAACAATCCGAATAGTAAATGAGCCACTTCTGCTCTGTTCTGTTTGATCTCATATTCTGCTCATCGCTTTAGCAGCCTAATGCCAGTCTGTAAAACTTTAGTGAAAGGTGTCATTACAAAAGAATTCTGTGGTGTTTGACAATATCAATGACTTTATTTCATGCAGAGAATTATTTAATATGCAACATGAGACCTGGTCAGTCAGAATTGCAAAGCTTTAAATTCCTTTCTGAACATGAAATTCAGGGCAGTGGTTTGTACCCACGATTATTTATGAGTGCATGGGTCATATTTATAAACTCTACTGACTTTGTATGTATGAACAATCTAGATAAGTAATTAGCAAAATGGCATCAATTGTGCTGCATATTCCAACGGCAAATAACAGTGCTGCAGAAGTGATCTTTCTTTTAGAACTGTGGTATACAGCATCTCTCACCCTTGCGCGTGCTCACTCGCTCTCTCTAACTACTATCCTTAACCTCCAATGCTTAAAACCCTAGATATATTGAAACCTGTCTTCCCACCAAGATTAAAGGGTTATTCTTTCATAGTCCTATGATTCTATTTTAACATCTCTTATCTGACAGACCTACTTTAGGAAGGAGTCTACGGGTTCACTAATAGGTACAGGTACAAAGCTGTCGTTCTAGAACTCTGTGGAAATGAGGACTAGAGCAGATTTGACAAGAAGCAAATATCCCCTTCCTTCACTCTAGTTCCTTTCTCCCAGGTAATTATACAAGTTGAATTTGTCAGCCCAGTGTATTGCTTGCTTTTCTGGCAATTTCCAGTAGGAAGATTGTCCATATTATAAAAAAAAATACGAGTGGTCTATAATTGCTGACAATCACATGTGGATCCTTATTTCTTTCCCTAATATGCATTTGCAATGCAAATAAAATAATGTGGACTAAATATCTACATATCTTGTATTACTGACCAGAAATAAAGGAGGATCTTTCCTGACAATTTTTCAGTATTTAAATCTTCTCATGAACACACCGCTACCAATAAGGGAAAAGGAATTATGACACCTGAAACAGCAAGAACTAGTGTGTTACTGATTGCCACTTTCACCGCATATTTTCTCCAGTGTAAATTCAGGTTTGTTCTTCTGAAATCTGGAATTATTTTCCATCTACATAACTGAAAAGAAAGAAACTTACTCCTTGTTTCAAATCTTCATCCATAGAGTAAAGTACAAATAAGATGAGCATCCTTACATGAGACCAATTGGCATTCTCACTGCAAAACCATATTTAGGGCTGTAAGTAATCAGAAATGCAGTTTTAGGGCTGTAAATAATCAGAAATGCAGTGCATGTGCAGAACTGTGTGAAATGCCTGAAGTAAAGTAGAGGGTGCTGATGGTTTATGAATCAATGTATAGATATCAGTGCACTGAAAAATCAAATGGGTAACTACAAAGAGCTGTATATTTGTACACACCATCCATATCCATAGTAGGGTTTAAAAGCAAGTGCAAAAATCCATAACATTTTTGAAAACAGAATCCAAAAGCGGATCATTTAGTCCAAAGGGAACGTCCAAAAATTCCATTTTTTAAAGTGGTGTTAGATTTTAGTTAAAAGTGCTAAGTAAAAGGGAAATGATAAAGAATTGTCTACTTTTTAATATACTGTGAAAAAAATTGGTATTCCATAAACGACAGAATTATCACAGTGTTTGAGCCAAGTTTCTTGATTTATTTGGATGATTAGCATGCCATCCTGTAGAGAAACTCATACATGTGCTTAGTATAGTGGCCATTCTGCCACCTGAATATGAGGGACCTGAGAGAATAATAAAAATAAACCCAGCAAAACAATTGTCTACTTCCAGCTCCAAGCGCAAGCATTAAATTGTTACTGTAATCAGATAATTCTTAATGAAGCATGCAACTTCACATTATCTGATTTTTCCGTATACAAACTGAATTTGCAGTAAATAGGGGAAGGACATTGTAAGGCTGTCCAGAAAATATAGCAAAAATCTGAAGAATACTGTAACAAAGTGACTATTACTGTTACAACTTAGGTATATATCAATTTTTACAGAGAGCTAAAGGCAGCCATGGTTGATTTCTAAGGTTTTGCTGTCCACTGTAGCAATGTAAGTCAGGAATATTTTCTTACGAGCATTTCAGTGCATACAGAGTATTGCTCCTGAGGAGAACCAGCTCCACATTACTTGAGTTTAATAATATCTAAGACTGTTTCCCCTTCCCTCTCTCCTGCACCCCCACCCCAAGCTTAAAAATGATGCAGCTGTACTGGTTTTGCAGTCATTCCATGCCAAAACAGTAGAAGTTGCTTTGATTTATCCCCTTTGCTTCCCCCCCTCCCCCTAAAAGTTGACTAAGGTAGTATTCCTGTGAAATGCAGTCCTCCATTTTATGCTATATATGACATTGGCTCCTTCTATTTCCAGCTTGATCAAAAACATTTTGTGGAAGCAGTCCCCCTTCCCCACAGCTGAGGCCAAGTTCTGCAAAATTCTGCATACTTCAGTTTCAGGCAAAGTCAATAGGTTTTGAACATGATAACCATTTTGCAGGGTCTCTACATATATTTAAACGCACAGAAATGTCTCATGGCTATCTCCATTTGAAGGATGAAGAAGCATCACCCATTATATTGCTAGCTTTTTGAGTGAGAAAGATTTTAATTTCAAAATATAGTATGAAGTAAAAATATAAATCTGAGACAGTTTGAAATAAAAGCCCTTTCTGAAGATCAAATTTTCTCATGCTGACATTTTTTGTTTAATTGTAGCAGTATTGCCTGCAAAGTCCACAAAACAACAGCTATAAGTAATAAAAGTCGGAAGAGTAGATAGCAGGTTGGCTGGCATACAATGAGAATTAAAGAAAAGACCAATCTCCCTTGGTAAAGGTTGATATGAATTATTAAATGAAAGAGTGGCGAAATACAGTCTGTGAAAAGCAGTTTCCTTCTAGAGACATGGGTGGAATTAAAATTTATTTTGAAGGAAAGCTTTTATGCATGTCTCCAACATCTTGGTCTGCTTGAATAGCACAACTTGTCTCTGTACTAAAACCTTCCAAAGTAATCACCCAAATAAAGATTGTTTATTGGAATAATCTTTGCAATCTGGGCAATTTCTCATATGTGACTGAAATTTTCCTTCTCAAGTGTTTCCTGGAGAGAAAATATTGTACTATTGTAGTGGGTGTGATTCCAGTGGGCTTGAAGTATGGCAGCCAGTTACTGATTTGATATTTAGTGTCTCTGATGATGCTAGAATATATACTCTGTAATTTGAACATGCAGGTCTGCTCCTCAGTTTGTCTGTACTAACATAATTTTCTTAATTATCTCATCATTAGATGAGTTATGCTAGGATTTGAATCAAGGAGTGAATGGTCAAGTAGATGATCTGATCTCAAGATTAGCTTTCCAGAGTAGCAAAAAGTTAAAAAGAATGTCAGATATTAATGATGAATCTTTCCTCTTAAATTTAACACAAAGTCATGAATTTTATCTTTGATATTATGCTCAGAATTGGCTGAAAATTTTAGAAATATTTAAATAAAATTCAAATAAAACATTTTTATTTGGGGAAATGGGGTATCTAAAGTGATGCAGAATTACTTATTTGCTGCCGTAAATACTATTTTGATCTGCATAAATCCCTGAAATTTAATACCAGCCCATGTAATTGATTAATTTGGATATAGGCCTTTTTTAGATATTTGTGTGACTAATAGCACCAAAGTAGCTGAGAGTCTGTTTTATATAAGTGTTTAATATAAAGTTCCTTGGGTCAAAGACCTAGGCGATGTTTTGGCCTTCAGCAAAATCAATAGAAAAAATTCCCACTGACATCAAAGGAGTGGGGTAACTTCTGACTGTCCTTTCCATATCCCTTATGGCTAATTAGGACTTCATTCAAGCACATCATTGAGTAGTTGCTAAAACTTTTAATATGCATATGAGCTCTTTATGCTTCCTCTCTCATGCAAAGGAACATCCATCCAACAAAAGGCCACATATAAACACTTAACTTGTGATCTGATTGCTACTTTTAACTCTACTGTAAAGTCCTATAAGCCACCTGAAAGCTATATAGTCCTTTTCTTCCTGCTCAGTGCACCAATGGAACATGGGTACTGAGACGAGTATGCACCCTAAGACCAGATAAAAAATACTATACAAACACCTGGAATCGAAGCTAATACGTGTGAGTTCTGTGTATAATCCAGACTCCGTACTGCATGTTAGCATCTTTCAGCAAAAACACATGAAAGTAACATTGAACTTAAATGATCTAAGGAAAGTTTGTAAAACCAGATGCCAATACATACATGTGTATTTTGCCATATAGAGTTGAAACATTCAGGCTTGAATTCTTCGCAGACCCTAATAAATTGCCTTTATTAAAAGTGTTCATCTCCAGATAATCAGATAAAAACTAGTGAGAGATGCTGTGTATTCTTTGAGAAACTTAAAGTCTGATACTTGTCTCATTAGCTGGAGTGCCATCTTTACTCCTTTAGCCTTTGTCTCAAATAAGCAGAACATCAGGACATTTTTCTAAGAGGAAAAATTATTACACAGTCTCCAAGAAATTATGGAAGCCTCATTTCTAGGCACAAATAAAATTAGCTTTGACAAAGCACTGGTGTATGAGTGTTGAAAATGTGCCTGCAGTGATGAGGCTGGTACAGCTGTCATAAGGAAACTTTCTTGTCACGTAAGATAAATTAATTAACAGAGTTTGGTCATTTGGAATAGCAGAAAGGAATGACCAGGGTTGAATCTTACCATGGGATTCCTATCTTTTCCTTTGACAAAGAATGTACTGACTACAACATCATTGTCTTCAGTTGGAGCCGTGGGTGAGTAATTAAGAAGATAATGGGAACACATGGCACTGAAATAACAGCAAGAGTCTATTGAAACGCTGGCAGAGTTTTTGTCCAGGCACCTATTCATAAGATCTTTTATGTATATATTCCAGATCTTATATCCATATGCCCAATTTGCTTAGACCCTTACAAATGTCTAAATTTCCATTCACTTCAGGAAACCACATTCACATGAAAGAAGTACATGCATTGCAGCCAACAGTTAAAATTGTGTAGAAACCTCTGGAAAGATACTATGATCATTTATGTTATTGAACTCTGCGTGCGTCCGGTTCTCCTTTCTTTTCCCGGTCCTCTCTTACTCCCCATTGTGCACCTCCTCAAGCTCCTTTTCCTTCCTGATGCACTTCAGTGTGCTAAATCATTTAAAAATAAAACTTATTGCAACAGAAGTAATGCCTTGCTGACATAAACTGCTATGTTGCACACAAGATAGGGAGGTATATTTTATATTTGGATACTTTAGGTGGCATTAATAACATCAGTATTTATATTGCCATAAGCTTAGCTTGCACTAGAGTGTCGTTTATATAGTGTTATGTTTCCTGCAAGTATTCTTCCTGTCACATTCATTTCTGGCTTTTTGAAGGTAAACGTACATTCAGAACAAAGCCACATGTATGAAGTTTCCAGTATTTTTAATGTTACAGCTATAAAAATAATGACCTTTATGCAGCCATCTGCAGCTTTATGCAATGTCTTCAAACTCAGAGGTTCTTTGAGATTATTAATAGCAATAACATTATCTCAGTAATGTGAGAACTGTAGCTGTCCAGATTGAATGCCCCTGGTAAAACTACATTGGAAAATATGCCCATCTGTATTGGTTAAAAATATGAGTATTAAATCAAAGAATCACTTCTTCCCATTTCAAATAATTTCTCAAGCATTTTTGAGCAAAATTCTGGAGAGTTGCTATAATCAGAAAATTACTAGGATTATCAAGGAGTATAGAAGATGTCTGGGCTAAGCTTCCACTAATTTTTGGGTGTTGCTGCAAAAACATTAAAATTGATTTGGTGCTTGCAATTTTTTGTGATAAGCTTATCAAGTATAGTAATAATAAACAATAAGAATGAAAAATAGTTATTTTAAGAGCAAATACCTGAACAGCTTTGTTGCTATAAAAAGAAGGAAGATTTAAATTGCTGAACTATTCAAGTTTCTCCAGACTGATCAAAAATACAATAGTTTTACTTTCATTTACTCTGTTTCACGGTTTCCCAAAGATTTAGGACATAAAACGTTATCACTGTTTATTAGTAGGAGTCCCATACAAATAAGCAAAAGTTGTTAAAGCATTTCTAGATCAAGTACACAAATACTGTAGATTATCATCATGTTCCTTGTTGCAAATAGCCTGAAATGAGATCTGTCTTTCTACAGAAATTTTATTTATAGTTTACTTGATTCAATTTTGTTATTATATTGTCATTTTCATTCCCTATAATAAGTTAATGCTATGCTGGAACTATTTAAAGGGATTACAGTGTCAGTAAATTTTAAATTGTGCTACTTGCCTTAGCTTATATTACTGAAATAATGCATGATGAGCACTTTTGTGAAATCATGTGAAATCAAGTACATGCGTGGTAAAAACTATCACCAGCACCACCCACAAAATGGCCTTTAAAAGTTTAGTAACTGAAGAGACACTTTGTGCAATTGTGCTTTAGTGATTAGAGGAGAGAGAAACATATTACAGAAACTGAAGTGAAATCCTGGCTCTGTAGAAAACGTTGGGAAACTTATGTTGCCTTCAAAAAGATGAGATTTCACTCCTAGATCTTACTCCTCCTGATTCTGCTGCTGACTCACTGAGCTTACTTTGTCAAGTCATTTAATCTTTGGTCCTATCTGGTTAAAAATTCTGACCTATCCCAGAAAGTTTGTTCAAGGCTGTGTTGGTGAACCATCTACTGTCTGTAAAACAGTTAAAGACGATGCAGTGAAAGATGATCTTTGTATGAAATATCCCATAAAAATCTAGACATCTCAATTTCTTCAAAATTAAAGTCAACAGCAAAGGAGATTTTCCTATATTTGGTTTTGTTGTTTTTTTTTTTTTTTTTTTTCCCAAAGGAAACATTCATTTTTTACAACAAAATTTGTTGATATTGTGAGGAGACACTACACAAAATAGAAATCTTTAGCTCAGAAGGGAGATGTCCAAAAGGAGCTGATATTGTGATACAAAAGCTATTAGGTAGTTAGGGAGAAATAGAATATTCCAAAGTGTCTTTTTCATTTTATCAGATCAAGGGTCTGTATAAAGAATACTATAAAAATAACAAATACTTACTAAAGTGATTATATTCTCTATATTTAGGAGCTATCCTGCTGGACTCAGTGCCACGGGATATCCATAAAGTCGAAAAGTTATGATGAGAAGTATCATCTCTTTATATGGATAAAAGGACATTCTTAGTTACAAAATAAAAATATTTTATGGATATGAGGATATGTGCCCTTGTAAGGGAGTGCATAAGACAGCTGTTAGTCATTCAGGAGATAGGTAGAAGCTTAGGAACTTGTTTACAAATATGTGAACAATTAGAATTTAGGATCTCTAGTGTTTTAGTCTTCAGGACTTTCTGAAGCATCTGGTGATGGCCACTGCTTTTGTCTGGTCTGGCTTGCCCTTCTCTTTTCTGTGATGTCTAACATATATTTTCCATATGAAGCAATTACTTTTTTCTATTCAGGATCTTGCCACTTACGATATTGTTTAAAAAGTTATACCAGCTTCTTTTTCATATATTTTTAGCACTAATCCTCTCATTCTATCTAATACTGTGTAGCCTTTTCAATGACTACTTACTGGGTTTAGTACCGATTATAGTGCATTTATCTGAGCTATAGTCTGCATTACTGAGCTATATTTTATAAAGATTTTTCATGCATATATATATGCACCTGTACGTAAATATTATCTACACTACATACATTTATTAGAATTTTCAGCCTATGTAGAATTTTCTGTTTCTCATTTGCTTTCATGAATTATGAATCTATTGTAATAAAACTGTAGCAATTTTTGCCACTGTAGGATTAGTCTGTAACAGTAGTAACAGTATAATAACTTATTATCATAGCACAACAGCAAAAAGATAGACTGTAATGGTTTAATCTAGATGCACTCCTAGAAAATACCTAAGATGAGAGTTTTTCATCCAGCAGAACTTGCGAGGGACCGAAGAGGTTTAGAGTTAACTTAATTTATGAGATCACCGTGTCATTTACTGGGGACATGATGATGCCATAGACAGTGCTTTTTATTTCTTAAGCGACGCATAAATATAAGCAAAGCAAACCTCCTAACCCTGCTTTGAGTGACATGTATTTTGTTATCCCTATAGTAGGGAAACAGATGATGAGAGAATTTTTTGTAACTCCTTCCAAGTAAATTAAATTAGTCTCAATATCAGTGTTAGAACTCTGAGTTACTGAGTTTTCAGTGAAAGTGACACTGAAAAATGCAAAGGCAGAAAGGCTAATAGAAGCATATATTTAAAAACGGATGTTTCTTCATCTGAGAATGCAGCAAGAGTTAGAGACACATAAATTCCCCACTGGAAATCTGGAAGATTTGAAACAGTAACTCCTGAAGCATCCTTCATAATTGGAGAATATATGAAAAAGAAGGAGAAGAAAAGAAGGACGTGGTCATCTTTGTTATTGTTGCCAGTGGTTCTTTGCCTTTACCATAATCAAGGATTTAAAACATATTTTGAGACAAATATTTAAGAACATAGATATCTGCAAAATATGGGATGGAATGCAACTTGCATTAGTTAGATAGAGGGAGGAGTCATGCTGGATTAGCCTGTTAGCTGTATTTAACCAGATAACTGTTTTTCTAGAAGGAAATTGTAGTGCACCTTTTTTTGTGTGGACTTCAAGAGAACATCTGATATGGTGAAATTATTTAGCCTGAAGAAGAGAGTCAGAGACTTACGAGACTTAGAAACAATTACATTTCTAAGTGTAAAACAACTGAAGGGAAGAGAGCTAAAAAAAGGTAATTTGTCTCCATAGATATTATTTTCAGAATTCCTCTAGCATTATTTTTGCAGCTGACATTTATTAGCATTTTCGTTTAGGAATTTAGTTTATTAGGAATAAAATCAACCAATGACACAAATTTGAGATAAACTCTCATTAGAGTACTGCAATAATATATGGAAAATCTTTGACAGTTGTAAGACAGAAATAACAGATTTATGATGAAATTAAGAACACAAACAAAAATATTAGGTATTGATATATTTATATTGTTAATTAACAAAAAGTTGAACTTGCAGGCTAGGAAAACAGCAGATGGGAAGGGATGCTCAGATGTATGAGTCAATCACAAAACACTTGTGTGATTTGGCCAAGACAAAGAAAGAGAGAGAAAGGAAAGAAAAGAAAGAAGGGGAGAGAGAATGAGAAAACAGCTTAGTATGTATGAAGCAAAGTATTTCCAGGAGGTAATGAAAACTTGACGGTTAATAGTGGGGACGGTTAAAACGATTTGGAACATTGCAGGGACTATTCAAAAAAGATGTTTGAACTGAAGCAGGTACACAGACCGGCTGCTTTGATAATTAGAGGAATGAAGAAGCTATGTTACATGAGGGGACTGAAAGAGCTGGACTTAGCCTAGCAAAATAATAGCTGAGAAAAAGTATGATTGCTTTCTATAAATAAACGGGGGGCGCGAGGAGGATGAGCTATTTTTGCTAAAGGACAAGGTTACGCAAGAACAAATGAATATAAACTAGCTATGAATGCATTTATCTGCAAATTCATAAAAAGGGTTTTAAGATGGAGCTCAAATGAGATGAATGGGATTATATGACATGATTACTTACGATAGCAGGGAATTGGATTCACTGACCCAGGATGCCTCCTCTAGTTCTACAGCATGTGCTCATACAAATTGCAGTTCTGTGCTCCGACCAGTAGATCACCTATTTCTGTGATTAGTTGCTTCCTCTGCTGAGATCTTGTTCAACATTGTCTAAAGTCTCTTCGGTTTTCATTTCCAGCAGTGATACAGGAAATGAAAAACTGTCTTAGGGAGACAGTTTTGGATTTGTTTCTTTTCCTCTCCACCCCCCACCCCCCCGTCTTTTATGTGTAAGGGAAATAATGCTACACTTCTGCATTTTCCAGTGAATTTTGAAGTTTTACTTCGTGTATTTTGGCAGAAAAACAGTTCAGGGTGAGTGAAGGCAACAAAGTACATGAAAGGTAGGTGGTGAACTTTCCGAGCAGGAATTATGTATGAGTAGGTATGAACAACAACCAGTTTTACAGCTGCTGTAGCACTACTTCAAATTCGAGCAGTAATGTATACACACATGTTACATTTTAATTTTGGTATAAAAGGCATTAACAGCTACTTTGATTTAACATTAAAGAAGTATTTTATTTTTACAGACATACAGGAAATTCAAATACAGAGATGTAAATATTTCTCTGCAGATGTTTTTTGTATAAGTTCTGCTGATTCCACAGAATTTTCTTGCTCTCCCAGATCACTGAGGCGATTCTGTGAGCAGCCTGGTGCCTTGAAGTGCCACGTTGGCTCAGGTGACCTAATTGGCTCAGATGATCAAGGTGCATCTGCTCATCATGGTGACTCATTTCTTTCTTGATGAATAGGGTAGACATAATTATCTTTTCAAGAACAGGCATTGTTGATAATTTGCCTAGAAGGACACTTGTGTATCTATTTAAAACTTCCATTGGGCTTTGAAGAATTAGCTGTATAGTCCTTGGCCATGATGTTCCAAGAATTTGTCAGCCAAAAGAAAACCATGTGCAAATGGTCAAACGCCATACATAAAAAATCTCTTTACTAGACAGAAAGTTTCTCTTTGCTTTGCCTTTGGTTTTGAAAAAGAAGTAAGGAAATCTTTGGAATGCAGGTGAGTGATTTGAGAAAGTGGTAGCAGAAAGAAAGGAAATTCTGTGAAGAGTTAAACAAGTGCTGAACTTTTTATTCATCCACTGTAAGTTGTGAGGGCTGTTAGTCAGACATAACGGTAAATCAGTCATAATGTTCTGAATTTCACCTCTGTCTTCCTGCTGCTGAGCATGTGCTGGATCTGATATGGTATTATCAGGCATGTTAGAAAAATATCAAAGGAGTATGAGAGCAGCAATGCAGAAAAATTTGAACTTGTGTGTTGTATTATGCCCTGTCAGTCACAGTGAATGTGGCCTGACACAGCATGGTATTTGTACCCGGATGGTCTCAGGGGCTTAAAATTCTTAAAAGGAAAATTTCTCCTGAGCTAAGTTATTAAAAGTTTCATCTGAATAAGGAATGAAGGATGTGGCCCTTCAGAAACAATGCTGTCCTAAGAGATTCCTATGTCTTTGTCAATTTAAAATGATGGCAAGCAGTAGCAGCATATTTACTGTATAGCAGTAGCTATATTAATAGCCACCACATAACAGCTGAAAAACATTCCTTTTCTATCTGGGTATGTCGCCTTAGTACATTAGCAAAGGTTCAAGAACAGAAGATGACAAGCTTTCATAGGGAATCATGCTGTTAAAATAACATTCTCTCCTGTGCCATAGCTTCTGGCACTGAAACCCACCATCCCGTCATAAATTGCTGACATCAGTGTAGTATGGCATTAATATTATGTCTTTAACCCCTCTGATACCATTTCTCTGGGTAAACCTGTATCAGATTTAGAAGGAAGGGAAAAACTTCAAAGGAAAATATACACTTATACATACATGTCTTGCAGACAAATTTCAGAGCACAGATTTCAGATTTTCTTTAGAACTCATCACTTTTTCAAAATTATGGCATTAATGATGATAGTTCTTTACTTTTCATTTATAAGGGAAAGAGAAATGAGACCCATCTGTCAAAAAAAGTCATCCTTCAGAATTTCCTGATAAAGTCCGTCTACATCAATGTATTAATTTCAATAATAGCAGAGTTTAATGGGGAAGAGGGAGAGCCACTCTTTGGCTATTTCAGTACAGAGTTTTCTTTTATTTTGGTGACTATAGCTTCTTTCTGTGTGTCGATCCTAAATCACAGTTCTTCTCTAATTCTGTGCAACTTTTGTGTTATGTCTGTTACTGTGAAACACAGTCCTTGTCATTTTTTGTAGCCATTTTACTCTGCTGATTCTTGATTCATAAAGAAATACATCTAACTTTAGATATGACTGAATGCAAAGTAAGAGGACAGCTAGAATGGACGCAGAGTAAGCCAAGGCTTCTCGGTTTGCAGAAGGGCCAAACTGTTGGCAGTGTCAATTTACAAGTTACGGATGAATTTCTAAAGTTCACTACAGCTGAAAGGGGAGTGAAAAACAAGCTGTGGTTAGTGACTTGAATGAATATAGAAGGGTCTTGCACATTTGTTGGAAACAGGCAACACAGATCTTGACCAAATCTGAGTTTTTTAACCTAATCACAACTCAGAAAACAGTCTTTTACGTGTTAAATTAATGCTTGAATTTAAGTCTTCCTGTTAAACTCCTTAAGAAGCTACCCTTTTCCAAGAGCACATGGTGAATGAAATCTTTCTTTGCCCTGCATAAGTATCTTTCTTTGCCCTGCATAAGTACCTTCCTTTGCAGCACAGCTCTTCCAGGTGTAAAAAATACTTTCTTACACCGTATACTGGAGATCTGCAGCCACACTGGGTCCGACTGCTTTAAACTCACCTTCTTTTCCGCCTTTCAAATGGCTATTCCCTTTAATATCTATATTTTTGCAGCCCCTCATTGCATGGAAATGATACATTCTGATATTTTTTTGTCTACAGTTAAATTCAAAGGTGATAGCATTGTAAAAAAGTTGATTAGATTTTCTGCTCCTGTCACCCAATATCACTGGCAGAAATTCTATTATATACAGGTTGGCCTGAAAGTATTCTTGGCATAATTCCATTAAATCTTGCTTTCTGTTTACATCAAATTCTACTCTCATGTAGGGGGTCTGATCTGATATGGGATTTAACTTACAAGATGTGGGATAAGAGAACAGAAGTTGTTATAAGATACAGTTGCTTAGATTGCCAAGACTGACATATTCATCCATGTGAATGTGTCTCCTTTTCTTTCAGTGCACATACAGCGTGACGAGACAGAGGAAAACTCAAAGACTGAACTTTTCTGCTGCAAAGTTGTATTTAATATACAGCCAGCTATAACAAGAGCTCGTCTGGTTTAAAATATTATTTTGACTTTTGTTTGCTTGGAAAAGCACAGGGTTGTTTATATATATCTTCTTCCATGTTCCCTTTGCTGAAACAAGGACAGATAAATTTCTTTCCAAGAAGCCAATTACCCACTAACAAAACACAGTATAGAGACAGAAAATAGCACTTTGATTCATCCCTGGAAAATAATACCATATCTTCCATTCTGCACCATGATGGAGGTGTATGCCACTATTCCTGGAGGTGATGATAGGCTACTGAGCTTCCTAAGCTGCTTGGACTTCTATCACTCCTTTTCACACCAGCTCTATTTTTACCTTTTCAGGACTCTGTTGGAATCCGAGAACCCCATTGCTCTGCAAACTACAAACTTCTGCAGTGTTTTTGCTGTTCCCTATTGCAATTCCAGATACTATTTGATTTCTGCTGATTTTTTTTGTTCATGTTTGTTAGGTCTTACTCCACCATCCTTTCCTGTTCTTCCCTAAATTGTAGGAGGTAAATGTCTGCTGCAGGGCTTGGGGATTTAGCCAAAGGCTTCCATTAATGTTAACAGAGATCATATATAAATGTGTGCAGCATAGAGAAATCTTTCGCTTCATTTTTTTGGTGAAGGGTGATATGAGTGTGATTAATTTTTCTTTGATACCATATTAAGAAGGATAAGAATAAAGGCATTTAAATGGCTTCTCATTTTAATACTCAATAGAAAATATACTGATGCCTGTACTTTGCTGTATTTACCAATCTTCTCATTTTAATGAGTAGAAAAGATTTATTTTCACTATTTTCAATGATTAATTATTTTAGTGCTGGTTTATCAGACTGAAAGCCTTGAACAATGAAAGTCTCCGATTATTCATAGAAGAAATACAGCACAAGCACTATGGAAGCAAGAGCTATGCTTTTATCGTTCTTTCACACATACATATTGTCTCACTCTGTTCCTCAACTTAGCCCAGAGGGACCTTTCAGTGAATAAGTGGATAATTTCATCTCCATGCTTATTTGCTTTTTTGTCCTCACAAGGGGCCAGCTATTGCAAATGGGAACTGTGATTTTTGCTGTGCGCAAGTGCCCAGTGATAACTGTGCTGGAATCTACTTATTTCATACAGAACTGCCATCAGCTGGCAACAACTGTTGGGTCCAGCTGAGATTCATTTGAAATAATATGCCAAAGTTTGAGGGATCTTGTATTCTATTTCCAAGTTTTTCAACAAAATAATTCCCATAATTATATTAATCTACTGCCATGTCTAGATTCTGTATTCTTTTCAGGGCAGTATTTCCAATCTAAACTTTTATAGGCTGAAACTAGGAGCAGGTCATGCAGAAACTATTATAGATCTGTCTGACTTTGATGTGGAAGCTAGGGCTAATGGCATTTGACCCCTACTGCTTTAGGGCAAATCTGCACTCTCCTAGCTCTAAATCCTGATTATTTTCTATTTGTCCCTCAAAAAAAATCTGTGAAAATAAGAACTGTGTTGAATTTTGTAATTATAAAATGTTTTCTTTTTTAATAGTACTGACAAATAGGATTCTTGAGATTTTCCAAGGCATCTCACTTCGGCCTTACTAAAATATATTTTTTTTTTACTTAGTTAGTTAAAACTAGTTTGTCATTGGTAACTGTGAGATCTAGACCTGGCTAGATGATCATGGCTATGGCACGTTGTTGCTAGAACATACGCCCAGAAGGAAGACTGAATCCACATCTGTGTGCATCCAGATCCCCATTTTCTCCTTTCCTGGCTCCAGAGAGCCAGGGTGGGCTGTGGGAACCTGGCCAAGAGAAGGTGCAGTAGCTGATTATGAAGTGTGAGACTGGTTGGAATTAACCCTCAGAGTCATCTGGGCCTGGGTCCGCAGTAGGAAGCTGCTGATTTGTATGAACAATGAAAACATCACCCATGCCTGAATAGTTTTTAAATTCAGTTTACAATTAAAAATCTAATGATAGCAGTACAGTAAAAACCTTTTCAATGTCGTTGATTCAGGATTTTTCACCAGAAAAATAATACCAGCCTGCTGAAAAATAATACCAATCTAGTACTAAGCATCTGAAATCCTATTAGAAATCAAGCTATCTGTGGTTGCTAGAATCTCCAAAATACAGTTCTTCAGTTTTCTGCTTCAACTAGTTTGTCTACAGTATTTATCTACCCTACAGACTATTTTGGTGACTTGTTCATGTTTACAACATGCTTTTAAATGTAAAAAGGCACATAAATCAAGTGTTACTGTGATGCATGCACTGCTAACAGCTCTTAGTCTGAAGAACTTCCTGATCTCACTCAGGGCTTGACTGCCGTACCTCTAAATTTCATTAATTTTTGACAGTCCTTCCTGAGATTAAAAGATTATTTTCTTTATATAACCACAGTCTCTAAATGGGAGGAATAATAATTTAGCATTTAGAAGACACTCAGATGTTAACACTGTTATGATTATATGATTGAAAATGGGGAACTTCATTAAAATATTCACACAGTTGCTTTTGGAGTGTAGTCCTAGTATTAGTTGCCTCTAACTTTTTCTTAAATAGAATTAGAGAATTTTATTTTTCAAGTCTATTATTCCCATCTGGGTTTGACTCAATAATTATAACGGAAACTAATTGCAAATTCTTTATTTAGGTTGGCTAGCAATTCCTTTACAGAAAATTACTGTGACCTCTTCTTTCAGAAACTTTCACATTGGTATTATTTACAGCAGACATCTGACATTAGTCAAGAGAGAGCCCTATGGCTTTGTCCCATACAATTCAATTTCTGATTTGCTTGTAATGCAAGGTGTTAAACACTGTAATTTCTGTTCTTTTGCTTAGAAGTCTCTTATACTTATCAGTATTCTCAGACAAAGTACAGACTACAGTTTTGCCAGTCTATCAGAAGCTGCTGGTAATGTTCTGAGGACGTCCTTCATTTTTGACAGCGGTCACAATGGTTGGGGTGGGGATGAAAGCCAGAGTCTTCACAGATATACATCCTTTCCTCTCCATTAGTCTGAGAGGAGGCAGGTGTGCTGAACACCCTATCACTGAGACTGGTGACATACTTGAGCCCTCCCCATAAACCCCCCCATCGAATGTATGGCCTCGTCGTGTTCTGCTAACACTGTCAGTGAAGCAGGTGAGGCAGGAGCTCCTGCATGGCTCTAACAGCTGAACAGCTAGAGTCTCAGTGGCCAAGTGATGAGAGTAAATCTCACACAACAAGCTTCATGGGCTAGTTAGAAGCTGTCAGTAATGTATCATTCCTCCTAGGGGACTCACATGAACCAGAGCCCAGGTACCCTCATCAGTAGTCCCATCACCTGTTCTTATGGGGGAAAAAAAAAAGTGGGCAAAAAGAAAGCTCCCTTTTCATTCTCCATGGGGAAACAGTCTGCATGGTCATCAAGATTAATTTCTAAACACCTACATAGCATCCTTTGAGCAGTTCTTACTATGCAAAGCATTACATACTGCAATAATTTGTGATGTGTATATTGCTTACCCTATAGAGAAACGTTCAGAACTTGTCTTGCAATCCAGCTTTGCTCTGGCAGAACAAAGTAGAAGAATATGTAGTACTGCTTATTCCCAGTTGACAATTCCATCACTAGCCTGGCCATAAAAAATGGGTTACCCTGGGGTCAGATGGGCCAGAGCCAACCGTTTACCAGAGGCAACCGCTTGGCATCTGCTTACAATTGCTCTCAGATGGCATATGGCTGTGCAGGGGCTGCTACCAGCCAGAAGGGTTTAGAGCAATCCAAAGTGCCTCTAAATTTTGCAAGTACCAGAGCTACCTTAAAGCAACAGAGCAGGCATTATCGTAGAGCAGAGATCATCTGAGTGTAGATCATCTGAGAACCTGGGATTTGCAAACCCTTTGGGGTAGCATTGTATGCCTGCTATGTTCAGTAGAGATGTGGGGAGAATACTGATTCTGCACCAGTACCCTTAGTATCGGTAGAAAATAGAAAAATATTGGAAGGAGCCTTGCAGTCTTTCACATCGTTTGCTTTGTTTACTATCCTATGTTACAGGCCAGAAAATACATTTTAAAGCCCAGTTTGAGGTGAAAAGTCGAAACAATTCTGGCAGTAGGAATAACATAGGATTCACAAGTGAGAGCAAGTGAATTTATTAAAGGCCCCGTGTGAATCCCCATGTGAGCATAGGAAGTGGAACACTACCCACGCTGGATAGGACAACAGATAATGCCCTCTCTCCAAAAACAATTGGGAGTGAGAGAATATTTGATTTTAAACTCAAACTTGACAATCAATTTAACTTTTTGGGCCATGCCAATTGTGCATTTAAAAGATTTTGCTGCTGCTAGGAACACAGGAGAACAGTGCCAAAGAGGGCAAGGTGCATCCACTCCCTCTCCCCTTTGCAAGGGTGGGCCAGCAACCAATAGAGGAAAATTATTTGTCAAAGCAGGTGGAAAAATATCTTTTCCTCTCCCATAGGACACCATCAAAGCCCTGAAACAAATATGGTGCAATCAAGAAATTTATTTAATCTCTTTGAACCCCTGGAGGTAGTAACGTATTAGGTAATCCAGGACTCTTATCACAAGTGTATGTTTTTTATATCCAGAATTTGTCTGTTCTGGTTAGAGGCCTTATTGATGTAGAATTCATTTTCTCTGTTTTACATGTTTTTGCATTGGTCCCAGTTATGGTTGTGTGGGGAAGTCTACTTGTAAATATTTTATTTTTAACCATAGGAGATGTTTCATGATGTGGTCTTTTATACTTTTTGAGTCCTTGACCACTTTTTTATACCTGATTCCTGAACTCCGCTTCTGCAATCTTTTCCCAATAAATTATCACTTACCAATGTTTAATAGTAATTTTCATAATTTCTTTGTTCAATTTATTGTAAGCAAATATATTCAGTTGTGTAGTGCCTACTTCCTGGGTATCCAGTGCTCCTTCTTTGGTACCTAGCATCCCCAAACCCAGACATTTAATTAAAAGGAGGCATTTGAAACAAGTGTTTTATTAAAATCAGTAGGTCAAGAGATTCTTTGCACATTCGGCTCTCAGCAGGGGGGTGTCTGCTGGATATTATTATAGTTACAGCTGAAATGAAGTTAGACTGAACTTAATGAACTGGCCTAGCTGCTGCATGTCTGGGGTTTTATAGGTTTTCTAATGTTCATTGTTTTCTTAATTATCCATTTGCTGTTTTTCTATTGGACTGGAGTTTCATTACTTTATGTTTCTACTAGAGAGATGAAAAGTCATTTAGCAGAAAAGTACATTTACTGTAAGTGTTAAATGTTCTCACTGTCTCCTATGGACAGAGCCTGGACATCCTTAAATCCATTTATTTAGCACAGAAGACCTCTTGCAAGAAAAATGGATTTATTTTCTATGCTCTTTTCATTGATACCGTTTTGGAAAAATATCAGCACAGTAAAGGAAACAAAAAGTTCAGTTCACAAATCTAGGGGAACTTAGTTGGAGCTGCTGGAGACTCAATTACTTTGATATTTAGGAGGGAGAAAAAAAACTCTTAGAAATTCTGTTTTGAACAATGAAGAATCAAAGAAGTATTTAGTTTCCAACCAAATACAGTCCTTTCAAAAATCCGGATACCGTTTAATTCATGTAAGTCACGGGAGGGAGAGAACAGCAGTCAGAAGCCAGTCCACCCTTGCTGAAATCCACAGAAACCTCCTGGAGTGGACTGTGCTTCCCCTTGGGGAGTTGGGGAGGTGAGGGAGAAAGAATGTAAAACATATGCCCAGAAGAAAGAAGGGGAAAGAAATGGTGGAAATACAGACATTTGTGTCTATGTCTGTGTGTCTGTGGGTATGAACTTAGTTTATTTTTACAGAATAGAGGAAAGAATATCCAGTACATGGTTCTGGTTGGGTTTCTTCTTGGCATTTCGCTGATACCAATGGTATCTTTGTTAAGACAGGTCGGGGGGGGGGGGAGGTAGAAGAAGAAGAAGAAGAAAATTTAACCAACAGCAAATAAAATAGCATTGATTTTTTAGAAAGCTGTGAGGATAGAAGTAAAAAAAAACAATGCCTGAAATAAGTTAACGTTTTGGCTGACGATCATTAGCAAAGCTGTTGTAACATGCAGTGGTGTTTTTATCTTTACTTCAAATTAAATCAAACCATGGCTGCTAGATTTTACACAGTGCGTGGTGGTGCATTGCATCACCAGATGAAACTTTGGGATAAATTTTCATTTTGAACAGTTAATTAGACACTTAAATATCCTATGAAACTGATGGAGCCCATTATCTTGTTTGTTACTCAGGTCTTCAAAAAAATCCCTTGATGCAACAATAATTGCATGCCTGAATCAACTGACTTTATGTAAAACAAAGTTTCAGATGCTTTCTTCAAAATATTTCTCTGAAGCCTATTATACTTAATGTCATTCAGAACAGTCCCAAGAAACTTGGAGAAAATTGCCTTTTTGCTTTTTTTCCTAATGTACTGAAAGCACTCTCTTGCAGTTTTTATGTCCTTGTCATTCCACAAAGTATTAACTGTGTTTTTCTAGTGAGCTGCCATTGTTAGCAATATAACTATTGCATAAGCTGCAGAGCTGTATATCTTGAATTATAAAGTGGGATGGAGAAATCAAGTGATGTGATTGGCATTCCATGCAGTTAACAGAATATAGCATTATAAGTGGTGATGTTGCGTCCAGCCCTCCAGGCTCATTGACTTCAGTAACTCTGTCTACTCATGTGCATAAAAATTCTTTCAAGATCACACCCAAGGTTAAATCATGGGAACTTGGAAATGGGAAACTTACTTCTGAAAATAAAACAAAGGGCCAACTGAAACTAATGGGAAATTTTCCTTTGACTTCAAAGGCAGCAGAATAGAATCAGAGCCATGAATCTTCATACATGGGAAAGGAATCCGTGACTATGATTTTGTACTGGTTTCTCAAAACTGTATTTTTATTATAGACCACCTTCTTTTATTGATTTTAACAATTTCTGGCTTCTCTTGAAATAAAGCACATAGTCTTGCAGCCTAGTGCAAATAAACATCTTCCCATCAAAAATATAAAATAAATATGAGAAGTAAGGTATTATAGAACATGAATATTTAAAATTAAGCAATAAAATAACTATCTTTCACGGTAAAGTCTGTTTTGTAGTCTACTAACAATACCAATGCTAATTTTGTTGCGAAAGCATACAGGACTAGATGTTATTCTAACCTATTACCATACAACATTGAAAAGAAGGTCAGAATGTGGGCTTTTTTTTGTTTTCTAGGAGAGGAAGAATGTTCACATTCTCAAATTTCATTACCGGATTGTGGCATCAGTTTTGAAAAATAAATATTTCTCAGCAAATCTTAGATAAGTTTGGAAGCGAACCTGAAAAAAACTTTGTAAGGTGCTAAGAATTATACAGCTCCTTTGTACTCATTTCTTAAAATGTCAGTATAATCCCTTAGTCAGGCTTGGGTTTGAAATGTCAAAATATTGTACAGTATGTTCTCTGCCGGACAAGCACAATAAAATGGCTTGTTTTCATCAACTGAGAATTTGGCCCTGGAAGCAGAAATGCCTGAAAACTGCAGAGATGCATTTGCATTCTTTTTTTTCTTGGTGTTTGGGCACATTTGCGTGAGTTTTGAGAAGGGTTTGAAAAGTGAATTGTAAGCTGTTGTGTTGAGTTCATCTTACATATCTTTCTATGAACATTTTTGCCAGAAAATCAATCATTATGAGCATTGAACATGAACTAGAAGCTCTCCATATGACCAATGTGACCAACTGCAAAAAATAAGGACACTTTCAATAATAAGCCATGTCATTACTGTAATTTGCAGAATATTTTATTGTATAATTCAAAATAATTAATATATTTTAGAAAATAATGGTATTTGAATCAAGAGCACTCCAGGAACAGAATAAGAGGTGATATTGTCAGTTAGCTATTGCAATTTTTTTGTCTTGGTTTGAAGCCTAAGATGACTCATTCGATCCTATGTCAATAGACGTGCAAGAAGTGGTGAAAGACACAAAGATTATTTAATTTTGGCGCAACTTTGTCCACGTGATATTGTTTCATCAAGAGATTGGGGGTAGTCTGCCTATGTGGAATATCCTGGCATTACCAAGATGAGGTATATTTTTTGCTCATGAAGTAAAATAATTGCCGTGAGTTCAACTATGTCTCCTTCAGGCTACATTAAAACTTGGATGCCATAAAATCTAGGCACTTTAATTCACGTGGGTTTTCATATTGCAGATTTATGTTTGCTTTCTACAGTGCGTAGTTGACACAGTATGTGAAGCTATTCTTTTTGGCTTTGGCTCTGCAGTGCCATTCAAAAACCACAAAGACAAATGCCCTCTGCAATTCAGAAAAGGCGGACTTGCAACTTTTCAGCATTTAAAAGGACTTTTGTCACCCACTGTCAGGGAGACAAGGTAAAACCAGCATGGTCACTTTAATAGTTGGTACGTAAAACAAAGATGGATTTGAATAGTTGCTGTAGCTTTCAGCAGCGTGTGTTTGTGCTGTTCTGTCACACAGCACAATAGTTTTCAAGCTGTTTTAACCACAGCATCAGGGGAAGCTGTGTACTTGTTTCCGTGTAAATCATACTGTCCATATACATGCTTTCAATAAACAAAAGAATTTCTGCAAGTGCTTTCATTAAATTGAGTTCCCCGCTGTGACACCAGTCTTCTTCCTTATACTTGCACTGAGTGACTGTCTGAGGTTGGTAGTAAAGGCTGAAGGGAAAAAACCAAACCAAAATAACAAAGCTGGAACAGTCAAACCTCAGGCCATTAAGGCCAGGTCTTCAAAGCTGGATGTCTAAGCAGAGAGAACATGTGGTTTCATTGATTGAATGCAGACTAGGAGACAGGAACTTGTAACTTTTAATTTTACTTGTGCTCCCGTCTCACTTTGCAACCCTTAAGCAACTTTATTTAACTCTGAGGAAGATCTAGCATTGCCTTTTTTAGAGTTGCAACACCAATCCCGAAGGCCAAGGGAGACTTAAGACACACTTCAGGTTGTCGTCATCCTGGGCTGCTCCAAGGGTGCAAGAAGACCTCCTGAAGGAAGCTCAGAATAACCTCCCAATAGTACGCTTATGTAAGATCCTAAAGCCCTCCCTTATATCCCATATATTGGGTCTTATCCTGCATTTCTTGGAAAAGTCTGAGCTGCTTTTGATATTGGCTGTGGCAGAGCAGTTTCCTCTGAGGAGACCAAAGTTTTTCTGTAGTTCCTATATCCTTCCACAACGCTGTATGCAGTCCACAGCTGAACCCAAAATACACAGCCACGATGTCTGTTTCTCAATCTAAGCTGAAAAATAAAAATGTTTTTTCAATTCCAGGAGGAGGCTAATAATGCTTGTCATGCCGTGATTTTGCAAGGGATGGTTAGCTAACCCTGGGAGCAAAAGCAGCTGAGCCCCAAAGCCTTATCTCCCAGGAGAAAATGGGAAGGGCCACGAAAGGATACACAGCAGGAGGAACGTATACCAGCTCCTAGCTAACGTATTACCTTTCAGTGACAGGGCTGCCTGCGATAGCAGGGGTCTGGACTCCGTGACCCAGGAGGTCAGTCCCAGTCCTGCATTCCCGTAACACACGAACAGACCAGGGAATTAGCCCGTCTCCTGTGGCAGCCGTCCAGTCAGAAACATGGACAGTGTTGCCATTCCAGGGCAGAGCTCTCAAATCTCAAACTGGCATGAGTAAATGAGCACTGGGGTGAATATAATTAGCTGTATCTTGTATTGTCAAAAAATACCTTTACAAAGCCAGCACGTAAGCGTATGATGCCTGGTCTTTTGACTCCTTATTTTGAGGATGGAAATCCAAAACCTGACAAGTTTAAAAAAAAAAAGTATCAGAAAAGGACAATTTCCTTTCTTTCTGCTGTGACACTGGCTCAGTGAAGTCTGTGGTACTGCCACAAACCCTGTTTCTTTTCCTGTTGGAACATGAGCCAGCAGAGGACACTTTATCTTGTTTATTTTCATCACTTTTGTAGTTAGATATCTGGGACAGCCTACACATGCAGCTTGATGGACAATGCTGGTTTTAGGCACTTGGCTTCATTTTACCTTCTGTTATGCTCAGGAAGAGTTATCATAAATATTCAAGCGGGAAACCAGGTGGGATAACTGGATTAATCGGTCATATTTACTTAATGCTCACATTGAGCTTAAGAAACACATCCACTGGTTTTATGCCTGATTATAGGTTCTGACGTGCAACCTTGCCAGTTCTGATTTTATTGTGAATCTTAAGATACTTGGCATTTCTTTTATGACTCCTTCTCCTGGAACCTGTGGGTCCAGATGAACTTGGGCTTTTCTTTCCTAAGATGCAAGACACTGTGATTATAGGGATGTGAATAGTGCTTGCAAATGTCAATGCTAATGGCTTTCCAGGCCACCACAGCATTTCTTAGAATAAGAACTTACTTCAGGAATTAAACAACACCATTCAGAGCTTCTCTGGGTGCAGGGGTATTCTACCTGCCATGCATTAGGAGGATGGTCTCATTTTCAATCCTGTCTTTATCTAGTGCTTCAAACAGTAAGGTGGTTTTCACCCAAAGAGCTTGTTAGAGAAAGAACAGTGTCTACAAGGAAGAGAGCCTGAAAAGTAGAGTTTTTTCTATCAGTGGAGTGACACTAGTCTCTCCAAGCACCCCTTTTAGAGGTATGCCTGATTGCTGCTGGTGCAGTAATTAATCAGACGTTTGGTGCTGGAGTCAGGAAAGAGAAATAAGACTGTCTTACATGCAACTGCCTCCTGTTCACACCATTTCAGACTCTACTTCACCTAAGTTGCCACCTCATTTTTCAGCATACTCCTCACCCATTCTAATGACTGATGGCTGGACACTACTGACCTAGTCTGGATTAGAAAGGGCGATCAGAAGGTGAATAATGAGAAGACATATACAATGACAGGTATGACTGTGCCCAACATATCATGGGATGTAATTATCCTTTAGCAATAAAGCAGTGTTTGAACCTTCATGTCTGTATTAACACTGTAAGATCAAGTTCACTATGTCCTGCAGTGGCTGATGCAAAAGCTGAGCTGACTCTCTCAGAGATACTGCAAATACAGCATGGAAAGGAAATTGTCATTTGTGGTCACAAATTTGTAACTGAATTTTTTAGAGAAGGAGAAGATAACCAAGTCTTGTTTGCTGTTACCAAACTTTTACTGACTGCCAGTACCATAGCTGTCGAGACCCTATCTGGAATTTATTTTAATTACTTTAGCACATTCAAACAGCAGAAAAATAATGGTAGATTAGAAAAAAAAAAGAATTTAAAAAATATGATTGTTATTACTTAGGTAATAATGGCAGAGAGGAGTGGAAGTTTTTGAAATGTTCATCCACCAAAAGGGGAGAGGGATTGATCAGGATGGGTGCTGAGGTATTACTGGTGGTGATGGGATGAAATTGAGTGCAGGACCAGAAGAGACAAAGGTGTGGTTATCCTCTGCTTTTGTTTCTTTTTATCACTGTATTTATTCTGAAATTTTATTTGTCAAAAGTATAACATTTAATCGAGCTAACGTTTTTGCTAAACTCTCTTCACACTGAAGCACAACCAAAGTTATGTATTCTATAGGTTAGTGAAAGATGAAACTCTTTCAAAATATCTTATCTCAAAGGAGGTGAAGTGAGCTTGTGAGCAAGTGCTTCTTACAAAGGACTCTGTTTGACAATCTTCCCAGCAGTCAAAAAGGAAAAGACATAACCTAGCAAGTTCACAGACTTTATTTAGACTTTATATAGTGGCTGGTCTAATGACCTCTTTCACGAAAGTTTGGTCAGGAGACTGAGAAGAAAGATCCCATCTATATCATACAAAGAATACAAATGGAATTGGAAAAAGAATTTAATCATGTTTCTGCAAAGCTTAGAGAAATAAAAATTACAGATGTGTTCAGACTGAAACCCTAGATTCAAAACAGTCTGAGCTTTGAGGCACTGCAAATCTATATACAGACATTGTGGCTTGGGTTTTGCTCTACAGGAAAGGTTCAGGGGTCATTGAAGAGAAGAGTCCAAAACATGATGATATGTTTCAGTTCCTTCTGCAGTCACTGCTTCACTCTGCAAAGTTTCCAGTCTTCTACAGCTAAAGCAGGACATTGCTATTTCGGGAACTAGAACTCACCGTAGCCCCAGAAGCACATTTTTGCATCATCGTTTTACCACTTTATTTTTGCTTTCACTTTAAAAACTCATGGCCTCAAAAGCAGAATAGAGCAGTGAAGACTTCCTTTTCCTTTTTTGTTGCATCTGGAATGCTCAGGAGTAAATAACAATTGCTTAAGATTACATTATTTGGTCAGTTTAGGTTTAATACTATATTTATGGTTATTAGCAGCTATCTAGAGTTTCAAAATGCAGAATTTGTGCTGTGTTGATGACTTTTAAGCTATCAGATACATTACAGGATCATACCATATTTAATTCCTGACTCAAATATTCTGCAAGCGTAACGGACAGGTCCATGCACGCTACATTTCCACTGTTGTGCTCAGTCCCTAGTTCTGGCTGTAAAGTGTGACTCACTAAAACGTAAGAAACTCCCAAATGAGATAGGCCAGCAGTCCATCTAGCTCAGTGTTTTTTCCCCAACAAAGACAAGAAATTGTTGGAGTTGCTTTTTGCCATCCATTTTTTCCCCCTGCATGACCCCAGCAGTGCCCGAAAAGGTGGAACTAGGAGTATTAGAGGGTACATGCCTTCCTGTTCTCTTTAAGGGAACCTGTTTAAAGACCATGAAATTGTGGAATCCTTTTTTGAACCTGCCAAAACTGTCTGCCCCACGGATACCTGTGGCAGCAAATTTCACCTCACTATCTCCTGTGTAAAGGAGTACTTTGTACTATCTGTTTTAAACAGGTATCGTAATAATTTTAATGAATCTCAGTGGCTCTTGGTATTAAAAATCTGATTTTCATACAGGAATTTTCCTAATTCAGTGCTTGTTGTTGGGCAGTGGGAGTCAGGAGCTTCCCAGGTGAAGACTGGTGCCTGTGAATTTACAGTTAATTTTCTACAGGTACCTATGCAAATAACCTTAAATTTTCTTTTGTTATAGTGTAGCTCAATGATTTGTGGGAAGTGAACTCAGAAAGTTACCAGAACAGCCACAGTGAACGTGTTTAAACATTCAGTGCTTAGTCAGTCCTTATCTGTGCTTCAGAAATAGTTGGTTATTAGTAAAAATAATGAACACTATTGCTTTGGCAAGCCTTGCTCCTTCATATAAACCCTACACAGAAAATTTGAGTAAATTTTTTGGGGGGAGGAGGGTTAACGCTTAAAATATTTGCAGTGAAAGTGGAAACATAGTTTTTTTCTCTTGAATACAAGATGGGTTTCTGCTTCACTGGAACAGAGGAGGGCAATATCTCCCAAGAGGCTCAAAAGCCTTGAAGATAATTGCTGCCAGGGTGGGTTAGTTTAAGCCTGTGTTTGGATAGAGCATGTGGCAGTATCTCTCAGGATGTATGGTATTAGGAAATGCAGTTCATTCTGATTGAACTAGCAAGGAAAGGATTTCCAAAATAATATTATACAGTAAACAAACTCCACTGCAGTGGGCTGAGTTCATTCAAGCTCTTAGGAATCAGTAAGTCTGCTGTCCTCTGGAATAGCTGCAACTGTTTCATTTTCTGTCCTTTATTATTTCACACCCCTTTTTGAATTAAGGTCAGCTATTACTATAATGGGTCAGAGATGTCTAGATAGATCTGGAGTGAAATGCCTGATAAATTCCCAAATCCAAACCGAAGGTGCATGCGTGTGTGTATGTGAAGGCTCAGGTGACTTCTCCCCTTCATATTTATTCTCATCCTCAGTGCCACTTCTGTTGTCTAGGCTGTATGTCCTGACTAACACTACACAGACACAGTAGCCCGAAAACAGAGGTGGAGTAAAGAGGGCTTTGCGCTATAAGAAAATTTCCTTTGTATAATCAAAGCAACATCTGCAGCTACTCCACTTCTCAGAATAATTTTTCCAGGTTGCTTGTAGGTTCTGCTGCCATTCATCTGTCCATAAAGCAGAGGATTTTGTGGTTTTTTTTTCTCATCTGCTCCATAGGTATCCTTCCACATCTGCATGCATGTATCCAATATGAAAGGAAACAGGAGGGTGCAGGCCTATGCCTGATGTTATGGGTGTATGCAATAGGAATATTTCCCTGGCCATCAAAGCTGACTTGTTTTTTAGTTCCCTTATCTTATAGCCTCCTCTACAAAAGGATTGTTTAGAGGTCAGAGCAGACTAGCAGAGGGAAAATTGCTGAAAATACCATAGATTGGATGTAAAGTTAACATTGGCTTTTTACCTTACATTAGTGGGTTACAACAAATATATGCTTTATTAGCAAAAGTATAAGTAAAGAACCTGTGCTTCTACTATCTAAAATTTTGGTGTATACATAGGTCAAGGTCCAAGATTTCCCATGTTTACAATGATACTTGTATTAGGGACCTACCTCAGTTTTTAGTCCAAGCAAAAAACCTATCAGCAAACCCCCAAATCCCTTAGTAGATCTTCATATGAGGTCCATTTAAAGTACCCAGAGGTCTACATAGAAAACATAAAAGAGTGTCTTCTTATTTGATTCATGCAGTGACCTGAATAGATAGAGTGCTCTGCAAACAGATGAAAACAATAATTGCCTTCTTGAGCAGGCATATTTTGCTGCCTGTAGAATAGCTTAAAACTCTCACTCTTTTTTAAAAATATTTCTCCCTCTAGCCCTCTCTCAGGTTTTATTGTGCACTGCCTCTCTGCCTTCCTGAACTCATTCGAGATGTCTAGTTTTGTATAAGCACAAAATGCTGATAAGAATACTGCTGTGATTCCTTGTAATAACAACTGTGCTGAAAAGTAGCACAAGGACACATATTGATAAGGAGGCCATTGCCTGAAATGCTTTGACACATGTCAGATGGAATTTGCTTTTGGGCTGAAGGCCAACTCCAGGCTTCTGTACCTCTTAGGACCCACTTGAAAGCTATCAGGAGAGTTTAAGTGGCGTACAAATTTCTTGTTGGCTGTCCGCACCCACTGTGAAGCATTAATGGTAGAGGACTATGTTTATTGCTCTACTGTTGGTAGGTGTAATTCATGGGCCTGCTGGCAATTTTGATCTCACTGATGCAACCACACGCAGACCTCAAAGGCAAAGGGGCGAAGTGGAAACACAAAGCTGAATTGCTTTCTGTGCTCTGTTCTATCTTTGTCAGGATTCATTCAACATGAAGGCTTTGAACTTCCTAAGTGAAATAAGCTTAGGAGAGCTCTTTAAAAAAAAAATTAGAGCAGTTATTGAGAAAATAGAATGACAGAAACTTTAGGACAGAATACCAGGGGTTCAATCTGCTGTGAGCAGCTTCTTCATAAACACACATAGATGGCAGGCTCTTTCCTGTCATTCTGTACATTGTGGAGAAAATTGCCATTACTGTATCCTCTTTCCTCCGTTCATGGACTTGCGATGCTGTATAGCACGTGAAACTATTCACACAGAATATTCTGTCCTGCAGCTATCAGCATGGGGCAGAAGAAAAACTGGCTAAAGCAGTACATTTCCAGCTTCTGGAAATCTGATGTCCATTTGGCTCTGCTTTGTCTTTGTGCACCCCTTGTGTTGGCAGCATCTCTGCTCCTTCAAGGAAAGACTAGAGCAGGAGGAATACTGCGAAGTGACTTTAATCATAGCTGCAGATGTAAACACCGTTTCTTCTTCTGGTCTGTCTTTTCTTCCCCAGGGAACTGAGCTGCTGCCAGAAATTAAAAGCAGCTAGTAGTTCCTTGGTCGATGTGAAGTGTTGCAGCCAGTCTTCAAACATGTAATCTGCACTCCTTCATCCTGCAGGAGCAGTGCTCTTGCTGGCTGACACTGCCTTTATTTATTACTTTGTGATCCCTTAAGACCTCTCGTGATCTTCTTGTGGTTTTAATTCCATGACTGAGAATCATTGGGTTAGGAATGTCTAGTTACTGTTTCTAGCTTGTTCTTATTTCCACTTGTACCTAAACCTGAATCTGCCCTATGTTAAGTTCTGTGCAGTCCCCTTCAGCCTCCCTTTCTCAAAGAACTTTGAAATTAAATCGGAAATCTGAATGACTGCTGAGGAAAGGTAGTGTTGTACCCTTGTACTGAGGCAGAACCAAACCAGAGGAACGTGCCAAAAAAAAGTCTGCTCTTTGTCAGAGTCAGGAATTGGGGATTCCCATCCCCATTGCACCAAACAAATTCATTCATCCCACCACCTATAATATTTTCCTAAATACTTTTATTCCTCAGATGTGTACATTCCTAGGATACGTGCTTGGCCATCAATACTGAAAAGGAACAAGAAGACCCTCTAACTAAAAACAGTTCTTATCATACAGAGTTACTGGAATCCTGAATGAAAAATGAGCAAAAATTAAATAGCAAAACCAAACAAAATTAACTGGAAAAAAAAAGTAAGTCTGTAAATGGTCCATGTCCTCGGTAAACTATTCTCCCGTACTGCCTCTGGTGTTTCTTTCCTCTCTGTAGTCTAAGGGAAATCACTGGTTCTACTGATGTCCAGGTAAAGAGTGGATTTTGAAAGAATGCAACCACATGCTGGATGTTTTTGTACTGCTATAAAATACTTCCTGCTGTATCTTTAGTGTTTCATATTGCTGTAAAATAAAGTTTTTGATTCCGATGAAATGTGGGAGCACAAGATGTTTCCTGTATGGAGTGCTCTAGTGGCGTTCCTGGAGCAGTGAGATTATTGTGTTTTCTCCACTTACGCATACAGAAAAGTGTAATTGGATCACTGGGAAAAGATAACAAATCCAGATCCCCAGACCCTTGTAAGACACTATTGATGCTGAGATATTGTACAGTTGATAAATAATTCAGCTATTTAGCTGAATAGGGATTTCAGAGGCTTAGCTATACGTTCTTCATGCATCATTTAAATATCTTTCCCCTTTTCTGTTAAATGGCTATCTGATGGCAATGATTTAAAAAATTTGTTTGATTGCACTCTGTTTGCCTGTTGCAGGGGCTGTGTCATATAAGCAAGATTTATTCTCTAGCTGGAGAACATCTTTTGTTCAGTGGTCCCGTGAGTGACTACACCATACATGACAGATTCTCTGAAGCAGTTAGGATGCAAACAACTTTATTAATTTTCTTGATAGCGCCTTAACAGTGTTTATGGAGTAGTACTTAGTACTGTGAAGGAGCAGCGTGCTAAGTAATATCAAAAGGGGAAGGAGAGATCTCCATCTGGCTTTGTTGGAAAGAAGAAAGTATGATGATACTTTCAGCTTTATTTATATCAAGGTGCCTAAGAGGTTGAGGGGCAGCTAGTGCCATATTTTCTCCCTGGGCCATATGCTACGAATAGTGAAGATAAGAACATGGCAGCCCACACTCATTTTCCTGAGACCCTAAATGAATTATACCCCACAAGGTAATGTGACACCATGCAGAATCTCATCAATGATGTAGCACCATGCAACACATTTAAAATGTGTCAAGATGTTGTCTCCACAGAAGCAATGTTTAGTCACTTAGGTCACTAAAAGCAGCATTTTCAAATTATCCACAGACGTTTTGCCAGGCTGCCCACATATCTCTAGATAAAAGCAAACTGTTTGCTTCACAGTGTAGAATAATTTATAGGTAGGGACCAATTTACTTGCAAAGAAACAGCAGGTTGCCTTCATTTTTTCTTAGCACAAAATGCATTATGCTAAACACAGTACAGAACATTTGTGTTCCAAAAGGGGAATTATTTTAAATTAGTTTAGTATTATTAGTTTTTCTCAAACAGACATGTCCAGTTTTTGTCACAGAAAGCTGTAAGCCCTCTGGAAAAGGGTCAAGAAAGCAAACAAAGAATGTCTTTCTTTTCCTTTTACCATGTTAAGTACAGCTGTCCAGAAGGAGATAATTCCACAACAACTTTCAGTGTTTAAAATGTGGAATGTAAACATTATTTTATGAATGCTTTCATGAAATTAAATTATGTCAAATGTTACCTTTTTCGGTAAAAAGGTCATTTTTTTACTCTTCCTCTATCCTTTTGTCTAGCTCTGCCTCTGGTCAAAATGATCAGAAAGCATTGGACCTTGGGCACAGTTCATATTGAAAACATAATCAAAACTGACAAATCTCCATGAAACATTTTGGCTTCAGTGAAATCATATATTTTAATGAAAATGCATTTTGTTGAAATGTTCCAGATAGCTCCTCATGTAAGATTATTTTCATTTGCCATTTCCAACTTTCTCAGTCCAGCTGTACATCATCACATAGTACATTGCTGAGTTTATGGAGTCCTAGATGAGATCCATCAAAACTATTTCACCTAAGACATGAGATCAGTTCTTTGGGGATGAACAACTAGGGAATTAATTCACCACCATACTAAATAGATCATTCTCACTTTTTGACAAATTTGTTAAGTTTTGAACGGTGCAGCATTAGACTGGTGAAAAATTAGACTAGGCCTTGGGGGAAGGTTAATAAAGACACCAATATCCTTTTGCTGGTAGGTGCAATACTCCATTTAATATGAGTCCTGGAGGTGATCATCTGTTCCTCTTTGCCCACTGGAGTGAAAATATCATGATGGTCACCATCTGGAGTAAATTTTCAACAATCAGCAATTTTATAATGAAAGTAGGGATACTTCCTTACAAACAGATGCTTGGGCTATCAATGACTTTGGGCTGCCTTGAAGTCCTGTACAACTTAGAAGCTCACATTAGGTAAAAACCTGGAGTTCTGCACGTTTCCTTCTCCCTTGTGTTGTATAAGGGAGCCCTACCTGCTTGTGCAGGCAGTTAAAGATTTTGCTTTTTAATTTGCCATGTGTGTCCTCATTACCTTTACTCTGACAGCTACAATTAGCTGAAATAGTTGGTTTTGATGATTCCTACATTAGAATTCAGGACTCCACAGGCAGGAAGTCCTTAGTGGCAGTCTTCCATTTCTAGAACTCTGCTTCTGGTTCTGCCAGAAGCTGAAACGCTCAATAGCAAATGTCTGTGCAGGATTAATCCATGCAGACAAGCATTCAGATTGGACTGGGTGGTATGACAAACCAAAAGATAAATTTGGATGGATAGCACAACAGTGTCCACTAATGCAGCTTGCAGTAGGAAATGCTTTTTTTCTTTGATGTTTTCCATTAGATGTTCTATAGTCTTTCATTTCTGAAATTGAAAGGGGTATACTGTTTTTTATAACTAAAAATAGTCATATTCCTTGACATACATTGACTATGACAAAAAACTATGTGAACCTGTAGGGGATCTGTGTGCACGAGCAGGGGTGATTTTTTTTTTTTTGTCATAGAATGGAAACACAAATGTTTTTGGGCTCAGAGGTTTATTAATTATCACAGGTGATACCGTCTTGATGAAGTTTTGAGAATAAGTTCCTTCTACCATAAATAAATGTTAAAGTGAACGTATGAACGAAGATACATTAATCTAGGCAGGCTGTATTCTCCACATCCGAACTTTGGCACTTCAATGCCCACTCATGGACAAGTCTGAGAAGCTGAGTAGGTCGTGTGGCATAGCACAGTGCCTGGCGGGATGAGTGGCAGCCTTAAATTCATG
The DNA here is from genome assembly GCA_017639485.1 of Pluvialis apricaria. Classification (NCBI taxonomy): domain Eukaryota; kingdom Metazoa; phylum Chordata; class Aves; order Charadriiformes; family Charadriidae; genus Pluvialis; species Pluvialis apricaria. The sequence goes on along the minus strand of CM030012.1, from coordinate 22,339,610 downwards.
GCTTCACCTGAAGCCTTTATGCCATTGCTCTTGTAGCTATTTCAACCCTTCTTCCTGGAGTACAGTGGTTATTCTACTGATTATGTCATGTAGTATGTTCTCTCTTTTTTTTTGACCTGAGACTGGTTCCTACTAATTTGTAAAAGGAGAAAAATCTGCTGTAGCTGAGCTGTATCCCTCATAAACATCTCTTTCTTTGTTTCCACTGTTAACTCTCTTTTCCCCTCTCCCTCTTGTGTGCCTTCTCATAGATATGCAATAATTGCACCTTGTAGTAACCCACAAGTAAGAAACAGCCTTGAACCATGAAGTACATAAAATTCAAGCTGGGAATAATGCTCATTATTAGAATATCGAATATACAAATATTAATTTTCCCAGAAACAAAGTGCTCTACTGCTCAAACAGTTTGTCAGGCATGCAACAGAGACGCTGTCAAACAAGCCAGCAATCACTGGCGATCCCAGACATCTGTGAGGAAGTAGAAGTGTGTGCATGTATGTGGAGATGGACAAAGAGGGAAGAAAATGAGTCCCACATTTATTCATTTATTTGTTTATTCAGGGGAGAGAACGTTCCCTGCTGCCTTAGCTCCCCCTCCTGTCGGTCAGGAGTTGCGCTCTGTCAGATTCCTGTTGACTGACAAGAACTTGTACACGACCCAAATTTCCAAAGACAAAGCTTTTGTTGATTATAGTATCAGGCCTTTTAAAAAGGGATTTCCTGAAGCCTGCATCCTTCTGGGAAATGTGTCTGCTTAATAATTTGCAGGAATGTATCTGGAAAGAGATAAAAGGCTTGGAGGAACAGAAGGTTAGAGAAGAGCAAGCGGGAGAAGGATGGCGAATGACGTCTTTACACCCATTGTTGCAAGATGTACCACTCTCTAAACTTTCTCCTGCCTCCACCAAGGCAGATCCAAATCCATTTCACTTGCCTTCAGCAGGCTGCCTGATCTGAGCTTTTGAGAATAATTGTAAGTGCAAATTGAGAGGTAAAACCAGAAACGTCCTGATCAGAGCAGAAAAGAATACACGCGGGAAGAGCTCATTTGTGTACATTTGCTGAATCATTTTGCTAACAGTATTGCAAAGGCAATAATGTCTTTCCCAAAATCTGTCTGTATAGACCTTACAGTGTCTGTAACAGTACAGCGACACTTTAAGGTTTCCTTCCAGTGCTAGCTACTGATCATTATCCTGACATCAATATTCACTTTAGAAGAGGGCACCAAGGATGATTTCTCCTCTTCCTCTTCACCTCTTTTTCTTCCTGCTTACCTCTTCTTACATAATACACACCCATAACTGTGAAGCAGCCACAGCAGCGAGCATGCAAAAGGGCTTCCTGTAAATGCATTTTGGTTCCTTTGGGTTGTTTTCTCTGTGCCTTTGATGCAGAGATTGTAGCCTCACTCAATTTTCAACATAAAGTTCAAAATCAAGTAACTTATAGAGAAACATATACAGTAAACCATCACCTTAGGCTCCTAATCAGTTAAAGAAAAGCATGATGTTCATTCATGTGTAGATGTGAATTCTACTTATGTGGAAAAAAGGGTTTTGTCAGGTATGACCCCATAATTATTTTTATTGCTAGATGGTAGAAATACAGGGGCATTTTTCTTAAGCACTAGGAACTCTGTACTAGGTTTCAGAGGAATGGAATTAGATTTGTTTTCTGGTTGTCATTCAATTCCAGACATAATAGCCTTGTACTTGCTGTATATTATAATTATGTAGAGTAAGATTATGACTTGATTATGACCTTGGTCTGCAGTAAAGCCAAGAAAATTTAGGCTGAATGGTTTTGTACTAACTAAAAGTCACTGACTGGTAGTAGTGAAAAGAGTAGATATGACCATTTGGTTTTGGTTTTGCTTGCTTTTCGATTTACGTTGCATAGCACTCAGATTCAGATAAATGGATGAACTGCTAGGAAAAGTGGTGCTGAGTGGTTTGAATATCAGAGAAAAAAACCTTGGATTCCTAGGACCTATTTTTGATTACTTTCAGGATTCCTCGAAGGGAAGAATAGCCAAGCATTGTTAATTTTATTCCCTCTAAAAAATTAATAGCCTTAATATAAAATGTGGGAAGACTAATGAAGACAGACAGCCTGGCTTCAGGAGCACAACAAAACTCCTGTGCTTATAACATAGGGCTGTAAGTATTCATATGCAGTCTGTGCTCCATATGCTATCTCCTCCCTTGAGTCTCTGTTATCTCCCCTGAACATTAATAGGTTCTCAGGCAGCCACAGGGACCTTGACTGCCATGCCTGGGACTGCGTGTTTGGAAGACTGCAGGATGAAAGGTGGGGAGCATGGCCCTGAGGGCAGCTTTGGAGCTTCTTTAGCACCACAGACGTAGCCACTGAGGCAATACTGGTCCGTGAAGTAAGGAAGAGTGCCATAAGCAGGCTGCTAGTGAGGTTTTCATGTTTGGGGTTTTTTGTTTGTTTGTTTGTTGTTTTTTTTCCCCTAGATATCACACATTTATGACTGAGTAGCATTTTCAGTAATATACTAATTACTGAAACATGTTGGTTTGTTCAGACTAAATTATTTCATAGCTATGCACAGCAGGGTGACTAAAGCTTGAAGTTCTGTGGATGCTTCTGACCAGTGAAGAGAAGACTAATAAAACCAGTACACAAAGCCAGAATTGTTCTTTCCCAGCTAGCGTTAGTCATGCCAAAAGGAAATTTAAATAAGACAGGTTTGAAAAAAGACAGAGATAAAAAAGTTGTTCAGAAAGTCCTCTTAAGATATGAAAGGGAACATTTCCATTGATGTCAGGAACTCAGGCCACTAAGCCAAATTTTCAGACATGGCCACCTAAAACGTGTGCATATGTTCGCAGCTATTTCAATGTGCTTTTCTCAACTTTATTATATCATTCCTTAAATCCTAATGGGATTTAATATCCTGGCTGCAATAAGACAGGAAATGTCCTAGACACTTGGAAGTCATGGCTTGTGCTCCAAGGAGGATATAGTGAGAAACAATAGAAATCAAGTATACGGAGTAAGGAAATAGAAACAAAAATGACAAAAGTGATGATGGGCAAATGTATTATTATTGAGGTATTTGCTTGTTGATTTCTTTAATTTTAAGTTAACTGCGACAGATTCCCTTACCCTTATCCTCTTTTCCTAGATTGCTTTTTAGAACTTTCTGGCTTCACAATAAGAAAGGTCACTGCCATCTATAGTTTATGAGTTGATTCCCAAGATTTAAAATCGTGAAAGCTAAGGATATTGAATGCCCTTGATTGCTCCACTTCCAAAATTCTACTTCTGCAAATGATCAGTTCATTCACAGAGAAACTCAGTTCAGTTCTTGTAAGAATATTGAAAACAGAGAACTTGCTTTAGGAAGCCAACATGTAAGGGAGGGGGAGAATGCTCAATTACTCTACCTGCCTTCAGTTTTGGCAATTTGCTAAAGAACAAACTGTTTCAGCTTTTCCAGCCTTCTGGAATTTGTTGAGGATGTTTTTCCTTCACAGAGTTTCTTTCAAGTCTTCAATCTTTTTAATGTGTTTGGGGTAGAGATTTCTAACACAGGGACACAACTCACTTTTCCATTAGGGTCCCTGAGATTTGCTGAAAAATAGTGTAACTATGAGCACTACTATGAGTTATTATTAAACAGTTATAAAAGACTACTAAGGTAAAGCTTTTCCCAAAATAATTATTTAAACACATTCAGTTGTATCCTTGCTTCCTCATTCCTTCCTTCTGTCACACCACAGTCAACCCCGAAGTCATAAATATCTAATTAGATTTGTCCTTGTGCTCTTGCTTAATACAGTTAACAGTAGTTAACAGTGCATATTTTCTGTACTGAGTTTTATAGTATCGGTTTATTACAGACTGATAGCTGGAAATTATGATACTGGCATTAATAAAAGGACTCCCTTTCTCACTATCATAAGGGGAGAAAACAGCAGGACAGTTTTCACCGATTTCCAAGGGCAAAATCCATGTAACAATGAAAAGGAGATAAACTCCAGAGTGCCAGCTTCCAAAGTGCTGATGTACTTAAGCGACTGTCCAGTCAAAACTCTTTTCCTTGTAATGTCTAATGATAAGTGCCTGTGTGTTTGACCCAATTTTCTAGAATCATCACAGAAATCTTTTATTCGGGTGCCACATTTACCTAGGTGATAGGTGCTCTGGGCAGAAGCCTAGAATAAGGTGAATGCATAAATCAGTTTTAACGTGACATTCCCTCCTTAGGAGATTCCCAGCAAATCAGGAGGTGCAGCTGCCTGTGGCTGCACATCCTCAGCTGAGCTTTCTATCATACCCAGGAGTCAAATAAAACCTAATCAGCAATTGGACTTACAGTCGAAAGAGAGCTCAGTGAAGGGTATTGGCCCTGTTAGGAGGTACAGACTGTCTCACTCTGATGATGGAAAGGGAGTGAGAGAACCACTGTTATTACTCTGTGTGGTCTTAAGCATCTCAGAGGAGGCTCTGCACGTCCTTTCTTATTTTAAAAAGACAGTGTCATGACAGATCAGAGCAGTATGATCTAGATGGGAGCCAGGCCATATTAAAGGCAGATAAACTGTCACACTTAGGCTCATGTTAGAATATAATCCTGTTAGGGTTTCTCTACAGTATCACGTCATCTTATATAATTGAAAAAAAATGCTCTTGACTGAAATATGCCTGCGAGAGAGAAAACTTGAGCAGTGGGGTAGCTAATCTTACTGTTTCTAGAAAAGGACAACACACAGTATAGGCTGCATTACACTATACGTACATTTACCGTTTGAATTCATAATGATAAGCTACAGGACTTTTCAGGGTCTCACTTTTTGTCTCCAACTGTTCTAGCCTTGAGGCTGATACCTGATGATGCTCCAAACAAATATAGTAATCTACAAATGCAAGGTTGCAGGATTATAACAGTCTGACTCCTAAAGAGACTTTCTACGCTGTCAGTCCATGGGGTTCCCAAAAGCAGCATTTGGGACATGTTATAAATTGCACAGCTGTAGCAGAACAAGCTTTTGTGTACTCCTGAATTACATTTCTTTCTGAATTACTTGGATGGTGCTTAAACTGCTTAAATAAATGAAAAAAGGTTTTTAAGACATGATTTCTGTTCACTGAAATTCTGTTTTCCTGAAATCCCAGCCAGTAAGTTTTGATCTGGATCAAAAAATTTACCCCTGGGATCAGTACAGGCTGAGGGATGAAGGGATTGAGAGCAGCCCTGAGGAGAAGGAATTGGAGGTACTGGTGGATGAAAAGCTGGACATGAGCTGGCAATGTGCGCTCACAGGCTAGAAAGCCAACAGCATCCTGCGCTGCATCAAAAGAAGTGTGGCCAGCAGGTGGAGGGAGGCGGAATCGAAGGATATAAAGCTTGACAAGTACCAAGAATCTGTAGATCTCAGGGTCTTGAATTGCAGTTACATATGCACAGTATTTTTGCAGATTTTCATAGAATCATAGTTTGGGTTGGAAAGGACCTTTAAAGATCATCTAGTCCAACCTCCCCTGCAATAAGCAAGGACATCTTCAACTAGATCAGGTTGCTCAGAGTCCCGTCCAACCTGACCTTGGGTATTTCCAGCGATGGAACACCTACAACCTCTCTGGGCAACTTGTTCCAGTGTTTCACCACTCTCATTGTAACAATTTTCTTCCCTATATCTAGTCTAAAGGTCTAAATCTAAAAGTCTAAATCCTTTTTTAGTTTAAAACCATTACCCCTTGTCCTGTCGCTACAGGCCCTGCTAAAAAGTTTGTCCTGATCTTTCCTGTAGTCCCTGTTTAAGTACTGGAAGACTGCAATAAGGTTTCCCTGGAGCCTTCTCTTCTCCAAGCTGAACAACCCCAACTCTCTCAGCCTCTCCTCATAGAAGAGGTTCTCCATCCTTCTGATCATTTTTGTGGTCCTCTGGACCTGCTTCAACAGGTCCATATCTTTCCTGTGCTGAGGGCTCCAGAGCTGGATGCAGTACTCCAGGTGAGATCTACAGATTCTTGGTACTTGTCAAGCTTTATATCCTTCATAAGGTTCAAGTATGTAAAATGCAGCAATTTTTTTCAGTCATTGGAAACAACATACAACAAGACAAGATAATGTCATACAATACAGTATCTTTCATTGCATGCTTTAGACAGCTGGATTGTTTCATTATAGATCTGAATAATAAACAGTAGCTGGGAAGGTTAAAGTTAAAAAATACACTTAAGAGCTGAAAATATACGTTAAAGAAATCATCTATACTAAAGCTAGCAGATTTGCTTATGTAGCCATTCACAGACAACTGTGTAGCAGAATTAGAAGAAGTGTCTAACCTTTATGGTTTCAAAGAAAGTGCTCTCCTGCAGAACTGCTGTAGTTTGAGCTGATATCCTAAAATAATAACTTAGCAGATGTGAGCCTGTTTCATTTAGTGGAAAGCTAATTCTGAAGTCTGTTGACAGCATAGTTCACATCAGAAACAATATCAAGATGATAGTTTTAGCAAATACATGCCTTACAGCAGGGTATCTTGTATTTGTGGATTCCCATACTTTTTTAAAAGACTCTCCTCATAAGTAGCTAATTCACTGTAGGGAGGTGCAATAATTCGGCAGTGTGCATTAAGGTGGAGAATATACATAATGGCATTACAAAAATAGAAGCAGAACATTCCAGAGTCTGGTAGGAAATTAAAAAAAACATGGAGTGTGATTAAATAATATGGCCCAGAGTCTACTCTGTCAGGCATCAGTGAATAGCATTCATTGAAGTCAGTGGTTGTACAAAAGAAAAAAAATACCTAGGAAAAATTTCCAGTTATATGGCTGAGTTTTACGTTTGAAAAATGTTTTAGTTTTAGTATTTGAAACAGACTGTGAGAGGACAAAGACTGGAGGTACAATATGCAAACACAAGTGATAGATCTAGCCTTCACTGAAGTCACTGAAAGTCCTTCAATCACTGCAATGACTTTGCATCAAATCTATTTCAAGACTATTTAACGGTAATATTAAGCAATGTTTAATATTAATGCCTTTTTTTTCCCAGAAATCCATACAGAGCACAGCCTTAGAATAGTCTTCCAATGGGCTTGATCTTCCCTATTAAACATTACATGCTATTCTTTTCTCTTTTCTTTTACAGGCAGGCCAGATCCGGCAGATAGCTGATATGACGACTTTGCTGACTTCAGAAAGCTGAGTGTAACACCAACAGACTTCAGTGAAAGGAAATATTATCCCTCAAAGCAACTCATACACAGACAACTTTTGGTAGCTTTAAATTAACCTGTTGCTCACCTGCAAAGACATGGCTATTGTTTCTTTCAGCACACATGGAGGAAGGCAACAAACTTTGTAACCCTGGCTAATAAGACTGTGGCTTTCTTATCAAAAGTAGGAGGTAGGCCAATTATAAAAGGATTATTTTATACTTATCCTCCAGGACTTTAACTCTGGCCTGAACACTGGACATAAATAGAAGCCAATTTTAATGACCTGAGATTTTGCTACGTGTGCTTTATTATTGTTATTAGTTCTTTAACACTTTGGTACTTTATTTCTTTAAATTAGAAATGGGTTCGTGGACTAGAATGTGGCCCACAGATTGGGCCGTTCTCATGAAATCATGGCTTATCTTTTCCCTGGGGGTCTACATGCAGGTGTCCAAAACTTTTGCCTGCCCAAAAGTGTGCCGCTGTGACCGAAACTTTGTCTACTGTAATGAGCGAAGCTTGACCTCAGTGCCTCTTGGGATACCGGAGGGTGTAACCGTCCTCTACCTCCATAATAACCAAATTAATAATGCTGGATTTCCTGCAGAGTTGCACAATGTCCAGTCTGTGCACACAGTCTACCTGTATGGCAACCAGTTGGATGAATTCCCCATGAACCTGCCCAAGAATGTCAGGGTTCTTCACCTGCAGGAAAACAACATTCAGACCATTTCTCGGGCTGCCCTTGCTCAGCTTTTGAAGCTGGAAGAGCTGCACTTAGATGACAACTCCATCTCCACTGTTGGCGTTGAGGATGGGGCGTTCCGGGAAGCCATAAGCCTCAAGCTTCTGTTCTTGTCCAAGAATCACTTAAGCAGCGTACCAGTAGGCCTTCCAGTGGACTTACAAGAACTTCGAGTAGATGAAAACCGAATTGCTGTCATTTCAGACCTGGCCTTCCAGAATCTTACAAGTCTGGAACGTCTGATTGTGGATGGCAATCTCCTTACTAATAAAGGCATAGCTGAAGGCACCTTCAGCCACCTCTCCAAGCTCAAGGAATTCTCAATAGTGCGGAATTCACTGACCTACCCTCCTCCCGATCTTCCAGGTACACATCTGCTAAGACTCTACTTGCAGGACAACCAGATAACCCATATACCACTTACAGCCTTTTCAAACCTCCACAAGCTGGAACGTCTTGATATTTCCAACAATCAGCTTCGGATGTTGGTAAAGGGGGTATTTGATAATCTCCACAACCTGAGGCAACTCACTGTAAGGAATAATCCCTGGTTGTGTGACTGCAGTATTAAGTGGGTCACTGAATGGCTCAAATTTATTCCCGCTTCCATCAATGTACGGGGTTTTATGTGCCAGGGACCAGAGCAGGTCCGAGGTATGGCAGTCAGGGAGCTCAATATGAATATGTTGTCATGCCCCACCACCACCCCTGGTCTGCCGCTTATCATCACCCCAGTCCCAGCTACAGCCATGCCAACTACATTGGTTCCCACCTCATCAGTTCCTCCCCCAAGTAGCAAATATAATCCTCTCACTCCTACCATAGCCACACTCCCCACTGTGCCTGACAGGGAGGACAGAGAAAGGGTGACACCTCCTATATCCGAACGGATTCAACTCTCCATCCATTTTGTGAATGACACTTGCATCCAAGTTAACTGGATGTCTCTCTTTACCGTGATGGCATATAAACTCACATGGGTAAAAATGGGCCATAGTTTGGTAGGAGGAATTGTTCAGGAACGAATTGTTAGTGGTGAGAAGCAACACTTAAGCTTGGTAAATCTGGAGCCCAAATCCACCTATCGGATTTGTTTGGTTCCACTGGATACTTATAACAATTACCGAACTGGAGAAGACACTGTCTGTTCAGAAGCCACAACCAAGGCTTCCTTTTTGAGCAATGGCAGCAACATCCCCTCCAGCCATGAGCAGACGACTTCTCAGAACCTGGGCTCCCCGTTTCTGCTGGCAGGGTTGATTGGGGGTGCAGTGATATTTGTCCTCGTGGTCCTGCTCAGCATTTTTTGCTGGCATATGCACAAAAAAGGGCGTTACACCTCCCAGAAGTGGAAATATAACCGGGGCCGTCGGAAAGATGACTACTGCGAGGCAGGGACCAAGAAGGACAACTCCATCCTGGAGATGACGGAAACCAGCTTCCAGATTGTCTCCTTAAATAACGATCAGCTCCTTAAAGGAGATTTCAGACTGCAACCCATTTATACCCCAAACGGGGGCATTAACTACACAGACTGCCACATCCCCAACAACATGCGATACTGCAACAGCAACGTCTCAGACCTGGAGCACTGTCATACGTGATAGTGAGGGGAGATGGGGGTGTCTAGGACGAAGAGAACAAACTCTGGAAAAAATAACCCCCTAACAACAATGAAAAAATTACATTTGATAAATGTTACACAGATGCATTTATGCATTTGAATACTCTGTAATTTATACGGTGTACTATATAATGGGATTTAAAAAAAGTGCTATCTTTTCTATTTCAAGTTAATTGCAAATGGTTTTGTAACTCTTTGCTTTTTAAATCTTTAAAAAATATTGCTAAGTACTGTACAGGGTTGTACAATAAGAACCCAATGTCATGGCAAAGGAAAGAATGACTCATTCTTCAAACATTAACCACTTTGCTGTCGAAGCTGTCTGAGGGATGTTAAGTTTCTAGGTGTCCTGTAGTACAGGAAAATAAGTGCATATTAAAACAGGGTCACTAGGAACGGACAAAAGCAATTCAGATAAAATGGGTGCAACCCTTCTGACTTGAATCCGGCAGTTGCTGTTGAACTTCAAACAATTGGAAATACTTCTGTTCCCCTTTGTCAGTTCTGCATTTCCTACCTCCAACTGAAAGATGGAGTTCTGAGTGCTACCAAAAAGGCTGCTTTCTTGTTTGATTAGTTTTCTCCCAATATACTAGAAATAGGAAAGATAGACAGAGCTCTGTGTCAAACTCAAAGTGACCTTGTTTCCAATTTGCAAAAGCTACTCTGAAAATGTCCCCCAATACTATATACTTCTATGATAGAAACTGTTCCTGCTTTTCATTATGATTAAGAAGCTTTAGGCATTCTCTGACCCTTCTCAGTGGGAGATGAAGGTTATCAGTATGTAACAGATAGCTGTCATTACGTTGCACCTCTCTTTAATAGAGCAGCATTTGTTGACACAGCATGTTCAGGTAAAGCCTGAATGAGGGAAATTCTGACTGCTCCCAGCTCTGCAGTATTCATGTAGAATTTGGAATCTAAAAGTGTAAATTGCTGAAAACACGATGCAAAATATGATGCCAATGGAAAGGTTGCTATTGACTTTCATGGTTCAAGCCCTCTTTGATTTAGGGGTCTGAGTTATGTTCAGTATGGAGAAGTAGGAAAAAAAAAGACAAACAGAAAAAAAAAGTAAGAAAGATCATTTTAAAATGTATTAATAGAAAGGCCTCCAGGCCTATTATGAACTGAAATATGTTCAGCAGGGAAAATCATGTATAAATCCTGGTTGTTTTGTTGGTTTTTTTTTGTTCCCCCCCCCATCCAAGTATACATAGGCAGACATTAACTAACCATTTGATTAGCTGAGGAATTTTTAGAACACAGGTACACACTGTCCCTCTGAATTACCCTTCCTTTATCTTAAGCTTTTGGAATTTTTCCACAATGATCTGTGCTTTATAAGCAGTAGGTGGGCTTAGAATTTGCTTTTTTATTCCCTCAAATTCTTCAGCTGGAATACCTTCTGAGTCCTTGAGCTTTACATGCAGTATGCGAAACGTCATGCTTGTATTAAAAGCGTGATGCTGCTCTCAAAATTATATAATGTTCCAGCCACTCCATTGACTCTGTGACTGCCAAGAGCTCTGGATTTCTTGCCAGCTCAGTGGTGGAATCTATTTCTTCCTTTCTTTCAGTTTTGTTTTGTTGGGGTTTTTTTTGTTTGTTTGTTTGTTTGTTTTTAATGCAGCTCACTTTCTCTTAAGCTTGGGGACAAGCAAAAGTTCACAACAAAGACGAAAAAAAGAGAGAAACAAAACTTTTCTGTAGGAGCAAGGAACCAAAGAGAAAACTTCTTACAGTGACCAACTAGGGACAAGAGAAATTGTTAGAAGTGGATTGGAAGTAAAGGCTGAAGCACTTTCACTGTGGAATGCTTAGACTTTTCACTGCTGCTTGTGTTGGGAGAGAGGGTTTTAAGCCTTTCCTTTGCTCATTTCACTTAACCCATCCTTGAAACCCAGCAGTCTATGAGTGTGCAGTTTCTGAAATTCACATCACTCGATGATACTCATTTTCTGCAATGGCAAAATGAATTTAGTTATGCTTGATTGCAAAGTACAATCGTTGTGTAAGGAAACACATCCCCCCCGCCCCAAACCTTTTATAATCACATTATGAAATTCCACTCTATATTCTGTATATTTGCTATTTTCTCCAGCTATAACAGGTATTTTAGGCAACCTGTGTGGCTACTGTAATAGTAAAGTTACTGAAAGTTTGCTGAATAAAAGGCTGCCATATGATTTCAAATGGTGTAATTCTAGGTAGAAACGTCTATGCAAAGTGGTTTTTTCTGTGACCTATTTACTGAAGATTATGATGAGAAGGTTGATACTTTTGTTTTGTTTGTTTAATAATGTTTTAGGTGCCAAAGCCCACAAGACAAGCAGCAAATAGTTGTGCTTCTGCACGCTTCCATTGCATGCTGGAGTTCGTTTGAAATTATGCAGAGCCAGAGATTCCCAGTGGGCATGGATGTAGTATTTAATTCACTGAAATAACTAGCTCTATGTTTGATTTCAAAAGGCATCCTTTGAAAGTACATGCTTACTAGAGTTTTGTACTTCAATGACTGATGCTGGAGGAATCTTTGTCCTCCTTGATGAACATCATCTGTTCTAGGCCTCAGGATACCACAGTTTTAAGATGAGCTAGGCGCCTTATTTGTAGGAAATGTCTTATTCAGGGAGTTCAGCCGTGCTGCAGGTGAATGGTCCACAAGCCCAACCTGATGACAACAAATATGGTTACTGTCCTAATAGGGTGAAAGCAGAAAACTGTTCGTTTTGATCTCGGGTGATGTAATGTATATGTATCTATCACTTACCTAGATCAAAAATCAAAATGATATTAAAGATAGCATAGTTTATGCTTCTTTTCAGTGTGAAGAATAATATGTATATCTCGGTATGGGATTCTGGCAAACTTTCTTTTCTATGAATACTCTTCTGAAAAAAAGTAGCAAGCCACTTATACCAAAATTTGTGGTCAGAGCTGGGAGTATTATCTAAACAAATTCACAGTTATAGTCAAGTGAAAGTCCATATGCTTCATTTGAAGAATGTTTCTCCCAATTTTAATTGCTATCCAGCTGCAAAGGAGTTAATGTATTTCAACAGAGTTTGGGACTTTTCAAAGTGCCAGTCACACAAACAGCTGAGACTTCATTTCAGGTCACACCTAGATAAGTACATAACAGGCAATTTTCACTAGGTAAAGTATTTGGAAAAAGTCAGAGTTAAAAATGGACAATGATCTTTTGGTGATGTAAAGTTTAAGATCAATAGTTTTTTCCTTCGGCTTCGTAAAAATGAGGTCATCTTCACTTAGTGCAAGTAATCTGACCACAGATACTAACTAAAGTCTATAGAGCAGAAGTCCCAAATGTGTGCATATACAACTCATCCAAAATGTTCACTTCCAGGTCCTGATTTGAACAGGTTCATTGGACCTAGGGGCAAACAAGTGGTTTACAGACAAAATCTCACCCATCTTCCATTGTATACTGCTAATAGCTGACATAAATGTACAGAAAAGATTGGTGAGTGGAATAAAATAAGAGTTTAAGTGAAATTACGTTAAAGCAGTATCACAACGCTGCTGTGTCCAGTGCTTGGGTTCCTTCTGAAGACTTATTTATTTACAAACAGGTCCTTGTTTTCACAGATTCTGTCACTATAACAAGTGTTCCTTGCATGTAGCTTGCTGGCAGAAACAAACACCAGATTAATGCATGGACTTTGTGTTAACAGGTTCTTGTTGGAGATGTTGTTATTGAATTTCTTCATAAGAATATTTAGGGATCGAGATACTTTGGACTGAAGAGATATTAGCAGTTCTCCCTGTAAGCCAATAAAGGACTACAATGAATGTCACGTAAAACAGAAAAATGAAGTAGCATATGCTATTTGCTATGAGAGCAGTTCAGCTATATTTTTCTCTCAGTCATTTTCTCTTTTCATGAGAGAAAATTTCTCCCTCTGAGAAATGTATGGATTTTAATTTTGCAAGCAAAAGAACTTTATGCGTATTGTATTGTTACGGTTTTAAGGGTCTACATAAGGCACTTTATTAATGACATTGAAGTGAAAGTTCAGTCTCAGCTTTTGACAGTGAAGTGGTTAATTCCCATTGAATTCTCCATTTATAGTACTTCTTCACCTTAAATTATAACATGGAGATAGTAAAGTTTTTTCTTTAGAACATGAGAATAATGGTTTTACTCATGACTTACCTTCCAGCTCAGTGGAAAAACAAAACAGAAATGAGTGCCAAAACACAAAGTTACTGGCTCTGAGCCTCATCACATCCTGCCTGATGCTCTCTTCTAAACACAGAGATAATCCTAGGAAGCTGATGATCACTCCTTCCCTGAACTCTACTGAACAGGGCACTTTGTATCCCAGATGATACTACAGGCAATACTGAAGCATTTGGCATTAAACTTTTGTACAGCAGAGAATGTCTTGCTCTTTAAAAGGACACTGGCTAGTAGTCCATCTGGAAAACTAGTACAAAAGAGATTTGGCAAGCTTTTATTATACTGGGGCTCTGTGGAAATGTGCCTCACGAGAGCTGAATTCTGATCTCAGAAACAGATAAGCTATTAAAAAAATTGTTATCATTACTTGGGCCCAAATATCTGAAGATGATCTTTCATAAAATTGATTTTAACTGAGACATGCACACTTGATTCTGTTATGTGTTTGGTATACTTTCTATCTTTAACATGGAAAAATAGATGGTTTGAAGTCTGCATTATCTGTTTTCTGCAATCTGCCATGTTGCACGCATTGTTAACTTCAAAACCTCACTATACACTATATATTATCTTGTTGACATATTCAGTAAAGAGTTATTTAAAAAAATACAATCCTGCTGTATTTATATGAGCAAGTTAATTAAAAAAAGGAGGTGACTATCTGAAGGGGAAAACAGAAAAAAAATAATCAATCTTCTGTACTTTCATTCCTGGAAATATTTTCAAATGTTCTACTGTATGCCTACCCTCTCTCCAGATTCTAAAAGACAAATACTTTCATCTTCTGTCTCTCAAAGAGTTAAACCATTTGTTACTTCAATTTCTTAGATTTAATCTTATCTTTATAAGATTATCTCATTCTGGTATGCATATAGGAAAGCACTGTAAAACGGGAACAGATTGTCTTTCAGTGTTTGCAATTAATAGGTACACTTAAGCAGCTACGCAAGTCTATAACAAATACATATATGTGGAGCTGTGAACCATTATGTGCATAGTCATTCGATAAATGCATTTGACATTCATCCTTGACAATCTTAAACCTGCTTTTTACCTATTATTATCTGTTTAATCTGTTACCTTGAAATGAAATGTGAATTTTTTCAAATCCTCCCTTCAAAAATTGTTCTTGAATTTTCAGAATGCACAACGTTTAGACATAGGCCTTAATAAATTTTTGTATATCTTATACCTAACATATATGCTAATATATACAGTATATATAAAAACATGCTTTAGCTCCTTAGAAATGAAAATTACCCCTCTTCTAGTTACATATACAAGAACTAATTTTTGGCTTTGCCAGAACCTGAAATATTGAATGTTACAAGCTGTGTCACTTCAAAGCTAAGAAATGTAATATTGCTGAGTGTCACAATTCCTCTATAAATTATCTAATTCTCTGTCTTAACCCTGTATATCAAGTAAAATTACCAAGAACTGCTGTGCAATACATCCACATCTAGGCCCCCCCTTCCTTAATGCTTCCCTGAATTTGACGTTTCTTCTGAGCCAGATTACACCCTGGTAACTAAACCTTCTTGCATTACCACAGGAAGGTGGACAATCGAAGTAAAGTAAATGATAAACACTTGTGCTCATTTATGTATTTCTGGGAAAAAAAATGGTGTCATCATTTTCAATTGATGATTTTGCTTTCTCTCTCTCAAAAAAAAAAAAGGTGACAAACACTGACTACTTCATCAGATAATATTTTAGTAACCCAAAATTATTTATCTTGGGAGAGATCAATCTTTATATTTACTTTTTATAGTTCTAAGCTGAGTTATCTGGAGCTCTTCACACACACATGTGTGTGTTTGTGTATAAGTTACTGGGGTTGTGTATAGAGGGTTTAGCTACAAGGAACTCCAAAAGCAAGCACATGGAGGAGTATTTTTCATTATTGTTCAGTCAACATTTTTCAATATTTCACTTGAAAAAGAGTTCTTTGAGCTAAGAATAGTTATGGTGCCACATGGAAGAAATACATTTGGTCATTAAAGTATGAAACAAATGTTTTAATTCTTCTTGAAGTGCTGCTATCTGTGAAGGCTCAAACTAAAAATCACTATTACACAGGTAGAGACTTGGTGAATTTTTTAACAATAATTTGCATTCCTAAAACAAATTAGTACACTCTTATAGTGAAATCATGATCCCACTGATTTCAACTATAAATCAGAATATCTATAGAAATAATATACACATCAGAAGGATTATTAAAAACATCCAGTATAACACATTGTATAATGTCACACTGTGTATCCCTAAATGAAATACAACAACTGAGTAAGGCAGCAGGTCTATGTATCTCCTTTGAAAAGCCAAGGGATCAGCGAAATAGACTTCACAGAAAATGAAGGGAGAGAGAGATATGTGCTGATCAACATTGTCCAACGTAAAGCCACACAAGATACAGACATTTAAAGCCACAAACAGGTCATTGAACACAGCAAGAACGTTCCTTTACACATAAACACATTTTCTGCTTACAACTCCATACTGTGGGTAACATACGTGACTGCAAAAATGCATGTATGCATATTAAGAGTTTATAGTATAGTTACACTTTGGTGGGGACATCTTACACAGAATAAGAAGAATCTTGACTCTGGGCACTGGCTCTATTATTTACCATCCTCACATATACAGGAATCATATACAGAAGGAAGTCATAAAGGAATAACAAAAGTCATGCTGATTACACTATCCTGTTTTTTTAAGCGTAGAATGTCTTGAAGAATGAAGACAGTGTACAAACTATTACGGAAAATCCAACTCAGATGCACGTGTTTACAACTTTAACATACTCTGTGCAAAAGTGAGAAGTCTCCACGATGTATACCAGTCAGAGCACTAAGCTGAACACAATCATTCTCAAAAAGCACAATTGCTAGAAAGATTCTGTTAAAACTGTGTATTTCTTGAGTTAAATCAGTATTTCCACTCCTGTAGCCTTTGAACAGGGAATCTGACAGATAAATAAAATTCTTTGTGATGTGGATTGGAACAATATGTCTAAAGATGGGATGCTGTAACTTTCATAATTTCAAACTGCCTGTTTGTGATGAAGAAAAGGCAGATTTTGTTCTGTGAAAATGAAATATAGTAATAATGATGGACAGAATATAGAGATACTCCTCTTTACTGACATTTTATGGACATGAAAAAGGACACATACATATGCTCTGTACATATACATTTGTGACATAATTTTAAATTTCCTTTATAATTTTCAGACTCTTCAGATGAGATCCACTTCTAACGTACAATATTTCAAAACATGTAAATATTCAGAAATTACTGCAATCCCTTTCAGTTAATAGAATCAAGAAAGTGTGATAAAATGAGCATTTACAGAAAATACAGTACTTTCTCAAGGCTTTAGCAGTGGTAAAAACAAAAAAGAAAGAAAGAGAGGTGACTGTTAAAATCGAATAGCTTTGTGTTTCTATTTAAATGATAAGTCCTTCCAAATTTGTAACACACTCACTTGAAAGTCAAACTTTGATTTGACTTGAAAGTCAAACGATTTAAATGGCAGAGTTGTAAGCCTGAACTCAAATACCTTCACAAACTGGTTTGTGCATTCAGAGCTCAGGAACCAATATGTAATTCTTTGCTCTATGACTTACAATGCGAATGTTGAGAATCTTTCCCCATTAAAGAAACATGTTAAGGAAATTTGAGAGTTGGTGTGAAGGCAAGTACTGCAGTATATGTTAATGTGAACAATTTCATTTATTCAAGCAGGGCATTAGCATGTCTTTGTAAGTGAGGACTGCAGAAGCAAGGCATGCACATTAACTCTATGTCATTTTCAAGAAAACCTTTTTCACTGGTACTAGGCACTACTCGTAGCTGAAAAAAAGCACATGTGACTTACCAAGCATATATGACTTCTTAGAAAAATTACAAAAACATCATAAAAGTATCAAAACTTTTCATATTAAGGGTCCCCAGCAAGCAAGAAATGAGTCCCATTCACAAGAAATGAGTCTAGGCAGCCTTTCACTTTGATCTGCATTGTAGGCGTGTTTTGAAGTGATTTTTTTTTTTCCTGATCACAGGGAGTACCATTAGGTTCACGATATTCTTAGGTCTAATTGGTCATGATGTTCATTTGGAAGTCTCTCTGTGCTCTTATTTACTTTGTCATCCATGAAAAGTTTGAGGGATAGGCTACTGTATCTGTGATACTTGCCTTCACGACAAATTTGTAGTTGGCTATATTTCTATCCCTTTCTGCTTTGGTTTTGGCTTTCCTTTTTATAATTTAACATTATGAACAAGTGGAAAATGTAGCAAATTTAAAGTAGAGCAAATTTTATTTTCTTCTACAATTATAGCAATGGTAAGACTGTGTCTTCTTTTTAGCAGAAGACAAACTCTAAGCATACTGAGAAAGAAATTAAAGAATTTTGCTGTCAATTTTAAGTTGAATTCATTATTTTTCAACAGTTACAGTAGTCATCAGGGAAGTTGAGCTGGGAAGACTGGATAAACTCAGGTTTGTGGTTATAGAAACTTTGTGTTTATAGGTTCATTTTTACAGGGTGTTACTAGTAGCTGCACAAAGAGAAAGGGACAAATGTTTCTTCTTCCACACTCAGGTACATCAGACTCACTTCTGTAGTGATCAGGAAGGAAGACAGCTCTTTCACAGAGATCTCCCTCAAAAAACAAAATGTCAAGAACAGAGGGAAAATAACCAAAGTTATGGCACTTCTCTTTTCTGACTGTTCTGACTACTCTTTTCTGACTTTTCTGAAGCTGGCAGATGCAGAGCTGGATCATTTTATGAGGGATGCAGCAAATTACAGGTCCTCTGCAGCATTATATAGGATCTTTGGTTTGTACAGGACCCTAGTAAGGTACTTTCACTGAGGTGCATCCTCTTGCAGGTATGTAACAAAATGCACAACCCATGCATGGAAGAATATGAGTTGTATTTTGTTTTGTGGGCCTTCAATTACCATTTCCTGGAAGTTCTGAAGTTCCAGGTACAGCACTATGTTCAAGAAGGAGTGTGTAACAAGGCAAGTTTGGAAGGTCACATTTTTTGATGACTCTTCTTTTATCAATGCAAATATTAGTAAGATGCTTGCAGACAAAACTGCAAACCACAACAGATGTGATCATTGCGTTAGTGATCAGATCGGACACTCCTACTTTCAGTTTAGGTGTCTGTTCCTTATCTCCGTTATTCCTTGTCCAATCAATTATTTTCTTAACATTTGAAACTAAGCAGTTAGTACTATTGCTTATTTGTCACAATACAAGGAAAAAATTACTACAGAACCATTATACCTGCAAACTGTGATGAAGATTACCCAGGAAAGCTAAGCTACACAACTGCTGACAGTACAGTGAACCATTTGTCATGAGGTAATGATCTTCTACTGCGTTATCAATTCGGTTTATACCCAGACTATGAAAAACCTGGGGGCACCAATCTCACAATTTCCTTTGCATTTGCATCATTTCTTCTATGCCACATCAACCTTCCCTAGCATGATTGGCTTAGAAGACAGATTGCTGCTTGCTGCCTCACCTGATAATATCATTTGTAAGTGTTTAAGATTAAAACAAGAAAAACAAAGCTGTTTTCTGATTGCTTGCACTTTTGGGCTGCTCTAGTCATAATTTTCTGTGTATCTGTCTACTGCACTATTTGTCTTTCACCCTTTTTACACACACATAAGACATACACAGAAACATACACACAAGCACACTGTATTTATGCATCTTTTATATACATGTATTTAGACACTCAACCATACACATAAACATATATATAGGTATATGCTATGTATTGCTGAATTTATAAATATGGATTGGTCTAGGTTGAGCCCCATACTGGTCTTTCATTCTGGATTTATGCATCATTTCATTTCTACTTAAGCTTCTGAATGCGAGCAAAGATGTAGAATAGCAGGAATTTTTTTTTTTAAGAACTGTATTGTCAGTACTGGTGAGAGCATCTTTTCAATAATGTATGTGCTTTGACAGCCTGTGCACTAAAACTTGAATAATACGCAGAAGATTAATATAACTCCTGGAAGCGGATACTGTGCACCTTCTGAAATACACTTTCCAATGCACAAAGCACATCTGAGGACTCCGTTTATAACAGGACTGTTCTGTGTGGTTGCTAAATAAACTGTAGACAAAGGAGAATGTGGGAAAAGACAGTATGCAACTAAAACCCAGTATGAACAAGAAGGGAAAAAATCAGATGTTTCTACATCATTAGCATTACAGTTGCGTTTTTCTATGTTATTTTCTTCTCTGCAGCCTGTTTTTCTTTCCCTGTCTTTGAGAGTTTTTCCTTCTCTTGTCAACTGCCTTTTAACTCACTCTTCACCTTCTGCTTTATGTTACATGGGATATTTGTGGGATGCCTAAAATGAGGGCTGCTCATACATGAGGGCATGCCTTTGCACGTTGCAGCCCAAATGGGCAGTATTCATTACCACCCATTCTCCTCAATTCATTTATCTAACTGCTCCAAAAAGGTCTCACTGAGATAAGCCACACAGCTAGTATGCTGTTACAGGCAGACTTAGAAATTTGCTATGGAACATTCGTCCAGCGTTTCATTTTAGAAGTTCTATATTTGCAGCAAATGTGCACGCATTTGCGTGCAACAACAGCCTTCTCTGCTGCACCAACAGTGCTGCAGCAGCACCTTTTCCTCCATTCCCTGCCATTCCATTTGCATCTGGCTGCTGGCTTGAAATATGAAAAGTCCAGTTTGCTTCTGTCGTTCATACACAGCTGAGGTATCCCGACTCCATAACTAAAAGACACGCACAATCACATGTCAAATTCAAGGACTAGGAACAGGAGCTGCAGGGCTCGGGACAATGATTGTGTGCCTGGACACATGGTAGCCTACAAACCAAGTCCTCTGCACTCCATACATGGCTCCAATCATCTATACTGTCTCTTTCAGAGACAACTCTGGTGTAAAAAGAACATTTCCTTTTAGCTCTACAAACCTATCCATCCCTCCTGATGTCATAAATTGTAATATATGTATTATTTCTCCCAAGGCAAGGAGAAAAGGATGAGACAGGGTCTCCACCCATTTCTCCAAAAAAGGGCAAGTCACCCTGGAATGGTCTAAGAACAGGCTCCCTCACTGAGTTTACGCTGTTCGCTTATGCTAAGCAGGCTCCATGCCTTGTCGTACTCCCATCTACTCTCCTTCTGCCAAACATGTTAATTCTGTAGTCAAAATTACTCTTGTCCATGCTTATATTGTAGTTCTGAAGATTCAGAACACCTGTGTTCCCAGAAATTTTACTGTAGTTTTTGGTTGTTACTTTACATACTCTGTTTTTGATAGGACTCCTGCCTTACTCATTGCTTAAGACGGAAACAAAGCAAGGCAGGATATTTCATGCAGACCTGTGAACCTGATATTCCTCTCTTTTGAATACCTGCCTTTGCAATTTAAAAAATATTTTACTATGGGTTTTCAGGGTTTGTTTTTAACCTGTAATACTGCATACATTTTGCTGAATATCTCTCTCACATTCAGAAATACAAACGCATAAAGAGTGCATATTATCCTAGAATTTGAAGTAAACTTCACTGTTTTCCAGCTGGAGATCATCGCTGCTAGTAAATGAAATGATAAAAGTCATGAAGTTCCTTCTAGTTTCTTAAGTTTCTGTACCAGACTATTCTGAACTTCAAAGCTAATGTAATATTTGGGGGGGTGGTGGTGGGGCAGGGGAGAAAGAAATAGGGATCTGAAAGACAAAAACTGTGCCAGTACAAAATATATTTTAAATAAACATGGGCCAAAGTGTAAAAGTTCTGTTCAGATCTGGGGTATACAAATACAATTTTGGTAAATATAAAGATCCAGAAGTTCCTTATCTGAGCAATATTCTCTATTTGTGGGATATAATTAGGATTGCTGCTTATTTTAAGCGCCCGAATTAACAGACCATTGATAATTTTTTGACTGGGTTAAGAAAAAATATTTGTTATGTACATTTACTATTTATTTTTTAATTTGAGTCACTCCAATTTCTTTTAACATTTTTTTCCCAAAGATACCAGTGTCTGGTGAGTTGCAGTGAGTTTGGAAACCTGCATGTTTGTCAGTTGAAACAAAACAAAACAAAATTTCACAGCAGACATTCCTCTGCCTTGTTATAGAAGATAAATCGTTTAGAGATAAGTTTCTGCAAGCCCCAATAATCCAGCAAACAGAGTTTGATCAGGAGACAAGATTTATTTGTGTTTCAAAGGCTGATCTTAATTTGAAATTGTAGAGAAATTCACTGTCAGATGAACGCCTTCGCTGCATTGATTCTAAAAGGTGACATGTACTCATTTGGATTTAGCTTTTGACAGCTGATGAAGAATGAGAGTGAAATAACCATAGCAAATAGAAAAGTTATAGTAAAACACTAACAGCACTACTCTGTTGAGTACAGAGTATTATATGCCTGAAATAACATGAATTTCCCTATGTTAGAATTTACTGCTTGCTGTAAAATACAGTTGTATTTTCTAATGAACATTATGGCCTTCAAAATTTTATTCACAGGATATTTGTCATAATTATTTAAAAACTGTGTTGAAGAAATGATCCACTTCAGAAAGGTTTTTTAGTCGTGCTAAATACCAGTACTCTGGTGTGGGTATTAACTGCTTCCGGTCCTGACAGGTCTTTGTTAATGCTCTCTTGGATTTGCTCACAGGTTTTTTCCTTTTGTTTTTCCTGCTTGACTACCCCTGCTGGAGCAGATCATGTGGAGAATATGTCATACTTTTCCATGTGTAGGTTTTTCTCAGGGCAGCCAGGCAAGATGGTGACCCAAGAGCAATTTGCCTTGCACATCCACCTGCACGGATAACCCAGAGCCCTCAGCGGGTGCTATGAAGGGGGAGGACTACAACAGCATGATGGACCATCACCATGTCTGTCACCTCTCCTTGGTGTCACACTATCTGCCACATGTGTCTCCAGCGTTCAATCTGACGCATGTATATCACCAAATGGGGAATAACCCATAGTGTGCTTATGAGTCTTTTGGGCACTATGAATGGCATAGAGGGGACTTAAACCTGGTTTGTGAGTTCAGCTCCATATTCTCCAGTTTCTGTTCACTAACTACATGCACTACATTTTTGAAACAAAAACGTTAGGGCTATAAATTAAACTAACAAAAGCCAAAGCTTTTGGAACTTATGGAGAACTCAGGGTTAATGCTAAAGACTCCAGCTTTTACATATTATACAATAATTTATATTCATATTTTTACTAGGAGACCCACATCCTTTAAGAGCACTTGAATGCATCTCCTTAATAAAAAGATATTAGCAAAATGTGGTTTCTATGGGGGTTTAAAAGGGCGTGTGGATAGCATTACAGACTTTTTCAGATGGAATTATTCTAAGAGCTTCAACAAATTCTGGGCTGAATCCTGAGTCCTGAATCATATCTTTAGCCAAAACCATGCTAAATCCACTGTCAGATTAGAATAATTTATGTCGAAGGGCATCTAGGTCAGTTATGGTTTCCTCTGTATATCCACATACAAAATTCTAAACTTCGGTGTCATCTAATGCATAGAAAATAGAAATTCTGACACCAAAATGCTAATGATTCTGAGTCTGCATGCCTGCCATTTCTTGCTTATAATGGGACAAATGATACATCCTTTACTGACCTATTTGGGATAAGCACTATATATATAAGCTAGGCATTATTATTATTTCACCATATGCAGCTATATGACCTCTGCTGAAAAACAGTAGATTCACCTCGAGGCATCTTAGTAGGAGATAAGAATCTGGTTTACCATTTTAGCAAAGAGATTTCTTTAATCTAATATATGGATTTCGCAGGATTTCAATAAAGATATACAAATAACAATGGAATTATATCATCTCAATATGAACACTTCTGCTTAAAAACATAGTGGGTAAAAAGGAAGAACGATTATATGTAAAGCTACGAGCTCATTATTAGTATAGTTGAAATCTTAACAGTCTAATTAGAGAGTTAGTCAACATCTAACTGTAACAGAAAAAGAAAAAAATAAGGGATATAAAGAAAAGGATACCGCCATAACAAAAAAACCCAGCCCAACCCAAACAAAAACCGGAAACAATCCCTTCAATAACACAGTTAGAATTGTATCACACATTTCCTAGCTGCTAACCCTTTTTCTGATGTTGTGCTCACCCTTCCACTGCCCCTCAGGATCCTTCCATCTGTTGGGGTACCATATGGTGAACCACTAGCACACCAACTCCTTCACTGGGAAGACCATGATGTCGACATTGTTTGTTTCTTCACTTTAGGATCTGCTAGGGTAATTTTTATTTGTTTGCTACTTCTCTTTTAGACCTTTCTTTTTCTTAATTGGTCTGCAAGATGCATTACATCCAAATTTACTACATATGGTGCACTTGTGAAACTCTTAAATCAGCTTTGTCCAGGTCTGCATTTCTTTAACTAACCATTGATGCATTGTTTATAGCCACAGGCTTTCCAGTGCCAACCTGTGCCCCATCTCTTACCACCCCATGCCTGTATTCCTCTATACTGCATCCTGTGGCTCCTTTTCTCAAGGCCTTCACTATCATACCGGGCCTGTATTTCTCTACATTGATTCGTTACATTAGAGTCACAAATATCTCATTCTATACAGGACAACTTCTTATTACAACTATATATAAAACTATGGTTATACCATAAGAAGACAAGCCGTATTAAAACCAACTAAGCATGTTCATCTGGTTATTAGAGAAAAATACTGTTGCAGCTAAACCAGGTCAAAGCAAAGTTCCAGGCAGATCGAGACAAGGTCAGACAAAGTAATTCTGACAAGCCACAGTCCTGAGACCTCATAAACTCAGTATAAATCCTGTGGTCTATTGCTAGCAAAGGAAATACTGTATAACTGAGCTACAGGCTAGGACAGATAGTACACGTGTTAAAAATGCTGCAATAGAGTCCCTGTACATCCTCTCTAACCCAGTTCAGAGCATAGTATCTGGACTGTTATAGGAAAGAATCTATTTAAGAATAAAAAGCATTTTCTTAGTTGCAGGAGTACCTATAAAGAGGCCTAAAGTGTTTAAAGATATAATTAAAAATGTGGTTTAAAAAAACTGAGTTTTTTAGTTTTCTGCCACTACCTCTCTACAATTTAAGGTTTATGAGTTAGCCTAAATAAAGCCTTCTGAAAGAGAATGTGCCATGGAAACCCATGCTAAAGTAGGTAATAGTTTCTGCAGTGATTCAGCAACCTTACCTTAGATGGGAAATATCTGTTTCTAAGAAATCTTTACAAGCTGTCAGTTCTGCTTTAGAAGACACTATCCTTCTCGGTGTGATGGTTGGCTTCTCTAATAAGATTACATTTCTCATAAGACTTTCCTGAAGTCTTACTGTCACGCTCTGGCTTATTTTTTTTCTGAACAGATTCTGAATCTTTAACTTTACCAACATTTATAGTAATTGATTAATTAAGTCTTGTACTGAGATATTGCCTTCTAAATGTAAAAATTAGTGAATCATTGCTTATTCTTAAGAGGGTAGATATTCCAGACCACTCAATACTTCTCTACGAAGTATAGTTTCATGTGTTTGTGTTCTATATGCCAATTCCTCACTCAAATAAAGGCACAAGGATCTGAAATCCATCTGCAATGGTCAAATGCAATACTAAACAGATATTAAAGGAAGTGATATCATATATAAATGGGATGCTTTAGTGCATCTCTGTTGCATAGGGCACCTTCCATGTTTTTGTAGGTTTCCTAAAATGATACAGCCTGGTTCCCATTGCTTAAATCAAGGACATCCTCAATGATAAGATTTCTTCTTTTCTTCTTTTTGAAAGGCAATCTTTATCTTATCTCTTCCTTTTTTGTGGATGTCTAATTATACCTTGTCTCTCTTACAGTATCAAGTGTGCCTACTTGATGTATTTGTAAATTTATAGTGGGATAATATTTTGGATTTTTTTTAAATCTAATTAAGGGTTGACAGGTGGTTAAAAGCAACTAGCCTTTACAACAAGAAAAACTTCCTCTCTTAAAGGAGGAAAACCCATAGTCTTAAAAGAAAGCATTTTCTGTGTTATTATTATTGTTCACAGACTTTCTGCTGTTAAATAAAACATCACTGAATAGATAGTGCTGAAATGAATAAACCTTCATAATAACTATTTTCTGTTGAGTTTTCAAACAGCTAACATAGCTGAAGGCATGTTTGTACTTCAGCTCTAAAATTCCATATGTTGAATTTTAAAAAAAGTTAAAGAAAAAAAATGCCAATGCAATTTGATGGCAAAACCTACCAGTGTTGCTTTCATTCCTCCAATGATCAAATGAAACAATTTGAAGCTGTTTTCAAAACAGACTTTTAATATAGCAAAAACAAACTCCTGAACATGCTGCTTTGCCTCTGATCATTGCTCAGCTGGATGTCCTCCATATGCCTTTTCTCTTTTATTCTTGAATGTGACTTGTTTTTCCAGCCCAGATATGATACAAAAATAGGTTTTTTTAAGCTGGGAGAATTCTGTTTTTAACTAGTGGAAGAGTGTATTCTAGTCACACCTCTGTGCCCTTCCCATCCATCTGAATATGACTGAATAAACAGCATTAGATCATTTTGTCAGTTTATCTGGCAAGGATTTTTTAAGGCTTATTTTCTAAAGCTTTGCTTAGCCTTAAGTATTTCTCAGCCATGTTACTGCATCTAAATGTTAGCTTTTTAAACTCTTTTGCTTTTCACAAAGAAAAAGTCTGTTTATTAGCAACCTTTTCCTTTTGATACTTCTGTAACTTCCCTTCTGCTTAGTGTTCACATGGTTTAGATGTGGAAGATGCAGTATTTCAAGTACAGAGAAGTATAACAAGCCCGTATCTGTTTCTCCTCATATCTCATCTCTTCTTCCTCCTTGTTCTTTGTTGCTCCTTTTAATTCATTCTAATTGTGTAGAATCTTCAAGTGAACATATCACAGAATTCGTCCACAAAATTTACTGCAAGCTGCTGAAAAGTAAAGTTCCCAGCCAGGGTTCTTCTTCCACAATAAAATTGTTGCATGAGCAAGTAATGAAGTTGACCTGCTACGAATTTATTTCATATGCCCCATATCCTTCTCCATTCTCCTCTACCCTCCTTTTTCATGTCCATTTCCACTGTGTCCCTTCTTTTGGTTCAGGTCCACCTTTCATGCAATCTCTCTGTTGTGCCCGCACAGTGCTTTGAGATCCTTCCATGTTACCTACCACCATTTAAATATGGAACTAGCTGGGTAACAGGCAAAAGATGCTGTTGGTGGCTGAGAAAGAGTAGTGATGCAGTGATAAGCCAGTGCAGGGCTGTGGATTGCCCAGCTGGTTGTGCTCTGCCTAGCTTTTCCTGACAACAGGCATTTACAGAGCCTTTGCAATCTACCCAGTAGATTTTCACACGTTTGAGCATCTGGCTATCTCTGAGACCTTGTATTCTCCTACTTGCCTAAAAATAACCAACAAATTAAAAGAAACCAAACCAAACCAAAAAAACCAACAAAACAACCCAAACAGCTATGACTGACAATCTGACAGACAGATGCAGGACACAAAATATTTCCTTTCTAAATAAAGCAATCCAAAAATGGTGAAGTGATGCTGCAACAAAATCATGTAAGGAATTATACTAGAGCAAGCTGAATAGGGAACAACAGGGTATTGCTATGATAAAAGAGCAAGAAAATCAAACAAGTTGCATTTAGGGTTACATTAATAGCACTGCTACATATTAGAGAAAACAGGGTGATTGACTGCATAAGCCTCACTTAGGCATGAAGTCTGAAAATTTTAAAACCAGAAAGGATAAGAAGAATAAAAGAAGGAAATAGTATCAGAGGATGTATTTCGCCCAGTGCATCGCCTTGTTTTCCCATTAAAATATTAAGAAATGGACAGTATTTATGAAAGCCTCTTTGTATTTAAAAAGTTGTCTTTGTGAAGAAACATTACAGCCTATACTTTGGCATAAGTTAAGCAAAACAGATGAGCCCCAAATGGTAAGATTTAAATGTAGGTTTTAGTTAAACCATATTTTGAGGGTCGTCTCAACAGAAGGTTAGATTTGAAGCTTTGCTAAAAGCCGTTTTATTGTACTGTATTGTGTAATACAGCCTTAAATGCAAGGCCATTTTTTGTACTTCAGAATATGTTTACATTTGTGTTTTTTAATTTATTGAAACTTCAAACTAATAACAGCACTTCTAGAGAAATAAAAAAAAAATAAATTATGTTCAGTGATTTTTAAAATTTCAAATGTCTTCTAGGGAACAAAATTGCAGTTATGCCCCTACTGGATCAGGGGGGTTGGATTGTCTTGATTCAGGAAGGAATGAGCTGTTTCAGTGAAATGTTCCCAAGCCCATGAATTACAAAGGCTATGAATCAAGCCAAGGGATATCCAAATTAAGTACAAAAATAAAGAATTTTTTAAAAATATACATTCTACCCGATTCTTGTTATGTTTTTGCTAAGGAATACTTGGCAATCATACAGATTTTCAGACCTTTTTGCTCAGATAATTTTAAATTAAGAAAAAAACCCAAACATGCCAATAACATATTTCTGTTTGATTCTAATTTAAAAGATGACAAAACACCAAAACTGTCAGTCATACCACTGGTGATAAAATCAAAAGAGTTATCAAAACAAATAACTTTCAGCAGAGGATACAATACTGATTTCCTGGTTAATCAGAAATTATTCCATTGAAAAAAAGCCTAGAAATGTGGAGAAAAAGTAAATCTGGTCTCAAAGGACATAGTCAAATTTCAGTATTTTGATGCATCTTAAATGAAGATAAGAAGCTGGAACTTTTGCATTTTCCATCAATCCACAGAAATATGTAAGAAATTTTTTTTTTAAATATATCAAACCCACAACAACACATTTTCATTCAGACTGTACTTCGGTGTCCTACTTTCACAGCTTCCTTCATTCCTACAGTTATGTAAGGTGAATTCCACATTTATTTTTGGCAAAAATATTCTTGCAATAACTTCCTATAAAAAATGGGTAACATGAATAGATTCCTATGTCATGCCTCCAAGATTCACACTCCTCGTGATCATTCCACAGTCTGAAGAATTTTCTCAGTCACTGATTTTTGGCTTTCAGGTATCCAGTCCACTGTGGCTTTCACTTAGGGACTAGGAAGGTATTCAGTCCTCAAGTTGGTGGCCCAGGTGATTAACTGTGAATGCATCAGATGTTCTCCTTATAAACAGGATCTGGTTTTTCAAAGACAACTCCAACCTGTTCTATATATTCTTTGCAGCTGCTTCTGTAAATGATTGACACCAAGATAACCATGGGCAAAATAATGGAGTCCTGGCATCTCTGCTTTAGTCATTTTCTGAAATGTAAATTCGGCACTGAACAGTCCAGGAAGCACTATCTTGATCTCCCAAATTGTCTATGGTGAATTCAGATTTGAACAGTTTGAGCGGAATCTGACAATATAAACTGATTAAACCCAATGGAAGTTTGGTTGAGATGGCTGAATGAGTTCTAAGTTTCTAGTAAATTGTTTACTCTGAAAAAAGAAAATAAATGAAATATTGTCATTGTGCTGAGCCTTTGTAAAGTCATATGGAAAATGCTTTTTCAAAATGTTCTTGTTTTGTCTCAGGGGCTACTTAATTTTGACTCAGTCCTTAATTACAACACTCAAACCTTCCTGATCTCATATTCCTGGCTGCAACTTTGTCTGATAGGATCTTCATCAAAGCCTGCTATTTTATCAAAAAGATTTTTCTATTGATTTTGCAAAGTGTGGTTCTGTTGTTGTAGAAGGAGCTAACTCCCAGAGCAGACATGATCTTGAATGAGTTTGCTTTCATTGTTGATGAGTATATCTGACAGAAGAGGGGTTTGGGATCCCTTCTCTTTCCTACAAACCATGTTTATAACCTCTTTACATCTTTAACAGGCTTTCAAACTATTATTGTCTACAGTCTGTGGTAGAGCCTGACTGTGTCATTTCCTGACATTGTAAGTAGATTCATTAACCTATTCATTTCCTTAAAGGCTTCCCTCCCAAGAATTTTGCATCTTAAAGTAGCTTTCAAGGATTAAGGATAATACCAAGTCCTCTACTTCAAAAGAATTCCTGCAACTATTCCAGCTGTACCACTTCTCCCAGGTCCTTTGGCCTTTGATCATATTTTGTTGCATCAAATGTAATGTGGATTTTAAATCACCACATAACACACTGAATATATGAAGTTCCTCCTTCAACCTAGTGCTGCGTCACAAAAAATTGACATTTGAATTGACATTGACATCTGAAGATGTCTGTTTTTTCTTTCTGTATGGGTGTCTGAACTGATGAATCACACAGATCCTTGAAGTACCTGGTAGTAGCCAGAGAGTAAATGAATTAATACTATGCTGCCATTGCAATCTTTTTGGTTGCATGTATTTTCAATTTAGCCTTAAGCATTTTGATGAAAATGTCTATTAAAAAAATTATTTCTGGGTAATAGGAGGCAAGTGTCATAATTTTATAATTTTTTAAAAATTAAGGTCATAAAAAATGTCTTTTCAGTTCTTATCTTAAAGGACAAGGCACTTGCTTTAAGATACTAGGTAGCAGAATTTCTTGTCAGGATTAGAGGCAGGGTATTTTTCTCCATCTAGCCTGATCCATAAGTGCACTTATAATGAGTATGAAGACCATTCAATATGGCTGCTTGAGCTTTTGAGAGAGGAACTGAGTGGGACTTTCATGGATGCAAATATTTTTTTTGGCTTTTGAGGTCTGGTCACAGAAGCTGCAGCAGTCCTTACTTCAACCTTCATGCTAGGATGAAGAATAATAATGTCTTGAGCACCTCAGAAACATTCTTGGCCTTAAATGAGAACAGTAATGTGCTAGCTGTAAAAGTATAGCATGTGTCTAACAGTCTACAGGTCTCTCTCTAACAATCCCTCTCATCTTTGAGGTACCTCTCTTCCTAGACATAATTTTCCATGAGGAATACCTTTTTCAGTTTAGGCCTGCAATGGCACATTGAGACAAGGTCTTCTACATAAAAAGTGTTTGTGTTCTGGCAAGTAAGATCTTCTTGTGGTGCATGTAGTCTCATTCAGCAGGGTTGATCCTCACCCCATAACTCCTCTGACTTCCTAGTATTAGTGCCAGTGAGTGGATCCTAGTCCTTAGTTACCTCTGCCTCCTGACAGCGGCAGCTCTATCTGTCATCCACAACTTCTCTGGCTTTAACCATTCTATGTTTATCATGGAAGAAGAGTCATCATTTCAGGCAGCAAGTAGTAGTAACTCCTACTACTGAGAGGCCCCGTACACCTTCCAACTCAAGGATAAATTCCTGCTCTTCCCCAGCCGATTCCTCCAAGTGTATTGTCTTAATAATGCTCCCCATTCTTCATGATGTATTCCAGGACTATAAAAGGTTCTGTCTCTTCTGACTTTTTTTCCCCCTTCCAAGTCCTATATTCTACACTTTGTCTATGTTCTCGGCAGAAACATTATGTCTTGCTTAACTGCCGTCAAAAGCAACCAGTTTTTTCTCTGTGTGCAGCTACAGCTCTGGCTGTGACCGTTCTCTTGGGTAAAGCAGTCCTTAGTCAGGCAAAGGATTTTTTATTCTGCAAATTCCCCATGCAGTTTTATCTTTTAAACTCCAGCAGAAATGTATCGGTTGAATCTTACTCTTTTTCTCTTACCTGTTCAGTAACGTGATAGTATCTTCAAAACACTTATTCTGGCTTGTTTAATAGACTGAGATTCAAGCGGCTGGGCAGTAGGAACACAAACTACCTTGGCTACAGTACTCAAACAATTCCTTTGGGACCTTCAAGCTTCAGTTGTCCGGCTCACTGCAGTGCCACACAGTTATTACTGAAAAATATTTCTTTCTTCCTTAATCTCACAATATAGTCTCTTATCCATGCAGCTGAAATGGAAGAATAGATTTTTTTACCTTTAGAGTTTTCTGCATGAATATTTAGTGAAGCTGTGAACTTGATAAAAACCCAATTTTAAGGATCACCACTTCTGTTGATGTAAAATATCTTGCTGTTAACCATACGTATTTTAATGGCCACAATCTGAACCAGATTATGGTAAAATGCAAATAAAAATTATTTAAACCTTTAAATATATGACAATGATGTAGATGCTTGTAAAGGACAGGTAATAAAAGGACACTACCACACTAACATCAGATTTTTCTGTGTATCGCCAGTATTCAGCTGCAGAATCTCTCATTCAAGATGCTTCTGCATCTTACTGCATAACTACTTTCTGAGGGCTTCCTCCTGGACAATTAAATATTCTTTCTAATCCACACTGAGCTTTGCTTGTTTGTTTTGGTTTTGTTAGTGTAAATCTTTTCCGAGGAACTCTTCAAGCCCATCATTTCTCAGGATCTTCTAGGACTTCCCTTCCCAAATAATTTTATCTTCCCAAAGCTTGTTCACCTGAAGTGATCTAGAGATAATTGTGATATTCTTCCTATTAAATTATAGAGTTGTTTTTTTTTTTTTTATTCTTTGGAAATGCAAAGTCACTTGTTCTTGAATTGCCTACTAATATCTCTTGAACTCTTTTAGTAGTAAGGTGCTGTCTTCCCCATTTGATTACTAAATGTGTACATTCCAATGTAAAATGTCTCCACATACAAAGCCTTAAATTTGTAAACCTGCAAACTGAAAAACATACTTAATTCAAGGTTATAGATGGAAAAAATGTCTGCCATTCATTACCAGCTCTTAACTGAGACCAGGCATGACATTAATCAGCACTTTGGAATGATAATGACCTGGGATAAATGCTGCCCAAACTAGTCTTTGAGGAATACTGCAGCAATTCCCAACAAACATTGGATGGGTGCTTTCCGATGAGAAAACAAACAAAACTATTTTGTGGGAAATATTATCATTAAAGTCATAACTGAACTATTGTACAACTATTGAGATTAGGTGCTCAGACTAAATTCCCAAAACAGAACTTGAAACGTGTGGATATAATTATTGAATCATAGAAAATTAGTCTGGGAAGGATGCTTTAAGCCCTCTAATCTTCCCTCTCTTCTACCTCATGACATTCTAGATAGTTGTCTTGTTCAATGCTTTATATTCAGTGATAAATACTATGTCCCAGGGAATTGTATCTGGAGTTTAGTTAAAGTTTCTCAACACCTTGTCTAAACCCTTGCTGTAATTTAAATCCATTATTACTTATCCTGCTAACCCTGGACATGGAGAATGAAATAAAG
Organism: Pluvialis apricaria; assembly: GCA_017639485.1. Classification (NCBI taxonomy): domain Eukaryota; kingdom Metazoa; phylum Chordata; class Aves; order Charadriiformes; family Charadriidae; genus Pluvialis; species Pluvialis apricaria. The sequence goes on along the minus strand of CM030012.1, from coordinate 22,306,514 downwards.
TTTATTGTTTCTTTCTACATGACTTTTTTGATTTTAAGAACTACTAGTTTTTCTAACCATGTCTTTCTTGACTAAGCAAGGTCAGATCCTTCAGTCATTTCTTGTCATTAAAGCTTCTAAGATATTTTCTGCCGCTTCTTTTCTTTCCTGATGACTTTGTCCAAGCAGTTTACTTATTTTTTGGAGTGCATCACAACAAAACTATGCATAATATTAAGATGCTACCAGTGCTAAGGAAATTTACATCACTCTTAGAGTTCTTGCTCCAGTTTGGTATTTTCGTTTTCACAACACAGCATTACACTCTTGATTCCTGTCCAGCTTACAACAGCATCCTCTCCTCATTCTTTACACATGTGGTAAGTGGTCCTTGAAAGACATTTGGTAGCTCTGGTAGATGCAAAATTTCGTTTTCAGAAATTATACTGACCTTCCCATGTATATTATATTCACCATTATATTTCTTTTTTTATACTTTGCCTTACAGCATGGAAGTAAGATGTGTTGGTCCTTAGCTGTGTCAGTCCCTAACAGTACATTTTTAAACTATTTGTATTCATTTCTGTGGAGCACATTTTAAAATTATTAGATTTCTTACTACATTTCAGAAATTTGATTTCTGAGTGCCTGTAGAACTCATAAGTTAATATTGTATGGGTTGGCTATTTATTAATATTCATTTCATCTGTTTATTCTAAAAACTCAATTCGATGCTCAGTTCAAAAATGTTCTATGGTTTGTAACAAGCTTCTGAACTCACATGTTCTGAATCTTCTAAACTATCTTCTTGTCTGTGGGTTCATGAATGTGAATACGAAACATCAATACATTCATGTACGTTCCTGTTCTGCCACTTTATCCCTCTTCGCGCTCTGTGAGTTGTTAATAACCCTGAGTGTGGAACCAGTTTTACATCTGCCCTGCAGTGGTTCTATTATATTCCCATAATTCGTTGATGAAAATGCCATGTGAGACAAAAACTTCACAGAAAATAAACTGTGTGACTTCCACTGCTTCTCCATCTGTATTGACTGCTAAAAAATCATAGACAGAAATCAGATTGCTTTGTTACAGTTTGTGCTTGACGGTCAAAGTCAGACAATATTCATCATCATGTTTTCCCCAATTGCTTACAAATCTGATTTGTTTGCTGACATTATTCAAATTAATTTAAATTAAACCGACTGTTCTGCTATCTTAAAATTCTCCTTTTATATTTTGTAGTTTTGAGATGTGTTAAATGGAATCGGCTTAGTAAGATTTACAGAATCTAGAACATACATCTAACAACAAGAGGAATTTTGATTAATTTTTTTCTACATTCATGTCCTGTCATAGATACCTGAGTGTGATGACATTTTAAATGATTGTAAGTATACCAGACTTTAGTTTTAGGTCTCATCTGAATATCGAGAACTCAACCAGAACACTGACACTTAACATCTGAGGGAACTTCAGCCTCATAAAATCAGATGCTGTTGCCAACTACACCTTTAGCAAAGCTTCTGTGAGCTACCTGCAGGAAATGTATACCACAGTGACACTGTTGTCTGTGGATACAGAGACCGGATGGGATGTGGACACCCTGTGCACATTCAGCTGTCTCTATTTAAATCTTCTAATGAGTTAACAGAACATGGCTTCTTCATAACACTCATTAGCAATGGACATATGAGATGATGCTCTCTTGTTCAGTTCCTGCTTTCTGGAAGTAGGATCAATGAAAATTTGAAAGACTGTGACTAAATATTTTTTTCTTTTTCCTTCAGAGCCCAACTCTGGCTCTTATTTAATTTCATTACCTGGCTCCTAAAAATAGAAGGGTAAAATTGCCCATTAGGCAAAGTATCAAAAAAGACCCTCCATATATAATAGGTAAGGCCTTTCTGATTTTTCTACAGGCCTGGTGGATGGGGTTGTTATTCAAGCTCTACTGATCTGAAGGGGAAAAGCATAGTTTTGGGGATGTGTTGTCTTATTTGTGGTAAGAACTATAAATCATAGTCTGAATAAGGCTTCAGTTTCTGGAGCAGTTGCATATAGGAAGTGTGAAAGCAGAGGGTTGGCTTATTTTGCACTGAAGAAAAGGGAAGATAACATAAGTTTTGTTTGTCTGGCAAAATCTGACACTGTAAAAAGTTGGGGTGAAATCCTCATCCCTCGGAAGTCAACAAGAATTTCATACAAAGAAATTTTGTTTTAAGTCCTAATGGACTTCAGTGGAACTAAAATTTCATAAATAAAATAAAATTCACTTATTTTTTCTGGAACAGAGCTGCTCTTCTAGATGGTTTGAATTTATTTTGCCCACTTCAGAAGCAAAGATACTTTAATCAGAATAATCTTGAAAATAGTTTAAGCTAACTCATTCTCTTTTAGTCTGAGGTATGATTCCAGTGGACACATCATCTGTTACCACCACTCAGTTTTAAGTTCCGTTAGAGATATCATATCAGACAACCACATGGGCCATGACTGCAGCATCTTAAACTGTTGTGGTAGTTATGGATGCTGTAGCACATAAGAGTTATTACTGAGTTTTTGCTGATCTTGTAAGGACTAAAACTTAAATTGCATCCAACACAGAACTGATCCATGTGCCAAAGTTCTTTAATATGGAAACTAAGAAAATGCAAATTCTTTCCTTTAAAGTATAGCTGTCTCACAGGGGATTGTGTTCTAACTTCCAAAAACACAGTGGTCAAAATCCTTCCAGAGAGACTCTTTTGGTTCTTCCAGGGCTAGAAGCAGCTTGGTGAATGTTTTGGAATCACAGGTTTGGATGCTGGCAAGCCTCACTGCCATTAGGTGGAAAGTAAACCCCTTAAACTGTTTTGTAGCTTTCTTTGTACGATACTAATTTTACTTTATTCTTCCGTCTTAAAGAATGCGATTTTAAAAAACCAGCATGATCCAAAATGCATTCTTAATGCTTATATAGCAAGAAATATTGTTTGTCTTCTAGATAAGTGATTAAATTTTGGAAGCTGTTTTTGAACTGCATATTTTCATTGACAAATTCTATTAAATGCAGATTCTAAAGTTCCACTATGTAGAATTAACACAATAATTGGCTAGAGCTGTGTTAGTTTGGTTTTAAGATTATATTGGGGGACAGTTTAGCAGATGTCTGAATTACACTTTGTTAATAACAGGGGCAATGCACAATTTGAAAAGACATCTTCAAGAATCATTTTTGGACTAAACCCTAAACAAACAGAACACAGGCCTTAGGCAAATTCAAATAAAAAAAGAAATAAATTGGATACAAGGGCCCATATGCTGCATACAAATCAGGTCTATTATCTTTGCTTACCTTATGGCAGAGATATCATTTATAAACCATCTTTATTGGTGAGCAGAGATAAAAACTGTATGTTAACAGTACATTATAGCTTATCTTTCACAAACAGGTGAGGAATCATCTCTTTCTTTAGGAAAAAAAAACATCTGAAAACAAAAAATAGGTGTGTATATTTACTGTGTTTATTTAATTGCCACACAGTGTAAACATAACTAACAAGAAATACCAGCTTCGTCTTCCCAGACACAACATATCCCATCTGCTCAGCCTGAGCAATACCAGCTCAGCACCAGCCATCTCTTCCCAGACACCTGAATATTAGAATTCAATTGCACTGTAAAATTATTAAATCAAAAGGCCAAAAGGGTCAAAACTAATATCCCCTGAGGTTGAAAAATGTCCAGGCTAACTCAACAGCTGGTGGCTTGAAATATCTTTTGGTGATTAGGGTGAATGTTATGTTGTTTTTTTGTTTCTTTGATTGTTTTAACATAACTTTTCTGTGATTGCAAAAGACTTCCTACTTTCAGATATGCTGTTGGGTACAGGAAATGCTCCTACTCATACATATGGGAAAACCAAATTCACCTAAGCTTTTCTGATAGTATTTTATCTTTTAATAAAGATCATCCTCATTATTTAAAGTTAATAAAGGTTGGTGACATAGTGATGCACATTGGGAGATTAAATCTTTCATTTTTTCATTAGTAGAGACAGACCCCGTGGTTAAAAACAACATAAAAAGTTAAAAAAAAAAAAAAAGCTGGAATATTGTTCTGTTTCTCTTACATATTTCCTGTGCTTGTTTAGCCAAGTCACTCAAGCTATTACTGTAGTATAAAATCTAGGATTATTAGGTATGATAATGTATTGATGTGATAATGTATAATGATCTTTAATATTATATTTGACTGGATTCCTTGCCTGTAAAATAGGGACAAGACAATGACATGCAGTATACAAGAGCTACAAAGCTAAATCTATTAACATCTGAATTATAACATAAAATTATTTTAGGACAGGCAATGAAGAATATACCTTCATTACATCATCTGTCTGTGTATACCTTACTATAGAAGTACTCCCACCATCTGCTGCTCGCAGTGTAATGCAATACTAACCCCGTGAAAGAAACTGCTCTGATTTGAATTAATACATCTTTTTCACTGAGAGTTTTGGAAAAATTCCCAGCTTAATCTAAGCACACCAGCATACTGGAAAGCTAGCAGTAATGTTTACCAACTATACCTAACAGTCAGCAAACCCATTTGTTCTTCTTCTGCGGTATGTTATTTATATTATGTTCTGTTAAAAAATGTGACTGAACAGCAGGGAAGATCACCTGTTTGACTTTTCCCTGCTGCAAAATTCTGGATCCCTTTTGGCGATGGAGTAGAAGCTGGTGCCTTTTTAAGAGCAGGAATGCCTGTGGAAGTGAGGGATGCCACAGAGTGTGTGAGAGATCAGCAGGGACTGAGAGAAGGGGCAAGCTGCGATCATCCAGCAGGAGCAGAGATGAGGAGGCTCCTAAGAGCAGTAGGAAGCAAATACATAGCCAAGTCAAACAAACAGAGAGTGAGGACTGTGTGGAGTGTGCTACAGCTCAGAGGCCCTGGAAATTGCTAGATTGAGAGAAAGAAAGGAGGAAAAATCCACCCTGCAAAAATATGTGTGTTGAGGGACAGTTTTTAAATCTTTTCTTTTAATCTGTCTCTACTGTGTGTATATGTTCTTCACATTCTTTAAAAAAAAACCGCTTTAGGTCTTGTCAGTGGAATCCAGTGAGAGTACAAGAAGCAATCAGCACAAATGGAAATACAAAAAGCTCCATTTAAACATTAAAAAAAGAGAGGGTTTTTTCCTATGAGGGTGACCGAGCAAGGGAACGTATTGTTCAAGGAGGCTGTGGAGTCTCCATCCTTTGAGTTATTCAAACCCCAAGTGGACAGAGACCTGAGCAACCTGCCCTTGGTGCCTCTGCTTTGAGCAGGGGGTTGGACTAGGCCAACCTCAGCTATTCTGTGATTCTGTCTTGGGAGATGTTGTTTGGGGGGAAGGGGAAGTTGCTATGTTTCTTTCAATTAAAAATATTTATTTTGCTGTGTTTATTTAAGGAAAAAGTGTGGACATACCTACCCCTAACCCCTGGCTGACTTGTGCTTCCGCAACAGAAACCTAGCAGTAACGAACATCCGTGTAAATATGCTGCTGCATCTGTAGGTCCAGGTGATTTCCACAAATTGAAGGCGCAGGGACACAAAGGGCAGCAAAGGCCACTAGAGGTCACACAAACTATTTAAAAGAATATAAACCAAGTCATTTATACTCCAGTTGGGAGTCTTTTCCCCTTCCACCTGCTCCCCTTGCTTGGTGGTCTCAGGTCACCTCCCTTCCTGATACAAGGCTGCGGACAGGTATGTTTAGTTTGTTTTCTTCCTGAGCCTGGTTTTCAGCTCTGGTTTAGTCATGTGGAGATGATATCACTTTATGGAGAAAATTCCACTGTGATTACAGGCCATGGAAATGTCAAATGCTAGTAAAAAATACAATCTCATGCTAGCTGAGAAATGTTTTTTTTGCGTTCCAAATACAGACTCAGTGAGTGAGCAAGACAGTATGGGAGAGCAAGAGCAAGCAGAAATAACAACAGTATTCATCTTCCTCAAACCAATTCCGCAATCGGCTTTAAAATTTCCAAGATCCATTTCACTGGGTTTTATACCAGGAGCTGAGGTGAAAGAGAAATAAGAATCTTTAGTAATGAGACTGCCCCAAAACTTTATCATTACTTTCTCTCTACTCTAATATCCAGTCTCCTGACTTACAAATTTGCAGCTTATTTTCTTGCTACTGTCCCTTCTTTACATTTGCTTTATTGTCTGTCACGTCCACATGCAGACAGAGAAATAAGGTTTCAAATCCAAATACTTACAGTTAGGTTGTTTTTCTGTTTCTTACGATGCCCCCTTCTCCTTTCTCTTATTTGTCTATTTTGCCTAGAATGCCTATTTATGGATTTTTATTTGATTCAGTATGTCAAACCGCTTCCCTCAAACAGGGCAAAAGAACATATGTGTGGAAGAAAGAAGACAGAGCTCTGCAGACTTGCCAAAAGCTGCAGTGTTCAATTCCTGCTTTCAGTGTACAAAATAGCTAAACATTCTACTTGGAAAGAAACAAAAAAACCCAACAGGATTATTTTTGTCTTCTACTTTGTTTTAGCTGGAGTTATCATTTGTAAAGGACATCCCTAATAATTAGTTCTCCAGAAATTGACTCAAGATGCTTTTGATACCTATTCCTTCCTAAATACTTTTAGGCAAGTTACACCAGCATTACATACATTACATACATTAGCATTCCCAGGTTTGGAATGCTAAATATGGCATTGCCCTATCTCAGTCCAGTGATGACAATGACTCAATGTGACGGTACTGATGGTAAGTGTCATATAGATAGTGGTGAATGAGATGTGGCTTTACTGTTATATGAAGATAACTGTTTTGGAATATTGCAAATTATTCATTAGGAAAAGCCGTTTTTATTTGCTCTGTTTTCAAATAACAGAGAGAAAGAGAGAGAGGGTGCACACGCAAAAAACATAGGACAATTATCATAGAAGAACACCTGGTAATCAGAGGGGACCATAAGTAACTTTTATGGTCTGGATTAAGGCTGGAACCTGAGCTTCCTGCTGTCCTTAACCAAGGCAAAAGCTCTAAATACCAGGGCTCTTAAATTAGTCCCTTTCTAGCTTCTCAGTTTAAGCTTCTCTGCATTGGATTTTGTAGAGGCACAGACTAACCTGGATATAAAAACATCTGTGTCATATCCTTTAATATATTTTGTGCTCACAGCACAGTGACCACAGCAGAATATTTCCTTTGCTGAAGCCTCCAGTAAGAAAGCTAACGATCCATTAAAACATCTCTGCTTTAATGCATGCTCTGTCTTGCACCACAGAAATTCCCAGAGGAGGGAGGAAGAAGCACAGGATTTAGTTTTATGCAGCGAGGAACAATGGGACACAGATTAATTTCCTTTCCCCCTATAACAAGGGTCTTTTGGATATCATAACAACAAGGAATTTGCAATGAAAATCTGAAGAATGAGCTGATTGCATATGGCAGGTTACCAGATGGTTTTTAGTTAAATAGTTAATTAAGGAAAAAGGAGCTATATGAGTTATGACTTGCAGATTTGTAGTTTCCTTCATAACCAAAATAAACAGTCTATGAGAATATATAGCTGGATGAAAGTTCTTCTTTAACATAAATCATTTAATACATGAGTTCTCCGGGTATATAGGACTCAGTTTCCTGTACTTTACAGAATGCACTTTGTATGCAGATGCAAGTTAGACAATTCCTGTACCCTCCCTTCCTTCCTTCCTTTTTCTCTCTTTTTCTCTTTCTGTCCATCATTTTCCCCTCCTTCATCCTTCCCTCCCCCTCTCCCTCCCTTCCTCCCTCCATTTCACAGAATCACAGAATCTCCTAGATTGGAAAAGACCTGTAAGATCATCTAACCCAATCACTAACCTAACAATGACAAGCCCATCACTAAACCATGTCCCTAAGCACTATATATATATGACCCTTAAATACCTCCAGGGATGGGGACTCCACCACTGCCCTGGGTAACGCATTCCAATGCCTGATGACCCTTTCAGTAAAGAAATTCTTCCTAATATCCAATCTAAACTTCCCTTGATGCAACGTGAAGCCATTTCCTCCTGTTCTATCACCTGTTACCTAAGAGAACAGGTCGACTCCCACCTCTCTGCAACCTCCTTTCAGATAGTTGTAGAGAGAAATAAGGTCTTCCCTGAGCCTTCTTTTCTCCAGGATGAACAACCCCAGTTGCCTCAGCTGCTCCTCATAAGACTTGTGCTCCAGACCCCTCACCAGTTTTGTTGCCCTTCTTTGCACACGTTCCAGCGCCTCAATGTCCTTCTTGTGGTGAGGGGCCCAAAACTGAACACGGTACTCAAGAGGCGGCCTCACCAGTGCTGAGTACAGGGGTAAAATCACCTCCCTGGTCCTACTGGCAACACTATTCCTGATACAGGCCAGGATGCTCTTGGCCTTCTTGGCCACCTGGGCACACTGCTGGCTCATATTCAGCCGGCTGTCGATCAACACCCCCAGGTCCCTCTCTGCTGAGCAGCTTTCCAGCCACTCCTCCCCAAGCCTGTGACATTGGCAGGGGTTGTTGTGGCCAAAGTGTAAGACCCACTCCTTTCTCTCTCCTTCCCTCCCTCCTTCTTTTTCCTTCCTTCTTGCATTGCTTCCTTGATTGCTTCCTTACTTGCTGCCTTTCCTCTCCCCCCCCCGCCTTACCTCTCTCTCTCTTTCTTTCTTCTGCAAAGCCTTCTTTTATGCCCAATGTAGAAATTATACTTTGTATAATTTTTCAGGAAAAAAAAAGAAAAGAAGGAGTTAAAAAGTCAGGAAATAATTTTGAAACCTAGTTTGCTTAGAGTAATTATTTTGTTGATCTGTTGTGGCTTGTAGAAGAGCGTGTTTTAATAAGCTTTAATAAGTTACCAGGAACTAAGGTTACTAATAGGTTTAGAACTAAGAGCTGGGCATTGCCACAATGATTGTTTCTGACTTTTCACCACTTAGGCTGAGCGCTTTATGCAAGACAATGAATTTTCAAAAATACCTGCTGATTCTGAATCTCACTTAGTTTTGTGCAGGCACATGAGTTTCAGGATATGGAGGCTGGGGGAAGTGACCCTGCACGATCTGTAATATCAGACAGTATTGTGTGAAGCAGGCTAAATGTCATTTCTGTAGAGGCAGAGTGATGAGGGGATGAATGTTATTTATGTGAGGGATGGCTGCAGATGATCTCATTAATCTTTCATTTTACGGACACCGGTTTCAAAGGCAGACAAAAGTGACTCAGAATGTACAAATGGCATAAAGGCAAGTCTCTGGCCACTCAGGGTACAAGCAAGGATGGTACAGAGTTTGCTTAAATGTCACATTGAGTTGTTATCCCCGGCTCTGAAGAGCTTTGCAACTCCACTGGAGCCTGGAAATAAGGCTAACATAAATGCAAAGCAAGATGCTCACATTTAAGTCCAGGTGAGAAATATTATTAGGATGCTCCATTAAGATGCGTTACTAGAATTCCTACATGACAGGAGGATGTGCACAGATGCATTGCCACCTGAGACACTCCACAGCCAGAAGTCCAGGAACAACATGAGGAAGACCTTTATGCATTAGTGACAGCATTCTGCTGCTGCTGCTCAATTATTTCTGCATATTGGACACACAATAAATCCAGGAATTGTCATATTATTCTCTCATGCTTCTGCTCCTGTGCTGGTGATGAGAGCTTTAATTTTACTTTTATTCAGACCCTCTGCTTTTTTAAACCTGAAAATAATCTTGTGCTCGAGCCTAATAGCTCCCCCGCCAATCCTGTACCATTAAGGAGTTACTGGCTCAAGGCACCTCTGGAGGTAAAATAACCACTTAGAGGAGTCTGCTTTGGAGCAGCTGAAAGTTCACCTCACTGAAACCCTGACTTCTATGAAAAACAGTGAAAGTTTCACAAAGAAACCCATGTCCAGCAAACACCTCCCTCTCTTAAGGAACTACTTTAAAGGATCCCCAAGGTTTCTAGTAGTATTTTAGCTGACCTTTACCTAAAGACCATCTCTGCAAAGCAGCACATCTTCTGGTTCTCCAGGGTAGGACTTAAGACAAGTTTCACTGTATACCTAACTGTGTCAACAGCCCAAGTCAGCATCACTACATACACAGCTCAGAGTGGACTATGTAAATCCACTGGGAGTTCATAATTTAAAAAAAAAAGTCGGATATGGATGAAGCAGATACTTTAATGGAACAGTAGCCCCTCTTCTTCACCCCTACTTGCCTTAGTCTTCTCCAAGGAAAGAATGAGATTTGTCACAGCATGTGTCAGGACAGACTTTTCTGTGCTCTCCTGTTCTGGACACCTTGTGAGGCCCCTCTGAGTGCCTGGTGTGACACAGTCACTCTGCCCACACTTGACTAAAGATGAATATTTCCAGAAAGAAAAATGTCTTTTCTCTATATATTTCAGCATGTGTCTGAATTTGCACCTGGTACCTGAAAAATAAAAACAATCTCTTAGATTTAGTCTCCCAAATGTCTTAATCCCATTTTAACCTCTAGGACTGTTTTATTGAATAATGATTTTTGTTACAGATTTTCCAGTTGATTCATAGGAGAAGTATTTTAAAGATTTGAACTGAAGTTGCCAGAGGAGATCTAACATATTGCAAACTTCAGTGAGAATTATATTTTTTCTGTGTCACTATGACCTGAGCATTAAAAAATAGTGCTAGGTAATTATTTTCTTTATAACCTTAACTTTACTTCAAGGAAAGGTTCTTAGCATCTTTTACTTTTCTCACAGTACCACCCAAAAACTTTAAGTTAGTTGGAAGTTTTTCACCCACAGCAGGAGCTCAGCTTCCGCATTCAGACAGATGCAATGTATCTATACATGCACAACCCTACTAAAGAATAGCCTGTTATCTGCATTGTCAGGGGACCAGTCCTGCAGATTTTTTCCAGTAAGTGAACAGAACAGAAAACACTTTTAAACAACTTTTTTTTTTTTTTTTTTATTTTCCCTATTTCTCCAAGCACAATATTTACCTGTAGCCAGATAGTATCAGTCCTTTGTGTGTGCATGCAGCTTGGGAGGAGCACACAAAGAATCTTTTTACTCTTTTAAAGCTTGTAAAAGTCCAGACGGAATGGCTGTTCTCTGTGGGAAAGGAAAGTTTCTATATCTAAGATCTTTGAACTGCAAAGTGGTCGGAGCAGAAAAATACTGGGATTATGACCTGCCAGAAATCAGCAGAAATATCTGATTTACCTACAAATAATCCCCCTGCAAGTTCTAGGAAGCAGTCAGGCTCTTGTAAATGTCTGTAGAACCACTTTTAGCTCATATTTAGTAATTGGTTAGATATCAGGTTGACCGTGTCCCTTTACTTTCATTCAGCACAACCACATTCTATGTACCTTTAAAGGATCTGCATCATTTCTACAGCCAGATAAGAGATTGCAGATTTTGAACTACTTTATTAACCATTGGCTTGCACCTCTAATACAATAGGAGCTGCACCCAGTGGGACCGTTGAAACATTTCTTCAGAGTTATCTTGGCATGCCTTATTTATAGCGAGACTTGAGAGACCAGACTCTGCACTCTTCTCTGAAACATAATTCTATTCATCTGTCTGATAGGTAGGTAATATTTTATTATAAGCCCAATGAGGCTGTGAGCTTTAATCACTGTTTGTAAAATATTCAGAGAGTACTGGCTTAAAGGAAGTGTGTAAAATGACACTGGCTGCTATATGAGTTGTATCTCCCTGCTGATGCATATACCAAATCCTGCTAACGTGAAATCTAGTACACAGGGAAGCAAGAAGGGCTTCCTCCAATGAATTATTATTTACTTTATGATTTACTCAAGCAAAAAATATACACAGCGTATGAGTGGGTAATATTAACGCACCCAGCATTTTTTAGTATTTTAAATTACTTTATGAAAAGTTCATTGGCTGATTTTACCTTGGGTGGAACTAAATGTCCCAAGTTACTAAGGCTTTATTTATATTAAAGAAATTTGCCTCAACAAAACTTTGCCAATGTGAATATTCGGGTTCAAATCCCTTCTGCAGATGTTTTTTATAAAAGCAGAGACAGGCACTTTTATGTGAGGTTGAAAATGTGATAAAAACAGTATCATCAACTTGTTTTGTCCCTCTGAAGAGCATCAAACCGTAGAATTTTGCAAGGGGTAGTTAAGTTACACTAGTACAGAATTCATTAGCAAAGATGGAGCTTTTGTAACTGTATTACAAGCCTTTTTAACATGTATAGAGGGTGCAGTCCTGTCTCCTGTGTACATCCATTGGCTTGAGTCACGTTGTGTGTGCAGATATTTTGGATATTGTTATCTGTACCTTTTTCATCTGCTTGGCTGTCGGGTGGGAAAATGAATGTGCGAATAAACAAACAGGACTCAGCTGCTAACACATATGCATACAGAAATCAGTCCCATCCCTCCTTCCCCGAAGAACCATATGTAGCATTGTTTATAAGTTTAATAAAATAGACATGCTCCTTGAACAACTGAAAAGTGGAAGTATTATTATGCCTTAAAATCACTCCAACCCTTAAGCATCATTAAATAATATATCTTTTTTTTCTGAGAGACACAGAAGAGGAACTTTATTTTGGTATACAACATCAGTCAGAATCCGAGTCTTCCACTCTCTTTGTAGAGCAGTTCACTCACAGGGGTGCCACAGAAGGTCCATTAATGTCAGCTGCTTTTGTAACATGATGCTTTTCACACCGGGAGGAGGATTGTTGGCAGCTGCCTCTTTGCCATCAGTCACAGTACTTGAGAGTTATCAGGATATGGAGCCTTTATAGGCTGAATGCCCACGCAAACTTTTCAAGTGGCAGCAGCTACAGGTACATATATAAATACATATTGGATTGTGCCTAGTGCTTGTTCAGTGCCTTATGATTTTCAGACACTGATCATTATTTTTCTGCAAAGCTATAAAGTGAAAATTAGGTGAGTGAAATGTGATAGAGAAAAAAATACAGATAATCAAACAAATTCATAGAAACTCTCTCTCTCTCCTTCTTCCACCATTTTTTGTCATACGCACATGCAGACACAAACAGTCTTTTTTTTTTGTATTGCATTCATTGAATTATAAAACATGTCATATACTCTGAAAGCAAACTTCTTTTTTTATCTCTCTTTCTTCACTGTGGTAAAAAGGACCACTAACAAAATGAATTAAGTACTTTGTAGATATTTATAAAAATTCTGTATGGCAATAATAATGGCTTAGCATTGTAGTTTACCTGTCAGAATTATGTCAGTGTGCTTTGTGTTACATAGGGACATCATATTTTTACTGAGAAGATGCTTTTTTGCAGTGTCACTGGATTTTGCAGCCAAGCGGGTGACCTGCAGAGAAGCTTGTGTGCCCAATTAACCCCTTTTAACTCTATGCAATTACTGTTCACATCCATTACACTTTTGATGAAGAACAAGCATTAACAATCACACCATGAGCCAGTACAAAATTAAAACTTTAGCAGCAGTAGTGCAACAGCTGCCAGGATATAAGAAAATAGTAAGAATAAGATATTGAGTCATCATACCACCCAGCACAGAATTTTTATAAAATGAAAGAGGTTATGCACCACTGGGCTGATTGTTTGGGCAAGTGAAGAGGGGATGCAAGGAAATTGAGTTTCAGTCTGTAGCTCAGGCACAGGCTAGATTGCTTGCTCTCATAAATTCAGCTATATTAAATCTAATTGCTGTCTTATATTCATGCACCGTTAGGTAAGTAGTGCATTGTCCCTATCAGAATCCAGAACAGAAAATGCCCCTAGGACATGGGTTCTCGGTCACTCTCTGTGTGATGAGTTGAGCTGCTGAGAATGAAGTATATTAGAAAAGCATGCTAACAAATCTGTGTCTTGTTTATTCTTTCCAGCACAGTTCTTAGTTTCTGAGGGGAATCTAACCAAAATCCAAGTTTTATCTAAAAGCAAAATGAACTCCCATGTAAGACAATGTTAGAAATATGTTGCATACTTTGAAACCTGAGTGCAGCAAAAGAGTAGCAAGAAAATAAAAGTTTAGCTGTTTTTTCTGGTTTCCAAGAGCAAAAAAAAAAGATATCTGACCTAAGAATGGGAGTCCCAAAAGCTCTCTACCTGAAGAATCCAGGCTAGCAGTTTGAGGGTCTTGAATTTAAGCTTGTTGAACTGAAATCTTGGGTGCTGCACACATGGATACTAAAGACCAAGGCAGAAAGTGTGGCCAACTGAAAGGCATCTCCACTGTGGCCAGTATGTTCAGTGTACATCATGCTGGCAGGTCAGGTCAAGGAGAGCCACAACTGGTGCTTTCACTGTGCTGTCAGGAAATGATGCTGCAGGAAAATCAGCAGGAAATCAGCAGGAAATCTGCAGGAAATCTCTTCCACACAAAAGGTATACAGATTATTATGAAATTTTAGAGTCTTGCAAGAACAAAAGCCCCTGAGTGTATGCTGCAAGACAAAGGAACCAGAACATTTTTGGTACTCATTTTTCTATCAAATTAGCACACCAAACCAACTTGCCCTGTAGTTGCATGATCATCAGACCTGACACAAAGGTAAATTGCAGTCATATATGCTTCGGAACATGGGGGAGCCGGGCAGGGGGAGGAGTGTGAATTTTTTTCTGCAAGTCCCTATTAGATATTGTATCAATCTGAATAAAATTAACATCTTAGAAACAAACAAGAAACCAGCAAGTGAGAAGCCCTAGCATAGCAGACTACAAACAATACTCTGCAAAGCAGAAAGAGTTCAGCCATTCTGCAACAAATAAAACAAGAAAAGGCCTAAAGCAACGAGATTAACTTGGTGCAGTAGAACTTCACTTGAATCCCAAAAATTGAGATCAGCTAAGTAGAATTATTACATAAAATAAAAAAGAAATTATTTGCATGCTGTTTTCTGGTTATTGGAAAAAGAACCAGTAGGTACATGGAAACTGCAGAGTTACCAGTGACTGCGCATTCCAGAGAGCATTCTTGGTAAACCACAGCTTCTACTCCACTAGAGCAGCATTGTAGAGCCAGAAGGGGTTTAGGAAAGCCACACATGGAAATGTAATATGAGCCTGTAAAATAAAGACATACTTCACTTATCTCATACACATTTACAGAAAACAGCAATAACAAAGAAAAATGAAGAGAAGGAAACTTGGAGGGAAAGCTAGCAGAAATAAAAACTGTTGCATTTTATTTTTCAGAAAGAAAGAGTAAAATGTATGTGGCTTGTTGGCTTGTTCAAAACCAATTTCTGTTGACTTGGGAAGGTAGATTGCAAACTGCTGATTGAGACTGGCTTACACTGAAGAATAAAAATGAAGGGTCCCAGTGAAAGTGTAGCTACAGAATCAGGAGAAGTTTGATCAGGAATAGCTTATTTCATAGCTGTACTGAAGTTGGACAATATTTAAGTTTAAGTAGAAGTTATACTTCAAGCTTTTATATGTTAAGCTTTTCAGGTAGATTTGGAACCTGACCTGAGTTATATATTGTAGCTGCAGGATAGGTACACCTTAGAATAGTCTTTTGGTTTGCAGACTTGAGTATTTGAGAGCAATGTATGTTTGAAATTTGTTGCTGATAAAATCTAGTTAATTTTTCTTATCCCAAGTGGGGCACCTTGCTGTTAGCTGTCAAACCAAACCAATGGTTCAAAACCCCCATGAGTAACTATGAGAGGATGAATTATTGTTAATTATAATATTTCTTTCTTTTTTTTTCTTTTTGAAGGGTCTACTATCATTCAGCTAAAATAAAATTCTTAGCACACAGTTATTATAAAAATAAAAAAAAATGGCCAAAATCTTACCAGTCAATGCATATAAGCAACCAGTTAGTACAAAACTAAAATAAATTTAAAAAACCCGCATATGCATTGTCAGGTAAGCTTTACTTGATTATCTCTTTCATAACTGCATCTTAATTAGATTGTAAGAGCCTCAGGGATCATGTTAATTTTTTAATAAGTTTATAGAACCTGGCCTGCATACTAAATAGACCTTCGGCATAATACTGTAATAAGAGTATTAGAAAGTGACATCAGTATTAACTACCATAATAAATGGAAGCTTTTCTCCAATTATATTTAAAAGCCTCGCAAGTCTGAAGGAAATCAGATGGATCAAGGTAGAATCAATGACATGGGAATTTGGACATTTTTGTTCCCACTGAAATAAGCCTGTCTCTGCAGGCAGGAGTCCGTGTTCCATAGGAGTTACCAGGAGAACAGTTACACAGCCTAACACCGGTCCCTTTTTCTTAGACGTGCTCTTTGAGTGCTGTCACTTGACAAAAGAGGTTGTTCTGACAGATCAGTATCACCAGAGTATTTTCAACTAAGCTAAGCTGGTATTCAGGGAGCTTGTGATTCACGAGGCCAGCACAAAGTTACCTTGGCAGCCACAGGAATGAGACTTACCCAGGTGTGAGAGAGATCACAGTAAAGTGAAGAGACTCTCCTTCTTCCTTAGTGACTTGGACAACAAATTGGTTGTGCAGAGTAAAGTGCAAGTCCTTTAATGGCTTCATCATCTTGCAACTGCCCCACCAACTGCAAGGGTGACATGTGCTACATGTTACAGTCTTGGCTTCTTTGCAGCTGCAGTTCCATTTCTTTACATAATTTGTACTTTGGCACTAGAAAAAGATTATAATAAATGAAGTGTTGCTTTCAAACTTTCAGACACCAAGATTTTTTTTTTTATCCTGTTTGGCAAAGGTGGCTTTAATTTGACTTTCACAAGTGCAAAAACCTGTCCCCTCAGAAGTTGGTCAAACTATTAATTTTATAGCAAGGACAACAGAGTACAGTAAAACCTTTTCACAAAGCCAGACAGCTTAACCTAATTAAACGGCTGTTTTGACAGGTGGTTTAAAGTGGAATGAACGCTATTGAGAATGGCTACAGTCATATATGATGAGTGTCTGTGTGTTTATGTGTGCAGGTGAAAATGTGACTGTGCGGGGGGTGACAATAGATCTGTGTCCATGAAGCATTTTTTTCCCCAATAGCTGCAGCTGTTCAAGATTTATAGATTTATTTCAATTAATTGTGTTAGATATATTGACTCAGGTGAATAACTACACCTGAACTATAATAAAAGAAAGATGTTTATGAAGGTCTGTGATGTCATTCATCACAGAAAATGAGATGTGCATTTTACAAGGGGAAACGAGCCTTGTAGGAAATATATAAACATTGTCATAAGGGATCTGATTTCTGGTTCTGCTCAATATCAGAAAAGATCTTTGCCCCAGTAAAATGGTGCATTTGTAGTAGGAGGTAATGAACACTCAGGTCTCCAAAAACATGTTGAAAGGGCTCTGAATCCATCAGAGTTTCAACAGCTTGGCACAGTGAGCCAGATTAACAATCTTGATCCTGCATGCAGAAGTCCCCCCCTCATCCACCTCCTGTCTGCATGGATTCCCAGGCTCTCCCTTCTGCAACTGCTACAGATGTATGCAAGTCTGCCTTGCAGAGAGCTAGCCAGATGTAGTTGCCAAAAGAGTGAAAGCCTTAGGGTCTAAACTGCTAAGTAGTCTCTCTGTGCACTTCTGTTTAGTTCAGATAAGATCCTTATTATTTCAGCTTGACTCGTAAAGTCTTGTATTCTCAAGTATTTTGGTAACTGTCTTCATTGTCCTCTAATGGTAAGGAAGAAATTTTGCTCTACTGTGACCTATGCACACTTTCAAGGAATATTATCTGTTGCCATAAAGTCATGACAATTCAGTTTTAGTATCACAACAAACACACTGTAAACAATGTAACCTGCCAAAACTGTGGTATGATTTGGGCTGAGTACACCTATCGTGTTAAGAAAGTAAGTTTCCTTCTAGAAAGGTAAAGCTGCTATACCAATTACCTTTGTGCCTTTGAAGAAGGCTGTTATACCAATTACCTTCGTGTCCTTTGTTTGGGTTTAGTGGGGTTTGTTTGTTTGCTTTGCCCAGTTCTTGCAGTCCTGCAGTTATGCAGTGGATACAGTACAATGTATCTTTCTTTAGGCTCTATTTTTTAATATATTCCTAGAAAATTACTGATGATAGGATTCTGAAGAATAAGCAGTCTGCTTTAGGTTCACAGTCTGTCTTCAGTACTCTGATTCTCACTCTGCTGATATTTCCAGACTTCCATGACTCATTGTCTGTTAGCTGTGGCATCTATTATGTCACCAAAACAGAAGAAATCCTTAATCACTGAAACATTGCTCTGGTAGGTCTGTTGATTATTTCTATTTTCTTGTGTGAAGATCAAGGGAGAGTTCTGTAATGTGGCCTGATGGGTTTGAAGAAAGGAGAGAATCTGCAGACCGGACTGTCTCTCAGTTTGCGACTATCCACCTGGGTGACCTCAGGTTCCCCTTCACTGTCCCCTCTTCACATTTCAGTTGGGTGTTCTCATCCTGTCTTCATATTTAGAAAGTATTCTCTATAAAGATTCACAAAATGACTTCAGCATGCTCCCACTTATATCACACTTGAAACTATTTTGTACTGTGATGCCTACAAGAAGCTTTAAAGCTCAGGCTGCCACTGCCAGTGAAAACCACCCACCGTGTTAATCAATAGTCTCACCGTTTCTTCATGCTCCTTAGTCTGGCTGAATCTATTAGTTGTCTCT
The DNA here is from genome assembly GCA_017639485.1 of Pluvialis apricaria. Classification (NCBI taxonomy): domain Eukaryota; kingdom Metazoa; phylum Chordata; class Aves; order Charadriiformes; family Charadriidae; genus Pluvialis; species Pluvialis apricaria. Next base: position 22,287,916 of record CM030012.1, on the reverse strand, counting down.
GTGGCTGTGTCTTTCACTTCTGCACTGAGATGTGCTTAGCACAACAGTGTGCCAATGAGCAGATCTCTGAAGCTCTCAAGGGACTGAGAGAGCAATGAATTATCTTATATGTGCCTCAGTTTTGCCCAGGCAAAAGTGAGAATAATACAAGATCATTCAGAAAAGCATTTTGAAGTGCACTGAAATAAAGATTCAGGTATCCTAGGGCCAATTTTTGGTCTGATCAATAGTAAAAATCCCATTTCCACCCATCAGTCAATATTTTTATGTACACAGACCCTACTTATGTAATATCTAATAAGCTAGACAAATGTTTTGCTGAATTATTTCCACAATAATAAAAACTAAAGTATAAAGAAGTCTATTAGGACATTTTTCTTCTAGAAAAAAAGGTACGGTAAGAGCAGTATCAGCCTATCTAAAACATTTCACTAAGTTTCAGAAACTTTGCAAACCATGTCAAAGCAGCATGGGAACCCAGGCTTCTCAGCCACTCAATCCTGGGTCTTTATCAGTTCTGTCAGATAAAGGGATAATTGCGATGGTGGATATGGCTTGTGAACTTTTGGTCATTCAAAACATCTGAGAACTATTCATTCATTTGCAATGACTGTATCACATGTCAAATGGCTTTTACGGTATTGTGGGTTTGAATCAAGTTGGTGATTAAAATGGAATAAAGTTCACGCAAACTGGAGAAATATTTAGAGGTCAAGAAGAGGAAGGAAATATTTTGTACAAATGATCAAAGGGAGACGGGAAACATATTAAGAGTCATATTAAGCAAAGCATAGTGAAATCTCATATGACAGAGGAAGAGGATTCTACATTTTAGATTTTTCTAATTTACATGTACACAAAAAGTATCTCTTTTTGATAACTATGTCTGAATATTTTGCTCTTGGTCTGACTATTAATAATTTTCTTCCACCTTACACTGCCATTTGGCTTTCCTCCAAGACATTTCAGCATTTTTTCTCTGTGAGTCTCTGTCTGTGAAGATAAAAATCATTTGTATTGAGAGGCAAAGTTTCCACATTCTTTTTGTGATAATTGGCAGCATCTATTTTTCACTCAGTGCTGTGAAACCTCTAATAATAATGTCAAAAGAAAATCCAAACAGGATAATGAGATTAAGAATCTAAGTTTTACTGCATCCTTGGCTGGTCAAATAGACAAACACAAGCCACCAACAGGTTAAAAAGCCCAGGTACTCACTTTCATTATACCCAAATCCAGGAAACTATGTTGTCCACTTCAGTGGCTGGAGAAAACTTTCCTTTTTGTCCAAACTTGGCTGATGTTCATGGGCAGTGATTTATCCCAAAAGAGTCCTTGCCAGAACAGACAGTCTGTTAGCTACGTAGTACATCCACAGGGTCTTAGGAATAACAGGCCATCTGGGGAAACCAAAAGTTAAGACAGGAAGAGCGGATAAAAAAGGGAGAGAGGGCAGAGTCAGGATTTTGAACTTTTTCCAACAGGGGTACAAATCAAGGTTACCAACAGGACCTACTGCTTTTGCCAGTGTTTGGGGAGTCTGAAGTAATCACAAAGTATGAGCATGCTGCCAAGAAGTACTGAAGACTTTCAGTTCCTATAGGTTTCAAACAATAACAGGGAAATTTCAGGACAGTATAGACTTGGAACTTACTGTGTTTAGTGACAAATTAATTCAGAAAAAAAAAGTGTTTCTCCATAAAGAAGTAATCTGTCTTCTGTTTTCTATGGCTTCAGGTTCCACTGGGAATGAAAACAAGAGGGTTTTACTGTAGAGGGAAAGGCTGGAATCCATTGGAATCTTGGCATAAAAGTAAGGAAAAACAACTTTAAAATGGGGCAAGGCCAAGGCCAGAACGGCAGGTAAGAGGTCTAGAGAAAGGACTCTCAGGGAGACAATACAAATTCTTGAGCTTGGGCTATGCACATCCTGCCCAGGAGCTGGGATGTAATCAAACAGAAATGCCATCATTTGTCTGCGATTAATTCTAAGGGCCAGAGGTGCTACAGCTTGAAAGCAATTCACTGGATGTCTCCCTTCAACATAGTTTCAAGCATGTCCTATCAGACCAAATCTAAAAGAGTCCTCCCATTTTCTTCAAGATAAATGAACACGATACTTAATGAACATGATACTTAACATGACTCATTCTGTTTTTCATTTTTCATTGTGAAACAGCTATAACTGCTCTACAGTTAAGAATATTCACAGTTTTGGTTTTCTGCCAGCCATTTTTCAGTTGATCCGTTTTGCCTCCCGCTCCAAAACCAATCTCTCTGATATTTAACACGCCCCATCACAGTTTCTCAGAATACTAAAAAAAACTCAAGGCATTTTTAATTGATCGAATTTCACAAAATGCACCTATCTTTTATTGTATTTAAAACAGGATAATCTTAACTTATCTTCTCTATTGTAACTCCAAAAATTATTTTCCTTTAAAACCCTAGATTTGGGCTGTTGGAATTGATTAATGTCTTTGGACAGGATAGTGTAGGAGTTACAAAGATACAAAGAAATGCTTTTTTGTATATACAGTGCAACAGTTGAAAGGCAAAAAAAACCTCCGACGTAATGGACCTGATTTTCGTTTACACAGTTCTGGCAGCATAAAAAATCTTAGAGTGGGCATAAATTTTATTTAAATATGCTTTAGGGTTCCTTTCTGCTGCCAGAATGTGTAAAGGGGCCTTTATGTAAATACGAATCAGGGCCAATGTATTTCGGGATTCTGTTTCTTTGGAAATCTTTGCTATACCTAAACTCCTCATATTTTGACTTCTGGGACTACTCACAGATTAAATGTATGAGATTCTTACTCTGAATCAACAAAAAATGAAATCAGCCATATACATGCAACAGCTTATTTCCATTACAGAATAAAAGAAAGGGAGAAAGATTGGGCAAGTAGACCAGAAATTTTCAAAACAGTGGGAAAATGAGGAGATTAATTTTTAAAAATATTTTGTTTGGGAATAATTAGCAATTCTGAGTTCCTTCTTAATAGATAAGTTAGGTACTAATGATGTTTCTGCCATTTCCTTCACTATTACCATATTAATGTCTTCTAGAGACACTTTCATGATGACAAGTGGGAAAAAAGAGAAATGGAAAGAACAGAAAAGTTTCCCAAAACTCATAATTCTTTCTGGGAATAAAAGAAGTTTTATAATAACCCTGAAAATTTTGATTATTTTCATGAAACATTGAAGGATACATGGTGAGCAACTACAATGACTAAAATTTATGAAGTAACTTTTCTCTATCACCTCATAATTCAAATCGTGAGGTAGCCACATTAAGTTCTGAAGGTCTTTCGTCTGTCACAGGGGGCAAGGAATCTGCTGTATCTTTCAGACAAAATGCGTTATTCTTACATTTTAATATATTTGGCTTTGACAACACCTGAAAGTATCACTAATTATTTTCTCTATGGGCTTAATAATCTACATGTTGATTTTTATTAATGCTGACCTTTAAAGTGTGCAATTAATTACACTTTTCTAAAGTTTTCTTTTCCAGGCATGTCTCAGTAATAAAATGAGTATGTTTCCTATGCAATAGCAACACTAAACTACCCAGTCAGCGTTTTAATATCAAAATTGTTAAGTGAATCATGTTTAAAAGGCTGGTATAAGAAAATATTAACTAGTTGCAAGGAATAATTTTGTAAAAGGTTTGGAATAATTATGGTTAAAGAGAAATGGGCTTTTTTATTAAAAAAAAGGAAGAAAAAAAAGAAAGAAAAAAAGAAAGGAAGAAATGTAGCTCAAAATAATATCTGACATAGTTAAGGTCTTAATATATTAAAAAACTTGTTAGTACTAGGGTACCTGGGAGTGCATAATGAAACTGGGAATTTTTCATTACTAAAGCCACACTTCTGAATCTCAACCATGGTTTTCAATGTCAGTCGTGCCAGCAGTGGTCTATCTGAAGTCGTCCAGTGGTCTATCTGAAATGAATCACGCAGTCTCACCGGGGAGTGAATTCACAAGGGCCTCGGATACCTGCATTCCTGTAACAGGCTTATCTACCTGCAAACTATTCAGTCAAACATACAAGTGTTAAACACCTGCAACAGGATCCCAAATGCTGGATTATGGACCTTGGCTTCCCTTGCAGTGCATAGGGAGACTCATCTGTCACCAAGTCACAGTGTGATCTGCCCTCCCCATCCACCATCTCCCTTCACACATCCAAAGGGGGGAAAGCCTAAGATAGCCAATAGAAACTGCTAAAAATGGGGGACAACTACATCTCATCCAAGAACAAGATGAATTTCTGTTTTCATAAAATCGAGACCCCAAATTCTGCCTTCAGAATAGGCATTGACACAGATCCCTTTAAGAGGTCTGACCATGGTCCTTAGTATAAGAATGGAGCTATTGGAGGAGAGAAGGCTGGTATTATTGTGCACTGCATGGCCTGGTGATTACACCATTTGCCCAAGAACTGCAGACCTAAATTCTGTATCTTTGGCTCTAGGGTAGGAGTTTGGGTTAGAGGTAGGGTTACAGCTGAGAGCAATAGAAATCCTAGAGCTCCAGCTGGATCAGAGCTGGAAAGAGTATGCCAAAGGAAGGGGCTGGCTGCAAAGTGAAATGTCCTTTGGGAGCCCCTTTCGTGCCCCACTCCAGCTGGGGCTCTTGGCTTTCTCTCTCACAACCCAAGCCCTAATCCTAAATCTAAACCTAACTGAAGTCTGAGTGAACATTTGCCCAGACAAAAAGGTTAGATTTGCATTAGGAGGGGGAAAGATGTGAGACCCATAGATAGAATGGGGCTGAGAAGAGGTTGTCAAAGTGAGGGCTGCTATGGGAAACCCCTCAAAACCAGTTGGTGCAACAGGAGCTACAGCCTGTCTTTCCTATGCCAGAACCTCTGTCTGGAATCTCAAATCCATATTTTCCTCTTAGAAACACATTTTAATGGTTAGACTTATCAGTTTGTAGGCTTTTAAGCCCTTGCAGCAAAAGCTTGATTCATGTGTTGAAAGAAAGTATAAGTTGCATGCCAACTCTGTAGCTGCTCAGTAGGCCTTATTAGTATAGGCTTAGCAACACACTCGTATGGCTTCTGGACTGTTGCTGGTTTATGCCAGTTGGCTTAGTGCTCATGGAGTGGACATACGATGGCATTCACTGAGCCTTCTATATGTACCCTCCAACATTCCATAAAAATATGAAGAACAATCTCACTTTTTTGCACAATCAATGCAAAGTAGCTTTTGTAATGGAGTATTTTACCTAGGGCAGGTCTGCTATAATGGAAGTAGTTTTCACCCTGATTGATGTTCTTCAGGAACCTAATGGAAATGAATAATGAAATGGAAGACTATAAAAAGCGGAAGATATACAGAACACAGAAATTTGCAGAATACCCTTCAGACAACTGTAAAACAGTGAAGACTACTTTCTACCATCCAGAACAATATAATTACTTACATCAAATAGATTTATCTGTGGTGGCTAAAACGTACCACACTCAGATGTCTTATGGAGGTTATCACCTTCTTGACTGAAAATTATATATCTGTTCTTATACAGACAAAAACAGACAGTTTACCCTAATGGGCCAGTCTTAAACTATGGACACTTGCTCATCTGTACATGTTAAGACAGGATTAACATCAGGTCGAAGTGCAGGGAAGATAGTTTTGTAAAGCACAGATGCAAAACTCAGTATGTCAACCCATACTTAGTCCTTCTTGTTTGCTAGTGGAAACTTATCTGTCCTGATACATTTTCTGTATACTTTATATATATGTATACACACACACACACACACACACACACACACAGAATGGTCTTTTTTTTTTGAAAAGTGCATCAGTTAAAGCAGCACAGGGCTTCACCATGGTTTGCCTTCTGCTTTTTTTTCTGAAATCTTGTGTCTGTGAACTATTCCAGTACAGAGTAGTAGCAGAGTTTTCAAAGTGGAATTGAGCTTATCTGCTTAAGGACTAAGTTTTTTTGCTCATAATAGCACATATAAAAGAATCACTAAATGTCATATTAATATTAATTCATTTTGATTCCTCAGGTCTCAGTTTGGTAGGTAATTATACATACCTGACAATAAACAGGCACACATACTGCATGCAGAACACATGAAGTTACAGGTCAAATAAATATATGTACTTGTCAGTAGCATAGCCAAGATTAAAATTCAGAAATAATTCTTCCAAACATAGTTATTGCACTTTTAAAATAAGATTAGGTTCATTTTTTTATTTTTTTGTTACTACCTAATTTATACCTAGTGTATAACCTCCTATAGGTTACTTTCCCAGACAGGAGGCTGAGTTGTTATGTTGTTGTTATTGTTTTCCTTGTACGAAGAGGCCTGGCTGATATTTTTGGTTTGATTCCAATCACAAAAATTCCCTCCTTTCATTCCCCCATACTTTTATTTATTCCCCTCAAACTTTATGAATAGACAAATAACTGGTTTCTGCCTGACAATATCTCTGGATCATCCAAAACTGTAAATTAGGAGTTTTCACTTCATTTTCACACACAGACAAGATGCCAAAGGTAAGCAATTGTTACTTGTACACTTCTTTAGGTGAATAAGTGTATGGTACATGTAGCACACTGAAATAAGTGAAAAATTATTTTAATCAATCTACCTTACAGTACTTGCAGGGCACTGAGGGTTGGGGTGCATTGGCCACTCCAATGACTTGTGGATATTTGTTTTCCTATGATAATTTTTTTGACATGCTAGATGAAGATAGAGGACTGCTACTACTTTTTTTTCCCTCTCTTAACGTTGCTGAATGCTGAAATAATTTCTGTCAGCCAGGGTAAGAAAGGAACAAGTTGTCTATGTATGTAGCAAAGATAGACAAGATCCTTTGACAATTATGGGAATATCTGTATCCTGAAAAAGATCCCTGACTACATTTCTTCATAAACCCTTATTTCTGAACAGGCACCACAGGCAGTGGTGTGGATCTGCACTTCTTTCTGCTCAAGCTTAACAGATTTAACAAATACATAATTAATGCTTGGCAAAATGCTGCAAGTGAAGCAATCATTATTACACCTATTTCAAGCTGAGACATGCAATGTTTAAATGTCTAGTCAAAGGACAAATTCAGTGACAGACCTGGGAGCAAAATCCAGTGCCCTGGATGCAAGCCCTTTGCTCCAACTGTAGAAAACATTTCTGCAATAATTTATATCCAAACCACTCTGTACTGACATTGAAGGAAATGAAGACAAAAATATTTTCACTGAAAACAGGCCAAAAGGTGATTGTACATCTATTTCAGGAGACTAAATTTTGTCATATCTGTCCAGAGCAGGGCCAAGAGACTATGAAGCCTCCCAGTCTTGTACTTGAAGTGATAAAGAAGGAATGCAATTAACTTGTCAGAGATCAGAGAAACCCAAGGTTATTTCCCTTTGCTGATACGGAGGCAAAGGAAAAGAGAGAATGCTCTTTTCATCTCTTTAGTTCTTAAGTAAATACTTCATTCTGAGGAGCAAATGATATCCATTTTGTATTGAAAATGTAACCACTAGAGGGTATCTCTGTTCAAAGTCACTAGGCACAATTTCCAGGGCTTTGAGCAGTGCTAAATGATACAGACAAACCTTGCATTCAGATACACCAGGTTAGATGAAGAGGGAAAATATTAAAGTGTCATTGCCTCAACTGGTTATCCTCTGCATATATTCTTCTGCAGATTCTTGGCTGTCTTGCCAAAATGAAATTGTCCCTGTTATAAGAAAAATAAACGATTTCACTATAAAAATGCATTATAATATATTGATATGTATTGATTCTTGTCTGCTGTATTATTTAACATCACAATGAAAGACTGATAGAATTTACTGCATTTCTAAGTTAACCCTTTATATATCCATAGCTATAATCAGTGAAGGCATATTACTATAGCCTTGAGGTTTAAGCCATTTAAATGGCCAGAGTTATTACCAAGGTCAAATAAATATGCAAGTATAATTCATTTGTCAGATGTTTTCTGCTTCTCGTGTGCACTTTGGAATTCTGATTTTGAGACCTTGTTTGGATTCATGTGCAGCAAACTAGTGAGAACATGTAAATGATGGAAAAATATTACTTTTGTGGTGATTTTAAACCTATTGCCCATCTAATATACAGAATGTGGGCACTATATCCACATTCTCTGCAATTTGAACTCCATGACTTTTTATAGAAAATCGTGAACGTATAAACTACTTATATCTATCTCTGTTTCCTCAGCTAATATAATGATGACAACGTTATTTAACTACTTCACAGAATGATAGTATAATGTGACAGCTGATATTCCTTCAGTCCTTTAAAGATACTGTCTGCAACAACACATATGGTCAAAATTCATCTGTGTTTAGAAAGCCATACAACATCCCAGGTTCTCTTACCAAAAGTACCCAAGGGATTGATGTGGCTTTCTTCATTTTCTGACCATTTTTGTCTTTCCAGCTCAACTAACACAAAAGCTATTTGTGTTGATGAACAAACTGGACACAGCTTGTAATACAGGTATAGATCAAGGCTTAAACTCAAGCCAACAAGGATTCTTAGATGTTCAGGTTGTAAAATGGGAACTTAAGTCACCCAAGCTGCAGTACAACTTCATAAATAATGTGCCACAATATTATACAAGATTCTAGGATAATTATTTTTCTCATTTTGAAAGTGAAAAGACTTTGAATGAAACAGGTGAACCATGACAAATTACACTGAATTTCTTTCCTCCAATTATAGTGATTTGGAGAATCTGTCCTGAAAATTTTGGCCGAACAGAATTCTGAAGAATCTGGACCTGTAAACACAGATTTCTTCCTGGCACATTCCCCAGCACAACCCTGTTTTGGCCTCTGTGTTGCAGGGAAGTTTTGGCAGAACACAAATCCCAAGTCCTTTGTCTGTGGGAGGACTGGGCATTTTGATTCCAGCTTCAAGGGAAGTGACTGACATTCCTTGTAACTACTTAGTGACATTTATGTCACGAAGTTGCTGTGCTTTGTTGCAGTGTAACATCACAACAAATATTTGGCTTCACTGAAGCTGAACTATCTGAACCGAAGCTCTTTCACAACCCAAACACGATCAGGCTTGTTTAGTTTTTTGTTGTACTGTTACATAATATCTCTTTGCTATGGCTTAAGGAAAAGCCCCTGGAATAATATATTGACAGATCAACACGAAGTTCACAGTGAGAAGCCACGGAAATTTAACAGCCAAGTGTTTTTCTTTCTTTAAACCTGAAAGCAACTGCCTCTGTTTCCTAAATTGCAATTAACCATAACTGATTTTTAAAAAGAAACATTGTGCAAATAATCATGTGAATCAAATGAAATATGCCATGATCTGGATCCAGTCTTATCAAATTCCTTTATTTGATATAAAATAATGTCATTAGGAGCAGGTGCATCCTGAGATGGGTTTTGTCTCCGCTAGATCTCAATGCTCCCTTTTATGTGACTGGTGTAAATACTAATTTAAGACATTCTGAGCATTAAGGAAAGAATGGGATATTTAGGAAACTGTAGTAGCTGTTAGCATCAGATGGACTAAAGTTAAAAAAGGCTTGCAGCCAACTGGATATAGCTATACACTATAACCACAAGTACAGAGTAAGTGGCAATACCTAAAGTTAAGCATAAAGACTAAAGAATCAGTTTGGGGTCAGATTTATTTAGTACCCTAATTTTGTGTTTGAAAAGGGGAATAAAGCACATGGTTCAAGACTAATTTTGTGGTGTTGCACATACCTACAAAGTCAATACTTCGGAATACAGAAAACACTCTGGAATAGTTAGTCAGTGTGTAGAACAGAGCGATTTAAAAATTGGGATTAAGACATGATCATCAAAAAGCCTCGAGTTGCACTGAGAATATCATTGTAAATTTTGGCTCCAAGAGTACTTTGAAAAATCTAAACAATTCATGTTGATGCCTATAAGAGACCTGAGCTCTTTTAAAAATATGACCATTGACCTCAGTGGGACTACTTAATTGAATTAAGATACTTAACTCACCCTGGAAAAATGCAGTGTAATACACTTACAGAGAAACAAGACAGAACTTAAGTATTCAATATAAGAGCGCAACCTTGCAAGGAGAGAAGTCTGAGGAGTTCTAGGTAATGGGAACAGGAGTAAAAATCATAGAATCATAGAATCATAGAATGGTTTAGGTTGGAAGGGACCTTGAAGATCATCGAGTTCCAACCCCCCTGCCACAGGCAGGGATACCTCTCACTAGACCAGGTTGCCCAAGGCCACGTCCAGCCTGGCCTTGAACACCTCCAGGGATGGGGCTTCAACAACCTCTCTGGGCAACCTGTTCCAGTGCCTCACCACCCTTAAAGTGAAAAACTTCTTCCTAATGTTTAATCTAAACCTGCCCTCTTCCAGCTTAAAGCCGTTCCCCCTCGTCCTATCACTACATGCCCTTGTAAAAAGTCCTTCCCCAGTTCTCCTGTAGGCCCCCTTTAGGTACTGGAAGGCCGCAATAAGATCTCCCCGGAGCCTTCTCTTCTCCAGGCTGAACAGCCCCAACTCTCTCAGCCTCTCCTCATAGGAGAGGTGCTCCAGCCCTCTGATCATCCTCGTGGCTCTCCTCTGGACGCGCTCCAGCAGGTCCATGTCTTTCTTATGTTGGGGACTCCACAGCTGGATGCAGTACTCCAGGTGGGGTCTCACGAGAGCGGAGTAGAGGGGCAGAATCACCTCCCTTGACCTGCTGGCCACACTTCTTTTGATGCAGCCCAGGATACGGTTGGCCTTCTGGGCTGCGATCGCACACTGCTTGCTCATGTCGAGCTTCTCATCAATCATCACCCCCAGGTCCTTCTCCACAGGGCTGCTCTCCAGCCATTCTCTGCCGAGCCTGTATCTGTGCTTGGGATTGCCCCGACCCAGATGTAGGACCTTGCACTTGGCCTTGTTGAACTGCATGAGGTTGGCTTGGGCCCACCTCTCCAGCCTGTCCAGGTCCCTCTGGATGGCATCCCTCCCCTCCAGCGTGTCTGCCTCGCCAAACAGCTTGGTATCATCAGCAAACTTGCTGAGGGTGCACTCTACCCCACTGTCCATGTCGCTAACAAAGATGTTGAACAGTACGGGTCCCAGTACCGACCCCTGAGGAACACCACTCGTCACTGCTCTCCACTTGGACACCGAGCCGTTGACCGCAACCCTTTGAGTGCGACCATCCAGCCAGTTCTTTATCCACCGAGTGGTCCATTTATCGAATCCATGTCTCGTCAATTTAGAGACCAGGATATCGTGTGGGACAGTGTCAAATGCTTTGCACAAGTCCAGGTAGATGACATCAGCAGATGTTCCCTTGTCCACTGCCGCTGTAACCCCTTCGTAGAAGGCCACCAAATTTGTCAGCCATGACTTGCCCTTGGTGAAGCCATGTTGGCTCTCGCCAATCACCTCCTTGTTTTCTGTGTGCCTCAGCAGAGTTTCCAGGAGGATCTGCTCCATGATCTTGCCAGGCACAGAGGTGAGACTGACTGGCCTGTAGTTCCCCGGGTCTTCCTTGTTTCCCTTTTTGAAAATAGGAGTTATGTTTCCCCTTTTCCAGTCGGCAGGAACCTCGCCAGACTGCCACGACTTCTCAAATATGATGGCTAGTGGCTTCGCGACTTGATCTGCCAGTTCCCTCAGGACCCGCGGATGTATCTCATCAGGTCCCATGGACTTGTGCACCTTCAGGTTCCTCAGGTGGTCTCTCACTTTATCTTCATCTACAGTGGGCGGTGCTCCGTTTTCCCAATCCTCTCCTTTGCAATCTGCGTCTTGGGCAGTGCGGCTGCTGTCCTTGTCTGTGAAGACTGAGGCAAAAAAGTCATTGAGTACCTCAGCTCTGTCGCTGTCCCGGGTAACCAGTTCTTGCGTTTCCTTCCGGAGAGGGCCTACATTTTCCCTAGTCTTTCTTTTCTCGCTGATATACCTATAGAAGGATTTTTTGTTTGTCTTAATGTCCCTGGCCAGATTTAGTTCTAGCTGGGCTTTAGCTTGTCTAACCCGCTCTCTAGCTGCTCGAACGATTCCTCTGTAATCCTCCCAGGCTACCCGGCCCTGTCTCCACTCCCTGTAGGCCTCCTTTTTTCTTTTGGTCAGTTCCAGGAGCTCCTTGTTCATCCACGCAGGCCTCCTGGCTTTTCTGCCTGCCTTCCTCTTTGTAGGAATGCATTGCTGCTGTGCTTGGAGGAGGTGGTCCTTGAATATTAACCAACTTTCTTGGACCCCTCTTTCTTCCAGCGCTTCATCCCACGGCACCATACCAAGCAGATTCTTCAAGAGGCCAAAGTCGGCTCTCCTGAAGTCCAGGGTCATCAGCCTGCTGCGCACCTTCTTCGTTGCCTTGCGGATTTCAAACTCAACCATTTCGTGGTCACTGCAGCCCAGGCTACCCTTGAGTTTGAATGGTTGTAATGCTGTATGGAGGCTAAAAAACATAGGGAAATCTGAAAGTTTTTACAGAAAGACAATATGTTGTAGACCCTCCTACAATATGTTTTAATAATAATTACACTCTATTTATAAACCATTTCACCTGGAAAAACACTTACAGTACTGAATAGCAGTCATAATGCTGTGCCTGACTGACAAAGCCCTGAAGCTGTTACATACACTTCTAACTCTTTGATGAAACCAGACCTGCGCTGCAACCATGATAGAGAGAAGCTCACAGTTTTAAACTAGTAAACAGTAAGGGCTGATGAACTAGACCCATAAGGGAGAGAAAGAAAGAGAGATGATTACCTAGAAAATCAAGAAAATTTATTAGAAGATACATGGAAAATTACTTTAGATAAAAGTAGCCCTGTTAAACACTGATTGGAGAATTCAAAAAATTGGGATACCTTCTTGTTTCTCATATCTTAACTCCTTCATGGCTGGCTTCTGGCAATACAGATCAAGGGCTCGTAATCAGTAGCAAGCAGATGAAGGCCAGTTAGGTAGAAGAAGTACATTTGCCTTTCAGATTGCTGTCACTGATTAAAAAAAATTAACTGTAATCCCTTGTTTTTAATGTTGCCTACATGCATTCTGTTTAGTCAGTGTTTCATGACAGTTCATTGACTCTTTTCAAACCAATTGCTGAGGTCTTTGATGCATTGGTCATCTCCCCTCCTCTATTAATTTTTCATCCTTACCAAGAAGGGCTCAAATCTTACCTTTGTCTTTCTGGAATAAAAAATAAAAAGATAATTAAGGGTTTATTTTTTTTTACAAAAGGACATTGAGAATCTTGACTAGACCCAAGAGCATAAGACCAGGGAGTAAGATGAAATTGAGTGAAGGAAAATTTTGTTTGACTATCAGGATACAATTTCTATAATTGAAAATTATGTCTGCAGAAAAATTTCCCAGGGGACTCAACAGAAATAATGCAAAACTCATTTGAGTTATTTGTGGCTGAACTAAACCAGATGACCTAATTGCTATTCATGTCAAATTTATATGACTTTATGAAGCTGTATTACATTGCCTTTCAAAATAAATATATCAATAGTATCGTTATTCAACACCTTTTTTCTCAAAATGCTGACCAAACTGATAAACCGGAATTACCTCATCTGTCAATGAAATACAACAGCTGTACAATGGTAAACAATTCTACAGAATTTTTGAACAACACTTTAAAACTAATCTCTCAGATAAAAGAATGTGATTATAATTCAATCTGAAATGTGGGTAAGATACAATCATTACTATTCCTGATAATAGCAGATTTTCTTTTAACAAATGCCTAAATTTGGGAAAATAGTACAGGGGGTCAAAGCTTTCTTGCCTTGTAACAGCAGCATAGTAACAAGAGAGTACGATCCTGAAATATTTTGATCAGTTCTGATGTCAAAATAGGACACTAAATATCAAATAATTTGTCGTGGTTCTGGTTGAACGTAGATGCCCTTGCTCTTCTCATATTCAATACTTCAGGTATATGCATTTTGATTAATTGAAGCGATCTGTGCAAATAACAAAGTAAGTTGATGTGATTACAGAGCAAATTTTATATTGATAAGATTAAGAACAGTTAAATCTATTGAGCCTGAGTCTATATTTATTTTATTTTCAAAATTTTCAATATATTGTAGTTAACTGTAGAAAGAAGTTCCGTATTTTTTATATAGGTATAGTGGATTTGTATCAGTGAAAAAAAGAAATGTTTGTTTATTGTGCCACCATGTTTGGAAAAAAAATCTCTATGGGAAAATACAGAGGTATTAAAAATATTCTTCTCATGGACCTTATTGCTTGCAAAAGTAGGACTTGAGTAAAAACGTCATGTCAATTTTCTGTTTGGAGGAGCTGTGTTCCTGTATCAGGATGCAGAACTAAAGAACAGATCCCAAAATCCTTTGATATTAGATTGCAGCAACAGCAGATTCTTTGCAGACATCTTGTAATAGACAGCAACAGATGACACAGCTCTAGATACTTCCTCAGTAGAAGCTTATTACATTGCTTTGTCTGTGCACTTTTTCATTGACTTGTGCATGTTTTTGGCCTTTGCAGAGAGGCATCCTCTGCAGACCAAAATTAGATCTGAGAAAAAAAAAAAAAAGATTGTCCTATGCATTCTTTAGGGACAGGATAGTTGTGTAGGTGCAAGGTCAGTCTAGTCCAATTCTTTTGTTCTATTTTGATTTCTGACATTAATTTGTTCTTTTCATTAAATTTCTCCTTGTTTGCTCTCTAACTTCCCAATCAGCAAAAAGTTTCAGAAGATAATTGTAGTTGATACTTTGTTTAATATTTGTTACACTCTAGTTAATCATTTTCCCATTAAAACCTTATAATTAGATCCTGTTTAATTCTGTCTGCAGTTTTCTGTTGAAATTTCACCTTCTTTTTGTTCAAACTCAATTAGTTTATTGACATTCTCTGAGACTTTCATATTTCCTGTGTGAGGGGCATTGAATGGATTATTATTTATGATCACAATTTTCTCTGCCCAGGATGTGATTGGTGTTGTGACCCATATTCCACAGGCATAAGCTGGAGGTACAACAGTTTGTCCTCCTGCTAATTCATTTCTGCCTCTCATATGATAAGATAAATTATTCTCACATGGGATTAATTAACTCGATATAATGGAAGTTTATTACACAGGCATCTTGGATAGAACGTTCAATACATTTTTACATCAGCTCTGTTGCCATGGAGGCAGAAGGCATCAGTTGCATCACTCCCTTTCCTTCCTGAAATGCATCCTGATTCTTCTGGTGGTACTTCCCTGTCATCTCACATCATATCCAAACTACATCTTGTCCTATTTTGCTCTGTTAAATCTCAGGTTGCCATTCAGCATAATGAAAGCTAAAATCTCAGGGTCTGTATCTACACTCATGTCCGTATCATGTAATTAACTATCATATTTTGAACAATAATACTGTAGAAGGTATTATTACTATTAGCACTGCCCTGCCACCTATGTCAATATGCATCTTTTAGACAGTTGTCTGTGCTGAAGGTGATGCAGCTGAAAATATATGGATCTACAGGGTCTCATCTATAGTGTTTAATCATGTGGGTTTTTTGCAGCTCTTTTGTAATTGTTGCTTTAAATGTTTTTTGCACTTGGAAAGTCATTATAGTTTTGTCAGTGAGGGATATGTAAGTATATCTGTCTGCCTGTCTGCCCTAGAAAGTCACTGTGTAATTCAGCAATATTTACTGGATATTAAAACAGGATTTACAGGATTTTAAAGCAACTTGAAAGATAGAAATATTTTATTGAAAATTTATTTTTCAAGTATAGCAGGAATTTGTTAAAAAGCAGCTTAGGTACTTGAAAGGGTTTAATTATCTATTTGGTCACCATTTCAATTACACTGCTATCAAGCACCAGGTAAATAGGTTGGATACGGCAAACGTTTTGTAGCCACACGTACTCATATACTTTGTAAATGAAATCTAAGAAAATCCTAGAGTAACTGAATAGTCATTAGCATACTACATTTCTTAGTTCTCAGATATATCAAAAATACTTATGAGTTGGAATTACAAATGTGAACAGCATTGTACTTAATCTGCTCCTGTAGAAGTCATTGGGTATTTTAATCTTGATTTCAGGGCAATCGGAGACCTATACTTCATGCTTTTGAAAATCCCATCTTACCTATATGATTATTTTCTCTACATTCAAATAATTATTTTTTTTTTATGTGTCATATCTCATTTTATATGGAGTGTTGATTCAATATCCTGTCACTTCATGCAGGACCTGTTCAGCAAGAGTTATTAAAATAGACATATATACTTATATTAAAACCTCTTCGATATTAGATGCAGATTTTAGCTATCCCACTGAAGCCCAGGGTCTGGTAGTTCTCTTTACTGACCTCATGCAAGGCAGCTCTGGTTCATCCGGCACTGTGTTTATTACAGTGATCTTCACAATATGTGAAGAAAATAGCAATCCTGATTTTAAACTTGTGCAAATTACTTTTCACAGTACTACTTGTTTGGTCCCACTGCCTTTGGTCGGTTGTGTTTACCGGATTCAGACATGAACAAATCCAAAGACAGATGGGGTGTTTGTGTCTGGATACAGCTCACTGGACCTTCACCTGATACTCCTGAAAACAATATGCACGCATAATTTCTGTTGTTCCTAGATCTCAAGATACCTAGTAAGCGTACTTTGAGCCTTTGTGGGACACTGTCTGTATCTGAGCTTCACCTCAAAATAACCGCAGGAGTACCGTATGGTGGTATCGTAAGCATTCAGTGTGTTATAACTGATATTTCTGGATACTTTGATAATAGATAAAATTATAAATCAGCCTAAATCAAAGGTCTCTAACTTTGCATGTATTCAGAATTGGGAACTAGAGTTTTTTAAATGCCCTTCCTTTTAGAATAAACTAAGATAAACCAAAAATCCAGACTCAGAAGTTTCTTACAGGTCAGTGGTTAGGAAACTAAACCCATCTTTACAATAAAATTGATTTCTGGTAAATATGGAAACGGAGAACAAGTTAAGCAAATTTTCAAAGTCACACTTCAAATAAATGACTAAGTGAGAAACAAAACTAAAAAAATCACATCACCATTTCTCTGTTCTAATCATGAGACAGATGGATACTATCTCCGCATTACAGTTATTATCATTATACATGCTGAAGGAGCTCAAGGGTTGTTCTACTTACGTTTTTCAAATTCTTGTCACACATTTCATATGTGATATTAATGCATTAGCGTCACTAGTCTAATTAACACAATTCATTTACACATGGCTGGGAGGTTTGCAAGTACAAGTGGTTGGGGAGCTCTCATGTGTCATTTCGTAACACATCACACAGCGCATTGCAAGTCCAGAGCGCAGCAGCGGAGACGGACACTTCACTAAGAGCAATCCCACCCAGCTGCCAGTTCAAGTGCAACCACGGCATGGAGTAGACAAAATGAATTTCATCATGAGAATATTGGGAAGGGATACAGAAAGTGAAGAAGTGAAAAGTGAGTACTCTTAGAATATATTTTTCCACGATGGCAATGATGCAGGGCCAGGAAAAAATCAGATTTATTGCTGGAAAAGTAATTCCTTAAACTCCACTGGCAGTAACAGTGAATGAAGCATTAAGAGTTCCTCAGCTCTCAGCAGCAGCTATCTTTTTTCAGCTCCTACACAGTATCAAAAGTGACATTATGTATGAGGGAGGACAGGTAGCTGGAAGAATACCAGAAAGCCTTGATGTGGAAGAGTCAGGCAAGCAGAATCCATGCTTGTGCTTCTCTACTGCACATGTGGAGTCCACATTTTTACAAAATGCTCTATGCTGCAAATTCCTTCAAGTCATCTCTGCAGATGGGAGATATGGGATAGAAAATAACCAGACAGAAACCAGACAAGATAAACTTTCCTTTCTTTAACACTTTAAGGTAACATTCAGGGAAAGAAGATTAATGGGTTGTTCAGAAGGATCCAGAAGTTTTGGTTCTTTTTTTCTGAGGGTTCTTTGTGTTTCCCTCTGCTTTCCAAACACAGTAATGTCTTGTACAGCTTCTTATTCTCCACATTAGAATACCAGAAAATATATTGCTCCCTAATCAATAATTCTGTGATTTCTTTTCTTCTTCCTGAAATTGAAATAAATAAATAAAATTTCTTCCTGCATACATTTATAAGTCAAGAACATTATTCAAAAATCTTTGCTTGATAAAGTCATAAAGCTCCATTCCGGTGCTCAAGATTAGATGTAATATCGTAATAGTATTACTTCTTATCTTTAGTATCATAGAAATATTAGAATGGAAAGATCCTACGATGTCAGATATGCCACTCCTCTCATCTGAGGCAGGATCATTATTGCTACACTATTTTTGGCTACATTTTATCTGTTATGCTTTTAAAGCAGTATCAAGATTTGTCAGTCCTCTGTTAGTCCAGCACTTACCTATAGTGAAAGTAAGAGCTTTCCTCATATACAGTCTAGCTTTCTGCATACACAACCTAAATCTTTCCTCCTGAAAATTATGTTGATTAGTTTGTTTGCCCTACTGTGGTAGACAGGGATAATGAGTGACTACTGTCTTTTGTATAATAATATGTTACAGTTTCAAGCATTGTCATACTTCAGTGTAAGTGTGTCTTTCTGGACTAAGCAAATACATGTCTGTTAATTTTTAATTTTTTTTTCTTAGAGATCATGTTTCCTAAATTCTTAAACTGGTCTTTTTTTTTGAATTCTTCTATATTTTTGCTTCAGGTGAAGAGCCCAATGCTGGAAACAATATTGTAACTGAGGCCATGCTTGGTCTGAGTAGAGAAAGAAAATTATGTGTGGTAGATGACTGACTTACAACTCCTCTGTTACAAAATAACAATTGTGCTTTATTTATTTAATTTTACAAAAGCACCATTGCACTGACACATTTTTCTCCAACTCCCATTTACTTTTTGCATAGCAATATTTCCCCATTAGTGTATTCCATTTTTCAGATATTCTTTTTTATAAGGATGTTTGATTTTTTCTTCCTCGGTATAAATCTTCTGTAATATCTCCATTGAATTTCCTCTTCTGTGATTTAGACTCATGTATCATTTTATTGCTTTTTGGATACCAGTCCCTGAATCTTACAATGCAAATTTTAAGTGCAATTTACTCTATTAATAAAGATATTCAATAATATCAGACTCAGGAAAGGCATCTGCAGAATTCACCAATGACAGTAACCTTTTGGGGTTTTTTTGGTCCCATAAGACTTCAAGATTAAGTTTAATCATAACCATAGCTTAATGCACTTAGCCTGTTTATGTTTTATTTACCCTACTAATTTCCTACTGTGTCTTATGCTTCTACCGCTTTGTTGACGGTCTGCGTTAAACATCTGATCACAATGATTTTTATGAAGACTAAAAGAAAATGCCTAAGAACTTTTCATTCCTACATTTTTAAACCTGTTTTGAAAGTCTTCCTAACATTAGCCTTTTACATGTGTTATTAATTGTGAGTTATTGTGCTCTTAATATTTGTAATACTGCTTTATGTTGTTTTGTATTTACTCGAGGACATATTTCCTAGTTTCTATTTTCCCTACTACTTTTTTCTTTTATTTAATTAATCTTCAAATCTTTAAGGATTTCCTGATGTACCAAATTTATCTTTCCTTATTATTATCTTTATTCATATGTGTAATAGCAAAAAAAAAAAAAGTAATTTTGAAATGAAAAGTGGAACATCTTATTCTGAGAATATTTCAGATGTCTGTATTTTCATTGCTCTTTTTTTATCTTTTGGGGCATTTTTTATTTTTAAATGAAATTCTGTGACACAAGTGCTTCTGTTATAAACAGTTTCATTTTTTTCACAACAATGTTTTGCAAGAGGAACATCTTTCGTAAAGTGAGGTCAAATCTAGTTGTTCCCCAAAAGGACACAATTTAAGCACAGGTTTAGCACAACATTAGAGTATTTTTGTCTCCTGCTTTGCCTTTCAACGCCAGCTGCTTCTGTACCCTACTTAAATATAACTTAATATATCCTTTAAAAAAAAAAAAAGATATATTTTATAGCATAAGAAGCAGTAAAAATGAGCTAAAATTTGACTGACAAACAATGGCATGTATTTGTGATTTATTTATGCACTATAAAGCCCAGTTTTAAAATAAGACGATATAGCTGAAGTGCTAGTAAACAAAAAGATCTTCTCAGGAGTCTGTAGCCTGTGGGCCTCTCGTAATGTTTCTTTATAGCTGAGTATTGAAAATGTAGATAAAAAGTTATCTCAAAGTTATCTACCTGCTATGAGACTTTAAATAATTAATTTTGTCAAATTGTCTCATACACTAGGACTGGGAATCTAAATCATTTATTTATTGAAATTTTTGATGACTTAAAGAAGCTCCACATTTGTGAGAGCCTGGAGGTTTTCTTAAACAATTCATAGACAAAACTTCCTAAACAACTACTCATTAATTTTTCTAGCTTATATAGGGGGAAGAAATTAGTAGCCAGACAAAGTATCTGCATTTTAAAATGTGCCGGTTATAACTTAAGACCCCTAAGGCAGGCTGCCCCAGCCTCCCTTATAGTTGCTTTTGTGGTGGTGGTGTCAGCAGCTCTCGGTCACTAAGGCTCTCCAAAGGTGACCTCAGAGGTGTAACTCAGTTTTGTCCATGATGATAGGGCAGTGTTATCTGAGGAGTAAATATTCCCAATGTAAATTCAACAAGGTCAAAACAGTCTACTGCTGGTGAAGTTCAGGATTAAAATTTTCTCCTTTTTCTGGAATTCACAAACTCAGTAGTGTTCATGGACTACATGGCCCCATCTATGGTCTGGCTGCACCTGCAAACTTGTATGCCATTATGGCAAGAATAGTCTTAGCAGGGATCCAGCAGTGTGTCCCTTGCAAAAAAAAAAGTCTTTAGGCTAATTGTCTGCAGCCACTGATAGATAAAACCCACTCACAGTAAATGTGCGTATAACCAGTGAGCCTCTGGGAGTTGTGATACCCCACATGGGAGACCAGTTCTCTGGTCATGCTATCACAATTGCTTTATATTTCTGCTGCTGGGCAGAAAATTTGGATAATGTCCCGAAGAACCACTGTAATGAGTTGTTTTCACCTGGCAGCCAACTGGGTGAGAGGGTCAGAAGCAACTGTGACTGTAACATGGTTTGAACTAGGACAAGGACTCTTTGGTTACTCAGGAAAGGATATTCAGCAGATACATGGTGAGATATAGCCTCCAAAGTGGCAACTAAGCTAGCAGCTGAGAGCATTCTCCCACCTTAACAGAATCATAGTTATTCTCACACCTACTGCTCCTCCCCCGGAGACACAAGGAGGACAGCAGAAAGTGAGTAAAAAGCAAAGATTTAATCTTCAGAACATGCCTTTAAAGATGTTGGGGAAGGTAAGAATCTGCTGAAATGAGATAGATCTCAAGGATCTTCTATGATTTGGGGCAGATGGATAGGAAGGATTAATTACACTAAAGAGCAGCCTAATTGCCCATCTTGTTAATTCACAAGCAACAAATCTCTTCTCATTATGCAGAGTTGGAAAAAGTCCAAATTAAATAACACTTTATAGCATTATTAATGCTTTAGTGGGCATCTGATTTTACTTAATTTGTTTATTGTAAGAAGAATTTTCTGCAATGTCAGTTGAGGTGACAGAACTGCTAGTAACTCTTTTTGGTAATGTGATATAATTTTCTGGTATTTTATGAAGGGGTACAACATACCTTGTGTGGTTTCTGAGGGAAATATCTGAGCTTTGATTATAGTACTTTTTATTAATTATTCTTGCAGAGAAAAATATTGCCAACATGAAGGACTGAAAATACAAGAATGATTCCTTAGAAGGTCATGAGACAAACCTTCACAATTTTTAGCTTTTATTTCTTTTCCAAAAAACATAAAAAGAAAGGTGAAATGCATCTGATTGCAGGATTCAAAAGTGATTCACTAAGGAAAACATCAGACTCATGTCAAGCTCAAAATAACAAGCAGCACAATTCTGTGGCTAGGAATTTGCCTCATTTCTATTGCTAAGGCGGCATTTTCAGGATTGTCGATTATGCCACAAACATGCTACTAGGCATAAGTGTTATACTTCAGTTTTCATTTTCCTAACCTCTATTTCTCAATCACCCCAAAAAAGTGAAAGGCGTTTTTATTGCTTCTGAAAAAGGATAACCTTTTTCTCTCAGATGGACCCTTACCATAAATCTATTCAAGCAAGAAAAATTAGTGGAAAATTGGTTGAAAATTAATATTATGACTCTGCAATTATTCCTGTGGAAATAGTTTTGTAGAACACATACAAACACAAGAAATGGTATTGTTCACATACACAGGTACTTCTTTTTGTCCCTATAAAAACCCAGCAATTATCATCACCTTCTGAAATAAAATTAACTTGCTCTTGTCCCTTTGATTAATTCAGCCCATATTCCTCATTAAATTGGAATTGCTTTGTCTAAAAGTATCAAGGGTGTGAGCTGACCTCAATTAGGTATAAGCCAGAGTGTCGCTGTCGATCAGTGTTCCCTGTGTCAGTGGTGCCTGCCTCAACCTCACAGCAGGTTCAACCTCCAGAGCAGCCCAACATGATGGTATTACTTGTACTGCTAGAAGCGTTACTCTCATGATAAGACTCCCAGAATATGGGTCATAGCTTTTGAAGGTTCAGAAAGTAAGGAATCATTCTGAAAATAGAAAAAATAAAGTCTGGGTCTGGCCAACACCCTGCACAATAAAATAAAAAGTTCTCCATATAGAAAGCTCTATAAGCAAATACCTCAGAGCAAACAGTAGTAGATGAACTAATTTTCATTTGCAAATAGCAAATACAAAATTTAATAAGTATTTAAATTCTTAACATACTTTTTGTTTTGTTTGCAACTATTTCTTCTTTGCTAAACCCAGGATAACATTGGCTACAGCATAAGAGTTACCACCTATATTCCCTGTTCCTCCATTGGGTGATAAATTTGTATATTTGATGCAACATTTTTTATCATACTTGCATATCTCTGTACATTTGAGGATAGTCAGCAAGGTCTCGAGCATGCAACTAGTTACAAATTAAACTAGTTACAAAATATAAGATGTTTCCACAGGGTTTTGTTGGTTTTAGGGTTTTGTTGGTTTTGGGGTTTTGTTGTGTTTGTGTTTGGCTTTTATAACTGAGGCTTGAACATATTATAGACACCTTGTGCATTCATGCACCTATGCCATGGCATGCAGTGAGGATCTGGTTGGCTACCCACAAGCTACCCTATATGGGCATGCAGCCACTCCCAGTGAGAAAAGGAGCATGCAGGAGAAAGTTTTAAGGTATTTATAAGGTAATTGCCATAAGAGCTGAAAAGTCTCTCATTTACTAGTACCTTGATAATAAATAACCTATTCTGTTCTTCTTTTGTACCATTACAAAAGAAGTACTGGGTCAGTACTGGGTCCAGTCCTGTTCAATATATTCATCAATGACCTGGATGAAGGGATAGAGTGTTCCATCAGCAAGTTTGCTGATGACACAAAACTGGGAGGGGTGGCTGACACGCTGGAAGGCTGTGCTGCCACACAGCATGACCTGGACAGGCTGGAGAGTTGGGCAGAGAAAAACCTGATGAGGTTCAATAAAGGCAAGTGTAGAGTACTGCATCTGGGGAGGAATAACCCCATGCATCAGTACAGGTTGGGGGCTGACCTCCTGGAGAGCAGCTCTGTGGAAAGGGACCTGGGAGTCGTGGTGGACAACAGGATGACCATGAGCCAGCAATGTGCCCTGGTGGCCAAGAAGGCCAATGGCATCCTGGGGTGTATCAAGAAGAGTGTGGCCAGCAGGTCGAGGGAGGTCATCCTCCCCCTCTGCTCTGCCCTGGTGAGGCCGCATCTGGAGTATTGTGTCCAGTTCTGGACTCCCCGGTTCAAGAAGGACAGGGAACTGCTGGAGAGGGTCCAGCAAAGAGCTACAAAGATGATTAAGGGGCTGGAGCATC
Source organism: Pluvialis apricaria (assembly GCA_017639485.1). NCBI lineage: Eukaryota > Metazoa > Chordata > Aves > Charadriiformes > Charadriidae > Pluvialis > Pluvialis apricaria. The sequence goes on along the minus strand of CM030012.1, from coordinate 22,263,942 downwards.
TTTTTTATGAGGAAAGGCTCACTTGGGGCTTTTTAGTCTAGAAAAAAGAAGACTCAGGGGGGATCTTATCAATACTTATAAGTACTTAAGGGGAGGGTGCCAGGTAGATGAGAAGAGTCTTTTTTCAGTTGTGCCCAGTGATAGGACTAGAGGTAACGGGCACAAACTGGAGCACAGGAAGTTCCATCTTAACATGAGGAGGAACTTCTTTACTCTGAGGGTGGCAGAGCACTGGCACAGGCTGCCCAGAGAGGTTGTGGAGTCTCCCACACTGGAGACATTCAAAACCCGCCTGGATGCTGTCCTGTGCAACGTGCTGTATGTGTCCCTGCTGTGGCAGGGGGGTTGGACTTAGATGATCTCCAGAGGTCCCTACCAACCCTGACGATACTGTGATACTGTGATTACAGTTCTTAAATTTTCATTATATGTATGCACATGAAAACCAAGTTTATTCCAAAGTTCCAGCATTCTTTTCTTCAGTGCCCCCCCACATCATTACAGCCACCGTTGGTTAAAAAAAATCAAGTGTTTTTATAAATATGGAAGTTTTTATCATGTTGCAAAGAAAATGGAAAAAGTAAATTAAATCACTTGATTTAATTTATTCATTACATTTAGTTCGCCTCGTTGGTCATGTTAGTGTGCTGTTTATAAATTTCTTTTGTTAAGCATCTCTGCAAGCAAGGGTGAACAAGCAGGAAGGCTAACAGGTTCATACTGAATCAAGGCAGCTCATAAAATTCCTGTTATCTTGATGCTGATCAACCTCACATCCTAATCGTCTACCAAAACCTTCAGTCTCCATCTCTTTCCAGTGTAGATGTTTCTATTTGCTGATGTATTTTCTTTTAGAGGTCTGAACTGGCAATGCAGTTATTCTTGCCACCCTTGCATGTGTCTTAAGAAAACACTGTGTTTTGCATCTTCACAATTCTTTTCACTATGAATTGCTTTTCCATGCAAAGTCAAGAAAGCTTACTGCTGGAAGAGACCAGGGTAAAACCCTCTGCATCACTAGCATTTTTATTTAATCATGTTAAATATTATATAAGCTAAAACTGTTTGCACTTTTCCTCTCTTGATTTTCTCTCTGGCAGAAGTATTGTGATGTCTCTTGAGATCCTTTAAAGCAAAACAAAAATATAAAACCCCCACACATTTTCTTATGTCTCTACTGCTCTGGAAACAACAGAAACTATCGGTTTCCACTCAAACTGTTGAAATGAAACATTCTTTTGTCCTGGGATCAGTGCACACATACCAGTATAATTCCATGCAAACCTCAGTCCAAAAGAGCTTATTTCCATGATCTGATCCGACCAAGTATTTGTCTGCCAGGAAAATTCATCACTACCAAGCTGAGATCTATGCCAAATGCATAGAACCACACATAACAGCACATTGCACATTTAAAGTGATCCCTGGAAAAAAAAGAATAAAGAGATGAAAACCTGGCTAATACTCCATACTGACTACAACAGGCAATTTCCTTTTAAGATTCATGCATGATGTTAATTTTGGTGTTTGTTTGTAGTAGTTTGACAACACTCTTTCCCATGTTAATTGAATACATGTTTCTGCTAATGGGTTTTGAGTTGGCTATGCCAGCTTGTACAGTGCAGCAATCTGACATTCCTTGTTATTAGATACCTGTGTTTTCCAGTTTCCACATTACAAATTCAGTGTGTACAAGGGTTGAATTCTGGAAAAGGCAGGTGAAACCATACATCATTGAGTTTTTTAATTACTTATTCATTTTTTAACAGTAAGGCTAATCTTTTATTAAACTTCTAACCCAACATTTTCAAACTCAGATTCTCTTTTGTTAGGGATCTAAAGTCTTCACTTACATACTTTAGACAGACATTTGAAAATGTTGCCATTAACTCTAAAAATGCCTTTGTCCTCACCTACACTTGCTTATAGCCATAATTATTCCGTGGACTAAATCTGTGGGCAGAAAGACTACCCGAAAGCCAGAACTTGTCAGGTAACAGCACTGAGATTTTAGTCCTCCCTGTCCACAGTACAAATTCAGGTTGTGGATTTACTTCTGTTCTGCCAGTGTATCCTCCATGTTCTCATCATTCCTGCATCACCATTATTTTTTCTAATCTTTTCACCTTTTGATACATTTTATTTTATCCTTCATAGTGCATTTGTCAGTCTTTCTTTCTTCAGCAGGCAATAGACTTCTACCTATTTCTCTCTTGCATCTTTTTGTCTTGGTTACCAAGGCCTACAGTTCATTTTTTTGGAGTTTCAAGAGAAAATGGTAGTCATTCTTTCTGAATGCCTCTGATAAACAGTAGTGAATTATATGCTTCACTTAATTGTATCTTTTCTTGGGTTATAAGTGAATACATTTTTTCCTTAACTTATCCTTTAGTGTAATCAGCATTTTCTTTCTTTTTTCCATCAGAGATGACTAATTATGAATAAATGGGATGAGGAAGTGTCATTCCAAATAAAGGGTCAGTCAGAAGTAAGTCAGGGAATGAAACAAATATCAAAGACAAAATTTCATATGTTGTTCTTGTAATTCCTTGGTTTAAAAGATGAAGAAATTTTGAGATTATTTACTTTCCTACAGGTTCCACAGTCCAAATCTTGGGCATTCTCCCAAATTAGCCAAGATACAGACAGTTCTGATCTTGAATCTTTTGTGTTGGAAAAGATATGGAAAAAAAAAACCAAAACTGTCAAGGTATGTTATAACCTAAGGATTGCTTCCAAAACTATTTAGAAGTCCAAAAGGGATTTGGTTTGAGTCTGAAGTTTTGCTTTTTCAGAAAAAACCTAGCAAAATACCTTGTACATCTACGTCTCTATTTATATACCATTGAAGGTATTTCAAATTCAGATTTTTAGAAAACAAAAAAATCCACCAATGCCCCTCCCTTCACCTCCAACCATGTAATGCTGTGTTGTTGGAAAACATTAAAGTATATATTTCTTGTTCTGTTGTTCTTTGAGGAAAGCAAGATCTGTAGGGACAAAAATCAGCTTTTCCTTCACTTATAGGTTGGTCTGACAAACAACGTTACCACTTTCCTGAAAATCTTATTCTCCCTAAAAATCAATGGAACAACAGTTTTTCTATTTTCCCTTTGGTTTAATATGACTTAAATTTACAAGGACTAAATAACGATGTTTCTGTTCCTTTTACAATAATTTATAAAATTGCTCAAGGAACCTTTCAGCTCTTTACATTCAGGAGAGGTACTGGCTGAAATTAAACAGCGTTAAGGGTGTTGAAGGCATCCTAATGGCAAGGGAAACCCAAAACAGCAGGGGAGAGATACAAAGTTCTTAGGCTAACTCCAAGCTATCCAAACAGCCATGCAGTGTGACCCACTGTGTGCCAAATACACACAGCAGCATGTGCAGCTTATCTCCACCGTGTGCAGAGCAGTCTGTGAGCCAACTGGTTGATGTAGTGTAAGATGGAAGAGGACCCTGGGGAGAGGTGCAGAATCAAAATTACAGTTAAACAGCAATGCTTTTTTGCTGCTGACTGCATTCCTTCCGTCTGTTGTTGTTTCTGGCTTTTAATTTTAAATATAGTTGCATTAACTTCTGATGAGATAATAGTTGGTCCATCTCCAGATAGTTATTCTGGGATGATATCTTCTGTTTCTGAATAGTTGACTCACAACTATATTTTTTACAGGGGAATGTGAAGGATGGCAGATTACCAACTTGGTAACATGTATTTCAGTCCAAGCTCTGATTTTTGTCCTTATTGATATAATTACTGAAAGAAACAAGGATTTAAATGACACACAGCTTGTTACGGAGAGTAAAAGCACCGCTTGGTCTGGACTATTCATCTTTCTCATTTAGCTTGAGGCTGTGATGTGAAGAAGATAGGGGTCTTACATTAGATTAGCTAGACAGGCCCATGTATACAACTCCCTCTAGAAGAAGGTTGACTGACTGTGAAGATCAAACATTTTTATTTTCAGTACATTCATTCTTGGTCTTTTGTTATTTTTCATAATATATCTATAATTTGTTTGCAAACCATATTTAAATTTCCACAACAATATAACTAAAACAAGGGGGTGGGGAGGGGGGGAGGAAGTTGAAATTAAGTTTCAGTAAAAACATACGGGGTGTACAGCCTCGTACTGTTATTTCTCCCATTTAATTTTTGCTATTTACAAGTTTGCTTTCTTATCTATTCTAGAACTCTACGTGTCCTAAATAGGGAATGGAAACAGAAAAAAAATCACCAAAGAGCAGCTCACCTCAGTTAATTGTTACTTGTTTTTAAAACTAAATGAATTGCCCTTTGGATACAGAACTTTTAACAGTACTTAGTAAAGGAAAGGGTAACTTATTTGCTTAGACAAGATATCTAAATTTTAGATAGCTAAAGTTAGAAAGAAAGATTTTTATTTAGTAAGACTGAAGACTTCTCATGAATAACATGGGAAATGACAAGTTTTCTGTATCTTGTTCTTTCAGGTTTTGGAAAGATTTTTTCTCTAAAATTGAACCAGAAATTTGGTGTCTACAGTCATAACATCTTTTGCTACTCAAGCAATATTTCCTGCCCATGTACAAACTACTTCTTGAAGCTCTGGATGTGGAGGTCTAGAGAGATGTTGAGTTTGAACACAGAGACCTTCAGCTCATTTTCTACCAATCACCATTAAATGACATCAGCCTTCTATTTCCTACCAATTTGGATTCAAAGGAATATGAAGAAAAATTATTTATACTCCAGTATTCAGCTCTTGGGCCTTCCTGTTCCTCAGACACATAATTTGTTTTTTGTTCATAGTGGGTGCCAAATTAGATGGGTTTATGTTCCTGGATAGTTGTAAAATCAACTATTAAAGGAATTTTTTACCTGAAAACAGATCTTAATTAAACTCCTGGGAGACAAATGCTAACCTCCCCCATCTGCTGCTAGCAGGAATCTCTGCACCCCATATGCTGCCATGGTAGTACATCTAGCCAGGCTATGGGCTTTCCTACCAGTATCTATCATAACAAGGCCAGCTTTTCTCCTCCAAGGGGAAGGCTAATGAATAGAACACCAGTCATTAAAATCCATGGGTTCTACCTATGAAAACATGTACTAAAATCTGACCTTTAATTTTCCAAGGAAGCTTTTTCATCCCAACTGTAAATTCCAGAGTGGCAGTTATTGGTTGGTTGCAGAACATTTCCAAATCATCTATCTGGAGCAAAACTGGCCTTTCATTTCTTTTCCTATTTATGGGTGGTGAACTTTGGAGATATAAACTCCATCTCCAAAAAGGCAAGGATGCAGGTTCAAATATTGCTTTCAAGACTTCCATATTTTTTATGTGTTTTTTATGATTTTATGTTTTTGAAATATTTGAAGCAAAAAGACAGGATTAGTTTGTATGCAACATCAACAGAGGGCAAGCAATGATACATAGGTACAAGTCAAAAATAAAGAAAATAGACAACTGTGACTTCTAAAAAAATTGAACTGCTGGGTGGAATATGTACATATGTGGAAGCTCATTAAAACATTTCTTTCAAGAAAAAAGGGTATCACCCATTGTGAATGGAATAAATATCAGTCTATTTTTACCATCTTCTCTGACCAAAGCAATGTCCTGTGGCACTTGACCTATCTACAGGAAGAGGAAGAGGTAATTTAAGCAAGTGATCTAACCCCTTAAACACAAGACTGAGCAAAGGAGAAGGGGAGACCTTTTACTGAAGGGTTCGCTACCTGTCTGTAAAACATGAATATGCAGATATTGCTCCCATTACAGTTCTAATCTAATTTCTCGCCTACTTAAGCATGTGGAAAGATACCCATCTGTTGAAAGAGACTCCTTTGCCTTGGTCCACAGACATTGATATTTAAATATTTTTTCCTCATGCTTTTCTTGCTGCTTCAAATTTTATGCATCTCCCAAATAGATTCTAAGTCTAATTAAAAGAAATTTCTGATATAACATGAAATACAATTCAATCCTTACATTTCATTGCAAAGGAAAGGAAACAAAATAAAACAAAAAAAAAACAAAACAAAACAAAAACAAACAAAAAAAACCAAAACAAAACAAAACAAACCAACAGAAAAAAAGGTCTGAAGTAGATTACAGCAGATTATTCAACTGAGTGAGAAACTACCATCTGACAGTAGCTGAAGTCTAGATTTTAGCAAGTATTAAATAAAACCTTTTCACAAACACTTCCTTGAATAAAACTTCCACCTACTTGAAAACCTTTATTCATTTTCATGTGTAAAATATTTATAGAAATGTTCATTTCAGATATATTTGCTATATAAAATAGAATTCTCCTGTTTGGAGGTCATCTAGTCATGGAACAGAAAAAGTATTGCTGGGGTGACACAATTCTCTCTTCAAACAGTGAGTCACTGCCAGCAATACTTAAATCATTTATAAGCCAAACAGAAGTTTAAATTTGTTTTCATAAAGTTTTGACATAAATTTCTGAATGATGAAGTAACTCAACCTGAGTGAAGGTAGATAAAGATCACCCAGGTTGCTGTAAAATTATGCCTGTGATGAGCGACAGGAAAAACCAACAATGACTTCAGAAGTAAAGTATAATAATAGTTGGCAATTTTAATTCCTGACTGGTAATCTCCCACTCAAAGAATACACACAGTTAGGAGCGCACATAGGATAACACATTCAGGACACTTGCAAGTTCACAAATGAAGGTCCATTCTGAAAAGAATTTACTTAGTTTATATCATTTTTCTGACAGAATACTGTTCAGAACCTCACTACAGAAGCAGTTAAAATTTTACTGGTTTTCAGACTAAATGTATTCATGGCCAGTATTATTAATTTCTTCACTTTCTAATGTTGTCTGCTAGAGCTCTCTCCCATGGGGCCAATAATATGCGCTCTTCTCTCCATTTTATTAGAAAAAAAATCTAAATGCCTTTAAATGTTTTGTGGAAAGAAGTCTGTCTTGCATCTAGGATCTACTTCAAAAGAAAATATTGCAACAAACATTAATTAGCCTCCCTTAGGTGACTAGTTAAACAGAGATTGACATAGATGGGGTGATTATACCAAATGCACTGTTACCATTACATGATTGAGACTGTAGACACCATAATTAGACTGCAGCATAGGAGGCTAATGCCCCCTTAGCTGTCTTGATAAATCCAGGTCTTGTCACCTCCACCAGTGACAAAGTAGTACAACACTACAATTTATTAAACTCCTGACCTTTCCTAAAGATGCCAGAGTACTTTTGTGATGTCCAAACCATTTAGAATGAACAGAAATGGAGTCATCAATCAGCTTAAATAGACCATGCAACAGCCTCAAGTTAGTAATATTGCCCACCAAAGATTATCTTGACTTAAAAATGATGTGCGAACAATCTACTGCCCACCCGAGACCTTCTTTGCAATAGGTCACACCTATGCATTTTTTAAAATCTAGTAAATAGTTCTGAATATTACTTTCATTGATACATAAAAACCTGAAGAACTAAGAGAAGTTAGAGGGTAGAAGTAACAACAGAGAGTGACACAGATAATTTCCCTGTCCTCCAGGAGGATGTAAAAAAATTGCAGCTCAGCTACTGCGTGTTCATGGATTTCATAGACCTCCTTTGGCAGGACAGTACTTGGGACAAACCATGTTGTATGGAAGCACCAAGAACTGCTCACAATCTTTAATTTAGCAAAATTGGTTCATTTTGGCACTGTCCAAAGGCAGCTTCAGAGACTCCTATGAGTTGATTTTTTTTTTCCCCTCAGTGTAGATTCTTGAACTGTCGGATCAAAGCAAGACTCACTTGCATTGGACTACACTACTAAAATACCATTCTTGCAAATAATGTAATTACTATCAGATATATTTTCCGTAATGCTATTAAAGTTCTTTCAAATACCCAGACAGTCAATTAAAGATAACAAGATCAGGTGCTGCATTCTTGTATATTCCCCTGATTAATATGATCTCAATGATCTCACATAATCAAAACAGTGAATATTCCTTTGAACAAACTTTTTACATGAAATTTGGATCTATTCAATGCTCATAAATCAAAATAGTTTTCTGAAGTGGTTTGATATATTAAAATTAATTCAATGTTGACTTTCTTTTCGCCTTTATTTAAAATAGTAGGGGGCTTTGGCATCAAAAATATTCATGTGTATAACTTAAAATTGAATATAAAATCAGAAATTACAATAATATGAATAGTTTTCATAGTATTAAATGAGCATTCACGTCGAAGAAACATATTCAAATAATAGCCTACTCTTTTAACATCTTTCCCTCTTATTTATGAATAGATAACAATTTCCTCCTAGTCGGTCATTTTCAAGTATTCTGATAACCAAAAAGAATACATTTTTTATTATCACAATTTTTGTAGACAGTGTCGGTATTCATACTTTATTAAGCTGAGATTGGCCAGAGAAGTCATGTGGCCTTGTTTCTGTTCTGTGGAAGTGGATACACACAAAAGTATTGTTACTGTCATTACTTGATTTCTGCAATTACTCACAGACGGGGATCTGGAAGCTGCCTTCCAGAAGCTTTACAGCCAGTAAAATTCAAATTCAAAAGAAAACGAAAGTCAGAAGTCCTAAGGTTGAGAGTATGCCTAAGAAAACCATGTAAAAACTTCTTTTGAGTAGTACAAACTATATAAAAATAATTAATAGTGTAGGCCATGTAGGTGCTTGTAGACTTCAGTGCTAATGGAGCAGAGCAGGAGAGAGTAAAAATTTAACACACCTCTCCTAATAGTAGAAGACACATAGTAATGTCTCAGAAAGTAGTGACTAGCGACTCATACTATACACTTTTGCAGGATACCAGATTTCCACCCTGAAAACAATCTTCTAGAAACAGAAGAAAATATTGATACATTCCATAATAGTGACAAAAGAATCATTCATGATGCAATACAGGTTCAAATTTCTTCCCTTATTAATATACAGACAAATCTCAAGAGAGATAAAAAGAAATCCCTTCCTGAAGAACATTAAAAATCCATCTCTGGTGTGGGGGACTGAGATTAAGTCCTTGCTGAGTCAGACAAAGAGAAGATTTCAAAAAGGTTATCCCCTTCCAGGCTACTGACTCGATTATGTTTTTGTGTTAACTTTAGAGCAAAACCCCCATATCTTTTGGAACAGTCATGTTATTTCCCGCCAAAAAAGATGTCTTTGAGGAATCGCCACTTTCTGGCAGCAAAATATGTTGTCCCAAACAACTTCAGTTATTAGTTGATCTCACTTAATAATTATTTACTTCAATCACTTTACAATGGAGTTTCGTTTGGTTGTTCCATACTTGCTGGTTTGGGTTTTTTTTTTTCCATAGTGCATAATAAAATAGTGCTCCACTAAAGTAGAAGAAAATATCTTTTTAGTTTTGGGTAATAAAGTTAAAAGACTAGATGGAGCATTAGATCCTTCTGGCATGCTATCACCTTTTCTAGTGATAAAGCCTTGAGCTGATCATGACAGAAACAGTATATAAAAAAAAGGTGAGTTTTGCAAGGTAATCAACTTTCATTACTCTGTTCTAATCAGGTTTGCTATATGGAGCATTATGTTGCTCACTTATCTGCTCTGAGAGGAGGACTCCACAAAAAGAGAAAAATGACAAACAAAAACCAATATGCATCTTGCATTCAAAAAGCAGTTCCCAGGAACAGGTATCAATTAAGCTAAATGAAGACAGTCAAAAGACTGTGGAAGTGAAAATTAGATTTATAATTTAATGAAAGGAGGTAAAGAAAGTTCAAAGAAACAAGAAAGTAAATAGCAATAAAAAGAAGACTTATCAAAATTAAAAAACTAGAAAAAGTCAGCATATTTTTCTGTAGTTTGAATTGAAACTGTGTTTATCTCAATGGTTCTGGACTCAGTTCTGCTCCAGGGAAGGTGTCACCACACACTATTCCTCAGTCTCTTCACCCATCACTACATACAGTTTTTCAAAGGAAAAGAAATAACAGATTGCTTCCTTGAGGGCCCTGAAATGAAGGAGACGAATCTCTATGCTTTTCCTCCTGTGTAGTGGTTTGTTTGCTGATTGAAGCAGACACGAGGAAATGGGACCAAATGGTGGTGTTAAATCCATTAGCAAAATGACGTGCCCTTGTAAAGAAAAAAGAAACCACAACAGAACTTTAACAGTTTGCACAAGGAACAAATGTACAACTAGGACACTTAACTCCTTTGTGAGTTATTATCTTATTAAGTATTTGTTTAAAGTTTCACCATATGTAGAGACTTGGCACATGCTACAACTTGTGTTCTGAAGTTATTTAACAGGTGTACTCTTAAAACATCTATAATTGGAATGTTATCTATTTGATAAATAGAGCTGATTTAAAAAAAAAAAAAGCTATATGCTTTGACATAGATTTCTTTATGAGCCACAGCATCTTAAATGTACAGCATGTGGTCATTTTTAACAGAAGAGATATTAAAACACAGAAGCTACTTCAACGGGCATCATTATTGAAAGAAATTTAAAGACCTGAACATCTCAGTGTATATATTTCAGAATTATGTACAAAATTCTAGAAACCTATTTCTAGAATTAAAAGGTATAATTGCTGAGGTGGGAAGAGACTCATAAATACTATAGATCGCCTCACAGTGACTTCTCTTCTCCAAAGCAGGAAATGTTCAGTGCTTGAGAATATCAGCAATAGGGAAACATTACCCTGAGTCTGGCAGTAGATTTGAAACTGCAACACCGAAGTCACAGCAGGACAGACACTCTGTGGTGTGTTCCACAGTCTGTGACCTTTTGTAAGTAGTCTGCTTGCTAAGCTGTGAGCTGGTACATACCTGTGTGCTGCTGGTCCCCTGGGGAAGAGGCTGCACGTATTGACACCAAGGGAGTCACTACCAGTGGGCTGTCCAAAGGGATCCTGCAGTTTGGGTTCTAAGGGAGGTGAAGTTTCTGTGAGTACTGTCCCTACTCTGCCAGCCCTGCAATATGAACATTGTCAAAGAGAGCTATACAATAAACAAATTTTGGAAAACAAAATGCTTAGGATCTAGGAGCAAGAGAGAATAAAAAGCTTTTTGGGTGGGGACAGCAGGACGTTAAAAATTAAGAACATAGCATAAGGATGGTATCGCCTCTCTTAAAAAGGGGTTGCCTCATCCTGCAAGGAAAGGTAAGAATACCACTTTGTGACTGGCAGATTGACTTATGGTCCCCAAAAGACTCTTCCTATGGTCTTTCCAACTGTAACTACATTAACCCGCTCTCATTGCTTCTACAATGGAAAGAGGTCTTGGTGCTTGACCACAACATCATCCACTCCTGTGATCATTCTTGGTCACCACACTGTCAGCCGAAGAGCCCTGTGTAACCCACACTGTTGTAAGACGCCACAGCATGGCTGTAGTTGGTGCGTTGAGTGGCTGGTGTGGCAAGGAGAACTATAGCTGCTACAGTCACTCTTGCAATGTACACAGTAGAGATGTATTGCTGAAGAGCTCCTCAGGCATGCTGGAAGCCAAATGCAGCTTTCGTCAGAGGTAAGGGCAGGAGATTTGCTATTCTATTTGGTGCTCTAGCACCCTGCCAATGGTTTTTGTTAGAATTATGCTTACGTGTTTTAGCTAACATTTTTGAGAGATTTGAGGTTATTTTCAACAGTTTCTCCAGAAAATGAATCTTGTTCTGTTTTATCTTTCCACCTGTCTGTCCTTCATTAACAGTTACATATCTTGCTGACGCTTGACAGAGACTTCACAAAGAAATTGAGTCCCTAAGAATTTAGTGAAAATAGGCAACCACGTGAAAGAAGAGACTCTGACTGCCTTTCACTGATGGAAAAGTTCCGCTAAATAATGTTATTGTAAGATACCAGAGAATCCATATGGGAGAAAGATATTATAAATGAAAGCCACAGAAATGGACAATTCTTAAATTCAGCTACTCTTGGAGCTACCTTTTATGTGAGAAATTCTGGTTTGCAGTTAGGTCACGGTGCTGTAGAGAGAAGCAGAGGCATTATATTTTGCAGGATTTCCCTGGAACTTGACACTTGCCCGAACTGCACTTTTTGGCAACTAACAGCATAAATGATCTTCTAACATGAGCTCACCCCATGCTGTCTCAGTCTTGTTACTAGCAATTGCCATTAAAGGGAATAAGGTGATTGCTGAGGCTGAGTGCAATGTGGTGTAAAACATTCTTGTTATTATAATGTTGGTTTTGAGGTTGCAGCTTAAGTCTTTGGCAGCAAGCCTGATGTTGTGCATAAACAAAAAGCAGTATTCCTAGAAAACACAGAATGTCTGCTGTTAGAATCAGCCTATCAATACATGAACAAAAATGAGGTAGGCATAATTCAAAAGCAACTTCTTGTATAGTTTATAGTAATGCTGCTGTATCCCACAGTATCTCTGAAATAACATAGCTGAAAAAAGAGGGTCTTCTCACAATGAAACAGGGGTATTTCATTGCATTTAATATTTTTCAGTAGAGGGTATTATGTAGTGGAAGTGTGATTGTGCATAGGGACTATGGAGAAGGTGATCTACGCATTCCAGGCTGCCCTGCAGTAACTTGTTTATGTATCCACATCTAAAACATATAATAACTGATGCTGGAAAAAGAGCAATGCTAGCTGCAAAGAGGTACTTTCTCAGAAAGTTTTACAGCATACATCAAAGACTCTCCAAGACTGAATCTTCCAGGTCATTCTTTCAGTTCAAAACTGTTCTTTCATATTATATAGCTCTCATACCTGTAGCACCAAAGGGAGTAAGCATATTGCTTCTCTTTGCAAAGAAACCATATGATGATTTTGTTTTCCTACACAAGCACAGTTAATTTTACTATAGCAATTTATTGTTGCCTTGCCTGTTATGTGAATTCTGTCTTGAAAACTTGGCATGCTCCACAGATCATCTGTACTGAGAAGCTTTTGTATACAGGAGATTAAGCTGGTGAGTCATGAATTATAGTCCCTCACTCCCAGTGTGATATGATTTCCAATTTTACCCAAAAAGTACAGTTTGATTTGGAAGAAGAAATGCAAAAATGCATTCAAAAGGTGAGAAAATATCCTCTTTATATCAAGTTATAGACATAGTCTGTAATCTCAGAAGAAAATGAAGAAATTACTACTGAAGGATTCAAAACCCCGTGGCAATACCCATGTGTGCAGTACCATAAAATTCTGAGCGGAGCCATTAGTACCAGCTGAGGCAGATTTGAAACACAGTGCAAGCATTTAATACATGCTGTTTTCAGTTAAGAGTAAGAGGTCCATTAGTATAAAACAAAAAAATCCATAGGTTTCCTTAGCTATCACAAACCCTCCTGACATAAGCATATCAATGAAACTTGTGGCAGTCCAGTGAATTTCATGCAGATGAAACTCGTGGCAGTCCAGTGAATTTCATGCAGATGAAGTACACAGCACAGTACTCAGCCTTCACTAAGAAGATGCTTTATTGACATCTGGTAATGTAGGGAGCATGCCAGACAGCAACATCAGTCTGAATTTTCCTCAAGTCAAGTGAATCTCCAGTACAACTATGAGAATTTTACCTTTGCAACACATACATGCACACACATACACTCCCCACAAGACAGAAGAATGCAGATATCTACAGTTTTCTTATTGTCTGAAATTTGAATACAGAATCATAGAATGGTTTAGATTGGAAGGGACCTTAAATATCACCTAGTTCCTACCCCCCTGCCATGGCCAGGGACATCTCCCTCTAGACTGGGTTGCTCAAAGCCCCATCCAGCCTGGCCTTGAATGTTTCCAGGGATGGAGCAACCACAACTTCTCTGAGCAACCTGTTCCAGTGTCTCACTACCCTCACAGTAAAGAATTTCTTCCTAATATCTAATCTAAATCTATCCTCTTTCAGTTTAAAACCATTACCCCTCGTCCTATTGCTACACTCACTGATAAGGAGTCCCTCCCACCTTTCCTGTAGGCCTCCTTTAAGTACTGGAAGACCACTATAAGGTTTCCCCAGCGCCTTCTCTCCTCCAGCCTGAACAACGTGAACTCTCTCAGCCTCTCTTCATAGGAGAGGTGCTCTAGCCATCTGATCATCTTTGTGGCCCTCCTCTGGTCTCATTCCATCAGGTCCATGTCCTTCTTCTGTTGGGGGCCCCAGAGCTGGATGCAGTAGTGCAGGTGGGGTTTCACAAGAGCAAACTAGAGGGGCAGAATCACTGCCCTTGACCTACTGGCTGTGTTTCTTTTGATGCAGGCTAGGATGCAGTTGGTTTTCAAGGCTGAGACCACACATTGCTGACTCATGTTGAGCTTCTCATCAACTAACACCTACAAGTCTTTCTCCTCGGGGCTGCTCTCAATCCATTCTCTGCCCATCTTGGGATTGCCCCAACCCAGGTGCAGGACCTTCATGAGGTTTGCACAGACCCACCTCCTAAGCCTGTCCACATCCCTCAGGATGGCATCCCTTCCCTCCAGCATGTTGACTACACCATACAGCTTGGAGTTGTTGGCAAACTTGCTGAGGGTGCACTCAATCCCACCATCCATGTTGCCAACAAAGATGTTAAACAGTCCCAGTCCCAGTACTGACCCCTGAGGAACACCACTTGCCACTGGTTTCTGCTTGGACATTGAGCCATTGACGGCAACTCTTTGAGTGAGAACATCTAGTCAATTTCTTATCCACCGAGCATCAGGCAGCTATATTACAATAGTTTTCCAGGGTCTAGAGTTAATTTATCAACTGAACTTCAAAGTCATCTTTGGACTTTCAATTCTGCTTGTTATTAAGAGGAGAAATATGTGATAGTTTAAACATAACAATTTTCCCACTAAATAAAGATCAAGCTGCTTTGAATTCATGCAGTTTTTGAAATCAGCTTCAGTTTCTACCTTCTTGGTTTTTTAATCCTCTCACATATGCGCATACGCAGAAAAGTTCCTTAAGTTTGCACATATTTAATTATTAAAGGGAGCTGAGTTATAGAGAGGTCAGCTTAAGCTGATTGATGGAACATTTTAAGGCTAATTACACCACTGTAGTCACCCTGTTGAGAAACATTGTGCTTCCATCCCAAAGAGAGATTAAAGGCTCCCAGGAGGAAGAAACCTCTCTCCAAGCTGGTATTTTTCTTTTATTCCTCATTGAGCCAATTCATAACAACATGCGCAGCAATCCTGCACATTTCCAGTACCAGTTTGGCTTGAGAACAGTAAGATAATACAATATATCTCTTACCAAAAATGGACCTTGTTTTAGATTTCCTCTTCAAGTTTTATCTGGAACCATAATATTTAGAAATCCAATTAATTACTTCAGTGAGAAACATTAGGCCTTCCCATGAGCATTCCCAATGCTGTTTGAAATGCTGGTATTTGACACCTGGTGATGTCCTTTGATCTGCTACTTTTGAGGGTTTCCACCTCACTCTGTGCATTGTGTGTGCGTTTATGTTCAAAAAAAAGTACTTAATGTAGCTGCACAAATGATGTATTCAAAGGGAAGAGGGCTAAGGGAGTAGCAAGAAAATTAGTTTGCAAGCTAAATGGTGGGATTTGCTGTCCCCTCGCTTTAGGTCACAAAAAGGATATAAGTTTGCTATCCTGTTTTTAGATATACGTGCCTGTCTTTGAAAAGCTCAGCCCTGTGACTTTCTATTTATAACCTGGAATCATTAATGATTGACTGGTTAATTCTCCATCCAGACCTTAGAAAAGTTATTTAAGCTTTCAGGATATTTTAGGTATTTGAGTATATTTATTTGAACAAATGTTCTCATGGAAAAGAGTAGTTTTGTCTCAAAAAATCTGTGAATGTATATTTAGGTAGTCAAACATGTATTATCAGTGTTTCCCGACTTCATGGTAAATGGGAATGAATTAATATCTCCAAACATATCCCAAATCTACTGGATTAAAGTATGCTTTGTAGTAGCAGACAATTGAAACAGTCTATGCAGGTTTAAATGTTCCAGGTTTGCCCCATGGAGTTTTTTAGTCTAATCCTCTAGCGTTCTTCATTTTGTAGCTGCTGTTAATAGTGATCATATAAGTATACATGTCTTGGAGATAGACAGCTGAAAGCCAGGGATGAAGTCCATACCTGACTACTCCTACTAACGATTGAATAGATTCTATCAAATACATTTTTGTTCCCAGTATAAAAGTATAAAGTATTTTTATCAAAGTCATATTGCATGTAACTTTTTAATATGCAGTAGCACAGAGGCTGGGTAATTGTCATAGCTAAAAGAATGAGGTTTTAATACAATTCTTCAGAATAAGCTAACCACCAAAGAAATAGGTTTCAGCAGAATTTCCATAAAACAACAGCGTGGAGAGAAAAAAACCCCGCAGATATTGGAAAGCAACTGTTAATTTAGATAAAATCTATCTTTCTCTGGAATTTTTTCCAGGTACAATGAGAAGCGGCAAGACCTAGTCCAAAAATCAAAAAACGTAGACCGGTTTATAATTACTTTTTATAATTAAGGTCACAGCATTATTGTGTATGGCCAGGAATAGACCCTTTCCATAACAGAAAGGGTCTCCAAATCCAGATAATTTGATTCTGACTATACATTCGGGAAGACTGACATGCTTGTATGTTAAATTGTGTGTATCTGTGAATGGAAAGAATACTAATAAAATATTTGTACCAGTTATTCTAGATACAGCTTGTCCTAAAATACAAAAATTCTCTGTGACCCAAAGAGAACACATTTGAAAAACATTCCTCAGTTGTAGCTTGCATAGGGAAATAAAAATGCATGCAAAGATATCACATGAACTCTTTTTCTTTGCATTTTTCCATAAAATTTTGGAATGTAAGTCATGGCTAAATCCTTTCCCCGCACTTACCCCCCACTCACCAATGGCTCCCATTTGAAACCGGAGAGAGTAATTTTCCAAAATATTTAAAGACAATTGTCCTGGTTTGAAGAGCTAGGATTCTGGCAGCTAGACACACTTTTGTATATCTTGTATAGATATAATTATTTTCTTTTTTATTATTTTATTAATATTTTCATTAAATTAGTTTAGTTTATTTTTTAAACTCATAACTCTCTATCTGTCTCTCAATCCTCTCCTTGGAAAGAGAGGTGAGGGAGAGCATCTGTCATTTGTTTCTGTGGCCAATCCAGCCCAAACCACGACAACAATACTTCCTTCAACCTCAGAAAATGACAGGAAATTTTATTAGCTCATAAAAATCACTGTTTAATATGTGGATCTAATTAGAACTCTGTTTTAACTTTCACTTTAAGTAGAAAAGTATGTTAAATTTCTGCAACGAACAATGGAGAGTGCTTGAGCCATTTACAAAATTGGTCAACACTAACTGCTTTTTATAACCGCAGTGGCATGGCAGCCAAAATTTACATAATCTGAATCATAACACCTCACCACTGTCTGCTGATCTGTGACTTGCAGATCAGTAATTGTGACTGCAGCAAAGCGATGTACACTTCTTTTTTAACTTCTCAATTTTTCCTTGTCCTAATGCTAGTAAAAATGATGGGCAGCAGTATGCATCAAAACTTGGTGCTACCTAATGACTTCTGAGCTCATTCTCCCTTCTCTGTTCTCTCTTAAGCAATGCTAATCAGTGTCAAAAAATTGAAACTGGCTGAATGTGGTGAATCAGAATGGATGCAGAGAAACAATCGTTAACTTTTTTTTCTCTTCTCAGATGACAAGAGAACAGAAAGCTACTGATTTCTGATGTACATGCTGGACAGTGACTCCTTGAAAACTCAGTGCTTAGTTCGTAAGCTGACAATGTTGCTTAAGTCAAGAAATCTATTTACCAAGCTCCAGGACTTTCTTTTGGCATGCTAGCCCCATGTATTCAGACAGAACTCCTGGCTTCTCTGAACCCTTTCTTCTTGCTATTGTCCACACCTGACCTCCATGAGACTGCTGCTCCACTAGGAAACAGGCTTTGATTCAGAGCGATATACCTTAATCATAGAATCATAGAATCATAGAATCATAGAATGGTTTAGGTTGGAAGGGACCTTGAAGATCATTGAGTTCCAACCCCCCTGCCACAGGCAGGGACACCTCTCACTAGACCAGGTTGCCCAAGGCCACGTCCAGCCTGGCCTTGAACACCTCCAGGGATGGAGCTTCAACAACCTCTCTGGGCAACCTGTTCCAGTGCCTCACCACCCTTAAAGTGAAAAACTTCTTCCTAATGTTTAATCTAAACCTGCCCTCTTCCAGCTTAAAGCCATTCCCCTTCGTCCTATCACTACATGCCCTAGTAAAAAGTCCTTCCCCAGCTCTTCTGTAGGCCCCCTTTAGGTACTGGAAGATAAGATCTCCCCGGAGCCTTCTCTTCTCCAGGCTGAACAGCCCCAAGTCTCTCAGCCTCTCCTCATAGGAGAGGTGCTCCAGCCCTCGGATCATCCTCGTGGCTCTCCTCTGGACGCGCTCCAGCAGGTCCATGTCCTTCTTATGTTGGGGGCTCCAGAGCTGGATGCAGTACTCCAGGTGGGGTCTCACGAGAGCGGAGTAGAGGGGCAGAATCACCTCCCTTGACCTGCTGGCCACACTTCTTTTGATGCAGCCCAGGATACGGTTGGCCTTCTGGGCTGCGATTGCACATTGCTTGCTCATGTCGAGCTTCTCATCAATCATCACCCCCAGGTCCTTCTCCACAGGGCTGCTCTCCAGCCATTCTCCGCCGAGCCTGTATTTGTGCTTGGGATTGCCCCGACCCAGATGTAGGACCTTGCACTTGGCCTTGTTGAACTGCATGAGGTTGGCTTGGGCCCACCTCTCCAGCCTGTCCAGATCCCTCTGGATGGCATTCCTCCCCTCCACCTTACCCTCCATATTCCAATGCTGGGCTGAAGAAACCCGGTGAGCCAGCTGTAAAGCCGATATAATGTATCCCACTGAGCCCATGGAAAGCCTGGAGAGAACCTGTACACCTCCACTGTGGTACAGGGGTACATATGAATTACACATGTCACAGATACCAACCTTGCTTTTCCTTTGATGGGACTTTTTATATGCCAGGAGCCTTTTATTGCTGGCTGAATACACATTCTTTTATCCTTTACCAAATAGGTGCATACGACAGAGTAAATCAGCCCCACAGAGTATAATAGTGTCAACAGTTACAGTGCCTGCAAGCTGGGGCTCGAGCAACAATTAGTTGTATTTTCAGTAGGTCAAGCTGTCTTGTGCTCAGAATGAACTAGCAGCATTTGCCCAATGACGAGAAACCATTCTGACAAAGCAAAAGTGTCTAAGAGGCTTTTAAAACTAAAGCAAACTACAGATATATACAATTATATACAAGCACTTTATAATGTCTCATTAAAAAGTACTTTAATATATGTTTGGTTAATAATGAAGTCTGTGGCAATACAGCAGAATTGGCCTACTAATAACTGCAGTTCTCTGTTTTTTCAGCCATTCTGCATTGAGACGTGTTTGCATTCACTGGTCTATTTCTCAGTATGGAAGAATATCACATGTGCATCCAGCCCAAGAAACACAGTGGCTTGTCATGTATAAGTAACCTACTGATGTCTGAAAATGTAAAATAAACAAATGAATCATACCTGATGAGGTCTGATAAGTCACCACTCCAAAATTTTTTTGATTAATTTTCTGCTTTTGAGGTTTTTCGAAAGAAACAGGTTCCAATCTGAGTTACAGAAGTTTAGACTATTTTAGAAAGTGTTAACTATTTGCAATAGGCTGCCAGTTTGAAAGCAATTTCCTATTTGTTGTAAACAAAAACAAGGAAGGCCATTCCAAAGCATTTGCAATGTCAGAACAGTGTTCACATATCTCCAATTACACTTGCTATGAAAAAACTTGTAGACACTGATTGTACTGAAACTTGGCATAGATTCTCTGGATCAATAGTTCTCAACCTTTTTAACACTGCTATAGACCATGCAGCATTTTCATGTGCTGCATGTGGTGTTGACTTTACTGTGTCTAATCCTACCATGGAGTGGGGATGCAGCAGGTACAGAGAAATGCAGCCACTTTTTATAACCAGCGTGTATTCTGCATGGATCTAGTCTTTTATGTGTACAGAGGAGATAATAATTCATCACTCTGTTGGCCATGCAAAGTATAGTGATAAGGGTCAGGTTTTTTGCACTGACAAGAAAGTAATTTATTTTTCTTTCAACAGTCTGCTGTACCCATGTATGCATTTCTGTGTATGCATAAGAGAGCACACAGATCTCTAAGAGAATAATGAATTCTAATGTACTGTATCATTAAAACTGCACCTCTCAGACATGATGTCTGTTTCACATGCTTCAAAGCAGAACATAGTATAAACTCCAGTATTCCCTTTCACTCAGTTATACAGGATAAATGTGTATTAATTAACCAGTGCATAAACGAAATTAATTCCATGGTGCCGTGGCCATGGACAACAGTTTTATAGCAACGATTCATTCAACTTTCAAAAAAAACCCAAAACCAAAAACCACAAAAGAGAGGTGGATTACACTTTGAATTAAAATTTTTCAACCTCATTTAAAATAAGTAACCCTAGAGATGTTTTCTCAAAAGAGGCCTTTGTATATTCTGTACCATAGTCTCAACATGAAAGATTTCAGACTTTTTTTCCATCTGGAGTAGGCAATGCCTCATGACCCCTGAGATCACCAGAGTCACCAGAAATAATTTGAGAATCTAAAAGAACCCAGATGGTGCCCCTCTTTTGATTTTCATTTATTAATATAACTCCTGAAGAAAAAAATTCAAATGTCTTTATATGTAGTATCAAAGTATCTGATACACAGATCTTCAGTTCTGCTGTCCGCTTTCCCAAGGGTACTGCTACTTTGCAGTTTTCATGTCTTGCCGCTCTTTGTCAGGTGCTCTTAAACTGACTAGAAGAGGTTCAGAGAGTGACAGCAGGCTGACAATAACACTCTCATTGCACATCTCCTACAGCTATTTATGAAGCTGATAAAGCTACTGTTGTAACAACTTTGTTACACCTATGGCCATCAAATATGCAAAATCATGAAGGTTATTCAACCTACCCTGACGCTTCCAGGAAGCGTCCATTAAAAAATATCGTACTTGTTTTCTTCTTTCCTTTAGTAAAAAATCCTCAAAGAATTATCAGCTGATATTTTTGCCTGGCTGAAGGCATCCAGAACTTATAGAATCATAGAATGGTTTGGGTTGGAAGGGACCTTAAACATCACCTAGTTCTAACCCCCCTGCCATGGCCAGGGACACCTCCCACTAGACCAGGTTGCTCAAAGCCCCATCCAGCCTGGCCTTGAACGCTTCCAGGACTACTTCCCTGGGCAATTTGTTCCAGTGCCTCACCACCCTCATAGTGAAAATCTTTTTCCTAATATCTATTCTAAACCTACCTTCTTCCAGTTTGAAGCCACTACCCCTCGTCCTATCATTACATGCCTTTGTGACTTCTTTTAGGAAAGGATTGATTTAATTTCTTCTCTGGACGGAGAGGAGAATTTTTATACTGAATATTCAGTAGCTGCATGTTTTTTCTACACTTTTACAAAAATGCAAAATTCCTTAAAGGAAACATAAATTTATAATTGCATAATAGAGAGTCAGTAGGCACAAATACACCAACGAAACATAACCAAAAGGCCCAAACCTGACCAGAATCTGAGATTTTGATCTCTTTTAAAGTAGTTTATAACAATATAAATGAAGAATAATTCTACAGATTTCAGTGGACTTTAGGTGACATAAAACAAGCATTACATTAAAGAGTGTCTTAATAGTTTGTTTAAAGTAACCAGCTCCTGAACTGGAGCTGAAAGTGAGTGACCACTGAAAAGATCATTCATTCAGCTTCACTGTTCATTAAATAAAAGAATGCTTGGTTCCCACAAATATTTATGGCATGACTGGTCTTGAAATATTCTTGTTATTCTCTGTTCAGGAAAGGATTTAGTGGATTTTTCCGGGTGTGCCCAGCTGAGTCCCCAGGTCAGTAATGATGCCACCCACAAAGTCCTTTCACTTTTGTGGAATCCAGTCAGCTCAGCTCAGGTTCTCTCCTGACCTAAAGAGCTGAAACCATGGGTATTTCCTCACTCTTGCCTGCACAAAGACAAAGGTTGTGTATTGCCATGGAAAGATGTCTAGTAGCGGTCACAGCTTCACAGGCATCGTCTTATTTGTGGCCCTTTTTATAGGTAAAAGGAAAACCCTGGTGAGCAGTGGCAATCCTTAATATGAAATTTTCCCTCCAGTCATTCATGCCTTCGAAGAGAAGTTGGTGACATGCTGTTCCCAAGATTAATTAAGCATAATTTACATATTCCTGGATATTAAAAAGGACTGTTGTACTTAGATATTGCTTCTAATCCTTATTCCAAGTAAAAATGAATAAACATTTATATTTCAGATTTATGTACAGGTTTTTATTTTTCATACTTTATATTGTATATTTTTTTGAAAGTATAATGACCTTCAGAGCTGGAGTGGGAACCTATTTAGCTTAACCTTATGCTTAATCCAGTCTTTCCTAGAGGTGAGCAGAAGTTATTTCTGGAACTGCTCCTCCTGGCTTATTCGTATAAAATACTCTACTATATTTCCTATCCTCTGAAATGATTTTCCAGATTTTCTGGCCCTCCACAGTGTTGTTTTAATGCTCTGTTGGCAAATCCTTCGCAGATGGCTCCTTATGTTTCTAACTCTTTAAAATAAAGACTTGCTTTTCTTGTAAAAACAATCCTGTATGTCCAGTGATATGTTATTTAAAAGATAGATCTTACTCTTCACTTTTAACAGTAACATTGTTATCCCAGACTACCAAGAACTAAAATGAAAGATACTTTATGCCTAGTGATAATGCCTAGAGAATTTCTGATGGCATATACAGTACTTGAGGCATAATTCTAGTTAACTCACTCTAAACTCAGTGATAGCTGGAAGACCAAAAGAGTACACATAGTCCTAGTGTTATTATACTGAACTACAGCAGAAAAGCAATTCAAATAAAATATTGGGGGCAGCAAAATATTATGTAATGTATTAAAAAAACATAGCCCTTTGTAATTACATTGTTTTCTGATTGGTTTTGATTCCGTATTCAGTTTAGCTGGGCTTGTAAACAAAATGTATATTGACTACAATGGCATGAAAATACTCATCTCTGCAGCTGAAAAATTCTGAAGTACACTGGTGCATGTCTTTAAAGGCATAAAACCTTAGACACATCTTGGATGGACCAGCAAATTGTCAGTGGAATATCAAGAGCAGTAATATGGAACCACTATCTTATCAGTTACTAGTTCAAATTTGGCTAAGTCATGCCTAATGGCTAAAATTTCATGACTATCTGATCTGATCAAAGCCTCCCATGTAATTTGTTGCTGATTGCAATCCGTGTCCCAGTGGACCTGTGTCCAAGTCACAACACACATCACTCTAATTGACACTAAGTGTCACTTTCCTTGGCAGATGCAGATGGAAGGTAAAGGATTAACCACAGCATGGAGATTGAATTCCTTTCACAAGAAACAGTCCTGAAAGAGGATACTTTGAATGCTACAGGGAAAGTCTTGTCTTTTGACTTTTGTGAAGGAACAGAGCGTTTACATCAACAACATGTTGATGTTTGTCATATGATTAATCCAACAGTAGATTACATTACAGGAGATAAAATATCCTATCCTCATATACACTATTATCTTCTGATTTTGAATCAATGTTTTGCTAACTGAGGTGCTTCACCAGAAGCTGGTTGCTCAGTTGTTTTCTCTGAAATACACCTTTATTCTTTTCTCTCATTACCAGAATCTGGGAAGTCACACTGTGGGGATTATCACAGTATGCTTACACTGTTTTTATACTTTCTCCTAAGCATGTATTATATTGAAGAGATATTACTGAATTTGATGATCCAATGCATATGTTTTCACATTCTTTATAAGTTCATATATTTTGCACTTTACTTAATGATTAGCCAACTGCTACTGTTTTCTCAAAAAGTAACATAAACTAAAGCATTAAGAAATCAGAAGCCAGGAATTATTAGATATCATTAAAACTGTGATATTTTGAAATAGAAGACACAACTTTTTATTATTATTATTTTTACTTGGCTCTTGGTGTCTGTGCCTCTCTGAGATACTGGGTCATCTTTCCAAATTTCTTTTCCTCTCTGTGAAGGTCAGACACAAAAGCATTATTTTAAATGGATTGTTTTTGCAGTTTTTTCCTGTGCCTGAAGAATGTAGGTGACTAAGAAATTGGTGATCACCAAATAAAATCATAAAAATTGCCATCTATTGCTCCTTAAGTTACAGTAAGGTTACTACAGAAGCATTCTCTAATGGTTGGCTTTTTCTGTCTACTTTTTGTTGTCTCTTTGTTGTTGTGAGTCACTTAAGTTCCCAGAATGCTGTTTCTGCCTTCTGATAAGAAGATTTAAGCAAAACACAACCTTGAATAAAATTACTTAAATATTTGGATGTGATAAATTATTCATTCAAAAACTAAACTATAACATTTTTATAGTAGTCCTACTCATGCAATCACACCAATGTATATATATTTTTCTGCATGACTTTTGTTTTCTGCCCAACCCTCAGCCCTCTCTTGTCTTCCCACTTGTGACTTTCAGACTAGGGTAGCAGCAAGATAAATTTTTCAGTTCTTTATCTCTTGCCTGAAAGCCTGACACTTCCTTACAACATACAAGTTGTCATGAGGTGCATGTCTCAGCAAAATGAGCTGGAGTCTTTTCTTCATGTGGACAGTCACAAATAAATAATCATGTACATACTCCACTGGAAACAGAGAGTTGCAGGTAAAATATGGACTCATTCCTTCTGATTTCCGTAATCGTAGGACTTCATGGAAATATGTGTTGAGATGATAAAGAGGAAGAGGGGGAACTCAGGGAAACTGCAAGAAGAAAAGTTCCCTTTTCCAAAATTTGGAGTAGGAAGATAGGCCATTTTTCAACTTTTTCCTTCACAGTTCGATAGAAATTTTTACCTCTTTGCCCACCACAGTACCTATATTGGAAATACTCCTATGTGCCTGCTTGCTAGTGCTTATAGGAGAGAGTGAGCGATATGTATGGCTCATGCTTCTGTAGTCTACACCTCAGAAGAACTGATAAGTTTCAAATTTTGAACTCTTGAAGTCAATGCAATGCTTCAGCATACCTATCAGATAGTGTAAACACAGTATGTATTTGGCCAGCCAATGCTCTGATGTCAGACACAAATCATCAATGCACTATGAAAGGACTTCTGCACACAATGATCCTTAACATGAGCTGGAATTAATACTCTTCTTGGCTTTCAGAAGTTAAAGATGTTTCAAAGGCTCTAAGAGATACCCGAACTTTTTCTGGTACCCAAAATATCTAGTTTTTGTTTTCAGAGAGAGAAAAACCAGCCTTCTGCATTCTTATCCATTGCCATAGTAGTGTTAAGTGAATTACCCTTTTTATTGTCTTAAGTTTCTTGATGTATATGCTAAGAGAATTTAAGGTTTCATTCTCATATGTTCCTCTTTGCTATGTTGCTCTGCACCCTTTCTCTCACTGTCTGGGGACAGAATTTTTAGCAGGTCCTGTTGCAACAGGACAAGGGCTAATGGCTTTAAACTAAAAGAGGATAGATTTAGACTAGATATAAGGAAGAAATTTTTTATGAGGAGGGTAGTGAAACACTGGCACAGGTTGCCCAGAGAGGTGGTCGATGCCCCATCCCTGGAAACATTCAAGGTCAGGTTGGATGGGACTCTGAGCAACCTGATCTAGTTGAAGATGTCCCTACTCATTGCAGGGGGGTTGGACTAGATGACCTTTAAAGATTTTTTCCAACCCAAAGTAGTCTATGATTTTATAATTCTATAAATTGAACTTGGCCCATTTTTTTTTGTTTATCATATAAAATTCCCTCTTACTTGATTTGCAGCTTGACACTTTCTGATTATTTTTAAAATATATTCACTAGTATACATAGGTGCCAGACAAATAAGGCACATTTTTGTATGACTACATTATACAACTGTTATCTCAAGTTTTCTTCACGTTCACATGAAGATCAAATTAAGTTTAGGAATCCATCAGATGAAGCAAAAGAAGACCGAATGGATAAAATATGAAAGACCATTGAAATGGAGTCTAGGAAACTTTTTTCAAAGATATTGAAGAATATCCATATAATGTAGGTAACCAAGATAACAAAAACGTTCATGTAGCTATCTCACCGAGCAGCAAAAAAATGTAGCGGTATAAAGTTTGGTACTAGTGCAGAGATGGACAGTCTCCAGTACCTGAGCTGACAGTTTTACAATTAAATGACAGTTTTCATTGTTGATCTGTAGGCACTTTATAGATCGATGTTTACTGAATACCTCTTAAAAGCTAAACCCTAAGTTCTTTACATAGTTTGCTCAGAAAAATTTTCTTTTTGTGAAAGTGTTTATACTAACTGAAAAAGTTTGTGAGAATCTACCAGTTTCATCAGCTCTTCCACAGAAACCTGTGGGTTTCCTATCAGCTTTCCTACTCTGACTTCCTGTGTTGCACTGTGCTGTACTGTTTGCTAGGCAGGATCCAGCCTCTTTTAGAAAGGCAACTGGGTCCCTGTGAATTCCACCCAGAGCCCTCAGCACATCTAGTTTCAACAAAAAGTAGAAGACGACAGCTGCTTGGTCTACAGGTGACTCAATTTGGTCTTGTTTGTTTGTTTTTTTTTTTTTAAAAGGCAAAAAGAAATTAATTTTAGAAGGGGAAAGTTTGAAATGCTGAGGATTAATTTCAGTCCAGAGGACTTTATACTTAAAGATTTTCTATGCTACAGAGTGCCAGAGGATGAACCTCCTTAAGCCATCCCCAGAGACTTTCAAATATGTAATTCCAAATGTTTATATTTTTGTAACACACTATTATAGTCCTTTTTTATAGTACTGTCCAGAAGAAATAGCACTAGGTTGTTATTACATGCAGTTTGAAGTACAGTATCCTGTAATTTCCATAGACAAACTTTGTTGTATTATGAAATCTACTTTTCCAAGTATGTTTGTTTCTCATCACAGTAGCATCTCCCTGCATAAGGTAGAGAAAGGGAGAAAACTTAAGTAGGCTGCTCTATTTCTTATATTATTTTATATTTCTTCCCTTTCAACACCAGTGACACCATTCACTACTTTCTTTTCATGTTTACTGCACGAATTTAAATGGCAACAGTGCAAAAACTTTGATTCTGGGAAGGTACTTGGACACTTTCCTGTAAAGAATTTGTTTTTCTTTGTTTTTTGTTTGTTTGGGTTTTTTTTTGAAAGCAGTAAACCTGTGCAATTTCAAACACCCTGTGGTCCATTACTCTTGGGATGTGTGTGAATTCCACTCCATCTTTCTGGCTGGTTGAAATGAGACTCCATGTGAGGAAATATCTCCAATTCCCACAGTTAGGCAGAATGTGAAATAGGAGTTTGAGTTCTTCCTGGCCCACCCTGCTCATGCTGTTCTTCATAAATTCTGTTGTTATTTCTAGGCCAATTGTAATTATGTTTTCATTGGCCTTCTTCATTTATGTTTCATTTCCAGATAGTCCTCAATTTGGCATGTTGGCTTTGCTTCTCATGTAAAAAAGAATATTACACTGTTTTTTCTCCCCTCAATCAAATCTCCATAGGCTTCTTTATCAACAGATAGACCCTAAGAATCTACTCTTGGGATATTTCATATCTCAACGAATTAATTATTTGAGAGAACCTTTTCAGAGGTTTAATTTTTCACTTCTGACTTAACAAGTCATTGTTAGGTGCTGTGATATATTGACTTGGAATATAACATCAATGCTTTGTCAACCTGTAATAAATTTAAATATGTCTACGTCTCAATGTTGTACTCATGAACTCTCCTCAGTGTGCCAACTTTCAATATGATGCTAAGGCTGCTTTGCATTACAGTGAGGCAACAATATTCTATGGAAAGATAAGGCGGCTAGGTTTTGCAGAGTATAGTTTTTCATATGACAGTATCCTGAGAAGCATTAATGCTGTTCACTTGAAAGAAACCATTCCTCTAATGACATCTGTATCATTTCAAGGTTTTGTAAGATTTTTTTCAGCTGTTGGCAAAAAAGGGAGGGTTTGACTTACCAGGTTTCCTTCAGCAGTTACTACAAGCCCAAAAATCCAAGATACAGGAAGGAGTAATTTTTATGTACTGATTGTATCGTAACTCTAATTTTAAAATGACGTTATAATTAGGTTAAAAAGTGTTTTCTGTTTCCATTTTTAGCAAATGGCCTAAACCCCAAGGTTGTTTGTTTGGTTGGTTGGTTTTTTTGACTTTAGCTAGAGTACTCCTTACAGTTTCTACTTATTGGAACTTTCTACTCTTTTTCAACTTACAATTACAAAGTTTTTTCCAATGTAAATCCTCAGACCCCACCCATGACGTTTCTCTTGACTTCTTGTTCTAAATTGCAGTGTAGTTTTCCTGCCTGCTGTTAAAATAACTGAAAAATTTTACTCCAGAGATACACTTCAGTGATACATGAGGGAATGTTCCCACGAACTGGATTATGGTGCATCAGTCTACTGTAAATTTGGCTGAAGAACTTGAATGCAAATCAAAACCTTTCCTACAGAATAACAACTTCATGCAAAAAAACAGTGAAAATAGGTAAAATAAGACAAATTTATAACAATGTAACAGAATACTTCGGGGGGATATTTTACAAAATATAAGTCATTAGGTCTGGCTGATACATCAATTAGTCGTCTTTTGGGAGTAGGTTTGCCATATGTAATCTGCATCTTCATCACAAAAGGTTCACTGTAGTCAGCTGTAAGATTATTTTTTAATATCATGTTTTTCTTAATTGCACATAGTGAACATCTTTGAAATATTTTTGATCTTTCTATGAAATCATTTAATCATTACATGTTCTTGAAAGTTATAGATTCTTGTCCTTTAAGCATGTGATCAGATTAGATGATATCAAGAGGTCCCTCTGAAACTATTCTGTGATGTATTTATAAGAAAACAGAGAAAAATTCCTCATTTTGAAAGTTGTTTGGGAAAGAGAGCTCAAAAATACTACCTGCCCATAGCCGTGGATCTTATTGAGTGAAAAGTGCGACTGTTACTTGCACTGTAGAAAAATGCAGCCACAGTCAATGCATTATAGATGCATAGTAATTCTCACTGTGGAGAGAACTAAGTTGATTTCTGAACACAACTCAATTCTGCCTGGCTGAATTGCCCTGCATTTCTATGGCTTTAAAAATGCAAATAGTATTGTGAAGAGAGAAACTATACTCAAGCCAACTCTGCAGTGTCCAAGGCCTCGCTTCCACTTGCTTATACATATACCCTTGTGCTGAACTGGAGAATAAAACCCCAAGGGAGGACTAGTGATCAGAAAACAAGAGAATTTGGGTCCAAATTCAACATATGTCAAGGATACCACTGACTTCAGCAAACATTAGTTAAAAATCTGTCTGTGTTTGTGTTATCCACCTAGGGACAGTAGTGTATGACTGGTTTTTTACTTAACATTTTGTCTCCAGCACTCTTTCTTGCAGTTGAGGGATAATTAATGAAATACAAATAAATTCAGTTATGCACAGACATTAGCTGGTGGAATGAGAAATGCCCTAATCAAATAGTTTCTGTCAGTAAAACTCTATTGGTCTGAAATCTGAATTAACCTGTAGAGGAAATAAATGCAACGAAACATAGCTAGTTGGAAAAATCTCAGAAGATTAATATTAAAGCATCCAAGATGTTATGAAAGTAACATTATTTAATCTTATTGATTGATGTACCACAGCACATCAAATGGACAGAGAAATAGCGTACAGAACAAACAGCTTCTGTTACTTGGATATGTGAAGCATTTGCAATGGTACCCTCAAATACTGCACCATGAAGAGTTAAATGAAGAAAATCTGGTCACAGTAGCATATTAAAGCATGGCCTTTTCTGGTAGGCAAAGCAATAGATCCATTAACATGGCAGATTAATGTTCAAGTTAACATATCATTCCCACATATTCTTCCCTGTTTCTGTCTATGCATAAAGAACAGACAGAGATTTATTGTTTCACTGTTCTTTGTCTGGAAGAAGTGAATTTAACTAACCAGTAAAGTGAATGGACAGATACCTGTGTCTTACTGTTTTGCACAGATGAGTCCAGGGGTCATCAAGCAGTTCTATCTGCCTGTTGTCTTGCCCTGTGAATCTCATAAATGCTTCCTAGTTTCTAATTGTAATTGTT
The DNA here is from genome assembly GCA_017639485.1 of Pluvialis apricaria. NCBI lineage: Eukaryota > Metazoa > Chordata > Aves > Charadriiformes > Charadriidae > Pluvialis > Pluvialis apricaria. The sequence goes on along the minus strand of CM030012.1, from coordinate 22,233,721 downwards.
CATTAATTATCTTCAGAAAAAGAATTCAAAAAAGTGAGCTGAATCCTACTACACTTTTTCAAAGCTTCAAAAAGTAAAAAAAAGCTATGCATTTGGCCCAAAGTTTTCTATTTAGCTTATTTCTATGAGGCTTTGGGCTGAATTTGGGAAATGGCTATGGAGTAAGACTAATTACTGTTGCTGCACGTTAGAGCTAATATTTTAATCAGACCGGATTGACAGAAAGCATTTGGAAAATACAGCCATTCCCATTTTTCAGGTAGAAAGCTGAGGCAAAGAAAGATTAAATTACTAGCCCAGGAGGAATCCTGTAGCACAGTCAAGAACAGATGTATTTGGAAAATACTTTTTGTATGTTTGTTTTCCTGCGGGACTGCATTCCCTCTGATTGTAAACTGAAAATATTTTACTGTGCAACATTGTACTACAAAGTGCCACACTGAAACAGTTTTAATTGCAACCAATAATTATATTCCAGGGGACTGGAAGAAGGAAGAAATTGTTATGAAGTGTGATTCCAGTAAGGCAGTTCTGGGCCAAATTTTTGGATAATATAAATCAGTACAGCTCTACTGAAATGAACAGATCTGTGATGATATTTCTAAGTTGAGAGTAGGCTGAAACGTGACTACTGCACAATACTGCAGTGAACAATACACTAGAAAAATTGTGTGGTTTGACAGTAAGGCCTGTTTGGTTGGTTGTATCTTCCTTAAGACTTTTGGACTCCTAACAATTTTCCCAGGGTATTTGTAGGAATTTAATAAGCAATAATAGGAGGTAAAATGTAAAATCACAGATGTTAACATAACAGAACATTAAAACTAAGAAAAACCTAAGAATGACTGGGAATTCTACAATAAGTGATGCCATGCTTTAAAGTAAAACAAGCTATTTGTAACGACAAAATCATGAAAATATAAAACAAAATCCTCGAAAGTGAATGACAGCTCATTTGGGTACACTGCGACAGGTCAATATTCATGTCTTACAGCTTTTACAGTGTCCCTGTAAAAAAATTACTTCCCTGTGGCTTCCCTGTCAATTAATCATGAGGTCATTTTTAGGGTCAGGAAGAGATTGTTCCATTATCAAGTGTATGTTTGTGCCCTTTAATTGTATGCCTAGTTGCACACTAGAGAGAAGTACATTAAAGATAACAGATCACTCTTTAAGGTAATAAATGTTATGTTAATGGCTTCACTTCTGTCCATGTAAAAGAGGATTATAAATTAATAAATCAAGGCAAATGTATTCTTCTCTTAAAAAAAAATGCAGCTAAGTATTTGGTGCCTGGTCTTTATGGCTCATATTAAAAGAATAGTCATTCCAAGCTGGCCATAACTGGATAATATTTCTGGTAAAACAGTCAGCCAACTTTAACATAAAATAAATGAATCTATTATTTGTACAAATTAAGTTTAGAAATGTCTAGTTTGTTGAGATTTTAGAATAAAAGTGTCTTATAAAAAAAGGTAGAATAAATAAATTATTTCTAATGTTTCACTACTTTAGAGATTCTTGTTCAGACTGTAAAGAGTGGCCCTGAAAAAGAACCAGAGAGCAAGACTGTCTTCATAAATCACAGAACTAGTTTTGGATTGGGTTTTGGCAGGCAAAAAGTAAGAAATGCAGCTAGCAATTCTCTTTCATTAAAGGATGATAAGCCTTTTTCTTGAAACCAGAAATATTGTCGGCTAACTTAATTCAGCCAAAAAATGTCAGAGGTCAGAAAAATAATGTGAAAAGGAACCACATTCAACAAAAATATTGGTTCAGTTCCTTCACAATGCAGTTGACACAGAAAACCTTTGTACACAATTTATTCCTAGATTATGAGACTACATCATACATATGGGCATTGACAGACTGACCATCTTCAACAGAGAAACTGGAGAGTCGAGTATTTTAGAACACCTAGTAAGCACAGCTTGTGACTTCATGGGGTAACATTGGCTACTTATTCACTTGACTGTGCATATTTGCACAGAGCTTTAAGATACTAATGATGAAAATATGTGAACAATGGTCCTTTCAAAATCCAAGGTTCATATGCATAGGTGATTGACATGTAATTTCATGCAGCTAGAGAGGAACAAATGGAAATACTCTAGAACTTAGTATGGCTACTGAGTCCTACTCTGTATGTTTCCCACTTATTCCCTTTCCCAAAAACAATATATGACCCAGTATATGAAGTGACTTTCAAAGATCTTAAATACTTCTTCAAAAGAGTACCCCTACCTTACTGCTCCACAAAAATTCATCACATTCTATAAGAAAACCCCAAATCAAAATCCTAAGGTAAACAACACTCCTAGTATTTGCTCCAAACATCATGCGATACAGAAATATTTCAATATTGAAATTAGGAACGTTGCTGAGCCAAGCTGTTGAATTTTGTGAGTGTTTAAAATTTTAGTGTAGCTCACTCCCTGACCCTGCTCAATGGCCTGGGGCCAGGCCAAAGCTCCAGACCATGTACCTTGGAAAGCTGACAATCCTGCTGCAGCTCTGCACTTCACATGTTGGGATTTTTTTTTAAATGAAAAGCAGCTATATTAGGGCCAATTTAAGGCTAAATTAGATACATCTACACAATCTACAACAGGAGTATAGAACACAGTTAAGTTACAAGCCAGAGTTGGCAAGTTTTTGATGCTATTCCCCCCCCCCCTTATGAAAAATATTGGTACCCTGAAGTATGTATACTTTTCCCCAAAATACTTTATTTTCCCCCCCTCCTTCTATATTTTCACAAGAAAAGATGTGGTACATAGTGTGTTTGTTGTGGGGGGAAGGTTCTGGCCTAAAATGGGAAACAGAGCATAAATAATAATGGCTGGAATGCAAAGGGTAGAATAATAAATTTTTGTTTTATACCTTGCTGATTCCTTTGTGCCTACCTTCGTGAAACAGAGTAAAACCAGCTCCATAACTATCATTTTAGTCATGTTGCAACTTGCTGTATGCTTGACCATTGCAAGAAATAAAAATGCCACATTTTCTCTCTTACCTTGTAAGACAGCATAGACCAAATGAGATTATTCCCCTTATATATTCAGTATAAACTATTTCAGCAATATATTTAGGTTGAAAAGTCTCATTTTTAAAGTGATTAATCTATTGGCTCTTTTCTTTTTTACTGGTTTAAGTTAGTGTTTAATTACCAGTCAAATTAAATTACTAATAGATCTATCTGCTGCACTATTTTTAGAAGAGTGGTTTGGAAGTATCTGTACAGAAGTAATGATATTGAAAATTTCTCATGTGTATATACAGTTATGAATTTTGCCCCATTGTCATTATTTAGCATTTTCTATTAACACTAGCAACAAGACCATATGTTTGTTGTATGCCTGGCTTATATAACACTCCTGAATGCTGAACTGGTAACCTTCTACTGATTTAGTTCACCTCTCATCTATTCCTTTATTAAGGATGATTGCAGCTCTAAACAAAATATTAACAATATAAAGGAAGGTGATTAAATTACTACACATCCACTTTCTTTCAGAAACTTAATGCCTTGTTTGTTAAATATATTTCCTCCTGATTACCATGAATGATTTTCTAACACAAAGAACCCATTATAGTGACATAATGTGCTGGAAGAGCTGGGCTACAGTGTAAAACAATAATGAAGAAAATCTGGGTGACTGATATGGGACAGGCTAGCTACTTCTGAAACTGACTGAAAGCAAGTGTTATCACTGTCCCTTGAAAACAATCTTGTCAGGAAATGTGGATGTACACACCGACAAACCTGTACGTGTCCACTCAAACAGAAATGTTGCTAAGCTTAGATTGTATAAATTAAGATCTTTATCATTCTGATTCTTAAGTCTAGTCTTTAGCCCCACTAGCATTTGAAAAAATTCCCTAGTGGTTGGGGGGAAGAGGGGTGGGTTTTGGTAATAAAACAGAATTGCTTTGTTGTAATCCGTAGATTATTTTTTCCATAATAGAGTTTATTCTGCAAAGCTACACTTACACTAAATTTTATATTGCAATTTATTTATTTTTGCTTCCTGGTCAAACCTCTTTTGTGTTATTTGTGGGTATTGTCCAATAACACCTAATTTCCATCTCAGAAATGTCCACATTTCAAGATGTCATGTGGATAAATTCTGAACAAATAGTGCCAAAAAGAATCATTTTGATTATGAAGAGGAGCTTTTCTGTCTGAAAAGTCATTAATTCAAATTTTAGAATCCTAAATAGTCACAGAAAGTTGAAAAATCTTTCCTAAGACAGACTTTAAAATTATGCTCCAAAAGAATGCATAGTATGGACCTGTTTATTAGCTTATACTCAAGCTAGAATTAATAAAGTGATTTATGTAAGCAATCAGAACTATTCACTGCAGTTTGAATTATAACTATAAAACACTTTATAAATTAATATCAGAACATAGAGTCTGAACTCCAATATTCTTCTTATTTTGAATAATAATGACTATGCTTAAAGATAAAATATTTTATAAGCATCTTGTGAGCTGAAAAATGGGCTTACAAGTTTTAGTATGATTTGATTTCATATATGACATACGCATTTTAATAGATTTATTCAGCTTTTAGCAAACATGGCATAATATGTCAAAACTAAACATACAGTTTTCTATTATTATACTTTCATGGTGACTAATGAAACAGAAATAGAACTAAAGCTGAGTTGCATTCCTCTGTAATTGGTACAACTGCATCTATAAATGCAGCTAATGAAGTATCTTAACCACTGAAGCTAGATTTGAAAACTCCATATTTTTAATCATATTTAAAATATTAAAAAACCCTTGAAAAGAAGGAGGAACTGGCAAGACATACAATGAATGGAATGTCTAGAAAATGCCTAGCAGTGAAATCGCGTGCAACATGAGAAGTGCAGTCCTCTCCTATAGTTCACCTCCAAAATCACATATAGGTAAATGTAAATTTCTACTACAGATCCTGATCTAAGAACTGGCCAAATGATTAGTGGAGATTTAGCTCAATAAAAACATCGTCTGAGGTATTATACCAGAAACTTTTTGATAACTTTTACTAATCTAAGAAAAGCTTCTTTGAATTTGTATAAACAACTTATAACATTCACAAGAGGTAAAGTGTAAAAAGTATTTTGAATGTTGAAGAAAGTTTTATTTAAAAGTTCTCTTTTTCTTTTTTTTTTTTTAAATTTGTACATAGTTATTTAAAAGGATGCCTGGTGACGAAAAATATTTTCGTTTCCCTGCAAAAAAAGTAATCTTTTAAAAAAAAAACCAAAAAAAACTTGTTCTGCCAAGAAGAAAGTTTTAGATAAAATAATTTCTATCATGTTTCAGTGAACAAATAGAAGTCCTTGGGTGGATCTTATCAATGTGTATAAATATCTGATGGGAAACTAAAGAAGTCTGAGCCAGGCTCTTTTCATTGATGTCCAGTGGCAGGACAAGAGGTAACAGGCATAAATTGAAATACTGGAAATTCAATTTCAACATAAAAATAATTTCTTCTTTTAAGGGTTGTCCAGAGAGGGTGTGTAGTCTACATCCTTAGAGATATTTAAAACCCAGCTGGATATGGTCCTGAGCAACCTGCTTTGAGCAGAAGGATGGGACTGGACACTCTCCAGAGGTCCCTTCTTGCCTCAACTCTTCTCTGATCCCACAAAGCCGCCAGAAAAACTACAACAGTTTTCCTTCTAGCTGAATATGTTTACAAAGAAAAAAATTATGAAAATTGTATATACACACAAAATTCTCATAGAAGCCAAGACAGCATCCCTGCAGCTCCCCTGCTACCAAAACCTTGCCATCTAAACTCAGCACAACTACATAACAGCTAACAAAGACAACGTAGTATCTCTTTAAAACTCCACATGCCATATACATGTAATTAGTATTTGTTTACTTTTGTTGTTGTTGCAATATTTAAAACAGTTCATAATACATATGTTCATGCCCCAGAATGCTTATGATCTATGTAGAAAAGACAGAAAGTAGAAATATTGTTGCCATCCCTAACAGTGTGAAGAGCTGAATGCTGAAACCACGAGGAGCTGGTTGTGGAGATTCTCTAAGTTTCCACAATATCAGTGAGCTCCAAAAGGCATTTCTGAAACTCTCACTAAGTATCTAGCCTAAATTCTTACAAGAATCACCCAGAACACATAGGAAGTCTTTTCCAGAGCAAGAACCAAGTTTTTCTGGACCCCATTCTGTCTTTATAAAAGCTTGTTTGAGTCAGGCTTGATACAGTAAAGATACCTTTACAGCAGCTTAGGCTCACTAAGCCCTGCATACACAGACAAAACCTTTCCTCGGAGCCAGGTTAGGGTAGGAGTTCATTCTATGTGACCAGACCCTAAGTCATCAAAAACTTTGTATGAATCTACTCCCCACATTTTATATTTTTTAAAGTATAGACACCAGTAGGCATCAAAGATCTTCAGTTTAATAAGGTGTATATCTTGGAAGTCACAGGCATATATATTGGAACAGGAAAGAAACACTTTCAACAGCCTAAACCCACAGCTGTTGAATGAGCCAGATTAAATAAAGGTCTGAAGAGAAATCTTCCCGTCCTTTTCCCCACAAGATAGGTCCTTTTGTCTCACCCACTTTGCAGTTGATCATGTTAAATTCTGTCTTATGCAAGCCTTGCAGTATTATCTAGGTCACTAAAAAATCATTTTGCTTTTCATCACCTTTGAGTTGGTGATAGATTTATTTGTTTTCACAAATAAGACCCCTGCTACTGTCAGTCTGGGGCTGATCCACCCAGATCACCCACACCCACACCTACTTCAGTCCCCTTCAGCTGCCTTTTTTTTTTTTTTACAGTGGAGACACATAAGTGTTTTTACAGAGTGATTCATGTCCTCATAGATGTGATTCATCTATATGCAGTTAAATGACTACACTATCCCAAAAGAGTATCTGTTTTTCCCTGTTTATTATAAAGAGACACGAGGATACACAGCTCAGAAGAAGCTATATGCATAGCAGATGTCTAAAACCACAGGTAATGAATATATCTCTTTCAGCCTGCATCTATGCTGCAAGCTTACTTCTTTCCTCATGCTTACATGAATTCAAACAGTAGTCCAATCTTCATCATTTTAGTGCCCAGAAAAGGCACAAACTTCTCCTCCCCCCAGAAGATTTCCCATGACCTGTATGAAGCAGAGAGGACAAAAGCAAGCTACCATCTCATTTCCTGCTGCTACCCTATTCCCCCACCGAAGGCTGGGAAACCAACACCACAGCATGCTATACCACAGGTTAAATGATGAGGAACTCATCAGACCTATCAGCTGTCAAACCTGGATTTTATTATCCTCTGTTGAGTCTGGCATCACATGATAGGCTTTACTTAATCAGATACACATTTGTGTTGATTACACATTTGCAGTTACCTAGCATTTAATTACTATCTCCAATCCTTTGGCTATTGCTGAGTTCATTAACAGAACAGGCAAAATGATTAGTGTGTCTCTTGACAGAAGCTGACTTGTTACAGACTTCTTTCTTGTCTATTAGATCATATAGAAATGAGTTTTCAGATTCTTGCATTGATTTTGGAATGTTTATCGACAGAAACATTGATTAATATAGAATTTAGTGGTAACTATATTCATATAACTTGATACTATTTTTTTCTCTTCCAGTTTATTTTTACAAAAGAATATTTCCATGAAAATGGTTTCTTTTGTTCATAAAATAGGTCTGAACTTGCTACTTCTGTTTCCCAGTAAATTTTCCATTGCCAATAAACTAATCCAGTGTCAGAAAGAGTCTGAAATCCAGCAGAACCAACAGCTTTGAAATCCTTATAATGCCAGATGCTAATAGAAATGGTTGGTAATTTTCCAGTGAAAATGTTTGAGGATATATATTAGGGAACATATTGGTTTCTCTAAGTCTCCATCTGCTCCAAAAGTTTTATTTTAATTTTCCCTCAAAGATACCTTACCAACATTTTTCCTGTTATCTCTTTGGCTTTCAGCAGCCTTCTCTGGTCTTTTTCATTAATGGAAACATATGGCCACACAATAAAATAAATATGCATCTTGCTTTTACATTTTAAGCCCTGGAAAACTCCCCAATCCACATACTTCAAGTCTGTTTCTGGCCTTGTCACACTGGTCTGTCATTTGAGTAATAGTTTCTGTTGTATCAGTCATTATATAAAAATCCATATTTTTTTTCTTTATTTAGTTAAAAAGAAGGATGTTATGTTCACCAGCTTCATTTTCTTCTTTCTTTTAAAAATGGACATACTTCTACAATGTCATAGAAAATAATGTAATGTTTGTTAGGAACGTGTGCCCTCAGAACATTGTCCTTTTTCCATGTTTGTCTTTCCCCCCGCCTACTCTTTTCTCACTCCCTCTCTAAAATAGGTTGCTCTTATTTTCTATCAGCTAACACAACAATTGAAGCTGCTGACATTATCTCTTAACTTTTAGCCAAACTTTCCTTTATCCCCCTGAGAAGAAAAATCCAACTTTCCACGTCTTTCTTTCATAAAGGCAGAGATGTTATCCTGACTCCAGGTAAATGACTCAAATCTGCCCAGACAGCCCAACTTATTCTGCTTTTCCCTTCAGGAAACTTTTTGAATATGCATCCTGTACAATTCCTTGATAACAGGCATACAGCCAACACAATATCCTCTGGAAAATGCTTGCTCTACTTCAAAGCATGTTCTCCCTCAGATTCATGAAACTGTAACTTCCTGAAAAATCCTCTGCCTTCTGCACTGGCCTGATGTGAACGGCTTTCAACATCTACACTTCCTTTTCTGTAGGGAGTATCCAAATAGGGAAAAGTCTAGCTTCTGAAACTGGAGATATCACTGTTACTGGTATAAAGCTGCGTGCCTGCATGAGGGTGATGGGAGAGGGGCAAATTTCACTTTGCAATTTGTTCATGCGTTGGAGTCAGTGCACATTAGCAGCCTACCAGAAATATCCAGGTGTAGTGCATTTGTGTAATTTGTAAGGTTAGAAATAAAGAATTAAATTCTAAATGTTTGATAAGGCTGTGGTTTTTTTTCCAATTGATAGAAACAAACCAACTTATACTGAGGCCCAAATTAATTGAATTGCAAAAGTGTAAGTATTATGTGTTAAAATACAAGACTGTCCTACGAGCTTTTATGTTTAGTATTGGTAGATGAACTCTCATGGTAGAAAATGACACATTTAATACAAACTTCTGTCTTGCTTTGGGAAAAGTACAAATCAGGGACCTGCTGAAAATATATCATCGATTATACAAGGACCATGTTTTAATGGGACCTGAGAGTGTGTGTTTAGCACATGCTAAAATACCATTTCGGGCTGAGGGTCTGGATGGAGCATTTTGTAGTTTCCATCTGTGCCTCAACCCAAGTTTCATTTCTGCAGAAACCAGGGCACATAGGATGGGGCAAGTAGCACAAGTCCAAGCCTCACCCTGATGTGCGAGTCAGGATGCAAAATGACTGGGAGACCAGAAGCTCTCCTAGGCTGCACAGTTTGCACATAGCCTAAGTGAGACAATACATAAATGCAAAAAGGTAACTCCACCACAAGGAATGTCACCTTCTTCCCCCACAGAGAGAATTAAAAAGATATAACAAACTTTTAGTGACTGCCAGTGATAGTAAGAAACTACCATATTACCCTTTTTTTGTCATTGTATAGGGTACCTTCAGCCACAGTGCACAACAATGTTTCATGACATGTTTTTCCTATTTCGTTCTTCGTTGAGGTGTGAATATTTTCATTGATATTGTGCAGTCATTTGCATTAGTATTTGTGGTTTCTTTTCATTCTGAAAGGTGAATCTTTAGACATTTCTGACATATCTAAAGAAAATAGATGTATAATCCTCTAATGCAGAAGGGCAAGTGTCAGAATCAAGTTATATCCTTTACAAGCTGCCAGAATGAGCTCATAGGGACACTGGGCCAGATTCTACTATCTTTACACCAGACTGATCATAAAGCATTGGCTAAAACATGTGAAAGATGAAAATCAAGTGAGTATTCACACTAAGGGGAGTATTAACTTTAGGCATGTATGTTTAGGTTCCTCCAGAAGGCGCTTCAGAGATCCTATGTTAACCTGTTACAGATGGTGAATCACAACAGGAGCCACGCTTTCTCCCCTGACTGTAGCAGGAGCTCAGTGAAGACTAACTTAATTTAAGCTGTGGTTATATGGTCACTTGAAGTCTGCATAAATCTCCATAGCCATGAAGACGGACAGACAGTCTGTGCCTCTTCCCACACATATTTCAGAAATCCGCATCTGAGATGGCTAGAAACCAAACTGACCAAAGTAAAGATTCAAAGATTAGTTTTTAGCCATGCCAGTGCCTGGATACTATCCTGGGACCAAGTATTCGCATGAAAGCTTTTGCTGACAGAAGGGAAGAAGTGAGAAATACCCCAGGATAAGAAGGAGGAGAGGACTGCCTCTTTGAATGGCACCGTGGTTTTATGTTCTAGTACCACGAATGTGTAAGAGAGGCTTAATTTATTTATAGGCAGTATTTAGCATTGAGACATGCTGGTAATGTACATCTTGGTGGAACTGGTTGTGGAATAAACTTCCAAAGGGTACAGAACAAAGCTGGTGTTTCATTACATTTAGGGAGTACTGCCAAATCTTTGTCCTTGATAAAAGACTTCCACCTGAAACACAGTCATATTCATGATATAAATCAACCTCGCTCCTGCCTGCACTATCAAAACACTTCATGCAAAGAAGTGTTTCTGCAACTCAAAAGAGAAGTGCCAAAGGGTGTATGAATTGCTGCAGCCTTCGTGACCCAGTTTATGTGAAAGGTATTTAGATATTACAGAGCTGGGAAGCAGTTCAACCACTTAGATATAGTATTTGCTTTATAAGTATTCCTCCTACTTTTGGTGGAGTGACTCACAAAGCATGTTTCAATGTAAGAACGAATCTCGCAATCTGTACCTAATATTCAGTAGTGTGTTACAGATGCCACCAGGCTTGCCTCTGTTGTGCTCAGTTTGGGATTTTTGTGCTTGAAAGCAACTTCAGAGCTTTTCTTTTTTTGTTACATGTTGATGTTAAACCAGGAGTGTAGGCCACTAGTCTACTGTGTTCACAACACTTAGATGGTCTTTGGACTCCTACTTTATATTCTGGAAATAAATATCAGAAACCTGCAGGCCAAAATCATGCCTTGAATTTGGAGTATCCCTGTTTATTTCGAGTATCCGTACTACTTTTCCTGCCACTAGGAACTACAATTGATACCATCTCTGCATAGAGAAAAGAATAGACATTTTGGAGAAATTTTTCAGGGTGAAAAAAACCCCAACACAATAATAAATGAAGGTCAATACAAGCGGTTTACGTAAGCTGTTTTGAGGGCTGAATACGAGAAATCATATTTACATGCTATAAGGAAAATATGTAGTTTAGCATCTGTTCATCTGTCTTGCAGTCCCTGAGGTCAACACCAGACTATAGATCTTTAATACAGATATTATTGTTATGTATTGTTTATTTTGCACTGTTTTTTACTGTTTCAAGCAAAATCTGGGCCTTGCAGTCCTTAACAATAATGAGCTCATGGTTAAAAATGGCTCCAGTCTCAAATGCAGCTGAATAATTTTCATACATAGCTGAAGAACTTTTTATTATCCTCTGCATTATGCTTTCATCGTTTAGAACCAAATCCTTATGTTCTTACCTTTTTCTCCTTATTCCTTTTTACTCCCATTACAGAAAGTGTGATTTTTTTTCTTCCTGAGAGATTAAGTTTTAAAACCGGCTGCTTGAGTTGGCCTATTAATAATAATGTAAATGTTCACCCAGTAATGGAAGAATAAAACATTAGCCCATTTTCATTTCCCTCAGAGAGCTCAGCAGTCCTAATTTTGTATTTGTACCCTGAATTCTTGAGCTGTTTTGATTTTTTTACATCCAGTGACTTTGCTGTACTCAGCCTCTTCTGTTTCACCTAGTGCTGAATTCCATTTATTTCATTTATGCTAATAACTAAACCAAGTTTTAAATTGATGTAGCACCCTAAGCTAATGGCTATTTTCAGTATTTCTTTATTCCATGTTTATATAAACTTAAAACAAACACAGTCTAAATTCATATAAGTGGAAGAAGCATAAAATAGCTACATGACAGATAAAGAGAGTATGAAACCAAATAAACCTCTGGAATAATTAAGTGTTCCTATTGAAATATGCTGTTATTGTAGGGAATGGAATGTTAAATCACTTCAGAAATCCTTAGAGGTGAATTCACTCAGAGCTGTTACAAAGCCAGAGTAAAATACACACATGCGTGCAAACACACACATGAACAAATACACGTTATTTTACAACATCTGTTAATAACCCAAGAATTACCCACAGAGAAGACACAGTAAAATAAAACACTATCACCAAAAAACAGCGATTAACATATAATAAGAACGTAGGTGTCCATGATCAAAATGCACCCTTGAAATACAAAATTATTTAGAGAATTCACATAAACAAAGAGGTCTATCCAAATTCTGTCAAGAACAAAACCTGAAAGTGTTTGAAGCCTTAAACTTCCAGGCTGTCTATTGCTAGGTACAAAGTGTCGTCCGCTCCTTTTGAAATCCTTAAGGTAAGTGGCTACTCATGGTTTTCATTTTTTTTTCAGGTGTCACACAGAAAACCTGAGGATTAGGTGTCTGGACAATTCAGAGGTTTATGGGGGATGGAAGGACAGAGGGTGTGATGGAGGGAGAGAGAGAAAGAAAGGAAATGAGGAAAAAGGAAAGAACAGGAGGAAGGAAGAAAAAGGAAGGAGGGGGGAGACAGGAAGAAGAGAGAAACTTGAACATCCTTACAACTGTAGGACTCTGGTTAAAATGTGCAGACTCCCTGAATGTGCCACGTGCTGCAGCACACCAAGGTCACCACCTTACACTTCCTAGGGGAGGGTTATTTGTGCATTTATTTTGCCTCTGCTTCCTTGTTCCTGTCTTGGTAGACCAAATGCAGATTATTCATAAATAATTCGAAAAAAGGTGATGCAGACCATTAGATTGTCCTGTTGTGAGTCTATATTTCTGTGTGCCGTTAACAAACAACTATAAGCAGCATCTCTGTGGGCACCCGAACTGTGTGCTTATCTTTCTAAATAAAATATATAAAAAATAAGAAGTACATGTGACAGGCAAAAATTTTAACAAAGGATAAGCAGCACGCCATAGAACATATTTTCAAAGGAAATTATGATGTCTGCCAAACATTCAGGAAATTTTAAGCTTTCGTAGTTGTATTGATTTCTGAAAGCTACCTAACCAACTGAGAATAAAACAGAAACAACAGCAAAATCTACACTAATTGCTAGTCAGCTATGTAGTCATGTTAAGGCGAGAAGCCATTTTATCCAGTAGTCTTTGTGATTCTAAAATAGCAACATGTCTACGTGTTGCCTATGAGGAGAATTAGGTACCTAAAAATGGAGTCCTATCATTGGCTAACTTCATGAAAGTGGTGTACGAGCAAGGGATTCTACCACTCCACCTAAAAAGCATTAAGTGCCTCCCCTAGCTTTGCACCCAGAGGTGAGACAAGTGCCTGCATCAGCCCTTCCCTTGGGTATGTGAAAACTGGTACTCCAATTCAACTAATAGTTGCAAAACTCAGGGAAGGTCTGGGCTGGAATCCTACCTATGCTTGTTTGACCTTTTACTGGCATGAACTAAGAGCATCCTATACCACCTGGTTATAATAAAAACCACACTCTTTGTGTACTTCTTGTTGAAGATGACTTGTAGGACAGCATGATTAATAATTGCTCTGTGGTCCAGTGACAGAAAAGCTCATCAAAGATATAGAGGACAGTTTTAATTACTTTCCCTTATGAATATTTAATAATGAATATCTATTTATATATCATGGAGCAACTCCAATGGGTATGATGCCAATCCAGAATAACTAAGGAGTCAGAGCACTTTGGAGCACAAGACGGACATTCCTGTCCCCGTTCTGTGTTTATTTAGGCAGCAAGGAGACTGAATCTTAATCTTTCATATGCCCTGTGAGTGCAGAGGCCACTGAACTGTAAGGTGTTTTGTGGCACATAAGATACAATCATCTTGTTTTGACCAAAAATGCCGTATTTGCTGAAATTTAGTAAGTTAATGTGTTCTGACAAAGTAAATTTGGCTTAGAAAATAACTGATCGTCTCATTTTATCTATGACAGAAGCATCATCTCTTTTCTTGTATTTCTATCGTGTTTGCTCACTATTTTCTGTTAAGGGCTCTTCGGTCGAACACTGGTATTTCCTTCCCAAACATACATTCGAGTCTGTGTTTTCCTTGGGGAACAGGAGGAGTCTGCATTTGGAATTGGGCATTGAAATAAACAGATGTATTACAAAGCTTATAAATTGCCATTGGATTAAGTAGACACTAGTTTACATTACATTTAAACACTTCATACCATACTTTCTTTAAGAGGGAAATGAGCTTATGACCCTTAAAACATGTCTAATTTCCTACGATTTATGCTTAATGAATAGAGAATAATGGAAGCTACTCCAAGAGGAGACATTAAGAGAAGCTTTTCCTGTCAAGGTGGATGTGCAATTGTTCAGGGCAGGCGCTTCAAAATTAAAATAGGTTTCTGTTTTTTCCCCCAGTGTCTTAACTCAATTTACTGCCATTTAACATGGTATTTAACCCTTTTATTAATAAGAGTGAGCTTTGCTCTCTGTTTGACTCCAGTCCCCTTCCCATAAAAAAACAAAGCACCACACTTATAACTCCTCAGGGAGTTTTGCCAATACAATTGAGAATACAATCCTGTCAGGAAGATTAGGACCCTATCTGATGCTGACTTCAACATTTTATGATCTTACAACCTGACATCTTGGTGAAAGTCAAAGCATAATATTCCTGAAGTAGGCTTTATACAAAAGCCTTCCTACATTCTATATTCAGAGTTCATCATTGAAATTTATTATCATGTTTGAGGTGATTGCTTCACGGCACTTTGTAGGGAATGATGTGTCTAATACAGATACAGAAAGAACGCAGACCTATTACCTTGTGAAAACATCCAGTGAAACATCCATTTAGTCCAGAGGGGGTGTTTGACAACCTTTGCAGGTGTATATGTGAAGGGTTTGGTATTTTCTTAGTAAGCACATCCTACATTACCATTCTTGTAGATAGTGATTTTTGTATATGGCAGTCTGTTTCTATTTTCAGGCTCATTGGTTGCTAATTCTCAGTCATGGAGCCGGTCTCTGATAGTCAATCCTATCAAAAATACAAACCCCTGTTTTCCTGGTGGGTTTCTGTTAAACTCTGTCAATCCCTGAACTTACATGCTTCTCTCGTATTGTTTGGTGCTCCATCATTCTCACAGAGCAGGCTTTGGCAATGTGTACAGGGAGCATAAGTATGACCAGGTGTGGTTAGTTATTCTATTACCAAAACCCCATCCTGCTTCCTGTCCATGAGCTGAGTGCCTTGTACATCATTATCAGAGACAGGGAGGCAAAGCAGCATCTGAAATGCCAACAAGAAAAAGGAATAAATGTCCTTCTATTACAACCTAGCTTGATTGTTATTAATGATATATAGTCAAGACCAACAACATGATCATTCTTATATCAAGTAAAAATGCTAGGAAAAGTTCAAACATGGACAGGTATGGAATAAAAAGTGACTTCTTCATTTGTTCGTTTTCAACCAGTTATGCAGCTTTCACATAATCCAGCAAAATTGTATCCGATGATGCTTGATTGAGAGCTTAAACCAGATGATACAGCCCTGCTCCTTCTGTTTGACGCAAGTGCCCAATTTGTTTTGCTGGTCACAAATCTCTCTTGCCCTTCTTGGAAGGGCCTTGTGATGACAGAATCATAAAATAAGCCTCAAGAGGTCTCTAGTCCAAACCGGGTCAGCTATGAGATCAAGCCAGGTAATTCTGTGCTTTATTTAGTAACGTCTTGGAAACCTCCAGGGATGGAGACTACAAAACCTCTCTGAGCAACCTGTTAAAAACATGTCATTGATAGGAGAATAGTCAGGTGTCTAGTTTGCATTACAGGTCTTTTAGCAATCCCCAATTATTATCTAAGAACTTCACCTCCACATTATTGTGCCACCAAGGCATGGACAGAAGGTGAGGGTAGAGTCTCACCTCCATGTTGGAAATGCCATATAACCACTTGCATAGTGGTTATACTTGTTCCACTTTTAGTGGAACACAAAACCTAGTGATGAGAAACATGTCTTGGAAAAATGTCTTCCCTCCTTTGGATAATCATTAATGGGAGACAGTGGCTTGAATGGGGACAAAGCTGAACTAACTGAGAAAGCATGAACACTAAAGAGATTTCAACCTGAGACTCACGTGTGATTTGAATCTACTCTCCAGTGACTGTGACGAGCTTTTTTACTGTGATATACTTATTTGATCATAAGTATGGACAGAGTCCAGGATTATTCTGTTTGTGCTACAAATTTTATTTATTTCAAAGCAACTTTCTATGGTTCATAAGGTGTGTTAAGACCCCCCTAGCAAATATAGCATTAAGTTTGCATGGGACCTTTCTAAGAAAAAACATTATGCCTTTCCCTAGACTTTTAGAAACCCTGATTTGTGAATACATTCTTTCATTTTCTGAGTTGTTTTTTTTTGCTTATGTTTATTTTTTGGAAGAGATAAGAGCTTTTTAATAGATAATTCAACTAGACAATTGGTAAACATTTTAAAAGCTAAAGAATCATCCTTAAACATTTAATCTGTGTTAAATTTCTGTAGAGAATCTATTTATTTTTATGACCTCTTTCCAGAGATTGGTTTGAGATTGTTGAAACTTTTGTGGTTGACTTACATCAGTTAAGTCAACCACATTCCATTAGCAGCACATGACAGCAGTGCAAGATGACCATGAATAATAATTACTCTTAGGTAATTTAATACTTCTGCATACTCATACACTTAGTGATTTCTATGTTCTCATGCCACCAGTATAATCTGCCTATTTTGAGTCACCAGAAGGGTGCGTGGAGTGTCCTTAACTTTGAAATCTTGATCAGTATATCTCTTCCAGATGTAAACCCATATAAAGATATGGGAAAGTGCAAAAATATCAGCTCCGTTGTCCTGAAATGTAGAGTTGGAAGTTATTATGGCTTTAATAGAGTTATATAATATAATAGACAACTCAATCTAAATACACTTATATACCTGAGTAAAGAAGATAAAGATGGGGCCACTCACTGCAATAGTATATTTGTTTTGGGCACACTGTAAAGACAATGGATGGCATTATTACATACGACAGAACATGTGTGAGCTGAGATCAGTCTGCACTTACACATGTGCAGAAAGGCTTCATTTTATTTTGTAATGAAGAGATGTAAAGATAGGTCCAAAACTGGTGCAAACTGTCAAACTACCCACTCAAGCTCTGACTATCTTCATCACCTAAGCAGCTGCCCTCTACATGCTATTCTTGCCTGTG
This sequence comes from Pluvialis apricaria, assembly GCA_017639485.1. Lineage (NCBI taxonomy): Eukaryota > Metazoa > Chordata > Aves > Charadriiformes > Charadriidae > Pluvialis > Pluvialis apricaria. Next base: position 22,216,228 of record CM030012.1, on the reverse strand, counting down.
TCACCAAATGTTGTGTAATCTTACCCAAAGTGATAGACCTTTCAATTCCTCAAAGTCAATCTGCAAATGATTCATTTCCATCTTATGGGAAGGATTTAAGTTCCTGTTACAGAGAATGCCTTAAGAACCTGGCTAATAAAATACCACGTAAGTGTACAAACTTCAACCACTTTTTCATTCCCACATATGGACAATGATGTAACATTTGAAGAATTCATTCAATCAGAGTTAAAATGAAGGATGGAGACCACACTGGGGGAGAAAGGAATGTGGCCACTCCTTTCTATCTCAAGCAGCCAGTTAGGGACATGGAAAGGAACCATAAAATGACAGAAAAATAGTGTTACATTACTACATTTTCCATTGACAGAACGTAAGAGATTATAACAGATTTAAGGCAGGAAAGAGTGAAACCCTCTGTCTTGTCTCATTCTTTTTCATTCTTCCCTCCCCCGTATTTGCAGGTACCTGCTCCAGGCAGGACTCTTCTAACCCATCTCTAATTAATACTTCACCTAATCTTCTTGTAATACTGCTAATTGTTCACAAACAGGCGATTTAATCAACACTCTGCTAACAGGCAAAGCTTTATTCTCTCCACTATTTTGTGCTTTGACATAGGGAAAACTGAGGCAACTGTGTCCCAATTGCTTTGTTTCCATGTAATTTAACAGCAAGACATTATTTTCTCATAAGAGGTGCTTTGAATTTTTACTGCTAATGAATAAATTAACTAAAAAGGTTAATCTGCCTACATGTTTATGAAACATTATGCAAATTGCTCTCAAAAAGGTTTAATGGTAATTGAAAGCAATTGAAAACCATGGTACATTTCACTCAATTTTAACCTTTTTTTTCTTAAGTATACAAATTGCACTAATTTTAAATTTTACAGATGTCTAGGGCAAGAGATTGCTTTTATAAATTTAAAGTAAAAGGAGCTTTCTTAGAAATTTTCAGCTTTCCAGATTTCCAAGGTTATGGGGATTCAACTGAAAGTAGACTAATGAACTGTGAAGCATGTGTGGTTTAATATTTTAGTTACTAAACCAATAATATTTTTTTAACACACAAAGAAATTGACAAAATGTTTGTCATGCTAGGTTTTTTTACTGAGATGGTGTAAGATCTACTATCCACTCCAGAGTAGTCATGCAGCTGTGATGTATACACTAAACTCAAGGTTCATGCCTTGAATGAGATGGCAACTCTTTAACACTTAGTAAGTCACTCAGTTTCCATGGCTTTATTCTAAATTCAACAAGCGAATACATTAGATCTGGTCTCAGGGAGATGAGACGTGTTTAGAAGTACAAAGTAAGCCTCAAATTCTGCCTTTATTAACAACCAGTCCTGTCCCTTTGATTGAAAAAGAATGGAAGGATAGGGAGAGAGGGAAGGGACAGAATGAAATATAGCAGAATTGAGTCTTATAAGTGTTTATAAAAGACATTAATGGAAAACAAAACAATAGGTCTATACATAAAGGTTTGTATTCCATAAAAAAACAGGAAAAAAAGAGCTACTTCTCTAACTGTGAAATGTGATAGCCCCACAGCTTCTTTGAAGTCAAGTAACTTGTATTTATTTCACCGCTGTACTCCCTCTTTGGGTTGGATTTCAAAACAATCTGTATATTTGTTATATGCGGGAATGAGATGCATTTCTGAAAGACAATAATAACCTTACCTGGGAAATTAAGGCTTGATTTGCATAACAGCTAAAATGTTTTAGGCACTTATATAAGCATTATGTTTTAGCAGAAACATGGACATTTTTTCTGCTTGTTTTTTAGTCCAGACTTTCCTAAAAACTTGTAAAAACCCCCAGATTGTAACAAGGAAATTTTTTAAAAAAATTTCAGTGTTCTCTCATTAATTTTTGTGAATATTTGTATGAATCTGTTGTGATTTTCAAAACATTTTCTTTTTTGATTTGATAGTTTTCCTTTATTTTAACTTTATTTTTGTCAGTTATCCTGTCTTTTCTCTGATTTTCCTTTTGTGGGCAGGAATTGGTGAATAGAAGAAAGAAACAGAAGATGAAAAAGAGGAAAAACAGTAGTTTGTTGTGAATATATTGTGTTATGTAAAGTATATATTTCTACAAAAATATGTTTTTGAACATTTTCAAACAGATCTGTTTGCAACTGTTTACTTCAAACATCCCTGCTGGGTGTTTGAGATTATTTAGCTGCATTGAATGCTGCTCAGAGCACTGCTTCATATCTCTTTTGGAAAGTAAAAATAGTGCAAAATGTGTGTTTGCACTACATGCAATCTGTGCTGACTTCCAGCAGACTGAGTAGTAAGGGACTGTCCTTGGTTTAAAAGTTCTCAGCTTTGCAGGGTTGCAGTGGAAATCAGCAAAGCCGATGAAGGTAGTGCAATGCTGATGTGAAGAGGAAATGGCTGCTCATCCTACGCCAGTGGCGTTGTCTGGGCAATTCGCTTCCTCCATCACCTCTAGTAGGCCAAAGCTGCCCACTCCTGCATTTCAAAACTTACCGCAACTATGTCGTCCTCTTAACTTCCACTGAACGGCAGTCTTGCTTCAGGACTTGAAGTATTTTTTGTCATTTCACTTCTCCTAGAAGATCCTACTACTCATTATCATGTGAAGTGGAGATCACTTCTCAACTTCTAGTAATATGTCAAATAAGTAATGAGGGTTCATTAAATACTCTTATATCCTACTATGTTTTTATTAAAAAAATAGTCAGAAACATAGGAGGGTTTTTTTGGTGCTGTTTGGAATCCCACTCAAATTCTATCTTAAAAGCATTGGCATTCTTACTCCAACTTGTCCTGTGTGGTGACTCATAGCCAAATCTCTCTGACAGTGTTTTTCTGATTTCTCCCACAAATGTTTTAGTAGATATTTTATATCCTTTTCTTTTCGTACTTGAATAGGTTTTGTAAATCATTGGTGTTTCTCTGACTCCCTCCAAGTCTAGTTATAAACATAAATCTCCCATCCTTTCGCCTTTGCTGGGTGCTTTTGTTCTGCTTTTATAAATTTCACTGTCCCTTTCCCTGGTAATTCAAAAATGACTTTGAGCACAGAGAATCAGAAATGTGATTACAAAAAATTGTTTCAAGGACATCGTAGCAATGCATTTAATATTAATGATACTTCCCTTCAACTACAGGAAGCTCAGCATCTGGTGCAAAAAAATTGTACAGATACAAGCGAACTGTGGACAATTCAGAGATTTGGGGAACCGATCCTCTTTTTCAGCCTGGGTAAAAGTAGGTTCCTCCATTTCCTATATCGTAAAGCACTGATTTGTCTGTGAATATAAATTAGAGAAGACTTAGAGCTGCTCAGAGTCACAACATCTTGTTGTGGCAGGTGGTGAGGATTGTTGGCGTGCTTCCCACTTTGGCAACTGCCTCACACCTTATACAAGAGGATAGATGCAAAATCAGGCTGGCTGGGAATCAAACCCCAGCTTCTCACAGAGTGGATAAGTACCTAAAGGCTCTCTTCAATACATCAGCCTTCATGTTGGTGGTATGAATCACCACAGAATATTTTTTCTCATAAAATTTACAGCATTTTCTACTTCTGCCCATGTTGGAGAAATACCATATGAGAAAGCTTTCTTTCAGCAATTCTTTTTCTTGAACTGGCTTGGAGCCAAAAGTTCACAGTTCTACATTAGTGGCAAAAAGCAGCCAAGTATTTCTCCAGTTACATGAGGGGGTGAAAAAAAGAAGTCTGCTCTGTTTTCTGCTTGCAATCCAGGTGACTCCTGACTGAGCATAGAGGAGCCTGTCACCTGGTCACTCCTTCCTCCTTTACAACTGTCTGGGAATCTGGCAGAAAAATATTCACCTGTTTCCAAATCATGAGTGTGATCTGTTGTTTGTGGTTTATAGTTTATCTTGTTGCAGTAGGTGCAATATACTGCACTCTGTGCTTTCCCAGTGGTCAATTATGTAGCAATTGACCGGTCTCATTTCTGTAGCAATGTAGCCCAAGCAGCAGTGAAAGGTTTTAAAAGCAGTGGCGCTCAGACCACGAGGATTCTTTTCCACCCTATTTCAGTGTTTGGCACACTTCAGAGGCAAGAGAGGACATGGCCACTTTCCACCTGAAGACCTGGGCAGAGGACCAGACCAACCCACTGATTCCAGCTGGAGAGCAAGGAGAGGTCACGCAACCGGTTAGCTACACCTAAAACACACAGCGGAGAAGTGACCTCATGGCTGCTAGATCACTCTTCTTCCTGAAATGTTTCTACGCCCAGTAACAAGAGACCCAGGCAGCAAACAGAAGCTGTTGGAGAGGTTTGTTACATAATCATAAACAGAGAGCGTGTACCCTCAAATATTTAATAAGTGTGAGCTGAAATGTCAAACTTTCCTCATTGCTTCTGATCTAACTCCTTACCTCAAAGACCTCAATAAGACCAGAACTTCAGTTGGCTAGGACTATTTACTACCAAAACTTTTTTTTTAATAAATGAATCTCTTGTTTTAAATTTGCAGAACCAGAGAATAAAGTGACTTATTTTCTGTGTATTTTTCTGATTCCAAAAATGTTGAGCATTTGGTCGTTCTACTTTCCCTCAGAACGAGGAACTCTTATGCCAAGTAATGCCCAAGGGAGAATTTTTACCTGGTGTTATAATGGGAAGCCTGGCAGGTTTAACACATTACTCCAGTGTTTGCCTCAATTAGATCTCATTTCTGTGGTTACTGGACACATTTCAGGTAGTCTTGACCATCAGACCCTTTTAAACTCACATTGCTCACAAAGTTACCCATGACAATATTATTGCAGAATGATTTAACAGTCTCCAAGTAGAGAACATTAGCAAAGCAGACAAAACTCTAGATACCTAAAATGTACAATTCATATTTTTTATAGGGATTAGCAAAGTGATTTCAATGAAATAAGAACTAGCTAAGGTTCAGGATTTGTTTCCAGATTTGAAATCGGTCAGATAAATTTTCAGTAATTTCATTGGCTCTTTCTGATTGTCATTTTATTCTTACTCATACCTCTCACAGACCTCCTTCCACCTCAGTGGCATATTGCTTGAAAAAAGAGTGCATACAAACAGAGTAAAAATACTTTCCAAAGAGAACATCCATAAATATACTGGGCACATAAATTAAATCTTTCTATATATTTTTCTCCTATTTGTAAATAATAGTCTCAGTTCAAACACAAGTAGCAATATCAAAAGAAGAATTTGGATACCTCAAACAGGAATCAAATTGCAATACATATAAATTGCCATTAAAAAGAATACAGAATACAAACCCTGTACAATACCCGCTTCCCAATTTTGGTTAATTCCTGGAGGTCTGAGCAGTTTCACTTGAACCACACAATTATTTCCTCTAGGCCTTACTGGGCTCTAGATGGCGGGTGGAGTCACACTTAAATTTCTTAATTGCACAAGAAAATCCAGCTCATATTTCTGTCACTGAATTTGTCACTGAATCACTCACAGCTATTGCCACTGAATGTTGATGACAGCCCTATCAGGGAAATTTCCCTCCCTGTGTCCCCTGAGACTGGTTATGTCCTGCTTCCCAGAAGAAGGCAGGGATGGAGAATGAGTTCTGGCTTAGGTTAGGATCTGAGCGATCTGGCTGAATTTTGGTTTCTGCTCTAAGACCTAAGCACATGAATATAGGTTTGCTATTGTAGTGTTAGACATAGCGGCAAACCTTTCCGTAACTTGGGTCTGAAACAAACTGCTTGGATTGTGTAGTGTTCAAAGTCTGGACCTTGATCCCACATTCTTAAAACATTTGATCTTGCCTGTAGCATTCGAGCCCTGAAAATGGAGCTAGCTTCTCTTCTCTCCATTGCTCCAACTGCAAGTCGAGACTCAGCTTTCATAGAGCTAATGATATGGCCCGTAATATTACAAAAAACAGGCATGGTATAGAGAACACAGTATACAGATAGTATACTCCCTAGAACGTAGTATACAGATAATCAATGTATGGAATTTAACACTAGTGTAGAGTATGCAATTAGGCACCCTTAAAAATCTGATGTGCAGTTAGTAAGCATTTCACAGTAACAATCAATACACATAAATGAAGCTAACAGTTCAGTGTAATCATGTATCAGCAAATCAAATGTAGACTGACACGCTATACCACAAGTAATTTATTTTTGGTATTGATTTCAATGGAAGTTTTGTCTGTTGACCTACATATGCATTGTTGAATTTAGTCTGTAGAAATTAACAGCCATAAAGGTTGACATTGAATCAAGTGATCATATTCCAAACGAGCATCAAAGAGTGAATTTTTATTTATGAATACTTAAGTATTCAGGAACCCATTTGTCTATTAATAATGTAGGGTCACTGAAAATAAATTTGGAATTTTGGATTTCTGTTTTCCAGGAAGTCAGAACCCCAGAACAGTCCTCCCCTGCCGCACTGCATGTGTCAACACAAAGAAGCATTTTTTTTTCAGCTATCATGCTTGATATTTAGTATGAAGGTAGGAAAAGGAAAAACAGAAGCACCCATCACCTTGCAGCTGAAAATTTTTAGAGCAGATTATATATTTGGTACTGATCTTGAGTGCATGCTGCAGTAAAGTTGAGAGCCATGACTCACTCTCCACTCAAACTAAATGCAACTGTGTTAAACTGGCCTAAACAAAATAGCACTTGAAAGGAACTTCTTTGCTGTATTACTCTCCACCCTTTCTTTCACCCTCTGGGGACAGAATTTTTAGCAGGGCCTGTTGCAACATGACAATGGGTAATAGTTTTAAAATAAAAGAGGATAGGTTCAGACTAGATATAAAGAAGAAATTTTTTACAATGAGGGTGGTGAAACACTGGCACAGGTTGCCTGGAGAGTTCAGGTTGGCTAGGACTCTGAGCAACCTGATCTAGTTGAAGATGTCCCTGCTCATTGCAGGGATGTTGGCCTAGATGACCTTTAAAGGTTCCTTCCATTGTAACCTATTCTATGATTCTAAGATTTTCTCTTAAGTGTCTCCCTATTGTCTTTCATCTTATATATTGGATGTTATCCTTTTAGAGCAGAAGTCATCATACATAAATCTGAGAGAAAGCTGTCACAATGCAAAAAGTAAATAGCAGTAATCTTAAATGTATGCTTCAAAAGAATTTTTTTTCCTTTGATACATTTTACAGCACTATGCCTGTAATCAGAGTTTCAAAATAATTGCTCCAAAAGGAAATCTTAAATTATATTTGGAACATCCCTTCCAAAAGCCAAGTCAACTGAGCGTTATTTGCATTCTAATGAAGATTGCCCAAGTATTAGTCTTGCATGAAAGTTAATTGTCCTTAATTTTGACTATGTTCCTTCTACGTAGCCCACTTGCAGAAGTAGATTAGCATTTAAATGAAGGTATCGAATATAGAGGAAAGCAAGAAGAAACAGAAGGAAGGACAACACTAAGAATGCACAGCAGTGCAATGGCACCATATTCTAGTGTGCTTTATGTTATAAGAGTACTGTGCTGAACTGTCAATAGTTTTCTATCTGGGTCTAGAGCCTAAATGGCTTGTGGCTACTCCAGGATGAACTTAAATCATTTTTAATAAAATATGTGCAAGCGATAGAGTGGAAAACAACAGAAATGATGAGATTTTCACAGCCACATAACAGTAAGTTATTTGATTTCCCTGAAATTCCAGATGCAGAGCAATTCCATTCTCATTGTAGGATGTTGCCCTGCAGCATGTATTAGAGCTGTCGCTCTGCTGTTTCACTTCTAGTGCATTACATATGTGTACAATATAGTTCTGCTCCCCGAGGTTAAATTTTGCTCATTGTACAACCAAGACCCTGAGGGCTAACACACACAGTTGAGGAAGTATTATTTTGTCAATTTTGCTGTAGAACTCTATCCAGCTATGTGATGAAATTCTTGGTTTACCATCCTACTTGTGTATGTGTTCTTTCTCTGAAACAGATTATTTTAATATTGTTCAATTTAAAAGGCCATTCCAAAGAAAAATGGAAACTTCATCTCTGAATAACGTTTTCATGCTGAATGAAAAAAAAAAAGAAAAAAAAAGGAAGATGGCAACAAAGATCTATAACTTTTTCTAATCTACAGTAGTCATTGTCTGCATGACTGAGTGCTGCAGTCAGTACTAGCAACACTGATACCCAGATGCATTACATATACGAGTTCAGTTCAGATACACAGATTCATTGGTTCTGATGTATTTGACATAACCAAAACATCTAAGATTAAGATTATGGACTTCTGTGCACTGCATTCACCCAAATAGCTAGTTGGTATTAACAGACAGCCCCAGCTAGGTCCTTTTACATGTCCTGTTTAACATATATAGTGCATCCTATGCTTTCTGCCTTGTGCCCCAGTGATAAACAGAAAGCATCAGGCATGTCAAAACAATGTGAAATGTTAGCTTGCACTTCACCAACAAGAGTAAGTCATAAATAAAATAAAAGGAACATGATAGAAGATATCCATCTTTCAGATGAAAGGGCAGCAGACATTTGATATGTTCAATTGTAATACAGGATAAGGGAAATGATGCATGTCCAATGCAAAGGGCCATGAGATTTTCCGTATTTATGTAAAGTGTCTGTAATTCTGTTAGTGACTGGACAGTCTTCCTATCAACCAGAAGTTTGTTAAGGAATGTGTCTACATTAGAAGGAAGAAGGGTGAATTAAATTTTAATTTATTTCACTTCAGTCTATAGTCCAAGTGTCCTAACCTGAGGCTTTGAAAGTTTTATATTTTTTTTTCCTCCTTTTTCCTTTTATCTAAGTGAGCTAACCTTTTTGTAAACAATCCTGAAAGTTTGTGTTGTATTGTGTATTGTATGTTAGATGTTACTATAGGATTGTTCTTCTCAAACCCAGTTAACTATGAAATAAGAAAGTTCAGGTATATCAGTCATTTCAGTCAGTCCTATTTCCTTGGGCTTCCAAAAGGTTTATCTAAAAATAATGCATTTACTGCTACAGAAAGAATTAATTGTGTTGTCATTTGAAAGTATTTAATTTATGATCTCAAGAAACAACTTTGGATGCCTCCTAGATAACTATTGCTTGTGTAATATTGTTGATTAAAGGGGGCATACATTAGGCATCAACTGTGACAACAGTCTTGTAATGGAGCAATGAAATTGTTTTGACTAACTTATAACCTCAACAACTATTTGCAATATTTTAAATTAACATATTTGAAGGACTGAAAGAAAATATTGTAGGCAGACTGGGGATAGACTGTAGTATATAAGAAGATTGTCTCGTGTATACTCCTTAATTTTATTTTACAGTAATGTAACTTCATGTAATTGCTTTATTTATTACAAATAATTTACAAAACAACCATTTTTTTTTTTTATAATGTGTTTGATGTTTTAAAAGAAAATCCTCACGAAATGTGCAACATTACACTGAGGGGACAGCTTCTCATCACCTCAACATTTACCTTCTGTGTTGCCCTGGTTTCAGTATTCTGTCCTGGTTTCAGCTAGGATAGAGTTAATTTTCTTCCTAGTAGCTGCTGTGTTTTGGATTTAGTATGAGAATAATGTACACAGTACAGCTGAACGATAAGCTTGATCCGGAATCTAGAGCTGATAATCAGCACAACAGGGAGCAAGCGAGGTGGTACACAACACAGCTCTGATAACAACCGAAACAACTCTGAGAGCAAATAAATCAACATTATGACCAGTGACTATTAAACTAATATAATGAATATTTATAACAAAATCGTTTTAACCCACTCTGGTCAGATCTGTTGTTATCTCAACCCTTTGAGCCCCACATTGGGTGTCAAAAAAGACTGTCGTGGTTTAACCCAGCAGGCAGCCAAATGCCAGGCAGCCGCTCGCACACCCCCGTGGGATGGGGGGAAGAATCAGGAAAAAAAGTAAAATTTTTGTGTTGAGATAAAAACAGTTTTATAGGACAGTGAAAGAAGAGAAAAATAATAACAATAAGAATGATAAAAGAATATACAAAACAAGTAACGCACAATGTGATTGCTCACCACCCACTGAGCGATGCCCAGACCAATCCTGAGCAGTGATCGCTGATTCCTGCTCCCCCAGCCAACCCTCATATACATGCTGAGCATGACGTCTGTCGTAGGGAATATTCCTTTGGCCAGCTTGTCCAGTCTATGCTCCCTCTCAGTTTCTATCGAAAGCTGAAAATGTCCTTGACTTAATATAAACATTACTTAGCAACAACTAAGTCAAAATGTGTTATCAACATTATTCTTATACTGAATCCAAAACACAGCAGCTACTAGGAAGAAAATCAACTCTATCATGGCCGAAACCAGGACACGTGTTTAAACAACACACATGATATCAGAAAATAATATGATACCAAATCTTGAATAGGTTTCCAACACCTAAATGCACCTCAAAAGCTCTTCAGTGCTGTGTATCTGTTGGAGGCTGCACCATCTATGTCTTATACCTACGAAATGCAAGAAATGTCTGTGGTTACCCTTCCCTAGAGTTCATTTGAGTGACAGCAAGATTAGCTTCCATAAGAAGTTCCTTGATCCTCTAGATTTAGGTAGAAATGTTGTAATTAATAGATTACTGGCAATCTTATCAAGCCATCACTCTCACTCCTATCAATCCTTCCATTAGTGCACAGCATGCTACTTGCCTGCAATCTTGTGCCTGGAGTAATACTGTGGTGGATTAACACTTCCACAGGCTGAAAGAATAAACTATCTTGGTTTAGTTCATTAACATGCATGAATGAAAAATTCAGAACATATCAACAAAACATTCAAAACATATCTGTAATCCAAAAGGCATTCGTGTTTGGTTTGGACACAAATGGAGTCAGCTGAGATGTTTTCATTCATCAGCTGACTACCAGTATTAACTGGCTGTGAAAAATTATTTTGCAAAATGCTAGAAAGATAGTTAAGGTTATATTGTTACTGAAGGATACTAAAATTTCATCCCTTTAGTTCTACAGAACTTTTTTTTAATATTTTTTGAACAGTTTATCAAGTTCATGTACATCTGAAGCTACAGAATTTTGCAGTAAAGATTGCAGCATGACAAAGGTATTAGAAAAGATGCCTTGAACGGTCTGACATTTTGCAGTACTATGTGGATTAAAAGGAGGATTAATGTAAATGATCAATCGATATGGACTAAATCATTAAGTTTGTCTAACTTTTGTGAAAGACAGACACAAAATTGATCTGTCAAAATTAAAATATGCGTATTAAATCCTGTTAAGGAACATTACCTTAGGGTTTGTCTAATGACAATCCTAGCTTCTTCTGGAAAGTGATAGCTGCTAGATGAAATAAGAGGCCTGAATTCCAGAATCTTGTTATTGAAACTAAAATCACTAAGGAAAAGCACTTACATGAAACAACTGTCAAAAGAATGAAAAAGGCACTGTGTATCCCAACACTTTTGACTATTAAATATTGGAAAGATCAGAGATTAATCTATTAGACTGTCAATAGAAACAATGCAATTTCACCAGGCAATTAATTTGGTCGGTGGCATTATGTTCCCTCAGTGAAGTGTCTTTTGAGATATTTTCAAGAGACTAGTCAGCACGTAGGCAAAAGTTTATTTGAAAAATAATATTGAAATCAACAAACCAATGGTTTCAAGGGCAGGAAAAGTTAATTAAGGCCTGAAGAGATTACAGATAACAGTGGAAGTGAGTGTTTGAGACAGCGGGAAAGGTTAGGAAGAAATATATGTGTGAGGAAGAAGAGGGGGAAACAGGGAAATATTTGATCCATTGCTAAAGAAAAATGTGTTGTGTTTCCCCCACAAATGCTGATATAACCTTACAAAGAAGAAAAAGACCTACATAACCTAGTAACTAATGTGATCTGTGTTTATCTGTTACTTAGAGCAGGAATTCAAGCTCTCAAATTAGTTTGACACAGAAAAAGAAGAAAGTTTGCAGGCAGATGTAAAGAACATGAAAACGTTTTGTTTCACCTTCTTGTGAAGGGGGTGTTTACTCAAATCTACATAAATAGAAAAATACAAAATTTACATAAATAGAAAGTCCTGAACTTTACACTTCTTTTCTTCTCTATGATTTTCAACTATTGGACACTCACTCAGCAAAAAATAAGGTAAACTATATCAGGTCTAAGTTCAGTTCAATAGTACATTAAGGGTGTTTCTTTTGGGACACATTTCAAAATCAGGACACTTTGTGTTGCCTTTTTTTTTTTTCCTGGATATGACCTTATGTTTCCCAGAAAGGTGCAGTTCACTTGGAGCAAGCACTAGTGTCCGAGAATGCTATCAAGGCAGAAAATGTTTGCTGGAGTAACTCATGGTTTCAGTTTGAGAATCATGTGAGGATTTTAAATATATTCTGGAGTCACACAAATATATAAAAAATGTTTCTGTATATAAACTAACATATCCAAATGTGGAGAAAAACTTAAAGCAATTTGATTGTTCTATGTCTACAGTACTGACTGAGAAGAATCTAAAAAGAATAATTAGGAACAAGAGCATGATTTTTATTACAGTCTTTTGGATTCAGGAATTTTATGTTGTTACTTTCGTAATAGCAGATATTCACAGAAGCTCTGAGGCCTCTCTGTGCCACCAAATGTTAACCTTGTTCACAAGCTCTGGTGCAAATGATAGCTTGTGCTAAATTTATATTACTTCAAACTAACACAACTGATCCTGACCCTTGGATAGGCAGATTTGGTACTAAAACTGACACAGAAGTGGCAATCGGAGCAAATATTCTGGTGACATTGTGAATTCATAAGTTTTCATGTCACTCTCTGTCTGACAGGGCAATATAGAAGCATAGCTAGAGTTACGTAATTGTCAGAGTGGTCACTTTAGGGTCACTTTTAGCTAAAGTAAATTCTAACTTTGCAGATACTTTCCCTGATCAAATACACATGAAGTCTCTGGGAATTCAGGATTTCAATAAAATCCTTAACACTTCAGATTTTTCTTACTAGCATTGTTACCATCAGTCTGTTTCACATGGATTTAATGTATTTAAAGATATGTTACATAAGGCTAATCATGTAACTTGGTTTTAAGATGTAGAGTCAATGTAATCTCATTAAAACAGAGCTGTAGATTTCACCTAGTGTTTATAAATCAGACCATAATGTAAATTAAGTCATAACTATAAAGCTTTAAATAAGAGACAATATCTTCTTTTTTTCCCCAAAAAAAAGCTTCTGTAGCCTTATTACCAGCCTATTAGTTTTTCTCTCATTAAATGATGTAAGTACCTTTGAATCACTAAGACAATTTTTCTTTTGGCTGCCGTTCTCTGCTGAGTTCTGTCAGGCTGGCACCTTATTGTGTAAACTGAGAATGTAGTAGAATCCCACTTTCTTTTCTTTTCTGTTACAGTTCTCAAAAGAAAAGATTTTTAAAACGTTCAAGCTCTGTCAAAGAGGTTTAAAAGTATCACCTCTCCTACAAAACAAAATTACAATGTTTTGAAAGTTTCCAGCAGTGGCTTGGAGAAAGCTAGAAAACAGTTGTGACAAGCACTCAGGTTTCCTTATTGTTTTTCCATATGCCATGTCAATGTTTCCGTGCATAATTTTATACATGTACTGTTTGCTTGTTTCCTTTTGAATTGAGTGATATGAAATAAACCTTTGGTATAGCAACATTCTCTTTTGTAATTCTTACTGTCACTCTTCGCTGTACAGAACTTGCATTGGACAAGAACTGATGTGCAGAATATACAACTCAGGTTTGATCTATGCATACACTTTTTTCCTGGATCAGAGATAAGACATAAACACAAGGTCTTGTATTTGAGATAAGTGGGTCAGCTGGTAAAAACTGATCAAATATTTTGCCCAATATAATATTTTGAGAAGATTTGCTGATGATATATTCACAGTAAGTTATGTTCAGGAAAGTGTCTCTCACACAAGCTGTTTAGAAGTTGCTATTATTATGCACAAATAGCACATCTCACCTTTCATTTTGACTTACTCTTGATTTACATTGAAGAAAGCAATACAAGAAAATACTGAAGCAAAATCTCCAGACAGAGTATAACACATCTAATCATAGGTTTGTTGTTTCAATTAACGAAATATCAGGTGCCTCAGGAGACCTCCGTTGACCAAAGAGTTCATTAAAATGAGACCAAGGATTAACTTGTCCCCAGATCTCTAGACAAAATGCCTATGAAATCTGTGAGTAAAAATCAAACTGTTCAGTACTCGTTTTTTGTCTGTAGTTTTCACAGTGCAGTAAGAAAGAGAAAGAAGAAAGTTTGACCTGGATGAACCAAATCACATTCAGCGGAGACCACAAGATGGTCGGGATGTGGAGCACTTGACCTGTAAGGATAGGCTGAGGGACCAGGGTTTGTTTAGCCAGGAGGAGAGACAGCCGTGGTGGGGCAACCTAGCAGACCTGTAACACTGACAAGGATTGGCAAGGACTGACAAGGATTGACAAGGACTGACAGGATTATATAGAAGACAGAGTTAGATTTCATAGCAGTGCAGGGTTGGAGGATGAGAGACAACATAAGCTGAGACAGTAGGGGTTCAGACTAGATGTAAGAAGAACATCTGCTGCTATGAGGACAGTCAGGCAGTGGGAGAGCCTGCCCAGCTTCTGTGTGGTCTCCTTGGTGGTTTTGAAGACCCAGCTGGAAAAGGACTGAGCCTTGCTCTGGCCTCATAGCTGAATTTGCTTTGAGGAAGGGATTGGACTAGAGACCTTGTGAGGTCCTTTCCAGCCTGAATTATCCTATGAACCCGTCATATGTCTTTCCCGTGAAACTCAGGTGGACAGCTTTTTTAGGAAACCCATTTCTGAAGACCGTATGAAAGACATGATGAGCCATTGATTCAGTTTGATGAGACAAATTAGCAATTCTGGAAGAAACCCCAGGAAAATTAAGTTCCAAAATACAGATATATTTTTTAAAAAAAGTCTTGGTATACAGCAATAAGTATAGTCTCAAGGTTCATTTGACAACTTGAAATTCCTAAATGGCACAGATGCATTATACCTAATTTAGATTACTTTACATTTGACTGCAAATGTATGGGCTTTTGCATGTGTTAAAACATATCCAAATCCCAAAGAGCTGACAATCTCAAATGTCAAGAAGGATAAAGTGTGAGTGAAAGGAAAGGTTATTATATCTATTCATACGTGACTGAGGCACTGAGAGGTTACATGAAATGAGACTGGCCCCCTTTTATGACAGGGGGGACTGATCTCAACTTGCTCAGACAGGTATCTTAATTATAATCACACTCATTTTCTTTGCAGTGTTATCTATGCCAGTATAAAACAAACTACCTCTGAATTGGTAAATACGCCCTATTAAACTGAAATTATTGTCAGTGTATATGTGCACACTCCATATATAATTTCCACTGAAATTTTTATGACACACAAAGAGGTCTATTCTTCCCTTTTCATGAACTTCAGATTTACACACATAGCTGCCATTAATAATCAATAAGGAGTTATACATGGCAATCCTCTCCCCTTCCCCAAGTATTGATGGTAGAACCAACATGGAAGTGCTCTCTTTTTTTTTCTCACTGATATTTTTTGATGTAACATAAAACAAATCTCTAAGGTTTGAAAGAAATCAAAAGAAAATGAAAAATCCTCCCTTTCCAGCTAATGGCTGGTCTGTTTGGCTTTTTTTCTGTGTTCACAAAAACTTTTTTATTTTCCCCAGATTGGCAAACTATGTAAAACAAAACCCAAGACATTTCTTACCCCACCCAAAAATCCCACTTGAAGCATGGCTTTACACTTCTTTCATATTTGTAGAGTTTGTAATGGAACATTTCCTTGCACAAACTATTTCCTCTCGGCCATTCAAGCTGAAGTTCATGCTATGCTCCACCATTTTTTTTTTTAACTTCCATTTGTTAAATACGACATTTCTACTAAAATTTGTTGATTAAAATCCTATGCTCTGCAAGCTCTGTCACCACCTTCTTTAATTTCTCAAGGAATGTTTCAGCCAATTGTGGGCCTTAGTTTAACAACTGATTTTATGATTTTTCTATATGAGACAACAACAGAGCATGGATTTTGCAGCATAGCTACTGGAAACAGATACCTTCCTTTCCTCTTGCCTCACACACTTGAACACTGCCTACATATATCTTTATGAGAGATTTGGGATCATGCAATGCCTATAAAACAAGGGATATTCCTGAGATTCGGATTTATAAATATCCACTGCCATGTAGGCAGTCCAAACCCAGTCAGAATTTAAGTTCCAGTTAACTTCACCTGTCTCTGGGTCTTATAGTGCCAGAGCCTCTGTTGTTCACATGATATTTCCAAATGGAATAAGAAGTAGACGGAGATGATCAAGTTGTATGAAACAGCCCGAGTATGAAGGAAGGTCTGGAGTATTCTCTAAGCACAATAACACCTGAAAAAAACCTTGTAGATCTACCACGTAGATCTTTCTACAGTGACCAGAGTTATGCTTCATCATGTGCGTAACGTGGAGAGACCTCCAGCCCTGTCTAAAAGACTGGTTTTGCATGGCAGTGTAGATGCATCCATTTATTCCATAATAGGAGCAATTTTCTAATCTAATTTAGAAATGGATTAAACTAAGCCATGAAGAAGTTTGGAGAAGAAAAAAGTCAACAGGGGACATAGCATAGACGAACTGAAACTTGCATTGTATCTAGTTCCTCACTAATTTCCAGCACAGCTAAGGTCATAATGTCACAGAAACTTTTCTTGAAAATGTCTTATTCTGCTACTGGCCAGATAGCTACATAGCTTCTGAAGTTGTGCAGTGTATCTGCAGGCTGCTCACAGATTGCCTACTTTAAACATTCTAGAGGCAAATGTTTTCTGCAAACTATATCTCAGCTCCAAGTTTAATCCTTCGTTATTCTCTCAGGATCTTCAGGTTTATACTGATATTGAATCATTTGTTATAAACTGACACAAAAAAAAAAAAAAAGAAAAAGGAAAAAAAGGCCTCTAGAAGGTCATTGGGCTGATAAACTCTACTTTATTGAGAAAGGTGAACTTTAGCTTATTTGTAAAGTACCACCATACAGAAAGCAATAGAGAAAGTGAATTCATCTGTCACTTGTGAATAGGAGTTTTGGTATCACTGCTTGAAGGCTGAACATGGAAATGCTCAATGCTGATTAAATGACCATAATTCCTCAAGGTTGTGACATGTCTGAGAGGGATCGAAAGCTGTGATCAGAAAATCTAAGCAATAGAATTTACAATGCAATGGAATGCTAAGGAGGATTTTTTACTCTCAATCAGCCCACGAAAAGTATAAATAAAAGAAAATAGGCTAGGCAAGTCTCTAGGCATTTAAGATGTCTAATTTCTGATTATGTTTTGTGATAATGTCAGTTCATTTAAAAGATTTTTGCTGTTCTAGCTGAAAAAAGAGGTAATTTCCATCAATTGCTCATTACACTCATTAGCATTCTTAGAAACTAACTGCTTGCAGTGGGAATTTGGAGCTGGCATCATAACATATCAGGTGATGCTTGCTATTGCTGCTGGCCTCCAAGCCTTCCAGGAATTCTGGATTTCCACCCAAAAACTCAAGCCAGAAATTAACGCTGTTCAAATCAAACAATACTGACTAGTCACCCTGGCAGCTATGCTCAAGAGAAGCTATGCTGCCAGTAAGGAACAGAGCCAATGGAGAATCACAGAGACAAATGCTGGCTTTAAATCTTGCCCCTAAGGATTGAAGGAGTCCTTTTACCTTGGGAAGATTATGTATATTTTTTACACAAATGCCTTTCTACCAAAACCAAGAGAATCCTAATAGCTGTTCTACTTTACAAAGCCCAAAGATCTAAGCATTTAGCTATTTTCTCTGATTAATTCTGAAATATTTCTAAATTTCCTATTCATAAGAAATCTTGATTCCAATCTTATTTGCCCTCATTTTAGAGTATGAGCAAAATCAAAATTATTCATTTTTTGCATGTGTGTGGGTATGTGAAAATAGTCAACTTTAAAAATAAATCATAAACTCAGGAAAAGAAGATAGTAGCTGGGTCTAAATTTACAGGTACCTTGTTGATCCTGAGCAGGTTAAAGTAATCACAAAATCTAAGCCCCTTCAGCTCATTTGTACTTTGCAATCACAAAGCCTTGAAGGTTGTGGTTTAGGGGGGACACGTCAGAGAATGGAAAAAAAACCCAAAATGTAATAGTTTACTGAAACACAGAACTGAGTCATTTTTCATATCTTTCAAGGACTGAAAGAGCCCGTGTTAAGGAAATGCTTTCCCTTTAGAGGTTACTGCTGTCTAGATGCCTACAGCTAAGCTCTAGCAACTTCTACCAAGTTCTTTGAGACATAGTTTAGGAGATTCTTCTAAACTGTTGATTGAGAAGAGTCATGTGTTATACATGGATATGGGTATTTCTACATAAAAGTGGTGGTGGTTCTCAAGCCAGTGTCTTGTGTTGCTCTTGGGTGGAAAATACATTATACTTGTTAGTATACTTGAGGAAATAAGACTTATATTTTTCAGGAAAATACAAGTCTAGCTTGTAGGAAATCTTGCTTCTCTGCAATCCTTTCTTCTTTAAGACTGTGTTGGTTTAGAAATGTGGTATGATAAGAAGAAAGGAAAAAAGGCAGCCTGATTTTGTCACTTGGAGTTGTATGTGTGCATATATTGGTTCTTCAGAAAAATGCTTGTGGGTTCTTCTGTATCTCAGGTATTTCTAGAGCTCTCTCATCCAGAAACTCTACACAGGCTCTGGCAAAGGCTGGTACCAACATCTTTCTGTCTTCTTTCTGCTTTTTATTAGATTGTATGGTCTTTTTAGGCTTTCTGCACTGCCATTTTGAGGCATCTAAAACCTACGCGCAGAAACACCAAACGGGGATTATAGATATCTGATTTGGACTTTTGGATTCTACACTGTAATCTGAAATCCAAGTGGCATCCACTTGTAATTTATGGATTCTTATTATTTTCTGGACCTAAGTTAATGTATGTAATAAGTACAAAATGATCATGGCTTTAGAAAACTTTAGCACGACATTACACTGTCATCATCACTGGGTCAATCAGTGTCTAGCTTTAAAACATCCATCTATTTCACTTCATGATATGCAGGGTGACAGGTTAGAAGAATGACCCCTATCATGTTTTCAGAATCAATGTCTCTTAAATGCTCAAACAGCTGGTTAAATGTGATGAAGCAGTGTGAGAATATTCACAAACTGTCACAATTCAGAGTTTCTTCTTTGGGGTTTTCTTTACGGTTGACATAAGCCTTGAATGTAAGCTTTCTCCTGAGCCAGCTTTACCCCTTAAACTTTCCCTACTATTTCTTCCAACTTCAGGAGCTGCATTACAGGGGTATGGCTAATGTAAGTGTACTCAGGCCTATGATGAGAGTGATCCTCTTATTCCTACCTATTCCAGAGGTGCAATACAATGCCAAACCCTTTGCACTTTTATGTAATTTATTTAGGAGTTGAGTGTCTCTTCTAAGTCCTTCTTGTGCATAGCAACGCTGTGACAATTATATTCCTACCTCTCAGAAAAAGATGTTATTCCTTTACTTTTTCAGCGTTTGTGAGACAATCTCCTCTCTGTGTCATTGATTTGAGTCATGAGCTGGCACGTCTTCCAGCATGAATCCACAAGTCAGCAAAAGCACAAATGTGAGGTTTAGTCTAATAATACCTAGTACTGCCACTGCTGCAGCTGATCTTACTAGTCTAAAAGTAAACAAACAAAGAATTGTTTATAAGAAGGGATAAATCTATGTAGTTTTGAAGTTCTTTAACCCAAGAAAAATGCAAAAAAAAAAAAAGACTGCTCCAATGTTTGACAGTCATGGGAAGACAGGTCTCTGACAGAGAAGCAAAATGAACTAACAGCATAAACTGCCCTCAGGTATGGGGAGTGCTAAGAAATTAATGTCCTGACCTTACTGCAATGGGAGAAATTTCATGACTGGAAAACATAAACACCCTGTGTTCCTCCCCACTATGTAGGAAGGATTTATTCTGTGTAGTATCTGAGGGAGGCATGCAATTACAGTCCATCAATAAAATGGGAAATGCACCACACCAGCAAACAAATAATGCTAAGGATAGCAATACTCCATATTTCTCTAGCCTCTTTAATTTTCAGTTTTTAAAAGTGCTTAGCTGACATTCTTTAATTAAACCTCAGAAAACCCTCCTAAACTAATAAGCAAACAGAGCCCAATTTTAGAAACGGATAACTAGGACCAAAAAGTTTACGTGATTTACTCAAGGTCATACCGTTTATCAAAGCAGGAAGAGAATCAAAGTCACTGAATGCCAAAGCATTTGCTTTTACCACTGGTGCCTGCTTCCTGTGTTATTTGTTATCTGTTTCATAAACTATATTGGAAATGGTTTGAGGAACCACTGGAACCAACATTACACACTCTACAGAAATGTAGTCAAAATGTAATTTAGTAAAGGAAGTCAGCTGGAATGAGTCAGACCACATTTCTAACTCAACTTAATTATCCGGGTTGTTTTCCTCTGTTAGCAGAGAGCAATGATAGGTTTCACAGAAGTCAGATGGAAACAGTGCAAAAATAGACCTTGGAAGCTGGAGACAAAGAATTCACAGCGGTTGCCACTAGATGGCAATGCAATTAAATGCTACCCGTTTCAGTCTGCCTGGTTCAACAGCCCAGCTGCGGCTGTAGTAATTGTGACACTGCAATAGTACAAATGGCCTTATGCCTAAACTACAGTGGGACCCTGCGGTGCTAGCTGTCCAAACGCAAATGACAAATGGTTCACAAAAGCTTGTAATCAAAGCGTTTGAAACTATGGCACAATGTATAATGTTGATCTAAAATAATTACTGGTTTGAAACGTGTAGCCTAGACATGCTCAAAGATTGTACAACTAAAGCACAGCCGAGAGTTACATCAATGTTTTTTTTCTTAGATAAATGGCTGAGGGCTTATATCCAAACTATCTCAGGTTTCCTGTGTAGTCTGTCACATTATTTACATGTGGTCAGGTGCTTTTCTGTAAAATTCCCGGCTTTATTTCAAGGTATTCAAACCCTTCATTTTGAAAGTGGCCTGTTTCCAAGGCCCAACTGTTGTGAAGAAAAGCTTGCAAAAAAGTGTTCTAAAAGCAAGAAAATTTCGAAGCTGATTAATAAAAATAAATGAATAAAATAGTAAAAAAAGACCAACCACAAAAGAAAAAAATAAAAGAGAAAAAGAAAAACAAGACAACATACTGGTTTTTTTTTAAAAATTAAACATCAGATTTTGAGGGCTTAACTAATGATTTTGATATCTTAGGGAGAGAGTAGAAAATATAGCAAGACTCACAAGCTCCCAAACTCAGAATGTGGTAATTCCTTCAATCTGTTTATGTTTACATTTCTAATGACAGCTGCTTTCTTTACAAAATGCAGCTGTGCAACTAAAATTGTACGAAAAAGTAGAGCTTTTCCCATTCGTTACC
Source organism: Pluvialis apricaria (assembly GCA_017639485.1). Lineage (NCBI taxonomy): Eukaryota > Metazoa > Chordata > Aves > Charadriiformes > Charadriidae > Pluvialis > Pluvialis apricaria. Next base: position 22,194,762 of record CM030012.1, on the reverse strand, counting down.
CCCTACAAGCGGCAGCAGCATTCTGAATCATAGTAGAAAAAAGCCCTGTGATCCAGCTCAAAACTTCTACCCTCCCCCCCAGTGAATTTGAAGCTTGAAGATCTTCCATAACCTTAATTTATGGACTAATAAAATGCATTTCTGAGCCAGAAGTAAAATATACAGAGTGGGAGTCCTTTGGCAACTGGTGCCTACCTAAAATGAATAGAGAGTTCTGGCCCTAAATCAAATGCAAACATTAACTTTTATGAAACATTAACTTTTTATGAAAGGACAAGACAATGTCTTCTTCTGGCCAGGAAAGTGGTGGGCTGAACATATTTATAATACTCCATATCTGTCTTCTTGCTGGTTTGGCCTCTTCCTTCACACATTCTTGTCATTTTTCTTTCTAGCTCTTAGGCTTGTTCCTCAACAGCACAATTTTTTCCATCCTTCCTTGTCACCTTCATATTTTTAGCCAAGTTGGGGTCATGAAGAGGAACGGAGTGCCTGCTGAAGGATCTCCAGAAGAAGATTTGGAAATCTAACAAGGACAGTAAGTTTTAAGGAATGTGCTGAACGCAAGGGAAAAATCATAACTATTACATAATTTTCAGTCAATTTGTTTAATCTATGTCCTTAAGCTTGAGGTAGCTCACTGATTCACCATTCATACACATGAGGGGTGAGGACAGAGGGAATAAGGCGGCTGAGCTGCCAGCATCTGTGACAGCACATGACAGCAATGCTGCACCTGGTGATGCTAAAGCGAGGCAAGGGCTAAACCCTTTTGTTGCCGTGGTAAACCCACATTGCAAAGATGGCATTTCCATATGTATGAACAATTTGTAGGTGTAACTTATATGCCTGCTTTGGACAATGATAAAGCACCACCTTCCTTACCAACCCTGAGAAAACATAAATCAAAGAAACCACAGTAAGCATAAAATAGCCTAAGCATTTGCTCCCAATCCCTCTTTTGTCTACAAATGAAATGGTGACATTTTCTACTGCTTTGTTCTGTTTCTGTGTCTATCTTTTTTTCTCCTCTCCTTTCCTTTCCTTTCCTTGCCTTGCCTTGCCTTGCCTTGCCTTGCCTTGCCTTCCCTTTCAAATGTAAAACACTAAATGACTGGTTTCTGCTGAAATGTTTTGCCACAGTGATGTGGCAGTTTAAACAAAAACAGCATGATCTCCCGGCTAGCTTCTGAGACCTACTGTCTGGATTCTTTGTTAATATCCAGAATGTTTTCTCTGGCTTGTAGAGCATTACCTTGTCTAGGTCACCTTCTGCCTCTGCTTTATCTGTACAATGGAGATAGTAATATTGCCTGGACACATAGGGGAACTATAATGCTTAGACCATTTGTTAGGAAAGCGCTTTGAGATCTTCTACAAAATGTAAAATATTCTTCTTCAAAGTAACCCCGTAATTTCTTCCATCGTTACTGATGTCTCTGGAGAAATTATAAATCAATAGCTGAAAGGGAAAGGGTATGAGAAAAACTTCTAGGAAAATAAACATTTAAAAAAAAAAAAAGAAAGAACAACAGAATTCTTACATGAATAAAGCAAGTTTACTTGAATTGTTAAAGAGAACTATATGGACTTATGAGGCTGTTTCACCAAGGGGTCAAGAATAATATGAAAGGAGCAAAGACAAATTGGAATTGTAGAATACAAAAGCAATAAAACCAAATAAATCAGTTTTAAATGACCAGATTTGTGATCCTCCAGAGAGCACTGTTGCACGAAATCCCAGTTTCATCTCTTCCTGCCCACACACATTCTTTCTAATAAGATCAAGAAGACACAGGCAGCTCCATGGCCCATTTGAGATCAATTCAGCTACCTTAAGGAACCGGTCCATTTTTCATTCATTTCAACCCTTCTCCTGCCTTCCTCCCACCCCGCAAAAAAACCCAAAACCTGATATAGTGATGGCAGCATCTGTCATGCAGTGATGCAGCATGAGTTCTGGAGATTTTTGCCTTCCAGGTGCATAGCTCCAAAGCACAGGGAGAGTTCTGGGATTCCAGATGCTGGGGATCATCATCATTATCATCATCAAAGTAATGTAAGCTCTACCATATGCTCCAAATCCTAGAGAACTTCACAGACATGCAGGGATCAACTATAAGTAACACTGAAAAGAGCCAAGCTGCTGTTCACCTCTAAGTTACTTTTTCACAGATGTTAAGAATGTTGTATACAGGAATCAATAAAACTGGTATTATTAAAGACAAAATCTTTGGGAATAATCATAGAATCATAGAATTGCTGAGGTTGGAAGGGATCTTTAAGACCATCAAGTCCAACCATTAACCTACCCTGACAAAACCCACTTCTAAACCATGTTCCTAAGTACCATATCTACCCTTTTTTTAAACACCTCCAGAGATGGTGAATCCACCACCTCCCTGGGCAGCCTATTCAGGCTAATCAGCCTAATCAGGCTGTCTAAGGTGGTTCATGCCTGTGAAGTGCAATCAGTTTGTGCAAGGCATGTTACTAAGCTTCTTTGACACAAAATATTTTGAAAAGCCTCATTTGGCTTGAAATTACTCGTCACTGTATTGGTTGCCAGCAGATAGGACTGCTAATTTGCATGGTATCAGCTGGTGGATCAAAGAAAGACTGAGCACATACAGGTACAACTGACTTAAGCCAAATCGCTCAGAGCATTATCCAAAAAAAACCCCCAAAATAACCCTGCTTGTAATTTAAATGAAAGACAAGAAATTGAGAACAGTTTCAAACTGAGACCTGAAACTTTCTAAATTAATGTGTCTTTCTGGGTACCATCTTGTGAAGTAAATTTTGCTTTGTGTCTGATCTTTTTCAATGTTTTCTCTACTTGAAAACTACTGATACAGAAACTTAAGAGGAAGTCTTCTTCATTGCTAAAGTCCAGAACTGATTGGTTCTGTCTATTGAAAGTGAGAGTGAGAAATTTTTTCTAATGGTAACTAGCATATGACCTAGCCCAAATTGCTCATATAGCCTTGGAAATAATTATGCCATCTAGTTGTTTCTTTCTCCTCATCCTCCTGATATGTTGTTTTTCTTATTCATACACAGTATCTGGTTTGAGTTGGAACTGCAAGCACTGCAGAAATCCTGCTCTTGTATTCTGACATGACTTTAAATCAGATTTTCTTAGCTCCTTGTGTCTCATTTGGTAAAAATCCATTTTGGTGAAACACAAAATTGTTTGGCGGAACCTTACTCCAGTCACTAAGAGCCTGGACATTCCAGGGGCGGTTCTGGTAATAATACAATCTTGTAAATTGTATTTTGGTCAGTGGTTTTCTATGAGATTTATGTATTGTTTAATCTAAACTTTTTAATTTATGGAAATGACAGCTAAACTAATAGAAACAAAAAATAGGCAGGGCAATTAGATCCGGCTGCATCCAAGGGCAAAGTCTGTGGAAAAGACTTCAAGTTCAAACTCAAGTTTTGCAAAACAAATATGACATTGGAGAGATGAATTCAATGTCGAGAATTAAAGATGATTTATTCACCAGGCCAAGAGGGAGACAGAAAAATGTAGCAGCTGTATGCTGTGCTTTCAGTGACTGTGAGAGAGCTGGAGGAGAAAGCTAGCTTGAGAAAAGGCATAGAAATCTTATCTACAGTAAAAATACAAATTTGCAAACCAAAATTTCAATGTAATTAGAGAGTAAAGAAAGACACGGATGTGGCCTACTTGTCAGAAGGAAAAAACAGATCGCTTGCCAATGTGGGATTGCTGTATCCCACATTGTTAGGTCAGATAGGAGTGAAATATGATGCTCAGGCATGTTTTACTGAGTTCTCTCTGTATCCATATATACTGCGAACACAAGATGTTGAGGTCTCAGCATTGTTGTCCTCTTCATATCATTTCCAGATCTCCTTTCTGTTCTCAACTGCATAGATTTTTTTTTTCTTACTTCACACATCTATTGCATTGCAAAAAAGTCCATGTAACTTAGCCTTCACTTGAAGAATTTAGACGTTCTTAGTGCCACTAGTTCATGCAGAGTTTTCCTGCCACCACCACTGTAGATGCTCTCCCTACCTCTTTGCTTATCAGTCAGATTCTAAAGCACCTACCCATGAAAAATGTTTAATTATAATCAGGGCTAAAATTAATGATGATAACAAGGAACTGTGGTATAGTCAAAAGAGAGAATTAATGTGTACATCAGAAACAACTTGAAAATTACATGCACCCAGAACTGGAACTAATCTTCTGCTCACTGAGCTTCAAAGTTTTACTCTTTTAAGCTTTGGTCTATGGGGTATCCTTCTCCAAAGGAAGTAATAGGTACTTTATCTGCTCAATGAGGCATACATTTAAGAGAACCTGTTCTTCTCCCTTTTGCTATCATGTAAACACACACATCTTTCATTGCAATAGGTTAACCTCTGAAGGTTCAGAGGTTCAGTGCAGATGCTTACCAAAACAAAACCAGGCTTCTGGTTTAAAGTTACTAGCAATCCTGTGGGTAAAGGTTGCCTTGAACGATTTACAATATTTCACATTTTCATCCTGTTCAGAAATACACTGAAGATAGCAGCATACACTTTCAGTTAAAACCGAAGCCAGAAAAACTGGATAAATCTCTCTGTGAAAACCATAAAAGTCACAGAGTTCAGTTGTATGAGGTACTGGCTCTGACAGCTTCCTGTGAGATATAGCATTCCCTCGGTGTAGTCAGTGGGAACTAAAGAACTTGAAGTCAGTTCATCTGATTTTGAATTGCAATGATTGCAAATAAAAGAAGGTAAAAGTTGGTTACATCCAGGCAAAGTCTTCTTTGGGTCAAGTTACTGAAAGCCATAGTTTTGAATGGAAACTGAAACAGTACCATTTCTGTGATAAAACCAACACATTCTGGTAACAGCATAGTCTTTTCTCATATAAGACCCACTTTTCAGCCTTCATTAAAGTAGTACTTTTCACATATGAAAATTGCCCATAAGTACTTTTCACAGCAGCAGAATGTACAGCACAATTTCTAAACCACCCCCTGGACTGTAGATGTTTAACTCAATAATTTCAGTCTGCAAATACTAATGGGAGCTGTTTCTCTGGCTTCATTTCCACAGTGCATATTGAGCTGTTGACTGACATTTAACAACCATGGCTGCGCTTCTGCAGTATAGTTTTGCACAATCACAAGGGATCCTGATTCTGTTCTTGGAAAGAAAGTAAAAGGGAGACAAAGCAATACGTCTCTGTTCAGAAAGATAATCTATATTATGACTTAAAGCTGGATGGACCAGTTCCTGTTTACTAGTGATATCAAGACAAAGCAGATTTCTACAATAAGAATTGCATAAATAACACAATTATTCTAAAAATATGACAGGGAAGCCCCTGAAATTGCAAGTAAAACAAGAAACGCAGATATTCATCACTTCTTTATTTTATTTTCTTTATTTTTTTATTTGGGCAAAGTATGAACATAGACATAGGGAAAACACTTAATTTCTTTAGAGGTCATTTTCTAGGCAATATTTCTGGTGCCCAGCAGGAGTTTAATATAATGCCCCAAAGCTCTATTTGTAGTCTGTATTCAGTTCAATGCATTTCAAAGTTATCTGCAGCTTTCAACACCTAAATTATGTAAAGTGTTTAGCAAAAATCTATAAAGACAAAAGAACTCAGATATGCTAGACTGATTATCTCATGACATCCTTGTGGCTGAGGTTTTCCCCATATTTAACACAGTATGCTCAATCTATATTTGTTACTGGGAGAACACTGGTCCTATCTGTGAATGTGCACTTTTTTTTTTGTTATGTTTGTGATCCCTGACTATTGATACACAAGTGTGGTCTTTGATTGGGTAGTAGAAATTTGAGTTCAGGCTATTTTCATTGTCCTACAGTTAGAATTCTATGAAGTAAAAGAGACAAGAGCTCAGAATATTAATCACAATCTGATTATTTTTCCTTTCATCCTGGTACCATGGTTTTAAGAATCTTTTTTATTGTCATTATCTAGCCTTTATTTTTCAACTGTATCACTTCCCATCAAGGCAGCAGGTTGTTTGAGCTCTTGCTATTTTTATTCTTTCTGTGTAAGTTGAACCAAGCACCTTTCAGGCACAGCGGTATATGTTTTTTGCAAAACTAATTCACTGAGGCTGAGGTAATAACCTCAAAGACTCCTCACTTAGTCTTAAAACATGTAGTTTATAACTAAATTATTAAGCAAGTTTAATAGCCACCGAGTCTTAACCATAAATAAGAAGGCAGCATTGCCTGCAAGCTATCATGAACTGATCTTACTCATCATGTTTGATACACATTTCTAATGTCATTTCTGAATTACAAGTTTTTCATGAGTTTTGTCCTAATTGTCTGTAAAGATGGTGCTTGTTTACTAACCCATATGAGATTTCTTAAGAAACATCAGCATGTTTTCAGATTTATCAAATTACACCTGAGTATAACTTGCAGCTGAATTTAAGAATAGATAGCCAGTTAAGAAATCTTTAACTTTCTTGCTAGAAATTATACTTCATTCAGATATTTCAAGTTAATGCTTAACTGTAGATGTAGATGTTTAGAATATAAATCAAATGTAAGGAAGAAGATATGAATAATGTCATTTTTATTATTGCCTGTCAGTGGCTTTTCTTGTTTTGCTATAGTTTGGTCCTCTCCTGCCAAAGTTATTCCAGGTAGTTTCAAGTGCAACATTAGGTAAAATGCATGTTAACAGTTTTGCAGATCTGTTTAAATAATTTAACATAATATTTAAAATTTCATTTCAACAAATGTTTGCCCAGAGAGACTTGAAATCACTTTGCATGAGCGTTTAAACTAGTCTTGCAGTCTGAGCATGTGTGTGTCACAGCAAATCTATCACAGAAGGTGCACAGCTTCAAGGAAAAGTGAATTTATCTTTCTTTCAGGGTTTTTTTTTTGTTTGTTTGTTTGCTTATTTACTTTTTGTGGGATGTTCCTGAAAGCTCCTTTTTAGTACTTTATCTTTTCTAGCACTTTTCTTTCTCAGCTCAAATGCTTTTATGATCTATGTAATGCCCCTGATATTTATCCCAAATGGAATTATCTGTGCAATGCCAAGATTGAGAGCCTCAGAAAAATATATGGTTACTTGTTTCCTCCACACCCTCTTCAAACTGAAACTGAACCCTGTGTCATCTTTTAGTGGAAAGTTTTTGTTTTGGGCTTGTTTTTTTCTTCCTCAGTTGACCACAGTGCACTCACCAGGTAATAAAACACCTTTTAAAAGAAACATATGAGGCTATATCCACTGAACTCCAGTACCATTAAATATTTATCGATACAATAGTGCACGTTTCAGTGTGAAATAAACATCAGGCTCTGCAAATTTAATAGTTTCCAGTGGAGGGAATAGAAAGGAACAAAAAAAGAAAAGAAAGAAAAAAACCTCCCAAAGTTTTTGCAGTCTCAAGAACTGGACTTAACAAATAAATAGTTCATGATGTGCCAAAACTGAATTGCCAAATGATTGACCACATCCTATACTGAACAAGGAAAAGGCTGCTGTTGTTTTTACAAGTGTGTTTCATTCAGCATTTGACTTCATTGTGTAAATATTATGGAGTTGGCTTTTCAAAATTAACCTTTATTATAGATTAGCTGCAGACAGGGTTGGAAAGGGAAGGAAGCATAGAAATTAGGGGACAGGAGAACCCCAGAAGGTCTTAATCCCATATTTCCTGAGCCAAAACTGCTGAAGTCTAAAAAAAGTTCTAGGGGACTCAGAACAAAGAAATATGTTTTAAAAGCTTCTTGCTCTTACATCTGAAAAGCAACGAGGAAAAAAATTATATATATTTTCAGGCACTAGATGGAATTTCCAGGGTAATAGACAGATGAATAGTTTGTTACTAAGATTCTACAGCTGTGGAAAGTTTTTAGATTCATTTTTTCCAATCACAACTTTCAAATGATATTTAACAGTTTTGAAAGGATTTTCAAAAACACTTAAATGGCTTAGGAACGACTGAGCACTTTGGTGGAATTTCAGTTTCTAAGGCTCTTCAGTGCACTGGAAAATTCCTTCTGAGAATATGAGCAGCAGGGTGGCAAAGCTGGACAAAATAATCCAGGTTTCATTCTGCATTTTGGTGATACTTTCATCCTGAACCCGTTGCACTGATAATTAAACATTAAAAGTTTCTGAGACAGAGGCACAGGCTTTCCTGAATCTATGATTAGTTTTGAAAAAAGTGTAAAGGGAAAAATAAAGAAAAAAATTATCCTGGGAGTTGTCATTAAACTTGGGCCAGAAATATCTAAATAGCATACTGTGTTCCTAAAATCCAAGAGCTTTTCAAATTCTTTGTGTTTTCCAGGTTCTTTCTGCTTTGGAAAGTGAAGGGTATTGTATAGCAATGAATTCTTGCAAGTAGCTCCCTTCCACCCTTTTGGTCTCATGGTCTGCTCCAGCCAGGATGGATTTACAAAGCATGAGGAAGATGTAGACTGACTTGCTTTCCTCCCCTACTTCACTAATAGTAAATGTGGCCTTTTTTTGTAACAGATAATAGTCACAACTCACAACCATTCCCTTCTTTCTCCTTCCCTGTTTCCAACAGGTCAGGACTCTCACCTGGGCCACCATGTTTCTTTTCTTTCTTAAGAAAATGTGAACATAGAATTTAGCAAATTAGGTAGATAGTGTTGGTTGCTTAATATAAAGTCAAAATAGAGAGGAAATTATGTGGTCACTTCAGGTAATTCCTTGTTTTAATGTAGTATTAGTCACCAAAAAAATTACTTTCCTTGTGCTTTCTTTATCCTTCCTTTGCCTTGAGTGTCAGATCCTTGGTATAAGGCAGAACTAATAGCGCTGCCTAATCTTGTAGACTATGTATGAGTCTTAATTAATTAATACATGAAAACTACTTAGAGAACTCAGTTAATAGAAGCGAGGGAACCAGACGTTATTGTTGGTCAATTCCTGTACAAGCTTTTCAAAATACATATGCTTATTTACCTGGCCACTGGGAAATCCTGTAAGCAATATAAAGAAAATGAAATCATGTTTTATGCATGTGCGTATCTTATTCAGATGAATACATCTTAAGGTCACTGACAGTATTCAGAATAAACCTAAAGGAGTGAAATTCTTTGTTGGCAATAATAACAATTCCTTCATTCTGAAGGATTGATTAACAAAACATACTGCTAATGTTATGCTCCACATAGGTTAACTACATACAATAGTTCATATCCCTTCTGAATTGTAAAGTCTTTTCCTGTATGAGGGTTTGTTTTTGGATTGTTTTTTGGTTGTTTGGGGGTTGTTTTGGGATTTTTAGTCATCGCTTTGCAGGGCAGAACTTCCATTTGTGTAACATTCCTCTTTGAAAATGCAGAGCTTGTATCTATTTCAGTAGCGTATAAAAACTTCCTCCCCTGGGTTTAGCTGTGATCCAGTGATAAAAATTTGATGATAAAGGTAGAGAACTGCTGGAAACTGTAAGTCATGTTTGGTAAATAGTGAATGGGTGTGAGTTCTGAAGACAACCAAGGAGATGATAGGAAAACTGACATACTGGAAGTGGGTTAAAATGGTAGCTGACTTACTGTATAAATTACAGAAACAGAAGATCAGACTGCAGGCTAGGAATGTATTAATAAGAAGTGGAGTTTAGTCTAGTGGTTTCCAGGATTGTAAGCTGTGGAGAGAACTCCAAATTCCAAAATGAAATCCAATCCAAGTTCAGATTTTGAGATGATCTGCTTTAAACTCAACCCCACATTTAAAGTGGAAAACTTATCTCTGACAATGTATTTGATTAAGACTGCAGGGGCACCTGATCAAACCTGACTGTTCTTTTTACTAGAAAATACTCCTATTCTACTTCTTTGCATTACAAGCAAGTGTAAGAAAAAAAGAAAACCAGTAACTGTCCTACCACTGCCACATTGAACTTATGTTGGAGAAGAAAATTGCATCACACATGATTCAAAGACATCTGTTTATTGTTTCCTTTCCTCACCCCATTATTCTATTGAAATTAAAGCATTTTAATTTTTTTTTTCAGGATGGATAGTTTTTCCTCTCACTTCCAATCATTTTCAATTGCTTTCCCTCAAACTATGAGTCCGAAGATGTTATGACTAAGATATAAACCATTCTATGATTCTATGATTCTATGATTCTATATTCCCACTTCAAACTGATTCATTATTGAATGATACAATTCAGTTGCTTTCTTTAAAGCTTCAAAACAAACTTAACCCACAATGTCAGAATGGTTAATTTAGAAATGTAGGTTCTGCCATAGCCTTTCCGTATGACATTGACCAAATCATGCAATTACTCTGTGGTTCATTTTCTTTCTACTTAAGACGTAATAGCTCTGGTCTTTGGTTTTCTATATATCTTTTCCAGTTCAACTGAAAAATCTTTGAAGAAGTTAAAAAGTGTAACTCTTACTATTTACATCATTTAGAACTCCTTTATTTAATGTAAGTGTAATGCTATTGGAGACCTGCTTCAGTAGACTTGATCTTTCTCCTTCATTTTGCTCCTTGCTCATCATTTTATACCACTTTAACCTAAACTTCCTCAACCCCAGTATGAGAATATAGGTTTTCTGAATATAAGGGGGGAAAAAAATCACTGGGACAGGTTTCCAAGAGAAGTCATAGAATCTCCACATAGAAACCCAAATGGATAAAGACCTGACTGGTTTAATATAACTTTGAAGTTGGTCCTGCTTTGAGTGGGAGTTTGGAACAGACAACCTTCAGTAGTCATTTCCAATCTAAATTATTTTATGATTTTACTGTACCTGAATTCTTTTGCTGATATGCTCAGTTGTTCCACCAGGACGTTCCCATGAGATCATTAATTTAGAAAAGGTTGGCCTGGGAAGCTGTTTACAAATTATGGCAGTGACCGTTGCTCTTTTTAACACAACTTATGCTTCTCCAAACAGTGCTTACCTTCCTCTTCATTCAATGTTTGTCAGGTAAGGGAGGAAATGTTGGTGGCCAAACTGACAGAGAAAAAGGTTACTGTGATATGAATGTTCTTTCTGTGCACAAGGAGAAAATATGTTTGGTCTAATACAACTGTAAATTCCATGAAAAGCAGACAAAATTTTGAAAAGGAACAAAAATAAAATATTGCCAAGAGAATGCAGGGAATGTGTGACTGTTTTCAATAAAGGGCTAAAATCCTGAGGCTAAATGAGTTATTCTTTAAAGATTTTGAAAAGTTTTGCAGAATATTTTGCATTGACTTATCACTGAGTTTTGAACAAGTGGCTCAAATGGTTCTTCAAATCTGGAACAACACTTACTAAAGAAAAAGAATAAAAAGAAAAAGATACTGTAGGTTCAAAAGACATTTACCATACTTGGGGAGAAGAAAGTTTATAAAGAAATAGCTAAGTTAAGAGGAATAAGGCATGAAAAAAGAAAGAAACACGCAAGACAGAAGAAAGTTAAGGTTTTCTCCATTCTCACATATCCCTGTTCATATTTTAACAGTTTTGAATGGTGAGTGCTGGGAATGGAGAATTGTGTTTGGAATGAAAGAAGCATCTAAGTCCTTCAAACAAAACAAAAAGTTTTTTTCAGGCATGAAAAAAAAGTATTTTTGCTTTACCCTTTCTCTTTCTCACGCTAGGAGGCCAAAAGATGGTAAAACTGGAAGAGTAGTATCTCAGATATCTTCCAGTTTAAAGAAAAGTAGGAAGAACCAGAAGACAGTTTGCATCCCAAGATATTCTGGATGATTTTTTTCAGGTACTGCTAGTCAAGAAAAAAAGCAAGTTTATGTGTTGAGGCACTCTCATTTATGAAATGCTGCATGTTACACATAACTTTTAAAATTCCATTTTCTTCACAAAGAAACAGATTGCATCTGGTTTGGGATTTTTTTTTAGTTTGTAAAACTGTTTTAGTTTTACAGTTATTTCACCTATAATCTACTAATGACGCACATTCTTTGGAAGACCTGCATGACAACAGCCTGGAGGAAGAGTGTAAATATCATGATGTGGTTTTTATTCCCTTGACTCTCTGCCACAGAAGTATGTAGTAGGAAAATTAAACTTTTTGTTTACGATGTACCCCGGTTGCCTTTATTTCTGTGTGACATAGTTATCTAGAATCTCTTAACAATACCCTAAAGGCAGTATCGAACATCCAGCTCTCATCTGCCTTTGTAAGCACCAGATGCAGTAAAATCTATACGATCCCTCTTTTCCATCTCTGAGAGCAGATAACAGTTCAGCCAGCTACTGCCATGTGGCCCACAGTTAAAAATGGCCATTAAAATATTCAGGAGTAATATTCAGTCAGAAAAAAGAAAACTGTCTGAGATTGCCACCTTTTTTTTTTGGGGGGGGGGGGGGGGGGGGGGGGGAGATAAATCTTCTTTGAAAGTGATGGAGGTTCATTTATATTACATGTACATTGTCACGGTTTAATGTAGCTGATTCTAAATGAAATCATTTGCATGAAGTGAAATCTGAACTTTTCTCTACATCCACAAATGATGAAACCTTGTTCATTTTGACAGGCTGGAAGCAGCTCAGCTCAATGTATCCATTTTCATCTAAACCAGGCAGTTTTTAATAATTTTTAGCACTTGTGGATATAGCCCCCAAACATGCTAAGAAGATGCTAGGTGGGAGAAACATTGGGGCCTGTTATTTTAGAAAGTTTAATTATACTATCTAAGGAAGTGCATAAACCCAGTGTTACTGGGTGCTGTACAACCTTTTTGCCTAAGTAATAAAACTCTAAGCTCCACGAGCTTATTCACAGCCCTGGTGAGAATAAATTGCCTTAGAAATTTGTGTTCTGCCTTTTCAGTTTCTTATTCTTTTCTTTTCTGGAATGTGCAACAATTAGATATCTTGTGAAAGGCACATTTTTGCTTCTTCAAGAATTTAAACATCTTGAAAAGGATAGGGCCAGCAGTCCGGCACATATAAGTCTTCTCTTCAACTCTGTATCACATACGGAATAGGAAGAATCAGTGCAAATTTCCTACTTTGTTGTAATTGGGAAGTTAGACAATTTATTTCAAAAGAAGGCACAGTGGGTTTTTTTATTAGTCCTGTCTGAGATATGATATTGATACGTAGACATGGAAAGAAAGACTATGACCAGCTCATAGTTGATCAACAGCCTCAAAATATAAACATGGAACTTCAGTGGAAAGTGCACAATGAGACATCTATATTAACACTCGATAATTTGATTTTAACTCTCTGTCCTAAAAGTTCATAGTCTCCCAACCCATCTTCACACTTTGTTTTTAATGTGTTGCTTTAGCAACGTCAGTTATAAAAAGTAATGAAGGGTATTCTAGCTGAGCTACAGAAATCTTCACTTCCAATTAATATAAGCATATAGAGCTCGGAATCAGAGTCCGCAAACCATCATATATGCTGTCATATATACTGTGTCAAATACAACCTGGATCAATGCCTGGTACAGGGACAAAGATACAAGAACTGCAGTGGAATAGTTCAATTTCAAGGAGTTACAAAAATTAAATTTGGCAAAGAGGATCATAACAGCACTGCTAGTTCACAGGAAACCCGGTAAGAGCAGCAAATGATTTTGCAGTGGAAGGTGAAGGAAATAGTAGCTATAAATAAAAAAAATGCTAATTTTAAGGTCAAGATAGTTGTGCAAGCCAATGTAATGACAAAAATAGTGATGGTAGCCACACATGAAAATCCAAAGGCAGGAGTACACAAAATTCAGATATTAAAGGAAAAGGTTATTCCTACTGTAAGAGTTATGTGAACTAAATTGGGGGGGGGGGGGAGGGCAGGGGAGATTAATTAGGAAATAGAAAATTTATTATTGTACTACTGAAAAAAGCTATTCCCACTTCTATTTGAATACTGATATGAAGACCTCGGTTTTCTCAAGCAGATTTACTCACTTTGGGCCCTCTCATCCCTTAGCAGTTAAAAAAAAAGTGAATTATCAAAAGAAAGACACTGTTAAATAGAGAATGTATATACCCCATTTCAAGTCAGAAAACCTCCATTTTTCTCTTCAGTTGAGAGAAGAGAATTTGGATGGATTCACTGTTTGCTGATGATGGAATGTGTAATAAATAACTAGAATAGACACAGTCATTGATTGTGGGAGCAGAAAGAAAAGGATTTTATTTTAAATATACAATGAGAAGAACCAAAATTTGTGAAGACCGTGATGTTGTCCACTACCAAAAAAGAAAGAGATTTAGCAAGACGTTGGCAGATGTTGAATATTTTCCTACAACTGGCAGGTGCTATTAGTGGAGAAAAACAGAGCATCCACCCAATCCTCAAAACTTTTGTAGTCCTCACAAGATCCAATGATTGTTAAGTATTATACATTTGATTTGGGGATGGGGGAGGAGGTAAGCTATTTCCTTTTGGTTTGATTTTAAGCTGCTAACATAATTTTTCTGTGACTACACTCATTTCTTTATTATTGTGAAATTAAGAATAAACTTTTCAACTCCACAGCACTTGAGCTTTTATAGACCTATATCATGTTTTTTTCAATTTTCTGTTAACCTTTTTGTACAGTCCACTTCCGAACACTCTGAGCACTGAACTCTTCTGAGATCCTATTGTTAATCTTCATCCATTGTAAAACATTATTATTTAATGTTACATTTTATTTCCTTTCAACCAATAATTAATTAACAAGGCTCTTTCATATTATCTCCTGGTACCCTTCTTTATTAAGGACCTCTGAGGAATGACCTCATATTCAAGAAAGCTTTTTGAAAACCTGAGTATATTACACACAGTATGAGTGGAGATTAATTACATATTGATAATGGGGGTTGGACTAGGTGATCTTTAAGGATCCCTTCCCACCCAAACTATTCTATGATTCTAAGATAGTAGATTGGTTCTTTGTGTTAACATTCTGTACTAGTGTTTGTTCTGTTGTTGTTTGGCTGCAAATAGTATCTTTAAGACTTCCTAAGGATACTAGAACTCTTGTTGATTGTTTAGGAATTGTGCTGCACCTAATAACCAGTGATCATGAATTACATGTCAGACATTATAAGAAGAAAGCATTGGTCAAACTAATATTGAGAGACACCTAAGCAGCATCTCAATGGCTCTTTAACTGTTTGACTGATTGGTTGAAGTTCTTTTAATTTTAGACTTCAGGAACAAAGTGTTGTATACATTCTTGTTGTCATCTGTAATACCTACATGATATATTGTGACTGCAACTGATTGCCAAACAAGCCGCACTGAAAGAAGTTATGGTCAAAAACTCTATAACAAAGTACATACATCAAAAGATGTCTATATTTTTACGACATTAATACAAAGGGAGTGGCTGGTGGTGATAGCATTTTATCAAGGATGTGAAAACCGCAAAAATATTTATCCAGCTTTCATAGGTATTTTCATAGGAAAATAAAATCTGAAAGCTTTTTTGAATTAAAAATTGAGTTTTCAATGAGATTTTTTTCAAACTATGCAAAGTTTTCTTTTTAACTGAAAGCATATTCATGAGTTGATTTCACTTCCCCTACCCCTTCCAAGTAGTTCCAAAATGCCACTGTACAGAATTTAGGGGAGAAAAGGTTTATACTATAATAGTGGGTTTAGATATGCATAGATATAGGACCCTTCTCCACTGCTGTCTTGCCATCAAGGAGATCTTTGCAAAATGCTAGAAGAACACTACCTTGATTCTTAGAGCTGAAACTTCAGAATTTAAATTATACGATCCAGCTTCTTTTGCAACTTTCATTATTCACTCACAAGCACCAAATTAAATAAGGCGTCCACAAAAAGCACTTCATTGTGGAATATAAAAAGGTGAAGGAAGAACGCAAGGGGAAATGCAATAACTGACAACAATAGTCCACTACTGAAAAACTATCACTCAGCAGGATATATAAATAAGAGTCTAAGCCCATATTTTCATAGAGGGTTGTTGATGGGATACTTGACTACTCATCTGCACCTAAGCCACATTACCCTTGAAGTTAATTAGCCTGAAAGAATCTTGAATTTTCCAGGCTCTAGCACTGATCTTAGAATAGACTGTTGGGTAGGGAACTCTCTCCTAAATAAAAGATGATCCAGAAAAACCAAGCACTAGCTGGGTTTTGCAGATGTCTGTTCCATCCTCCCACCTTGTGGTGACTTCAGGTCTTCAGAGAAGATGCAGAATCTTTTCTACAAAACACTTCCT
The DNA here is from genome assembly GCA_017639485.1 of Pluvialis apricaria. Classification (NCBI taxonomy): domain Eukaryota; kingdom Metazoa; phylum Chordata; class Aves; order Charadriiformes; family Charadriidae; genus Pluvialis; species Pluvialis apricaria. Next base: position 22,178,580 of record CM030012.1, on the reverse strand, counting down.
TAAATTAAACCACTCTCTAATTTAACAAAATGCTTCCCTATGCAAATTTGATCCAAAATATGTATCCCAAGTTTTAAGATGCAGAATTAGCTTGAAGTGACCAAAACTTGGGACAGAGACTTCCTGCACAGGATTTTCCCAACATGGTCATCCCTTAGGTATGGTATGGGTGTTTTCCATAGAAGTAACCCAAAAATTTAGCAAACACTGAATACAAATAAAACCAGCTTGCTGTGTGACTCACTCCCTTCTGTTCAGATTCCCTTGTCCCATACCCATTGACAACAGTGTGTTTGCACTTTTCTGGACCTCCATTTCCCTGAAGCCCCCACAGAATAGCTGCTCTGCTCTGACTTAAGCCAACATAGGAAATTATTGAGTTCAAAACAATAACCAATGCCTCTAATACATCTGCTCATAATAACATAACACAGAAAAAAAGTAATAATTTGTCCTAGCAATGCGACTGTACAGCGCAGTAGTCTTAAAGAGGCATCTTTCAGTACAAAAATGAAGTTAGAAAAAAATATATGTTCCTTCATGTCATTTCTTCTTCTACAATTTCCCGATTTTCAGGACAGAATGCACTGCTTACGCAACCAAAGCTCCTTGGAGCATTTCCTTTTGCAAAGGTTACAGTCAATGTGACACGTTTTGGTGGCTGCCAAAGGAGCTTTTTTACTACAACACCTCACTATGAGAAGAAAGTATAAATTATCAAAGTACCTGGAGACTGTAGTCTGAAAAAAAGAAAGTGGGGGGGGGGGCAGCACGGGAATAAGGGAAAGCTTCAGTAATATAAAGCCATGAACACTCCTGTTTTCATTTGAAAGTACACGAACAAGAGTGTTTATTTTAGCCACTTAAAACAACAATAATGAAGTCAGGAAAGATCATTATACTGGAATTAAGGAAACTATGCATTTATAAAAACAGTCTCCTATAACAAAGTCCCTTCTGGAGAAATGTTACCTTCTCTGCTGAATGGTAAGTGATCATTTTGTGCTGAGCTAATTATTAGTAGCTTGAAATGGACAGAGTTAATAAAGTGCAGCCCTATAAAGTTTTCATTGTTGGTGGTAGTGTTATTCTGTCCCTAAATATATGGAGATTTTCTTTCCTTCCCCTGCTGTTTCTTTCCAGTGCACTTTTAGAAATCAGTACATTTTGGCTACTGTCAATTTTTTATAGAAAGAAAAACCAAGCAAACAATGAAAGCAACTGCCAGTGTAGAACAGGAGCAAATCCCATAAATGAATTATAATCTTACAAAACTAAATCCTGTTTACTTACCAAGAAAACCCTCAACAAAATAACGACAACATTGGCAAATAGTGGATAAAGTTTTGCAGTAACAGTTTTGCAAAAATCACCAAAATTGATAAAGGATGTTCCATAGATGTGAACATCATCAACAAGCAAGAACTTGCCCTACTGAAATCTGTGCAGAGCCAAATGGTTTACAAAATTACATAAGGCGTTGTTTTTGAAATTCTTTCCCTACTGTTAGCAAGCAATCTGCATGCTTTAGGAAGGAGTATTTCTATAGAAAATTTATTCCTTCATGTAACCATGAACTGGTACTAGACTTTCCATCACAAGTATTTTAGCTTAAGCACTTTGGTTATCAGTCAGTAACATAATATATAAAATATACTTATATTCCTTTAAAAATAAGAAGCATGTAAGTTTTCTTTTCTGAATAAAGATTTAGCCAAGTATATGCTTTGAGTTAAAGGCATGTGTTATTATTTGTCTGAACCATACCTGAATTGTAAAGTTAGGGATTTAAATGTCGCCTTACTTTTTCCAAGGGAATCAGTACATACCAATCCAGATGCCATTGGCTGCTATTTTTATTTTTATGTAATGTATGCTTGCTGGAGACATTTTTATCTCAGTGTAATTTCTGATATAATTGCCTTACAGATATTCAGTACTACTGAAAACATGCTTGTTCTGGTTTTGTGCCTAAATAGGAATTAAGGCTGTTATCCAGAGGCACATATGTGTGAAAACAGCAGCCTATGTCATTTCCACATTGTAAATGTACTTGTTTTCTCTGGGATTGCAATAAATTTTGTAGTTCACATTTAAAAATTGTTTTTCCAACTTTTCCAGCTAAATCTCTCACTTGGAAATATTTTTAAACTGCTAATAATAAAAACACCCAGAAAAAGACCTCTATATTTTGTAAGAATTCTACCCACAAAGCCTAGTAAATAAAAGCTTGCATATTGTTTTCTTGGAGATAATTTGGTAACAGGTAGAAAATATTTAAAAACACACACAGTGTAGTTATACATCTGAATTTATGGCATGCTTCCTGGGACTGGAACCCTTGCTGCAGTGGAGTTCTGCCCTTGCTTGGATATTCAAGGAAAATTATATATAACTGTGCTATAAGAATCTTCCCTCCCACCCCCCACTCCCCCTGACAAAAAAAACTACCATAGGTGAGCATAAAAAGAAAAAGGTCTTCCTTTTAAGTGCTCTTTGTGATTATATTATACTTACATATTATTATTATATTATACTATCGATTATATCATATATAATGATTATATTATGCATTATGTAGTGTGTAGTATGTAATACGTAGTATGTAGTGTATAGTACATAAATTGGGAGAGGAGTGTCTGGAGAGCAACCTTGCATAAAAGGGATCTGGGGGTGCTGATCAGCAGCCGGCTCAACATGAGTCAGCAGTGTGCCCTGGCAGCCAAGAGGGCAAACTGCATCCTTGGGTGCATCAAACACAGCATAAGCAGCCAGTCAAAGGAGGTGATTATCCCATTGTATTTAGCGTTGATGCAGCCTCACCTCGAGTACTCTGTGCAGCTCTGGGCCCCGCAATTTAAGAAGGATGGGCAACCAAAGGAGCACAACAAAGCTGGTAAAAAGGCTGGGAGGAATGTCCTACAAGAAGAAGCTAAGGACTTCAGGTTTGTCTAGTTTGGCGAAAAGGAGGCTGAGGGGCAACCTCATTGCTCTCTACAGCTTCCTGAGGAGGCGAACTGGAGAAGGAGGCGCTGAGCTCTTCTCTGTGGTATCCTGTGACAGGAAGCATGGTGGTTGAAGTCCCAAGCCTCTCCTCTCCTCTCCTCTCCTCTCCTCTCCTCTCCTCTCCTCTCCTCTCCTCTCCTCTCCTCTCCTCTCCTCTCCTCTCCTCTCCTCTCCTCTCCTCTCCTCTCCTCTCCTCTCCTCTCCTCTCCTCTCCTCTCCTCTCCTCTCCTCTCCTCTCCTCTCCTCTCCTCTCCTCTCCTCTCCTCTCCCCTTCCTTTCCCTTCCCTTCCACCTCAGAAGTTGGTACATGTCCTGAGCAGGGACAAAGGGCTTTGTGTGGCTGCTAGATTTGATTTGTATCACTTAGTACTACAAAGATGGTGTTTAAAAATGTCATTATTCTTAATGAAGCCTGCTAGTGGCAAGCTCGAGTAAACACAGCCCTAGTGTGCGCTGCTGCTCGGAGGCAGCACTCTCTCAATGTTTGTTGACATGTTTGACCAGTGTCAGAACTTGCCAACACTGGATTTCTTTTTAAGAATGATGAGGGTTTTGGAGATCCATCTGGCAGAGGATTGCAAATTCATTGCCAGTACAAGAAGAAGAATAAAAAAGAGTAAGGAAGTGACTCCAGGAGGGAAAGTTTTGAATTCTAATGTTTGGTTTCTAAGTTGTGGTAGAAAGCTTGCTCCTAAAAACAGAAGCACAAAAGGAGGACTAAGCTTCTTTAACAAACATTTCATTTTTATTACTTCCTTCTCATCAATTCATTCCTAGCTTCTCTGAAAAAGATGGCAAAAATCCAAAAGTTTACAACAAATTCTGCCTTTATTTCCAAGGGACAGAGAATTCTCAAGAACAGCCCAGAGCTCACTACTGCTTAGTGCATGGAAATACTGTGGGTTATCCGAGGCTTTGAACTATGAATATTTTGCCTTTTTCTGAGTCACAAGAGAAGAATGAATGTTAAAATGGACTCCCAAATGGACAGCTGGGGGACTCTTGGTAAAAAAATACCAAACATACTTATTTTAATTGACTGGATATAACTTTGCATGTGTTCAGATTACAAATCCATAATAGCACATTCTACCATGAAGAATACTCTTGAATAATAAATTCTACCACAACTGGTTGAACGTTGCTCAATCAACCAACCAACAAAAATGTAGATTCTGCCTTTATAGTTTACTTTGCCCTTTGAATAAGCAAATCAAAGCACATTCTCCCCGACAGTTTAAGAATATAAGCAGCCAATTGAGGGAGCAGAAAGAGTAGTATATAATTCGAGTGGATCATATTCAAATTTAATTGATCAATAAATAAATTAATTATATCGTATAGTGACTAGCTATTCTACTTACTCTTCCAGACACATAGGTTGTAATATCTGACGCATTCCAGCTTCCTCATCTCCAGCCTCACCTCCAGACATCTATTCCTTTCTAGATAATTTTCATTTCTCCATCCTCCTATCTCTTCTAAATACTCTGTCCCAAAACTACAGCACTATATCTTTTCTCCGTGCCCGCTGATCACTGCTGATCAGTAAACCTCTCCACTTGCTGCCCTTGTATAATAGGGATATTTATGTCTCTTGAGATCTGCAATAGAGTCACAGGTGTCCCTTTGACTTCTTTATTAAAATAATGGATAAGCTTTAGATTTTCTCCAAACATCACTGTTACTTCTCACAAAATTTCATTACTTCTTTTCCAACAACAACAATTTTAATTGTTATGAATTTGTCTTCTTTTGCTTGCAGTCACCTCACCGGCAGTGTTGCCTAACACAAACAGTACAAATCCATAATATTTACACATAATGGTTTACAAACAATTCTAAGACCAAGAATTATTTATTTCAATACAATTTTTGAACACTTCCTATTTAATGAATTAGGACTTCCAAGAAAGTTTGTGGATAATTTCAGCTCTGTCTCTAACTTGTCTGATAGGTGCCTAGCATGTTCTGATATATTGTCCAGCTTTTCAATCAGCCGCATCTGCATAACAGTTGTACTAAGACAAATGCTCTTCTAAAAAAGAATTTAAAAAATGAACTTTAAAAAAATATTATTAATAATAATAATATTATTATTATTGTTATTATTATATGCATGACTGAGACAAAGTCTGGAGCTGCATTGTGATAGATACATGGCCCTAACCTGCAGTTCATGAATGTGTTGTAAAGGGGGCTTTGAACATGGGTAATTAAAAAGTTAAAACTGGGGATCCCATTGTTACAACTGAGATCAATGGAGGAAGTAAGTGTTTTCCGCAGTTTTTTAGTTGCTCAGCATTGTTGACCACAGGCTACCAGAGGCCTGGTCCACTGGGTTAGATAATGCATAAGAACTGAACAAAAATACAGTCTCTGTCTTGAAAGTCTGTGCTCTAAGGTAAGATGAAAGGGAAACAAAATATTTGCAGATATAAACAGGGAAGTATTTTCATTAGAAATATCTATGGTGTAGTTTACAGTATCTTCTTTTTGTAAGCGACTGCCTGTTCCCTGTAGCCATCATCGCCCATGTGCATCAGGTGCTGCATCAGCTATTGTTAGCCACTCCGCCTAAAGGGCCGCTTGCTTGCACTACAATCCTGCCTTCCTTACTTGCTGGAAAATGATAAAAAATAATGAACAAATTCTTTCTGTTTTACAGCATGAGATAGATGTTTCAAGACACTTACAGAGTGATTTTCTCTGTGTTTAAGGATTACAACAGTCTGCTCAGGGAGAAAAAAGTTGCACTTGCATACAAAACCTGAAGTACTTTCCGGGTCTTTATGCTATCCTGTCAAACTGTTTATCTTTTTTTTTTTTTTAATAAGTACATACATGTAAAGGTAGAGGGGTTTACACCCTCAGCTGCACTACATGACCATGAGAAAACAGGACACAATCAGTCTCACAGTCAATCGCATAAAGGTACACTGTAGACGGGAAGTGTCAAGGACTAATGTTTGAATTCATATTCATAGGTCTTATATTAGGCTCATTTATATTCATCACAATATTCAGTTTTAGAATTTCAGATTTTTTTTCTGCATGCTCATGAAAGGAAAATATTTCTCATTTCCTTACTCTCATAGTTATTTAACATCTTAAGGGAAATTAAACCTTTATGCATTGTCAAATCATTTTTAAAAGTGAGAATTTTGCTTAGAATGAATTCAGTAACAAAAGGAAAGACAGAAGAGAAAACAGAAAACAGAAAAACGCAACAGTTCTATTGACTCTGCACTTTTCAATCACTTTCAAACCTAAAAATAATAATTATGAATCATGAGACTCACAGAATTTGAAGTTAAAAACAAGGACACACACCTTTTAAGCTACCCATTAACTTTAATGACATCTGTTTGACTCTGTATTTGCATCTGTATTCAGTCTTACATTTAGTCTTACTCTAAATGTTCTAGTTGATGTCACTTTCTTTATTTTGGGTCAACTAGGCCACACTGTCTCTTTGTTTTCAAATATTTTTTGGAATCTGGCATAGCTGACCCTTTCTATTATTTTAATCTAACATCTACTTCCATTCTCTCATATAACAACTACTGTTGTGCTTGCTTTTACTTGTTAGGTAATTCTAGACAACTATCACTATCAAATATCACCTTGTTCTTACCAACAAGGAGGTGGAGAATGTGAAGCTGAAGGGTAGCCTTGGCTGTGGTGACCATGAAATGGTGGAGTTCAAGATCCTTAGAGCAGCAAGGAGGGAGCACAGCAAGCTCACTACCCTGTATTTCAGAAGAACAGACATTGGCCTCTTGAGAGTTCTACTTGGTAGAGTACCAGGGATAAAGCCCTGGAGGGAAGAGGGGCACAAGAAAGCTGCTTAATATTCAAGGATCACCTTCTCCATACTCAGGAGCAACACATCCCAACAAAGAGGAAGTCAGGCAAAAAAGCCAGGAGGCCTGCATGGATGAACAAGGAGCCCTTGGACAAATCAAGCTCAGAAAAAAAGCTTACAGAGGGTGGAAGCAAGGACAGGTAGCCTGGGAGGAACACAGAGAAATTGTCCAAGCAGCCAGGGATCAGCTTAGGAAAGCTAAAGCCCTGACAGAATTAAATCTGGCCAGGGACATCAAGGGCCACAAAAAAAGCTTCTACAGGTGTATCAGTGATAACAGGAAGACTAGGGAAAATGTGGGCCCTCTCAGGAAAGAAACAGGAGACCTGGTTACCTGGGATATGGTACTCAACGGCTCTAGCTACACTGCCCAAATCATAGAAGGCAAAAGCGAGACTGGGAGAATGAAGAACTGCCCACTGCAGGAGAAGATGATGTTTGACACCATCTAAAGAACCTGAAGGTGCAAAAATCCATGGGACCTGATGAGATGTATCCACACGTCCTGAGGGAACTAGCAGATGAAGTTGCTAAACCACTATCCATCATATTTATGAAGTTGTGGCAGTTGGTTGATGAGAAGCTCAACACGACCCTGCAATGTGAGCTTCCAGCCCAGAAAGTTAACCATATCCTGGCCTGCATTAAAAGAAATGCAGCCAGTAGGTCAAGGGCAGTGATTCTGCTCCTCTGGTCTGCTGTTGTGAGATCCCACCTGCAGTACTGCGTCCAGCTCTGGGGCCCTCAACAGAAGAAGGACATAGACCTGTTGGAATGCATCCAGAGGAGGGCCACGAAGATGATCAGAGGGCTGGAGCACCTCTCCTATGAGGACAGGCTGAGAGAGTTGGCGTTCGACCTGGAGAAGAGAGGGCTCCGGGGAGACCTTACAGTGGTTTTTCAGTACTTAAAGGAGGCCTACAGGAAAGGTGGGAGGGACTCCTTATCAGGGAGTATAGCAATAGGAGAGGGGTAATGGTTTTAAACTGAAAGAGGGTAGATTTAGATTAGATATTAGGAAGAAATTTTTCACTTTGAGGGTGATGAGAGAAGTTGTGGCTGCTGCATCCCTGGAAGTGTTCAAGGCCAGGCTGGATGGGGCTTTGAGCAACCTGGTCTAGTGGGAGGTGTCCCTGCCCCTGGCATCAGGGTTGGAACTCGATGATCTTCAAGGTCCCTTCCAACTCTAACCATCCTATGATTCTATGATTCTATGGTTGTATCCTCATCACTCCATCCTCATTACTGAGTCAATTTGCACATGTTCAGCTCATTTAAAGTATTCTTGTAAATCATTCCTTCCAGTCCCTTAATATTCTTTGTTGCTTTTCTCCGAGGTCCTTCCAGTTTGTTTACATGATTTGAATGAGATGCCTCAAGTTGAAAGCACTTATCTCAGGGACATCTGAAGCAGTACATATATTGCTTGTCAGTTCATATTGTAAGCCAAGTATTCAGCTATATTAGACTCCCATATTTCCTGCATACATTGTGTTAACTTACGGCAACAAAAGAAAGGGCAAAAAGCAGTTCACGGGTAAGCAAAAAAGTGATTTTCACTGGTTCTGATGATCATCTGGGGTGGTAGTTGAAACAAAATTGAGCAGTGCTACTTAGGAGACATACACTGTGATGTACTGTGTGTTCAGATGAATTTTGCAGTGAACTGTACTCCTCTACCTTGTTTATCTAATGTAGCTGACTGCCTGAAAAAGCTTTCCTCTGTGTCAAACTACATTAGCATGGTTGTCAATGTAAAATTAATTGACAAGCCTGGCAACTGGCAGAGCTATCCCTTCAGGTCTTGGAGGTTAAACATCTGTCTGAAGTGATGTTTCCTAAAAAGCTTTACATAACTGCAGCAATATTTCAGGCAAGTACTTAATGTTTCATCTGATGGAAGTTAGCAATGAAGGAAGGACAAGACACAAACACTTGGAGGGATGTGTTGGGTTATAGCTTGATGACAGCCTCACCACTGTACCAAAAGGTTAAAATGCTCAGGACGTCTAAGCTTTTAAGCTCTATCTCCATGTCTGTATATGATTGTATTGAGTACAAGGTGCTAGTGACCCAGACAATTTGTGGCATTTTCTGCTGGATGAGTGTTTATCTTGAAATACCGGTTTCTTACACATGGGTAAAAAAGGTTAGGTCAAACTCTTAATCAGTAGTTTTTATCAGAGAAGAATGGTAAGAAAGAGAAACCAAGAGTCTTGATTGTTTTGGAACGTTATTATTGACCTACTATAGGTGTGGCCCAATCATCTTAATCAGAAAGCAGTCATGTTTTTTTGCATCTGTATCGATCAGCCTAAGATTTCTTTCCTTTCCTTCACTAAAACCAGGCTTTTTATGATGTGATCCATTTTATTTTAAGGTAGAGTGTATAACACACATATACATATGTAAAACATAAGTAACACATTTAGACTAATAAAGCCTTGGAAGCTTTCTCTTCACTAACTCCTATTTCAATTCAGAACTGCATGAAATCATAAGGCAGTTGATGCTGTTTCATGCTGGTTTACAGCCAATTCAGCCCATACCTACTTTGAGTTAATAAAAAAAAAAGTATAATCTCTTCTGAAATTTCATTAGTTCAGAAGCCTAGGTAAAGACCAGGAACCACACCTATCCTCAGAGTTTTATCCTTGAGTCCTGTTGAAGGCGCCTTCCTGAACAACAAGGGAAGCAGGACTCTACATGTTCTGTCCCTCTCAAAAACCTGAAGACATCCAGATAATACTCCGGTGTTTATTTCTGAAGCCATAGAATATGTCAAGGCAAAAAGGTATGTGAAGAAGCAGCTCCAGTGCACCTCCTCACCCTTGTTCAAGTCAGAGAAAGAATACAGCAAAATAACGCTTGAATTACAAATAATACACAAAATAACTTCTTTTTATTTCAATACTATTTCAAATGCCAGAAATACTGTAAATTTCTAAGTTGTGCTCACAAGGGGTCAGAATTTTTAAAGCATATATTTGAGTAAAGTAGTGAAGATGATTTGGGGATTTTTAAGGATAAACAACTTAACCTGAGTTTATCAGGTTTTGTTTTTCTTACTCATACTTACTTACTTGCTTATATTTACTAAGTCTATGATGGCTTCTCCCTAAAGGAAAACTCTAAATGTCCAAAGCCTTAAATGGCTCTTTTTGAGTAAGTCTCATTCTACTCTTTCCAAGTCTGGCTGTAGTCTTAAAGGATTGGCATGCCTTCCTCATCTTTTGCAATTCATTTATTTCAGCTTGCAGATCATTCAGCATCCCATCTTCCCTGGAGGAAGGCTTATAATGTGAATTCACGTGGGATAGGAAATCTTCCCATCATTAGAATACATATTTTTATAAGGGAAAACAGATCATGGATTTATGTCCAAGCCCTAAAGTCTTAAGCCTATGGGAATGCACAGTAGGATGTAGTTAGCAAAAAAACAGCCTGGCGATCAAGATTGTCTTATTTATTTATTTATATTATTAAATTCTCAGTGCAAGGATAAGCTCAATTAAAGTCAAGTCAAGTAATTAAAACCACAAAAAATGGCAGTCACGGATATGGGATTTTGATACAGTATTTTCTTTTTAAACTATTGTTACCTTGGGGATTAGCATTTCTGCTGGTTTCCACGTCTACAAAGATCTTTTAATTGTAAACCCTTGAGCATACTCACAGTAAGTATGTGAAGAGTTGTTAGTTTGAAGCATGAAATAGTGACTACACTAAGGAACACAGCAAAAAATATTAGCTTTTGTGTATGGTGGTTACGTTAATGTATATAAATTCATCATATATATTTGGTAAACCTGAAGACATCGATATAGTTTTCATTACCAAAGCAACAACCTACTTCCGCTAAAGATCTTTATTTTTATTTATTAAAGAGGAAAAAAAGAAAAAAATCTAAAAATTCACTTCCGATACTCAGTGCAATGCCTAATTTCTAGGTGTCTGTACCTGCTATGAAATTCGTAGTTTTAACTTACACCATAGGGGAGGTCTGAGCACCAAGAGTAGGAATTCACAGTAGCTTTCTTACGTGTGGTGCCATCTGATCTAGCTAGCAGATGCCTCTACAAAAAAGCAGAAAGGAATGTACACTGGAATGTTGGTGAGAAGTTGAGATACCCCACTGCAAACTCAAAGAAACTTTACAGCACCTGGAACTTATAGCCTTTGATTGGTCTTTCTAATCTACTCCCTTTCTAGCAAAAATCGCAGAAGGATCACCCCTACTTCTTGGGTGGAGACTACTGAGAAAGCCACTGAAAGCTGCGAGGCAGATGGTCTAGAGCATCTAATTATTCTTTTTCTGTGATTAACTTCACCTCCTGTAGAGCAAAAATGGTTTTGAATGGCCTTGTTTTTGTTGGAATTGAAGACAAAAATAGAGTATTTTCATCTTCCCTTTTCAAAACACAGATTTATGGAAATTTTCGGCAACAGCTGTTAAGCTGTCAAGTCACCAGCAAAATGCAGAACTGAGAATAGAGGCCAATCTGTTAAATGAAGCCTTGCCTTTGGAAACTCAAGAATCTCGGTGTCTAAATACTGTTTTTTAAAGAAACTTGTTGTCTTTGCAATGTAAGGCTTGTTTCCTACAATGGCCTTTGATGGTGAAATCTAGCCATGGAATGCATCAGACAGCCTAGGAAATAATTTGAACTGTGAAAGCAGATAAACATTTTAATCCTGTCTATTTTGGAAACATGATTTGATGAATGATAGCTGAACTTTTCAATGTTCAGAGGCTTGGAGTAGATAAACATAAAGATTGAAAGAGTGAAATTCTGGCTATAGTAGACTAATTTGAATTTTCCTTAGCCTGTCTGAACAAACAAGTATCTTGGAGTCAAACTCAGATCTTGTGGATGCGGAACTAGTCCTGCTGTGTTCATTTGGCTGCTGGTCATCTATACCAGAGTTGAGTTTAATCCTACCATGTTGTAAAGTTGGTAGGTGTCATACTTCCTCCCTTTTAAGAATAACTACTCCCATAGATGGGGTGCACCACTCTTCTAAAAGAGGGCCTAAGAGAAAATGGAACAAAACATTAATGGTATTTTTGCTCCTTACTTCTGATTCTTCATTGAGGACAGAAGGAGCGAAATTTACAATAAAGAACAATAAATTTAGTTAGTGTGTTGGGATTTCTTCCATATAAAATTTGGAAAAAAATCTTGCTATTTTAGAATCCATGTCCTCAATTTCCTAGGCCATTTGCCATGATCTTGTTTGCTTGTTGAGTATATTCTCTGCATGTAGAAATGGAAGGTCTTCTTAAATGGTCATTCCTATGATTGCACATGTAGAACTTCAGAAGAGTCTCCTTTATTAGGCAGGAAAAACAGAAGAAAGTTGCCCCTACAGATAAGTTAGGGGAATTCCCACCCAGGGCTGGCCTCACTCATCTTCCAGTCCTCCATGTTATCATGGCAGAAGAGCAGTTAATATGGCAGGAAGGGAAGTTAGGGAAATGCTGCTAAAATCCTGTCATTTTAGCCGTCAAACTACCCAGATTAGCCCAACACCTTCTAGAAGGCAATAGAGCTAGCAAACTCTCTTCTTTTCCCTTTCAAATGTGTCAGCATGGGCTGATGATGTAGATTCTGCACATAAAATGAATGTATAAAGTATGTGTAAAAATCTCATTATGGATGATAAGGAAAAAAACCCCAAATCACAACAATTTGCCTTCAGTATCAATTCCTGTTTTCATGATCAATTATAACTGCACGTTTTTTACATGATTTTGGCAGGGCTGAGCATTTCACAAAGATGTGCTCACATCTTTCAGTAAAGCCTTATAGCTTATGTCCATTTCTATTTTATTATATCTTTATTGATGCAGTGTAATTAAAAAGCTTTTATGTGCATGTGAACATACAGTAGACAGGAGAGACAAGTGTTTCTATTACATGTTGTGGAGATGAAAGTGAAATTCCTGAGAACAGAGATTAGTGTAGTGGAAAAGTGTCTGTGAGCTTTGGCATTAGAGCATGGCCCTATGTGCAGCAGAAGACTATTTCTTCCAGTAACTGAATGCAAGAATGTTTGTTATGATTTCCTCAGAATAGGCGGGGAAAGGAAAGCAGAAAGATAAAAAGCAGAAACCAAGAAGAGAAGATCTGAAAAAAAATTTATTATCTTAAAGCAACACCTCAATAATTGAGGTCATGTCTGTATGGTCACTCAGTTATTGTGCTAGGCCTGTATTAATGAGCTGACACACAACAGGGGATACTAAATCCCTGTGCTACAGAAAACTTCAGAAAGTGGCACAACTCAAGACTGAGAAAAGGACAGAAGTACTTTTTGGACTATCTTACCAGTTCTTAATTCTATGTCAGTACCCTCACACTAAATGAAAAGTAGTCAAAGTGTTCCCAAAATGTATCCCTCTCATGTGCATGTGGTAGCAGATTTTGGTTCCCCTTAGTCTTGGCCTGTCTTCTCTTTCTGTTTCCATGAGTGTTTTTCACATGCTTTTGAGGGGCACACAGCCTTGGTTTTATGACCACCTTTACCTCAGTGTAATTGTTTCAATGTGCTCACTATAGCTTTAATACTTCAAGCCATAAAGTTTAAAGACTTCAGAGAATTCACCTGAATGGAAAGAGTTGGTGATGGTTGAAAATGACATACACTACTGTTAATTTAAATAAATACAAATCAATCTGCAGAAGTGTTGTCCAGATGGTTTGTTTCTTTAGCAGAAATAATGGGGTGGGTCGCAAATCCAGAGTTCATTAAGATTTAAAAAAATCCATTTGCTAAAGAGAAAATGCAAAAGCTGCCAATAAAAGCTTTTGTACAGCCACAAGAATACTGCTTTCAAACGTCTTGAATTTTTAATGCATTTGGGAAGAAGGGGGAGGGGAGGAAGAAAATTAATACAGGCATTTTCAGAGTGAAATATTTCAACATTTCTAAGGGACTCCAAAATGCAAGCTCTGAAGCTTCTATACCTATTGCAGAAACAATGCAGTTATGCCATTGAAATTCAGTGAGAGCTTTTTTCATCGCTGAAGGAAAAGGTCTGAACACAAACTTAAGGAACATTCTAGCTGGCTAAAATCTCCATCCAATGCCAAAGAATACCTCCTTGAATCTCCTTTTTTTTTTCTTTTTCCTCCGCTTATCATCAGTTTTTAATATTCAAGGAGAAATTTTACTGTGTACCTTCTATATTCTCTAACATGGAGACCATACAGAAACTTACATTTGTCAAAAGCATTTTCTTAAATACCAGCCTGCCTCAGAAGGATATATTCTTCAACAGTGCATGTAAGATTGGATGGCACAAATCCTGATGTTATATTCAAATATCAAAAGTTATATTTATCTTGGTGTTGCTTCATTTTCATCACAATTTATTAATACAAGAATTTCTCCCTTTTTCCTTGTGCACTCACTTCACTTAATGGTCCTCTTACTCTGTTGAATGAAGCATTCTTATTGCATTTTGTTTTCACTGCAACTATATCTCATTATAAACTTGTGTTCAATTTGTTTTACATTTACATCACAGTCTGTTCCAGTATTACTGTTTCCCGGGTACTTATATCATTAAGCATTATCTGTTATTCAGATCATCGTATGCCAGGTTTTGTACTGAACTGAGTTTTTTCTAAGCTCAGTCTCATTTTATAATGCTTTAGCCAATATTTCTCATTTGTTCTGGTTTATTTGATGTATTGCTGCATTTTCATTGTTATTCACAAATTCTTCCAAGTTATTATCATTTGTAAATGTAGCTGTTAACTTTGAATTTCTCTTTCTAAACTATTTTTGTGTGCTAAATAAGACAGACACTGTTACTGATTACTGCAAATTGAAAACATTAAAAACTTGCAGGCAACTAAATTATTTACAGATTTGGTCAGATGTATTTGATTTTGGCTCTTCCTACTGTTATGAAAGCGGTGATTTAAAAGACTGACATACATATTGCATATTTATAGCTTCCTAAAATATTGTGTCACTATGCACACACATATGTATGTGTGTATTTATGACACAGTTACCTCAGGAAAATGCACTTGTGACAGGGAAGATGGTAAAATAAAGAGGTGTGATGTTTTAAGGAGTTGACTGTTTACTGGTCAGTTACGCCCGAAAAATAAATAATTGGCTTTATTAGACGTGCACTAATGTCAAGTGATTTAGCACGCATACTCCTCAGAAAACATGCCCATGAAATTATTTCTGTACTGCAAACCTGTGGTTTTGCATATATGGATAAATGTTTGCACACATTTACATTTACTCAATAAATGTAAATGTAAAAAATGTTACACAATAAATAGGGTTTAATCTTGGGGCATTATTTTTAATTACTTTTCAGTTCTTTCTCATAATCTTCTGTTCTTTAGACTCAGAAAATACTATACCAATGTCAACCATAGGGTAAGAGGCTTTATTTCCAACCCCCCTGCCATAGGCAGGGACACCTCCCACTAGACCAGGTTGCCCAAGGCCACGTCCAGCCTGGCCTTGAACACCTCCAGGGACGGGGCTTCAACAGCCTCTCTGGGCAACCTGTTCCAGTGCCTCACCACCCTTAAAGTGAAAAACTTCTTCCTGATGTTTAATCTAAACCTGCCCTCTTCCAGCTTAAAGCCATTCCCCTTCGTCCTATCACTACATGCCCTAGTAAAAAGTCCTTCCCCAGCTCTCCTGTAGGCCCCCTTTAGGTACTGGAATTATTATAATTATTATAATAATTATAATTATAATTATTATATTTATATATATAATTATTGTATAATTTTTATCCATAATACCAAATAGGTATAATTGTCATATTCATATACCTGAAAACATGGATTTTGTTTCTTTACAGCATTTTCATAATGGATGGATTTTGCTACATGAAATATAAATATTTTTTCCTTTTGTAAGAGATAAAATGATCTAATCTCCCGAATTTAATTAATGCATTGACCCATGGGATCAAAATGAACATACATTGATTTAGTTCCAAACTGCACAGTTTCCAGCTCAGGTTTTTCTGATACACTAAATGTTTTGTTTGTGTATGTATACATAAATATATATAGGTAATAAACTTCATAAAAATGGAATATTTGTTTTAGCTGAGTCCTGCAAACCAGCTATTATCTTAACTCCAAACATATTCCAGCTAAGCCTTTTGAAAAGCAGAGCTAGCATCTTTCTTTCTAAGAACAAGACCTTCAGTATATACTTTAAAAGAAAAATGTATCTGTAAAAAATTATTTTCTAAGCTAGAATGAGAGGCTGTTCTGCAAACAGGAATTCCTGCTGTCTACTGTTTTTATAAGTAATCTGACATACCTCCATTCTTCCACCACTTCTCTTTGACAATAATGTTAATTCCTGAAAGTTGTTCTATGGGACATCTATTTTCCTGATCATCAAAGAAGCCATCTGCTGAAGAAGGGTCCCCTTCATTAGACTGGCGAAGGGTCCTTCTTCTGAACTTTGACATTATTGAAGCTGTAATGTTTTATGCCATCTGACAATCTGAAGCACAGTCTGCCCAGCCAAAGATACAGAAGTAGTAAAATATGAGACACCTCCTTGGTCTTGCAGAATGTTCATGCTATTCTGAGCACACTCCCCAACAGCTTCTGACTAAAAGCATTCTTTGTTCTTGATTACTTTTGTGTATTGGTTTTAAAAACACAGATTTCCCACATATTCAGCATTGGTTTGGCAGCCTGAAGAGTTTCACCAGAGCATGTTACGGAATGCTGAAGTATTCATCCCGCTTTGTTAATATTACCTAAATCCTGCTGGGAAAGACGTTCCTGGTGGTGAAACATTTGACCAGCCTTCAACAAGTATGTACATAGTATCGTTGACAGCTCTTTATCACACACAGCTTAATTTGAGCATTTATATTCCTGGGCCATCTGAGACAATGTTTTATCATTAAAATGTGCATAGTACAGTGTACTAAGATAAAATACAGTCTAAATACAGAAAAAATCTTTGTGATGATTCATTTTTGCTCCAGCTCTGACTACAACAGTTCCTTTGACCTTCTTTTGTTTCCATCATTTCATAACTTTTCATTTTTACTCTTAATTCTGTTACTTGCCAAGATATTTGTATAGCCCTTTATATATATTTTTAATGTACTATTTAAGATGCATAGGAAAAAATTTTGGGAAAGGTATGCAGAGGATTTCAATAAGAGATGTAACGTTTGTATCATTTCTTGAGGTAAGTATCCCAAAACAAATGTAAAATCACTTACAAAAGGGTCACAATAAATGTTATTAATTTAATTGTTTATTTTCCTAGCAGAAGAAGAAACTACAAGTAAATGTCAGTAAATAGTTCACAGGGAAAATACACAATACTCTGTGAGTGTGTGTGTGCACCTGTAGGAAGAGTTTTCTCTGTTTTCCAAGTTTATGAAGCAGCACAACCATTCTTTCTTTAAGAGAGAAGATTGATAGACAATCTAAATATTTTCTCTTATGCTGTCACTTAAAAGTTGGTAATTCATCGTACTTAGACTATTGTAGGGAAATACTCTACCTGATTTGTATTGTAGGGAAATATTGTAGCGCAAATTGCTACCTGCTTTGAGGTACTCAAGAGTATCAAGTCAGTGAATATATAAGCTAATAATGCATAGAGTTATAGGTAAAGGACTGAGTGTTTCTGCAAGAACTTTCACAAAGAAAGATGTTTTGGGAATCAAGGCACCAAGGGAAAAAACGATTCACCAGGTTTCATTTATCCTGGATCCTATAGGTGCCTCAGTTTTGAACGTTTAGTTACTGATTTGTCAACTCAACATATTCAGTTGGAAAAATTCGAACTTCTCTTAACCTTTCTATCTTTTGTCAAGAATATTCTATTTTTATGTGCAAACACACACACAGAATCTACAGCATCAGTATCTGATCTTTATCGTTTCTAACTGTGACCACAAACAAAAGATAACAATCATAGAATCATAGAATCATAGAATGGTTTAGGTTGGAAGGGACCTTGAAGATCATCGAGTTCCAATGCCCCTGCCATAGGCAGGGACACCTCCCATTAGAGCAGGTTGCTCAAAGCCCAAATCTCCGTCCATCCCAATAATCACATTTATTACTGCTTAGCCAATGAAAAAGGAAATATACAGTAGAGATATACCCATTGGTATATGTGGTCATCTTTTGTTGAATATTGACAATGGCTAAGATTCTTATTTATATTTAGAACATAAAGTGCCTGGTACAGGAGAATCTATAGAAATAAAACCAAAAACAAACAAACCCCCCCAAAACTAAATACTGAACCAAAGAAAAATGAAGAAAGTTAAAACAAAGATGTGAATTTTAAAAAACATTGATCTTTATGGGAAGGAAAGATTAAATAATCAATTTTACAGAATTTTCTTTGTCTCTAGTTAAGGGTTTTTTTTTATTTTTCATGTGCTGCTAAAACAGTCATTTCAGTGGAGCTGGTCTAACCTATTGCTACAGTAATACAGTTGTGATTTAAGCCTTCATTTGTGTCTGATTCTGAACCAACGTTAATAAAATGCTTCTACTTAGGACTGAAGTTGTGCAGACTTCAAAATGTCAAAGAAATTAACATAGCATTTCACGAATATTACATGTATTTTTGTATATTTATATATACATGCAGTGAATTAATTTGGGTTAAATTTTAGTAATAGAACAAGAAGTAACTATGGAAACTAGCTTTTTAAAGACTATTTGAGGAGAATAATTTTCAGATAACAAGTACAATTGTGAAATTTTGACTGAGATGCCAATTTATTGTGTGCCTAATTGTACCTGACATTAGTCCCATTATTTTAAACATATTTTATTATCTTACCTTCTAATCAAGACAGTGATTATCTCTCCATGGGTTATTTAGGATGCAGGAAAGAGCACAAGCAGAAGAAAGCGTTAATCACAGTGTGAGAACGCTGTCCCAAAAGTCCTCAAAAAGAATGAAGCCTGAAAAATACACACAAATATATTCTATATTTAATGATCCATAGAGTTGCACTACCATTGCAGGTAGTGCATTGAGCCATGATACTTAACTGTGGGCTTTGCTGTCTGGATGATTCACCTTTACAATTTCCCTTTAAGTGAATTTTGTTTCTGGACTGTTTCACTGGTATTGTATTTCCATTTAGTTCAGCTGCCATAGTCTGTTAGTAAACAATGTTTTAAAAATGGTGGTAAATTTAAAAAAAAGAGCTGATTGACAGGAAATCTCACATTGTTTCTATTCCTCAGACACTTCTATACAGTCAGTTCAGTGCACAGCAACTAACACAGACAAAAAGGAAACAAAACTAGACGTTGTTACAAATAGAACCTGAAAATGGAGAGATTTGGCAAAACCATATAGTCTAGAACAGCATCTCCAGTTATCAACAGCTGCAGAAATGTCAAAGACTTGTGAGAGTATTAGGTTGGTCAAAGGAACTAAAAAGTCGCAAATGCAGGAAAATGACAGTTCTTGAGAGTGCTTTTAGAACTTGACAAAACATTTGGCACAATAAGAGGAACTCTGGAAGTGCGGATGGAATTGTCATGTTTCTTTGCATTTCTTGAAACTGATTTTGGATCTTGAAGATTCAAATTATTTTACTTTTTATGTTTCTTTCTAGAAGTTTACCTAGGGCCCTTTCTGCTAACTTTATGCAGTATTTTATGTTCTTCCAAATGTTCTATGACTCCAATATAATACATTGCATACCACTACCAGACAGTGAAGCTCAGCCTTTAGCTACATCCAATAGTCTCTCAGTAACAGCTCTCGGGAAACTCACATGAAATCACTAACTTAACAGGTTATACCTATGCTGATTTACTTTATTTTTGCTCAACTACAGAGCACCTGATTCACTGAAACAGCTTAACAGAGTTCATATCCAGCAAGTGTTTAGCTGCAATCAGACAATTTAGCATTTTTTCTCATGAAGTGTGATGTTTGTTTTCAAGTTTAACACGAGAACCTGCCCAGAAATGAACTTTAGCTGAGAAGAGGGCAGTTGCTGTTTGAGAAGTGCATTTGTAGTCGCTTTTTAACATCAACAATTCACACTTTCCAGTGGGACAGAAAAGAAGTCATCGGTGATTAGAGAGACAGCTGAAGGATATATTGATAGATACATGGAAAAGTGTTGGAATCAGCAATTTTCCAATCTGTTTTTGGGGGAAAAAAATTGAAGTTCTATAAAATAAAATATAAAATTCATCAATACTGACCATTTTCTAATGCATTTTTCAGATCCAAAGGAAAAATTAAAGGATGACACAAAATTAAACCAGCAGTCTTTACTGGTGCAATGTCTCACATGGCTGGATTTCAAGGCATATAGGATTCAAACTTTTAATTACCTCGTGTTCAGTTTTACCTGGAAATGAAAAGGCAGCAGGTGCAGCAACACAGAGTAAGGCTTTTTCTGGCAAAAACTGTTAAAATAACAAATGAGTATATGTATTCTGGACTAGCTGCTATATTTAAATAGTATTAAAATAAATAAAAAAAGAAAGATGCATGAAACCTTACAGTATTTTGATTTTGAGATGACAAAAACAGCAGTTGCGAGATCTGTAACGAATGAAAAATACCTTGGACAAGATTTCTGAATTCACGAAAAGTATAGAAGTTCTGTTGAATGAGATTAATAAAGGCACTTCAGTAGCTGGAGTGCCAGACTGTAATTGAAGCTAGGGTTGTCATTCCTGCTGCAAATTCTAATACACTCTAGAGACATAAAAAGCTTCAGAAATTTGTACCTTGACTTATTGCTTTGCTGATAATGCAAAAAAAAAACCCAAACCCAAACACCTAGGATCAGCTACTAGGCAGGTATCTCTGCATTTCTAGTATTTCAACAGTACACTAAAGCTCTATTTTTTTATTTCTAAAGATTTCTGGCTGTTTCTGGATGCTTGTTGTCCTGCATATGAAATAATAACTGATATATCCAGAGTAGTGTATTTTTCTAAGGGGTCTGCTTGTCCAAAGGAGTGTCACTTCCTAAAAGTTCTGATGAAAAAAATCTTTTTCTTTCATGTTTCGTATAGTCTTGTTGAATAATCAATTAATTAGTTTTATGGGCTTATCCTCTAGAGCCTTTTCTAAAGAGGAAAATTTTGTTGGCTTACAAGAAAGAGGTAATGGTAGGGTCATTAGTGGGTCTGCTACGGACCTGCTACTCCTAAAGCGGGAATCTAAAAGGAATTTCCATCTCTTTTGTGTCATTTTTGGATATTATTCTACAATTTTAAAATATGTATTTCATGCTTTATCCTGAACACTTTTTGTAGAAATTCTTTTGCTGGAATCAGGAGATCCATATTCAATCCCCTATTTTCAAATACATATTAAAAGCAGAAAAACAAGGAGGGAAGGGATGTTCTGGATTTATCATGTGTTAGATAATTAAACATCTCTGAAAGATAAATGAAGTTAGAAATGTAAAAGTAACCAAAAGGAACGTATTAATGACTTCTACTAACTCTGTATGGCAACTATATTTCCTTTTAGCTATTTATTCAAGTTGAATTACTAAAACCACTAAAAGCAATAGAATTTAAGAGAGACTATGTAATCACTTGTCAACCTGACACAAGGCTATTCTTCCTACAGTTTGGAAACCTAGTCAAATTCAGTACAATTATGCCACTTTTACGCTCTTTGACTGGTCAACTACCTTCAGCGCTGTGAACTAAGAGCTTCCTGAAAACTTGCATGATTTTGATTTCTTGATTCTGTCCTTTGCTGGTCGCTCTTCACCTATGTAAAACACTTAGCCTTTCAAAGCACAGGAAATGTCCTTCTCTGTCTCCCCAACCTCCATTTCCAATTTCTTACTCCTTCTGTACTTCAAGGGTCTTTTTCCACAGAGAATGTAATGCACAAGCAGAATTCACAGTCAAATAGGCCTTTCATTGCTTATTGTTTCAGTACAACTTTCTTATCTGACAAATGAAAATCATTCCCATGCCATCTCATGGCAACAGTAACAGCAGAGGTTCTAAGGCAGAACTACTAATATAACGCCCTTTCTCTATGACAGCAACTTACTTTTAAGTGCTATGTTTTATCTTTGATTTCACTCTGGCTCTTCAGAGCATAATTTTGTTTGCACTTGTTTAAGGTGTAGTTTCTTACAAAATACAGAGCTAAAACTCTTGTCTAGATCTCACCTTCTAGCTTTTCAATTAAAACAATGTTTTCTCTCTGATTTGACATCCACTGGTAAGTGCTGACCCACTTATATTCATCCACTATACTTTCTTCATTGTTTTTGCCCTCCCTTTCTAAATTCTTCCATCAACTACTTCATCATCTCTTTACAATCAAGCATAATCCACTTTGCTTCATTTTAAAGGACCTTCACAACCTTGAAACACCCAGCTATCATATCTTATTTATGATAAAATGCCAGCTCACACCTTGGATGGATGTGCCACTATTTGTTATATTTTCAAATAAGCTTCATGCTACCTCTCCAACATGGGAGGAGTTTCTCAGAAATATTTTCAGAGCTGCTAACTGTTACCATATTTCATCTCTCCCCTTAAAATTCTGGATCATGATGCTTACGAAAAATGTCGGTATCAGTTTGCTGATGTACCCATTCCTACTGCATATTGATTTAGCCAATATTGTCTCACAGTTTTTATATTTATCAACCTCTTACCACTGGTTTTATGCATGAAACACAAGTTAATTGGGGCAGAGGTTGTCTTTTATCCCTGTGTTTGAAACATTTTGCAGCTTGGATTATGAGTGCATGAATGCAAAAGCCAGCTGTGCTTTTAGTATGACATAAGAGAGTATTATGCTTTCAGTGATTGCATTAGATCTTTGATATTTTTGGCCATGTAAATGTAGAAGCTGAATGAATTTAGGAAGAGCTGAAACTCAGCTTTGCTCACAGCCATTTGTTTTCCTAGCCATTGCTAGTGTTTTTCTTAGTCATGCCTTTTCTTCATAGCTGTAGGTGAACAGTTCACTGTCTTAAGACTGAAAATATTTGGTTCTTACAGATTTTTGCTTCATTTAGAAAAAAACAATTATGCTTACTTCTTATGTTAATTAGGCATGTAATAATAAACAGAGATAACAGAGGTAATAAGAGCATGACAAGTATAAGCAGCCTCACCATTGCATTCAGAGACATAAGAGCTATAGAGAAGATTATATTCAAAATCTGATGAACCACTGAATTGTGTAATGTGTTTATAATATTGTCATTGTATCGTTTATTACTTAAAAATACAGCCTTGCATCGCTTGATTTCTTGTAACTGCTGCTACAAGTGTGACATATGTTTCCACTGAGCTATATGTTGTAAAAGAATGCATTAGAAAGAGGAAAAGAAAGAAAGAATAAATAATAAATGCATAACTTTAAAAAACTGTGCTGGATGTATATTGCACCCATCAACCACCACAGGCATTGTCAGGTCACATTGCCATGCCTAGCATATGTATGAGGTCTAAGATGTAGTGATGCATTTGGCAAACAGGCAAAACTTCAAGCATATATGAGAATGTATTAACTGTAGTCCAAGTGATCAAACAGTATCCAGTGGGCCAGAACACCACACTTATGTGCGCAAGATCAAAATCAAAATGGAAACAATTTTAAAATCTTCCACATAAATCTCTTTTCTCCACTCTTTTGATTGGTGGATCTTTCTATTTACTACTGTCCAACAGACATACATGGTTCTGGCGGTACCTCACCAAATGTAGGAGAATCATGTTCTAAGCAACAACCACAAAAAAAGCCACTAAGAATTTTATCGCAGTAACATCTTGGCTGGGGATCTTTTAAACTGGATGTTTCATAAACAGCAGCACTGAATCATTGCTGCTTCTTTGAAACTGTCTGTAGAGACAATGATAAGAGGTAGCAGAGGGCACAATAACTTGTTTGGAGCTACCTAGCAGGTCACTGGAAGAACAGGGAAGAGGGGTACAGAAATTATATTCAGTATTCTTACTTTGGTTCCCTAAAATGGGATTTTGGTGAAATTTTATTACTTAATACCAAGAGATTCATCTACAATACCTATATTTAAAAGGTTCACTAATCTTGGGGACTGAGTACCAGGAACACATACTGTCCGGGAGTAAAGCTTCTGTTTTAGCAGGGTTGTTTATTGTCATTGACAGATTAACTTCAGCCCACTTAATATCCTATAAGTGTTCTGAAGACCTATAATCTGAATCCAATACAGTGCATCACAACTCTAGTCTCACATCTTTTGCATAACAACATATTGGATAAAATATTCACTCTGCAGGCAGGAATCTTGGTTTTCATTTTTTCCTAAGCCTGGAAGGTTTCAAACCCCCATCTCTCACTTTTTGAGAACAGAAATTAACCTCTTGATCATAGACTAGTCTGAATGAGGATATTTCACATCTTTCTTTCTATCTGAGTCAATGTGGATCCAAGAATGTTGGAGCCAAGGGCCAGAAAGAGTGATGTAGCACTGAGCATGGCATATAGGGGCTGCTGGTTAGAGCAATATGGATGGCAGTTGCACTCAGTTTCTGCCTTGCACCTGGGATTATTACAATTATAAAAGACAGGTAAACCTAGAAAGTTTTCTTTCATACCACAAGTGAACCAAAGAAAAGAACAACAAATGTAATAATAGTAAAAATTTGCAGGAGATTAAATAAGAGCACAATATAACCTGTGCAAGGTCTGCTATTACTTTCCTCAGAGCCCCGCTTCCTAACAAGCACATATTTAAACCGTGAAGATGCAGAGAACAGAAGCATGTATATTCATAAATGTAGCTATTGCTGGTACCTCCAACCCACAGACACTACAAAGCTGACATGCCAAATGTATCTCAGTGGTTGTAGGGAAGAAACAGTACTGAAGATAAATGTGTGTGCATATGTGTTTGCATATATATTAGCTCAGAAAATGAAGAACACTACTTTCTAATTAAATGAGAGATTTTAGGATAAGAGAAATAACTGGAATCAGACCAGGTAAGAAATGTAAGTGGCACTGTAGTCACCTGAGAGGCTTCTTCTATCTTTATTGTTTATTATTTAATATATAACATGCATATGTGTATACATGTACCTGGGAAAACAAACACTTGGTGGCTATTTATTACACCTTAGAAAGAAACAAAAATGATTCCAGAATTACTGGGTGGAATACGACATCATCTTTATTAATCACATAATAACTGCTTTACTATTTTATCCAAGCTGTCTTCCCTGCAATGAGAATGGTAAACATTTCACAGTAGGAAACCCTTTATTTCATGCTTTCCTCAACTCCATGGTCTTTGATGCTTATCATAGTTTCGTGTTGAACATTGAGACACGTAACAGGCATATTCTGCCAGAATAGCAAGGCTACTGTATCTTTCTGTCCAGAATTCAGATCATGTTTGCAGTAGTTGGAAATTATATGATAGTGCCATTTCTGCCAACGTATGCTCATGTTTTGATTTATTTATTTTGTCAGAGCAGAGATAGATACTCATTACAGTACTTTTATTTCATTTTGTCTTTTTCTGAGAAGAAAGTATGTTCCTCATAGAATCATGGAGTCATAGAATCATAAAATCATGGAATGATTTGGGTTGGATAGTTGATTGTTCTCCACCTGGACCATGTGTTTTCTAGTTATCCAAATACTAAAAATGTTAAAAAAATACAACTTTACATCTGGTTTCAAATGCATACCCATGTATTTAAGAAGCACAGCTGTGTATGCAGTAAAATAAAGGGTGTTTCTGAATCTTCTATTGTTGTAATCCTTTCATCTCCTCCATAACAATCTTTTCTCTTTATTAGTCCATATTCCTGACTATTGGCTTTACTGGAAACATTTCTCATGCCAGGGAAGCTGTGCTGATTTATACTGGCTGAGCAATTAAATCTCTGTTTTCCAGTAACTGTATTCTGTTGGTAAGTATTTTTCTTTTTTGTGTGTTTTCCCCCCTTTAGTTTACATTACTGAATTAATTTTTTCCTTTCCCTGAACAAACTTTTTTTATACTTCAAATTCTGGCCATTGTAGTTTTATTAATTGCAGTGTTAATGTCACCATGAATTCCTTCATGACAAAGGATAACGGAGTACTTTGTAGGGAGAGGCTTCCAAGTGAGCTGTCAGGGCTCCGGTGTGTGTCTCTGTGTGTCTTGTGGTATTATATTGAAGTTATTTCTTCAAATGTTTAGACCTTTTGCTCAGTGAAACAAGCTTAATAGGCTTTATAATTCTTCAGGCCTAAATCACTATGACTTTACTCCAATATAACATAGGTTTAATTCTGTTGGCATCTTTAATATTATTCCAACATAAATATCTAGCTATGATTTTAGCGAATTAGGTCTTTTATTTTTAGAGAATTTTGGAAAACAAGGATAGGGTGAACTTGCAGAGTTTGTGTCATTTATTTGAATATGCATGAGGAGAATTTAAAGTATTAGCATTCAGTGCTAATCTGTAGAGTTTTCATTTAAAATAATCTACCTATTTTTAAATATATGTTTCTAATTTAATTAAATATAAATTGACCTGTTATTTCTAAAATAATGTAAGTAAAATTCCGTTACTTTAATTCCAGTCCAGTGCCCGCTGAAATAAATGTGCATCATGTAATCTACATTATTAAGTTTTCTTAAAAATAATTATCTTTGTTAATACGTGTTAAACATAAATCATCAAGTTCACATACTAAAATTAAGACTCTTGAGCATAAAGCTAAGAATCTTGTTGACTTGGAGTCAACAGAAATGGACAGTTAACAGAATTACTTTGTAAATGACGGTTTCTGACAAAGATAGAATCATGCTTCTCTGTAGGTTTGATGGCACATGCTCTAGATCTTGGGAAATAGATTTAAAGAATTGGTAAAATGGTAAGAAAACAGAACAGCTTACTGGATCAGAGACTATTTTATTCCTTAAACATTGCTGGTGATGTTATCCCAGAGTTAAAAATGTCACCTTAGAAGCTGCACAAACATATTGTTTTCTGCACCTTGTGTGACAGTACCACACTGGTACACAGTGAGGTATGTTGTCTTTTCCATGAAATGGTCACCACAAGAGTAATAACTGCGAATATTAATACTATTGTCATTTTTTAGATTATATCTGACATCTCCATACGGGCAACGAAAAATGTGTAGCAGGATAGGGATTCTAGTGAACATGCTCAATCAAGATTCTCGTCTGATAGCAAAATATAAAACAAAAGTAGAACAACAATAAAAAGGGAATTTTTTTTTTTATTCTGATATGGCTGTAACATGTGAAATAAAATCATACCCTCAGCTTCCTCATATGTGCCAACATTCAAACACAAAATCAAGTTTGTACTATAGATTCACATGTTTTATGCTACATTATTTATCCAGTGGTGCCCTTTAGGCATTACATTCACCATCTCTCTCTGTGAGAGTTATCCATTTATAAGGGTTTATACTACCATCTAGTGTAATCTTTCTTTTTAAGAAAATATTGTCTTATATATAAAAAAAAAAAACAGTTGCTGATGTTACTGAATACACTCTGCTGAAAATACATTTGTCCATGTATTAGAAATAATGATCTTCCCTTAAGGTTAAATATTAGTTAAGATTATGATTTTAACTGGTCAGCATCAGAGACATGTTTTATTAATTACAGAAGCAAATTTGGATTATAGTGAAATGTCTGCCCTCTACAATCCTTAATTCAATTAGTGAAGAAATTGCCTGCCTTTACCGAGATAACAGAGGCTTAATTGCTGCCCCTTCCTTCCTTCAGTATTTTATATTAGAGTGGAAGATTAATGCCTACCAGGAAAGGATGCAGAAATCAAAAAGAAAGACGAAGCAACAAGACATGTTTTAAGTGCAGAGACCTGCTATTTGAGGCTTGAAATCAGCAGCTTTCAAGCATACTTTGCTGTTTTAATTTTCAGAAGGCAAAGAAAAGGAGTGTAGTTCACCTAAGATACTTAAGCACGTTCCAGTGGGACTATTTAGAGTTTAGAGTTTGCCCATGAGCCTAGGTAATATGCTTGAGCTGTGGCTGAATGAAGAAGCAGGAAAGATTATGTAATAACTATGTAACATATGTAAGGAGGGTTCTGGGAATCAGGTTTTTATCTTCCTAATTGATTCACATTCAGGCTGGACCACTATAGTCCCATGAGAAATTCAAGTTAAATAAACAGGGCATGTTCTGAAGTAAGATGCAAACAGAGGGATGGGCTGAGTTTACTTCCTGACTGATTCATGACCAACAGCTCATCCAAATCTAATAAATGTAATAGGAAACGTAACGTGGGGTCCAATCCAAGGTCTAGTTAAGATTTTATTTGGCTTGAAAAGAATTTTTGTCCATTACCACATACCAATTAGATTAGTTTAGTTATGTTGTACCTAGAATTTGGAGTCGAGGAAAAAAGAAGAGAAAAAAAAAAAAGCAAAAAACCCACTATAACAAATTACCCCAAATCACTATTCCCCTTCAAAACAGAGGGATAATGTCCTCCATCCTAAATTTCAAATATCTGCCCCTTGCCATCTTTTTAGGGCTAGTATGTCATCAAATTTATCATATCTAGTGATTTGGTCATTTTAGAATTTGATAAAAATAAAATTTTTCTAGGGGAAACGGGTCCTTGGTCATCCCCAGAAATATCTACCTTCCTAATGCTAATGTTGTTTTTGCTTACAGGCTTTTGACAAAGCTTATTTTGCTGCTGCATGTGTTACTGATTTGTGGAAATCTGGAAGGAAACTACAAAACCTGTGTCCAGCAATGAGGCTGCTCATCATCTTCTTAATGTATTTCAAGTCATATTCTGGCATTTTACTGCTCAAGTGAACTTATTCACATTCTTATTTTCCACCAGAAAGTACACGTGCCTGTAACAATTGTATTTGCAAATTTTTACATCTTTGCTCTAAATTTAGCAGCTAACTTAGGAGTTGAGGTATGTGGTACCTTCTGAAAGGGAACTGGAAGACTGCAGTGCAATGGTAAAACTATATAAAATGAAAGAATTTGTAAGTGTGTAACTGGTAAATTCACAGTTTTCCACGGGTTCTGTTTCATTTAATCCATTGCACATTGAGGCAAGTTCACAGTATTGAGAGGGTGGCACCTGAAAACTGAACAAGAAGAGGCTTCCTGACAAAAAATTTAACCTGCTGTGTTATTGGTCTAAAATGCAGACTGTATTTCCTGTATGTCGTGGTTTGGCCTGAGCCGGCAGCAACAAACCACGCGGCCGCTCGCTCAACCCCCCACAGCCGTGGGGGGGAAATAGGAAGAAAAAGGCAAAACTCGTGGGTTGAGATAAAGGCAGTTTAACAGAACAGCAAAGGGAAGAGAAAACAGTAACAATAACACGGATAAAGGAATATACAGACGCGATCAGGGCACCGCTGCTCAACGACCGGACCCGCACCGCCACAGCCCCCGCTGAGCAGCGATTTCCTTCCCCCTCCCCCAGGCAGCTCCCCCTACCGCCGGGGCACAGCTCACATTGTGTGGAATACCTGTGGCCCCTCCCATCCTTGGGGAAATTAACCCCATCCCTGCCGGAACCAGGACACTGTATGAAATCCTATTTATTGACATTAGAGAAATGCTTGAGAAATGACATTTCTGAGTGCCAACACAACAGCGCAGCAATTTTACAAAAGTCATGAGTATAAATACAGCCTGATTACACTGCATGTTACAGTAGATAACATTAAAGACAATCTGATACAATGTATTTCAAATCATTGCAAATAAAATTAAATTTGGAAATTCCTTCATATGTTGATTTTCAACAGAATCTGTCCCTGTTAAATAATTTCTTTCCTTTTTAAAGGTATTCAAAAGAATAATTTAATGTCAGCAAGGTGGGTGTTCTGTCTTTAAAAAGGACTGATTCTAACCCTTTAATTATTGGAGATTATATTTCTTTTAGAAGAACTAATTAATGACAAGGATTTTCTTCCCCATAAAACTTTAATTGGAAATGCTCTGAAATAAATGGAAATCGCTCCTTAAAACGTTTGGTGTGATATTGACTCTGTTTTTTATGCTCCCAATGTAGGTTTATAACCATTTTCCTTACACTTTTATTTTACTTATTTCTCCTTTTTGCATCTTAATAACACCCTTTATACTTCACAATATATATATTTGTTTATAGATTTATTCAATTTATTTTAGTGTTCAGTATGCAAACTTTGTATTTGTCAATGTAAATACCAGAGTGCTGATTACTAAACCAGATCTCTTTGAAGTGGTTCTGAACTTGCATGACAATGGTTGCTATAAAAATTCACAAACAAATATGTGACTTCTATGGGACCTGATAGCATTTTAGCTCAGTTCAGGATTATAGCTAAAAGCATAAACCTTGAATTAGTCCAGCTGAATGAGGGTTGATTCTCTAAATCATGTTTTTCTAGCTTTCTAGTATCGCATGGGTTTAGTTTCCTAGGGCCTTATACCAAGCTGTTCAAACAAAAAGTGGTGATTCCTTGTGACATGAGGTGATGTGTATCAACACAGAATTTTAAAGAATAATCATTATTACTCCTTTCAAAATGGAAGAGAGAATTTATTTTAAAAAAAGAAGACATACAACCTTCTGTAGTGTTATTTCCTATAATTTCAAGTAAATGCCGTGGTTATTATAGTACTTAGGAATAAAGAATGAAAAATTTGTAACGTATTCTACTTTTGTAATCAATATTGTCAACGGTTTAATTGATATATACCCCTATTTACAGAAAAATGGATATTGGAAATTTAAGTAAAAGAGAAAGAAAAAGGAATGGACGTGGTTTAGAGAGCTGTTTCAGGTGCTGCTGAATTGCCTAGCTGTAATACAAGAACAACAGGACACACCAAAATTAAAAGGAGTAAAATTCAAAGCCCATAAAAGAAACATTATTCACTCAAAATGAGAGTATGCTTTGTTACCTCTTCCGAGGAAACTACGTAAGTCAGGAATGTTATTAGATTGGATTGGATGCTTATGCAGATATTAATGATATTCAGTTATCAGACATAACCTTAATAAACGTTGTAGAGTATTGTTACGGTTAGACATAATCATAACTAATAGCTATCTTTTGTGGTGTTCTGCAAAAGGATATGCTCTTGGTCCCTGCTAGATACTTGATAAGGGACAAGATAGATAGATCTCTGATAATTCTTAGGTCCTTGTGAAATTCAGAGCGTTTATATCTGAAAATGATGCCTCAGAAGTAAAACAAAGATAAATCTTAAAGCTTTGGAATTAATAGAAGACAGGTTCTACACATCTATTTATGGCTAGATTTAGTCAGGAAGTTGCAGAAAAAAACCAAAATTTATTACTTTTTTTTTTGTGCAAAAAATACCTGTTTGTCCAAACCAAATTGTTCTGATGAAAAGTAGTGCCAGTTTTATGAACTTCTCTGAAACACAGCCTTCGGAAGCTGCATAGTTACATGACATTTCACCAGGTGGGACAGTTGGAAGAGCAACATCATGGAGTATGTGACTTCAGGAGACCTCCACTACACGTGCTGACCACAGCTTGAGGACGCCCCAGGCTTCCTAATTTTCAAGTCTAGACTCATAACCAGGCTGTTTTGTGACTTGATGTGTTTTAGCTGCCCTGTTCTGATATTCATAGGAGGGAGGGGTTTATGAAAAGTGCAAGATTACTGTATTATTCTATCCCTCTTTTGTTCTGATTAAATATTTGAGACAAATTTTATCTAAACCCTTTTATTTTGTACTTTTAATCTTCTTCTGTCTTTGCTTCAGTAACTGCACGTAGTAGCATATCTTAGTCCTGTATCACTCCAAATAACAGAAATATCTTTTTTTTATTCTGTTAATAGGCAACAGCTGCATACAAGAGGTGCTTTTGCAAGTATACAAAACTCTTAAATTCAGGGAAAACACGTCTAGGTTGATCAAATGGATGTCTTTAATTTGCATGTTCAATATGCAGCCAACAAAACCCAGCTAAAGAGCAAGAAGGTCTCTATATGTTGACTGCTATGATATGGAACTGCACTATGTATGATGCTACCAAGTATTGGACAGAATTTCTCAGTCAAATCAGATATGCTTAGTAATGTTCTCACTAGGTCTTTTGATCCTTTGTTTCTATTACGAGTTAATCCGAAGAACAGTGCTGCTAAAGCATATGGGATCAAATTCATAATAAAGAAATAAAAAAAGAAGATACAGTATTTATTGCAAAGACATTGTCAACTTTATATACCAAGACAGTGGAAAAGAGAAAAAAAAAAGAGAAAAGTGTATTCTTCATATAAATCAGCCAAATGGTAAATCCAGGATGCATGAGTGCTATATTAGAACAATGATTAACCTGCTTTGTGGGTCTGCTGAGACTGCGTGCTTGGATGTTAGAAAGCTGGAAATTAAATACAGACACCGAAAGAAGGGAAGGACGGGAGAACTCGTAGGTGTTCACTGCTGGAAGTCTGTAGAACACGCATTAAGCCGCATATTGTAATAATTAAGGCATCTCTTTGAATCACTTTCAAAATTTAAGCAGATCCAGAGGACCTAGTGAGAGAATTAAGAGCTAATTACATTAAAGCAGTGCAGATCAATTGCATGTATGTTGGTAGCTTCACTTTATTGTTGTCTTAATTTGATGAAGCCAATCATAATAAGGAAGGATAAAAGGTGATTAACCTAAATCTGATTACAGAATCCTTGTTTTCAGTGTCAGAGAAAGGTTTGTCAGCATTTCCACAACAGTTTATCTTAAGAACTTTACATTTGTGTGGTACGAATTGCCTGAGACTGTTTCTGACACCCATCATAGAATACCAACACACCAGGAGTAAACATGAAAATCTTAAATAGAAATTAAAACACAAAGAAAATAAATTCTAACAGTAGCAGACTTTTCAGAGCTGCCACTTTTAGTCTTACAGATAGACGAAATGTTTCTTATCAAGCACACATTAATGTCTATTTAAAACTGTAATTGATGACTTTGTTCTTGATGCTGTAAAAAAGTAAATTTTTGCTCATAATGAATAAATACAGTGGCATTTATACTGTTTTTTTCTTTTGTTCTGAATGATCCCAGCCATGCGTACTGTGATTATATAGACTGTATGTGTCTACATAGAGGAATCACTTTAGTCTTGACTGAAATGAAGTTATGTTCAGGGTGAAAAGATTCAGCTTTTTTAACAACAGTCTATTCAAAAATTGAAGAAGAGAAACCCCAAATCCTATCGAAGTTGCATAGGAAAATCTATAAGCATATAATTGGGATTTCAATTAAAAAAAAAAGGTTAAAGTTAGCTTTCAGAACAGGGTAGCTATAACTTCAGACCAGTGTGGCTAAGAGCAGCATGAATTTCAGAATAAAAAGAAAACAAAGCTGGCTAATCACATCACCTTTTCTAGCCTGGCCGAATAAGATAGCTACAGAAACCATAGCTGGTCTCTGACGAGCATTTACTAAAGTCTTTCTACAACTGCCAAAATACATATTTGTTTGGTCAATATTCCAGAAAAAAAAGGCAAGCAGTGGCATAATGAACATTAATAAGCCCCTCAAACCATATACTCTTTAGGTTTCCAGTGGCACAAGTAAGAAGATGCCAAGGAAGGTCTCACTTTAGGTCCTCAGCTTGCGCTGCTGTGCCTGGGTTCACCTTCCCATCCCCACCCCTGCCTTTCTCCACTGTGTGATTTAAGATCAGAGTGCCAGCCTTAATTCTGAATTTCCTGACTTTCATGGTTTAAGTCAGTCCCTTAATGTTATCTAAACATACTTTCTTGGTATTTAATATAAAGAAGCTTTAGTTCTGAAATAGAAAGACTTTGATCTGCTGGCATTAGAGGGGGGCTGCTGGGGGAACGGGGTGTGATTTCCATTATTTCCTAGCTCTTTCCCACTGTGCTACTTGTGATACAATTTTCCTGTTGTTTTGTTGTTTTTTTTTATAACCAGCTACTAAAGATTTACTGCGAAGACCACAAAGAACCCTGTCACATGAAGGATAAAACTGACTTTGCCAGACTGCCATCAGTGATTTTTTTTTTGTTTCTTTGTGAAAAGAGTGTATCTTCATGATTAGTGTGAAAACATTACATTTAGACATCTTTTACCCTCATTTCTTCAATGTGGAGTTAAGTACGATGATCTCTGCTTCAATTTACTCAAGTTTTGGTTTAAACATACTCTCACTGACATTACAATGATGTATGTGTCAACATGGATGCCTAGACTAGCAGATATCAGATCTGACATGTCCATATGGTACCCCTAAATGATGCATAGCTCAAGTTTGAAAATTACAGAGCAACACCTCTGCTAGCAGGCGGTACCTGCTTGGAAACGATGATTAGTGTGGGTGCAGCACTGAGCAAATGGAGACAAAATTCTGCCTGGCTTGGGGTGCTTCTGCTGGGATTACAGGTAGCAGTTGCAAAGTCATTTGTGGTGCCTGTGCCCCTGTGAGGCCAAAAGGCCTGAAGTGTTACCACTTGAAGTCCTGGAAATATGTAAAAAATGGTCCAAGTGAGAGAAAATGAAGCAGGGAGGGTTCCATACAGAATAGCTTCTAAAACCACAAAACTCATTGTAAGTAAGGAGAGACCTAAATGCTGTGTTTTCAGCTTCCTTTGCTGAAAAGAGCTTTCTGAACTCCATGGAAACATTGAAAAAGATAATTATCATCCTTAGTGATTGAGTGACATGAAAGGAATAAAAAAAAAATCACTTATTTACATGTCAAAACGTCCATCACAGTCAGTTGGTATGGGAACATAATGCCTTTCTTTAGGAAATTAGAAAGTGCTAAGACAAAATATCTGTTCACAGAACACTGGATGAATATGTGTTTTCAGAGAAGTTACTCTGAATTTACAGCAATGAGAGAAAAGAATCCAGTCTACTGCATACCCTTCTTGTTCTGTTGCCCTAGGTGGAAGAAGGACACCACAGAGGACTCAAAAAAAGGTTGACACACATTCATAACCGTCAGAAAACAGGCCATGACTACCAGCCACAAAATGAGCAGACACCACCAAAATTAGGGGAAAAGGAAATAGGAAAGATAAGACTACAAAGCAACAAAAATACCTGGTTAGGGCCACCGAAAGAATCAGAAGCTTCTTCTGTGGAAGGTCAGCAAAGATAAGAAGGTCATAACAGAAAGAAATTTTAGTAAATACCAGGCAAAAGAAAATGTAAACCCTGTATTTGGTTTGCCAGACAGGAATGAGATGTAGGATTATAGATGGCAATGTGCTTAATTATAAAGGCTCATCCATCAATAGCTGTCTTTGATAAAAGTAGAATTTTATACTTATCTTCAGGGCTGATACCAATATCAGATACAAACAGAAAAGGGCCCTTTATTCAGTGGAAACTAAGTGTTCTTACAAACTCTTAATAAGTGAGTCCTGAAGCAGTATCTGGGTTGATTAGACAATGAACAACAGTCATCACTCAGTTGATTACCAATGGCTCAGAAAATGAACTATTAAAGTTATAAATGTTTGATAGCTGTGATCAAACAGTGGGTCTAGATAAAACAGAATAACAGGGAGACAGGGACAAATCTTTAGTATTCGCTGAAAACATTTTTTAAAGTACTTAATCCCTAAGCCCGCTTACAGAAATCTAGATGCCTCTTCCTGTGAGGAAGATCTTAAACACTGCTGTAAATCTAGCCCCTGGGGCCAACAGAAGGATACCTGTTTCTCACTTTAGTCAGCAATATTTTTTTTGAGCATAGGGAACAAGCCACTTGAATTAAGTCACATGGTCACAACATTGAAAGTTTCAGAGTGAAACAATTGCATTCTCAAAAATAAAAGTCACTAAAACAAATGTTCCAGGAAATGAAGAAAGTGGTTTGTCACTCTTGAAGACAAATTGCAGGTTTTAATGAAAAGAGTAGTCGCAGATGTTCCCTCTTCTTCACCCTAAACAGTCACTAAATTTTGTGAGATGACTTTTGAACTGAATTCAGTTGCCGTCTGATACCTAGCATAGTCATGCTTTCATGGTGTTAAGTTGCAGTTGGATAAAAATACAAAAGCTAATGTGCCATGTAGAAAGAAGCCAAAAACCTATTGTTAGAATTTTGCAATGTACACGTTTATGCATATTTACATTCTTAATTTACTACAATGTATTCCTGCACTGACTTTGTACTGTGTAAGAGTTCCCTCTACTGGCTGAGCTACTGGAGCTGATCTTCATTTCACCCGGCGGCAGCTTGCTGTCTGATTCAAAAGGGTTCAGGATCTGATTCTGACAATTTTTCTTGCAGTTTCACTGAATTCCTTAGAAAATGAGAAGCCTTCATAAAAAAAAGTTTATGCATCCCAGCAGTATAGAGCCTAAAATAGCTTACAGACAGTACGGTGGTGACAGAGAGTTCCTAGCCAAAGCTGATTGACCAAAATAAAATTCAATAAGTAATTGAATATACAGGTAATTGAAATAACAGGAACAATTTAAGCAGCAGGATTCAGTGTATTAACTTAATTTTCCAGACCTTTAAAAGGGTCAAGTTACAAGACTTACATCATATAATACATTACAGAGATAGGGTTGTCTTCAGGCTGCTCCAAAAGATGCTCATCAGCCTTTTTTATCCTACCATCTTACAGCCGTGCAAGAGGTGAAAGGATCTGAAATGAAGATATTAGTTTATAAAGACTGATTCTTCTCTATTCTTCTTCTTTCAAGGTCCACTGATTAAATCCCAGGATTCCCTTACTTAGTAAAATTGGTTATTTGATCTTTAGTCACACTGGGCACAATACTTTTATATATGGCTAATGACAATTCCTGAATCCTCCCCAAGAAATATATACTCTTGCTTCGCTTACACTTTGAGGAAGCTGAGCAAATCCACTGCACTTATGCTATTTTTACCTGAGAATGAAGAAATCTTTCTTGACTCCTCAACAAAGGCAATTGGAATGACTCCTAAGTTCTTAAAAATCTGGACTCTCTGAAAGACAGTAGCATTACTAAGGGAAAAAAATGTGAGAAAACCAGTTTGAATATCAGAAAGAAAAGCAACTGAGCAGACTGTCATGCCCCTCTCACTAGCAAATTGGAGATAGAAATTCGTCTGAAAGGAAAGGTTATCCTTCCTTTTTTTCAAGCTGTCGTGATCAGAAGAATGCTCAAATATTCCCATTGTGAAATCAAATGAAGATATGGTTATAGAAACACTACAGGACATTGGTGCAAGACAATGTACTCCATTTAGAGTGGAATAGATATAATATTCCTTTTTAAGGGAAAAAGACAGATATTACTATGTTACTATTTTTTTTCCCGTGCTTTGGCCTCAGGAACTCTTTTCTCACTGGAGAAAAGTGAGGGTGGCACTTTTGTAACTTTTGTTGCCATGATGTTAGTTGAGAACTCAAAAAAAAAAAAAAAAGAGTTTGGGAGTTTAAATCACCGGGACACAAAAGAAAAAGCTTTGAACTCAGACAGACAGCTTTCTGCTACAGTTCTTAATACTCTATTTTAAATTGAAAGCAGAGATTCTCAAGAATCTAAAACATCAACCATAAACACCAAGATTCGGAGATTATGTTATAATCTGATCTATTTCCTCCTAAGGACACCTGTGCACCTATTGAAAATGTAAGAATATACTTCTTTTATTTATGTACATTTATTGAAATTTAAAATTCTATGAAACAAATTCATACTTGTAACATACCAGTAGTCCCACTTTTCAGTTGGAGAACCTGCAGGACAGGAAGGTCTGTTCATCTCACATATTGCATCTCTAGATCAAGATGTTGCCTTGCTATCACATGAGCATGCAATGGAGTGTATGCCTTTCTCTTGCATGTCCCCCATAGGGCAGCTTGAAACTGAAATTTCTACATTAAAGCCAGTTTGCTGTCTGGTTACAGGTTAGTCTATACAACCTAGACAGCAAGAATGAGAGGGATCCACAGTGCAATGATCTCCCAGCTTCCACAGGACATTGGTTTAATTGTGTTTTATTATTGTTTCAAAGTAAAGCAATTGAAGTTTAACTAAAATATATCTTTCTTTCTTGAAAGATAGTTAGATCACGGTATACTGTTAAATATACTAAGACTGAATTTCAGAAGTGAAATAAAACAGATAATAAACAGAAATAAAACTTAAAAGAGTTTCTTACTGACTGAGGTAGAATTATTATTTTATACTGCTTTGCTTGTACAAGTATAGTTTATGCAGTAGGAGAGTTCTACCAGTTCCGGTTAAATCAAACAGTACATAAGATATGATGCATCTGTCATGGTGATTAGAAGGTGCTCCAAACCTGCAACTTCCGCTTCTCCCAAGAAACAAAAGACAGAAATATATTCTTGTTCGTGATAAGCTTTATTATTAATCTCTAGTGTAGTGTCTAGAAACCCAACTGAAGTTGGAGTCCCATCGTGCTAGTCTAATACAAAGATGTAATAGCAATGGCAGATCTCTAACCCAAACATTTTGCAGTTTACACAACAGTCAGTGTATGATACAAAATTATAAATAAAAATAATTCTAATAATAATGTAAGCATTATTCCTGTTTTACACAAGGGAAGCACATAATGCAAGAGAGATGAAGTGAAATGCAAGAGGAGTGCTGAAGTGAGGAAGAAAACTCACTTGCACACACTACCTATTGGACCAAAGTCTGTGTGGAAGAAGGCTACAGAGCTGAAAAACAGCTGACACAAACCACTGAGCTCTTTTGCACAGTTTAAGGAAAACATTTGAAGTCAACACAGGAGCTGAAGTCAGATTTTTCAGGACACAGTCCATTAACATTTCTTAAAAATAAACTTTTATGGTCAAATGCTTTTAGCTACATACCAAGATACTAGTTCTGTTTGGATATCCCAAATTATAAACATCAGTAAGCTCTGGCTACAGCTGAAATACTCTAAAAGAGAAGAATACAATGAAGTCAGGAGAAATTGTGCTTCTCTCCTGAGCCACCATACATGTACATAGCCAGAAACTATTCGACTTTCTGAGGAACACCTGATCCAGTGTTTCTGGAAGTGTGCCTGAGGGTATGGTGTGCATTGTGGCCTGGAGAAGCTGCTCCTGGTGCACTGGTGGCCTGGAGAAGCATTTCCTGGCAGAAATGGTAGTGGGTTTAATTTGGAGGAGTTTTGTGGTTCTTAACAAACCATTTAGACATACTAAAGAAAGTCCTGGGAGCTGTAATATGAAAGCCTGCTGTGATCTGGGAAATGTTGTTTGTTTGGTTTTTTTTAATGGTTATGTGGTTCATATTCAAGAGAAATGAGTAAGGGTGGATTGCATGATGGGTAAAATGGGAGGTCAAATAAAATGAGATAAGACAGTCAGCTGTGATTGAGTTAAATAGGAAAATACATTGTAGATCATTTCTTTGCTTAATATTATTCAACCATCTGCAATGTAGTCAAATAATGAACACATTTCATTTGTGAACAAATGTATTTATCAATTAGTGAGGGAAAAGCAGGAATCAAATAAACGATTCACAAATATTACTTTGCCAGCTCAAGAGCAGAAAAGGATTCTTATGTTGAGGAAACATACTGTCACTGAATACATTTTTATAAAACAAATAGAGTACGTGGTGCAGATAATTAGATGACTGTCCTCTGGAAATGGCCTTCACTCAACAAATACAAATCCTTGACATCTTTATTGTCTTCGTGAACTTAGGCAAATACTCACAATAAAATGAAATAAAAGATATTTATGAGAAATTAAAGGGAGTACAGAGCAAGAAACCTAAACCAGATGTTACTTTGAACAAATGTATTTTATGAGACTCTTCCCGCTAGATTAATTAATCTGAGAGAATCAGTGACGGTGTACTGCTGATGTTAACCACAGCAAACAGATACAAAACTGAAGATCATTTTTATCTCTTTCTGACAGCAGCATCTGGCTCCTTGGCAGGTTTTGTTAACCTTTGTATTGACATCTCCGGCAATGCCTCCTTATCCATCAGCGTCACAGGAAACCACTGCAGACTCTGACCAATTACAATCATTATCCTTAAAACTCACTTTTTTAGTTTGATGATTTTTACGGGTTTTTTTAAATTATATTTTGAAAAAATTATATCCCAGAGCAGACTTCGATTACAAATATAAAGGAAGGAAATGGTTACAGAAACTTTCTACATGCATTTACATAGAATTTCCAGACCCCTCATCAACAGAGCTCTCAAGCAGATGTATAAATGTACAAATGTGTGTTGTAAACATACAGTTGCATGTTAGTCTCTTATGCTCACCTTTTAAAACAAGCTTTTGTTCTTGAATGAATATGGATGGATTCAAACATATATTTGCGCACTTTTCAGAATTAAGGCCACACAATTGGTATTCCATTAATGAACATAATTAGAGGGAAGGAAGTGAAAATTGTAAGTCATCAATGAATTTTCAAATTATTTGTAATGTAAATGCAGTTTTCTCTGTCTCCAGTCAGTAAACAAGCAAACATATACTTTGCAAATCAACCATCTTTGAATAAAAGATGGTCCACTTCTAAGTGAAAATGTTTTCTCTCAAACACTCTTTTTACTTTTCTTTAACAATAAATAAAGCTATATTTTTGAAGGTGTAAAATCACAGGAAAATAATTATGTTTCTCTTTAAACTGAACTGCAGAGCTGAAAGTGAGCCTGAAATGATCACCTAGAACGTACTCTGAGTGAGGACTTGCTACATCTACTCCTTGAGTCTACCACTAAAAAGAATTATCCAAGCTCTGATGAAAAACAGTATACCAAAAAAAGCCTCCAAACCAAACTGTTTGTTCACAAAAATTCTCAAAATTCCACGGGATGTTTGTTCCAGTTTTTGGTACGTTTCCCAACTATATACCTCGCTAATCTAAAGTTCTCTTGATTCTGGTAGTTCATTTCTTACATAGGACGTAGATATTGCAAGACTTCTCTAATGCCCCTGTTTAGTCATCTCCTTTCTATACTAAACCAGTACAATTCTTTCAGCTTTCCCTCAACTTTATGCTTACCCAGTTTAAAAATAGCAACTTACAGCAGGTTAGCCAGGACTAGGCTCAAGCTGCACTAATGTTAAATAGAAAAGCATAACTGGTTCCTGTGTTTCAATGAGATCCATAATAGTGATTTGAAATACCATCTGTTTCACAGCTAGCTCAATGTCGACTATAGCCCAATCACTTTCTTGCAGGGCCACTGCCTAGCCAGTTATTTGCCAGTTTTAAAAGGTGTACTTTTTTTTTTCTTTTTAAGTGTAGCACTTTGTCCATTGAAATTCATCTTGTTGATAGCAGCTTATTCTCCAGTTTCTCAAGATCGTGTTGAAGCCTAATCCTGGCCTTCAGCTGCCCTGCATTTCTTCTGAGTTTGATGTCCTGCACAATTTCCTTGTGTTTACCTACTATTTCTTCATCCATATCCTTAATTAAAATATTGAATAAATCCGCATGCCAAGTACATGTCATGTAGAACAGAATCACAGAATGCTTGAGGTTGGAAAGGACCTGTGGAGGTCACCTAGTCCAACTCCCTTGCTCAAGCAGAATCACTTGAAGCAGGTTGCCCGGGACCTGTCCAGACAGCTTTTGAATATCTTTAAGAATGGAGACTCCACAACTTCCCTGGACAACTTGTGCCAGTGCTCAGTCATCCTCACTGTAAAAAATGTTTCCTTGTGTTCAGATGGAACTTCCCATGTTTCAGTTTGTGCCCATTGCCTCTGGTCCTGTAGCTGGGCACCACTGAAAAGAGCCTGACTCCCTCTTCTTTGCATCCTCCCTTCAGGTATTTATATACATTGACCTGATTACCCCTGAGCCTTCTCTTCTCCAGGCTGAACAGTTCTCTCAGCCTCTCTCAGCCTTTTTTCACAGAAGAGATGCTCCAGTATCCTTAATCATTTTAGTGGCCTTTTGTTGAACTCCTTCCAGTAGCTCTGTATTTGTCTTGTACTGGGGAGCCCAGAACTGGACCCAGTACTCCAGGTGTGGTCTCACCAGTGCTGAAGCAGGGGAAGGATTACTTCCTTTGGCCTGCTGGCATGACTCGTTGTAATGCAACCCAAGATAGCTTCTTATTGTGGCAAGGGCACATTGCTAGCTCACGTTCAACTTCGTGTCCACCACAACCCCCAGGTATTTCTCTGCCAAGGTGCTTTTCAGCTGGCCTGCCCCCAGCATGTCCTGGTGCATGGAACCTTGCTTGATCTGTTCTTCCAGACCAATCATTGACAGGTCTCTGAAAGCATTTTTTTAAAATATTTGTTTCCTTTCCCACACTGTTACTCCATTAAACCACATTTTCCTCCTTAGTTTATAACAGCATCACATGGGAGAGTATAAAAAACTCTTGCTAACGTGGAGATATACAAGATGCCTCCATCCACTAGATCAGTTACCTTTTCAAAGACAAAGTAAGATTGACTTGACTTGTGTTTGACAAGTCCATGTTGTTTATTTTACATCATCTTATCATACTCCAGGTAAGGAAAAAGAGTGAGAAAAAGCAGAGGGAACACCAAGGTCGGAGGAGGAGATGCTCTGTGGCAGAGCAGATATTCCCAAAGGGACTTCAGCTCACAGAAGACACAAGCCAGAGCAGAGAAGAGTGAGAAGGAAGGAACAGCAGAGAGAAACCACTGCGTCCTGATCCCAACCCCTGCACCACTTGTTGCCACACTGAAGGAACTGAGTGAGAGCTGAGGTGGTAACAAGGCAGTATGAGAGGTGACTGGAGTGAAGGAGTGAATCAGAGAATAAAGAAGTATTTGAAATGAAGTGGGGCTGGGGGTGAAGCTGAGCCTGGCAAAGGGGGAGAAAGGTATTTTTTCTGTAAGTAAG
The DNA here is from genome assembly GCA_017639485.1 of Pluvialis apricaria. NCBI lineage: Eukaryota > Metazoa > Chordata > Aves > Charadriiformes > Charadriidae > Pluvialis > Pluvialis apricaria. The sequence continues at coordinate 22,135,846 of CM030012.1, read as the reverse complement.
TTTTTTAATGTTTGTCTCGTTTGTTTGTTTGTTTTTGTCCCAATACCTGAACCAGTAATTACATAGTTATGTTATTTGGCAATTAATTCAGCTAAATTCCCCAAGTCAAGTCTGTTTTGCCCATGACAGCGCTTGGTGAGTGATTTCTCTGTCCTTATTTTGGCTCATGAGTTTTCACACTCCTGTTCCTTCCTTTTTCTCCCCTGTCCCTCAGGAGAGAAGGGAGTGAGTGAGCAGCTGGATGGGTGCTGGGCTGCCAGCCAGGGCCAACCTACAACAAGCGCTCCACATCTGAACATGAGATGATAACAGCTGATCATAGTATACCTAGATGGCACATACAGAGCACATGTATATGTTTAACGCTATTTTATCCCTTGGCACCTACAGAGAGGTACACCATCTCTCTCAACCCCTGCACATGGAGCTGTACCATGCAAATTACATTAACGCACTGGAACATTACTCCATGACGCCTCATTTCTGCCATCTATGGTGGTGACAGTCCAGCTACTTTGTTGTGGTTTTTATGCCTTAACAGAATCCTGGAAAATACAGCATAAAGAACAGTATCTGTCTGATTAGGCTGACCATGGTATCAATCATGATATCGTGAGGCAAGACATGCACGTTACCCTGGCAGACAACCCAGTTGCTGTCTTGGTGTGGCCATCCATCTGGACATCAAACCATTGCTCTGTTTCAAAGCATTGTGATAAGCTGGGGGAAACAGATTAAACTCTTCCTTTTTATCTTGTAAAAGCAAAAGGGTTAGGAAAGATATCTTTATACCAGATAGGTTGTCTCTGATACCAAATTCCTTAAGAATAAAATTGCATATTTATCCTGATCTCTGAAGTGCCTGGTGTACTTTGTGTGGTATATAAATATCACTAAGATCATGTTGTTCTATTACATCCTATCCTAAAGCTAAGTACTGAACCTTAAATGTAATGGCTTGTTGATGAGGTCCAAATGTAGTCTAATGCCAATTTGCCAATGAGCTGAAAAGTTTCTGAATGGGCTGGCATGGAATCTAAATGTGCATTGAATTTGCTTTGATAATCACAACGTAAGCATACTGGCTTTCCTTCATTTGCTCTCAAACTGAGAGTTGCTTGCTTGAAACTTAGTGGCAGCATTAAAGTATTTAAAGCCAAATATATTGGACAGTTTTTCAGGCCTTTTGTGAATGATTTAAAGGTTACAAATAGAGACAGAAAAATACTGTTTCATCACCAAATCACCAATAACAAAATAACATAAGAATGGGGCACAAAAAATCTGTCCAGAAGCAATCTAAATTGGCTGAAGCTAAGCCTCAGGCTGTAGCTGATAGGGTGTGCATATGTGTATTTGTGTGTTCACATGTTTTCCCCCAAGGGGAAACAAAGAAACTCACCCTGTGGTTCTGCCTAGACATTACTTCAAGGAACTGTGATATATTTTTTGCAGGAAAATGTAAAAATGGAAAAGGACAGATTGTTTACAAAAAGAAAGCAAACAGAAACAAGATACATTCATACTGGGCTGAAAATGACATAGACTTGCTGATATACAAGGCCCTCGCTTTGTAAAAGTTCAAGGTAGCTCATGGTATCATATCTTAATGAAGTGAACTGTGCAAATAAACAGCCAATTGAGTGGTAACCACAGGGCATGAACTGGAAAGGTTAGACATGACTTGAGGATACTGACTGATTAATAGGAAAACAGAAATCTTTCTCTACAGAAGGTCTAAATAACTTTTCACCAAAAATACATTATTTTTTCCACATGCACAAATGCAATTTGTGGATTTTTTTAAACAAAAGTAAATCCTGCAAATGTTTTATTGGTACTGTCCTGGACCCTGTGCAATTGGATAAGGGCTGGGAGTCAAGGTGGTAGTAATGAACCACCAGTGTGGTTCATCATAAAGGAAAGCAAAACCCACTGCATGCTGGGTTTCTCAAACTCTTTTAATTTCTTTAATAGACTCCTAATCCCTACAAGTCCTACCCAATATGGCATAAGACATTTTCTTCCTTTGATAAATGTTCATTCTATTTTGCACAGCTAAATGTAGGCACAGAGCTGTATCAACCAAGTTCTGTGCTAATCTAGTTTAGACTGGCAGCATGACCTTAACTCTTTTACTTAATACCTTTTGTTCTCGACTGTCCATCTCTGTTGATAGACAGACCCATGTGTTACTTTACATTACCTATTCATTCTTTAATGTCACAGTTGCACTCCCTCTGGAGAAGTGCCATGTGAGTCAAAGCCTAAATGGCTCCAGTTCCATAAACAGACCATTAGAATTAGTTTATCATAAGAGTATAAGTTGTCTCTGTGTATGTTTTTGTACAATACATAGCACAAGAAGATCTTTATCCTATTAATGGGAATATTAATATTAAATACATGAGAAGTCTTTTTACCATTTTTAAAGCATGAAAATGTAGCCAATAGAAAGAAATGAAAAGTGGAGTTATTGATAAGTTATCACATGAATATTTGTCCCTGATTCAAAGATTCAATGGAAGCTTTGTCAAGACAGAAACAGTCAGCAGAATTGGTTGCTATCTGAAAATTACAGAATAATTTAGGCTGGGAAGAGGTTCTGGAAAGCATCTGGGCCAAGGTCCAGCTCAAAGCAGGTACAACCTTAATCTTATATTTTACTGCTTCCTCACACTTTTAAAGTTGTGTGTACATACATGCACATGTACATATGCAAAGAAGATTCTGACTAAAGAACCAGAAACAGAAATAATATTTATTTGAATTTTCCTGGCAGTCTAGCGCACCACCTAGAACTGACTGCTTAGACTGAAGTTAATCCTTTGGTGTGATCATTCTAGACACTGGCTAAGGTACAATAATGAGGGTAGTTGGAAGCTTCTGTTGTGTCTTTACTGGAGGGAATTAAATGATTTGATGTCTGTAATTGCTAAATAGGGCATTTTTACATGTGCATAAAGCTTCAACAAATATATAACATTTGAAAATACGACATAAAAACTGCTGAGAAAGAGACAAGAATCACAAATAAATGTGCTTGTATTACGAAAGCTTGGTTAATGTGCTTCAGCAAGTAACTCAGGTTTCTGTATTTACTGAGAAAATGATGGGGAACTGAAAAACGAAAGGCATGCATAATCTAGTTACAGCTGACTTAGTCTGCAATGTCAATGGTAAAAAGTGTGAAAACTGTAGCGGACTGGCAAGAAATTAGAGATATTCATGAATGGAGCTGACTGCTGATACCCACTGCTGTCTTTGAAAGAAATATTACTGTTTCAGCAGTGGGAAAATTATTTTTCAGTCATGTATAAGGAAGAAGTTGTTGGATTCAGGAAGAATGCAACAAGGGTCATGCTGAAAATGTGGAAACCAAATTCATTTGTTTCTCCTCAGGCAAATCACAGTTTGGGCTGAGCAGCTAATTACCCTAACCTTGACCCATGGGGAGAGTCTGACTTCTCAATAACTTACAGGTGATTCACTCTTTTCCGCCAGTTGAGCTGTGTGTTTCCCTTCCTGAAACTAAAGCAATCCATTTGGATCAAATTATGCATGACAATTTTGGGATGTAAGTTAAGAAATGAATAGGAGCCAAGCTAAACCTATTTCTTTCTAACAGCACAGACTGAGGTTTCACAGGTGAAAGGGTTTATTTCCCCTCTTTATTATTTTTCCCTCCAAGATTATCCTTTGCATTTTTGTTTACACAGTTGCTAAGAATTAAGAGAAGTTGGGATCACAGAGGTTTATTAGAGTGGAGCGATGACATACAACATCCGCACAAATGGTGAGATATGAGATGTGATTCTGGATGCCAAGCAGGTAGTAATTGGGAGGCTGGGTAAATCAGTAAGTATAAAAAAAAGCAGATCTGAGCATTCATCCAGAATGCAAACTGACCCTGAAATGGCAAATGTTCACTTAAGTATTTTTAAAATACTTACACCTGGGTAGCCTGCTTAGTTTCTGCCTACAGCATTAATGAGGTTTCCAAAATGAGGGAACATCACCTGAGGAAAGAATATTAGTTAGAAACTAAGTTGATCTAGTTAGAACATGTGTGCAAGTTGGAAGTCCTCCACCCAGAAAAATAGACTATAGATATATCAGTTCTCCAAAGGACTCAGTAATACTTTTAATTTAATGAATACAATCTATATCTGGTGAATTTTGGCAAAAGCAAGAACATCAGCAGCGCTTTGTCCAATAGATGTCTAGAAATAATTTATTTTCTTGAATAGCTCCTTAATCTGAAAAGCTTTGAAGAAATATATCTAAATATAGAGATTCCAAAATCATATTGCAGAAAATCAGAAAACATTTTGTCTTTATTTTTACAACAGAAGGTAATTAATACTAACTTTAACATCTATCATCTTATGATTAGATGTTGGCTGATACTGAACTAAGTGCACAATCTAAAAACCTTTCAGGTAAATTCTGGTTTCTTATTATTTCTTGATAGATGATTTCTTTTACATCTAAGAAATTACTAAATCTATTTCATTTTTGTGATACATGTGTGATGGTAATTTCATTACTATACGTTACAGTGACTGAAAACATGATTAAAGAAAAAAGTTTACAGTGGTATCTAGAGATCTGTATATGAATATTTTAGATTGCAAGGTAAATATGATGACAGGACCTTTTCAGCCTGGGAACAAAAAATTCCAAGAATGAGAATACTTTTTAAAAGCGGAGTAAAATCACCACCAATCTTTAGCATTGTTTTGGTCTACTATCTGATCTTTGCATTGGCTCATAGCACTAAGTCTACAAATAGGCTATAGTTAACCTCATCTACATGCATTTGTTGAAAGACATTGCAGCAACTCTATTTCATAGTTGGTTTCTATGAGAAACCACTGAAACATTCTTATACCTTCATTGTGCTTCTGGAATTTATACCTGTAGTTAGGTTTACAGAAGGACAGGGAGATCGTTTGAATAAATTCACTGTAGAAGTATGGCTAAGGCAGAAATTCACATTATTCCAAGGGCAATTCAGAATAGCAGCGCAGCTGGGATTCTAGCAGAGAGGCTGGTTCCAAGTCCTTGTCTCTCACAATTAAGCAAAAGTCGAGAAGAACCTCCTCAATTAACTTTCTAAAATAGGGTAGTGGTCATGCCATTCTTGGTTTCCCGTTAGATCTCAATGCACCTACATAAGCAGAATCAGAATTTTAATTTTATTAAGTTGTCTCTGTAGATTACTGTTGTGCATTATGTTTTATGCTGTGTATTTTATTTAATTTATTACACAGAAAAAAAAAACACCACCATTTGATGAAATCTTTGTTAATAACAAGTCCATACTGCTAAAACAGGCTGATGATCTTCACTTTCTTTTTTCACTGTGAATCAATTAGATTCACTCTAACTGGTAGATCAGGTAAAAGAGCTTTTCCTCTTGAACTATCTAAGATCTTGTAGTTTTTATTTTTGAAAATCATCCTCCAGACTCTATTTAGCAAACTTGAGGCTTTTTTTCATTTTCATTAACCTCCTTAAGCTACTTAAATGATTCAGCTGAGTAGATGTTCCTTGAATGTTAAGCTACTGTAGAGACGGCACCATTTAAGCATTTAATCTTGTAGATTTAAGATGCAGGAGGCATGGGGGTAAATTACAAGTCTTTTGTTTTGCTGCCTGTAGTAGTTCCTAGTGATTAGGCAGCACTAGAAGCACTGGATGTCAGATGTTTTGCATAACTAGGAATCTAGATAAAGTATAAATAAACCTTTTCAGATTAAAAAAAAAAAGAAAGAAAAGATTCTAGGTAATAAAATGAACGATCTCAGCTTTGGGACAGATCCTCAGTTTGTGCAGATCAGCATAATGCTAAAAGTCAACAGAACTACATTGATTTACCTGATCTAAGAGGCTATCCCTTCATGCAAAGGTGTATCTTCCCATCAGAATGGGCAACTCAATATGGACAAACTAAAATCAGATCTACCTGGAAATCAAGCCAAATGCAACTTTAAGATACTGAGACATACAAAACAAACAAAAAACCAAACAAAACTACAATAAAAAACTGTTTACTCTTTTTGAAACTGCTTTTGATTTTTGAGGATTCTAGATGGAAGAGTTCTTTTGCAACTTTGATTCTAACCAAAAAGCAGAATTTCTGGAAATATCACAAGAAAACCTCAGGTAATGCATAAAATACAAGTATTGGTTATGCACCATCACAGAAGTGAGTGATTCTTTGTAGAAAAAGACAAGACATTATCCCTTTTATTTTTGAGTTCAAGAACTTCCATTACTCCTTTCTGGAAAATTAAATGTAGAAATTAAAAAAAATATGTAAGAGTTACAGCCTCAGGTACCAAAAGTGATTGAGGTCTATGATCCTCATAACAGGATTTACATTCTTTGACCTAATTACTTAGGATTTCCCATCAGCCTGAAGAAAATTAGGCAGCTTGGAATAGGGTCCAAAAATATATAACAGTTTACTCTGTGGGGAACTTCCTAAACCAGCCAACAGAGAAACCCAAAGAAGCAGTGGTTGTGCTAAATGGTGAGTTCTGTTCTACTAAGAAGCATTTCTGTTTACCAGGCCTTCTCCCTGTATCAGGTATCTTTCACCTCTTTTTCTAAATGGAACACGAGTCACTGCTTTCTGTAAGAGACAGTTGGAGGAGGATCTGTTACTGTGATCCTTTCATTACATGCTGGAGAATCAGAGACCTCATATAGGATGTGGGAGTCCAGGGCATCAAAACCCACATCTCACCTCCCACGGGAGTGTCCTAATCAGCAGGCTGAAGTCAAAGATTTGGGTAGGAGCACTCTTACTCCCACTTTTTTCTTGTGAAGCTGTTCTTCTTTGTGTCAAAAATTTCAAGATTCACAGTGCCCAGAAATGAGAGCCTACCTCTCTGTCTTGGGTTTTAGTACCATTCCTCCCACTTCCTCCCACATACACCTCATTACCTCTGAAAGGAGTGTGAATATATTTTATAGGGAACCTTTTCTGTAATTATTTTATCTCTACAACAACTGCAATCAGCACTCAAGCCCGTGACTTTGACCCATTGTCTCCAGAGTCCTTTACAAGGATGGTGGATGACCTGCTTCAAAACAGCTTAATACCTCATGGTTATGATGATCAGAAGATCTTCAATACAAAAATTCATACTTGAACCCAGCTCTCCCAAATTGACATGTAACCTTTGAAATGCCAGATACAGGGGAGAAGAGAGAAATATGTTTTTTTCAATTCCTCTTTTATGTAACAAATTTGCACATAGATCCTCAGTAGAAATAAGTGCCAAAACTTCTGTCCATCTTATAAATCCCAATATGATTTAAGCACAAGGCAAGAACCACAGTATTTGGTATTTGTCATATCTTGAAGAAAGCTTTAAAATTCCCCTGGTGTTTGAATAAAAGTTAACTACTGTCACCTGAATCTGTGCACTTGAAATGCTGTGTGGAAGCTTAGCAGTAGTTTTGAGAATTGATGTTTTGCGGTTCAACCTCTAACCCCTGCCAATGACCCCACTATAAGTGCCACTAGCCACCATCCAAAGTTCCTGTTCCTCCCATATGACAGGAGTAAGAAATGGGGTGAAGTGAAAAAGATGTCTCGGACCTGTGTGCAAATTAAAGTCTGTAGGTGTCTTTCTGGAGTTTTTAGTTCCAATAGACTAACCCTTTTCTGTTGGCTGTCCTGTTTCTAAACAATGCTGCAAAGATTCCTTGTCATTCCCTTAATTCAGTGCTTTTTATTCAAATAATTGCTGATACCAACTGTATCTAGTTGGAGTAAAGCCAATTGAGAATCAACACCAAAATTTCCCTACCAGCATTTTTTTCTGATCGGAATGCTGTAAAGAGCTTTTTCATACATAAAAGAACAAACAACATGTAAGAGAAAGTATATGCTATAGCTACGTGCTTCTTGTACTCACCATTCCCATCAAAGAATTTCTCATGAAAACCAGTTCCTTAGAAATTATTAAAACAGAGCTGGGACTGATTATTTCAAATGAATACACAGCTTGTTTACTGAAGAATCTGTGATTGAGACCTGCTAACAGCAGTTTATGTAGACATGCGAACAGCCTTGACTTTAATTTCACTCTGGAGGCACAGGCAGTCTTCAAACCTCTGCAAACAACAAGCTGTGAAGTATCTTCACATCAGATCAATACTGAAAATGTGATAGAAGTCAGTGTGAGCTATATAATTTCAGAAATAGATCCTGCCCTGATCTCAAGTGCGTATTGATCTTGTATAATGGGGTATTATGTCCTTTAATTACTTTGCAGTATGCAAGCTTATAATGTTATCTACTTAAAACAGCACTTTGCTGTTTATTCAGCCTTAAAGTACATTTATCTTTGCGGATTAAAATTGTGCGTAGGACAAAACCAATATTTTTATTCAAGGCTTATAGAATTATATTTTGCTTTCTTTTAATACTTTTATTTTTTATTTTGCAGTTCAAGCACTTGTGATGAAAACACTAGAGATGAATTCAGGGATTTATTTTAGTGATTTGCCCTTTAAATTTTCTTCTGTGCAGTACATTTTCAGTCAAGACAGCTGGCAGACACCTTTGGGGCCTGGTAGGTATGAAAGTGTTCAAGTTTACAAAGCTGAGAACGCCAGACAGCAGTTTATCTACCTCTTGATAGTTGTTCAACCAGCAATCAGACCGTGTCCTTGATTCATACCATTTTATCATACTTAGCCAGACTCAGAGCTTTTTTATTTTCTTTATTTCTTTCTTCTTCTATAGTTTTTTCTTTTTTTTTTCTTTTTTTTTTTTTGGTTTCCCGTCTGATAAAAAGGTAAACAAGACCTGAAGTTCTTAAAAAGACTTTGAACCCTCTATCTGGTGCTGGTTTTCTCAACATATATGTCTGCGGAGTGGATGCACCTTTTGAGTGCAAAAAGATTTCTGTAATTTGGTGGGTTTTTTTTAACATCAGTCGGTGACTTACAAGGCACTCCTGCCCCAGACTGTATTATATAAACTGCACTCTGGACTCTGCAAAGATGACTGTAAGACCAGGTAAAAATGAAAGGCTGTAAACAAAATAATGAACATATTAGAAAATTAGGAAGGAATAAGGTGCAGGAACTCACTCTCCACAGCTACAAGACACTAATGTAGCAAAGCACTTATGCCTAAAAATATCTCCACGGCTGCAATGAAACAATGGCCTTTGCTGTTAGATGTGGGTCTCTGCAGCGTATTAGGTGGTAGGGAATGAGCATCATCCATCTGTTGCATGTAAGAAATTAGATTATATGTTTGGGGGGGTGGCAAAAGGAGGAAAAACTCAGATCTGCATTCTCAAGAAAAAAAGCAATTCTGTCAACGTGATGTGCAATTAATACCAGCTCATAGAATTAATTGGGTGTACAGAAATATCTGTCTCAGAGGCAGTTACATCAATGCTATTTTATCCAAAATAGCTAAAAATTATTTTCAGCAGCTCCTGTGATGTTGGCACATTTGGTTGGGAAAGACGTATTCAAATATGTCAACATGAAATTTTGGTATTACATAAATAAAAGCTATATTTTCATGGTATATGTTAACGCATAAATATACTGAATATCCAGATTATGTTACTGCTGTATTTTTACGGCAAATATCAGAGTAATGCCATTCAAATTACTGGTTAAAATACAACCGTCTACATAAAACAATGGGATAAAATCTGAGTTACTGGGAGCTGGCAGTGAGGTTCTAGCTGTCAGATTTTGATTAATGTATCTTTATCAATATATTAAATACATTCTGTAGTGCAGCAATTCTGTACTAATTGCTGTGAGAAAGTAAATGAAACAATCAACGAGATTTTAGAAAAAACAACTGTTTGAGATTTTTGTATGCTATAAGGCACATGTAATTCCACTAGTGCCTTCATCCTTAAAAGTTACACTGTAATTTTATGCCGCTAAATTTAGAAAGACAGGAATACCAAAAACTATAATAACATAGACTTAGGTGAAAGTCACTAGTCTAAGCACCATTATCCCAGAAAAATTTTCCCAGCCCAAAACTATAACAGTACTTTTCCTGCTACACAAATATTAGACTGAAAGGAAGTCAGGTTTATAGCATGACTCTGCTTTCCATGTATTCAGACACTTGAGGAGGAGCTAAAGGTAATGATCAATTTTTTATTCTGTTCAGTAAGCAATCTGTTTGCCAAAGCAAAAAGCCAAGTACCTCAAGATGCGACCTTAGTCATAGCCTCAGGCTCTACCTTAACCCAGACGCACCAATTTTGACAAGTTGAGGCACAGGTGTAGGCAAAGTTGAATCAAATGGAAGGAGCAATTTAAGTACTAAATCTACCTTTTAGGTAGATAAAGAAATGGACTTTTCTTTAATACAATGAATCGTTCTAAAGGATCCTTTGGTCTTTCTAAAGAGAGAGAAAATGCTTGTCAGTGTTCTCACTGCACATAACTACAGTCTTGAGCCAGGTGATGGGGAATTGCTCATCAGATTCCCACCACTTCCCCTGGTTCCTGGACACATTTTCCAGATATGGAGTTTCAAATGTTCCAGGGAGATATGTCTGAACAACTTGCTTAGTCCAGGGAATGTTAAACCAGTCTGAGCTCCACAGAACTTAATAAACTTACTGTTGTCCTGATTCTATAATATCTTCTCCTATTTCAGCTGTCTCTCTATCTCCTTCATCATTATCTTTTTTCAAAATGCAATCTCATACACAGTTAAAAGAAGACTGAACCTGTTTTTACAATAACTTTTATTTCTTTGGTCTTTGGTTTCTCAGGAAAAGAGTTTGGAAATTACCATATAGAGCATACAGTGGACTTATTTTTATGTGTTGAAGAGTGGAAATTAAGAAATAAATGAGAAGAAATGTATGTAAGTGTCCTAGTCTGAGTGACACAGGACAAATTTCTAATACTTGGGAAGACTGCACTTTTAGAAGACTCTAGTGTCTGAATTTGTGAAAATATTTACTTTCTAGCCAGCTGTGGTGTATGCGTTTCAAGGTCTCAGTGTTTTTGAGCTAGCCAGATGCAGGGATGAGGAGGAGCGAGACCCGGGCACTTGACCCAAGCTGGCCAACAGGATTATTTCATACTATCAATGTCACATTCACTATAAATTAGGAAGTTTGCTGTGAAGTTCTCTCTCCCTTGATAGGAGCCATCCTGAGAACTTCGTGCCCCGGTGCCAGACTCCTGAGGCCCTTCCTGCTCTGGCAGGGGGGTTGGACTAGATGATCTCCAGAGGTCTTTTCCAATGCTGACCATTCTGTGATTCTGTGATTCTTTCGTCCTGAAGCCGTAGTGCTCGCAGTGTCCCACATTTGCTGTCCACTGCTGGGAGTGCACAGCTTCCTACTGATAGAATTGGCTGAGTATAATCTTTGCATATTCTGTGTTGGTATTGGGATCAATATTGGTTCTTTACTGCTATTAATGTTAATTATCTAATCTTACCCTATTAAATCTGTTTATACTTCAACTCCCGGGTTTCCTTGTTTTTCCCAATTCCCTTTCCTGGGTGGGGAGGGGTCATAAGGTGATAGAATTAATGTCTAAACGACAATAAATTGTTATGGGTTTATCAAACGATAACAGTAAGAAAAGTAGCATGTAAGAAAATTCTGACATGAATTAATCCTGTCTTTTCACATATCTGCCTCTTCTGCTGTCTGACTGTTTTATTTACAGGAAATCAGGGTCATATTTTTAAAGTGTTGGTATATGTAAAGCTGTAGGTGGATATATGGAACTAGAACTGCAAAAGCACTTGAGCTCTTAGAACTGGAATTAGTTAAGACAGTGGCATTTTGATCTGGAGTGGATTCATGAATTAAGTTTTCCTGGGAAATTCTGCTTCTGAATTTGATTGGTGGTGCTTCAGTATCAACAGGTCTGAGCTTAATTCTGCTCAGCTAAGATGCTGCTAAGAATCTAACTCACTCCAAAATCCCATGAAGATTCTCAAATGAAGTCTTTTTCTGGTTATCTCGCTTAAGTTCCTCAAGCCAATATACTTACAAATATATCGTGTGGTTTTCAAAAAATAATTCCGCTTGTAGGCAAAAGGCAGCCATTGCCATTAGATCATCTTAGTTTGGATCCACGTGTAGAATTCTTGGCTGCCCTTCACCTTGCTTCCCACACATTTGTCAGCAAAACTGAGGCCATAAGCACAACATTCCTCTAATAAGTCCAAATTATCTAGATCAGGAAAAAAAAGAGACAATCATTAAGAAAATAATCGGGAAACTATTCAAGTTAACCCAAATCTTGTTGATTGAATATAGATGAGAAGTGATCACAGATTTGGTTTAGTAACAAGTCTGAGTGGGCAACACATTGCAATCAGTTGAAAAGAGCAAGCTGCCCATCTGGCACTAAGCGACGCCCTGCTCAACATACCAGGTACCACCACTCTCCTGAATCACTGAACATTCCCAAGGTATGGAGGTGCCAGACTCGACTACATAACCCACAGCAAGGGGGTCACACTTAAAAGCAGTGCCATCATCATTCTAGATTCAGATTCAGAAAGGTATTCAAGCGCTTAACTCTAACTGTTTTCACTGGAAGTTATATCCTTACAGATGTAAGTATTCAGTATAAGTATATATACAAGTATATAAGTATACAGTAGATGATCACTGCACAGCAGTGTCAACACGAGTGAGAGAACACTTCCACACTCATATAGGTACGATGTGCCTGTGAAACAAAAAAAGTGGGAAAGAAAAGAAGGGAATTTCTTATTCTAGAATTGCCACCAATCTTATGAAAAAAGTCCTACATTAGTCCATCATGGGTTTTTTTTTTACACATAGATCATCTCTTTGATGCAAGCAAAACAGGATTCTGAAGACCTAGGTAGATTTTTCAGGCATTTTAAAAATGAAAGCTTACTGAAACAAAGGAAAATGTGACCCAGGCTGTGCAGCATAAAGAAGCTGAACATTTCAATTAAAAGGAAAAAAAAAAGAGGAATATTTCTGATACTTAGAAATCATATGAACACATTTAGTTTAAAAATGCTCTAAATTTTCCAGACAAAACTAAAGTAGAAATAGTAATGGAAATAGTAAAATTAATAGTTATAGAAGCAGTAATAATAATAATAATGCATTGAAGGGTCCTCTCTAGGCAAAAGAAACACCAAATATAAATGCTAGATTAGAAATGCTTTTATTCAGTCATTTTTATGAAAATGGATTTTTCCTCTATTCTTACTTTTATCTAATATAATCTTTTGACCATCGACAACTATTAAACAAGTACTTTTACAGCCAATAACTTTCCAACAATGTCAGGAATTTTGATCAAAGCAAAAGGTGAAATTAACATTACTGATAAGGCAAATAATTTTTTTGCTGAAGCTTTGGTCATATTAACTGAATGATCATATTGAACAGTGACTGAATTATCTATGATAAGTATGATAGCATATTTCATTATGAAAAAATTAAAATCTTTTATATTCTTTGTAATAGCTATTACTTCTCTTCCAACTAAAATGTGTTAACTGTAGAAAACTGAAAAACTTATAGACATTATACTGAATGGGACTGAGTTATAATGGCTGAATGAAAAATTACTTTCTGCTGTAAAATGCAAAGAACTTAGATACAGTCCACCCTTCTCCCCAACCCTATGTCAAAATATCTAGCATCTGTCTAAACATCCAAACATAGCTTGTAAGTATACAAACATACACAAATTTGTCACGTTCAGAATGGTCTTCACCTGTAAAAAATGGAGCAAACCATAGATATAAGTGTTTATAAGTAAAGCCATGAATAATGTGTAATAGAAATCTTAAGTCTAATTAAACAATGATCATTATACAAAGAATAATAAAGCCAGTAGAACTATTTAGCATCCTTTTGCTGCACTTCTCAAAACCTGTGCTATCACACCAGGTCTGTATTTCTCTACACTACATTCTGTTAGTTGTAAATATCTCTTTTTATCTGGAAAATCTGTTTGTTACTGATGTGTGAAACTATAGTATCATACAAAGATAAGCAGAATTAAAACGAATTAGATATAGACAAGTGGTCAATCAGAGAAATTATTATTACAGCTAAACCAAGTAAAACAAAGCTACAATCGTTACGACCTGTTACTAGCAACAACAACACCATACTACAGGGCTACACAGTTGCTCATGCAGTCCAGTAATGTGCTTGTCAAAGCGGCCAACACTGGCATCTTCAGCGGAAAGTGTAAAAAACCTGAGCTAGGAAGACGTGAGATAATTACATTGCCTCTCCTGCAAAAGTATTATCAGTTCCTTAACTAACATTCATGTTACTTCTAAGACATGGCAACCTTTCATGTTAATATTAGAACCTGTCACATTTAACCAGTACCTCCCTTCTTGAAGTCTTATGTGACTGCAACTCTTCATAGCATCTAACGTTTAAATGTAATTGTGCTCTGATCATTCTTACTCAGTCAATTGACTGTAATCAACTCTTGTATTAATTAGTTCCCTGTGCTCTTCTTGTGTGCTCTAAAATTCTATCTTAAAAGTGTACAAAAATAAGTAAAGCAAAGCTACATATATGCTATATATCTATATATAAAATGCTATATGCTTATATGCTATATAACGAGCTCTACCTGATTTCTGACATGACAGAAACAATAGAAGATACTGCCAATACAAAATAATTCAGCTGATGCCATTTTATTCTTATGCCTACTTGAAAGTTACGAAGACATTTAAATATGAGGAAACAAACTTACTTTACTTGCTAAAATATATCCAAAAAAAGAAAGTCAAGCTTAATCACTGAAATGGATAAAAAAAATGTATTCAGATATTCATGTATCAGATTCCTGGAGAAAAATTCTTTAACAAAGCATTTTCTGTAGCTGTTATAGGTTTTTTTCAATATAACTTTTAGTTCCTTTTTCCCTGAAAACTTAAGCATTTCTTAACTGTTGATTTCTCTCTTGAGATTTTTCTGGTATTTCTACATTGATCTTAATATTGAATCTGTAATACATGTATAATGTTGTGATAAGAGGCTTAATAAGGTGAAAATACTGCCATTTTTCTTCGTTAAGTAAAAATTATACAATATATAGGTGCAAATAAATATATTGATAAAATATGATAAAAATAGAAAGGTGTGACATAACCTAGACTTTTGTGCAGCTAATGAATAAATAATGTAGTTTTACTTTCAGGTAGATGGGTAGAAAACACTAAATACAGTTTATGAGCACAGCTGATTAGTAATATTTAGACTTAACGATATTGACAGTTGTAATATGCAATTATAGGATTAATGGAAATATATTTAATAGTTATCTTTATTGCCTTCCCTTCCTACAATTTGTATGAAAACAGGTTAACAAATAAAGTTACTTCTTGGATCAAATCTTAAGTTTTTATTTGATATTAAGATGTAGCAGCAGGTGAAGCTCATTTAGGGCTTAATCGAATGCAGCGATTTTAAAGATTCAGTAAGTTTTGTGAGGCATGCAATGTATATCCTTCTAGCCTAAAATGGATTAACTAGGCTTTCCTAATGAAGACACTAAATGTCTGCCTTACTGTATGTAAATCATGTTCAATTTTTTTTTTTTTTTTTTTCTGCTTAAACTTGAACCAATAGTCAAGCAGGAACACAAGGAAGCTACATTTGATTTGGCAAGCACCTCCTGGTCAGGTTTTTCATTCAGCAAAACATATCTACACTAGGTTTTGATTTATGACACAAATCTAAGTTCTGTAACATGGTGACTTGGGACAGGTGGTATACTATTTCTAGTTTGGCTGTATATTTGATTTGAAGTGTGTTAAATTAGTATTTTAGTCTATAGCAACTTGAGTTTTGTTTATCATGCCCATGAATCAGTAAGCAAAACGTATACATAAGCGCAATAGCTATTTTACTGAAATTAACTCAGCTCTGTTCTCAAAAGGGAGTTTAAAAGAGAATCCTGTGAACACACAACAACAACTGCTCAAAATAATTGCAGTAAAATGAAAACCATTTTGTCACAGTATGCAAAACTGATGGACAGTTGCTTCGTGAGTGTTCTTTTCATCAAGCTATTGAATTTGGCTTTGAGTCATGCTGATTATTTCTGCAAGTTAAAGCAGTTAAGCGAGAAGCAAATCTCTTAAACATATGGCAGGTCTGATTAGCATATGAAAGCCAGGCATGCCAAAGGTTTGGAGAACACATTGCTCTAAATAGACTCAAAAATGAAAATTAAATACCAGTTTTAAAATCCCTACTAGAAGGAGATACACCTTTCCTGAGGGCATACGCCAAAATTTAGGAATCATGTAAACATTTTTTATTTCACATTTATTAAAAACAATGGTCAAATTTCTGTCTTTATAATAGATAGCTCATTTGGTAAGCTCTGACAGCCACATCTGCTGAAACCAGGGAAAGGAAGAGAAGGCAAGGCAAGGCAAGGCAAGGGGAAATATACTGTTCAAGTTCTCCATCCTTAAAATGAAAACACCACTTACCTCTACTGTCTAGAGAAGGACTTTTGACCAGTGCCTGGAGACCAGCCTGCTCATTTATTTCTGCATATTGATTTTGTAATATCTCATAGGCCAGGATTTGCTCCATTTGCAGTTAACAAGGGATTCTCCATCAATACATGTAAACTCTAAATCTTAGCAATAAGGTACAACTCCTTTAATTATTAGAATTTAAGTTGTGGGATGATATGAATAGCTGAAATCCCAGCAGCTGCAAGTACTGGAGTGGCACAAAAGTTCTATGTCTTCCAGAACAGTTATTTAAGTCTACCAGAAAAGGTACCTGGGCATGCATGCATTGGACATTTTGCCAGGAAGATGAAGATGGAAACCAGTCCAACAGAATTTCTAGTGATGGAGGTATGTGTACAGGGAACCTGACTGGACCTAGAACTTGAGAAATTAAATACAATTTTGAGATAGCACTATAGGGAACTATTAAAACAGTAGAATTCCTCACTTTAAAATAAAGGTAATATATATAAAAGGTTCCTCCTATACCTTTGAATTTTACTAACAACCAGTACAAATACTCATTAAGGGTAGGTGGGAGAACTAATCAATACAGGCACTGGATTTTTATTTGTTTGGAAAATTACATAGTACCATTAATATTTCAAATGCTTGAGACCTTAGTAAAGAAAGCTTACACAAAGCTTACTCTTAGTAAAGAAAGCTTACAAATCCTTGTCTTTGTGGTAGGTAAATGTCCAATTTAATCTTTAATCATAATCTTTACACTAGCTGCATCAGTTAAGAAGAATGCTCTAGATTTAATTTTTGCTCTTTTGATCTTTTTTTTTGGTCCTGAGGTTATTCAAACCCTGAGTTTTCTGGCATGACAGGTGCTGTGGATTTTTTTATAAAGTTTATTTCATATTGCTGAATGCTCAAAAAGAGACAGGTAGATCTGTTGCTATAGAATTAGTAATTTTTTTAGGTGTTAGAGATTAACTGTTGTTGTTTGTTGTTTAAGGCATGCATTCTATAGAAAGTGTATTTTTTAATGCTTTAGAAAAAGAAAAAAAATGGTGTTGTGAAGACAGCATCATTAACAATGTTTTGGAACAGGATGTAACAAAGAATATATCTTACAAGAAGAACAGCAGGAGGATATCAGGTAAGCAGAGCGTAATTATCCATTTTGGAAGATGGCCAGCACACCAAATTTAGAGGATGTGTCATCCAAATGACAATAACCTGTACTTTTCATTCATTTATAAGACAAGTCTGAACTGGTTTGCATTCCCTGAGTCATATGAAATTTTATTTGTTCCTGTTTTTCAAAAAGAACACAGCACAGCTTCTTGTCAAAATGTTTCACAATATGAAATCATGATTGTTTAGGGTTGGGTCTTTCATTATTTTCAGCCTACTGAAATATTTTATTTTGACATTTTTTCATTTTTTATTATATCAAAGGAATATCTGCATGAAAAGGAATATCTGCATGAAAAGGAAAGTGTTGTAATTACAAAGTGTTGAAATGTTCCCTTTTTTAGATCTTTAAAAGTATTAACAACATCTTTGTTAGTGACATGGACAGTGGGGTAGAGTGCACCCTCAGCAAGTTTGCTGATGATACCAAGCTGTTTGGCGAGGCAGACACGCTGGAGGGGAGGGATGCCATCCAGAGGGACCTGGACAGGCTGGAGAGGTGGGCCCAAGCCAACCTCATGCAGTTCAACAAGGCCAAGTGCAAGGTCCTACATCTGGGTCGGGGCAATCCCAAGCACAAATACAGGCTCGGCGGAGAATGGCTGGAGAGCAGCCCTGTGGAGAAGGACCTGGGGGTGATGATTGATGAAAAGCTCGACATGAGCAAGCAGTGTGCGATCGCAGCCCAGAAGGCCAACCGTATCCTGGGCTGCATCAAAAGAAGTGTGGCCAGCAGGTCAAGGGAGGTGATTCTGCCCCTCTACTCCGCTCTCGTGAGACCCCACCTGGAGTACTGCATCCAGCTGTGGAGTCCCCAACATAAGAAGGACATGGACCTGCTGGAGCGCGTCCAGAGGAGAGCCACGAGGATGATCCAAGGGCTGGAGCACCTCTCCTATGAGGAGAGGCTGAGAGAGTTGGGGCTGTTCAGCCTGGAGAAGAGAAGGCTCCGGGGAGATCTTATTGCGGCCTTCCAGTACCTAAAGGGGGCCTACAGGAGAGCTGGGGAAGGACTTTTTACTAGGGCATGTAGTGATAGGACGAGGGGGAACGGCTTTAAGCTGGAAGAGGGCAGGTTTAGATTAAACATTAGGAAGAAGTTTTTCACTTTAAGGGTGGTGAGGCACTGGAACAGGTTGCCCAGAGAGGTTGTTGAAGCCCCATCCCTGGAGGTGTTCAAGGCCAGGCTGGACGTGGCCTTGGGCAACCTGGTCTAGTGGGAGGTGTCCCTGCCTGTGGCAGGGGGGTTGGAACTCGATGATCTTCAAGGTCCCTTCCAACCTAAACCATTCTATGATTCTATGATTCTATGATTACCAGAAATGTTCAGCTTTTGACATATTCCTGTGTTTATTTTTCTCTAAAAAAAGTGTTTCTTTGGAAAAGTTCTGATTAATTTGTATGCATATAATCTGTATTTACACCATTTTAGGTTGCCCAACATCACCAGTTAACATAATTTAAAGTGATTGCATATATCCACCTGGAGCGTCTCTGCCCCTAAATTACTGGATCATATTGATTTAAAGGAAATAATATTTTCTGTTGTAACACCACTACTACTTTTTCATTGAAGGTTCCTCTTCTAATCCCAAACTAGCTAAATTATGTAGTTCCACACAAAAAGGTGGTTGCAAGCTACCTATTACCTTTTAGTCAAAATAAACGCAAGCTACCTCTTACCTTTTAATCAAAAAAAGTGGACACTGCTGTTTTTCATCTATACAAAAATGTCTTTCCCATGACTTTGAAAATTCATTGATGAGCTTAGCTGCTGCTTTTTTTCCAGCAACTGCTAACTTCTTATTGAACGATTGAAATGCATGACAACAGTGGGGTGGTGTGAGTCATTAGAAGATTTATTTGTCACACTCTCACTTTGTCAGTGGTGAAGTCTATATGAACATGACTATGGCAACAAAGGCATCTCATTTAGCTACAGAACCCGCTCAATATGGAAAGAAGATGTTATGATCTTTTGAGTAGAATGTCCACTGAACCTGAACCACACCTTTTAAAGTGATTTCAAAGACAACTGGGAGTGCTGAGATAGGTTGATAATTATTTGGGTCAATCATATCACCGCTTTTGAAAGCATAGATTACCTTCAACGCGCCACTAAATGTCAGGACATGAAGGGAGAGCAGACTGAACATAATTCTGGGTTTGCAAAGATGCTTCAGTATAGTAGATCCTGGGTTTTGGAAATAAACCAATCAAGCGGCAAGACCTGTGATGTGCTTGTATCATTCGCTCTGGCTGAGGCTGTTATTGGTAACAGCTTCCTCTGCTGATAAGCTTTGGTCTCCATTTCCTCCTGTTAGCTAGTCATCCAACTCCCCTTTGAAGAAGAAAACAAGCAAACAAACAAACAGACAAACAAATAGGAAAGGTGTCACCCAGATGCACATCTTCCTAGTTGTTATTTTAGATAGACATCCTGTTGGAAAGCACTGGATCTGATGGAGTGAGATCTTGTTCAGTTGCCCCTGAGCGTGCAGGGACAATAGTGCATATGCTGTCTTTATTTGCTGTCCTTTCTAGGCTTCCTTTGCTTGTAGTCCATTTTGTAAACTGCAGAGTATTTTGAAAAAATGTGCAGCTTTCTGATTCTGGAAAGATCAAAGACAGAAATGGCAATCAATTTTGTCTTTTTGTTCAATATACAAACCTTCCTGCTTATGCATGGTTTAAGTACTAGTTTGCAACTTCTGTGGTCATAAGTTGAAGTCTTACAGTGTTTCCTGCTGAAATGTCATGCTGGCTATAATTCAGCAGCAAATAAATATTGCTGTCCTCACTAATTTGAAACAGTGTGAGTTTTAAATCTTTAGCTGCAGGAGATTTATTAAGATTGCAGTTTTCATCACCCTCCCTTCAGTCTATCAAGATAGGTCAAAACTGCAGAAACCATATTTTTCAGAATTATTTCAGTTGCTCCAAATTCCATTTCTTTAATTCCTGTTTTATAATACAGTATAAGAGCAAGAACCCTAAGCTAGACATAAATGCAGCAGTTATCCATGAAAAGGTTTTAAACTTAAAGTTAACTAACTGGTTTGATTGAAAATGTCTTTGAGGTTTGACTTTGTAAAAAGCTGAAAGATTCTGATACACAGCTTTGTTTACTGAATTTTGAGTTACCGTTCAATTATTATGATCAATTTCTTTTAAATTGCTGAACATTCTCTGGGGCATATTTAAGAAGGATGTGTGCTTTTACTCTGCACCTGAAGACATTCTGCATAGAAAATGCACTGTTTTGTTACTTCACAAATTTTTACTGACTTGCTATCAATTCCATTTTTCTTTCATGTATTTACAACTTCTCTAACATGTTCTAGGGCAGTAAAACATTACTCCATGATGGAAGGCATAAATTAATGAAATTATTACTTTTGTTCTAGCAATTTTCAATATTCATTGTTAAACAGATTTATCACTACGACCTTATCACTATCACACACTTTTTTCCTGTCAAAGAAGTACCTGTAAAGTGCTTATGTGTCATCCATTTATTCAGGCTGTCTATAGATAGCTTGGTCCTAGGCAACCAAAATACTTTTAGATAAAATTGTGTTACAAAAAAGAAAGTCAGTGAAAAAGTTCAGAGAACTTCATAGGGGCCTTTTATCACAGATGGAAGAACATTAGGCAGACGTTCTGAGACTTTGAAAAGTCATCACCCAATTTTAAAGGCTTTTTTAAAAGAACTTGACGTTCACTCTAAAAGAAGGGAAAAATTTTAAAGGACAAAATACCTCTACAACATCCATTCATTGTTTCCTGTTGCGATTATCTGGAGAGGTCTTGACTAAAGATAGCTTTAACTGGGTAACTGCAACAAGTGTATCAATCAGGTGACTTTTAACTATAGAAGGATCTTCCTTCAACGATATATTGATGAAAGAAAGATGAGGAAGGTGAGTGACCGTATGTGAGTTTACATTAGCCAGGACAGGGCCATTCTATTACTCTCCAAATTTAGTTCTCAAAGAGAAAGAAATCAACTCACATACCAAATTATGAAGTTCTGCAAAGTAAACACAGGTCTGTTTTATTAGGTCACTTATTTTGTGTCACTCATAATTACAGCTTATTTTCTATAGCTTTACAAGTCCAAGACCTTTTGCAATCATCTCATAAATGCAGTGGTTGAGGTCTCCTGCTACTTGTTTGGTTGTGTATAACATTTCCTTAAGTTATTATTTGACATTTCGTACCATAGGATACAATTATTGAAAACTGTTAATTTTGCATGATGTTATGACAAAAAAACTAAGTCAGCTCTGGTAAAACTGAGACAAATAGTTTTCAATACAGAGGCAGGTAACGAAGTCTTCATAGTTCTTAGCTAAGCATGATCTAGTGCAACGTAGAGAAATAATTTATCTTCCAGGTCTCTCTTCTGTGGTTCATCTTCAGGATGTAAGAAAATCATGAAAACTTTCTGTCAGGTAATAGCTAAATAATACTTTTGTCCTATTTATCATAATATACTGACTTCTCAGAGTCAATTTCAGTAGCTCGGAAGCAGGTTTTCCCAGACACATTTCCTTTTAAAGACCCAGTGTATGCAAAACAGGATTCATGGGATATTTGTTTGTAATGTTTCCAACCCGGTTTTACATATGTTTTTCCCTGAAACCATGCACTGGTTTGTAATCTGAAACCATGCACTGGTTTGTAATCTGAAAGATGCATACTGGTTCCAAGGTCTTTATTATATTACCAATACTCATCTTTCATGTGTCCAAAAATACAAGCTTCTGTAGTGCAATATAAACCTATTGTATCCAGTTAAAATTAATTACATTTTCAGAATATTTTAAAAGGTACCCAGGCCATAAAATGTTTCAGCTCCAATTATAAATCATATAGTGAAACTACATATTATGAAAATGGTCACTAACCTCTAGAGGTCTCTTGGTTTTTTTTGAAAACTTCCTCTGAGCTATTATATTTCAAGAAGATTTTAATATTACTCTTTAAATGAGAAATGTGTTTAAAACCATTTATATCATTCTGCTTACTTATACATATGCATGTACAGATATATATATGTTTGTTCTATTCCAGTAACAAGAATTATATTCATATAAGATATATGCTATGTTAAAACAGCATAACTAGATGCCTTACATATCTAGCCTTTATTGTTATTGTAGATATTGGACTAGAACAGGGAAATTATAAAAAAATTAGAAGGGTAATGACAGAAGATCATAGAAGTATATGTCCATTAATTTCAAGAAAATGCTGGGTTTGTGTCTCTTAATAGAATATTTTATATAAAGATACTATTTTTAAAGTAAAAAAAGCAATTGCTCTTTCTTAAATTGAAACGAAATATTCATCAGTACTACCCAAAGTATAAATTCTTGCCTAAAGTCTATTTTAATCAACAAAAAAGCTTGGAAACTTCAGTGGTTTTAGGCTTGATCGCTGCAAGGAAAATCTTTCAAACTGTGAATTTCAGAACTTATGCATTTTTGTTGGAACATTAAGGAAGAAGCAGACGTGTGAAGAGAAGACGTGTTAAGAGATCTAAGTAAAAGATTTTCACCAAAAGTTACTTTCATTGAAAAGCCATGCTTTGGCTCTACAAAGTCCTTTACTGAGAATTATTTATTTCAAACTTCGTTTAAAAAAGGCTACTATATGTGAATAAAGACTTTCATGGATTTACCAGCTGGTCTGCAACATGAAGAAACCTGCATTCAAGTGTTTCTATGGAGACTGAAATGAACGAAAATGCTGTCCTGATTCAAGACTTAAAAGTAGAGGTGGGATTCCTCCCATTGACATTTGATGTTTACAGGGTTAGCCATCTACTTCTGACATAGGATTGTGGATTTCCATTTTAGTAAATGGAAGTCAATACAGGCAGTGGAGTCTTAAGTATATAGCCATCTACTTTAGGATAAGATTAATTCCTCTCTTGACTACATTGACTGTATTGACCTGATCTTTTCTGATTACAATGTGAATTTAAATAGTTGCTCTAAGGTAACCAGTGCTCTGTAAAGACAAGAGGCTCAGTTTAGTACAGTCTACTTTGGAGTAAGCTGAAGAGTGTTCTGCACATCCCTGGCTGCATTGACTTACATCCCATGGACCACAGCATGAGCTTGCATACCTGGTTCACAGGCAAACACATAAATTTAAGTATTTTAACTTCAAAACTAATCCCTCTTTCTGAATTTGATTCATTGCCACCACATATGTGCATAATAGTGTTTGAGGTGTCCCAAAGCATCCAAATTCAAAAATCTTCACACAATTGGCAAAAATGACAAAAGATCAAGGGGAGTCCTGTCATTCTGGAACAATAGCTGGAGGTCAGCAGCAGATATTTCAAGTAGCACTACACATCCATGTGTGGGCATCTACATTGAATCCCACATCTTAATTTGGAGATGAAACACATCCTTGAACTTAGACAAACTGAATCCCCAGTACATTTCGTATTTCCTAGATTAGTATCCTTTAGTAATGAAACTACATGAACTGCCACTTCACACTTCTTTTTTTTACAAGTGAATGATAGACATGACATTTGTTTGAATGAAAAATAAAAGCAAATTTTGAAATATCAAAAGTTGTCTTGAAATAGATTTTTCTTTCTCTGCTCTGTTCTAGCTAGAAGGAGGATTCAGGCACAGCACACACAGAAGGTGGCTGTGTGTGAAGGAGAATAAAAACAAGGTCTTTGAGGCCAGCATTGGGCTGCTGCTACAATTTATTTTAGTGCTGAAAGTTTCTAAACAAAGAAGCTGCCAACTTTTTCTGCAAGCATTTATTTAACACTCTCGCTATCAGAAAATTTGTCCTTGTTATTTACTCTGAATTGCAGGTGAAGAATTTGGATGAAGAAACATTGGGCAAAAAATATATGAAAATGTTCATGGTGTTCCTTAACAAACTCTCCACTCGAGTAACTCTTTCAGTCTTTCCTAAAGTGGTACTTCTTCCAGACTTCTGGTGACAGAAATTATTCCTTTGGATTTTTAGACAATTTTGTGCTACAAACAGTGATTTTCTTCACATTTGCTCAGAAGTTTAAACTTTGCAATCATACCATAGTGAATCAGAGTATTTGATTTTCTGCAGCTAAAAATAGGGAAATTGATACCAAAACTGAAATCCCATCAAGGACAATCTTGGGTGGAAAACAACCTGGTTTTGTTGGACAGCTAAAATTATATTTTTTTTATTTATTTCAGGTTTCAGGTGATATTAATTAGAAGCTTTGATATGTATTTTTGTACGTTATTTCTCTTTCAAATTTTCACTGTTTTTGGAAAGTGTAGGATAAGAATATTTGCAAACATAGAAAGATTTTGTTAATGCTTGCCAGTTTGGTGATGATCACAGGAGGGAGAACTCCAGACTTTGGATATTTTTTCCTTTTGGTGGGTGTATTTTGCTTTTATTGGATCTGCCTCATAGTGGAAAAAAGAAGAAAAAAGAAAAGAGATGTGAAAAGTGTTAACACCAGGCCTGATTTTGATCTAATTTAGAAGAATATTTACCCCAAATAAAACATCTTCAACAATGTGAATGAAAAAAGAGTGTTCTACTCTATCTGAAGGTAAGTCAGAGCATATAGATTTCCACTTGTGATGTTTGATTACAGCAGTATAAGTTAAACTTAAATTCCTTTGAAATACAATGTTGCCGACCTTTGGAGAGTTATGACTGGGGCAAATATAAAAAGAAACTCCTCATTCAAGTTTACCATCTGTAGATACAGCAGTCATAAACACAACAGTAGAACAACAACCTGTTCCACTTGTCTTTGAGGTGAAGGTCTGTACTTGGACTGTAGATAGTTTCAATTAGCTGTTAAAATGCAATGTATAACTTTATGTATCTCCACATTACATATCTGTATATGCTAGACAGAAAAGCAGAGCTTGAAAATCACACTTCACTTGCTGTTTTTGTTTTTTGAATGACAGAATTACTTAGCCAGATTTGTCAGCTGATTTCCAGCAGAGTGATTTGGGACTGCTGTTTTATTCTCTAATCCAACCCCTCAGCCATTTTCATCTCTCTGCAGCTCCCTCTGTTACCTTCAAGAGTCTGTGCTTTTCTTCATTTGCTTTTTTTGGTGGGAATTTCTACACATCTTCACTATCCCTATTCTTGGGATAAGCGACAGTAGCCATCACGGCAATAGATCTTCTATTCTGTCTTCATTTGCTGTCTAGACGGGCTCTTACTTGCACAGTACTTCAGCTTTTTCATGGCCTCAAGGATGCATAAATGCTGAATATGATACAGGGGATTCTATACTCTTCAGGTGTTTAGTGTTATGTTTTCAGAGCTTTAAAAAATATGGCCATTTCCTCTCTGACAGGTGTATATTTTCACCTTCCAACTTGGAGAAGTCTCTTTGTGCATCATTTAGCAGCACAGAAAGTGTGACACAAGAACAGAATAACCTAATATTATTTAATATAGTATCCTGTTGCCAGAGCAACCGGTGCTGCATGAGAAAGGGGTAAATGCCCCCCAATGAACCTAAATGTGCCATTTCATATCGTTAGGCAAATATCTTCTAGATCCCAGGCAGTGATCCACTTGGTTTCAGAAAGTTTAAAACTGATAACCCCTTCTATTTTAGTTATAGCAATGACCATTGCCACACATGAACTCAGAGCTGCCTCAACTTCTCTTGCAAAGAAAACTTTAATTACTGTCTCAAATTAGATTTTGCAGTAATGAATATTAGGACTTGACACTGCTTAGATATAACCTTGAAATGGTATGACAAACACAAACGAGCCATGAGGAAAGCACAGAAGACTGAAGAACTTGAAAAAGTCAACTGCCCTGGTGAAGAACGCATCAATGGTATCGCTGGCCATTCCGGATACTGTACCCAGTGTACCCTTAACAATT
This sequence comes from Pluvialis apricaria, assembly GCA_017639485.1. Taxonomy (NCBI): domain Eukaryota; kingdom Metazoa; phylum Chordata; class Aves; order Charadriiformes; family Charadriidae; genus Pluvialis; species Pluvialis apricaria. The sequence goes on along the minus strand of CM030012.1, from coordinate 22,109,247 downwards.
TCCAACGCTGGATGTTCTATAGCCTCCATAGGCTGGTGCTTAATAATTTTCACAGTTGAAAAGTTTATCTTAATACTTAATCTGAATTCTTACTCCTACAACTAAAGGTTTTTGTCCCATTCTTTAGGGAGACAGAAAACACGTTATTTATTTCTTCTTTGCAGTAAGCTTATACTTGTCTGAAGAGCATTACAAAACAGCCCTCACTCTCTTCATTGCCTTTTATATAAACCAAACTCTTAACCTTTTCCCATATATTAGATTTTCTTGATTTCTGACCAGTGTCACTGCTTTCCTACAGGATCTCTCCAAATGTCTGACAACATTCTTGCAAAGCTGTTTATTCCTCATCTGATGTTTCTTCAGCTGATTACGCCTATTGGAAGGAAAAAACTTCCATGTGTCTTTACTGAATGGCGCTTTTCTTTTTTTTTCATTATTTTTTTAAATTCAGTTTGTCAGGATCATTTACATTTTAGTGTGCTTGAATGCATACGTGCTGATCTTCAGACAGTGAATTTTCCCCCAGGAATATCCTTGGTTGACTTATCCTTCATCAGATATCAAAGTAATGAAGCTGGGCTAGAAGAACATGGCACTGACTTCCCCGGTACAGCAAGATTCACAGGCTCATTAATAGCTGTTTCAGACTGGTGGAACAGTCTCAATAGTAATGGTGAAACATGGCATTAAACATTAGTTCTCTTACAAACCACACATTTCTCCCTTTTCAGATTTGGTGAATGCTGTTGGGAGATTTTCAATAGAATTTTATCTTTTCTGTACAATCTGAATGTTATATGGGAACAATTTAGGTTGTGTTGAGTGTCTTTTCCACCAAAAGAAGAAATGGAATAAAATCAAATTTGCATCAGAAGGATCAAAACACTTCATTTTTCTAATTATTCCAATATGGTTGGGGATTTTTATGTCTATTTGTTTTGGGTTTTGTTTTTTGTGGTACACTCATCTATGACTATAAATATTGTTTTAGTTTTGAAGCATGTTATACCAGTTATTAACAATCAAATAACAAAATGTGAATTAAAGTATCTGACATAGTCAAATGTATGTTTGTCTTCCAAATAGTGACTCCCTTCCCCCGTGTGGGTGTTCAGAAAATATGTTGCAGATGCATTTCATTACTCTTTTCATCCTTTGTTGTTCTGTGTAAACAGATTGCTCAGCCTGATTCGTTTGGGAGATACTGAACTCCCATAGTAAATAGTCTTAGGTATTCAGGCAGGCCAGAGTGTTACTATTTCAGACTTCAGAACCATGAACTATACAGTCACAAACAATCAACTGCCTGCCAAAATAACATAAAGGTGCTTTTTTGTCTTAAATGCCTCTTCACTATACTGTTCAATAAAAGCAATTTGTGCTGTCCATGGTGACCTTTATGTGGTATTACATGGTTTGCAGAGGAAGTGTGTCTGATCAATAGTTCTTAGGGATGAGAGCACCCGAATCCCTGGATTCTTCTCCTGCTGGAATATAATTATAAGAATAGTACATGTGGTAAGACTGTGCTCTGTGCTGTGGGAACACAGTTTAGTGCAAATTAATTGTCGATTTATTTAAAAACCTGTCCTTATTGCTCTGAATACACCGTTAATCAAAAAAATGTCTAAATAAACGAATTTTAGCCTATGTTTTTGGTGGTTTTTAACTAATGGTATTTATGATTAATTACCAAAACCATGTCACCACTGAGACAATTATTGAGTGTGAGAAAAGCAAATGAAAGATGCAGGTGTGTGTTCACAAATATTTCTTCACTCTCATGCATTTGTGTCAATTTTCAAGATTTTATGTTGTAGAAATGTTGCTGTTTGTAATAAATTGGTTCATTTTAATCTACTGGTTCTGATGAGGTAAGGACTTAGATGGAATCACAGAATGGTCAGGGCTGGAAGGGACCTCTGGAGATCATCTAGTCCAAACCCCCTGCCAGAGCAGGGTCACCTACAGCAGGTTGCACAGGATGGCATCCAGGCAGGTTTTGAATGTCTCCAGTGTGGGAGACTCCACAACCTCTCTGGGCAGCCTGTGCCAGTGCTCTGCCACCCTCAGAGTAAAGAAGTCCCTCCTCATGTTAAGATGGAACTTCCTGTGCTCAAGTTTGTGCCTGTTACCTCTTGTCCTATCACTGGGCACCACTAAAAAAACCAACTGGTCCCATCCGCCTGGCACCCGCCCTTTAGGTATTTCTAAGCATTGATAAGATCCTCCCTCAGTCTTCTTTTCTCCAGACTTAAAAAGACTCTCAGCCTTTCCTCATACGAGAGGTGCTCCAGTCCCCTAATCATCTTTGTAGCCCTTTGCTGGACCCTCTCCAGCAGTTCCCTGTCCTTCTTGAACCGGGGAGCCCAGAACTGGACACAGTACTCCAGATGCGGCCTCACCAGGGCAGAGTAGAGGGGGAAGATAACCTGCCTTGACCTGCTAGCCACATTCTTCTTGGTGCACCCCAGGACACCATTGGCCTTCTTGGCCACCAGGGCACATTGCTGGCTCATGGTCATCCTGTTGTCCACCAGGACTCCCAGGTCCCTTTCCATAGAGCTGCTTTCCATCAGGCCAGCCCCTAACCTGTACTGATGCATGGGGTTATTCCTCCCCAGCTGCGGTACCCTACTGGAATGTGAGTGATATAAAGCCTATTTTGAATTCAACTCTTAATCTCATAGAGGTTTTATAAAAGATCCCTCACTTTCCCCAAAATTACACAGTAGAACTTTTTCATATAATGAGTTTACTAATGGCAGATCCTAAAAATTGGACCTTAACACTGACATTGAGAAAAAGTTCTTTTTCTGTGACACAACAAACATGATCCCAGTCTCTATGCAGGTCAGTGAAGAACAAACTCATAATCACTTAAAGTTATGTTAACTTTCCTCTACTGAGGTGTTTGGCTTTATTCACTGGAATGATTTAAGATGTAAAACAAAGATTTCATTCAATATAATAGGAAATATTTCAAAGTTAAAAAAAAAAGTAAAAACACTGTTATCAGTAGTATTCATATAGCAATCCCTCCATTTCCACTGTTTGGGAATGTCTGGATTTCCTCACATGTGAGGATGGATCAACTTATCTATGCATTCGTTGCTACCCTACTGAATACTTTATGTTTTCACTTTCTGGGCTGAGAAGAAAATGTTCCAGTTTGTTTCAAATGAGGGATTTTTTTGGAAGGGGAAGCACAACCCTTCCGTATACTGCAATTTTTTTGTGCCTTCCTGTTTGCTTCCAATACTAGTGAGACTTAAGCTATGTTTTCATGTAAACACGCATTAGAAACCTAGTAATTACATATCATCTAACTAGTCTCTAGCTATGTTCTCATAAATTTCTGCAACAAAAGTAAGTTCCAGGTTTGATGTAGTTAACAAAGTCTAAGAGCAAATGCATAAGAGCAGGCCATAAATGGTTGGCATTTGATGGATTCAGCTGTGGAATTATTATAAATTACATTAATTTAAAGTTAAATCAATTTTATTCTCTCTTACAAAACTCTGAGAAAGTTTTGTTTTAATACTGTATAGCTTGTTCATTTACATCTGGCTACAGGAAGAAGTCTTTGGGAACATCTTTGTGAAGGATTTCCTTCAGAGAAATAAGAAGAGGGCAAATCTTTTCATTAAAAAAAAAACTAAACAAAAATCCAGCAAAAAACCACACCACCACCAACAAAAAACTCTAAAATGAAGAATGAAAGAATTAAACTAAAAAAATACACTTATTGTGTAATTGTACTGTAAGCTTTATGGTGTCATTTCTAGCAGGATGGGGAGGGAAAATGATAGGGGAAAAAAAGAACTAACAAAGAAATACCTGAAAAAGAACTGTCAAATAGATACTTGATCATTTCAGGGAGAGCAAAGATTACCACTATCATGGCTAAACAGCAAATATTTGATCCTGGAAACTTCAAAAATCCTATTTTACTAGAAGTATGTGTTTTTCTATATTGTACTATTGCTTTGGGCAAACTTTCAATGATAATAGAAAACAATGCATGGGACCAAAAGAAAGGTAAAACATGTTCATATTCTTTCAGTCTTTTTACTTTCTCCCTTGTTTAAGCTTTAAAGGAAGAGCATATTTCAAAATTCACTTAGCTGTAGCAGCAAACTTGATAGCAGTGCATTCACTGTCCATAGCATTCTTTGCCCTCACGGATTCTGTTGGCCAAGAATCAGCCATTAAAAGTATATCTGCAGATTTTATGTACAGAATTTTTCGAGCATTTAAGCAATTTCAACAAACTTTCTGTAAACATTTATGATAACCATCATATTTCAGAAGTCCTCACTGAAGCAAAGCAGAAAGTATGATCCTGTTTGATCATATGATAACAAGAAAATTATTCTGATAAGACAGGAACCCCAAGCTCTGAGTCAAAATTACTCAGCCTTCATCTTCCAGGTTTCTCATAAATTTTTATCCTACTTCATATTTTCAGCTTGATGTCAAATACCCAATCAATTCATTTTATATTTTGTTTTCCCTTTCAAACATGATTCAGATGAGAGCAAAAGTCTAAGAGCAAGTAGGAAGGTTAAACTAATATTTACCAAAGAACTTCATAAAATATTCACCTGTGTTTTAAACCCAAAAAGGGAATGGAGGTTGGGTCTCACTGTGTCTGAAGTTGCACATATATCTTCATGGATTAATACATACATAGCATGTTGAGGTGAAATCTTGACTCTTCAGATTCAGCAAGGTATTTGACCTTTCATTTCTCCACTTTACCATCTGAAAAAGAAGAAAATGATGCTGTCTCCTTTTTGGTGTACTACTTTGAAATCTATTGGAGAAAATTATTATTCTAAACCCTGCAGAGTATCTTATGTTATATTACAAAATACATAGTAAAAAGCAGAAGGTTGGCTGAGGTGTTTTCCTGCTGATGCTTAAGATATATGTCTGTGCTAAACAATTTCTAGTATTTGAGCACAGCAGCATGCCTTAGGGAACCCTGCTGCTTCATTTCTTAATGTTACTTGTTCCTGTTACAGTAAAGACACTGCCAAACAGACCCATATTCTCCAACGTCTCCTATCTTTTCTTTTATATATGTCCTCATCTTCAATTAAGCTGTACATATAATATATATAGTTACTGCAAAAGGCTGAAATTTTGAAATACTTCAGCTAATGAAATACATCGGTAGCTACATTATTTACATTATCACCAAGTGTCATCTCACTCCCTTGGCTTTTCAGAATTTTACATTTCCAAAGTTTTTAACTGTCCTAGAATCTATAAAAGATTTGTAAGGGAAAAGGCCCTGGAGGGGAGAAGAACAGAATCTCAGTCCTCTCAAAACTCAGCAATATTAAATTTCACTGCTGTCTTTTGAGAAAGTCCTTATTTCCAGACATAAACACTTGATATACATAGATCGTAATGTGCTTGCTTTTCAGTGAATCACAAAACATAGAAATCCTGGTAGGGACAGTTTCTTTGTTTTTAGTAATTGTTAAAAAATATGTCTTTGTTTATTTGCTGGTTCTTCAAGGGAAAGTTGAAATTTTTGACTCAGCCACGTGCAGGGAAGGGGCAGTGCCAAGAGTTTCCCAAGGGCTATGAATTTACTGTTGCTGCAGAAAGGACAGAGTTTATTTCTTCTCTACATACTCTTGGTGACAACTCAAGCACATTAATGGAACATGGCCAAAAAATTGTCTCCTTTCTGTCCTTCCCCTCATTCGCATACACAACTGCTTTGCAATGAAAAAGGGAGGGAGAGAAGGAGGAAGAGGAGGAACAGAAGGGCAGTCCCTGCCGTCTCCCTTCATGCCTCCAAAAAACAGCTTTAGAGATATCAATATAGGTATAGAGTTGTATTTCCACATGGTGGTCATATAAGGAACGTTTCAGGGGGTGTCTCAGTAGACATGAAAGTGTTGAAAACTGCTAATTTGCACAGCTAGCAATATGTCCTCTGTACCAGGCAATGCTAATGGGGAAGGAGGCACTTTTATTACTGTCTGATTCCTTGTGCCCCAAGGCTTAAGAACAAAACTCCAGTGGTAGAGGTTCTCACAAAATCACTTTCACAAATACATAATTAGTATATTCCCACATGTCTTCACAGTATTATGTCTTTATCAGAAATAATGTGTTTAAAAGTCTGTTAGCAGAGGCCACAACAGTGGGGATGGGCAGAGCTGATTTAGATCATCTAAAGCTGAAGTTTGAATGACAGTTTTCTAAGCCAGATGCAATTTATTTTACATTCTTTTAACTGTAGATACACGTAATTGAAACAAATTTATTTCCACTGAGACAAGATACCTGACAGTGATGGTGATGGAAATCCCCACAGTAAGGATGAGATACAGCCTACACTGCTGGCTTTCTTTGCTGTGTTTCTGCCAGTGTGACTCAGCAAGTGCTGAACTGGGAAGATATTCTGATGTCTATATTAGTCTGCTCACATCCCCATCAAAGCAAAAAAGAGGGTGAGAACGTCCATTGAATGCTTGACTGAGCTCAGCGACTGATTCCACATGTGGTTCAGAATTCATTATTTTGAGAAGAAAAATGTTCCTTCCTTCCTGAAGTCATCATAAATATCAGACTTTCCTGTTACAGCCCATCATTAGCCGCTCATTGAAGTGTGTCTGTATCACAAAGGCTTATGTTGGGCTCCCAGATAAAGCTGAAGGCCATTGTAAAGAAACAGTAAGATTCCAGTTTTACAGTAATATCGTCCATTATAAGAAAAAAAAAAGGCAAATAATGGAATAAAACAAACAAACAAAAAAGTGTTTTATATTACAGTTGTGGAATGGAGGCAGAAAATGGCAACTAAGGACTGACCCCACAATTACTTGACTCTTGCTATGATGCTCAGTCAGTAAACTACTAAGAGATTTCAGCTGCATCATCTAGTTGGAGTTTTGAAAATACAGATTAAAACGACAGCCAAACATTAAGCATCCCTCCTAATAAAAGTAAATAGATGAACAGAAGTAGTTAGCTCAGTGTACTTAGACTGAATTTTAATATCTGAATATTTGATTTTAGTCAGATGTCTGAAATGAAGTGACACCAGATTTTAGTTTGGGTATGAAACTATTTAAAGACCATCAATGTAGTCTTTAGTATTGTTTGTATTCCTCTTTTTTAAGGGTAAAAAAAGCTTGATGTTTTATGATCTGATGTAAATTTTGTAAAGGTTTTTGGGGAGAATATACTTATACTGGAGTAACTGTTACTTGTATATTTGATTATTCATGCTTATTACTTTCAAAGTTAACATCAGGAGACCGAAAACTGGGATTATTCTTGCATTATCCTTTTATTTGCAGTATAGAATTTCAAGAGGATCCTTTAATTATTTTCCTGGACTAGAACAGCTTTTTTGTTTGGGTGCATTGTTTGTACGTCTCTGACAGCTCTTTTATGGGCCTCATTTACACTTCTGCATTGAAATTTTGGCCTATAAAATATACAGCCTATAAGCTGTATATTATTCTCAATCTTTTGTGTACATACTTAACATACGGCAGATAATCTGTGAGAGAAACAAAGAGCCAGTCATGACAAAAGATAACTTCAACAAGTCCCATGAAACTCGGTGCTAGCTGTTCTTCTTAAGAGGCTCCAGTGTGCTTATAATGCCCAAACATGGTGAGGAGTTTGTCACTGCAGAGGGTTTACATACCCTGTAGTGTAATTTCCTGATCTCACTAAGTCACTTTGCATTCTCAGAGTGAAACAAAATGTGCCATTACACGGTACTCTAAGCAAAGATATTATAAAGCTGCTATTTTTTGCATCAATTGTGGAAGGAAAAGAGGTTTCTTCTACTGGGGCAGACACTGTGGAAGAATCACTTACAGATTCCACAGATTCCCACTTCTATAGGTTTTCGGCTTTTTGTCGGAAGATATCATCATCACAGGTGAAATATCAGCAAGGTACAGCTCTACACACAAGAAGGCAGTGGCATTGAGCAACGTTCTGAATATTAACTATCATCTTCTGAAAATAGAACTCTGAGGCATTTCTCAAAAATTTATTAAGCTTGACCAGAACCAAATAAAATGAAATAAACTATTTTACAAGTAAATGCAATTGCAGTATGGCACTTGACACTTTTTATCCTCTTTTCTTTGCAATAACAAAGCCTGCATCCATGGTTAAAAACAATTTTATTAGTATCAGCCATGATATATTCCCCAGCCGAACCCATAGCGTGACTGTTGTTTCCATACAGCAGGAACCTCACATACCTGGACTTTCTAAAAAAACGCCAGCAGTGTTTCCTGCACCAAAAATGGATGTGTATTTATTCTGCTTGGATTGTTGCAACCACTGGATGCAACCATTCAAAATGGATTCTACCAGTGTGTTACATCATATGGACTTTGCATAGACAATCATGTAAACGAAGCCGACAACCTCAATCAGCCAAATTTGATAAGACAGACAGATGTTTTCTGGCTTGCAAAATGCTTATGGCACTTAATATTACAAGTACTGAAATCATACCAAGAGAGATCAGGTGATGAATGAGATGTGCTTCAGAAATTAATAAAAGCAGGATAACTCTTCTTGTCAAATAACCTTCTTTTTTTGTTCAAATTACTTTTTTCAAATTTTTTCCCACTTTTTTTTTCCAGATTAAGTTTTACTTTAGATATTCACTTGAGTTTTAATTCTCATATTTCTCTAAATCTTTGTCATTAAATAAAATATTTCTATAATCATTTTGTTATGGCTGGGATAAAAGATTTAGTTTGAAGTCAATGAAAAATACAAGATATTTATTTTAGACAGATGAATTGAAAACAAAACTTTCTTTTCTCATGTAACTATTTTCAACAGCTACTGACAGTACATTTATTCCATACTTAAATGGGGGAACTTATGAGCTGTTAAAGGTTTTATAAAGCTTCTGAAAAAAATTAAGGTTGAAATTTTGTCCCTTGGAAATAATTGATAAAATTCTACTGTAACATTTGGTCATTCAGTCAGTGGGCTTTGATTCAAAGTGCCAGTGACCAACTATAGCAGATGGATGAGTCTCAACGAACAGCTTCCCAATGTGTGGATGCAACAAAAAGAAGAAATAGTTAGGAGTGACGTGCAAATTTTAAAAATAATATTTTTATGTTTCAAGAAATATACAGCATTCTGCACTGCTGCTATTTTATTTTTACTCTTGTTTGGTTTTATTTCCTTTCTGTCTATTTGTATACCATGTCCATTATGACAAGTTACAAAACATCCACTAGATTTTAACCATGGTTTCTACAGGTCTAGGTTGGGAATAAACCAGAAGCTGGAGTAGGAAGGTTCTCTGTTCTGTTTCTAAATGCTCAAGCATGTAACTTGTCCATTTTGCATGTATGATTTAGTTCATTTCATAATATTTCTGCTATTGACAGAATTTTATGTCAAACTAAACATTTAAATCGAAGGCACGTTGGGATTTGTTTTAGTTTTGGTGGGTTTTTTTTTCTAAATGATGGACAGGATGTTTTCATCATTCTGCCTAGCTTCAGCTTTGTTAAGAAAAAGAGAACAGAATGATTGAGGAAAAAAATGTAATTTGTAGAAACAGATCTTATAAACTTGCAAGCATAAACCCACATGTTGATGAACAGTAAAAACATATTGACTCAAACTTCATAATATTTCAAAATATCAATTGCTTTGCCCTGGGAAAACAGGTACAAAAATCTGAGAAAGCTGACATCAGTCATTTGACTGAATGTCCAGTTTAACTGAAACTAGTCATGAAAGGATATTAAGAGCTATAAAGAAGTAGCAAGTAGACCTCATCAAATGTTCAAATACATAACTATACCTTTAATTTGTTATGATACTAGAGTGGGAAAAGTTATTTAGAAAAACTGAAATATTAGATCCGCATAGTTCATCATTCTGATTTCAATAAAGCAGCTACTTAAACCTTTTTTACGTTGCTTGCTTTACGGAAAGAATAAGAAAGAAAGATACCTGCCACAAATGCTTCGAAATTAAGGCACAGCCTTTTCAAATCGCAGTTGTAGGGCTATGATGTTACTTGAGACACAGGTTAATCCAGTAAGATTGTACTAAGATCAGATATCTGTAAGATCAAACTGTATGCATAACAGCCTGGAAGCTCACATGAAATTTTGTCATGCCAAACTGTTGGCTGTAGCCCCAAAAGACTCAATGAAAGTTCTTCAAGGGCAAATGATTCCACAGGTGTTTGTGAACTGATTGAACCTTCAGAAAAGCTGAAAAGGAGGGTTTTTTTGAAAGCAATTAGCTGTGTTTGTTCCTTCCCACTACCAATAGAGAGCAAAAGAATTCGTAAGTTAAATGTCAACAGTTTCCTGTAAAGTATGAACTTGTCTCCAATGATGAAAGAATATAAGTAGATAGTGAAAGATGGATAGGAAGATATAAGATAAATGATATTAAAGGAAAATGAGACAGAAGAAAATATAAGGAAACAAGTGTTAAAGAAACAGGAACAAGTTCATAAATTTATTCTGCAAATATAATATATACAAATATAAATATATTTAAGCAATAGAATGTTGAATGAGAGTACAAAACACAAATATTGCTTTGTTACAGCATGGATGAATCTGATCTTCACGTAGGTTTATGTTCTTTCAACCCACAGAGAATTTATTGCTTTTCTGGACAGAATAGTAAATTTGTCCTGCTAGAGTAAAATGTTATTCTCTGGCTGTTAAAGTTACCTGTGAAGAACAGTTTACTTTTCAGAACCTACCAGATTCAGAACATTATCCAGTGTGAAAGGAGTTATACACTCACAATACATCCTTTTGCCAAGAACTGTGAACTTCCTTTACAAACAAATCTTTTGTAGGCTTGTCAAAAGATATTTTCCAAGCAACACTGCATCTGCCACTGTAACCTACTGAACAATCCATCCCGATGCCAGCTGTACACAGAAGAATCAGCAACCTGTACGGGAAGAATAGGAAAGGGATTTATTTTCCCAATTCTTCTATATCTTCTTTGTACAAATAGGCAAAGGCAACAAATATTGAATTAAAATGACAAGAGGTTGTGGAGTTCTTTTTTTCTTTTTCTCAAAACGACCAAACCGTGGTTTTCCATTTACATATGGAAATCATTGAATCTATCTCTAAGTTAAGTTGCCTTCAAGTGTAGTACTGAGCAGAAATTAGACCTTTCCAGGACTTTATAACAGAAATTAATTATTGGCACTGATGAGTTATTTAAAAGCATTCCAACACTACATTTTGTTCTTACACACTTAGATGGCTTGTTAACCAGTAAGAGGACAGCATCCTGGAGCAAAAAAATGTTGCTTGGATATATTATATTTTTTACAGGTCCACAAGTTTTGTGTTACATCACTATACTTTGGCTTGTGATAGTCCTAGGAGGTGCAAAGCAAATGGGAGTTGGAATTTCATTTAACAGTGAATTTTCTAAATGTGCCTCTACTGCAGAAGCAGCTGCAGCTAAATAACCTTAGTGACAACCTGCTGTGCAAACACTCTTCAGGAGGCCTGATTCTCATTTACACTAAGGCCCTTTTCTCTGGCAGTGGTACTGATTAGGAGCCTTTAAGACATGGTAAATATAATTTTAAAGCCACTTTACGCAGCCAGAGCAAATCAAGGGGGCTAAGGATAAGTGAAAATTAAGGTCCAAGTATTCTGTGACTTTCCTCATTTCTCACAGCATCACTGATAGAGTAAACAATTGCTTCTTAAATAAAAATATATCAAATGTATGCGGTTTATAAAGCTTACTGCAGCAATGAAAATCTAAAAAGGAAAATGAAAGCAAAGTCTGTAGAAAAGTTTAAGCAATTTTCTTTAGACCAGCTGACCCAACTATAGAACAAGTAGAGGCTTGTTGGTACAGAAGCTTCAACACACCCTTCTCTGATCCAGTGATTAGGCCTCTAAGCTCAATTTATAACCACTTAGCATCTAATAGAAAATACCTTTCTTCACCTTGGTAAAAAGCATGTAAAAAAATGCATTCAGCAGGGCAAAAATAGGAGGAGTACAACACAACCCTTTCTCTGCCTCTATTTCTTTCTTTTCATCATGGTCTCTTGGTCATGCATCTTCTTACGGATCATACATCTTCTTTCACATCATCAGAGAATTTACATTCTCTGTGAGCAAATAGTGTACTTTCTTCCCCACTGGAATTTTAAAATTTCCTATTTCTTTCTAATCTTTCTTTATCTTGTTTGTCTTTGGGGGGTGGGTGGGTTTATTAACCTCCATTGAAGAATGTTAATCTGTTCTTTTAACTAAGCGTAGACAACTGATTACATGATAATCACAAAGATCACATCTGTTCTATTTCAACAGCTATTGAATTACAAGTAAGTACATCTCCTGTTACTTTTTCATGACAAAATAAGATTGTTTGCGTTCAAGATTGAAAAAAAAAATTACTTTACAAGTTTCTTACAGCAGAGAAGTATAGAAGTATATATTTCAAGATTTTAGAGGAAGATTTTCCCAAGAAATCTGAGAAAATGAGTACAGTTTGAGAGAATTAATGGTGCTTGAGTTTATCAAAATTAAACAAAATTGAAAAAAAAAAAAACTAGAGCAAAATTAAACACAACAAAGCAAAACAGAAAAGACCAGAACAATGGAAAGCAGAAAGAGCTAGAAGATAAGATTCCACTGGTTCATGAAAGAAGTTGTTTTCCTTTGTTTTATTTCAAAAGGAAGATCACAGGATGAGTAATCATTGTAAATCCAATGCCAGCTGCTTAACTAACTACATGAAAAGCACTAAGGCCTTTACAGTACAGTCATTTATTCATACCATAACAGTTTTGCTTAGGTCAATTTGCATGAAACTATATTGTTGTCTTGTACAGTGTTTTCTGAGAGACAAAACTGCAGTGAGAGGAAGTACCCAACCAAGACCCTGTTGCATATATCCAAAGCTATTTATAAGTTAAAATGAGGAGAAAAAGAAGTTTGTTCCCTTTGGGGGGTGAAAGCCGGTGTTGACTAAGACATATCTGAACAGAAAATGCTGAACCAAATATGTTAATATTCCCCAAAAGATTGATCCTTATGCAAATACCATAGCTTAGACCTCTCTGTGCAACTGAGCAGCCTAAACATATGAAGTTTAAGTAAATTTGGAAAAAAAATAGTCTTTGAAGTATAGACTGTCATGAGAGAAATAAAACAGATTTATTAGGAATAATAAGAAAGACAGCAAAGAATTATTATCAGAAAAAGTATTATCTAAGCTTCCCTTAATGCAACTCAGGCAAATATGTTATGATATTAATACAACATCTTTGAAAATGAAATAGAAGAGGCATACAGAGCCAAAATCACATCAATGACTTCTTGTATATTTTTTATAAGAAATACATTATAAGCAATTTCATATAATAGTACAATAACAATATAATATAGATTAACTTATGTAATATATGTACATTGCAATACATACAATATAGTGAAATATAATCTAGTTTTTATAATAAACAGGTCAGGAATAATTTTACATAAAAGAAATGTGTTTATCAGTGTGAGAAAAACTGTTGAATGTGGAAAAAATTTTACTCAAAATGAAAAGGAAGATAATGGATCACCCTAGGGACAAACATTTAAAAGAACGAATTAAATTGCTATTCACAGTGATAGCATCCCAAACTACCTGTCTTGGAGTAGTTCCATCTTGGCTTTCTTGACCATCAGTTTGCCATATAAATTATTTGGAATATCTTATTTTTAACTATCCCAACTTCACTAGTCTTTATAACCAACGTGAGGAGGCACAAGTAACTATGAGGAATGAATAAATTCCACAAACATTCTTGAAATATTTTCAGACCTCTTTAGCTTCTGAAATAATTATTCTCCTTTATTTATTGTCAAATCACTAAAAGTGAGTTTTATGCAAACATGTTTTTTGTCCAATAACTTTCACCTTACAGACGAGCATAATGAAAAATATGAATCATCTTAAATCCTGGTCTAATTTTTTTTATTTTGTCAGGGAATATTTTCTCCCCTCAATATTTGAACCTAACAGTCACATGTACATCCCAGCAGTTTATCAATTCATACTTAACCCAGTTAAAATTCAAAAGTTTGGAAACTTATCTGAACTGGCCTGAGCATTTTTTTTGGCCTGCAGACTTCAGCTAATAAAACTTGACACAGCCCCAGGCTGAAGGTGTTGCGCAAATTGGAGCAGCTCCAGGCATGGTGACTCTGAAAACCTGCTGTTTTATCATGGTTTCTTTTTGGTCCCAGGAGATAGCCACTTACTGTCAGCCTGTGAGAGCTGGAAGCTTGGAAGCTGCTAATAACAGCTTGTGTACACTGTATGTTTTGTAAGTTGTTGAGACACTTATTGTATCAGTATGTATTGGGTTATTTTAAATGAAAGCTGTATGATTGAAGACCTAGGGAGGAAAGGAATAGCCCAGAAATAGCAGTTGCTCAGCTAATGCAGGTAGACCAAAGATGAGTTTGATAAAGCTCTAAAATAATTGAACCCAACCTAAGGAAAACAGATGGGTTCATTAACATATAACCGAAAAATTTCAGACTGCTCACATTACCATGAGACAGACATCCTTTCGTGTTTTATTTCTTTGCTTTCTCCTATCTATTTCAAATAAATACTATTTTTGCTTAAGAAATATCTCGTTTATACTTTGTGATCACAAATTCTATAAGAGAAAGACAACAAATGCCTGTGCTCAGTCAGTATTTAATGCACAAGTTATGGTAACTGATGGCTAGAACAACTGTGAAAGTCTATCCTGGATTATTTAGAGGCAAAATACATAGGACCATAAAAGTAATGTTGAGGAAGAAAGGGGGGACAGGGTTGAGGGGAAGCACAGCAAGTCTTATAAATGTGGTAATTTGACATATAGAGAATTACTCTTCTTTTTTGCATTCTTGTGCAAAGCAGTTCCTGTGATCGGTGAATTTTCAATCCAACAGAGGGTTGTGAGATGCTTAGGTGGTAATATTGATGAAAACCATCCATGAAACTATATAAACAAACTACCTAATGCCTTCCACTTCAGAGCAAGGTTATTAAATATTTCCTGTTTAATGTCTCTAATCAAGCAGGAGATCATAGCTAAAATGCCAGTGTTGGAATTATTTGGGGTGTTTGTGGAAATACAGGATAGAGTTGCTAATATAGATGTTAGCTAAAGCAAAGATATTCTGAAATCCAGTTCTGAAAAGATCTCTGTATTTATGCCAAATTTTTGTCAGCTCATTTTTTTAAGGAAAAATAGGCAATTTTGGATCATGTTGAACATTGCAAGGGCCAAAAAAACCCCTTCCAAAATAGTCTTCTGAAACAAAGTTTTAAACTCTTGAACACAGAATCAAAGAAAAATTTAGGTTGGAAGTGACCACTGGAAGTCATCTGCTCCAAACTTTTTCTCAGAGCAAGGCTAGCTTCAAAGTTAGGCCAGACATCATAAAGCCCTGCCTAGCTGAATGTTGAAAGTCTTTGTGAATGGTGGTCCTGCAGATGTTCTAGGCAACCTGTTCCAATGCTTAAGCACTGACAAGGGGAAGAATTTTTTCCATATGCCAGATTGTGTTTCTTGTGCTGCCACTTGTGACCACTGTACTCTATCCTCTCTTTATGCACCCAAAACGAGTCTGGTTCCATGTTGTCTATAACTCCTCTTTTAAGTAGCTGAAGACTGCTATTAGCGTTATAGAAGTATAACAATTACCTATACTCTTCAGCCTTTTCTCATCCAAGCCAAACAAATTCAGTCATGTTTTTCTCTTCTCAGGTGTTGCAGCTCCCTAACCATCTTGGTGGCCTGGCACTAAACTCTCCAGTTTGTTGACATTTCTCTTGTACAGAGGGCCCCAAACTGGACAAATTATTCAGGATGCAAGATCAGAAGTGGGGAATAGAGGAGAGGAAGCACAATACTCAACTTGTGGGCTACCCTCTGGCTAATGCAGCCCAGGGGGTGTGGTTGGTCTTTATCACTGTAACAATGCACTGGTGAGCCACATTCAACTTATCCACCAACTCCCCTAGGACTTTTTCTGCAAGACTGGTCCCCACCTGTACAGACACATGAAGTTGTTCTGTCTGCATTTCCCCTTGTTGAACTTCATCGGGGTCCTCTTGGCCTGTTCCTCTAATGTCTGACACTGCTTATGTTGCACAGCTCATCCACTAATGACTGGGACAGCATGGTAATGAGTTCTTGTGGGAAACTAAAGGACTCTGTGTACATTAGAATATTAGTGCTATAGCTTTATCCTTAAAAAAAAAACCAAACAACTGCACTTTGAAGTCAGCTGTGCTGACTAGAAGAGGCAGCGTTTTTCGTTTAACGTTCAAATGTTAACTACATGACTGAAAGTACCTTTTTTTTTTTTTATTTTTTTATTTTTTAAATGACCTCTTCTCATCTAGAGGTCTGTGGAAAATGAAGCGTTACCTGGCTTAATAGATTTCAATCTCCTGCATCGCCTGCTTGAGTGATATTTTGGAGTCTATTAAAAGGGATTTGAAATTGCACAGCAGGAAGACAGAAAAACAGAGCACTAAAGGTTTCCTTCCAGCTCTGTTTTCTAGATCATGCAATGAGATGTGTTACTTGTTATTTCCTTGGCTGTGATGATGTGTTGATATAGTGTATCCCATTGCTGACATGCAAATTACACACATTGGTGTGCATTTTCACTTAAACAGTAAAAACAAACAAATAAGGAAAACAAACAAGACAGAAATGAGAAACAAAGCATGAAAACAAAATGGCAAAGAAAAAAACTGAGCAATTTGGGACACGTGCCTCATTCTGGTAGGTACTGTCTTCTCTGACAGCTAAACCTCTTTGTTCTCAAGGACGTCCTGTTATCTAGACAATGAAGGTAGAAGATATCCTGTTCCTTTTTTTTTCTTTGTTTTTCCTCTTAGTTTGGTATTTAAATGCTTTAAAAATAAATAAAAATCAATAACTTCTTTAAAAAGAGATTTGCATAATTTTAGATGATAATGGATAGTAAGTAGCAAATGAAAGGTTGCATTTGACTATTATTCTTTTTATGTAGGTGAAACGTACATGTACCTGCTTCATTACAGTTGGTATTAACATTTGATGATATAATGGATGATTTATACAGTCTCTTCTTTATCAGAACATGAATGATCTGTTAGGAGAAGCAGGCTTTTTTTCTTGTTGGTTTGTCAGAAATACAGTTAAAAATATGATGAAGAATGGCTACCAATACACAAAGTAAATGTTTTTACATTTTCACAAATGTTGTTTGGAATGTTAGTGAGTTTTCTGTCTCTCTAATAGAATTGTCACTGTCCCAAAAAACAATTAAATATATCTTTGTTTCTGAGATCTTTATTCTTTTTTCATAGCATACTGGGCATACACATATTCCCAGGCAGAGCCTGTTATACTGTTCTGGGAGATACAGTATACAGAGTTAATATCCTGCCATGCATGCAGACTTAAATATTTGGGGGAGGACGTGAAAACATTTCCATTTACATGATGAAGTAAAAAAAGATTTCCAGCAGAGAAAAGGGAATTTACTTAAGTTATAGATATTCTGCACTTCAATGTAAACAAATTAATATGGAAAATAAAGGCGCATGTTAAAGCATAGTTGGCAGCTTGATGCTATTACTTCTGCAAGCTACTATTTAATAGCAAAAATATTTTCTCTTTATTTATTATGCTTCATCTGATAACATTTGTGAACATTAATTAAAACATCACAAAAAGAAATAAGTAGTATATCACTGGAAATAAAAGACATTGAAACAAGTCATTTCATGAACAACAGAGTCAATAAAGCTTGGATTTCAAAGCCAGTGCTCCCTAGGTGCTCTGTGTGTGTATACACTGAAAAGCTTTGATCTTGAATACTGGTCTCCAGATTGTCTAGCTCCTGGGCTTTGTTTTGGAACCAAGAAAATAGTTTCTGCTAAGTCAAAATCTGGGGGCGATTTCTGGGACAGGTGCAGAGGCACCTGTAAATAATAAGGAACGACAAAGAGCCAAGCTTGGCTTGCCCCACCTTACAATACCTTTCAAAACTACTCAAACTGTCCTGGTGCCTTCAAACATCACGTTACAGTCTCTGCATCATTCTATAAGAACTCCACTGTAGTCAGAGATAGAACAGCCCTCCCAGTACTTGGGGTATTTTGAAGCCCTCATATATACTTATTCACATATATATGGATATATGTGTACAAACATATGTACACATATAGACAACATGTGTATGGTATATATAGATGGTAGTATAGGTATATAAAGTATATGTGTGTGTGTTTTTGTATATATACATTTTTATGAATTCACACAAAATTATAATTGTCATAGGAAGATTACCTGGGTCCCAGAGGATGTTCAACACAAGAGATATACATTACACAAAGACGAATAACCCTTATGGAATGTCTTGTTTTCGTCTGAACATCAGGAAACACTTTTTCACTGTGAGCAGTGGCACTGATTGCCCAGAGAGGCTGTGATACCTCCATTCTTGGAGATATTCACAAGCCATCTGGACATAGTCCTGGGCAGCCTGCTCTAGATGACCCTGCTTGGACAGGCATTTGGACAAGGTGACCTCCAGAGGTTCCTTCCAGCCTCAACCATTCTGTGATTCTGTGAATGAATGGAAAAGAAGTTACATATCTGACGCTGACAGATACCTGTGTAGGTATCTGTCTGTGTAGGTGTGAGCTCTGTTGTCTGTCTGGAGCGAACTTAAGAGATTTTTCTTTAGTGAGGTCAAACTTACAGGATATCCTCCACATGGTATTGCAAAACAGACAAATCCTATCAAACATCTAGTGTCTGTGATAGCTGTTTCATTTATCCAATTGGTTAATGTTGGCTGTTGAATTTACAAGTTTCACTGTGAGGAAAGCCACACAGGTACACAAACAGAACAGTCACATCAGTCTTATCACTCTTGAAAAGCAGACTTACTGAAACAAAGGATAACTTACTACCATTCCTATCAAAGCATGGTGATGGAAGGACAAATATGTCCCTGCCCTTGAGGTACATTCCTTCTGTTCTATGAAATGGGTTTCTCTCTTCCTTCACAGGTCCTTCTTTTATTATGCAGAAGTCATATGAAATTTTGCAGTGGACTATCCTTATGTAGTCTGCACAGGTTTGTATTAGCATAAGGATTTACACACCTAAAAGTTGCTCTATTTTTGACAGCAGAAATATACTGATGCAGTCTTCACTGAACAAAATTAGGCCAGTGCAAAACTGTTTAATATAGGTGTAGGCATAAATCAAGAAAACCATAGCCTTACACTTGCTGACTTGTTTCTATGGAAAAGATTTGATTTAACTGGAATGGTGAAAGATACATTCTGTTTTAATGCAGAGAAGCTTCCAGTCATTCAAAGAAAAGTAGCAAAAAAGAATCACCAAAAGTATCAGTGAAAAATATACTGCTTTTACAGACCAGGAAAGATTTGTAGAGAATCTTGGAGAACTTTTTTGGTTTTATTGTTGTTTTCCTTAGGAATAAAATGTTAGAGGTGGAAATTAAACCAAATCTTTTAAATTATTTTCTCCAACGTAAGTAATATATACAATAACACAAGAAGAAAAAAACAAATCAAAACAAAAAAAACACCCGCAAACAAAGCTAAACCATCCCCAATGCATGCTTTTCAGGTGAGAGGCATAAACAATATTTCTAGTACCCATCAGTTCATATACAAAAATCTCCATTCAAGAAGCAATAGGGCAAAATAATTTACACAAAGAGCAATTGCTTTTCAAGCAGAAACAAAGGTAACATATAAAAATCTTTAGTGGTCTATCTGTAAGCAAGATTTTTAAAAGCTAAGAAAAAGGACACGGTATTTATTTTCTGCTGTAGAAACATTCTTAGAGTTGCCAGACTTGTCTAAAATGGTCTATAATGATTGATTTAGCCTTGTTGTATACAGAGAAAATAAAATGTATAAATCTAAATTTCATCAATGTTACTTACTAGTTTGTTAACAGTTCTTCATGTTACCACAAATATTCCTTATGTCTCAAATCCAAAATATTTATCCAATGCATAACAGCCATAAGTATTTATTCAGTATTTGACATAGGTTGTGGGGGCTTTTTACACAATTATGATGACAGAAAATATGTCTGTGAAAACTTGGTTTCCAAAAATGTTTTCAGATTTTCTAGACATCTGAAACTTTGAAGGGTGCAACTGTTTTTGAACATAGTTAAAATCTAGCAGTACACCATCAGCATGGGCCTTGGCTACTTAAGCCAGCATTTCACTTAATTCTACTCATCTCAGATTTGGTCATTTTATCTCTGCTACATTGTATGTTCTCTTTAGAGTCAATATAAACCGAAATTTCTCAAGAAGTCAGTTCTTCCCTCTTTTCTTAGGATGTGTTCATCTTTCTGTACCATCCATAAAAGTAACTTATACTGTATACCTTAACCCTTGAATCTCATTTTTCCAACAAAGAGACGTTCATAGTGACTGCTAACACAAAGAAATGGTATCTAATGGAAGACTCGCGAAACTTGATTCTGTGTGCCATATAGCTAAGATATAATTTGATCAAATTTACATTAGTTTTTCCCAGCTTCCAATGGAGGTTCTCTTCTGAGCCACACCAGTCACTACTCAACCATTACAGCCTGCCTCCACTGTTTCTTCTTCTGTCTCATCATATCATCTGTATCATATTATAAATCAAGATGATTCCTACAGGTACAGGAATGAAGTATCAAGTAGATACAGATCTTTGTTCGGTTTTCAGTATTAATGGGTTCTTTGAGTGAAAGTTCAAAATACAATTTCTACCACATTTGAAAAACAAAGTTTACATATATCATTACAACTGTTAAATGGTAAGTGGTGATGGAAGCCATTTGATCAGCCATTTGAAGCTACACTGAACACAGTTGTGCAGTGTCCATTATAAAGAGTAATCCATTCCTAGAAAGGGAAAAGGATAAAATAACATGGAAAGTCTTTTCTCCCACCATGAATCTATGAAATCTTTGAAAGCTGGCATAAGTAGATCAGGAACCACAATACCTGCTATTGTAAAGCAAGAAATAGTTTCCTGGGAATAGAAGTGAAAGCCTGAAGTCAGAACAACCATAATGATTACATGACCAAACTGAGCTAAAATTAAATACTGGAAGCCTTTTTAATTATTTTTCATTCTACGTTAATGGAGGATTAAACATTGGCTCTGGCATTTGTTCTATAAATTACAAAGTTTGCACCATGAACAAGTGGTAGATTTTTCTTTATTGCACTTGTTCAACATTTATGAGAGAAGAGAATGGCACTAACTCACTGGCAACTTCAGAGAACTTCAGAGTGCTATCACAGAGGGATGTGACATTAGTGCTCAAGGTGGGTGACATGGTTTAAATTAAACCTCAGCATGCAGGAAAGAAACCAAAACTTGAAATTTCCAAATGACAACTTAGATACACAGGGCCAAATACTTCTTGGTTTCGTGCTGTGCCTACCAGAGCCAAGAAAAACCAAGATATAACAAAGGCACTTTTCATGCTATCTTTAGCAACTTTGTTTAAGCAAGATTCAGGCTAAGAGACATTCAGAAATACAGTAGGTAGCATGTTAAAAGTGTACAATAAATGTAATGGAAGTGGAAATAGACTATTACTACATTCACACAAGGTGACCTAATTTTTTCTAAATACTTATTTGTGCTTTTGTTATGTTTTTATAGGTGAGGTTAATTTGTTAAATTTATTAGGATCATAAAATTCAAAGAATGTTTATTCTGAAGTATAAGGCATACATTAAAAACATCTGAAATATATTGAAAAGTGTTGTACGAGGCCAGATGTGATGGCTGTGATGGATCACAGCTGATTACCTCTGCAGAGGGACCTGGTACAGCTCCACTAATTAGGAAGTACCCCAGTGTGGTTTTGCACAAGAAAACAAATAAACAAACAAAAACCCTCAGCACTCTCATGTCAGATGGTGTCTCAAGTTTGGCAGGGAAGAAAAGGGATGTAGAATCTGGAACACAACATAATGTTTCAGAGTCTCTTTTAGTGATATCGTTTCCTAAATTAATAGTATTCCAGATGAAAATGAACTCTCTGTTCAAATACAACAGCGTGCAGCTGACTGAAAATGTAATTGTTTTGAGTAAAAGCTGTTTGAAGTTTGACTGTATGTGCTGTGTAACCAACTGCTGATTCTCCTCACTCCCTTCTTTCATTTGACATTCCTCCTGCACGCATTATGGTGACCTGCTGCGTTGTTCTCTGATGTAGTGTTGCTGGCAAAGTGGTAACATATCTTTGCCCTTTAAAGTTTTAAATGTTTCCACTGACTTAAAGACATATTTTAAGTACACTCAACTGTTACAATATGTATTTTAAACATACTTGAATGTATTGCCCTTTATACAGTATTAATTTAATCTTTTGAGTATACTAAAATGAGTCACATTTTCATAATAGATCAATTGCGTGTGCAAAGTGTGCAACTGGTATTTAAATAAAAAATGGCTATGCATTTTTCAAACCTATTCCTTTTATAACTTACATATATGTATTTACTCAAGATGACATTTGTCAGCATGAAGTATTATATTAATATTATATTAATATTATATTAATGCATAAACAGGGGGGAAGAATATTAAAACCCTTTGCCTTTCAAATGGTAGCAAAAAACCATTGATGTCACAATATAAAACTACATTGCAGAATGCTTTTTATCAGAACTCCACTTTCTGTATGCCCATGTTATATTTCTTCTTACATATGTTATAACTCTAATTCTAGATACTTTTTTTTTTCACTTGCCTCTTTGCTACTCAGTTTATTTAGGTACTACATTACTTATGGTCCAGTATTAGCAATTCAAAACTAGTAATTGCGTTATCCATAAAATAATATGTCAGGTTTTCAGAATAATAAAATTAATTTATGTAACATGAATGTATTTGTATATAAGCATGTAGGATTAAACCTAAGAAACCATCAGCTGGCTTTCCCCCTTGGGTTTTGTTCCTCTTCTTTTTCCCCCACCACAATGTTTCATAACAAATGTGCTTATTTTCCTTATGGAAAGAGGTACTTCTGAAAAATAACATATGCTTCTACCTAAAGAGGGACCTAATTTACTTTCTAGCTAGATCATAGCTAGGCACAAGCAAAAATAATGCAAACACAATTTTTATGAAAGCAAATGATATGAAGTAAATTGAATATATTCAAGATATAATCAATCTACTCGGTGACATTTTCTCAATTATTATTTTCTTAGAATAACATTTAATTGCTTTTCAAAATTTTTAGAGAAGTAAAAGGCATTATTGCCAACCACAATTTCTCTCCAGCTGGACAATTACTCTCATTTTCAGAGTGTGTTTACATCTAGACAACCTACATTTCCACAGGCATTATGAGAAGCAAGGTATCAATGACTCTCTAAATATTAATCTTTAAAAAATTTCCTAATAGGCATGTATTAATATTATTATAACACATGGAAGATAACTGCTGTTAGTGAGCAAAATTTCAAGGTGGGGTAAATCAATGGAGTTCTGTTGGAAAGAATGGAACCATGCCAACTTATAGTAACTATGTACACATTAAAGTTAGAAATTATGTACTAAATTCTGTATCTTAAATACAGTGAAACTTTCAGTAATTCAGTTTAAATTGA
Source organism: Pluvialis apricaria (assembly GCA_017639485.1). Lineage (NCBI taxonomy): Eukaryota > Metazoa > Chordata > Aves > Charadriiformes > Charadriidae > Pluvialis > Pluvialis apricaria. Next base: position 22,085,518 of record CM030012.1, on the reverse strand, counting down.
TTTACATATGCTAGTGATAACAAGAGCTACAGAATCACCTTTTAGACTAATACTCTTTCCATTCGGGTTTGTTTAGCCTTTGCCTCCACTACTAACAACCCATCATTTAATAAATCAATGTCTCTTTGAACCTTATTAATGTATGTGAACAAACAATTACTTATTTCCATGGGGCTGTGCTTCGAGGGTAACCTATTGAATGTTTTCTCTGTTGTTGCAAAGGTTGGTTAAATAAATATATTAGAGCAGTTGCTTTCTAGCCTCCCAATTACAGACTGTTTTTTCTTTATTTTTTCCCCTGAAACTGAATTAACAGTTTTGATAAGACATAAAACACACGTCACTCTAAGCATTTGTTTCACTGTCAGTTGCCAAATAATAGAAGATATTTTCTACCTGAAAATGAAAGCACCAATGATCCAATTGCCTCTCTCTGACCATTCACATTTCTTTTCAGGACTTTAATATAGGTGTAAATATTACTTTAAGTACAGGTCATGAGTTCACTACCTGAAGTCTTGGCAGATTTAAAGCAGAAGGAATGTTATCTAATGAAAACACAAAAACTTGAGCAGGGCTATTGGTCACTCACTTTTGAGCTTTGGGTGAAGATGATCGTGATCGAGAAGTGGAAGCCACACCGTGTTAATCATAACGTGGTCAAAGATACAGGAAAAATAATCACTGGAAAACACTTATATGAAAACAAACTCAAAAAAATCAGGCTAGGTTTAGTAAGCAGCTAAATATGACAAGTAAAATGAAAAAAAGTTTGCAAAGAAATGGACATTTAATTTTTTTTCCCTTTTCCCATAACTGATGAAAAGAGGACATATCATTAATTGAAAGATAGCAAAATCCAAAATGAACATAGTTTTTCTCTGTAAATGGTAAACTTCACTGTATCATCATGCAGTCTGAGCTTCAAATTTAGAAAAATTTAAAGAATATTTGTCTGTTTTCTACATAAAATTGTAGCCTGAATTAACGAAAAGACATAAAGATCAAACTTTAAATGTGTGTGACAGAGAGGGAGAGGGAGAGAAAGAGGAAGAAGAAGATGAGAGGAGATTTACATCAGCTTTATTCTATTGAAATTTTTTTTCTTCAGGATGACTCAATTGTGTATGCTTGGCTATTTCTCCAGCCATAGTGAGATATCACTGAAATTCATCTCTGTTCATTTTTACACAACACAGTCTTGGTGATAGTGTGAAAACATTAACCAGTTCTTCATATTTATTTTTCTTTTCATGCAAGGAGAAGGAACCTGACATCAAGATTAAGAAGCAAGACATTAAAATATATTTTTGACATAGTAAATAAATCACCAAATGAACTCAGTGCTATAGTACTCAGTAATGTCAATATTCACTAGGAGAGGTGCAGAGGATGTGCAAAAAAGTTGAGACAAATCTTCCTGAATTTTGAGTGACGTCATGTGTTAAGTAATATGATTATTTTTTTGTTGTTGTTGAGAATATGTATGTGCCTGTGATTTAAATCAAGTTTCTACTTTTTGTTTGCACATTGCTTCTTACCAGAATCCTTGTTTCTTAATCCAGCAGAAATAATAGTAGGAGTTAGACAGTCTGTACGTTTCTGCCAGATGTGATCCAGCTTAAACGAAAGGTGAGTAAAATTTTAATGGTGAGGTATATTTCAAAAATACTACTCTCATGCCCTATTATGTAAAGAAATCACAAACAGACAAGGTCAGGGAGGAGCTTCTGATAGATAAATTGGTTCACGATTCTTATCTAGGGAAACAGCTCCCAAACTGAGTAATACAGGTAGGGGACTTACCAAGTTAGCAAACTTTGCAGACTACCAGTCCCTCCTAGGAAATGAAAAGAACGCAATAACAGTCTTGGACTCCTGAAATACAGATATTTTTATATACACTTTAAATGCTACAAAATAATCGAGAACCATTTAGTAAGAGGAGTTTTTTCACCTTTCTCTGACATAGATAATAACGTCCATGGCTGCAGACCACATTTCGAACTAGGTAGGTAGTTATTCATGAGGGAAGGAATTTCTGAAGTGCATCTCTCCCTGGGGCAGAGTGAAGAGTTTCCTAAAACAAATTGACTGTGAAAAACAAGAGGTGGGAAATAACACATAGGAAATACGTGTTGTGTCTCTGAAACCACAGTCGCTGCTTGGCTAGTTATTTGTTACTTGACATTGCAGAGGGTGGAACCATTGTCCACACTAAAACAAAACTGAGACAACAGAATGAACATTTCTGCATAACAAACATAATATCTTACATTTCCTGCAGCCAATCTACTAATGCTATTGCCCAGTGCCTCTTCATCTGACATCCCCATTTCCTCAGCAGTAGATTTTTTACTGACTGCTGTGTTCCACGTTCCACAGTGAGCAAGACGTGCCCCTATTTCTTAAAGGAAACACACTTTTGATATGGAAGGGCTGCTATCTACACATCAAGAACTTGTTCCCTACAAAGCTTGTATTATTCCTACAACTCTTCTACACATATGTCTGATCAGTCACAATTACCCATAAAGGGCAAAATTAATCTAAATTTAGTAGATTGGCCCAAGGTTAATGTCAACATTTTCTAGTTGCAACTTCAAATCTAGAGATAGAGCTGACTTCTTCCAGGATCACATTTCTGCAGATGAGCACAAACACTTGATTTTCTTTTGGGTCTGTGATCTCAGAAATAAAATCCTGTGAGCCACCTTGGAATTTGATTTTTGGCAGTTCTGTTCCAAGCACTGCCTAATTCTTACTTGAATACTATTTGCAGGAGTGAAAAACATACTTGGCCAGAACTCACCTTCAACGAAAGAATAAATATCCTTCCTCCCCACTTAATCTGTCCAAACAACCTTTCTTTAGTTAACATACTTTATAAATTAATTTCATATATTGGAAATAATCCCAAATGCCACCTTTTAGCAATTTCTAAAAGACATCCAGCATTCAAGCTAATCTTTGCTTATATGATGCAAATCTGCTCATATGGGTCAGACTCTCAGTTTACCAAAGTGAACTCTGTTAAATAAAGCTACATCTATTTACACTAATGCACTAGCCCAGTGAAACTCTGAAGAGTTAGTTTTCCAGCTTTCTATTATTATACAGTTTTTATTTTGTTGAAAAGTGGCAGGATTTATTTCTGGGCGCTATTAAGAACAACTGTAATCAGAGAAGGTTTACAACAATTAAACGGGTTTATCCTTCTACTTACTGGGCAAGCCATCGGGGACATAGGCACCTTGACATTTGCATGAAACATTTTAATCTTCTGCCAGACCTTTCAGCAATAGATCAAGGACAGTATAGGGTCTATACTAGGCAGTATGGCATTAATAACTAAAGTAGATTCTTTTATTACACTCAGTAAAGGACATATATGTAGTAAATCAGAAAGCTAACTTTTTACATGACTCTCCGTAATGCATTGGAATCCTGAACGTTGGCAAGAGGTGTTTTTGTCTCCTTCTGATTATATATTCTGAAGGTTTATAGTCCATTTCTATATATTTCTGTTAAATTGTATCTTTCATGCTTTGTTCAGTTTTAGCTGTCCTAAACAGTTAGAAAACCACTAGAAGTATCCAGTAACAGAGCAAGAGGAATGAGGAAGATGATGGAAAATCAGGCTTGTGACAAAAAAGAACTAAAAAAGAATTAAAGTTGAGCTTGTGTAATCTAAACAAATAACTATGGGTATATGATTACCTTAGATAAATAACAACCATGTGTAAGCATTTGAAGGGTAGAAACACAAAAGGCAAAGAACAATTGCTTATCCTGTTAAGCCTGATTGTGATGAAAAATATTCAATTTTATCTGAAAAAGTCACCAAAGTTCATGGAATTTATATTTTAAATACCATAAGGATTTTATTTAATTAAAAATATACTGCATTTAGTGTATTCATTGATAATGTCTGACAATCATGGATGGACTTTTTTAAGACAGGATAACAACATTTATTCTGATAAAACAGTCTACCATGCTAAATGGCATGTTCTTTTTATAGATTCGCTGTCACCTCTAATTCATCTTTGTATAAGGAAAAAGAACATTGCAAAGAAAACCTCTTTAACAAAAGGATGTAAAAAAAATAAAGATAGTGCTGTGAAATGTGTTTTATTCATAATTCAAATATTAATTTTGCAGCCATATGTGTAAAGAACTTCCATGTTTTGAAATAAAAATGCAGGTTCTGGAGCGTTAAGGTTTTGTGCAGCATGGAGTATAAACATGTATTTGGTTAACCTCAGTAAATTTAAATGAATAACAGAAAAAACTTAACAGTGATGTCATTTAGACTGGCAACACTTGTCTATGAAAAGATGTTTCTTGACAACAGCTAAAATTTTTACATAAAGAGCATCCATCCAAGATTTCAATCCTTTAAGACATGCCTGTAAACAATCTTCTGCATTCATATTATAGAGTCTGCTTGGATGTGACATGACAGCTGTCCAAGCAGCACAACAATTCTGCAGAAACTAGAGACTACCCAGTGGAAAACCCAGTAGAAACACCTAGAATAACACACCCACAAAAATGAATATGGAGAAAAGGATTGCCGGTCTTACTGTATATGATTATTATGTGAATCAGCAAGTTAGAAATGCAGATGTTTTTAGGTCCAAAGCCATCAAGTTGTACTGATATATTATAAATACCAATAATAACCCATTGTATTTGTAGCTGTTCAGAATAACATTCATGCTGCAACAGTCTCAGCTGTGACATGTGAAGTTTGTACATTGGGAGTCCCTACAAGGAGAATTTGCAATCTGAATTCTACATCTTTTTTATAGTTATACTCTGTCAAGTCCCATTGACTTTTCAGAAGGTAGAAGACCCCGTAGTCAGCAAAAATAGGATTGGACCACCACAATTTGAGGTTTATTCTCTGTTAAGTCTTCCCCTTCTCTGTCTTCTAGGAAGGCAGGGAATGAAAGGAAAACTCATTTATATTCTATACTTTTCAACACCTTGAGTAACCATTGTTATCTAATTTTCACTGTCAGAAGAAAATATAATATGGGGTCATCTCTCAAATGCATCTAATAGAATTAGAGTATTCTATAAGTACTCTCTTTGTTGTAAAAACACACTTTAATAGAAGTGTTATATTGCACAGGGTTTTGCTGGGGAAACTGACTCAGGAACATGGTTTGTTTCACAGTTGATGACAAGAAAATCAACATAATTAATAAATAAATAAACTACAACACCATTAGATAAATTGTTACCTGTTTTCCAATATCAAACACTTTTAATCTATCCTGTTTATGCATTTCCATGAATGAAATCTTTGGATGTAAGATCACGTGAAACCTCAACCTTATTTCTCTGCTTACAAGACATTTCCGTCTCAATCATTCTGGTTTAAAGATCTTCTCAGATTCAAAATCTAATTGAAAACTTGCAAGGCACGAAAAGGTCACGCTGTATAGTAACCTCTGAAAAAGTTGTCCTTCCCATGTGAAAACAATAAATTAGTTTTAAGACTATATGCAATTCCTACTGTTTCTTTTCAGTGAGCCAAATAACATATACATTTCCATGCCACTTGTACATAACTTCCAAAGTTGTGCAGAAAGAAAACCAGATAAACAAAAGAGAACATGAATTAGTGACACTTACATTAAAAATGAAATTCAGTTGTTGCAGAGATAGCTATGAATAAATATCTGCATTGTTCTCTCTCCCTGGCTTGGCTTCTGATGTTTCATAATCTGTTTTAAAGAAATGAAATTACTTGAAATATTTCTTAAATTTGATAATGAATTGAAACATTTTAGTCCTAACAATAAACTCTAAGGATCCATCATTCCATTTCATTTAAGAGAAGCACTTTATCCAATACTAACAATGGAAAAGAACAAGTGTAGAGTCTGCTCACCTGAGCTACCCAGAGCTAAAGCTAAAATACAATTAAAAGGAAAATCTTCCTACTATTTTGTTGGGTTTTCCCCTTTTCTGAGACCATATTCCCATTGAAGTAAAAGACATGCTGTAGGTGAATTTGTACTGTTAAACTCAATAAACATTGTCCCTGGAGACAAACTAAGAATGAATTGGTTTGGTAGTGGAATAGATGTTTAGATAACTTATTTCTCTCCTTTCTTATCGTTACATAACTTGCAGCAGAGGGCCTCTCAAGGATAGGAGGACCCAAATGCGATGAATTTTTTTTCTTTTTTCTCTTTTTTCTCTTTTCTTTAGTGATCCGTAACCTCTTTGCATTTAATCAAACCCAGATTGAAAGATGATATCACAGAATCACAGAATGGTAGGGGTTGGAAGGGTTCTTTGGAGATCATCTAGTCCAACCCCCGGCCAAAGCAGGTTCACCTACAGCAGGTTGCACAGGAACACATCCAGGTGCGTTTTTAATATCTTCAGAAAAGGAGACTCCACAACCTCTCTGGGCAGCCTGTTCCAGTGCTCGGCCACCCTCAAAGTAAAGAAGTTTTTCCTTAGGTTGAGATGGAATTTCCTGTGTTCCAGTTTGTGCCCATTGCCCCTTCTCCTGTCACTGCACACCCCTGAGAAGAGTCTGGCACCATCCATTTGAGCCCTACCCTTTAGGTATTTATAAGCATTGATGTGATCCCCTCTCAGTCTTCTCTTCTCCAGACTAAACAGATGAAGGTCTCTCAGCCTTTCCTCATAAGAGAGTTGCTCCATTCCCTTGATCATCTTCGTAGCCCTCTGCTGGACTCTGTCCAGTAGTTCCTTATCTTTCTTGGACTGGGAACCCAGAGGGCAGAGTAGAGGGGAAGATAACATCCCTCAGCCTGCTGGCCACGCTTTTTTTAATGCACCCCAGGAGACCACTGGCCCTCTTGGCAACAAAGGCACATTGCTGGCTCATGGTCAACTTGTTGTCCACCACGACTCCCAGGTTGCTCTCTGCATAGCTGCTTTCCAGCCAGTCATGCCATCATAGAAGGCTATCAGATTGGTAAAGCATGATTTCCCCTTGGTGAATCCATGTTGACTATTCCCAATAACCTTCTCTTCCTCTACATGCTTAGAGATGACACTCAGGATGAGCTGTTCCATCAGCTTTCCAGAGATGGAGGTGAAGCTGATTGGCCTGTAGTTTCCCAGGTCCTCCTTCTTGCCCTTTTTGAAGGCTGGAGTGACTTTAGCTTTCCTCCAGTCCTCAGGCACCTTACCTGTTCCCCATGACTTTTGAAAGATGATGGAGAACAGCTTCGCAATAACATCTGCCAGCTCCCTCAGCACTCGTGGGTACATCCCATCAGGGCCCATGGACTTGCGGGTATCAAGTTTGCCTAAATGATCTCTAACCCAATCCTCCGCAACAAGGGAAAGTCTCCTTTTCTTCAGGCTCTCTCTTACCTCCAGGGTCTGGGATTCCTGAGGACTGGCCTTAGCAGTAAAGACTGAAGCAACAAACACATTCAGTAACTCCATCTTCTCTGCATCTTCCATCACCAGGGCACCCACCTCATTCAGCAGTAAGCCCACATTTCCCCTAGTTTTCCTTTTACTACTGATGTACTTGAAGAAGCCCTTCTTATTGTCCTTGACATCCCTCACCAGATTTAATTCCAAGTGGTCCTTACCCTTCCTCATTGCATACCTGCATGCTCTGACAACGTTCCTATATTCCTCCCAAGTGGCCAGTCCCTTTTTCCACATTCTGTAAACTTTCATTCTAAACTCTCAATTGTCAGGGAGTGTTAAGGCTGCATACCATGTGAGAGGAACAGAGTCACATCTGATAAACACATGAACTTTAATTACATAGACACTAACCAAATATGCAGTCCTGTAACTTTCACAGAGGGTTTAGACAAGTCATTGCTGGGTAGTGTCGCATAGGATACTTAGTCCACTTGCCTGTACAGGGTGAAGTTCTGAGCTGCTAAAAATTGAATGGAGGTTTGCCCATCTACGGATCTAACCAAAGTCCTCTAGGATTAGAATCAGCATTACAACCCTATTCCTTATTACTGTAATGAAACCTGAGAGCACAGTTACATACAACAGCCATAACGTGGTCCTCTACTAGTTCTTCTTTGCCATGTAGTGCTACAAAAACAGGATACCGCGAAGTGAAGGAAATTTGGCTGGTAAATTTATCTAAAGTTCAAACTGCTTTACAAGGTTCTTCCAGCTTTTCTTCTTTCACCTTTAATTACCAACATTCTTTTGCTTTCATTTTGTCTTAGTATTGCTACAACTTCTGTATTGCCACAACTTCAGTATTGCCTGTTACACAAACATCTCAGTATATTTTACCACCAGGTTTTGAAAACCACCATGTTCTGCGGCTTGCAATTAAGAAACCTCACTGCCTAGGAGTGTTTATCTATTTAATGATACAGACAATTTTGCATAGTAACTTAGCAATACTTGAAAATATTTAAGAAGCTATGAAGCATGGTATATTTTTAAATTGGAAAGGCAAAATTTAGTCTGTTCTGCAGACAGAGGGGAGAGTTCAAAATTACCTCATGACATTAAATGTTCAGTGGGGTCTTTATTTCGTTTCCAGTAGGAAGTAGTGTGTAAGTGTTCTCCTGGAGCCTTTGTATATTAGTTTACTCTATTCATGTTGTCAGGAAGAAAACATAATTATGTTCAGAAGTAATCAAATGAATCTGATCTCTTTCATATCTTCAGAACAGAGAAGAAAGTCACCATTTCAAACAAGTAAATAATCTAAACAAGCACATCAATTTTATTCTATTCTAGCCAGAGCTCATCTCTGCAACAAAATCTGATATCCTAAGATGAACTATTTCATTTTTTATTAAATTAAGTATTGACAGGAAATAAGAGTTACCAAAAAATAACATTTACAGCACTTTCTAGATACACTAAAACGGTGCAAGAAAGAGAGTAAATTATTTTCATTGCCTTTCACCTATGGGCCTCAACCCTGAATGGGACATATACCTTCCAAAAGCAATGGCATGACATATGCTATGAGGGTCCACAAAATTGAGTGTAAAGAAAATGCCTACTGAATAAAAATGAAATAAATGTGTAATAAAAATACAGCCGTCAACAAAGAAGGAAAATTGCTTCCCCTGATTTTTATGAAAGTTGACAATAAGAAAAGGTTTAAAGAATGTGTTCAAGCAGCTCCCTTCAAAGCTTTCAGGAATTTAATCTTTTTTGGACTGGTGATCTATTTTGTTTTGCTGATTTTTAGAAGGCCACCTTAGGTTCCCAACTTTTTAGGGGGGTTGTTTCTGTTTGCTACCAATAAGTCACCAAAATAAACAGAAAAGACAAATTAATCTTCATGATAAAATGATAAGGGCACATGCTTAACTGAATAGAACAACAGCAAGAACAGTTCTTACAACTGAAATGTTTTGTGAATATTTATGTAAAAGCAGGGGATAGAGATTAGTCTTAGAAGTAATCAAACACAGGAAATTCTAGATGAACGTTTTACAGAAGGAATACTTTTATTTTAGATATGTCAGACATTTCTTTTTAAAGTGATTATTTTGCAGTGTGGTTAACATGGGAAGTCATAAATAGTTCCTCTTTTTTATACTACTGTGAGAGTCTACTGTTAAACACAGTAGGTGGGACAATCCAACAGGGATTTTAAAAGATATCATCTATTTGTGAGGTGAAACAAATCATTCTCTAGAGCTATATTTCTAACTCTGTCTTCATCAGAGTGTCTTTCTTCGGAATCAAACAACACTCATAAGAGGCTGTTTATCATTACCTTTGGTATTTTTAGGAGCTCACCTAAGAAGTCTGCAAGTAGGTTAATAAGAAAGTATGGTGCAATTCTCTTCAAGATCAAGACATTAAACCTATTTTCTTTCTGAGGAAATTATTCATAATATTATGTATAGTTCTTGCTTCTGACAAGTTCGGGATTCTGCACCTCTTCTCTGTTAATACATTTGTCCTTCTTCATCCAACTTCTTCCTTTAAGAATGTTTCCTTATCTTTATTTAGTGTATTACAAAGATAGGATCTCCCACCCTATTTAACACCATTAGACATGCCTACACTGGTGTACTGACATGATCTCACTCCGCTCTCAATCTCCAAACTTCTCTTGTACTGGAAGTCATGCAATTACTGTAATTACTATGGTACTGAAGTGAGGTAACTGTGCTGGAGATGAGCTAACAAAAATATTAGCCTGGTCTTAAAGATGACCTCTCCTGGTTTATATGAAGTTGAGTTAACTGCAAGTAGGGAAAGAATGAACTCCCATCAGCTGACATAATATCATGTAAATGTGCTGCAAGTGCTATCTTACCACACAGGAATCCTGCCACAGTTATCATTGGAGTTATCGTTCTTATTCACAAGTCTGGCTTGTGAATAAGAGAGTACTCCATTTAATATTAGCAAAACAAATTTTAAATTTGAAGCATTTTTACTAGTATTACTGTACCTTAGTGAATATATGATCCAGACCTTCTGGTTTACAGCCAAGATCCATAGTTCATTTCCAGTCTTTCTGCAGTCCAAATCCTATGGAGTTTTAGAAGAAATTTTGATTTAACAAAGTTGTTAATATTTACACCTCAGAAGACAGACTCCTGATGAAAGGAATTATGTCTTCATAAAAGAGGGCAACATCTGAAACAAAATAATATTAATTAACAAAATTCTTTCAAATAATTTGAGAATCACCGATATTATGATTTATCATACAATGTACCCCTCACCTGCATGATGAAAAGGCCATAACCAGAGATGAGAAGGATGTATTAGGTCTCATTTCATTCCTATCCCCTTCTCAACAAGATTCTTATGGTTTGCTTTAGCCCCCCACACACACTTTCTTTGCTAAAAATTGAGACTGCTTGTCTAAAGGAAGTGTAACACAGAGCCCACAGTGCAAAAACAAGGCAGGCAACCCTGTCTGTATGCCACTCTTCTTTGACAATTGGTTGCTCTCCACAACCCACATTTAACTGACAAGCCTTACATATGTTAATGTCTGGAATGTGAATTATAGGATACAACACTGTATGAAAGCTCACTATTATACATATAACAGACAGTGTCAAAGGAATTTTTTTTATGACATTTTCTGTGGGTTGTCCATAACTTACCTGATGTCACCAGCCTCACAGAAACACAATAAGTAGATCCTACACAGAAACTGTTGATAAAGGAATTATGAGAAGAAGGAATTTATTCCTCATGTATGAAAACCATGGAAGAAGGCCTGATTCTGCTTTGAACAAAGTTGTGGCAAAGCATTGAGGAACAGGCTTGGAAAAGAGCTGCAAAGTGTCAGATCAAGATCAAGTCACTTGGAATCCTTACAAAGAACATAGAGAGATTCAGCAGCTATTACTCGAGCCTATAAGGTTAAACGAAAGCCACAACCCCCTGAAGTTTGGCCACATCACCTCACGGCCTTGTGTTGAGGCTGGATTTCATCTTTCCCAATCCTCTCGTAAGTGCAGCTGCATAAAGTGTGAATAAGCAGTCTTTATGTGTTGCTCATTAATTTCACCCCCAAGGAACATATTTTATAAAGTTGAACACAGTATCAGAAATGATTGCAGAACAAAATTTGCTTTTATTGCTATTCTAGCCAGTTCTAAGAAATAATTTCAATCAGTGAGAGCCAGGAAATCATGAGTTCATCTGAGTTCTGACAATGACTCCTTGTGTGAATTCTAGTATGTCATTCAAAAGCTGGTTTTCCAAAGGGGCCTCTTAGTTTGGGTACTTTTCATCTTGGGTACCTGCTTTCTGAGATTTAGCATGAAATTCTGGTTGCATTGAAATCCCTTGAAGTTTTATGTTCACAGGGGTCAAAACCTCACCCCTATGATTTTTGTTTGAGTGTGCTGAATTCCCAGTCCTTATTGACTTTGTCTGGTCAGCAGTCTAGGATTTCTACAACCAAATCCTTTCTCCAGGTCAGCATTTTATTAACATTTCTACCATGGGATAAGCAGTTAAAAATAAAAACAACTTTTGTTTTCAATTACAGTGCTGAAGACTAACATTAAACCCAGTAGCTGGGAAAGCACCACGAAGTTGTGAGCCAAAGTTATGCTCAAGGCAGGGTTTTGACTTTCCTCATGAGGATGCCATCCTTCTAACCAAATATTGCGGATGCCTCATAGACAGATTTTGCAATTAGCAAAAATAGCTGAGCTACCATTGTGGATCACAATATTCTTTTCAGCTTCTACCCACAACTAAGGCCCAAGTTCACAAATCCAGATTTTTTTAACACTCCCATCTACATGTTTAACTGTCATGGACTGTCATGGTGTGCGCTGGACTGGCCACTGAGGCGAATGACAGACGCTCTCCCCCAGGCGAATGACAGACGCTCTCCAAGGAGAGGAAGGAGAGAAAGAAAGAGACTTATGATTTTAGAAAAAAACTAAACTACTTTAATGAAAATATTATTAAATTAATAATAAAAAAAGAAAATAATGAAATATATACAATATCTACAAAACCATATCAAGCTCCCAGGATGATGATCACATCACCAACAGGCACTGGGAAAGTCCCAGACTGGACTCAGCGACAGACAGGAACTCGATTCGGGATCTGGATTCAGGAATGCACAGATTGGGATAAAAGGCAGACAAACAGACAGAGTCCTCCTTAGACACCGGCCATTGAGGAAAGAGAGCTGGCCCTTTGATCCCTCAGCTTTTATATTGAGCATGATGCAGATGGGATGGAATACCCTTGTTGGTCAGTTTTGGGTCACCTGTCCTGTCCGCTCCTCCACACAGATGCAACCCCTCTACGCTCTTCTGCTTCCAGCCCTCCAATGGGGCACATCACAAAGTTAGCTGGCCTTGGGTGTTATACCAATAAGTATAACCAAGTCTCTGCATACTATTCCTTGGCATAAATTACAAATAATCAGGTCTTATCACTCTGAGAACGAACAATGTCTCCACAATGTGCTGTTAATTTCAGAGAGTTCACTTAGTTAGAAGAGGCTAAACTAAAAAGTAAAATTACTGAAAAGAAAGTCGGTTCTACTTTACCTCAAACCAAGACAGGCATTAACTATGATTATATCATGCTATGACAAGTTTTAGTGCAATGGCACAGGAAAGGGATGTGTGATATGATTTCTTTTTTTTATACTTGTATACAGAGCTGCAGCTTCAGATCTCTGTCTTTGTGCTTCTGACTTCATAGCCCATCCAGAAAATTCATGGAGACCCCAGCAGAAATGACAATGCAGACTGTTTGTCCCAGGTGATTTGCTAAGTAATTCTGTACTCCGCCCATCAAAACCACTCAGTTCAATCTTTTAGCCAGTCCTTTTCAAACCAAATACTTAATGTTAAATTTTGAACCTGAAGCATACTTGTTCTGGTATATGCTTGTCAACTTTTCACCAGTTATAACTTAAGAAAGGGCATTAAATATGCACTGATGTAATGTACTAACTTTTCGGTTTCTCAGTATGGTATATGGGATAGAGGTGAAAATTCATTTGGTGCTTCCAGCCAATAATGACCATGCCTCTCTGCTAGCTGCCAATCACTCTGACATAATTCAGAGGTTTTGTTTTGCAGCCGCCTTAAAGAACACAGCCTTGGAACAGGCACAAGGAAGATTAAGAGGTATTGTTGGTGCTGTGTGGTCTCGCATAATACTCTCCTGCACTGTTTCTGGTTTCATTGCTGACATGAGACCCTTATTAGAGAAGGAAATGTTAGATTCAAGAAATTAATCAGTCACCTAAATTCCATAGCTGAAGTTTTTGAAAGTCTTTTTGCCCCCTTAAAGTCCTCAGGCTGTCTATTGATGGAAGGGCTTCTGCACATTCTCAAAAGTGTTGAAGTTTTCACACAATCTAACATTTAACTCATGCTTAAGCCTGTTCAAAAGCAAGATGCCTAGAGAGGTGCCATGGTTAATGTCCACACCTTAAACTGCACCAAGCATTGGGTAGAAGCTGGGACAAAATCCATCAACCCAAAATGCATGTAGTGCTAGTACATTGTTGTCTGAGCCTTATTGTGTAGACAAATCCACTGCTTTATTTTTAAAATAGGCCGGGTGGATTGTCTGCTATTGTAACAGTGCAAAACTAGTCTCTAAAATGGTCATCAAACAGCAGAGGAAATTAAATAGTAGGTTAGAACCGATACATTAATTTATGCATAGAAACAGAGAAAGCCCCTTTAAGTCTTGATGTACTCACACAGGAGTACTCAGCTAACAAAAGAGATCAACGGACTTTGCAGTAACATAAGTAGATGCTTATGGCAGTGCTAAGCAGAAGACAGAGCAGCAATGAAATCCACAGCTATAAGAGGCATGGATAACTCTTCACATCATCAAAGAAAGATCACAACCTTTTAAATAGATTTGATAAGCAGTCATGAAATTGAATTTATCTTGTAGACAGAGGAAGCAGAATGAGGGATCGTTAACAACAGAAATTCTTGAAAAAACAGTTTAAAAATATCCCAATATACTGAAAAGATCATAGGAATAGACTTCAAAAAAGAAACGATAACAATCTCCAAAATCAAAATACAATTCATACCTCTACTAAACTAGTCCTCTCCTTAGCTTTACTTACAGGTAGCTGATCAATGAACTTAGAAGTTGCCTGTTCTGTATAATGTTGCATAATAAGTAAAAGCTGAAACAGTATATTAAGCAGCACGCAAAATTCAGTCTCCTTGCCCTCCTTTCATGCTCTGTAGCTCTAATACTATAGACCACACTGAGCTGAATGCAGCAGATGACCCACTGGACAGGAGTGAACAAAGAGGACACAGGAAGCTTCAGAGCGGCTTGTTATGCCTACATGTATGATTACGTAATTGCCTGCACTACATTTTGAGTCACAGAAAGTTGGTAGTTATATCTGTAGTATTCAAAGAACCACTTTGTATTATTTTTCCTAACAGAACACTTAGACCAAATTGTTTCAATGAAAGACTATACCTGGAGAAAACACATTTAACTTATGTAATTCATGCATATCATGTAGGGGAAAATAATTTTCCATGGCTGTAGGCCACTTCATTGTTTCTGACAATGAACGGGTGTTGACAGCTTGTGCTTTCATGCAAACAAAATAATAAAGACAAAAGTAGTTTGTAGGATAAATTCATGGGTGATGATAGATTGACAGATCCACATGAGGCCAAAAGGTTCCATCAGCTTCCAGAAAACTGGACAAATAAGCAAGCTTCTTATTCCAAACTAACTTGTACTTGCCCTTCTTTAGAGAAGACAGAATGACAAATGATGCTTATAAGGAAAAGGTTTTGAAAGCTGTGTACTGAGCTAGAAGAGGACCCTGCCACACTTGAATTGCTGACTATTCATAGACTCACAGATAACTGGCATGTTTGATAAGCAGAAGATTGCTTTCTATAGCAAATTGACAATTGATTTATCCAGTTTACTGCAGTGCCCCAGCTTGCGGGATTTTCCATTGCAATTAATAAAAATGTATGGTTACAATTTTCAGAAATAGTCACTGTAAAGCCCTGTAAGAAAGGGAAAACAGGGTTAGATTTAAGACTAGAGGCATGTTTTCTGTGCTACTGTCTTCTGTTCGGGTTGATGACAGTCCATGAATCCCTGGAACATTTTGAATGCAATGATGCTGAATAACTGTATGTCAGCTAGTCTCTTACTGTTCCCTTACGCTAAAGTTATTTATTATTAAACTTAATTAATTTATTATTAGAATGGGTATTCAGGTCCTAAAACAATAGCAGCTGTATTCCGTTTCAATACTTTTTGTAGGCCAGCTTTTCCACTAGAAATTCATTACCAGCTGAGAGTTGATGCTCTGTTATATGTTGCTTAAGAGTCCCTGAACTAGCTTTATATTGTATTGTTAACCATGAATTTCCCTTTCTGTGGAAATCTTAGTCACTACAGAGATAGCACTCCATAGTGTCTCCACCTTTCTCTTGCTGAACCAGTAAAGAGAAACCTCATTTAACAAGTTAATATGTTCAGGCTTCAAAGCGTGCTGAAAGATATCCCCGGGTCCTTGGACATGTTTGAATGATCAAGATGCAAGTATGTTTGGCTGATAGGTGTTCTTGAATAAGAATCACTTAAGATAAACATAAGAGTTTAGGTATTTCATTCAATAAAATTGTCGCAATTGCCTCAAGATTCTACCCATAAATATGTAACACAAATAAAAAAACTGGTGCAACGACATTACCTGCGCGGTGTCTTTGCATTGAGCATAAATATCAGGGAAACTTTGTGATTATTCTTGTTCTATTGATTGTATTTCTGATGTCCTGATACAATAATTAGAACACATTAGAAATCATCATGTCTTGAAATAGCTTTATTCAAATTCACTAGCTTCGTTGTTATCTGTTCTCTTTATGCTTAATTTGCATTCTGCATTTTCTTTGAATTTCAGTATGTACATGTAATGCAACTTCGACTTTACTATGTCTCCTTTAGGAAATTGTGTTTTGGGTCCAAATTAAACAATCAAGCAAAGAAAACAACAAGTCAGTCTCACATAATATTGGTTTTATTTATGTTGGTCATAAAATACACATCATAATTTTAAAGCATTTTTTTAAAAATACCATTATAATCACCTTTAAGGAAAAATTATTTCACAATGATAGAATGATGCATTAAAAAGACCCCAAACTGTTACCTATTTGCTTGAAATGATAGAACACTGTGAGGCTCTCTCTGTAATTGTTATTATTATTTTATTTCACATAAAGAACAGCAAAGTAAGAAAACACATAAATAGAAAGACGATTATAAGAACTTAAAAAAATGAGGAACTAATAGGACATGATCATTCCCTCCTCTCCCCACACCACTTTCCACACAAATGAAACAACCTGGAATACACATCTAATAGGTGTCCCGCAGAAATAAGTTTCATAAAATCATAGACTCACAGAATGGTTTGAGTTGGAAGGGACCTTAAAGATCATCTAGTTCCAACCTCCCTGCCATGGGCAGGGGCACCTTCCACTAGACCAGGTTGCTCAAAGCCCCATCCAGCCTGGCCTTGAACACTTCCAGGGATGGGGCATCCACAACTTCTCTGGGAAACTTGTTCCGGTGTTTCACCACACTGACAGTAAAGAAGATTTTCCTAATATCTAATCTAAACCTACCCTCTTTCAGTTTGAAACCATTACCCCTTGTCCTACCAATACCTGCACTTGTAAAAAGTCTCTCTCCAGCTTTCTTGTAGGCCCCCCTTTACATGCTGAAAGACTGCTATAAGGTCTCCCTGGACTGAGCTTTCTCTTCTCCAGGCTGAACAACCCCAACTCTATCAGCCTGTCCTTATTGGAGAGGTGCTCCAGTCCTCCGATCATATTTGCAGCCCTCCTCTGGACCTGCTCCAACAGGTCCATGTCCTTATTTTGCTGAGAAGTCCAAAGCTGGATGCAATATTCCAGGTGGGGTCTCATAAGAGTGGAGTAGAAGGGTAGAACCACCCACTTCAGCCTGCTGGCCACTCTTCTTTTGACACAGCCCAGGATGCGATTGACCTTCTGGGCTGCAAGCACACATTGCCAGCTCATGTTGAGCTTCTCATTAACCAACACCCTCAAGTCCTTCTCCTCAGGGCTGCTCTCAAAAAATTTGAGATAATTGAATATTAAAAATTTTTTGGCTTCCCCAAATTCCCGTGTTGCTTTAGCCTTGTCCCATTAAAATTTATGGTAAATGATTCTGAATGCTTTTTGTCAAGTTTTGAAGAATCAGTTAACAGGCTAGAAATTTACTTCTCTTACTCTATGTATAAGATACAAAATCCATTAAAAAGGCATTCAGTGAGCCCCACCTGCATAACCTGACCCAAAATAAGATTTAAAATGCGTCTTTACAATCCTGTTTTATGGCTGCATTTCTCAGTGTTTGTATTGTCTGTTCTGATCCAGTTTTAACAGAAAAAGATTCAGAGATTATGACTTCACTTCTGAGTTACAGTCCAGTTAAGGGATAACAAATCAAACATTTGCTTCTTGTCCCCTTATACCTCTTTTCTATACACATATATTTCACGTTCTTTTTAAGTACTTCGTGATATTTATTAGAATTATAATATCATTATCTACAACAAGAAAAAAGGGGTTGGAAATAAAAATTTAAAAAAGAAATCTTTCTGAAATCTATTAGGCATTGTACTTCTTCACTGTTTAACCTAGTTTCCTGTGTGGCAATAATTAGCTACTAAAAAGTAACCAGATTATTACTGAGATCTTTTTTTTTTTTTTTTACACCATTTAACACCTAACTAGGTGTCAAATCCATAAATTAAGTAATTCTCAATAGGTTTCAGAACCCAATATATTTTAACACTTCAGAATTTTTCTTTTGGTTCACAATAATTCTATCCTATTCAGTTGTATCCCAAACTCAAATCTACTGAAAGAACCACCCAGGTTAGATTCAAAATTCATAAGAAATAAATGATCCCCTAATAATGAGTTGAGTGTACAAGGAAATCTGCCAAAACATGTATGTTTAGGAGACTTTTTTTTATAAGTGTAATAACTAATGCATGAATGTCTTTTGCTGTTGGCTCTGGAAGTAGCAACAATAAGTACAGTGCGAAAGAAAAATAAGAAAAAAAGGCCATAGCACAATAAAGAGACGTTATAACAAAAAAAGAAAGACCCAAAGCATATTTATTCATCCTATAAAACCGCCAAGTAAAACAGTACATGTGTTTCAAGCTAGATTTTCTGAATAAGCTATTTTTATCAGAAAAGAGCAAAGTACATGACTGAAGTTACTTTATTTATTTTCTTTCAGGCACTTCAAGTTCAATTAAGCTAACATAATTTCTTTTTTCTTGGCTGTCACAGTCTCAGACTTGGACTAGAATATTTCTTGATTTGTTCTGTGTCTTAGGTCACAGTCAAACCTAAATGTTCCACAAGTGACATTTACTCATTATTTTGATTTTTACAAATTAGAATAAATAGTGCTTTATTTTGCCAAAAAATGTATATGCATTATCTAACGAATGATATATAGAGCAGATTAGAACAGGGCTGATATTTCCATGCCTATACTGTTGCTGACAGAATAAAAGCAAAAAACCTTCTTTGTGTTAGTGCATTTAGCATGAATACACAAGTGTATGATGGTAACAAAACCATGATGGCAACATATTGGCTGGAACACATGATGCTAGAACATAACAATTCTTATAAAGTAGAAAGCAAGCAACATACATGGAATACTGTTTTTATAGCCATTAACTTTAGACATCAGTGAAATATTGACTTTGCATTAATGGTAGTATTCATATTACTGGCATTTTTCTGTGAAAGGACTGACTCCCACAGATGCCTTAGGAAGGAAAATGATGGAAGCAAAACAATGTTTTCCAGTTTTGCCTGCAGAACTATGAAATAAAATAGGTTTGCTTGTGGAAAATATTCAGAACAAGTCAAAGGAGTAATGCCTGAACCTTTTTTTGAATAAGTAGGAAGAAATATTGTCTAGCTTCTAAGATACAAGAAATGCGCAGATTGCATATGCATAATAATCTTCCTTACAATATTTTGGGCTGCTTGGGTTTTACCTACCTCCCTGAAGTCCTCTTAGAGAGACCAAAATTATGACTCTAAAAAAAAGTTGAGATACAGTGACAAGCATTTGGCTCTTGTTTGAGACCCATTGGGGTCCCTTATTGGCTGTTGCATGGGCAAAGAGCAGACAGTATGGGTTTAAATTCCATCTCTTCACTCTCTTGAGTCCAAAGACAGTGTGCATTCTTTTAAAAGTGGAGAATAACAAGTCCTAGTAATATCTACATTTAAAACAACCAGCATAACTGACCTAACCTGATCACAGAATGACATTTTGGAAAGAACAAGACTTACTAAATTATGCATATTTTACATATAAGTTGCTTATGCCCAAATCTATTTAGCTCACAAACAACCGTCAATGACAGCCGGGGATACTCATGGCAATAATCATTCCCAGTCCTGGTTTATGTGATAGTTCAGCTGAGAAGTGAAGTAGAAAATGTGCTGTTCATCCTCTTTCCTCTCCTATTTTTCTTATGTTGTCTCATGATCTCAAGCTAGGATCTAATGTAATCTCCCCCACCACCTCTCTTATTCCTACAAATCAGGACTCCAGTCTTTATTTTTATTGAATCCTACCTGATTCAGCCGGCTGGTGGAAACGATTTGTGAAGTTGCTTACTTATGGGTTAAGTGACTCTACAAAGAAAAGCAGGAGATCACAGCAGGCACCAAAACCAAAGTTGTGCACATACAGGCAAAAGTTTTCATTCTAGTTCAACTTCTTCTCCCACATGGAAGAATGGAAGGAATTGTGGGTATTTTGCAGTGCAAGTTCACAATGGCTTGTACTCAAGGCTCTACCTCTAAAAGTCTGGACATGCTGTGTGGTTACAGGTTTGAATGCTGCCCAAAGAAAATGTACCAATCTTTTATTCCTTCATCACTGCAAAAGATAGCATGTGCACTACAGTAATACTTGTTTTCATATCTGTTTTCAGCAGACTTGTACATAAGATTTAGTTATTGCATTCAAGCAAAAACATCATCAGATACTAAAACCAGCATGTTGCACTTCTTCAGCTTTTATACTCTCTGTAGAAAGACAAATATTTCAAACAGGACACACATACGTATACATAAAGAATCAATTTTTCAAGACAAGCCAGATCAGTAGCAACACCTCTCCTGTATGCAGTCATGATTATGATTTCTATGGAAGATTGGATTATTTTCTAAATATATATTGAGGAATTTTTTAGATTTTGCAGAATAAGAGAACTGGGGAATAGTTGAGCTGGAAGGGACATCTGGAAATTGTCTTGTCCAGCCCCTCCTGCTCAAAGTAGAGTCAGCTTCCTCAGATTGCTCATGACCATGTCCAGTTGGGTTTTGAATAACTGCAAGGATGGAGGCTTCATAATCTCACCAGGTAACCTGTTCCAGGGTTCAACCACTCTTAAAATAAAATTGTTTTTTCATATGCTTAAATGGAATTTCCTGCATTTCAGGTTGTGACTATTGCCTCATCCTGTCACTGGACATCATTGAAAAGAGCCTGACTCTATCTTCTTTATTTCCCTCCCTCTTTCCAAATATTACTCACATTGATAAGATCATCCCCCAAGTATCTTTTCTCCAGGCTGAACAGTCTCAGCTCTCTCAGCCTGTCTTTGTACGACAGATGATCCCATTCCTTAGTAATCCTTGCAGCGCTTTGGTGGACCAGCTCCAGTATATCCATGTCTCTCCTGTACTGGGGAACAACAGTTCAGATGGGATCTTACCACTGGTGAGTGAAGAGGAAGGGTCACCTCCCTCAGCCTGTTCGTAATGCTTTTCTTAATGCAGACCAAGATGCTGTTGACTTTCCATGCCACAAGAGCACATTGCTGGCTCATGGTCAGCTTGTTGTCCACCAGGACCCTTGGATCACTCTCTGTGAAGCCTCTTTCCCAGTCAGTCGGTCCCAGTCAGTCCTGGGGCATGGGATCATTCCTCCCCAGCTGGAGGACTTTGTATTTTCTTTTCCTGAATTTCATGAGGTTCAGCTCCAGATGGGCTTTGACTTTCCTAATCCCATCCCTGCACTCTGGACAGCATCTCTACATTCCTCCTCAGCCACATGCCCCTGCTTCCATCTCTTGTACATTTATCTTTTCTTTGTGTGTGTGTATGAGTTTAGTCAGGAGCTCCTTGTTCATCCATGCATTTATCCTGCCACCTTTGCTTGACTTCTGGCAGGTTGGAGTGGGCAGCTCTTGAGCTTGGAGAAGGTAACCCTTGAAAGTCAACAAAGATCTGTGATTTTCTTTCAGGTATTCAGTAAAACATTAATCTGGGCTACGTTACTTCTTCAAGAGAGAGGAAGACAGACTGTTCTGTTAGTGACACTTCATAAGATGGTTCACAAAATATATGTTCTTTCCCTCCCATCTGTTAACAGAGTGGCACCAGACCTTACCACTTTCATAACTTTGAAACAGTTCAGTATCTACATTTTAGATGCCAAAACCAAAGAAAATTACCAATTAGAAATTACCAGTTAGACTTCCAGTGCGGTGAACTAGATATCTTCCTACAGTTTATAGGCCAAATTATCTTTCTGTACCTGCTTCAGTAGAAAAATAAGCCTGATTGAAATGAGAAAAGAGGCCCACATTGATTATGAGGTAGGTAAGTGGTGCATTAAAAAACTGCCTGAATGGCCAAGTCCAAAGATCAGTGGTGAATGGAGTTAAATCCAGTTGGCAAACAGTCACAAGTTGTGTTCCCCAGGGATCAGTACTGGGGCCAGTTCTGTTTAATATCTTTATCAATGATATAGATGAGGGGATCAAGTGCACCACCAGCAAGTTTGCAGACCACACTAAGTTGGGCAGGAGTGTTGGTCTGCTTGAGGGTAGGAAAGCTCTACAGAGGGATCTGGACAGGTTGGATCAATGAACTGAGGCCAACTGTATGAGCTTCAGCAGGGCCAAGTGCCGGGTCCTGCACTTGGGTCACAACAACCCCATGCAACGCTACAGGATTGGGAAAGAATGACTGGAAAGATGTCCAGTGGAAAAGGACCTGGGGGTGTTGGTCAATAGCTCGCTGAATATGAGCCAGCAGTGTGCCCAAGTGGCCAAGAAGGCCAGTAGCATCCTGGCTTGTATCAGGAATAGTGTGGTGAGCCGGACTAGGGAAGTGATTGTTCCCCTGTACTTGGCACTAGTGAGGCCACACCTCGAGTACTGTGTATGGTTTTGCATCCCTCACTACAAGAAAGACATTGAGATTCTGGAGCATGTCAAAAGAAGGGCAATGAAGCTTGTGAAGAGCACAAGTCCTATGAGGAGCAGCTGAGGGAACTGGGGTTGTTTAGTCTGGAGAAAAGGAGGTTGAGGGGAGACCTTATTGCTCTCTACAACTAATTGAAAGGAGTTTGTAGCCAGGTGGAGGTCAGTCTCTTCTCCCAAGTAACAAGTGATGGAATGAGAGGAAACAGCCTCAAGTTGTGTCGGGGGAGGTTTAGATTGGATATTAGGAGAAATTTCTTCACCTAATGGGTTATCAAGCATTGCAACAGGCTGTCCCGGGAAGTGGTTGAGTCACCATCCCTGGAGCTATTTAAAAAACCTGTAGATGTGGTGCTGAGGGACTTGGTTTAAGTGGTGGAGTTGCCAGTGTTAGATTAATGGTTGGACTCAATGATTTTAAAGGTCTTTCCCAACCTAAATGATTCTATGATTCTCTGATTAGCAAAGGCGGCTTACTAAACAAGGTTGAGTGTGAGCTTCCAATATATGTAGTGATATTCTGCTGATATGCTCACTGAGAGTTATGTACCAATATCTCCTTAGTAAGGTCAGTCTCAGCCAGTGCGGAGAATTAAATGACCTTGTTACCATTTTGAAGTGCTGGTCAGTATATTTTGAGGGAAAGAAAACCTATGATCTTCCCTGAAATAAAGGCGTTTACCTGTAATTACTAAATTGCAGTTGCTATGGTCTTGGATAAATTTTGGATGGTAAGAGCTCAGCAGTACTTATGATCTACATTTTTCCAGCTAAATTTTTGCTTCCTCTGTACAGCATGGTAGAAGTAGGTACTAATGAACACTGATACTGCAAAAGTCTATATTAAGTTTTTTATGACAGTTTCCAAGATCTAAAACTTATTAAACTGGTTTGACAATCTTATTCTAAAAAAAGTTTATTGTAAATACTACTGCCTTCAGGCAGGTTAGAAATTTGATTACAATCTTCTTCCCTGATATGTTAATTTTTTTCTGCAATAGATAACAATTGATGGGATTTATTTCACTTCATTGTCTGCAAGAACAGGAAACTAGATTCAGTGAATAAGGAGATCTTTTCCAATCCAATGTTTCTTTCGACTGGAACTTGGAAGTACAGGATTTTCTTTAAAAATGCTATCAAGTGGCAGTGAAACATAAAAAAGATGTAATAGGTCACTTGCTCCATTTATCTATTAGTATAGTATTACTCTTTTCAATATTCTCCTTTGCATTTTGTTCAGTGCAGGTTTAAATATCTCAAGTGTCAGAGGTTTCATCACCTTTCTTAAAAGATCAACTTGCAGGAAAATAGCTCTTATGATAGGAAGTCTCTCTGGCTACATCCATGCCTTTTATCAGTACAGTAGTTTCTGGCAACCCCTGTCTAGGTTGGGGAACTATTCAGAATAAAAGCAACCCTTTGCTGAACATTAGAAGTAGGCAGACACAAAAACCTAGTCATACAATAGTGAGGGTCTCAAGCAAGGTGTCTGATCTTCAGAAAACTTAAAAGTTCTCTAGACTTACCTGAACTAAACATTTTTACTGATTGTGGGGGACTGAGCTCAGCCACCTAACTGATCTCTTCTACTCAACATATTTGTGCAATGTCAAAACACCTAACTCCAACATTTATAATGGTTTGTGTTCTTGATTGGTGCCCATACTTAATGTCTCCATGTCTGACCAGTCCTGCACTTCTGAGCAGTCCTGGATTGTCACCTCTTCTGCTGGTTGATCCATCTGAATCACATCCCAGTCTGAAACCATATGCTTGTTCACTCAAAAGTGTCACTTCTTCATATGCTTTGTTCCCTGCACTCCTATATGGTTTTCCAATCTGCTTTGGCTTTTTGCACAGTGAATATTAAGAAGGGCCCAAAGACATCACTCAGTTGCAAGTTGCAAGTGGGTCTTTTCACTTTCTGTGAAAAAGCTATCTTGAAATGTTATGTCAATGGCGCTCTTTCCATTCTCTTTCAAAATGCACTAAAATAGTTGCTTCCCGTGAGTGTGGAGTCATTTCACTAATGCAATGCTGTGACTTCCATCTAGAACATGCTGAATTATGATACATTGTAATTATTACAAATGTCCAAACGACTGTGAAAATAGACATAGTAAATTTAAAGAGAAGGAAATATCCAAATGGAATTGAATATTGCCTTGAACTTTATAGCTGCCTGGGACCATTTATAACTGAGAGCTCCCTGACTATCAAAACATGGATGCTCTCAAATTATTTATTAAAAAATCTCTTCTAATAACATCAAAGCAACGTCCTTATTCATGCCTATCTTTGTTTCCCTCACTATTCTGAAACCTTATAATTTTTAATCCATTTTCCTTGGAATTACTAGATAATTATATAGCAGTCAACTACAGTTCTCAAAGTGTTTTACACTTCAGCGATTTAGGTCTCCCAATCTCTTTTACTCATATATAAATATCATGATCACAATTTTAACAGATGGAGAAACTGAGATGCTGAAAAATCACTTAAGCATCTTATCCAGACTCAGTTCAGAATAATATTCACAATACGTCTAAATCATATAGAGGTGGCATGGGGTACCTGTGTCTCTCAAGTAAGTGAGGTCCACAAATGGAAATGATGTAGTCATATTTATTATGCTTGTGGGACTTGAGTTATTATTTCTGTATGCCTTTGCACTGTGCCAAGGCCGCATCTTTGATAGGTGCAATACCTCTCTGCACTGTAGCAGCATAGCTGGACCCTCAGATAGGCCCTTAAGCATATTTTTCTAAGTTCTACTGATGGCACCAGGCACTGAATGCCATTGTGAAAAAAGTTTCTTTTTTCAGTTACTTTATATTCCAATGGATTTGGATATAATGTCCTGTATTGATACCTTTACTATATCAAATTTTACATATTTTTCTTTTTTTTTTCTTCTGTCATATTTTTCTTACAGAAAATTACATTTTGTAACATCTTTGCAATGGAATAATGTTATTAAGAAGTAATTGAGGACCTATCAAAGACACCTCACTGAAGACAAAATTGATTAGCAACAATATAGACACATAGTCTATCAGTAAAGGGATAAATACGCTTCATACTGCACATTTTCCTGAGCAGAGTCTTCTTCATAATATCATACAATTATGTATGGCTGTGGAGGTATTGCAGTGGTTATATTTAAGTCAGTGTAGAATTTTTGAGTGCTGCTGCCCTTGTTTTATAATATTATATTTTTCATTTCATAGCAAGAGAATGATAAATTTCAGAAATGCTTTTCTGTGAACTTGAAAAATCAATATAATAAAGATGAAAGCATACATATACACAAAGAAACAAAGTTACTAAGAGACTTTAGGAAAATATATTGCTCAAATAATACTAACTAATTAGAAGGCTGAAGGTTATCACAAAGGGTGAGATTCAGCTCCAGGTTAAGATACACATATAATCTAAAGTTTATCTTTGTAACTATGTAAAAACTAGATTTCTAAGCTTATGCTACAGTCACTGGGAATTTAGGATTTAATTCATAGCTGCCTGGTGCCATTTCAGATGCCTGGGCTTCCAGCAACTCTAGAAAGGAGAGTGACTGGAGGTTCAGCTGGTACAGAAAAATCTATGTATTCTACAATACATAGATTTGCCTGGAACCATCATAATATATTCGTATGCTACAGCAGGGTCTTAAATAAGTGATGTGTGTTTTACAATGGGAAGAAAAATATATATCCCTTTTGAGGGGACTTTTGAGGACTTATTCCTTTCTGGAATTGTGAAATGTGTGCGAAACAAAAAAGAATAAAAATCATCCACAGTCAAGCTAGATAGTTCTCCATATTCATATCCATTTAGAAAAAAGTGAATTAATTGTTAATTATACCACACATTTCAACCAGAAGATAAAAGTCAAGGTGCTACCAGTAACATCAAGCAAACAAGCATTTATAACATGTAAACAGAAGGCAGTAAGAACGGAATACTATTTATGCCCTTAGTTGATGTTTCTCTTATTGAAGGTGACTTCACATCACTGTAACTTCCTTAACAAGATTAGAGAACACTTTAACAAGTTTATATTCTGATTAATTTTTTTATGAAATGCAAATAAAAAGAAATTGTGTAATCATATTTTCTTCCTTATCACTTGGGAAATAACTGTTTAATATTTTTCTTTAAATCAGAGAGGTTCACTTAGGATCTTGTCTTTGTCACGTTTACTTCCTCTCTTTATTTAAGTCTCTCTTTTATTTTTCTTTTAATAGGACTCGCCACTCCTAGTCAAAACTATTATTTCTGTAGTATGCTGATCAGTCTCCCACAGTTGAAAATACTATGTGCTTCGCAGGAAACTGCAAAAGACCTTGCAAAGGGCAGAGGATCATCTTCCCTAGTGAAACCTTTGCCAAATGTCTGAGTTAAGATGTGTCTTGCTCATGAGATTTTTACTTCTGTTACAAATCTTGTTCTTCAGTGCTTTCTAATTATAACTCTTCTTATCTCTGTATATGCATATTGACTTGTTGGATATAGCACAGATCTTGGCTTTGGCATTAAATACTAATGCATGTCATTGCCTAATTCTGTAGCATGTGAAAAACATGCTTCATTTCAGCCGATTGGGACAGTCTTCCTCTACATACTATTTGAGGTATTACATTCTTTCATTTAATATAGGAAGACTAGAAACTAGTAATTTACCATGTATTATTTTGTGTTTTTCTCATATCAAAGAAGTGACCAGACCTTCCCCTGCAGCCTTACTGTATATTGAGTTGCTGACTGGAGTGGGGACTTTTATCACCTATGATTTTATCACCTATGTTAAGGTACCTATACTAGACTTCAGGAGCTATCAGCCCATATAACAATTTTTTTCAAAAATTACTTGAAACTAGATGGCTTCTACTAGTATTGAGTGACAAAAGCCACAGGACTCCCCAAATCCTGAACTTCATAAACCAATATCAACCACCAAAGACAAAACTGGAATGGCTGTAGTGGAAGTTGTCACAGGGAGAAACTGCCCAATCATGTGAGCAAAAATCAAATCAGGATCAAAATGGTTTATCGATGCATTCACAATGCATAAGGAACTGGCAATCAGTGATCTATACATTTTGGATATGTACTGGTAACACTTTGGATGAACAACAATATTGAATATTCACAAAATGTTAATAAACTACTAAAAGTACCTAAACAGCCTTCTGTTACTAATCCCAAAGATCTAACCGTACACACACACAGATGCGTGTACACAGTCACATATACACCCCACCTCCCCAGGACACGCGGGTCACAAGCATATACAACTTCTTCTGGTAGTGTCTGTTCCCCAATTTACTCACACTGTTCACACTTACATTCCTACCTTAACAAATGATGTTATCAAGGTATGCACCAAGGGTAGGGCCATGCCATCACACCCACAAGAATGATTCCTTGTTTAAATCAGGAATAAATGTGTACTTATCCAAAGGGATAAATAGAAAAGTAAAAAAAAAAACAAACAAAGACAAACAAACACACCACCCTCCCCCCCCCCAAAAAGAAACAAAACCGGAAAACCCCCAAAAGAGAAAACTGAATTCAGGCATGTCATGTGGCTCCAATTTTTAAACTTAATAGTTCAGTGATAATACTTATTTCTGTGGCTCATCTCTTCACAAATAAAAAAAAAATTAGACTCAGTAAGGATTGTGCCATAAAATCTCCAATGCTTGTAGATGATAACAAACAGCTCAGGAATACCAAGCTTATAAAATGCGATGCAAAGACAAGTGTAGGTGGTAAAGGGGTGAGTTATTTCAGCTGAAATGTCCACCCCTGTAAAGATTAATATCCAGATACTATCAGCCATTCAAAGAGACGAAAAGAGGGGGAGAGGAGAAGGAGACAGAGAGAATAAATGGTTTGTAGCTGTAGGTGATGAGCTGTCACGCTGCTAGGGGATTTAGCAGTTGCGATGACATAAACCGCAAAATGGAAATCTGAGTTCCAATCCCCCTTAAATGGAATTAGATCAGAAGCTCCTGTGTTTTACTGTAAATAAATACAACCATTGAGTGGATACTGTTTTCTCAAGGTTTACATTGATCATACTTCCAAGCCTGCCTCACAGTTGCCCTATCTCCTGATCTAAGACACAGAAGAACTGACTGTATATCTGGCTTTAAAAGTCCCTCAGCCACAAACGACCAAAGAGAAGAATACTCTGGGGCAGCAGGACTATGCACTTGCTCTGTTCTTGTGCACGTCTTTAAGATTTGGTATTAGCAACTGTCAGAAACAGCATGCCAGCACAGAGGGACCTTTGATCTACACGTGCACCCTTGGGCTTACTCTTTTTATGTTCCTGTCTGATGGTCTCTTTTTTCCTCCACTTTTCACAGCCATATCATTATAATCATAGTAGCTTACACTTTTCTGTCCAGGAACTTTTAACTCTGACATGATTTTGGTGACTTTTTCCTCATTAGAGCAGCAACTTTTATTCCTCATTCTTCCAGCTCCTGCTATTATTCTTGAAACCCAATGGCTAACCCTCCTTTCCACAACATGGATTTTCCAGCGGTGAGGTATGTAACAGGACCACATACCACTGTCACAGAAGTCGATTAAGTAGCACAAGAAAAAAATATTAACATTTCATGACTCAGTGAAGAGTTAACCCTACATCACTGAGATCTACATAAGCCACTAAGGTGTAGACCTGGATGAAAGTGAAGGGGTTCTGAACTTTATTGTGTTAAGATTTGTAGTTGAGATTCACCTCCAGAAAGTTAAGTGGTTCGAAAATTTCGGGGCACGAGATTCCAGCATCTGAACTGGAATCCGATTGGTTAAGAACTTAAGATGAGAGTTGCAGCGGGAAGCACTTCCAAACGCGCAATGAAGAATAGGTTTATCTGCCCTACACAGCCACGCTTTCCGCTAAGTAGCTTTGAGCACCATCTACTGGCACATTCTGTATTAACTCCTTACAAGCATCCCTACTCCTAAAAGAGGTTCAGCCCTGGTTCCTAGATCTCTTATGAACTGACTAAGCAGTTCATTTCATCCCTAGCTGACACAGAATCAAAGGGGCAGATTAGCTTTTATCTAGCCCAAACCGTAGGCATGTTATTGGATTCACAAAAATATCTCTGTAAATCTTCTATGTACACTATGATTCTGTATCACCTTGCTCAGCCCTGTAGCTAAAAGTCCAACACACCGTTCTGGGAAACCCAAAAGAAATTTACACCATCCCCTCAAGAGCTTTGCCTGGTGCCCTTATACATATCATCACCACTAACATATGAGCCCAGAAAAAAAATAAAATACGTACAGGACAACTTCCACGAGAATACAGGAACACTTCTGAGCAGCAGAATTTTAAAGTAAAAACTGTTGGAGATCAGTATTTTAAGAAACGTGAGAATCATACTCAAAGATATCTTATTAGCTTTCACAGAAAACAGAGTAGAAAAGTATAATTGCACATGGATCAGGACTGAGTATATGGTAAGGTCTTGGTTTTAAATGATATGTTATAGAAACAACATGTTGGGATTTTTTTGTGGGTTTCTGGTTTTTTTTAAGTTCTAGCTATAGAAAGGAAGGTAAAAATGTGTTTCTGAAAATAGGAAACTTTTAGGACTATTGAACTCTCAGTGTTCACAGTGCATTAGAATTGTGTTGTTTAAAATAGACTTTCCTGTAATTGCCATACATTAAGAAATTAATGCAAGGCTTAATGGTGTACTAACAATTTAATTTATTGCAAAGTATTAGTGGATTTCTCTCAGATTACTGGGAATTTAAGTGAGATGCAGTAGCAAGTAGGGAAAACGCAGCCCCCCTGACTGCAACTGCATTTGAAGTCCATCTTAAGACAACCTACATTGCCAAAGTATCTGTCCCAATGGTCTCATCTTTATTTTGAATGGATCA
The DNA here is from genome assembly GCA_017639485.1 of Pluvialis apricaria. Taxonomy (NCBI): domain Eukaryota; kingdom Metazoa; phylum Chordata; class Aves; order Charadriiformes; family Charadriidae; genus Pluvialis; species Pluvialis apricaria. The sequence continues at coordinate 22,054,809 of CM030012.1, read as the reverse complement.
TTTCTTTCATCAGGAAAGGAATACAGAGGATATCAGATATTGTGTGGGCTTCGTAATACCAATAAGTCAAGGACACGTGATTTCTATCTTTTTTGCTAGCAGTACTGTCATAAAAATATTGACCTGCATGTGAGAAAACAAACATATATGAAAAGCAGATGGCTAAGTTTCCACAAATTTAAGGCTGTTTGTTAGAAAAAAAGTCACACTGAGCAAACTGGTCCTGTTCTTCCCTAAAAGCTCTTGCCTTTATTTGTCAAGGTGGTGCGGAGTCGCATGTGCAATTGGGCTTCTCCCTGGTGGATACATGAATAAAAGTGATTAAAATTTATTTTACATTTGTATTCATGTGTGTGTCTGTGTGTTTCCTTTTTTTCTGCCGTGAAGACCAACACTTAGTTGCCACTATATAAGGGCATTTTAATATAACCTATACAGGCCACGGTAGTTGTTTTAAAATTTCAATAACTTCATCAAATGAACAGTTTTATTAGGTGGATAAATACACATGCCATAGACTCTGATCCTCCTTTTCTTGATTGTACTGATTTAATGCAAATTCATTATTAAAAGTGGCTGTAATCCAATATGTATCACCAATCTCCGTAGTTAATCAAGGCAAATACAAACTTTTTGGACTGTACTTTATAGGGATTTCAGACTTTCAGTCTCTTTGCCTGCACTTATCCTTTAAGAGAAGATGACTAATATGATTTTCTAATCAGATTTGTGACTCCAAGAATGTAAATTGCACGTCAAATTGCCAGAGCAGTGAACATCAGGAGGAGTTACTGAGAAAGGAGAGAAATAAAACATTTTAAAAGAAAGAAAACAAAACCCCACCCAGTATGCTAAAAGGTTTGATTAATTAGTGTAACCTGGTTTGTATTTCGTATGTCAAAGAAGAAAAATGAATGTGTGTACTAGAGCCATTTACTGTGCTCTTGTTCACCAATCAAAGTATCTTAAATTAAAAAAAAAATCATACATTAGGGTATTCAGGCAAGGAGTTTGAAATGTAACAGATGACAAGTCATTGAGCTAGTGCTTTGTGTTTCAAAACTTCGTGAGAAACTTTGGAAACTTATTCTTCCTAATGAACTTTCTAATAATCGTACTAGCTTAAAACTCATCCAATAAAAAGTTGTTAATAATAATATCTAACCCATAAGTCACAAACTGATTTATTGAACATATAATGGAATTTGGTTCTGAATACAACCTACTGAAAGGTTAGGTTCAAAGGTTAACAAGCTAGAGTGATCCACCTGCATTTTTTAAGGTACGCTAACCCACATAAGTTTTGGGTTTATACAGAAACAGTGTGAGCAGGAGACCCCTGCCATTCATGTAACGAAACAACTTTAAAGGAGGAAACTAATACCAGTAAAACACTTCAGAGTTGGGAAAGGAAGCTGTTAGATTACAACATAGATAGTTACCATCAATATTAATATTTATGTATTTGTGTGTGTTTGATGTTATTCATACCATATTTCAGTAACCATGACTAAAATTAGCCTTTTTCTTCAGATATCCTCCTATGATACTGACAGCATATAAAAATAATTATCTTTGATACCTGTTTGTTACTAAGCACTGGATTCCAAAGTAAAACTTCGTTTTTGTTTTAAAACCTCTGAGATAGGTGTATATTGACAGTCATCTTGGAAACGAAAACATTTAAAGTATACAAAAGTGAATCTCTTGAGCAAAACTCTTGATTTCTTTACTTAAGCAAAAACTAATCAAAGGTGGTTTTCAGTACCACCTCTGGCTATATGACTGCTATTTCTCATATTCTAATAGAATTTGTAACTGAAGGAACAAAATGAACTGTGTATTTCCAGACAGAATACAGTATTTGTCAGAGGTTATAAACTCAGAGGCCATAAATGTACTTAGACATTAGGACCAATAGTGACCTTCCTCACACTGCTGAATAGAAGGAATTAAGTAGTGAAATACTTGCATCAGTGAATAGAGGTGACTGTTTTGCTGGTTGGATATACAAAAGATGAGAAGACCCAAATTCTGAATGGAGATGTTAAGTACAGAAAAATTTTGAGGTAGTACTTTCACAGAGGAAGAGTCTTAACTAGAGGAAGATGAAGTGCATCGCACTCTACTACACTGAATGTTATGCCTGTGCATTTCATAGATCCTGCATGGACTGTTTTGAGTGTGTTTTTCTACCCTAAAGGAGTTAATCAACTATATCTGTAGCAACAAAATGGTCAAAAAGAAGCACACCTTTTTATTTTAGTGCTGTTACATAAAGAAAAAAAAAAAGAAAATTTGGGAAAAAATTAAAAAGCATCTTTATGTAACATAAATTACACATTGTTTTCAGTTCTTTTGCTTCTAGTTCTCTGAACCTGACTCTGTACAGACTACAGCAGACTGGAAAGGATTGTGTGCTGCTCACTCATCTTCTAAATTGAAGATCAGGTCCCTTATGTTAGAGAAATAGAAGAAAGTCTCTCCAATGGATGCCAACTGTTAGGCAATTCCCACCATCTTTCCAAGGATCAGTTTTTTAGGCTACTGGGAATTTACAGACCTCCCAGTTTTAGAATGGGTGTGAGCAGCTGCTCTGTAATCTCAAGCCGCCCTTAATCCTCACTGAAGTTTTGCTTCTGTTGCTTTAATTTTACTGCGGATCTTTTGCTCTAGATATCAAATGTTAAACAAAGGATAAAATATGTTTTTGATTAAACAGCTCTAAAAAGAACAAGAAGGTATTCTATAGCTCATTCTTTAGCAGAATAAATCTATGGAGGAATCCCCAATTATATTTTAGAAAGCTAAACAAGAAGATCTCTTTTAAAAAAGCTGTGTTTATAGTATGCTACAGAGACATGTACCAGTGTACCTAATATAATCATTAACACAGAAGAAACTCACTGAATCATACTTAACAGCTGTGAAACCTACTGCAATTTACTAAATTTGAGAATTAGTTTAACAACAAAAATGAAAGAGAAGATAATGTATCACAAAATATATTTTCTTCATTTACTCTGACAAGTGAAGCCTAGTTTTAATAATTCATGATACCTTATAATGAGCTGGTAAATAATGTGAAACATAGATTAATAAAAATAATGAAGTAGAAAGCTTTTATAACTTTTTCCAGTGATTATTCTGCAGCTGGGTTATACCCTTAGCCCTAGGGCAGTTTGCTTCATAACATAAAAGAGTCTGTAAGCAAAATTTGATATTGCATCTTCTAATATCTTTTTCAAAAGATATTTACTAACTCTTTGAATGTCATAAAAGATAGAACATTTCTGCTGTGTTCATTGATGGGAATATCTTTTTTCTTGTCTCAGTTAAGGCATCTGCACTAAGATCTAGAACTGATCAAAAATAATCTTCATATTTTTTTCCTCTGGATTCAAATTTTTACTGGTCTTGTGGTAGAAATTTTTAAAAATATTTTAGTGATGCCATTTTTAGAGATACAAGAAGTTATGTTTTTCTTGTAAGGTAAAGGCACCACTCAGAGCTATACACGAGCTGTGGTAGAATACGGAACTAAATTATGAATTTATTTTCTCCTTGCAGCCTGGAATTTGTTTAATAAGATTTTCCATAAAAGCATTTACTGTGTACATAATGATAAAAACTTTACAAACCTTACAGTGTTGTTTTTCTTTGCATGTAAAAATAGGACATAAAGAGATGTAGCTTTGTTCCAAGTAATGTTGTTAGATGCTTTCTTATCCAGCTCATCTGTGCTATTATGTCAGTGAGCATTATGTCTACAGTGCTCTGCTCTAGAATGATCATAATTAGTGAGATTAAATTGGAAACAATTTTTTGTTAGCAGTAATTTTAGAACTTGTAAAAGGTCAGGAGAAATGCTGGGAGAATTTTACTCTCCACCAGTGTGCAAAATAGGCTGGATCATTACAAGGGAAAAAATTAAAATATTTATCAAAGGAAACATGTTTGCATGTTACATCTGTGAAAAGACTGTAATTAATTTATGTGCCATTAAGGAACATAGGTTTTTATTAAACTGTCTATTATACTCTTCAAGAATACTCTAATACCGTCTGCAACTCACAGTACCTGTGAAAGACAAAGTAAGGTTTTCTTTTAATTGCCTAATGCTTTCTTATTCTTTCCTGGTTTTTTAGTACTCCCTGGAAAAATGCTGTAATGATAGAAAGCTATTTTTGCATAATTTAGTCCTATACATTTTACAAAACTTTTTCTTCCATTTTCTTTTAAAAAATGCAGATTATTCATAATTCTGAACTCACCCCAACATAGTAAATTCAGCACATGCAGGTACTTACAGGGGAGATATATTTTGGGATTCTTTGGTTGTTTGAGGTGTTTTGTTTTGTTTTGTTTTTTGGGGGGGCTTTTGGCCTTGTGGTTTTTTTTCCCAAAAAATTCTGAATATAAAATTCTCTGGTCAGTTATACACTTACTTCATTGGGGCAGTGATCATGATTGTGTACACAAATTAGACAGTTCCATATTCAACTGGTAAATGGCATTTGAAAATCAGTTACAAGATTGTACTGTAACTTTCCAATCCTGATTTGCTCATTAGTACTATTTGTTGGCACTTTTGCAGTCACTGACCTCAAAAAAAAAAAAAAAAAAAAAGAGGTGCTTGTATTCTCCAATTTACAGATCAAAAAACTGGCACAGAATAGTTTATCTGAGCTCCCAGAGTAGACCCACACTTTTACCTGAGCTGCCTTCAGTAAATAACATCTTAAAATTGTAACCTGTTGGTGGCTAGCATCCCAAAGCACAAAATTCACAAGAGGATTACAGGTCAATAAACAGTCAGTGTTGGGCAATAACCCCTTTATATTTTAAAGAAGGCAATCATCAAAGTAAAAGTCACATCTCTGATCAAAGTAGATGTGAAGCTGTTCACAGATAAAATATCAGAATAAATGAATCTCATACTAAAAAGAAAGTCCTACTTCAGGAATAAAATGTTATCTTAAAGTGAAAAAAGGGTGACTCCTTGAGTGTCATTTACCTGGATGAAAATACATAGACTATAGCACGTAAGAATTTCTCTACAACTGACAGTGACTCCAAGAAAAAAATAAGGTAGGAATCCTATCTAAAATAAATGTCTGTTTTCACTCAGCCTACGGATAGACTGTTATCCAGACCAACAAAACCAACATGTTAGTTGGTTCACTCCTTTCATATGGAGCATAGATATGTTATCTGTGAATGAATCCATCACGGTGATGGAACCACATTTTTAGTCCTAATCTCAATAATAACATGCCACCAATAGGGATTTTCAGTGGGAATTGATCTCAAGAAGCTTCCCTATGAAACTTTAAAATGTTGCTTACATTTATACTAGTTCTCACTGTTCCAAGCTAAGCACTCAGATTTACATTTTCACGGAATAGGACTGAAGAAAAAAATCTGTTTAGTACAAGCAATATTGCACTATCAAACTCCAGACTATTCCATAAATTAAAAGAAAAAAAAAAAGTGAAACAGTTCTGGTTCTTTAATGCTATCATATAACAAGCTGTGAATTCATGCAAATATTCCCTTAGAAAGCTGTCAAATACAAGTCCCTCTGATCAGTTCACTACATGAAGGGAAAGGGAAAAAGCAGAAACCTTGTAAAATTTGACCCATTTTGTAACTGAGTTCACAGTAAAAGTCAGCTAGAGAGGAAATGAGTTGTTACATGATCCCAGCTTTATGTGAAAATATAGATAAGTTGCTGATTGCATCAGTAGTTGTCTATGTAATTTAATCAAACAAGAAATTAGAACCCAAACTTTATAATTCAGCTGATACTGAATATATTATCTCTCCTTGATATAATCACAGAGAAATTCGCTTCAAATTAACTCTTGCAAGCCAATTAATGCCTATTATAAATCTGAACAAACATTTTATTCTCAAAGAAGATAGGCACGTTTCTCTTCTCCCTCACTTTTCATTCAGATGATCTTTGCATGAAAAAACACACCTCTTGTTTTAAAGGTCACCTGCTCCCACTGTTTGTTCTGCCCCTGAAGTCATAATCTTCTGCCTGTGACATCACAATTAGTTTCTGCAGAGCTGATTATAGCCACAAACAAAGGATTATGACTTCAGGTGAGGGATAAACAGCAGGAACAGATGAGCTCCTGAGGAAAATGTTCTCTGTTCATGACTGTATCCTTAGAAACAAAGTGCAGAGAGTAAAAGTTGTGCTTGATTCAAAACAAAACACTTTATATGAGATGGCAGTATCTGTTAGCAACTGCCTATTGGTCACATGCATATAATTATTTTCTAGATAAGTGCTCCTTGATAAAAGCAAGACATGGAAAATATTAAATATATAAGACCAAGGTTCCCAGAACTACATTTAATTTAGATTTACAAGACCCAGATTGTCTCATTATGTGTTACCTGTACCATACAATAGATAAGCAGTGCACTTCACAATATCAGTAAAGATACATTCCCTGCACCAGAGCGTTTACAATCTAGGTTAAATGAGAATAAGCAGAATTGTAAACAGGACTAAAGTACAAGATGTCAGGGCAGAAAAGAACAAATTAAATGATAATATAATTCTGTGGGAGGCTAATGTATATGTCTTGAAACTAAAAATGTAGATTTTAGCATGAATTATTATCTGTTCACTGTTTAAGAAAAGGTTTTTTTTTTATTGCCTGTCAACTTTAACCCATTGAGAGAAGCAGTGTTTTCTGTCTAATGGTGATAGCAAGGGACTTTGGGACTCCGCCATTTGCCTGCTGAATTACTTTAAATAAGTCGCTCAATGCATCCAGATCTCATTAACTGCTCTGTGAAATGCAGCACTGTAACCATTACAATAATAGGGACTTTTTAGTCCTTCAGATGGGTGCATGTTCCGAATGTTAGAAATATCCATATCTATTTATCTGTCTATATTTACAGTCATTCTCTCTCTATAAATGTATTCATGGAGGCTTTGGGCCTGGTTCTCACCTACTGTAAGTTATAGCCCTGAGAACAAGTGCTCCTACTAAAGTCAAGGATAAAATGAATTTCACACATAAAGAAATGACAGTTACATTGTAATACAAGTACAGAATTAAGAACATTTTCCCTTCTGGTTTTGAGCCAAGAAATACATTTCAAATATATCAGAAATGATACTTCTTAGTAATAAATTAATAATTTCAAAAAGACATTGTTGTTCAGGGAAAGAGAAAAAAATCCCCTTTAATGAGATTGAAAATAAAAAGCTTTTTAAAGATGAAAAAATTCAGCATGTTGATACTGTACTTTGAAACCTGAAGAAACCTTCATTTTGACTCTGCAGAAATATAATATCTTCACTCAAAAGCTTTCCAGGTATTAATATTTCATCATTTATAATTAATCTTTTTAAATCTTACCTTGATGAAAGAAGCCAAGCAGCTAAGATTAAGTCTGTAGTCTCTAAAATTTCCACTTGCCCAGAGGATATTCCACTGGGCTTAGTACTCGGCCCCCTATTGATTTTAATTTATATAAATGATCTGTTGCCTCTCTTACGCTACTGTACGGGTGCCATGCACACAGGCAAATTAGAGACAGGCTGGTGGTAATGAATTACTAGGCAGACGCTTTCCACACGGGCTGCTGCTAACACTGATTTAATTATTTCTTCAAGAAGTTAAAATTCAGGTTTAACTTCCAGTTTTGTCCAGGCTGTGGCCAGATGGCTAAGGGAAGTAATACCTATTAGGGCTTGATTTGACTATGAATCATATATTTAAAGTCAGTAGGGAGGAGAAAATAAGTAGAATAGCAAAATTAATAATAATGAAGTACCCAATCTAAATGGAACTGGCTCAGAAGATATTAAAAAAGCCAGAGGTCAGTGGTAAAGTACAATCGGCTGAAGCAAGTAGAAACTAACTGCATTTTTTTTTGGCTGCTTCTGACACTTAGAAATATGACATCTTCATTTCTCCCTGACTTCTGGGCAGAAGGCCTATGCATTTAAATACTTCCTGTTTCATTAAAAGCATAGGTGGTATATAGTTTTTATGCAAGTTCTCATCACAAGAATGAAATTGAACTTAAAACTGAAAAATAACTTGGGCAAGTTATTTTACTTCTCAGTGGGTCTGGTAGCTAGATCTGCACAAGCTCTGTGTGAGCTTGATTGACAACCAGTTTACAAATGGGGCTATCCACTCTTCTGAACAGCTTAAAAATATGCTTTTAAACTTTCATGCTGTGCTATTGCACACAACGGTTGTAGTTTCATCTTTAGCTGCTCTGAAGTCTGTTATGGAGTGTTTTGAAGTGCATGAAAACCTGTGGTTTCCGGTGGCACACAAAAATGATGACTTCTGAATTCTTTCACTTTGGCCTGTGATCCTCTCTGGCTGTGTGCCCCCATAGATCACCAAAAGGAGATATATTTAATTGTGCAAATATCTATCATACCATTTGAACTACTACTTGGAACTTGGCTAGAGGCCAGCATACCTGGGATTAAACAGCACTGTTCAATCAGGTGGATGAAAATTCATCAAGTGTTTGTAAGCTTGTGAGGACTTACAGAGAAGGAGCTATGCATCTTCTTAAGATGCATAGGGAAAGTTTCTTTGCAAACTTCACTGACCATATTTGTAGGTATAAGGAGACTGTTGAGAAGGCTGAAAGATGGTTAACGATTGCTAAATGGAAACATTTACAGAGACAAGAGCAGGGACCATTCCCAAGGGATTATGAACTAGGTAAGCCTGGGTAAGATACTTTATAAACATATCCAGACTCCAGGTTAGAAAAGATATTTTGAAGTTCTAATACTTTCACATTTGGAAGATGTTGGAAGGCAAAACACATAGGGTACCTTGAAAGCAAGGTCCTGGGGTGTCTGTCTACTTGTTTTGGTGTCTCCTGCATACAAATACTTACTGACAGACACAAATGGCAGATACCACAGGGAAGAACTACTCAACTCATTCTAAGAAAAAACAGGGGTGTTGCCTTACATTTAGACCTCTTGTTGAAGATGCAGGTGCTCCAACTTTATGTGTAACCATGCAATCCCTACTATCTGATAATGTTCACAGTGGTGAGAAGGCCCCCTTACAAGGTCACCTATGCAGACTCTGGGTGTGGCTCTCCCTCTTGTTGCAACACATGTTGTCATTGCATGTCCTGGACACTGGCTGCTGGTCGCATCCGACAGGGAGGACATCCTTTCCGGCCAAGACAGGGTTATGATGCTGTGGAGAAGCTTCTGGCAGTGCCAAACCAGGTTTATCTGCTGCTGTTTCCATCTTCCAGTTCCAAAGTTTCTTCCCACTGTTCTAAATTTTTTGTTCTTCTTGTATACTTAATTTCTTTTTATACTTCAGCTGACTCTTTCTTTCCATCAAAAGCTTTTGGCAGTACTTTGGTTACTGTTTAATCAGGCTGATGGTCATCATCAAATTTCACCATTGCTGATTTCCTCATAGCATTATCAGTTTTGGCTAAAACCCTCTCACTCAGAGGTGGATAAGGTAGTTTGTTCACACCCACGGTTTACACTCACACTCTTCCCTTACTATCTGTTGTTATCCAGGCCATGTCACCAAGACGTGGCCATTTGGATTACCCCACAGTAGTAACCTCCCTGAGTATTACCAGGCATTCTCTTCTCACCTTGCAGTACAGCTCCCACGGTGTCCCACTGGCAGTAGTATTTGCCCCTCACACCATAAAACCTTACAATCTATGCTATAGGTTTATTTGATACTATCAGCCAGACTAATTATCCTCCATAGACAGTATTGGGTTTTTCTTCCTGGCTTGAGCTAGAACCTCATCAGTATTGGCCCCATGCTATTATTTTTAATTTGTTTGGATAAACCAGAAGTTTGAAATCTTAGTACTTCAAAATAATCAGTAAAACTGTGCAGTGAAATGAAACACTGCTTTTCCTGAGTCAGAAATGAATACAAATCAGGAATGGTATTATATGCTGTGCCAGTGCCAAGGGATTTACGTTCCAAAGATTTCTTTTCACTAATGTCATGTAGGTCTTGAACTGACATTGCACACCACTCATCACTCGCAGAGACAGACGCCGCAGTACATCAACTACTTTTATGACAGCAGTGACATATCTTGGATGAAGAGTCTCCCATGTTTCTCCTTAAGGATGTCAGTTTTATTTCTCCATTTCTAAGTATTCAAGCTTATTTGTGGGTTACAAGAGCAATACAATATCTTCAATTTCATGAAAATACCTTCAAACCCAGGGACACTAGATTACAAGAGTGATCCTGGATCATTAAGACTTTTCTCCCAGTGTTGGAAATATGCACACAATTTAGTTGATCTCATACATCAGTCAACCTCCATCTTAAAAGTTAGGTTTTCCCTCACCACAGTAAGGTGGTTTCCAGATTTTTGTTTCCCTAATTTTAATTATTATTTTAGTTTACAGCCTGAATGTTTGTACCTATCAAAAGTTCATATCCATTTCTTCCTATACCAGCATTATCTTTCAGATAGATTAAATTATTTTTTTCCATTCTGGTGCATACCCAATTGATGTAGTTTTAAAGCGCGAACACTTTTTCCACATTATTTTCAATTTTCTATCTTTCACTTTTCACTAATGAGACAGATTTTCCAGCCTCTTGGTTACCAACGTAGGTCTTATAAATCTGGTTACTAAACAAAAGCAGTAGCTCTGTTTTCATTTAGTTCTTCAGTATAGGAGATGTATTATAAATGAGGTTCTGTGTGAAGTCTCATTGGTGCACTGTGCCAGTGTCTCCTGGAAATACATTCTCTGGTGCGAGGATCATATTGGATTTTTCCATGGCCACAGTGTTTCAGTGTCTCATACTCATATTGGGATTAACTAAATACTGTCTTTTCATCAGATGTGATTTCTGGTTGATGAATTGCTAGCTTTAATAGAAATTTATCTATGAAACAAATCTCATATCTTTCTTTGTGGCGTATAGCTTCAAGAAGACAGATACTTTCAAAGGATGATACTTTATGATACCATGCCTATTAAGTGTTTTTTAATTTTCTGTTTTGTGACAAGAGGCTGCTGAATGTTTTTGACAAAAAAATCCTAATCAACTCTGCTTTTTTGATGTTGGTGTAAAACTATCTTTCTTCTTCTCTGGCATCCATCTTTCTGGTGATTGTCCTATTTTCTCTTTTCCTTTATGATCTCCTGAATGCCATTGTCATTTTCTTTTGAAGTCCAGACTTAGATCTTAGTAACAATTTGCTTCCTCTTTCTTCTTCTCCATCATGACCTCAAACTCTTGTATGCACACTGTCACTTCCAGTTTTCACACCTTCTCTTGTGGATTGACCCTGGCTGGACACCAGGTGCCCACCAAAGCCACTCTATCACTTGCCTTCCTCAGCCAGACAGGGGAGAGAAAAATGTAATGAAAGATAATGAAAGGGAGAGATTGTTCACCAATTACTGTCACAGGCAAACCCGGATTCAACTTGGGGAAATTAGTTTAATTTATTAGCAATCAAATCAGACTAGGATAATAAGAAATAAAAACTAAATCTTAAAACAACTTCCCCTCACCCCTCCCTTCTTCCCAGGCTCAACTTCATTCCCAATTTTCTCTGCCTTCTCTCCCTGAGTGGTGCAGGGGGACAGGGAATAGGGGTTGTGGTCAGTTCATCACAAGCTCCAGTCCGGGGTTCCTCCCATGGGAGACAGTTCTCCATGAACTTCTTCAACGTGCATCCTTCCAGCAGGCTGCAGTTCTTCACAAACTGCTTCAGCGTGGGTCCCTTCCACAGGGTGCAGTCCTTCAGGAACAGACTGCTCCAGTGTCGGTCCCCCATGGGGTCACAAGTCCTGCCAGCAAACCTGGTCCAGCATGGGGCCTTCTCTCCACAGGGCTACAGGTCCTGCCAGGAGCCTGCTCCAGCGCAGGCTTCCCACAGGGTCACAGCCTCCTTCGGGCATCCACCTGCTCCAGCGTGGGTTCCTCCATGGGATGCATGTGGATATATGCTCTACCATTAACTTCCATGGGCTACAGGGGGACAGCTTACCTTACCATGCTCTTCATCATGGGCTGCAGAGGAATCTCTGGTCTGGGTCCTGGAGCACCTCCTCCCCTCCTTCTTCACTGACCTAGGTGCCTGCAGAGTTGCTTCTCTCACATATTCTCACTCCTCTCCCTGGCTGCAGTTGCTGTTGCACAGTTTTTTTCCCCTTCTTAAATATGTCATCCCAAAGGCACTACCACTATCGCTGATAAGCTCAGCCTTCACCAGTGGCAGGTCCGTCTTGGAGCCGGCTGGCATTGGCTCTATCAGATGTGGGGGAACCTTCTAGAAGCTTCTTACAGAAGCCACTGCTGTAGCCCCCCTACTACCAAAACCTTGCTATGGAAAACCAATACACCTTCCCTCCTACAAACTTTCACAAGTGAATGCTTATGCTTAAATGAGCTCAGGGGTAACTCTTGAGGGCAAATCTTTCGCTGCAATCTGCAGATTCTGCAGCTAGGTTTTCTCACCGTCTCCTATGTTCTTCAGTCCACCTGGCTCAGTAGCTATCCTCGTTTAAAAAACACAGAGTAAGGAAAAAGGTCCTCTGTATGTTGTCCTGTACTTTCTCACCAGGTTGATGCCTAGGTGTTTTTCTATCTTTTCTTGGATCAGTCATGCCTTCATATTGGTTTGTCATTTGCTGTTCTTCATCTGTCACTAAAAGCAGAGGACTGTCCACCAACCAGTCTTGTAGATTAGCATTCACCAGACTTCCAGCTGTGTGAACAACATGCATTGTCATAAACACACAAATTGAGAAGAGGAAGTTCAAAAACCAGCATATACATCAAAAAGTCTGAAATTTGATCCTAACATTTCATGCACCAAGAGGTTAACTTCATGCTTATGAAGGTCAGTCTCTAATTTTGATTCAACAAGTACTGTTTTTCTTGGCAAGCTGCTGTTTTGATGTAAAATGCTTCATAATAAATCATAATGAATGCAGATATTCCCATCTGAGAAGATTTGTGGAGAACTGCAAAGAATCGCAGAGAACATTTCACATTTTATAACTAAAGATCCAGCTTGGTGGCATTTTTAAAAATATTTCTAAGCACTGTCAGATTATTGTTTACTAAGACAGATTATTAAATACTGTATTGACTGCAGTTTTTCCTTCATATTCTATGGCTATGTGTAAAATGCAGCTGTACTTGCTCTGAATAAAAAGCCTCCCAGGTTGTAGATACTTTGAAATCTTAGAGTTCCATTAATTTGGATAATATCTCTCCCAGAGATGGGATAAGACATCTTTCAATTTTCACTTCTCTTGTTCTTCTCAAACTAGGCCAGTGAGGCTGGTCTCAGAAACCTAGTTATTCTGTGTAGAGCAAGTAAGCCTAGTTACAAAGACAATTTACACAAATACTTTGCTTCTTAGATTTTACCAGAAATTTGCTCTGAGTTCAGGAAATGAGTAGCTTTCACTGTAGAGATGGCATTTGAATCCATATTTTACATTCCTAAGAGCACAGCTTATGTAATGTATCCTTCTGTCTAGATTTGTTTGCATACCTTGTGTCTTATGTTTATGAGAAAGAGTCTAAGAACCACCTGTCAAACACCCACCAAGTTTAAGATAAAGTTTAATATAAAGAACCCAAACAAAAAAACACCTTCAGCTTAGCATGACGCAATAAATTACTGCGGCCAAAGTTAATATATCAGGAACGTGATTATAAACAACATGAATAGGTATATTGATTTTATAAAATGGACGCATACTGCCAGATCATCCACTGCTGAAGAGGTCTTAAAATGGGAGGTTGATTTGTGGTGCTTCCTGCAATTATTCCAATAGTGCAATGTTTCTTATCTTTGAGTTCTTTTGTACCTCATCTTTGAGCTTTTTTGTTCCCAGTGTTTGTTCAAACATCCTTCTCATACCCTTGTGCACCTATCAGTCGTGTCAAATACTGCTGGTGTGTTCCCTCTGCCACATCATGATTCTTGCCTGGCTGAGACATTTCAAGGTAAGAACTTTAGGAGGATACCATGCCAGAGGCTGCAGAAGGAAGTGAGACATGCAAGACACAGAATTCTCAAGAAAACATTCAGTTTTCTATTAATTTGAGCAACAGTAGCTGAGAAGAAAAAAAAATAGTTTTGTCTTTCCATGGATTAAAACCCATGATTCTTAAAACTAATTTATCTTATAAAAATATTTCTCAGCATAGCTATAGAATGAATGCATACTGCTATCTGCTGCACTCACTGAGTGTTCATTTATGTGTCATTCATTTGTTCCAGTGATTGAAATGTCAGATTACCCACATATCCCCTGTGCTTGATAAAACAACTGCTTTAATTGCTTTTGGTTTTTTTCTAAGAAATTGGTAGTGTGGTACTTTTGAGTGTATGTCTCTCCTGAAATCTCAGTAAGAGATCACCCAGCTCTTTTTAGGTTTATTCAAAGATCAGCCTTTGGCTTTTAGGTTTCTACATCTAATACCTATTTTTAGATTACGTACACTATTCAGAATGAGGAAAATATTAGTTAAACTACATTCAGAACCTGCAGAATTTCAGTGTCTTAAACATCTTCTTTTCTTCCAACATGTATGTAAAGATATCTAGGATTTTGAGGTGCTTAGTTACTACAGGGAAAAGACTTAGACATCTAAGTCTTAGTATAGGAAGATAGGCAGCATACAACAGAGAAGAAAAACATGAGACAAAAGGGATATTCTGATATTCTGAAAAGTCAAATATTTTTTGAAGAAAATATCCAATACCAAACAGAAATAGTTAAAATAACAGAAAATTTGGAAAAATTGTTTCATTTGTTTGAACAACCCTTAAATTTCTGTTAATAAATAGTCATTAAAATATATTATCATTTGAATATGTGAACAAGGCAAAATTTCTCATTTTTTAAGATTTAAAATATTTTTGTTACTAGACAATTGGGCCTTCAAAGTAAAATTAACTTATCCAATATCAGACAAAAAAAAACCCTTATGTGTCTTAGTTAATTGATCAAATCTCTCAAGTAATTAATTTACTGTAATGGATAGAAGAATACTAGCCAGAAGTATTAAGTCTAAAAGTCAAAAAACCTATGTGGGAAAAAAAATTACTTCTGAAGAGATTTTTTAAAATTCACGCCAGCTTTCATGAATATGAAAGATGGTCTGATTCCAGACAATAGATCATTCTTTGTGAATTATCTGTCCCTATTTTATTGTGAGGGATACATCTACTGGCAGATGAAGAATGATTCCAACTCACTTGCTCTGTCTGCACTAGACAGAAGTTTAGCCAGAGAGGTAGAGTGGATCTTCATGATTCTTACATGTAGTGCAGGAATCATAAATCACTCAGCAGGGAAAGGAAACTATCTATTCTCTCCACAGAAGCAGATATTATAAAGCTGGAATTTCTAAATAAAATCAAGGATAGTTAACATTAAGAAGCCACAATCCTTGTTTTGGTCATGATTTTACCAACATATAATTCTGACAGGTCTTATTATTTCTAATTAATATGCTTGAACGCTATATCACTGCCCTCTCTTTAAAA
Organism: Pluvialis apricaria; assembly: GCA_017639485.1. Taxonomy (NCBI): domain Eukaryota; kingdom Metazoa; phylum Chordata; class Aves; order Charadriiformes; family Charadriidae; genus Pluvialis; species Pluvialis apricaria. Next base: position 22,039,248 of record CM030012.1, on the reverse strand, counting down.
TGTGAGTAGTTTCTATCCACCTGTCTCACTAACTTGTTAGTGTTTGCATAAAGGCACTACCCATATCCTTCATAAGTGTATTTTTATGAAATGGACCATGTTGAAGGAAATGACTTTTTTTCCTAGTTGGTCAGGGAAGTAATCAGAGGAATCAGAGCAAAGTTTAGTTTTACGTTTCCTCTTTTCCATGTTCTCTGTTTCTTTTGTCTCATTTGAAAAGCTTAAGAGTAGATATATCTGTAACCTCACTACTTTATCAGTCCTATACTTAGTCCCAAGAAAGCAAAGCTAGGCAGCATAGGAAAGCTTACGGGATATTTATTTAGCAACGTAGAGGAATTTAGCCATCACAGCTGACAGAAAGCTTATTTCATCATCATGTTTGTCATTCCAATGAACAAAAATACACAAATACACTGATGAATCTCTCATATTTCATGTAGTTGTTTTATTTTGCTTAGCAACACTCAGTAAAGATGTCTGTCATTACTGTCATATATTGTGTAGTTAAGCCTCAAAGTCTATCTGTTCTGATGGGATACTCTGTTGGATCCAGCTCCCTCATTTATTATGCTTGCATCCACAAAGGAATATGATGTATTCAATTAGAACTGAGCCAACTTTTTACTAACAAGTCTGGATGCAACTGAAAAAACTTGTAGCAAGGAAATTGAGACATGTGGCAAATCCAGGAAATGAAAAATTTCACAAAATGCTCACTGTAATGAAACTGTTCAGCTCCAGAATTAAATAACCTACACTGTAGTTGAAATATACAAGATGTAGTATTTGGATTATTCCAGAGGAGATAGTCTACACTTGATTAGACTTACAGATGTTTAAAGAAATTCAAAACGTTAATAAGAATCATCATGCTACCCCACAGTTTGGCTTACAATAAAAATGCATAATTTCAGTCAAGATAAATGATCTAAAATTAAGCACAGTATCTAAAATACTACTGATTACAATTTATAGCTGCATAATAACTTAGAGATACTAATTGAAAACCACAATAGAGCAGGTAAAATTTATTCTTTTTCCCCTCAAACTTTGAGATATAGTAAAATGACCTGTATATATATACAGGCTATTTTAGGAGGTTTATCTTTTTTGTTTCAAAATTTACTGGCCTGGCAATAACCTGTCAAATCAATAAAAGAATAAATATGACTTTCAGTATTTTGACAGTTTCATCCTAACTGGCATAAAGTTATATGTATAAGTATGTACTTAAAACCAGATTTCCAATTTTACTGGAGTAGCAGGGAGGAGCCTCCACAGTAGAGACTTGCAGATGTTAGACACTGTATGAAGTTTCTTGCCTCAGCAGACTACAATCTAAATAAAAAATAAAAGTTAATCCAATTGGAAACTCCAATTTAAATTAGAAAAAAAATGAAATGTTTTGTTTAGATTAATTTTTGCATTTATGAATGTATTTCTCCTTTACAACGATTCAATAAGTGAAATCCAAAGCTAATGAACTGTCTTAGTTATTCATACTCTGACAAAAAGAATGAGTCTCAGTCCTCTGCTATTTAAAGAGTCCTTTTCAGAGGAGTAGCAGAATTATTGCAGACCTTTCTCTTGTAGTAGCAGTCAAATTAAACTACCAGTGCCCCAGTGAATGCCAGCATTTTCCTGTCATATTATATAAAGAAGCTATACTGAATATAAACAACCCAAACTGCTTGACAAAGAAACACTGAGGAGAAATGTTAAGCAAAAAGACTGCTATCTTAATTGACTCCTCTTAAATATTAAGCTTTCTCAGTTTGAGTTATGCTGAGGTTATTTGGAAGAAGTCAGGTCTAATTATGTTCCATTTTCTTAACAGCCATTTTATCCTGACAGCATTTACATGGTTCAAGGGAATCAGAAGGACAAATGTTTTCACTTATTTATACAACTTGATGGAACATTCCACGTCTCACATCACGTTTCACAGCATTTCTTAACCAAAGGGAAGATAAAACCTTGAAATATGCTTTTCATATTTTCATCAGTCAAGGTTTCCACAAACTCGAGGTTTTGCAGATTAAAGTGCAAGTACATCTGCACACCAAATGGAACAGCTGTGATCAAATGAAGATGTTCAAGTACTGTATAAATATATAGATATTTATATAACCATATATGCAATTGCAATACTTTAAAACTTTGTTATACTGGGCTTAAAGCTCTTGTTTTGATCACAGATGTTCTATGAAAGATAGCATGTTCCTCTTCTGAAATATAGAGACACAGTACTCCATATGCACAGGATTTATACACACAAATGTACCTACCATATATCTTCTTACTTAACAGGAAGTTAGAACAATTATCTACACCACCACTGGCAAATAGGTGAATCAGTGAACTGTGTGTGATGCCAGTGCAAATGGTGAAGACATTGATTCTATTCATAATGCTTTGAAAACAGCTTTGTTTTATGTCCAGTGTTTCTATCCATGGCAATACTACATTAGTGCTCTGATATTTCAGTATGGATAATGATCCTACCATCCCCTGCTAAGTTTGCTAAAGTAGAAACTCATAGGAATGTTTCAACAACATTCTGGGAGAAAAAAAAAAAAATCAAAATGTCATTGTTCCACAGGATTTATCATTCAACAATTTTCAAGCCTTTTTCTTAGAAAGGAATGCAGAAAGACTAAGCTCTATCAGCAACATTTTTTTATAAAGGTTATGAGAAACTCAGCAAAAGTGGGATTCATCTCATCTTGATTTAGCTATCAAAAGATACAGTCCTGATTAAATTACATCTGTAATGTGTTTTCATAGCCAGTGAAGAACAAATGACTCCCAGTCAGGATGCCTTTATTAAGGACAATGAATTACTCTTTCATGGAGAGTACTATGGCAAAGTCTACACACGATTAAGATTGAGATCACATAGTTTATGTTCCCTGAAAATGGCAAAGCCAAACTGTTGTATTACGTGAAGATCCCCATCTACCAGCTGATCCCCTTTGGATCTGTCATTGGGAGACACTGGAAGCATTATTTTCAAGATTTTAAAAAAACATGGTAGTTTATTTTAAGAATTTGAATAATCCTTTTATTTTCTTCTATAGTGACCTGGGTTACTGCCATATTATAATGGCATATCTACATAATCTTTTTCAAGCAGATGTAAGTTCACTTCATGTTTGATTGAAGCCAGTGAGACACAAATCAGCACTAAGTAGGTGTCATGGTTAAGGCAGTGCTAGAGCTTATAAACCTTTCTCACAGGGCCTGAACACCAGGGTGAATATAAAAGAGAAATCTTCTGTAGACAATGCTATTTAATGTTATATTGGTCAAGTAGGAAATCACAGTGGGTACTGACCCCATAAGGAAGAAAAAGGGAATAAAAGATAGTTACGAAAAAATGATGTCTGAAGCATAGTCTTTTTGAAACTGTGACTATCGCCACATCCCTTTAGCAGTCAGAATATTTCACAAGAACAGCTGATTTCATACATTTCAATTTCCTCATTGGAGATCAAACTTCATTCCAGTACAACCTCTAGTACTCTCTGTAGAATTGCTATCACAATTAGAATCATCCTATGGGATGGCATATGCCCTCAACACTAACCAGAGCAGGAGTTGTAGTACATTGCAGGAAGCTCTGAGATTTTCATAAGACCTTTTTTTGCTTGTTCTCTTTAATCCTAATCTTTCCCCTTCATTGATATTCTATTATTTCATATATAAACTAGTAGGATATACTGATATATTGATATTATCCATATATTAATAAAGATTTTTATATCATCTTCTAATGTTTGTTATTTGTTGTAGCTGCAATTTCTATTGTGTTGGCTATAGAGTAATTCTGGCTATTTGAACATATTACAGTTATGTTAGAATTATGTGCAAGATATCCCAAGAAAAAATCAACTGACATGTTTTGGCTACCTATAAGTGTTGTGACAAAGTACAATAGAAAATGTGTTTTTAATAACACAGTAGTAGATGCTAGCTGACTCAAATAATTTTTTGAATGTGTTAGTAGGGGGATGCAGTAAAGATATCTGCTAATGGAAAAAATGCAGAAAGAGAGACATAAATGGATCTAACATATATGATGCTACAGCCAAAATAAACATCATGAGAGACATTAGAGACATAGCAACAAAGGATTTAGTATTGTTTTAAGTTTAGGGTGTACTGAGCACTTGTACATGACACTGCAGCTTGTGACCCTTTCTCTGAAAGTGCTTCCTTAGCATCAGACGTTTCCTACACTCAAAACCTATGATTATTTTCTAGTACCAAGGGTAGGTTCTCACCTACAGTAGTTTTTGTATCAACTATACTCCATCCAATAAAATGAGTTTGGACATCAGTTTACCAGTTGTCATCACTGGACTAATCTACATTAACAACTGGTATGATGCAAAGACAGAATGACCAGTGTTTCATGTGTTGTGGACTAGAACGATTTTAGCACTATTGCTTGTTCACTAGCAATGAAGCTTGAAACAGTTGCTGGTTGTTGGAAAGGAAATGAAGATAGGCGAGGAGGACTGTAAATACACTAAAGTGACTTGCACGTGGGGTGCTGGAAAAAAAAAAAAATATATCACACTAATTGTTGTTTAGTCTTATGTGCTTGATAAGTAGAATATCTGCACTTAGATAATGTAGGCCTGTAATGGACTCAGGGCCACTTTATTGAACATGCTTGAAATTCCTGCCCCATTGCTGAAGAAGATCAAAGCACAGTAAAAAACCTATGCCTGCTTGAACCCTTGAAATACAGGCAAGAACAGCAAATCTGGGCTCTCACTCTTTCACCCTCTCACTAACAAGGAGTCTCTCGCTAATAAGGTCCCTCTCACTCTGTGATGCCTGCATCCCCTACTTGCATGTCTCTGCCCAGGTGCTCCTTCAGAGATTCCCTGATCTGTGAGGTATCAAGATTAAATTTGGTTTTTGCCTTTCATCTGTGTTTTTGTGGTTGTTCCTGAGTCCTGTCTGTGTCAGCTCACACACTGGTCCTACAGAGGCAATGTATGCCTATGCTTAATAGGTGATGTGAAATAAATTTATGTATCTGTGTTTCTGTTGTCATCTACCTGGATTTGTGTGAAGCATTTGACACTGTCCTGCACAACATCCTTGTCTCTAAATTGGAGAGAAATGGATTTAACAGATGGACCACTCTGTGGATAAGGAATTGGCTGGATGGCTGCACTCAAAGAGTTGCCGTCAACAGCTCGATGTCTAAGTGGTGAACAGTAGTGATGAGTGGCATTCCTCAGGGGTTGGTACTGGGACCAGTGCTGTTCAACATCTTTTTTGGCAACATGGACAGTGGGATTGAGTGCACCCTCATCAAGTTTGCCGATAACACCAAGCTGTGTGGAGTGGTCAACACACTGGAGGGAAGGGATGCCATCCAGAGGGACCTGGATAAGCTTGAAAAGTGGACCTGTGTAAACCTCATGAAGTTCAACAAGGCCAAGTGCAAGGTCCTGCACGTGGGTCGGGGCAATCCCATTCACAAATAGAGGCTGGGTGGAGAATGGATTGAGAGCAGGCCTGAGGAGAAGGCCTTATGGGTGTTGGTGGATAAGAAGCTCAACATGAGCCAGCAATGTGTGCTCGCAGCCCAGAAAGGAAATCACATCCTGGGCTGCATTAAAAGAAGTGTGGTCAGCAGGTCAAGGGAGGTGATTCTGCCTCTCTACTCCACTCTCATGAGACCACCATCTGGAGTACTGCGTCCAGCTCTGGGGCCTCCAACAGAAGGACATGGACCTGTTGGAGTGGGTCCAGAGGAGGGCCACAAAGATGATCAGAGGGTTGGAGCACCTCTCCCATGAAGACAGGCTGAGAGAGTTAGGGTTGTTCAGCCTGGAGAAAAGAATGCTCTGGGGAGACCTTATAGTGGCATTCCAGTACTTGAAGGGGGTTTACAGGAAAGATGGGCAGGGACTCTTTACCAGGGAGTGTAGTGATAGGATGAGGGACAACAGTTTTAAACTTGAAGAGTGTAGATTTAGATTAGATATCAGGAAGAAATTCTTTACTGTGAGGGTGGTGAGACACTGGAACAGGTTGCCCAGAGAAGTTGTAGATGCCTCATCCCTAGAGGTGTTCAAGGCCAGGCTGGACGAAGCTATGAGCAACCTGGTTCAGTGGAAGGTGTCACTGTCCATGGCAGAGGGGCTGGAACTAGATGATGTTTAAGGTCTCTTCCAACCTAAATCATTCTATGATTCTATGATCTCAGGTTGTCTTGCCATTAGTAACAGAAACCTGTGCATACACAGAGAACAAATTGCTAGAGGACCTGAGGGAAAATGTTCTTTCCTTCTAAGGATGGTACCTTCTGCCCATAATACATGTGGAGTGCTCTCAACAGCATCCCAGAGGAGCTCCGCTTTGGTTCCTACAAATTCTCCAGAAACATATTCAACCTAAAAATTTTCAAATTTGCATCTTTTAGATGCATCTGATTCAGTCAATTGGCAAAGGAGACGTACCCAGTGTTATAGCAATAATGGGCTTTAAATCAGTTTTCTCAAACTAAAATATTACTGAATCCTAATAGCAGGAAGAAGAAATAACTTATAACAAAAATAATAATCTACACTTAGTTAAGTTTTATTACTTTATATCTCAAGCACAGGAGAGCAGAGCTGTTTGCATCTGTCTGTTTTAAACACCCAGACAATTTTGCTGCGGTATAAGAAAATCCTTTTGTGTTTTCAGCCTGTTCTTTACAAACATTGTTCTTCCAAATTTCTAGCCATAGAAGTATAATCTGCCTAATTAAAATAGCCCAATACACATTTTTAATAAGCCCAGAAGTTATATAGAAATGCTTGTCTGCAGGCATATCTTCCTGCCTGTTTGTCAAACATTCTGGTGTTAAACAATATTGAGAAACATTCCAATAATCTATTCACATATTGTGTCAATAAACTATAGAGAACTGTTCTGAACCATTCATGGGGTTTTCAGGTAGTGTGAGCAGATGTGAAGTGAACTAGAGTTTCATATGAATGTCTACATATCAAAAATGCCACGTTTCAAAACGATCAATATACACTTGGTAGACCATGCCAAACTGTCCTACAACTCTGGTAACAACTTTTCATAGACCCAACACTGGGCCAAAAGTTTTCAGTTTCATAGCACAATTTTTTTTCCACATAATAATGCCTGATAATGTAGTAGTACTTAGCATGTCTGAATTTTATCATGGTTTTCCAGATGATAAATCACTTGAGAACTCAGTAAAATTATTATTATAATAAAAAGCCCCCTAGATTTTAGCAAATGGGCCCAATCTCAATTTTCCAATCTTCATACTTAGCCAGTCATGATGATTATCATTCCCCTTATTTAGTTCATGACATCATATGGCACTATAAAAATAATTTAAATGAACATGGGTGATACTCAGTGTATGAAAAAGGTGATGCATATGCTAAGCCTAAAAGAGAGGCACAGTTACAAAATTTCATTCAGTTTTGGCTTTTGGGTGGTTAACATTTCATTTGATATTAATAAAGTATCTTCTTCCTAATGTAGATTTTCCAGGAAAGAGCATAATTGCACAGAAATGCTCCAGAAAATCATTTGCACTTGCTATGCAAAAATGAAGGCCATGATTGAGTGACTTGTTTAATAAAAATGAAGATTTGTTCCAGCTTTTAAGTAGATGCACATGGTAGATAAATGCTTTTCTCTTTGGCCATTATCCAGAGAATATCAGGGCTGATAAAATACACTGTGGATTTATTATTAGCTGCCAGAATAAAGTACTCAAAGACATTGGTCTGCCTACAAGCATCCACTGCACTGTTGCCAATGCTTGAAGGGACCCCAAGACTAGGTGAATCGCTCTGTGGTCCAAAGCACCTTTATTGCCACCCTTGTCGTATTGCTGTCCCCTTGGACTCTCACTGAATTTGACGTTTGGCTTACAACTGCAAAACTCCTCTAGATAATTTCATCCAGAATCACAGCTGGACTCTTTCTTGAGTTTGCATTTATAATGAGTATATTCTACCTGGGTCTGTAAGCCTGAATAACACTGATCCCTTTAGGAGAAATATCTTAATATATATGATTAACTCACTAGGGAGTTTGCTTCTGTTCTTTCTTCTCTGTCAAATGACACACTAATATAGCAAAGCAATACAAAGAATTAGCTATAAGGAGCGTACATTCCAGAGGTGGAAGCCTGAGTTTTGCCCTCCAGTTTTTCAGAAATATGTATTCTCCCATGATTAAAAATTGTAATAATAGCAATAGTAATCAATGACAAAACAACAACTAAATAATTCAAAAAAACAATTTTATAATGCAGTTCTTCAAGACCTGTTTTTACAAATAAATCTAAAAGCACTTAAATGTGTTTCTGAATAAATATTTACAGGCTCAGGAACCAAACAATCTAGCTGTAAGACGTAAGCTCTGGAAGGCTTTGGAAGGACTATCCCAAAAAATGCTACCTATTCTCTGAATAATAGTCACAGATAAAAGAATAGCAGGAGTAAATGCCTGTGGTTGCCTTAAAGACAACATAAATCATAGGGTGAGACACTGTCCCCACTGAAATCCATATATCTCACTTTGTAGAAACTGTGCAAAAAATTAACAGACACAACAATACAAAATTATTATGGAGGAAATAGTATTAATTTCCTTCAAAACATGTGGCAGGCATTATATAAAAGTTCAGACTACTTGATCATAATGGTCCCTTTCTGAATTTAAAATAAATCCATCTAAATATGGGGACAGGGCTTTTTAGCATATAAAAAAAATAAGGAGAAAAGACATGAGAAAGAAACCTTAGGTTGTGAAATTTTAATAGCACATCAGAACTCCACTCAATATAAAAAAACTCAGGGTTAATTCAATGAGCATATCTCACTTGTACTCAAGCCTTATCAGTTGACCAGTGTAATCTTTCTAATTGTCCTTTTTTCCTCTTCCTGTTCTATCTCTAATTTATGCTGAGAGTAGCCCTTTTGTCCTTGTTCAAGTAAAAATTGCACTCATACCAAAAACTCTAGCAGGAAAGCCTATATTTATATACTACCTTACTCAATTTCAAGATGAAAGATTTTTAAATTAGCTTTAGATAAACATTCCAGTACAGATTCTAAGTTGGAGCAAGTCTGTATAGCCTCATTGATTTCAATGAAGTAATGTCTCTTTAAGCCTACTAAGGATCTGGACTGCAGGTTTCTGTAAATTTGAGTGATATTCATCTTTGAGTCTTTGAGCTTTATCTCAGACTATTAATTGTATAAACTGTACACAGTATCTCTTAAAAAAGGAATATTTTACTAAGGGTTTACAGTAAATGCTGACATATCTTCAACAACATCTCATTTAAAGTAACTGATATAAAATGTGTTTTAAACTACACAAATGCTTTTTAAAATGCTAAAAACCATGCTGTTCAGTCCTTGCTCTGAGCAAACTTCAAGCAAATTCATGGCTTTTAACAAATAAGTTAAAGATGGAAAGTGCCTACCTCACAGGGGGTTACAACACAGAATACTATGGGAAGTTTTGAAACGAAAAGCACAGGAGTAGATTTTCAGTGTTACAAAAAGGTGTCATAAGCTTGTCACTGTCATCACAAAGCATCATCACAGCGATCACCAGCATTTGCTCAAGTTCCCATTCAGTATAAAAGAGCATGGTAGTTCCATAGGTAAAGTGATTCACATAAATTTTTATCACAGGTGTGAATCTGCATGTTTTGAGAAGTCCTGTGGTTTTGCAGTACAAAAAGGAGGTTTTTTTCTCCCTAAGTTGCTATGGTTGTAAGCATACTGTGCTCTATCCCATCCCTTGCTATTGAAGTGCCTCAAAAATACTTTCTGCAGTGTCAGTTTGTCTTTTCCCACCTCGATCCAGTGTAAAGGGTCAAAAATGCTCCTAAATACCAGCCCCCAACAACTAATCCCTGCCCCCCGAACACTGAATGCATAGTTTTAAATGTTTTAAAAAAAAAATAATACTGCTTGTAAGCACAGGTTTTAAACAGAACATTTGGTTAGGGATTTTGCCTGGGTCCACCAATTACAGACTCAGAAACACTATGAGTTTTTTTCAGGAGAAGGAATATTGGAAGCAGCGGTGTCACATTTTTTTACAGTCCAAGGTGCTAGTGGTCTGCAGGGGGTGCATGATTAGCAAAAGCTTACGGCATATTCTGCCCTCGATCTGCATGAAGAACCAGAATTCACATCAAGAACATACACAGACCTCAGGCAGTTTATGGCCTGTATTTAGGAATGACATGCTAAACTTTTCCTGAATGTAATGTCAAGCACACTGCAGTGGTATTGATTAACCTAATTTTTCTGCGCTTTTCACTCTTGCTGTGGTGATAAACTGCACTATTACAAGCTGACACAAAGCCTGAAACTGCATTTAAGGTAATGAATGCCTTTTCATGACACAAAAGAGGTGAACCAAAGAAGTATTTAGCCTGAATTAGAAGCGAGTACAGGAAATAGGCAGGTAATGTGTTTCTCCTATACTGCTACTTCTGTGTTGAAAAATGGTCCTTTTTTCCTTTCATACTTAGTTCTTTTTTGCTTGTCTTTACTGAACAAAAATTCTACCAAAATCACCCAAACAGGTCACAGTGGTTCAACAGTGGTTCACATGGTTAAGCATCAAATATGAAACAGTGATGGCTGTCAGGTGCTGCCAAGAAATGTCCAATACACATTATTCCCCTCTGCTTCTCTCCTTCTGTCACCAGATAAGATTAAGAACAATAAATAATATTTCAATGCATGTTTAACACAATAAAACCAAACACCTTATAAAATACAATCAGTATGTGAAGAAAAACTCAACAGTTCCAAAGGGAAATGGTGCTAATCTCTCGCAGGACCAAGTTATCCTCCTCTGAGAACTGGAAGCTACAAAGGAGATCTTCCTCCTTGCATCTTCTTCCTTCATTTCAATGACAAAGTATACTTCCAGTTTACCAATCCACAACAGTTAATGAGAATCCTCAGAAATGTTGCATTGTGTGACCTGGAGTATGATGAGGTGAATACTGCTTACTGATTTATTATTTAATGATACTTAGGATGCTGGTCAACTGCTCAGACTAAGAGACGCTACAGAAATTCAGGACCAAAAAAGACAAGTGGAGGCATTAATAAATAATTGATTACTTAGACAATGCCTAGATTGGACATTGTAAAAAAATCTATTTTCAGGATTTCCAAGATAAAATACTGTATTATAAATTTAAAAACTATTACGTTTTTAAGAAAGACTGACTTTCAATTAGTTTGTCAGTTCAACTACATATATTGCAGAGGATTTGTATCAGTTCACACTAAGAACTGGCACTGAAATATTGAAAATAAATAAAAGAAAACCTACTCCCTTAAAAAACTAAAAGATAAACAAGGTGCCTTTTTATAAAGATGAAAAATAATCATCAGTAAGGCAAGCAGGTAACTTCTCATTTTTTAAGTCTGAGTAACAATGGTGACGATGTAATACTGTGAGCGTATAGTAGCAAATGAAATGATCAATGTATGATCCAGATGATCACAGAATGATGATCCAGAACACAAAATCCATTATTTTAAATGTATATAATGCCTTTTCTTGACTTTAAGTGAATAAGAGATCAGTATTTTGTCAGATCAGTAAAAAAATATTTACACAAACTTTTTCCAGGCTGGTTTATAATGGTAATGAAAAACCTTTCGTGTGAAATTTCAGTATTTTATTTTGAACTCACTGTGGACTTTTGCTACTGCCTTCTATTCCCACACCAAACTGTACGGAGAAGATAGAAAATGTACACAAAGTATATAAGGATATTTTCTAAAGATTTTAACTTGGAAAAGATAGTCCATTTCCCATTTTGAGGGAAGTGCATCAACAGTAGTTTGATCTCAATTAGTTCACTCAAAGCTGCCTTGATCTAAAATGTCTCCTAATAAATGGCCCTGGGGAGTTACCAAAACTGTCCTGAAGCTTAGGAGGGTACATCTTGCAGATCTGTAGGTGACCAGTTCTCTTGGGGGAGAGGGAGCATACAGACAGTAAGAAGATGAGGAGTGCATCTTTTCTATCATCGTCTTGGTCCATTAACCAACTCTGAGCAGATGAGACCTGCTTAGTGTATATTAATTAAAATGGCCAAATTTCTTAGTAGTAAAATTTTAGGATTAAATAGGATTAGCATATGTCATTCAATAATTTCAAAAGCAGTCATTAGACTTCATTTCTTCATCTTACGTTTTTAATGGAGTATGGTGTGTCGTAGAGAATAATGTCTGTTGAATGTATTTAATCTCCAATTGCTACTAGAATTTATTAAATCCCTATTAAGTTTATTTTATAATTTGTCATCTAAATGATAATTTATATCTTTCCTTTATGCCTCTTTAGTTTTAAATAATGAACATTAAATGAGCAGCCTATTATAGAGAAAGGCAGCAGAATTTTCTGGTTAACCTTACCATATGAACAGATGAACACCATTCTGAAGGGTTTGTAGGACCACATTCAACCTTTTTTTAACCTTCCTAAATTTCTCTCACCTAATCCAAAGAATTAAAAGACCCAAAGCCTATTTTTCACTATTCAGTTCCCAAAGTCCTGAAAAAGTGAGACTTTTACCTTCAGTATATTTCGCCTGTGTTTTTGACAACTGAGTTTTATTTAAAGCTGCTGTGACTTCATAAGATATTTAACACTATGCAAAAGGTGCTGCACTTCATATAAAAAAAATTAATTTAATCAAGCTGCGTTTAAAGTTTCCTGTAAATCTGTAGACACGTTAGCAAGCCTACACTCATTTTTATAGGTAAACCTGAATTTTGATAGAATGTCCCCTAAACCAAATGTTAAAGAGCAGAAATAAACATATGGAACTGAGTGCAAGACTAATTTTGGAACACTTTCTTCACAGTCTCATTGTCTGAACCAAACTAAGCCACCATGCCTTGTTACGATTCCTTTAAATCTAATTTACAACTTGTTAACTTGTCCTTTCTACAAGCAGTCATATTATATTCTTATGCACTTCGTTGATACTGTCACAGCTGCAGGATCTAGACCATTGTTTTCAGGAGGATTTTTTTTTTAATGTTTAAAGAGTAATTGTGAATTCACTCCCACCTTCCAGAAAAGCCAGCTATTCTTTGGAATTTATTTTTCAATAGGAACTGACAATCAAATTAAAAAAAAAAAAAAAAAGAGTTTTAGACATTAAAACAATTTTGAGAAGGACGTTTTTAATTTACAGTCTTTTATTGGGGAGGGGATTGCTTAAGCCTCAGAGTGCACGCTCAGTGGAGCTGGAGTTTCCAGTCTCAGCTATTTCAAATAAATCCTTTTTATTTCTAAAGCAAGCAAACCCAAGCTCTACTGGAGAACTGCAAAGCAAAAGCTAGGTGAGCCAAATACCTTCAAACTTTAGGTAATATTCATATTCAAATGTGAATCTCAAGGTTTAGCTGCTTTTCCTTGTCTTTGCAGTGTTTTGTCTGTGGATGCCTGAGCTGCAACTGCAAAAGTCAGGCTCCAGTTGGCGTCACCTGTCTGGTAAAATGCTATGACATAGAACTAAGATTTTTTTTTTGCTTCACACATTCAGCCAAAATGTTCCCTTTAAATCAGGAGAAAGTATATATTTCCTAATGCTCCCAGACATAAGGAGTTTATCCAGCCTTTCTGTATATGTATGTCTGTGTGTATGTCAGTGTGTGGGAGTAAAGTGTGAAAATCAAGTCTAAGCCAATGGGCTGTATTCTCTCCTAGACATTTAAGCCAGGATGAAAAACTGTGTCTTCCAAAAGCATTCAGACAGAAAGCTTCAAGGCAAGGTCAGACCTGCAAATCTCATAAGTATTACTTCTACAAAAGTACTCATTTCTAAAATAAACTTTTATCTGAGTAGGGAGAAATGTGTCACTTCAATAGGCTGCCATTATATTGATACAGTGAAATGAATGTGATTTTATTTACTATTCAGATATATGCAAAATGTTTAAAATTTGTTTCAAACACCTGACTTCAGAATTCTCCCTATGTTTTGGTTTGATGATGAGGCCTGCGCATTTGTGTCAAGGACTACTAACACAACCAAAGAACGTGTCCACATGATGAACAAATGAAGATGTCTATGAAGAACATAAGATCTGTAATATTTGGCCAGATCAGACAATTTCTGGAACAATGTTAACCAACCTGTGTTTCCAGGTGCAGAAGAAAACTTCTCTGCAATATAAGAAAGAACAACAACAAGTAAACCAAATAATTCAGTTTTACTGAGTTATGCAAACAGGACTTTCTTCTGTGAGATCTGTAGTCTCAGCAGTTAGTCGTATGCAGCCTGTCTTAACCAACTGCTTAATTTGCTTATGCTTTATTCCAGATGTCCCCAAGTACTGCTTCAGTACAGCAGAATAATGGATATAACCATTAGTAGTCCCATGTTCCAAGTTACACCAGTGGAATAAATCTAGTCTATTAAAAAAGGAAATAATTGCTCTCATGAGCTTTATGATTAGAATTTGTCCAGTTTTTAAATGGATTCTAAATAGAAAATTTCTGTATTATGTTGGCAATTAAAAATATGAGGTACAGTTTTCAATACTTATGTCACTGGGGGTTTGGTCAATTTCTTCAAAGATGACAGAACACGTTTAAAATTCAAATCCTTTTATAATAGTCATGTGTGTTAAGCTTAAATTGCATATGTTTACAAGACAAAAAATAGTAAATGCAACATTTCCTCTTCTTAGCAATTGCATTCCTCTTGCTTCTTTAAATTATTATATTTTAAAATTATCATTATTTATTCATTTGGGTGGAACTTCTTTTCCAGTATAGTACTAAAGTGTCCTATGCAGTGAATAAATTAGAAAAAAAGGTATGAGTCATTAAGTATAATATGCTACTGACAGAGCAAAAGCAAGAGGAACAAATAGTACATGCAGTAGGAGCAATAGCACTAAGTAAAGAAGAACAAATCAGTCTAAATAGGATGAAAAATGACTTGCAATTACTCTGAAAATCATAGTGAACAGGATCTGAACATTTTTGCACTTTAAAGGTTTCTGTACTAACTTCATTCCTTTCAGCCACTGTTTTCAATTTTCACCTGCCATGAAATCTTTATTCTGGCCAGGATCTGAAATTAAATGATAAAAGACTGTGTTCTTATATAGCATTTTGAATTCAAAGGCCTAAAAAGCACTTCACCAAGAGAGACACTGTCATTATCCCTTCTTTACCAGTTAGGAAATGGAGACTTTTAGCTTTAGAAAATATCCACGTTTCCTGAGGATTCCACCTGACCATTGTTGTTAAAGGGACATATAGGCTGAACAAAGTTTTGTATGTTCTAGTGCCTGTGGAAACAACCTTTTGCTAACTCTGAGGTTCACCTATAACAGATAAATCCTATGGAAGAAAATGTTGAAAACGTAATTTTAAAAGATCAGCTTACCAAATAAATTGCTCAGACCATTCTTATAATTTATTGTATGTTCAGCTGTTCAGAAACCAAACTATTTTTTTAATTTTCTCTCAAATAAAACATTTTCAAGTGCTCCTTGAAGATGCATTGATGTCAACTAATAATAGATAACCTTTCTGGCATACAATATGATTAAATGAAAGTCGGTTTACATGCATAAATTTACCTCACCAGGGATTTATGTGCTTTGTTTCCTTTGAATTTTTCTGTCACAGCCTTAGACTTACCGTAATTCTGTCTGGAGTAGAAGAAGCCATTCTTTTTAGAGAAATAAAATTACGGTAAGGAAGCTTCATCTTATTTTCATTCTTATAGTTAAAACTCAAAGTAAAGAGAACAGATAGTTTCACGTAACTTGCCAGATCAAGTAAATTTCATTGCCAATTTTAGTAGCTTAACAACCTCCCTTTACTTTAAACTAAAATGTATTAGAGGAGTCAAACAATTAAGCAGATATATAAAAATAGCAGACATGGTCATCATTATTAAGATGTATATAAGACAAACTTTGTCACATAAGGTCTTTATGACCAAAAAATTACCAAGATGATCTTGTATGTGCTTTCAGTATCATACAGTAATATTTGCTATGTTCTTCATGTACATACCATGCTGTGAATATTTTATCTTTGTGCTAAATATAAAAACCTTAACACACACACACACACACTTATATGATGAGAATAAGGACCATAATGCATGGTAAAATAACATGGTGCAGGTGTGGAATGTATTTGGTACCTTCAAAGTTAAAAACAACTTTTAATTTCAACAGCCTCTAATTGTCTTTCAAAGTGTTATATTTTCAAACTAAAGGGCTTAGCTCTATCAACAAAGCATGTTGATTCTGTTTTTTACTTAACTAGGATTACAAAATGCATGAAAGGTTCACTTTGTGACAGAGGAGTACTGTCAGTCTCTGCTCTTAAAAACACTTTGCAGTTGCATTTACATAATATTAACACGTTTACAGCATCAAATCATCATTAGTGCTAAATTACAGAACAATTTGCTTTCAGATGTTAAGAACCTGGAAACAATAAAGGTTTTAAATTAACAGGCTCATCATTCATGTTAAAATCTGTTGGTTTTCTTTACATGGATTGTGACAATTTAGGACCTTTTTCATTTAAATGGATTTCTGTAGTTTTCAATGATTTGTAGATTTTTTTAAAACTGCTCTCCATTTTTTTTTCCCCCAAAAATCATGTTTAACATTAGAACCAATGTACGTCATTAGCTATAGACCCTGCAAATAACTCTGTGCATGTGAGCCTGTCTCAACAACAGCTGTGCAATTCTGCCCCAGCTACTCCTCTCCTTCATCCACCGTGACAATCTTGATTATAGGTGTCAGAGAAAGATCCAGAAATTGACACCTTTCAGAAAAGACTATTACTACTGAATTGTTCACCAGTGAAACAAGTGTTGAGCAACAGTTGCGACAATGTAGAAGACCAAAAGTAGCTTATTTCCATAAAGATATTTAGCAAAAGCATTTCTTAATTTTTCTATGTGAAGGTTTATCAATACTAATAAAAACATTTCCAGATCCTTTATCCTTATACATCCATGGACTTCATATTTTTCAGATAATTTGTTCATTGACCTGTTTCCAACCTGTTCAAACCATTTTCCAACAATAGGCACAAAAAAGATTGTATGTAATACCTGGGAATGAACACTGACTGTAAAAATATCCACCTTTGTCTACATTAAGTGTAGCAAGATTTTATTTTTCAACTTTGTTCCTCTATACCGTGCCCAAATTAGATTCCTAAAACTACTGTGATTTATGCCTCTGTGAGAATATCTCCTGAGAGTCAAAAAAGGTGTTTTCATTAGTTTACAGGTTTGAAATATTTCTTCTTACATTTCAAATCAAATAGCGGAACTCTCAACAATCCAAGTAACCCAGGCAATTCAGCAGTAATCTTGGAAACCTGTCTTGGACTAAAGACCGTCAGCATTATCACTAACCCTTTCTAGGAAGAACAGTAAAATGATGAAAGATCAATCAAAGAGTAATATCATGAACAGCACCCATCTCCTAACTTTATCAAATTCAAGATTTGGTAAATCACAAAAACTGAATTAATTCAAAATTTGACATACAGACATGTTATTTCCACTACAAAAAAAATGTTATCTCCACTACAGAAGTAAATTTGCTATCACAGACGTGTGAAGGGCTGATCATTCAGATGAGTTTTGTTTCTGAAACTAAATGTTGTTGGAATATTTATCAAAATGAGCACAGGTATATGGAATTTCCTCAATATACTGTGTTTTTCATAACCATAACACTCAGGAGAACAGGTCCTTTGGATTTCCCCACAAGCAAAAAAACCCCTTCTTTCTTCCATAAAAATACAACTGACATACTTTATTAAAATTTTTGAATAATTAAGTTGGAAAGAGGAAGAATGTAACTTGTGCAACCCAGCTAGCAATTTGTGATTACTGTTATATTAGCTGTAGATCATCTGCTAGGGAACCATGACATCACATATTCACTGGAAGTTAAAAAAAAAAGAAAGAAAAAAACCCTATCTTCACTATCTTCAGGAGGCCAGGGTTAAAAGATTTTGTTGCCATTGACCAGAGGAAGTGGGGAGAGATGGCAAGACGCAACTTAAAAATTCTACTGTAGGAAATATTATCTGGGAAATAAATCTGAGCTGAGATTTATTTCAACTATGCACATCATAAACTTCTGGAGAGTTAATTCTCCTATGTAAACAAACAAAGGAAATTCTGCCACGTGCAGTGCCTAAATGATAGAAATGCTCTTCATTGATGAAAAGCTGAAGACCATGCCCACATCCCTTGCTGTAAATTACCAATGTTCTTGCTGGTTTTGGCACAAATGTAGAGGATTTACCTGCTGGTGTGGCCAATGATACTCAACTTCCATGAGACTCATAAAACTGTATGGTGAATGCAATGGGTTTCTTCTGCCTTTTAGTGCTATTTTTAAGACCGCAAAAGCTCAGTTGGAAACCACGTTCTTTCATATTGATTTAAACATTTTCTATTGGTGTTTATGACTGCCTGCTGGTTTACAGCCATGTTACACTCAAAGTATTAAAGCAAGAGAAATAAAAAGTCTCTTCGTCTCCCAGCTGTACTCTCAGTACCCGGTTTACCTATATTTGGTTTCATTGTTACTGGGAAAGTTTATTTATTTATTCATTCACTCATTCATGTTTCAGTTCTTTTTCAAGAATTTTCTTTGAGGTACTGCGTTCAGGAAGGTAGTTCACTTCAGATGAGCTTGAATTAGAGGTAGCTTTTAAAATATAAGTTCCAGCCTGTCTGCACTTCTCTAGTATTGAAAAAAGAGATTGAGGTTTCCTACAGATTCATTATATCATTTCTCCTGTTCACTTCAAATTGGAACCAGGAAAGTAAGAAAGTTTCAGAACCTTCAGGAGAGAAGTGTTTCGTGCATGGAAGAACTGACTTGTGTTCTTGGAAAAAGTGGAAACTTTGGGACTTTTCCCATTTCACAGTTACTATTGAACCTCTGGTTCCCTAATGTCCAGGCAAATACACTCTTTTCACATGACCACAAGTATCTTTTGCTGTCTCTGGATTGGAACAATATCTCACTTTTGTGCCATTTAATACCAATGACAGGATCACTACCCAGGCATTTTGCCCTATTTCTCCTTTTACCTCTCCGTGAAATGGAATTTCTAATGGAATTCATTAAGGTGTGTTAGAGTGCTTTCAGACATGCAGATAAAAAATACTTCTGCATCCATGAAAATGTTATTATGTTCTCAATTGATTAGATTAAAAAAATCAGTAAGATATTTTTGTGAATTTTGTGTGTACACCTTCAGTTTGTTTTAAAATGTAATTCGCTGGGAGTGATCAAAGGGATCACTGTGTGCAAAACAACTTTTTCAATCTCTGGCCAAAAATTGCAAAGAAGCTTCAGAACACAAAATATTATCTGGAAGATCCATATTCTTCCAGCAGTCAAGTCTGTTGTCACTTGAAGGCACTCTGAGCTGCAAGAAACATAGACATTGCCCTCCTTACAGCACTGATTTGAAATGTTTGTGTGATTTCCCTAAAAATATTTGGTTTCTATTGACTGTTGTTGTGAAACATGTAAGGAATTAACGAAAACATTCATTGAAATTGAATCCAATTCCCTGTTTTTCTGAAAACTCTCAAAAATGTGGTTAACCATTTTATCTTTTGGGGGATTTGTTTTAGGCATAAATAGTACAGTACAGTATAGTCTACTTGTCTGTCGAAGAGCTGGAATAGGATGCCCTATGCTCCTTCTAAATAAAAAAACTCTGTTGTCAAGGAGATCTGCAATTCAAAATATTGTTGATTCCAAAAATGTGGTGATTCAGGTAGGAAGCAGCACATGAAATCCAAACCTTTTCAGCTCTGCCCATCATTAATGTATAATGGAAAATTCAGTCAGGTGATGATGACAAAATATTATAGCAATGGATAAAAGGTAAGCTATTCATCACCACTGGGCTCATTTGTATTACTTAAATGGACTCCTGGTTGTGCAGTGATGAGAAGATGCTTTACCCTGGAGCATGAATAAGACAGGGCTTCAGGAAATTGAAGGCAATGCATTCAGATTTCAGAAGCATGATTGCAGCCTAATCGTTGATTCAGCTGAGGCAAAGTTGTTTTCTCTCAACTCCCCCCTTAATTGTATAGAATGTCAGACATCCACCACAAGCTGATGTAGATAAAGTGTACAGTGATAGCATGATGGGCAACAGGTACAATTTCCAACATGACAATTCAGATTATATGTTAATAGAAAATGTTCCACCTTGTGTGGTAAGACATTGGAACAGGTTGATGAAATGATGTGAATTCTCCACCCGTGGAGATACTCAAAACTAGAGAAGGCCCTAAGCAATACCATCAGCTTGGTCCTGCTCTGACTAAGGCAATTTGACTAGACGGCCTCCAGACATCCTTTTCCAAACTAAATTATTCTACGATTATACAACTATTACAGTTCATTCCCAATAATGATGGAGTTAAAACATATACACAAACTTTTTAGCATCTACGTCTTTCTCTGGCATTATCTGCATCCTTTTTCTGCCCCTTGGGTTCTAAAAATGGGGTACCAATCTTCTTTGAAGAGAAGCAGAAGCATGGGGTTACAGTAAGTTGCCAGCACCTCAAGTTCATCTGTGGGAGAAGCATTGAAGCTGATGCTTCCTCATCACTATGGGTCTGCCTAGGTCATTTTTATACATTTGCTAACACTCTGCTTATTTGCTCTTTTCTTAGTAGTTCACAATTAGATGGTATATCCAAATTTAATATGTAATGTATGTGTAATACTTTACCACGTACGTGTAATACTTGTTCTTTGTTCTCCTTTTTATCTCTGAAACAAGTTCCAATCAGCTCCCAAGGTTGCATTTCATTAATGACCAGGAAATAACCATTTGTGTTCTGTGTTAATAGACCTGGCGCCTCTAGTATTGCTCCTTGCTTGCACTTTCCAGGCCTCTGCAATTATCCTGTACTTGAACTTTTGGGGAGTCTCTGTTACAATCTTCTGCTTTTCTTCAACAGCCTTCAAGCTGTGGTTTCCTGATAGCATAACTCATGTTTTATTACCACAACCTCATCACATATACATCCTTGTTCCAGGGTCACTGAATCATTCACTTTACAAAAATAATGAACCGTTCAAAGACATATGCATCTACAGATACAGGTAGATATAATGCTTTGGTAACTTCTTGCAATACGTATCCACTAGTTACTGCAATATGTGCATTATCAAAATTATTTTACTATTAAGGATAGAGTCATGGTAACTCAGAGCAGATTTTTCACCCAGGAAAAGAACAGACACTCAGTTTCTCTCTTTGCAGCACATGCAGCTTTCTCCACTCTTCCATGTGTTATGCACCTGCACCCACACAAAATTAAAATTCCCAGCATTAGCTCCACCATCAATTTTTGGTGTCCTAGCAGTCTTTTCCCATAACACCCGTTCTTGAGTTGTTACCTCTTAGCATCCATTTTGCTGCTGTCACATCCCAAATTTATGAAGTGCTTATAATTAGAGAAGTTTTATATATTACATAAACAATCAATCTGTGAATGTTTGTTTAAATTTTTAATGAATTTTCATGAACTGTGCCGGCTCCTTTTTGGTTTCACTGTCTGTGGATTATTGCCAGGAAGGCTTACTTCTGAATCCAAGACTTTTAAGCAGAATACTCCTGAAAAGCACAGACATATCCAGTTATTCACAATATTTACTTAATTATAATTGTGGCTGAGAAGAACACTAAGCACTGTCTAAAATTTCAGATCTCATGAAAGTCAGGTAAATATGGCAGACTGAAACTATTCAATATATTTATATCTATAATTATCTCAGAATTAATTTTAAGTTCAGATAAAAAACTGCTAGAAGTACTTGCAGCAGTTAAAAAGTATACCAACTTTGTGAAATTGCTTACCCTTATTTATTTGCTCAGCTATAGATTGTCTACCTTTTCCCAGAACTAGGTACATAAATAGGAAATAGGCTGTATGTAAAGATATATATACAAGGTAGAGCTAGACAGACTTCAACCTACCATGGGTACACTAAATGATGCCTCCCCTCTACCCACATTTGCAGTCAATCTAATATCTTGAAGTGAAAACACAGTGTTGGAAAAGCGTAGAAAATAGTATTAGCACAAGAAGAATGAAAAGTTTTAAAACATACTTTTGGAACAGACTAGTAGTAGTATTGAGAGCAACTAACACCACCGTATTTGAGAGGCAACCTGTTCAGTTTTCAGTAACGTTACCTGATATGATTACAGAGACTGTCAGATGACTATTGACCGATTAAGCAGGAATATATAATTAGATATGAATTACTGCAATGGACTAAGATACATACCATGGCATCAGACCAATATAATACCAGCACTTTTCACAGAGGGGAAAAGAGATTTAATAGATTTCAGGACTCCTGAATCTTCATGTCACTACTTCTAAATATTTATACTCCCAATTTTTACTGTAGGGTCTAAATGAATTATTTACAGTAATTCTTATGATACAGACATCTGAAGGCTTTCATTTTTAGTCAAAGCATAAACTTCTTTTACTAAAAAAATGTGCATCCTATTTGACATTTTGGGGAAGATAGCAAAATCAACAAGATACTTTTTTTTTTTTTCTGATATAGAGTCCATGAATACAAAATTTCTTGACTCCTAGACTAATTTTCTGATCAGTATGTAGCGTGAGTTATTCTTACAGTTTCTCCCAAATTCAGAGACTTCAAAAAGTTATGAATGTTTCTTTAAATTTAAATACCACATTTCATAGATGTCCAGAGTCAACACAGCTAAAGAAAAATCAAAGTGTACTACTGTATAACTAGCTGTCTTTTTGCCAGGTGACCCTTCTGATCTATCTAGGGTTATCTGACCCATTTGTTTCTGTACTTTTAGAAATCTCAGAGTGTTTCCAGAATTCTGTTTTACTGTTCATAGAAAATACAGTTTACTGAAGGAAAGAGTTTTAATGACTTTCAAAGCTATCAATCTCTGGTGTACAATATTCTGAAAGTTTAACATAAAATAACTGGAGAACTTTTCTTTGAACCTAGCTTCTGATTCCTCATCTTGTAGGGATCCCACTTTTTTCAGAATAGCTTAAGTGTCGTGTTTATGGCAGATTATAATAATACTGCTTTTGTGCAAAAAAAAATATATGTGACTTGAAAAAATAAAGGCACAAATATGTGTACTTTTTAGACATCTTCCTGAAAGTCATTGCAAGAACTCTAATAAAAAGTGCAAATCAAAAGCTGCTTCTCACACATTGCCCCAAAAAGTGAGATAAACTCATGGAATCTTTAGGAGCAGAGTCAAAATATTTTATGATTTTTGGTAATATTTGTTCATTTAATTATTTTATGTAATGAAAAGCTGAGTTTGTGTTTAACGATAAGCATACCCTAGAAGCTTTGGATGTTTATCTGTTCAAATAGGTAGCCAGTTCCTTGACCTAGACATTGTCAGAAGTTGTCTTTTGATACTGCTGATAGCTGAGTGTCATGGTTTAACCACAGCCAGCAACTAAGCACCACAAAGCCGCTTGCTCACTTCCCCCTGGTGGGATGGGGGAGAGAATCAGAAAAGTGAGAAAACTTGTGGGTTTAAAGACAGTTTAATAGGGAAAGCAAAAGATGCTCATGCAAACAAAGCAAAATCAGAAATTCATTCACTACTTCCCATCAGCGGGCAGGTGTTCAACTATCTCCAGGAAATCAGGGCTCCATCATGCATAACTGTTACTTGGGAATACAAAAGCCGTAATTCCGAATATCCCTCCTTCCTTCTTCTTCCCCCAGCTTTTTATTGTTAAGCGTGACTTTCTATGGTATGGAATATCCCTTTGGTCAGCTGAGGTCAGCTGTCCTGGCTGTGTCCCCTCCCAATTTCTTGTGCACCCCCAGCCTACTCGTTGGCAAGGTGATATGAGGAGCAAAAAAGGTCTTGACTCTGTGTAAGGAATAGCGGAAATATCCATGTATTATCAACACTGTTTCAGCACAACTCCAAAACATAGCCCCATAGTAGCTACTATGAAGAAAATTAACTTTGTCCCAACCAAAACCAGCACACTGAGCCTGACTTGGAGTAGAAGGCAAGAACAGTTCCTATCTGAAGGTGCCTTCCAGTCCTTTTCTCTACTGTTCTATGATCAGGAAAATATGTCAAAATATTACTTAAACTACGAAACTGCTACTCTGAAATTTACTGCACTGTGAAATGTACAGGTATATCCATCTTTTCATATGCCATAAGCCTGCAGATAATAGAAATGTAAATACTGTGTGATGTTCAGCTACTGTTCTCTGCATCAGGGTGAACCAGTTTCCTTTTTGTTTTTCTTGCCTACCAGCAAGGAATTTGGAACACCAGAAAATTTACAAAGAGACAAAAACAAAAAGAAAAACAGGAGCCCAATAATGGGCAGTAACATGCACAGAAACAGGGAAAGCCCCAGATAAATACATAACAAGCAGCAGAGAAGAGTCTTTTCGACAGGAATAGGGAGATTCATGAGCAAATCAGATTTAGAAAGCAATCTGAACTAGAAAGACTCATGATACAACAAAGCACATCATGACTTGTTGGAGGAGCTTGGATTACATGACGGCCCTAGCCTTCTAGGAAACTGCTTCTAAGAGCTGACTATAAAATAGTGGCCTTCTTTAGAGTTATAGATTAGATGATTTAGAATCCTGTATAAAATCTGTCATTATGATAGATAGGATGCACACGTATGCAGTAGCATCCTAAAGGTAAGTTTCTTGCATGGTAGCATGCTACTAAGTGCAGTGCTTACAAGGTGCTGATAAACTCTAAATTTATACCTTCTCCTACCTCATCTTGGAGTATTCATGTAGCCACATTTGTCCTGCACGCAGAGATGTAAAATATAATCCTGAAAGTCTTTATGGCTGGAAAAGTTGTATTGAAGCTTCTGGGACGTGCTGGGCCTGGAAACAGAGCCTTGATATCTCCAATAAAACAGGCTGAAGACTGAACTTCTCTGAACCAAAAAAAAAAGAGAGATTGCCACAAGACAGAATTAAACATTTCAGCTCTTGAAGCAAAACACAGAGATAGACAAGTAGTGAATGCTGAGGTTCACAAAAGACAAAATGTTAATCAAAGGCCCTTACTAGCAGCTAAAAGAATGCACCTAAGAGAGACGCATGGCTTAAGTCCTTCTAAATTGTAAATGTTATCTGACAGATAGCATCAGCTTTATTTAAGATTGATAAAGTTGTGTAATCTGCAGGAGATAAGCAACTAATCCTTTCATTCAAAAATAAAACCAAGGAATTAGTTCTTTCAAGAAAGGGGGAAAGAAGAAACTAATAACTCACAGGTAAGAGAAATCGGACATAGACTTGGTTCAATTCTCACACCTGCCTGAAAGGGCTCAAATTTTATTAGCCTGTTTCTAATCTCACTCCTTGTTACTGGACTCTAGAGAAGCATTGGCTTTCCTGATGGACTACTGGATAGTTACTTTACATGCAAAATAGATCAGCTTCCATGGAAAAGATAATTAATCCCTCCATTAGAATGTTCTGAAATATATGCTCTCCCTTCAGATCTATTAACTGAAAGAGAAATTATGATTCTTGCATTCTTTTAATTAAGTTGAGCATGTTCTTAGTATGTTTTCCTCTATGTGTGAGAGGATACGCCTATTTTATGACCCACAACAAATATCATCATGCAGCTGGACAGGAGTGATCATGCACCAGCCCAGAGAAAAGAGCTTAGAGGAAGAACGATAAATTAATAATACATGTCCCTTAAATGCAAGGTTGGTGTGTGCTTGTGGAACTCTTTCCCCCAGGGAAGAAAGAGATCAGAGGGCAACAATGATGTGGTCTACTGAGACACACTTAATTTCAGTATGTAAACTAGGAGAGGTTAGTCATTATAGGCTCCGTTATATATACCAGAAAGACTGGCACGTCTATGGGCTCATTGCAATCTTTGTCTTCCTGCATTAAGAAAGTTTGATGATTATGCTTCTAACTTGGGTACCTCAAATAAATGCAAAAGATTGTGTGGGGTGAAACTCTGCCTCAAGTTTTTTATTAAATTAATTGTGTTACGGAAAATTCTAATTATTATTTACACCAACATAAGTCTGAGCCAAGCCACTTCCACAATGTTACCATTTATGGGATTCCAGAAGGTATAGCACTATCCTAATGATGAATGGCATGTCACTCACTGCCTTCCTCCTCCTGGATAGGCTTACTGAAATGCAAGAATACTTTTGGCAATGTGATAAAACACAGTTTTTTGTGGGTGCCTGTTGGCAGTGGTTACCAAGTACAGCTAGACCGTCTGTATGGAAGGTGACACCACAGGGTTCCAGTCCTTCAGATAGTTCTTTCTTTCATCTCCTGGAAAATATTTTCATATCAGATAAAATACATTGCAAGCTGTGAATCTTGGTGGCAAATCTGGAGCCATTATGTAGCTTGCCGTGTCTCACAAAATCATAGAATCATAATTTAGGTTGGAAGGAACTTTCAGATGTCATCCAGCCCCCTACTCACAACAGGTCTAATTAAATCAGGTTGCTCATGACCATGTCCAATCAAATCACACTCAACTATGTCCTTGAAAATTAGCCAGCTTTCTTGGGTCCCTTTGCATTCAAGGGCAGTTTCCCACAGGACCCTGCCAAGCAGGTTCCTGAACAGGAAAATAATTGCTCTTCCGAAGCCCAGGGTGGAAATTCTGCTCTTCATCTTGCTTGTTCTTCTCTGGATCTTAAACTCCACAGTCTCATTTTTATTACAGATAAGGTGGCCCTTGACAAACATCAACAATTATCCAGAAGTTCTTTCTTGTTTCGGTGTAGACTGTCCTTCCTTAGTCGGTTTATCCCTCACCTGCAACATGAAACTGTCTTCAGTAGATTCCAGAAATCTTCTTGCTTCTTCTGCCTCTTCTTCCTGAGCAGGACGTATGATGTACTACAACATCATCTGTGCTGGTCTGTCCTCTAACCCTTGCCCACAAGCTCTCCATTGCTACATCTCCTGCCCTAGGGCAAAGATCCATGTATTTGAGTGACCCCACGGCGCACAATCCCTCCTCCTAGCCTTCCCATGCTATCTCTCCCGAAAAGCCTGGATATCCAGTGTAACATTCCAGCCAGGAGAGCTATCCCACCATGTTTCCAAAGTCATAGCTCTGTAACCATTTATGGACTTCTAATTCCTCTTGCTTGTTCCCCATGCTACACACATTTGTGTACAGACACTTGAGATAAGCTCCAAATCAAGATGTTTTGACAAAGAAGGTGTGAGACATTCTATCATGCTGTCCCCAGGACATATCTTCTCTTTCCCTTATGTCCTCGCTTCTCTTCAGGATATAGTGATCCTACTCTGGGATATCAAAGTTAAAACCTTCCCTACAAGGCTTCTCTGCAAGAAGGGAGCCTTCTAAAATTGTCATTCACCTTTTCCAATTTGTGTGGACATTAGGTTCATTGGTTGGCTCTGACAGGTCTTGCTTGTTCTCCCCAGTGCTTGGCACTGAGCCTATCCCACAGTGGTGGGTTTGAAGGTGGATTAGGAACCTTCCTCCTACTGCCAAGAGTCACCAGCTTCCAGCCTTCCCCACCGCGGTAGCCACCCTCCACTGCCCGTGTGACCATGCCCCCCAGTGTCCCTCCTCCCTTGCATTGTGTGGCTCAGATTTTCCTGCAGAATTTCCTCAAAGACCCTCTCACTCTCCCCTTTATCTTCCCTGCTGTTGCGCACCCTCCTCTCCTCCTCCTCCGATTCTGAGCCTCAACCCGAGCAGCTCCTGCAGGAGACACCCAGCTAGCTCTGCAGCCCTGGGCCTTGACAGACCCATTTGGTGCCACGTGGCTGTGGAAACCACAGCCGCGCCATCTCGGAGCGGCCCTATGCTGCTCTGTGCAGAGGAGCCACCCCACTGCAGCACACAGTGCTCTGAGGCCCATGGCGCCCTGCCCGCAGCCCTGCCTGCCTGTCCCTCCCCGGTGAGGACAGCAGACCCTGTCTCGGTGCCGGCAGCTGACCACAGCGACTCCCAGCACAGAGTGGGGCAGAGCCGGGAGCAGCAGCGTGCACCAAGAACCTGCACCTCACACCTCCACAGCTGCCTCAGAGCAAATGGCTGCCGTGGCACGGCCCCTCCTGGCCTTCCAGACCTGCTGCTGAGAGGCACCTCAGGAGAGAAGGGAATCTGCAACGTATTTTCTTTGGGCAGGAGTGGGCACAGACATGACCCATTACTACAGCCACCCAGTATTACGTGTTCATCTCCTGTTTATTTCTTCTAATGAAATGCAGCTGGCATTGGCTTGAGGGTCATGAACTGGGGCCCTAGGAGATTCGGACTTGTTCCAGTGATGTGATATAACCTGCTGCTGTCTATGACTTCCATGGTGGAGCTGGGAGAGGGGCTGTTTCTGAGGAATGACAATATTCTGAGTCGGCTCCAAATAATCTGAATAGCGCTGAACTTATACGCTGCGTGGAGAATTTGACTCATCCATTTTCATTTTGTCTGAGCCATTCACCGCAGAAACAAATGCCTGATTCCCTGCAGGAGGCAGCAGTACGTGCCAGCCAGTAAACTGAAGAAAAACGTATTGTGTGTGAGCGAATGTTTGCACTCTGAAGTTTAAAGCATTTCCTGTTGCTAGGGAAAACTTCACGCTTTGCATATTTACAGCGGCTGGCTCGACCAGATCTTGAACCTGGTGGAGATCATATTGTGCTAGAAAAAGAGGAAAGCTAATAATGAAAAAGAGGAAGCTAATAATAAAGATACCTAAAAAGATAAGGAAACAAATTAATGAGGGAGGAAGACAGTCAAGAAGACTGCGTTAAAGAGAGGTAAAATATGATAAAACTAATTTCAAATTGCATGTATTTGTCTAGGAGTTTCCTGTTCTGTAACTGTGTTATCTAAAAACTTTGTTTATCTAAATAGAGTCTGAAGTCTCAACTGATGTAATTTAGCATGGCTTCAGATATTGTAATGGATGTTATGATTCTTAGAATTATGGGACACCTGACCTTCCTAGACCTTTCGTTTCAGCCACAGTACCATCACAGTTATATTTTGAGACCACATCTAGTCTGGGATAGAGTTCTGCAGATGGGACTTTGGTTAATACATGTGGTGCAATAGCATTAGTATACAGAGATCTGGACTGGAGGTATTGCAGCTGCTGTTTTCCCCATCCGGAGTTCATATATAGGCAGGAAATGTAGTCAGCTCAAATAGCATCTGTTAAGGAAAGTACTGCTTTCCTTTTAACACTGGAAACAAAGAATAATGTAAAATGATTATTAAGATAACGAGATTTGTATGCAGCAACTTTCCTACAAGCAAATTAGATACATTTTCCCCTAGTTACATGAAACTTTGGAGTTTGGATTTACCTGATTACAAAACTTCTGCCTTTTTAAGGAGACCATCTCTAAAAAACAGTCAGATGCTATATTCCCCCTTTCAGACTTTTTATCCTTGCTGATCAAAAAGTTGCTTGAGCTATACAGGAATGCAGAACTAAGGTATCAAAATGCTGTATTCTTCATTGTCTCTGCAGTATTATAGGTAAGTACTTATCATGATTCACTTCTTCTTTGCTGTTTTCAGCTGGGAAGGCTGATGTGATATATTCATATACATCCTTTCAGCAATCAGTCAAACTGAATGTGTGACATTTATCTGTATGATAGTGCAGACTTGCTCCAGATGCACTGAGAGGGCCTCACACAAGGTATTGGTGCATCTTGGTGGAAGAGAAACTACAAGACTCTATTGCACACCAAGGTGTTAATGAGAATGGAATATATTAAGTTGCTCTGATGCATTTTGGCTGAGAAGAATGAGCAGCATTCTCTTCTGATTCAATACACACAGTACAGGAAATGGATAATGGCATAGGAATTATCCATTTCCATGCAGTAAACTGGAAGAAAATACAGCTTTACAGTCCCTACAAGATCATTCAAACATATCTACTTCAGGTGTGTTTTTTTCTTCCTTTGTGTGCATGCACACACACATGCTCACAGTTGAAGTATGTAGGTACATAGTCACTTCATTAATAAATACTGCAGTATCATATTACTTTTATCAGAAGTCAGAAATAAGATGAGTACTAGTTTCCAGCATTCTGTAAGGAATAATGCTTTTCTTGTCTGTGGAGAATATTGAGTACAACATTCAAGATAACAGATCCTAAGAAATAAACACAAGATCCTGCAGTGACTTCAATATTCCACTTAATGAAGCAAAAATTATCTCTGTGTATATGTTAAATTCAATAAGTGTGAGCAAAATCAGAATTTGTACTCTGTTGAAATATATTTTTGTTTTGTTTTGATGTCCTTTCCAACCCTACACCAATTCAGCCACTGGAAACTCTTCCTCATCTTAGCGCGACACCTGAATAGAATTAGAAAGTAGAAAATTCCTGGGAGGACAAAAAATAACTATTGTGTTCTCAGCTGCTTCATTAGATAGCTAGTTATCAATGTGAACTCTGGTGCATAGGAAACCTCCTGCTACTTTTTGGACCTTCTGCTGATAGCACTCTTACTGCCTTTGTCCTCGATATGTCTCCCTAGGAATTTCCAGCCTACAGTAGCCACAAATGTTCTTTTTGCCTACTCACCACTGCGAGTGTTTTTATAAGTAAAAAAGGGACACTTCCCTTTCTCATCTTCCATAAAGTAAGAAACTGACCTTCACAGTTTTCTAGTAGTGAACAAAAGGATATGAAGGACCAAGGTATCTGCAGAAAAGAAGGAAAGTGAATTTGCTGAAAACTTCTGAAGAATCTTTTACCCATATTATTCTGCTTAAAGCAGAGCAAATTTTTTGGTGTTCAAACAAGCCCTAAGAATAAAGTAAGGTGAGAAAGCAGCAACCACTCCTTTTATTGTTCATCTGTGATTAGATCATTCAAAAATAGTGTGACAATATCATCAATTATTATTTGTATTTTGCTTAACTCCTTGTACAGAGCCAGAGCCCTATTGTTCTAAAAACATATAATAAAACAAGTCTTTCTTAAAGATATCATCTGTCTAAAGTGCTAGCAGCCTAAAACACAGGAAAGGAAAACAGACACAAAGGTATGTGAAATGCCTTTCCTAAGACTGCAGAGATATTAGAGTAGTCCAATGCTCAGTTCATATCAATTCTAAAAATAGCGTGAGAAAATAGAAGACTTGGAGAGGATCAGGAATCTATCTCTGAGTGGGAGAAAGAGAGGAAAGCAGAGTAAGAAGAACTCCAACCAACCTTTGTCTCTCCATTTCCCCCCTGGGCAACCACATGAAGAATGCAACATTTATTGTGAGCCAAAGAAAAGGAGTGGGAGGAGAGGAGGTGAATGGAGCCAAAGTTTGCCTGCAGTTCATAGTTCCCATACTGTGGCTGTCAGCTGTACAAAGTTCTCCTCCTCCTGACTATCCCTTCTCTATAAACAGTAATAAGCAAAGTTAATTTATGTGGGATAAGTTGTTGTAGATGCACTTGAAGAAGCTCAGGTTTGCTGAACAGACCTCAGTGTCCTCAGTTAATCTATGTGAAGATGTTGGAACAGTGAAGTAAAGGCACACGGACTGTAGGGGATTTAGGGATCATTGGCTGTGGTTACAGAGACCTGGTTGGGAAAATGAACAGGAGACAGTGAGGGTACCATGTCTATCAACAGCTACAGCTGGAGTTTGAGGATCTTGGTGTGTAAGGATTTGAGGTGCAGGTGTTGGAAGAAAAGGGGATAAACCAGTCAAAAATATGGTTATACTCAAGGTAGCTGGAATCTGGATTGCAGGGACTTGGGAATGAAAGGGACTTGTGATGTGTTTGTGCTTGGGGTGGAGGGAGAGGTGGGAAGGAGCATGTTCTCTATAGGGAAACCAAATTATCACAGTTGTCAGTTGTGCCCACAAAGGGGTTTGGATCTCTCACTTTCTCTCATTATGATCAGGATTGAAAACACCCTTATTAGCTAGTTTAACATAAACTTCAGGGGCTACTATATCGATTCAGACTGACCAAGAAGAGACTACTCTGTAACTACCTACCTCCCAAAAGAGGATTTCAAATATTCATCTGGATAGTTAAACCCCTGTTCATTTTGAGAGATGATGATAACTATAAGATATGTTATTATATATGTGTTTGCATCACCTGAATTTAAAAAAAAAAAAAGATTAATGGTTGGTTACTGATATGGCACAAGTCACACTCTAAATATATGGCTACTTCCATTCTTTACGCTGATATCCAAAGCAGTACCCAGAAGCAAATTTTCCAAATGGTGTATGACTGAAAGCAGCACTAAGCAAAATCTCATACACAACCAGGTCAGCCCCTGTGGAATATTTAGCTAAGCATTGTTAACACACAGGAGGAATCCATGACAGAATATCAAGGGATTTTCTGTGATAGTCACATGCTTTCATGACAATCAGAAATGCTGCTTGGCTTGATTTCTCATAAATCCTATGACATGTTTCATCTTACCCTAAAATGACACCAAGGATAGCTGCAATAAGGCCACTGCTATATGCAGAACTGACTGATTAATCCATTGACGCATTAGGAGATAGAATGCACAAGCAGCAGCAGGTATTCTCTTTGCATGCATTTATACAGCCTTATAAACACATTGATGCTAGGTTTATACGTCTCATTGACATATGGATCTAGCAACACAAATTCAAAGCAAGCATTACTAATAACCAACACCTGTTATGACACACTGTGATAAACAGAGAGGCATGTAACCTACATTTTGTGTTACTTTGACCTTGCATCATCTCTCCATGGCTTATATATGTTTTAAGTCAACAGTAAATGTTTTATTCCATAGACTATGAAGCTGTTGAGTACATAATATATAAATACAGGGATTTGCTTTTTGCTTTTACTTGATCAGCTGAAAAAAAACTAGAACTAGTTTTAGCTAGCATACTGGTATATGTTATTCTCTAATAAGATAAAAAAATTCCATACAAGTGTGAATGTCCTTTGAGCACAACATAATGTAGTTATATTAGTTTTCTTTCATTGTGCCCACAAGTGTAATCATACAGTGATATGCTTGTTCCTTATTTATATTAGAGCTATTTGCTATGAATTTGTGTGCTTACAAGTCCCATGTTCATAAGTGAGCAATACTCTTTCTCTTTTTTAACACGGATTCCTAATTTAAAGTGTGAAATTGCAAATGTCCCCCTGTGAATAGAACAACATTAATGAAGTATGTAGGGAACCATGTACAAACGACAGTGACTCCAGGGCTACATGCACACAGACAGCATGGCCTAGATTCATTCTACTTAGCTGCTTTAATGTACATGACTAAATTAAGAGCACGATTGCTGTAGGCTGTCTGCATTGTTAATAGCGAGAAATCAGCAGTTTCAGATGGCAGTTTACTGTGTATGAGACCTGAATCACACTCTGAATGTGCCTCTCTCTCCCCATTGAACAGAACCCGGGGCAACTAGGTGTCCAATTTAGGACTGAGAATTTAATGTTGAGATATTAGGTATGTTATTTGTTTTATGGCGGGAAGACCTTGGGCCAAGGTTACTACACGTTATTTAGATAGGACGAAAGAATCAGCCTTCTGATAGAAACACACAGTCACACCTCTGGAACTCAACAGCAAGAGTCTAAGTTAACTGGAAGAGAAAATAAACCAGGTGGGAATGAATAGCCGTACATAATTTAAAAGCACATGCCTTATATCCCCTGCAGGAAATATAAAACTGTATTATATCATATCTTCTATGTGTTAGGAAAAAAACAGAGATATGACAAGTGACATAATTTGGAATTTCAAATATATATACACCTTTGTGTATCCTACTCTGAGGATAAGATTTTTCTGGATAGCTTCACTGTGATATACATCTTACTATATAAGAGTCATCCTCTGAACAATTATGCTTTCATGTTATTGCAAAGCTCCTAAAGTAGTCATTTGAATATTGTAGGATTTTGAAGAATTAGTTTTGTACCTATGGCACATGGCACAGCATTTTTTCTTTACCCGTTGGTGGGTGTTCTTACCCTGGTTACTTGTGTATGAGCTGCCCATCTTCAGTGATCTTATTGAGCACATAACTGGAAATAAGAAAATGTGAAGCAATTATTCTGAGTAAGAAGTTACAGTGAAAGAAAATAAAATCTGACCCATTGCTACAAAGTGGTAATCCAAACTGCACGTGATGGTAAACTTGGACCCAGACCAGTTTGACATTTGACAGAATGGTGCCAAAATAATTTTTTTTACAGGAAGTGATATAGAGATAATTCTTTAAAGACATGGACAATTAGATTCACATGTGTGATTACAAAGGAATTTCTCCTTCATTCCGTATTACATCAGGAGGCCTCCTATCCATTGTTTCCTTTTTATGGCTGTATGATATAAAATATGTCTGGAATTTTTTCCAACAAATTCGATTAATTTACTTCATCTGAATGTCATCTGTATTTTTATGAATCTTGAGCTCACCTTCAGATGTTTGTTAACTTGCCAATGACTTTATTGGCAGTTACATGAGGAAAAGGAATGCTATGATTCAGTTGGTGCCAACTTTTCATGATTTCCTGGATGCTTAGTGGGCAATGAGTCCTGCTTCTTTGGGAAAAATGCCCAAATGGCAAAACTCAAGTTTTATGCACGTGGGAGAAAGAGAATAGGAGTAGCCCATGCACAAACAAACATACACACATAAATATACATATCCTTTGGCAGAACAGAAACACAAAGAGAATTTTTCCACAGCAGCCCTTTTCATGCGACGTGTTATATAACTACAAAAATTTCTATTTGTGAATGCACATACAGTCTCACTGTTATAAGCTCTGCTTATAAAGCAGCCTGAGATGTGTATAGATTCTTCACGTGCTCCAAAGGCTTACTTGCAATTAGGGCTTCTCTTAAAGATGTTTTATTTAAAAAAAAAAATTTGAGGAATATCCTGTGGCATGTTTCCAATACTCTTGATTTAACACATGTCTCTGAAGGGCTTATGTCATGACATAACAATCCTCTGTCCAGATAGGACTAGTCTCTTCACATCTCTCAAGAATACCTTGTGCTTTGGCCAGAAGGTGGTAAAAATATAGTTTCTTTGAGGGAGAGGACAGAGGTAAAGGGGAAAATAGTGATTGTTGATTGTCTATGTTAGACAGGCAGAAGCAGAAGCTATACCTTCTGGTTCTGCCCAGATGACAAACTCTTAGGTCAATCTGTGCTCTGTTGCCACAGGAAATAATTCCTGGATGTGATCTCAACTGGTAACTTAAATGTCTACACTGAATAATACCCTGTGCATAAATCTCCACTCTACATTTACAGTATTCCCTTAAAGTCCCAATAGACTCCTAAGAAGTCTTGAATACTATTCAGAAAAAGCAGTGCTATAGACACCATACTGCAGAGTTTTTGGAATCCCTTTATTCTGTTTGAGTGGGTTCCTCATACTTTTTGCATCCAGCTGAATCTCATCAAGAATCAATTCATTACTCTGATTTTACCTGTCACCAGTACATATTTCACACTGCTGAATTGTCCTGTGGCTTTTTCTCATAAAAAATCGAGCAAGTAGTGCAAAACTTTTTGGAAATAGCAGAACAAACTATGGCCCTTGCCTTTTGAAAACTGAGGAGTGTCTTAGAGATGGTTAGAAATATTTTAGAGCTTGCAGATTATGGGACTGGTCTTTATTGCCCCAGGCTGCTGGAGCTAGCAATGCTGTCATGGGACCTGGCTTGGAGCTGAAGAAAGACACCTGATGATAGAAATTTTAAATCTAGGAAGTAATTACTATCACCTATTTGTACACGAAGACCAAGAGAATCCTCTGAAGATGTCACTTTTGCAAATGCAAGAAGATACATAATTCTTATGAGCCCTGAACCATGACCATTTATTCTTTGCCAAAAATATGTAGGAGGCTTCAATAGGCACAGATTAGTATTTCAATTCTGGTTCAAATATATAAATATATATATAAAATATACATAACATTTCTATAAATATAGTACTCAAAATAGTAACGATAGAAAAATTTCATTTCTCTCCTCATCCTAAGGAGCTGTGCATATTGGCTCTATGCTAACTCTTATTGAGGCAAATGGAGTAGCTTTTCTCTACTAAAAAAGAAACAACCTTTACGAAAAATGACATATTTTTGAAAAGCACCAGAAAGCATTTTAAAGCCTCTCCCTGACAGATGACACCTCTCATCATTTTTTCCAGGGCAGAAGAATTTTCTTTCAAAAGGTTTCCATGCAGCTTGATTATTTTTTTAAGCTGAATAAGCATGATATGGAGCAAAATGACAAAATGTAAATTACACCTGACAGTTTAGTATCTGTTCTGCAAAATATCTGAGTGCTACCCACAGCAAAGCATATGAAGTCAGATATGTGCTAAAATCTTCAATGTGGTTTCATCAGTTACTGAATTATGAGCTATTCATGGGCAAATTTTAGTGCAGCGTGCTTTGGGTAAATACTGAATTTCTTTTAACCAATAGTTCCATGTGCCAGTCAAGAAAAAACACCATGGATGTCCACAATGTTGATGCCAACAAAAAATTTTACATTCTTAAATGAAATTTGTACTTTGGGAATAAGCATTATGCAAATAGTATAGTTAATAGAAGGAAAGATAAACTTCAGAGATCACCTTGAAAAATTAAACAGCCTATGTTAAAAATGTAACTGAGACAAGTACTTCTCGATTGTGGTGCACCTGTTCTCCATCATGAGACCTGAAATACCACCCTGCTGAAGCACACAGTAGTTTCCTCCTGACTGTATGTCCAGGTTCTATACTGCAGAAAGAGGGAGAGAGAGATGAGATTACGCACGTCTTGTCTTCTTGCTTTATAATGATGGTGCCAGGGCACATATCCAGCTAGAAAATATTCCTAAGCCCTACAAGATACACAAAATCTTGAAAAGCAAATAGTATACAGTACTACAACATGACCATAGGATGGTCAGGGGCCTGAAGCTCATGACATGCAAGGGAAGGCCAAGAGAATTGTCTTTGATCGAATTTAAGACAAGAAGATTCAGGGGAGATCTTATTGCTGTCTACAACTATACAATGGAAGAGTGTGGAAAAGGCAAACCCAAACCTTTCTCAGAGATAAACAATGATAACATGAGAAGCAAAAAACAGAAGTTGCAAGAAGAGAAATTCTGAGTATCTATTAGGATTTCCCCCCTGTCACCCAAAAGGTAGTTGACCTTTGGAAGAAGTAAAATCTCCATCTTTGAAGATACTTAGAACTCAACTAGACAAGAACATGAGCAACCTCATTTAACTGAGACTGCTTTGAGTAGGACGTTGGACTGGATGATCTTTGGAGGTTCCTTCCGTATTACATAATTCTATAAGTCCTGGGGTGAATTATGCATGCTAACTACACAGACTTTACATTAGTCAATAATGTATGTGTGAGAGGGATTATCATAACAATCCCCTACTATTTTCTGTCTCTTTATTGAGTATTCCTGTACCTTTCATCAGATATTCTGCAAAAATCTGCTTTTCAATAAGGCAACCTAGACCCTGAAGCCAGTAGCTATACTTCACACCAAAATCATAATGTCGATTTTATTTATTCAGATAAT
Source organism: Pluvialis apricaria (assembly GCA_017639485.1). Taxonomy (NCBI): domain Eukaryota; kingdom Metazoa; phylum Chordata; class Aves; order Charadriiformes; family Charadriidae; genus Pluvialis; species Pluvialis apricaria. The sequence goes on along the minus strand of CM030012.1, from coordinate 22,001,481 downwards.
ACAAGAAACAGGAAAGTGCTAGACACACAGTTGTTAAGACATTGGAATAGTGAAGTCTAGTTACCCAGCAACTTTAATTTAAACCAAACTGTTAGCTGTAATTCTCTCTTGTGCAATATATATTCCAGTATATTTTATTACACGCTTGGTAATTCATTACGTAGTTCCATTTCCTAATCCCATGCTAAATATTAATTTTTGTTTTTCTATAAATGTATGCATGCATGCATTCATACATTTATACACATATATATGAATTTCCATCTCCAGCTGCAAGCTGTTCTTCAGAACAGGTAGAATATCTGGCTAATATCCATGGTATTACTAGTTTTGTTTAAAGCACAACCATTCTGGATTTTATAATTCGTATCCACACCCATTCAAGAAAGTCATTAGCATTAATAAAATGTAGCATATATATAGGTCTTGTAACACCAGCTGCACAACTTTTCAAGTTAAGAGATGTCACTAGCTGACACACGCATTTAATTTGCAGTTAATCAGTTCTGAGCTTACACTGCATATATATCATTTTTCCTCCAGCATGATCAGGAAAAGGATTGTCTGATGGTACCAGAGCTAATTCTACCAAGGTTTATGCCAGAATAAAAATTCTCTACCACCAGACTAATTCTGAAAGAGTTTTATGGCTGAAATATCATCAGAATGGTAGGAGAAGTCTAGGTTGGACTGGTAGGTTTGGCTTCAAAATTCAAAGATAAGCTGATACTTATTTCCCTGCCAGAGTCAAACAATATTTTGCCTCAGTTGTTTAGAGAATCAGCAGTATAGAATCATAGAATCATAGAATGGTTTAGGTTGGACGGGACTTGAAGATGATCGAGTTCCAATATCCCTGCCATAGGCAGGGACACCTCCCACTAGACCAGGTTGCTCACACTTAGTTCACGCTTTTTGTTGTACCCGTGTGCAATCCCTTCTTTGACTCAAATACACTTGTAGAGCAGGAGCAAGAGATAAAATGAGATCTAGACTGGAATTTTTCATGGGGTTTTTAAAGTTCAAATTTCTATCTCTTAAATCAACTTAGGTCCTTCTTAAAACTCCAAAATAGTTAAAAAAGAAAAAAAAACCAACCAAACAAACAAAAAAGTCAACCCCCCAGCTGGCTTCTATAACATAAAAGTAGAAGATTCTGCCAATAATTACGTACTCTCATCAGTGATTTCTCCTTATTTGGACCATAACAAGAATTTCAGAGAGACTTTCCTCAAATATGTGAAAAGTTAAAATAGCTTTTGAAATAGGACAGTGTTGAAGGCACAAAGGGAGAGTTCATATTCATCTCTTGTCTGTCTGGCTATCTTTACTTCATATTTTGGGTGGAAAGAATCTTCCAAAACAGTAAATCATTACAGGTATTTTTATATCATATTAGCCACGTCAAATGCTAAGATAACACAACACAAGTGGCAAGGCTTTCATAAGATCCTAATGCAGGAGTAGCATGGCCCAAAGGACCATAAATAAATTTACTCAGTGCCAAAAATGGATACAGGTCTAGGGGAAAAAAAGTCTTTCTCCTGGAATTTCATGTTTCCTTCCTGCTTGGAACATTATTATTCTTGGCTGAGTATTTATGACTACTCTGCTGTACATGGATGGATATATTGATGTACATGCAACTGAACTCGTCCTCAGAGGATAACATGCAGACAAAAACACAGGCACTTTTCCTTTTGGCTTTACTTTTCCCATGTGATTAATTATCTTCTTTATGCTATGAGGCAATATTACTGCAAATAGATGGAACAAATGCAGTCATATCTGGAAAATCCTCACATTTCTGCAAACCATCAAGCCACAAGAAACTCACTAACATTGTTGTGCATAAATTTAAAAGGGTTGCCACTAAAGTTCTATGCCAATTTAATTTTTATTTTTGAGAAAATATATATTAATTGCATGTAGAAATAGATAATTTTGACAGGATAGTAGAATCGCTACTCCCTGATCTTTCTCTTCCTTCGTAATACAGCATTTTAGATTGCAGAAGAGACAAAACTCTCTGATTTAAATTACTTCAGTGCAGCTGTGGGAAAAGACTTGTGACAATTACAAACATCTATGGCTAGATAGGTGCCATGACAAACAGCCTAGTTACCGTAATAAGGTTATTTGAAACACATGGCTTGATTTTTATAAAATGCAGTCTCTTAGTACCAGGGCAAACTGTTCCAATTTCATAAATCAAATACCCAGAGCAGTTCATTATTCTAAAGATTTCCTGTGATATAATGCATTTATAGTTATATATTGTATTGACTATGCAAAACAGGTGAGTGCTAAGATCCTCTACACAGGAATTTACATGCAGTCTTTGTGGAGATAAACTTCAGAAGATTTGCTTTAGAACAAAGCTCCTTTTTTATCTAATTGAATGAGGCATCATTTTTTTTCCACTATGGAATGCATTCTGAATAAATACCAGTTAAAACAAGCCTGTAACAGAAAATAAAGTAATTATCCTTATGCTAACAACACTTCATAAACTTCAGAGGTCTTCAGCATATACACATGCAGGCAACTAACGCTGTTTATCACTAACCCACATAAATATTTCCCAGTGACAACTGTCACTGTAGATATGCCTTCCTCCTAAGTTATTTCTCCTCTAAATCTGTAAGAGAAATCTGGGATAACCATAGAACTATTAGAGGGATATTGCACCTCTTAAAGGCTAGTCTGATTTTCATATTACTATGACTGAATTTCAGTGAGATTAATCTAATATCAAAAAGGAAAAGAAACCCTTCAATAGTGTAGTTGAAGTAAGATGCTGGATTGTCTGGATCTAGTTGCAATATAGACATGGGAACTGCACAGGAGAGCAGGTATTCCTTTTTCTCATGGTCTTCTGGACAGTTTGAAACTACTGCTTTCTCAGTGTGCCCATATATCTACATCAACAATAGACTGTGACACATCTACTCATATATTTCTAGAGACAGATCATCTATGCATGATGCTAACAAATATTGGGTTTTTTTCACCTTAAGTATGTGATGATATAACATAATATAAATGGAAAATACAATAAAAGGACAGCTATGCCAGGCCAGAACAAAAACGTCCATCTAGCCAACTCTCCTGTTTCCAGCAGGAGAATGGATGATTATAGATGAATGGAGAAGAGTAGATAGGCTGTAGCAGTATTTTCTTCAATATCCGTACATTAGTTGATGAGTTGGTAATTCCACAAGATAAGTGGGCTGTCACAGCCCTCATAGGTAATCACCGTTGTGTTTAATAACACTAGATGATTTTTTTTCCTCAGAAATATATCCAGATGATTTTGAAATTGTTATAATCCACAAATTCTTGTATCACTCAAACATTAACTACACATATCACACAACCTGATTTTCCCACTTTCAGCCTGTCAATTTTTACTTTCATTACTCTCTAGTTATTTTATTCAAAGAGGTAGTAAATTTTTGATCTATACTTGTCATATTATTCATGATTTTATGGACATCTATCCCCTGTTTAACTGTCCTTCTCCAGGCTGAACAGTTATTTTTTTAAACTAGGGAGGACCAGAAATTCAGCCAGTGTTCAATATAAGGGCACACATGTAGAGGTATAATTTTCCTAGGAGATAGAAAAACCTCCTTTTTTTCTGTTTGTCTAGGCATGAATGCAATCAGATTTTATTCCATTACCAGTGATCCTAAGCACTATTACAAAGTACAAATAAAAATAAACTTCACATTGGGTATGGTCTTACTATAAAACTGGGTAGATTTAGGCAGGAATTTAGTGGCAGGAGTTTAGGCAGGACTTGGGCAAAATATTAGGGAATTTGTTCAAGCCTATGACTTCAAAAAACCAAAATTTCTACCACAGCTAGTTGAAAACAAAATCCTGAACCAATCCTATTTTGTTTACAATGTTTCAGCTATTAACATTCAATAAATGCAAACTTGCTGAAAGCAGGAAATTGAATTTGCTGGGTTGAAAATTAATCACTAAAAATCATCAAACCGACTTCCTGCCTTATCATGAAAATGTCAGATTTACGCATATCTGGGAAGTCTAGGACTTCCTTCAAGCAAGCAAACAAAATTGTTTATAAGAAAAACCTGTTTTCAGAGCAAAAGAAAAAAATCGTGTTAGCCCTAAATAGCACTAAAGACAAGAGCATATGCTGACATTTACTTTAAACAGAGAATCAGATGAAAAATAGCACAACTGAAATATGTTAACATATGATCATACACAGACAATATACAATGGTTAAAAAAACTGTTTTCCATATGAACTGCAGATCAAAGTAAAGTATTCATCAGTACATCCCTGGTCATTCTTTACAGAAACCTTTCAGAATTTATATTAATTTAAAAGGACCCATGGTTTTTTTAGAGCTTCTTACCCATGGCCTTGCCAAGCATTGAGATTTAGCTAGCACAGTGGCCTGCAGTCTAATAGTTAGAGTTAGCATCATCTTTTATCAGTCTAGGCAATTTGATAAAGATATAGCCAGCTATTGTCTGGCTATAATTAAAAAAATAAAAGCAATCATGGTTCCCAGTTTTTGTCCAGTAGCAATTCCTCTCTTCCTAGGCAAGGTAGTGAGGAGTAGAAGTCTCCCTCCATCTGCCACGTAGGTTCTGTTTAGTCTTTGAATTCTCAGATCTTAGTAGTCTGCTGGAAAATCTCTGTTTCTGGTCTTATGATCTGCCCAACACCCAGTCTCATTCTGCTTGTGGAGTTTTAGCTGGTGTCATCATAGTTTACAGACTTAAGACTTTTCCCTCAACTAATTCATGAGTATCAATGCTGGAAACAGCATCATACTTTGCCCTCATGTCAGACCAAACAGCAACAGCCAAAGCTATTACTGAATTTTTAATGTGCTGTGGCTTCAAGTAATGTCAACGGGTCTCACAGGAGACAGCTTTCAGTATTGGCGTTATGGTTCTGCAGATGGAAGGTAAGTGGGAGGTAGCTTTCTTACAGGTCGTCTTTAAGGGTGGCATAAGTATAGATTTCAGCAGGACATAAGCAGCTGCCTATGATTTATTGGAACTAGGTAAAAAAATTTATTCACGGCATTTGGATTCTGGCTCTGATTTCAGGCTAGAGAGCAAACTTATGCCCATACATCTTTAATATTCCTTAGATTTGAGATATTTGTAAACAGAATGTTGGCAGAAATTTATTTTAAGCAATCCAAAACAGCCATACATGGTATCATCAAAGTGAGATTATGGAGATATATTCAGGAGGATATATTCTCTTCACCAAGCTTCTCAGTACCCATAGGCATCCTAGTTCTGAAGGAGTTTGGAAACCTTCTTGTCTCCTCTGTGCTCATGAGTTGCCACACGGTCAATGCTTGCTTTTATTAAAATATACAAACTCAGTGAGATATTGGTTTGAAGATAAATTTCTTACCCATGAGGTCATAATCTGGGCATTTAATTTTTTTAAAACTATTTATTTGTGATATGATTGCTTGTTTTTCAGGTCAATGGTCATACCTTCTAGCAGTCAGCTGGGATTTAAAACATTTTTTATCTTCTTTTAAATACATTTTATTTTACCTTCGGGAACAGCATCTGGCTGGGACATGAGCTGTGTGATGAAACTATGTGATACATTTTTCAACTCAACAGAATCACCAGGTGAACAAAATATCCCCAACCCTTTTTAAAGAAACCTATTAGCTAGAAATATTTCAAAGGTAAAAGAATTACAAGCCATATTTGAAAGGGTATTTTTTGGATTCCTTTAGTACTCTTTAAGACTTCAACTGGGAATTTCAAGTGGTCCTTAGAGTCTTGCCCTCCTTAATTTTAAAAAGCTAATGACCCAGTTTCTTGTGGATATCTCATTGAAGCATGCGTGCATGTGTGTGCACACATGCGCAAACACACACAAATTAAAATCCTGGAATTTTACCTAAAAGCAACTCATTCATTGTTTGATCTTTACATAAAGCTATGTAACTTTGCAGATCTCTCCAGTTGTTACACAGGCAGTGGAAAAGAAGACATCATACCACCTATAGACAACTCTGAGTGGTACTTCCGAAAGCAATCAATACGAGCCAGCAATGTGGTTTAGCTGTGTTTCCAATCAATGAAATGACAATCACTTCAGCCTTTTTCTTTTATTTATGGGAGGTGCTTGTAGTTCCTGGCCCCCACAGATTGAAACTAGATCTTCATTTCTTTTCTCCTCTTTCTTTTAAAAATGATCTCTGTTTTTAACATTCTATCATTCTAGGCTGTAGCGTATGCAGTCCACTCTTTCACATTTTCCCCAGGTGTTGAAAGAATACATATGGATAAGAAATGACCCATGCAATCCTATGTAGCAGAGCATACAGTTTCTGCATAACTGCATCTTACCTTTGTTTTCAACAAGGCAGCGCTAGTTATACACAATGAAGTGAGCAGATTTTTAACAGTGTGTGAGAGGAAGTGCAGCATCTGGGAGAAAACTAATTGAATCTTGCAGGGTTCTTTTTGTTTGTGTTGTTTTAGCTTATCTTCGGCTCTGCTGATACTACTGAAACTACCACATTTAGAGCTAGGTATTTAAGTACTAAATTAGGGGATGGCAGAGAACGTCAACAACAATAATTAAATAATTGATATGTGGGGAGATGATGTAAATGCAGTTGATGTAACTGAGCTAGAAGGAAGCAAGAACCTTATACAAGTGTATGGGTAATGCACTCATAAAAGACAAATGCCCTTTTCTGCATGACTCATGTCCTCTCTCATGCTACCTGACAAGACGCTTTAAAAGTATGACTTTAGATATGTTAATTCTGCAAATAGCTGTGTTACCTTAGGAAAACCAAAGGAAAACAAAGGACACTTTGGCACACCTCAGAGCACTCCAAATAGTGGTCTGTCACATTGCTGTCAAATTTGAAGTAATCCATTATTTAGCTTATGTATAACACTACCTTTTTTAAGATTGTTTGGATTGCAGAAACCTTTTGTCCTAAGGCAACTCAAGTGGCTCCGGAAAACTGATATTACATTTCAAACGGGCTTTCCCTGATGTAGAGATGTAAGCCAGATGAACTTTGCTGAACACAAGCCTTTTCATCTATGATAAGAAAACAACTGAAGGGACTAAAGGATTTATTTTATAAAATTATATAGGCAAAAATATTTTCTTTTTTTCCAAATTTCTGCACAGTTAGAATTTGAAATTACTCTGCCATCCCCTGATGATCCTTACTGAGACATTCTCAAATGGAAAAGACAGGAAAAGATCCACAATGAAGAAAGTGTTTTTATTTAAAACAAAACATACTGACAAAAAAGAAAATACCTTTCCCAAGCCTCCATAGAGCCTATGATTCTATGACTCTATGAAATGGTACATGTTGTTTGCCATGGAAACTTTGCTGAATATATTAGGATGAATTGCTAGGAGGTTATAGAGAAAGAAGGAGATAAAAACAATTTTCTTTTATTCTGTCTCTTTGAAATGCAAAAAGAATGTGGAAACAATCAGAAGTAAGACATCAAAGTCTTTGATTTTTAGGTAAACATCTGGCTAGAAAGAATATAAGAAAATTTACAACCATTTACTAACAATTCTTTTGCCTTCCGTGCTTTGGCAAGATAGTGAAGTTTGATGCCTGTGGAAGTATGGTATCTCTTTGCTAAAGCTGCTTTGCTTACACATCTCAGTCCTTAGTCTTTAGCCCTGAGTGTGTATGCCCTGTGCTCTTACACCTTTCTGCTATCCAGACCCCTTCTGACTTTATAGCATGTTGTTTAAATTTTATTCCTTTCATCCTCCAGTCAAACCCCTTGTTCCAATTCTGGTTCCTCTAAGAATGTCCTTTGTTTTCCTGATCTAGGACTGTTCTGTATAAATAAATGTTAAATTATACTCAATCTATGAGGATTTCACTAGAGAAAAATATTACTGCAAATAACGCAGAACATTAAGGTAAATAAAAGTAGATGTGCCATTTAGATTCTGTCTTATATATACTATTAGCAGTTTTCCATGGGTGGAAATGTTAAATCAATAAAACTCAGTCCACTAATGATATATTTGATGTTGAAAACATCAGAATTACACCCAGCTATTACATCTTCAGAAGTAATAGCTACTACAATTCATAGTAGAAGGGAATAAAGACATAGCCCCTTCACCTATTACTGACTATTACTCAGCAATGTTTATAAAGGAATTTCTGTATGCAGAAAGTGTAATTTACTGCACAGGATTTCTTTCGTGGAAGCTTCCATTTTGAACTCAGCATACTCAAAAAGGAAATGCATCTCTTACAAAAATGTTATTACAAGAAGAGTCATATTGCTCTCTGAGTAAGCAAGCTGAGAATGGAGTTTGAAATTGCTTATTCTTCTGCAATGCCTAAAGAATCTCAAAAATAACAAGAAAAGATATGCTCTTTTTAGTTATGCTTAACTGCCATTAAACTGGCAACATATACTTATTTCTATAGACCAAAGTAAACTTTGTTAATATGGCCATAAAAACCTATATAGATCATGTAGACAGAATTTTGACTGCAGAAATATTAATAGATAAAAAAAGCAGAATTTATCACCAAAAGAAAAGAATGTGCTCAAAGATGGAAAATAAAACCAATACAAAATTTGATCTTTCTCATAATAAGGAAAATATATGTCAGGAATGACTGCTTGCTGGCAGATTCCTCACTTCATATTGTATCAAACCATGCAAACTGGGGATGCAGTAGAAGGATAATGTATGGATCTAATTCCTGGGTTCAAGATAAAGATATGTGTCACCAAAGGCAGAACAAATTCCAACTAGAAACAAGTTAAAATAAGCAGTTATTAAATAATGTGTAGATCCCCAAAACAGTGATAACCTCTTTTTTAAAATGAAAAAAATTATATGCAAATTAAAAAGATTCTACATAAAAAATTTATTGGAAATGCTCCAACCTTCAATCATTACAGCATTGAAAGGAGTGATAACAATGAAAGACGAAAGGCTATTTTTTAAATACTTACAAATTTCTGAATATGAAGACCAACATTTGATTTAAATGCTGACGAACCTCCTATAGTTAGGTTAATTCCTGGCATCAAATCAGCAAAGTGGCCCCACTATATGCCAGTGGCTAAGTCTGGACTTGGCTCCTTAATTCTACGCAAACTCTTGAAAATCATAACGAAAACTGAAACTCACTCATCTGAAAAGCAACATATTAAAGTGAGTAAAATGGCTACCTAATTTCAAGATCTTTTTCATGTACTGTGAAATTTTATACAGAATCTTGTTACTCTAGAAAATATTAAATTTCAAGTTATTGATCAATTGTATACTATCCTAATTACGTACACAATATGATTGCTCAGAATCTGAAAATTGTTACTTAAGTCTCAGGGTAAGTAATGGTTTCTTTTGTAAATTAAACTGTAATGAACTGAATTACAATTCAGAAATTTTTATCTGGATAATAAGTTTATCACCATGTTTTCAGTATTACCCAAGCATTCTTTCAAATTGATAGAGTGTTTCGAAAACTAGAGGAAAGTTATTTGTGATTTGAAACAGGCATCCTTAGCTAGATGAAATTTCAATGTGATAACCATAAACATGAAGAAGCAAGATTAATTTGAATAACATAGTGTGACATTTTTGCAAACTAGAGACAAGTTTTGAGAGAAGCTTAGCATCAGAATTAAGCCTGCAATGTAAAAAGCCTCAGGAAAAGTGAATTAATCTTACATAAGTAATAAGAAGCCAGTATTGGCAGTAATTATGATTTTAAACCAAATCACCTCCGAAAGCCTTATTCTCTCAGTCAATTCGTTTTTCTTTAATTAGATATAAGCAGATGAAGCCCAAAGGATTTTCACAAAAAGATAAATGCAAACTAATCAAGTCTGAAATAACATATGAGCTGTTCTTTGCCACTTGTTTATTTGAACATCTGGTCTCAGCTACTGTTACATTGTTAGTGAACAGTGACAGGAGCAAATTCAAAGCATTGACATAAACCATAGCTAGTTTGAAAATTTTGTTTGTGTCTGACTATATTTACAGAACAAGACAACCTTCATTGCATGAAATATCCGGACTAGAGAGAGACTGGGCAATAGTCATTAGCATTTATAATGTTTTTGCAGGAACAAACTTTTATTTCTCCTGTGCTTTCTTCCTGGGAGCACTGATAGATATCTTGCAAAGCCTAAGAGCAGGAATCTATTCACTTCTATGGGTTTATTTTTTAAGACTCAATTAAAGATAAGCAGAAAGCAAGAGCTTCCTGGCAAAAAGGTGAAGGACCGTTCAAGTAACAAAATATTTATAATCAAACCAGAAACTGTATAAAGGTCATCTGCTCCTAGATTTCATGATGTCTAAAAACGCAGAGCCCTTTCAAATAAAGCATTTGGTCATGTAATAGGGGCTATTAAAATCTGTACATAGCAAAGCTTTCTTAGTGAGAAATCTGTAACAGGCAACTGTAGAGGAAAGAAAACTGAAATACCTGATTCAGCTTGAATTCAGTTGTTGAAAAATTATGATAGAGCCCCAAATTAGCAAAGCTTAAACTAAAAAATTATAGTTCTGCCTGTAAGTCCATCAGGACTACTGAGCAAAATTCTTATCTACATGTAAGAAATTATACACAGAAAAGATGTAGCACCTTTTACTTGCATAAATTTTCTTCAAAGAAAAGCAAATTCTTTTTTTCCCCTCCTTACACAAGAAATGGTTGTTTGGATTCAGACTCCTTTGTTTAATATTAGGATATTCAAGTATATTGATGCAAACTCCCCCGCCTTCATTTCAAGCTGATTAGACATGACAACAGTTTCAATCTCAAAGCCATATAGCAACATTAATACACAGTGATGTCTAAGCTGATGAATCCTTTTGAAAGGATGTGATCTTTTGCCTCCTGCTGGTTAGCATATGTTTATTGATCCAACAAATCAGAAAAAAGTCCTTAACCTCTGGAGCTTAGAAGTGTGGTCTGCCTCTCTGATTAAAAGCACAAAGGGCCTTATGATTTTTCCATTGCAACCTGTGCAGTGTGGGAGGGTCAGTGAGAAAATAAAGAATAAGGAACCCTACTACATCCTGCAGCTCAGTGATTCCTCTGTAAAGCAGGGATTCTCTGGCTCTGATCTTTGTCTTCCCATTGCACACTCTTCATTTTCCATGACAATGTCACTGTACAAAATACTTCCTTTTAGTAACATGACGTGAGATCACTGCAAGCTTCTTGAACCATTGGTCTAATCTGGATCTGGTCAGCTCGTACCATGACAGTTTAGGCTCATTATGATTTGGCACTTCTGAAGTCAGAATAACAATAACTGCACTCAAGAAACATTGTCTTTACCTTATCCCTGTTCCAATACCATTAGATAATTTCAATGATCACTCCTTGATATGCACATGGGTCTTCAGGTCTACATGAGGTACATTTTGAGTCCTAATTCCACGCAACTGTGCAACTTCTTGTTCTGGGCTCAGGCAGTATAATTAAACTGTGACAAGTGCAGAGCAAGAACTATCACTCCACTGTGACAGTATCCAGTCCAAGGGCTATCTGTCCTATGAATTAGAAAGGTTCTTCCCTTTGATTTTTTCCACTGAGGGTGCAAGCAAGATATCATAACTATGAGATCATCCCAAAGCGGTCTGAACCTCAAAATTATACTTTTGTTCTGATTACATATTTTTATTCAACTGGCATTGGGGTTTTGACCGTTAACCAAACCACCTTGCCAGGAATAGGCTCCTCCTGATGATTGAAAGATTACATGACTGAACCATTTAAGCTGGTTAGAGTTTATTTTAAAATTAGACTGGATGGTCTGTTGCATGTTAGAACTTGAAGGGAGGTGTTAAAATTAGTAAATTAGGAATATACATTAGAAGACTTTATACCAACATCTTTTACACAACAAGCAGAATGGATTTGCCAGAGAAGCAGTGGAATTGAGGAGTGCACAGTTATTTCAGTGAAAATGATATGACCACAGTATATTTCATTAGGTAAGCTAAATATATACCAGTCAAGTTTTGGCTCGGGAACTGCTTTGTTGGAACCATGTACAGATTTTTTTTAGATTACTCCAAGATTGAATATGTTTTTGTGGTTTCTTGTATACCTTAAGGGCACTTTTTGCTCCATTTGGCATGGGGGAGGGAGGTGAAAAGCATAAAAATAAAGCTTAAAATTTGAAATATAGAGGAGAGCATCAAAGATCACAAGATATTAAAAATGTATTGCTTGCTTCTGGTCTTCTAGAATGGTGCAACTCGGAGCTACTTAAATCAGCTTACAGTTTGAATTTAGTACATTATAAAGAGTATCTTTTCTATGCTCTATACCTTTTTTTCTCACACTGAACACATAAAATATTGTGGGTTTGTTTTGGTTTTCTTTTTTTTTTAAAAAAGGAGGTGCAATGCTCTCAGAATTACAGTTTAAGTCTTCCTGTTTTCCAAATGACAATGTTAACCAAATTTATTATGGTAAAATTAAAACTAACAAAGTTGTATTTAAAGCAGTCTGGGTACATCAATTTATTCCTCAGGTAGATTTCTGAGTAAAAATTAATACTTTTTTAAAGCAGAAAACATCCTTTCACTTTCACTGGAACAGTCACTCTGGAAGATTAAATCATTAATTTATTTGTGAAATGTCTGCAATTTAAAACTGAATTTTTTATTGTTCTCAGAAGGTCCATACTTGTTGTTGAGTGAATGATTAGAATAAGTGATTTGAGTGACTAATGGTAAATTACTTTGAAATACCTGTCAATTACCAGGTCAAATGCTCACTGTGAACAATATAACTTACTTGCCCGTATAATCTGGTTTTAGATTGCTTGATTATTGCTGATTTGATGTTAGCTACATATAGTGCCATACATAACCTGGTCACTGTTGTTAAAGGCAGTGCAATTTATTTCCCGATAAATTGTGACCAAAGCAAAGATTTAATTCTCTTGTTCTAGTTATACACTACACTCCATGTTGCACTGAGATGCCCTCTTTCACAACTATCACTGCTTCTACATCTTCATTTTCCAAAACAAGTTATCAATGAAGTTGCCCCTTTCTCTATTTTGTAACACAGTGACGGCATAGTTAGGCACAGTGTGTAAACATTCCACATACCCATGTGAATGGTGTGACCACAAAAGACACAAAGATGGATGTAGTTGCACATACAAGTGACGAAAGTGATAGAAAAACAAAGAACAAGATAAGCCCAAGGAACTGCAAATAGTTTGAAGGCTGATAATGCTGGTAGGGAAAGGATAATTTTAAAATACGTTAAAGCCCAAGGAAGTGGAGTGGTGATAAGGATGTGATGGGATATAAAAGCTGATTTGTAGTCCAGCTTGTTCTTTCCTTTGACTGTAAGATGTGGAGTATATCAAATTCCTGGCCAAAGTGTTTAGCTGAGATGAGCAGTGATGAGTCAGCTGGAAAGAGGTGAAGATTTAGAAGATATTATTTTGAGATTAGTTGACAAAGTGTGGTTTGCTTATATTTCTTTCACCAATATTTTTGTAAACTTTTGTAACTGTTATTATGAAATCAATTTGTGTAATTTACTGATTGATTTTGTAAAAATTTTAATGCAATTTACGTAGAAGATGCTTTGGCTGGGAAACATCAATGCACACGATTCCAGAAAATGATGACAAGCCTAAAATAAGAGTAAAGCACACTCTGGTAGTACCCAGCATGCCACTACATGTTATCGGCTGTGAACAAAATAGTTCATTAAATATAAATAAATATTAAATGCAAGTGATTGCACATGTTTCTTTAAGACAGAACACAGTGAATGTCCTTACTATTCCATTGATGAAGAGTTAAAAAACGGTCCACCACTTCTACATTAGAAAACCAGTGAAGGAGATTCTTTCCATTAAAGCCTGAAACGGTCAATGTTTGGGATAAGGAAAACTCTTCCTAAAAATGTGATTAATTTTGGTTTAGCTAGGTATTTGTAAATCATGATTCAACCCGCAGAAGCTCTGTAAAATGGTACATTAGCGATGTCTGTGCCATATTTCCACTGTGCTCATCTGTTCATCACAAAGGTAAGCCAGTGCTGGAGGTAACAGTGCTAAAGAAAGTGTTTAAAAAAATAACAGCGTAGCAACAATGCACAAAGAAGGGCAGTGTTAGTTGTTAGTACATCATATCTGGAAATAAGGTCATTTAGAAAATTGTCACAGAACTCAGAAGTGAAATTTTAGTTTTGTTCCACATATAGATATGATTCAATGTGCTACAAGATGCAAAGTGTCATGGTTAAAAAAATAGTTAATCTGTAATTGTAAAGTTCACAAGCATTTTTCTGATCATAGCGTTGAAGCTGGTTTTGTGTCACTGAACAGCAGTATTTTGCTGGAAAATGACTGTTTTTTTCTGTCTCCACTTGTCTGTCTCTATAGGGAAGATTACTGGGGAAGATAAAATTCAGCAGAGTCATCGTAGCCATATAACAACCATAACTATAGCTAGCTGAAAAATAAAACTTCCAGTTCATTAAAGATAAAGGGGAAGGTTTTGTTTATGGGTTTTCAATACTTCATGTTAGTCCCCACTGGATGAAAACTCCAAAACTATAACTCGTCATGAATACAAAGATTAATAAAAACTTACATAAACCCATCAGAAATGGAAGTTTCTGGGAGGTAATGGGCTCCCCACACTTTATAGCTTTTTGGTGAAGCTGATTTTCTCTTCAGTCTCATGGTTGATATGTTTTGAAAGTAACAGGCCAATTTCACTGTGCATCAGCATTCCCTTCTTCCCTGCTCTTCTCTGCTATCACCATGCCTGCAATGAAAAGGCTGCCACATGAACCACTCAGACTTGGATTTTCAGTATTTCCCAACATCTATGAGTAGGTCAGTCAAGGAAAACCAAAGTAGAACTACTCAGCTGGTTCATTTCTGTTTCTCTGTTGTTTATTATTTTCTTACAACAATGTAGTTAATCATTGAGAAATTGTCTTGTCCTCTTCTCTTCTCTTCTCTTCTCTTCTCTTCTCTTCTCTTCTCTTCTCTTCTCTTCTCTTCTCTTCTCTTCTCTTCTCTTCTCTTCTCTTCTCTTCTCTTCTCTTCTCTTCTCTCCTTTTCCTACCTTTACTGCGTTCCATATTCACTCTCACTAGCACCACTTGCTTTTGATTCTTTGAACAGATGCAGAGTTCAGTTGCAGAGTACTACAAAATTCAATAAACCCAACTCCTGTTAATTTATGGAGAAACATAGTCCTTCTTAAGCATGATTACTTGCTATTTTGAGAAGCTTTGATGTGGCATTTTGTCACCTCTTAAATATCTCCAAACAGCAGTTTGATTATCTGGAAAATTATTAAACTAAGGAAGTAAGTAAGTAAGTACCCTTCTATTCAGAAATGATGGCTGAATTTTGATCATTATAGTTCAAAATGTTGCTTTACATTATAAGTCAAGATAAATATCAGAGCAACAGTAACAGTACATGTAACATAAAATTTCAGCTTACTTTACAAAGATGCTTACCGTATGACTGTGTATTTGAATGGCATGTTTCTACAAGATTCAATGCTGTTTTGTGGGTTGGAAAGCTCAGGCAATATAATAATTTTCAGTTACAGCTAGCCAGGATATGTATATGCTGAAAATATATGTACAGGCTGACAATATATGTAGAGGCACGTACAGAGAGAAAGAGACAGAGAGTGAAAGAAGGAGGGTATGTATGCAAGGCTGAAACAATCTGGACAGGAAAAAGCATTGGAAAAACAGTAATGAAAAAATTATATAATCCCCCAGCAGGTTTTCTATTTTTGCTAATATGTTATTTTCATAACACTGTATTTAATGAGTCCTTAATGAGGTCGATGAAGTTACCTTGACATGGCACCACCGTTAATTTCTCACAGGTATTTGAAAACATAACATATTTGCTAATTAATTAAGAACTGGACTGAAAGAATTGCCCGAAATATCCAGTACTGGTTCTAAGTATTTTGATATATTCAGCAAAGTGCTCACTGCATGGATTTTTAAATCACTTAAAGGTAATATTTAATTTGCTAATCAGTAGCACCAATTCACTCAGTTAAAAATCTTTAAGTCTTATGTCAGGGAAAAAGGAGAATCAAGGTTAAAATGATAATGAAGGACTCTGCACACAGCTTAGTGGTCCATCAAACTTGCAGTATACCTCAACTCAAATTTGCTAATGGTGTGAAAACAAAATAATTAAATGCTCCATTCTCCAGCCAATTTGCCTCTTTGTGTGATTGATAGCCATTTAAAACAAGCAAATTGCAACATTTGCACTGGGGGAAAAGAAAGTATTTCAAGAGTATTTAGGTACAGGTTGAAGTATCTTCCAGGTTCTCTCTTAGCAGAGGTCATCTGACTGTGGACTTGACAGGTCCATTTGTGATCTGCTTCTACTGCCTGAATGAAAGCAGAAAACAGAAGGTTAGTTAGGGTCACGTCTGAGCTTGATGGATCAACTCCTCCCATCCTCACCTCCCCCTGAACTGACACAGTTGAATTCCTGATGAGGCGGCTCATTCTCTCTCCATGGTTGCTCAGGGAATCGGGTAGTCAAGTTTAACTCATTGTGACAGGCTGTGTGCCATATGCCCTTGTGATGTTTACATCTTCATAATTGTACTGCACTGATGTTGAGCAGCCAAGAGTGAAAAGCAAATTATTTGGAAGTTTCAAGGTTAAGAGTCTCCTCCATTCTCATCAGCTCCCCACAACGCTGTCATTCCAGACCTTCTCCCCCTAACAAAAAGAAAATAACAGGACTGTATTGTAATTTATCTGACAGAGAATATCATATTAGAGCTTGTTCCTAATACACACAATATGCCAAGACTCTTATTTCTGTTCATTCTTTTTTTAATTTATCCCATTATCCTGTGTAAGCAGAACAAAATCTATTAAAACAGGTTTCTTCCTTTCTTCTTTAAAACAGGAATTCCAGCCATGCAACACTGAGCTGTATCTAGACAGCTATATTATGTTCTCCTAATTCTTTCACACAACATATTTGTTATATCTTTTTCTTTCTTCATGTTGGTTCTTCTAGGGGATATTTCATATCCCCTTTCAAGATTGTTTTTCTTTTATCCAGTGATGGTTTAACAGAAAAAAATTGCATGAACCATTTAGGGAGTGCAGCTACAAATTCCATATATAAACAACATTCCCAAATAATGTCGTAATTCCTTTTTTCTGTGTGGTCTCATGTCCCTTGAATTTCTTACTCTACAGCGGCTGCCTTTTTTTAAAGAGGGTCACCAAATCATCTTGCTCTGATAACAGTTAATACACAAGCCCTAAAGATTTCTTTCAGACAGAGATATGTCTAGAATCTGTGTCATTAACTTCCTGAGTTTCTAACTCCTAAACTTTATGCAAAAAATATATGTCATAATCATGACATAGAATCATAGAATCATAGATAAATATTCATCATCAAATGAAGTTTCATGTAGGTCCAGCCTTTTGCATCATATGGGGTTTTTTTGCATGATTTAAGAAGAATTTGGATGACTGTTCATCTGGACAGGATTACAGTAGAGGAGGACTTCCATTCATCTTTCCAGAATAGGCATTTTTGTACATGGACAAACAAATGAAGAACTGAAATTAAATAAAGGGGCACCAGTTGAATGGAGACACCTATAGAGATAGATAGTACAGACATATGGAATCATTGTCTTGGTCTTCACATAACTTCAAATGTCTAAATCCCAGTTTAGGTGATTATTTATTATGATTTTTAAAGAATGAGACAGTCAATGACACGGAAAGAAATAGGTAGTCAGTTCCAGTCAGAAAAGAAAGGCTGCCAGAACAGTGAAGGAGTGGGTAGTGGAACACGTAGGAAGATGCACACTATTGTTAGTTGAGCAGATGAAACTGAGAAGTCTGGTAGAGGAAAAATTTCTTAGCAAGAACAGCGTAGAGCATGACACTGAAAAGACAAAATAGCAAGAACACATAGCTCATATCTCTATATTAAGGCTTCCAGTAAATGTACTATGGCTGCTGCAGTCTCTTTTAGAGGACTAATGTTTCCATTGCTGGTTTATATAATATCCTAATGATTAGAACGGCTTCTTCTCTTCTATTGCATTTGATGAGTGTAAGAGAGAGGAAGTACAATTCTTTTGTTTGAAGATGTCACTAATCTCAGGATGGTTGTTTTAACCACTAGATTGATAAATACCATAACTAGGCTAGAAGGATTATACAGACCATTTGTGCAGGGCTCAGATGGATTTGTGTGAGAATGCTTACCACACTGAACTACCTCAAAGGCAATAGAAAAGCACTTAATTTGTTGATACCAAGGGAAATAATTTTAAACAGTCACCATGCTGTGAAGCCCTGTGAAAATTCAAGTGAGCATGCGACAAATAAGCACTTGGTTTATCTACAGGAAAAACTTAGGTGCCTCCAGAGTTTGTATCAGGTGAAATGGTTTTGGAAACCTCAAGTTTGAACTTAGGTATTTAAATCAGTACTGAAGCTGTACTTTGGCATCCACATACTTTGTTAGATTTAGCTTGAGAAGGCTATCATATTTATCAGAATTTGGATCTCTTTCACTTTCCAATGTACTAATCATTGGTCAGCCCACAACAAAAAAGAACTACTAATCCTACTTTCAGAATTAGGAACAAGGAGATAATTATATACAGAAAGAGGGGGAAGAGGCTAGTTTTGTTTTTGTCGGAAAAGGGAAACTTTGTTGAGACTGTAAAGAACAGTTCTGAACTCTCAGAGAAGACTGAAGAGATTAACCTCAATAAAACTAGGACTCAAATTCACGCAATGGTAGAGAACTCATCTAAATAATATGAAAATGAGTAGCTGAAAAAGAAATGTGAGCAAAAGAAAACATTGAAAGGGAGTCTTTTGTGCATTAAGCTATGTATGGATAGTGTAAGTTGAAACACCCGCTATTAAGCAGGTTTGGATCATCACATTGGGGCTTCTCCATCAGAACAAAGGAGTTCTGTGCAATGTTTGCTGAGGACACTGGCCCTGACCACATCTCAGACAGGAGAACTCAGGGCTGGTCTATCAGGAGGTATATACGGCATGCCAGAATTTTTAGTAAGACGCATCATGTAGACAGTGACTTGCGTTGGCTACTTGCCATTAGGATAGAATTATATTTCTATTCACTGGTAGTAAAATTCGATGAGTAAAGCTTATGTGTGTGTGTATTTATTTTTGTGTGTGTCTGTAAGAGAGAGAAAAAGTGAAGGAGGAAGTTGTATGTGCATGTGAACAGGTAGACAAACTAAGCTATGATTAACATTAAGCTTAGAAGGACTACGATTTGGAAAGTGTTAATGAAGACACTGAAGACAATGTATTAACATCGGGAAAAAATATTATGAGCTTTGGGGCAATGCAAACTGCAGCAAGTTTAGTACATCTTAAAGGCATTCTGGTTTACCACCTGCATGTTGCTGCCACCAATATTTTCTAAGTCCTTACTCAGACTAGCCAAAATGCCTCGTAATATGTTATCATCCTAATGTCATTTTACATATGTAAAAGGGTACTAAATGAATGAATTTATTCACACTTTCTTCAGTGGGTTGACTTTAAACCACTACCATAGGTTTTTTCCCATCACAGTTTGAAAATCTGGGGTGGTAGAGAAATGTACTAGCTGCAGTAATCAGATAATCAAATACGATGTCCTACGTTAAAAGGATTAGATTCAGCTTTCCATGCTGAAGAATCTTCTTGAAATGCTCACTGTGAGATAACAAAAGTATCACAACCCCATGTTTAATTATATTTTATGGAGTCTAAACCTTTCTCCCATGGAAGAAGATGTATAATTTATGAAAGTACACAGTGAAGTATGTCTGGCAATGCCAAGAATTTCCTTATGGGATATTAAGACTTCAATTTGCAAGTTATGTCCTGAGAGCATTCAGGCTTACAATGGAAAGGAGGGGTGACTGATGTGAAGAATTTGTGATGAAGAAATGTGATGGCATGTCCTGGGAAAGGCAGGTCAGTGCTGTTTGACCTGGCAGCTGTAGTCGCTATTACAGTTAGTAAGGCACCACATGAACCTTGAGCACGGGGATAGTCTTGGTTGCCACCATGTTACCAGGAAACTACACGGGAACCAAGGTTCTTCTGATGCACCTTGGTGTTGCACAGGGGTGGAAGGAGCTGAACCCAGCCTTGCTCCATGCCTAGCCATGGGTAGGGCAGGTCCCGGAGGAAAGGCTCTCAAATTGCAAGAACGAATTGCAAGAATGAATGTTCAGCACTACCACATGCCAAACTTTCAGATTTCCTAATACATAGCAGAATTGCCAACCCCAGGTTAGGCACTTTGTCTTTAGAAAGTCTTGTATGACATTCAAACTCAAGTGCAGCTCAGAATGGCTGGAATCCAAAGGTGCTAAACTGGTGTTGGTCACAGTGGGAAGAGATAAGTATCACGTAGTCATTGGTTTGACTGCAGGGTCTGTGCTTTCTGTGGATGCACACACATGGTTAGGTATTGACTGACAAGACATAAAGAAGGTAGAAGCCTGTTCTCTGAGAAATGCTGAGGAAATTGAAGGAAGTACAGTGGGATTATCCCCAAAGGGAATTATCAGCTAGCAGAGGATAGAGAAATGACTCTCACATTTAGGATTCACAGTGAGGAACATCATCACAGAGTTAGCAACATATGTGAGGACATTTCTTTCTCAAAATATCAAAGGGTCCTGGTAGCCTTTTACCAAGCATTTTGGTGGCCAGCACAGTCATCTGGAATACAGGAAATTGGTCTGTTTACTCTTTGCAGATCTGCAGCAGGGATTTGTGCTCTCCCATCACTCAGGAAAAAGTTTTCATAGCAGGGCTATTAAAATACTCTCAGGCAGTTCTCTGTCAGTTGGTCCCACTGAAGCTGCTTTGCTTTCTGTAACTGGCTGAATAATCACCAGAGAAAGTATTTGAGCCCGACTCGACTCTCCCACATGAATGCCTTTACTGCCGAGCTATGCAGTTGGTCTTTCTTTTCTACCACTGCCTATTGAATACTTAAAAAATTTGTGCAAAGTGGAATTGCTTCACTGGGGATGAAACAGAGAGAGACACCTATCCCAGGATCCCAGCTGCTCAATTATTCAAGAACTCTCTTGACAAAATGGAAGTTCCCAGCTGAAATCCTTCCTTCATATCATAATATGGAGAATTTTATCTCATATGAGCAAAACAAGACAGGCAAAACAAACTGTTATTCACACATCGTCAGGTGTTGTCTCAGTATGTCTACTGCCTTGGCTCTAGCAGGGAAATACCTGCTTTGCCAATTTTTCTACGATCCGATATAATGCAGTTTGTAGCTGTTACACAGTTCTGCAGCAGAAATGCAGGTGCTGAGGGAAGTAGCCCCTTTCAACATTTTGATGTATTGTGCTTTTTGGCTTTTAAAAAGGCAGTTTGGTGCCTAAGTTCCCTTTGAGCGTCTAGCCCAAGCATTGTACTTTTGTTCTATTTCATCATCATCTTTTATTATGCTTTCAATGACTGCTGTGGAGAAGTGTGTGCATTTTATGATTTTTCCTGAAGTGAAGCAGCTTTCTGTGAGGAATAAAGTGGATAAATTTCATGTGACCCTGTTACCTTCAGTCTCCTGCCACTTCAGTTTCTGCTGAGCAATATCTGGCACATTTGCAGTTTATACTAGCTAGTGACACAATTTTCACTGACGGGCTATGAACGATAATGGATTTCTCTCTCCCTTACGCAGTGAGATTAAATAGCATCTCCAACCTCATCAGGAAAGCTGACAATACCATCTACATAGGAAAACAGGCCAGGCAACAACATCAATGTGCCAAAAGTTGGCAAAGGTTTGTCATACATTAATGATTTCTCTGCAGGGTGCCTGAGGGCTGCCAGGAGAATTCTCTGAGCAGGACATAGCTGTCATCTTCTGTTGATTAATGCCCCATTGTGGACAAAGAGTAAAAGACCTAATAGCTAAATTACCCCTAACTTCTCAGGAACAATATAAAAGGGCTAAAACATAACACAGATTACCACTGCACAGCCTGAGGTATCATGGCCCCTGTGTGAGCAAAGGGAGGTGCAATGCTAAGGGCACACCTTAGAGCTGTCAGGTGGCCAGCCCAATTAGGCATTCCTCTGTCTTTGAAGGGACCTGGTAGTCCTCACAATCGCATCGGCTGAGCTGATTTTCTACAGGCATTGGTTTCTGTTCAACAAGGCCAACAGGCAAAAGCGTAGATCTTCCAAATACATTCTTTCTTAAGGGAATGCTGCTGAGAATTTTTAGAATCAGGCTCGTCAGAGACAGGTTCATCAAGCTGCTAGAATGGCAGGTACTGTGCAAAAAGCATGATGGGTAGTTGTTAACTTTTAAGACTCCTTTACAGTGTCCTTTCCACCTTGAACAAAGAAAAGAGAGTACTTTTAAGCTCACAAGAAAAAAGGTTGGAAAAAAGTAACACGAACTTCTGGAAATAAATTATGGAAAACAGACTTGTTTTGCTTGCGTTATGTCTCCAGAAAGAGGACACATTTACAGATGTTGATATTATTCTGTAACTAAGTGCAGAATATATTTTTTTCTGTATGATGTGTATTTGAATGTCTAAATAGGATGTGGTGAAGCAGAATTAGGCACCAGGTTCTGGTGGCCACATCAGAATCAAGGGTTGCATAACAGAACACGTGGGTGTTAGCAAGAGATCTGCTAGCTGGTAAGAGAAGGTGCTGCTATTTCAACCTCTAGTCTTTAAAAACCACTCTGCTATTTCAGAGATTTTAAAAATATTACTTTTTGCTTTTTGTTGCTTTTTTGAATAAAGAAAACCCACAGAATTGAGAAGCTTACTGTTGCTCACGTACTGAAGAAATATATATTATCTCAGCTAAAAATCCTTCTTTACCTTTTCCGACTTCTTGTATATTTCTTTTTCTTGTGCCTTGAACACTGTCTGTACCCCAGCAACAGGTCCCTGGTTTGTGATATAGAGAGTGAAATTGTGAAGTTGATGAAAAATTCCCATTGAATTCCACAGTGTGATGGTAAGAACATCATATGTATCCTTCCAACAATTGTTTTATGTAGAGCTTCAATTTGTTCCTCCTGAATTTAAAAACACTGATATACTTCTTCCATATTGCTTTGCTGCTTCTTTATGCTTTCTTTCTTCACTTAAGTTTCATGCCATCTGCAAACTGCCTTCCTGTGTTTCTGCCTCATTGACTTACCATTCCGTTGTAATTCTCAACTGAAAATACATAGTTTCTCTGCTACTTAAGCAGGGCCTGATTCTAATCTCTGAGTAATTCTATATCAGTGTAAAACATATTGATTTGAGTAGTGCTACTTTCAGTTTACACCACTGAAAGAGAGATGTGACTGTGGACATCATTCCTCTCTTTCCATTATTATTATTATTATCTTACTCTAGAAGAGTATTATCTACCTCCATAAAGCCTTTGGGATGCAATTTGTATCAACCACACTATACATAATGAAGTTAAATTGTTATGTTTTGACTTGCTCTAAAGATAAAGCACTAGATTTTCATCCCACCCTTTACTAGATCTCTCCTTTTGCATTGATTTGTTTAGACAGACAATTGGGAAGAATGTGGGAGATGCCTGTAATAGTATATTAATATTATATGGTCTGTTTTTTGCCTGATTATTATAGTTGTGTTTTTCCTACAGATTACAAGGCGGTTAATTCAAGCAAAGAGTCCTTTCAGAGCATAGGCAAAAGAGTTTATTTCCAAACTTAAAGAAGCGGTACAGGTACTACAAATCATGAGATTTACCTGTAACTACTCCATATTTAGTAATCTGGTTTACAAATTGAAGATCTGCTATAGACAGGAAACAGAAACTAGAAAATCTCAGGAGGAAGCAGCTGAAGGATAGAAGGTAGATAAGCAGACTTTTAAGGACAAATCTATGCAGTCCTTGGAGAAGTCAGGGCATTGTACATATTCATGCAGATTTTATACTAAATTAGAAAGAGCATCCTTCCTTTTTATTTTCAGCATTTTGCTAGCTGTGAGCTCAAACAATACCTTATTAAAAAAAAATAAATCAGTTTATCACATTTGCCAACACTTTTTGTTGATGCTTTAGTCCTAACATATCAGACACCTTGTTTCCCAATCATCTAGTTTCTGCTCAAGTTCTTCTTGCTCTCCCATTCTTTGTTCCTGATTTGACCACATAACTAAGCAATGGCTGCTATTGCTCCTGTTCCTCTTTCCCTACATTCTTGGGTTAATCCATTCCTTGCAGCTACTAGAGAAGGGTTTGGGCTTTTTTCCCACATTATTATTCTCTTTGTTTCCCTCCCTCCCTTGTAATGAAGTGTAAGGCTTATGAGATCATAGCTGCTGGAAAAATGTTCTGTAAGAGTACAAACCCTGTGGGACTCAACAAATTCTCCCATGTACCCCTGTACCACCTGAAAGCAGGAGAATCACTCAGTCTTACTTCAGAGTGGAGGAAGTAGAGGACTGCAGTCAGAGAGCACGCGGGTGGCAGAGTGAAAGAAGCTTTGGTTTGTAAGTCTGCAAAAGGTAACTAGGAGTGTTTGAAGCATTTATTATCAGTATTATCCATTATTAATTTACGTTATTCCATTATTAGTGAATCATTCATGAGCTAATTTGGAGGTGGGTTTTTTTTTTCTATTATCTTTGACATTCAGAGGTACTCGGGAAGACAGGGATGAAAGAATAATTTTCACTGGAGCTTATTTGTAAACTGCTGGCTTTGTTTATTCACTTTTTGGTATTTGCTATTCACAGCATGCAACAGATCACATAAGCCTAATGGTGTTTTTTCTGCACCCTGACTAGATGACTGCAAATTTATAAGCATAAGACTAACCAAGGCTATATAATGAGATTTTCCTATCAAGCTAAATCAAGTTAAAATTCAGGAAAATTTCAATATGCTACCCATGAATATAAGACAGGTGTCCAGTTACTCATGAAGGAATGAACAAGAGACCTACTTAGGTCCACAGTCAGATGTATACACACAATCTCTCTAAATCACATTGTGTTTTATTATCAAAATTGCTTTTAAGTTACAGGAATTGTGTCAGTTCATTTCAGTCCCTAATTACTGATATTAAGGGAACACAGTTTTAAAGTCTGGCAAAAGCAATGTGAAGTAAATTTAGTAATATAATGTACCTAGTGTATAGTAATTCTACTGATCAATGTTTAATATTTATTTTAATGGAGTTTTTGCTTTAAATAGCTATAAAAGACCAGGTTGAGCTAATATTAATTTTATTTCTTCAGTGTCTGTCCATCTATCTGTTCATAGTCTTTTACATGCAATACAAGAACATTATACTAAAATATAAAAGCAGAAAATACAAAATGTAAAATCAGAAAAATCAAATTAAATGTAAGAGCAGAAAATTAAATCAATGTGCTATGCACAAGGCTTTTAGAATTGGAAATTAAAAAAAAAATCATTTCGAAGGGAGGTTAATCCAATGAAGTCAGATTTCTAAATTCAAGATGGTGGACCTGTTCTAAAAGTAGGCAAAACTAAAATTGTAATGGTATTACCCTTTCCACATCTCAAAAATTCCCAAGGATCTCTTCTAGTTTAACTCCCTTATTCCAGGCTTAACCAAATGAAGAACTTCATAAGTATGAAAAGTTTCTTCCTTTCTACATAAAGTTATTCTAGTACATGGCAGGGATGATACTTAGCAAGATAAGGACTCAGAGCCCTGTTTCACTGAAGTAAATGGAAAATTTTCTGCAGACTTCCATGCTTTCTGACAATAAGGTGCTGGAACTTTAACAGCGGCCTTGAAAATGCATAAATTTAAGATTCAGTATGCTAAAACTGTAGATGAAAGAACTTTATGAATATTTGCTATTTATAGAGCAGATAGAAACAAATTCCGCTGTTAATATTGCAGAGATAAGGAATGGCTGGAAAAAAGCTGGACTTTATTTAATCTCTGGCAATTGTAATTTGAGTTACCAATAAAGACAACAAGGAAATAGTTAAGTTTGGACTATATAGTGTGTTTTCAGTATTCCTTTTGGTGAAGGTAGAAAACTAACCTTCATGACATACAGATATTGATATTTCCTGTTAATAACACTCATGTAGGGAAAAGCCCTACAGAATATAATATAGATTAAATCAACATAACATTACAAACATTAATAAAACATTACAGGAATAATTTATAAAATGCATTTACAGAAAAAAATAAGACCATTTAAGTTGAATTTTTGAACCACTTTATAATTTTGGAGTAGAGCTATCACTTTTAGCTTGATTTTTTAAGTTTGATAAAAATTCTTTATTCAGTACTACTCATGTTGTTTAAATTCTACAGAACTATTGAATGATAAAACTTCAGAGCAGAAAGTCTGTCATAAAACACTCATTTACTCCAAACTACTTACAGTAGAATGTGACGATATATTATTTAGTAGCTAATAAGATATCTGCTTTAAAAACAAATAAGCAATGAGCTAGAGCTGCTTTTAATCAACTTTGGTGATGTGTACA
This sequence comes from Pluvialis apricaria, assembly GCA_017639485.1. Taxonomy (NCBI): domain Eukaryota; kingdom Metazoa; phylum Chordata; class Aves; order Charadriiformes; family Charadriidae; genus Pluvialis; species Pluvialis apricaria. The sequence goes on along the minus strand of CM030012.1, from coordinate 21,974,879 downwards.
GTATTGTAAGGCATACTATGCCACAATTACCTGAAGCAGCATGGAGCAGCATCAGAGATGTATGCATTCCTTGTTCTTTTCTAGGGTGCATCCCTGCCGTCTATATATACATGGTTTGACATTTTGATAGATACAGGTCAGGCAACCACTGCTGGTCAATAATTTCATTTATCCATAGGTGGTTTCAGTCATGACTAATTTATTATTTTGCACATCTGTGTAGATGCTATGGCCCTCTGCTCTTTGTGCCCCCACATACATAACTCTGGGTAAAGCAGGCTTTGTGAAAAATAAGGACAAGTTAGAAAAAAAAAACAACAAAACAGACATACCTGATGTGATTGTAATAATCAGCTTTTTGCTCAGTTCAGTTGAGTCTGTTCTCATGTATGAAATAAGTTACAATGTGCAAGTGTCTCTCTTGTTTGTAATGCTCTTACTGCTGTAATGAGTACTCTAATGTATCTGAACTCCCTTCCTCTGGGAGCTGGAGAAATATTGTTACCTTCACCTTGCAGATGAGAAATTCCGGCAAGATCAGATATGAAAACTGCTGCTTAACCAGGAGCCATAATTGGAACTCTCATGTCTTGGAACACCATTCAGATACTTGGGTGATTGTATCCTCTGTTGAGGCAGATTACTCTTCTTCCAACATACATAATCAGTTATTCTGCATTAACTCAAACATGGTTTATCTTGAGCAAGAATTATGAATGACTTTTTTCTAGAAATTCCACGGATCAATAAGGCTAATGAAACAGGAGCAGGAGAGATTCTAATAAGTACTAAGCACAGTGATGGAGAGAAAGCTAAACTCACAATTGACATTCAGAAACTCTAGTGATGGGGCAGACAGGTTTAACACTTTGATTGTGAACAATTTAGGCCAAAATGAGCAATGGTGAGAGAAGCGTTTTCTCCCATGCTGTTCTTAGAGCCACTGGAAAAAATCCAACCTTGTGCATTTCAGAAAACATATACAGCACTGCAAGACTTTGAAGAACATGTGGAAAAAGTTAAAGAAACAGTTTGTATCTCTCAAGCATCACTGATTTTTAAGGTATAAGACATAAATATTTTCCAAACACATAAGTCACTCCCAGGTAGTAATAAATCCAAACCTGACACTAAAATTTGCTTTCCTGATAACTAAATTTGAAGTACATCTGGACTAGGAGTTATTTAATGCTATAAGCCTACAATAGAATAAGGGTATTGACTTTGGAAACATTGCAAGTCTTCTGTTTTTCAAGCCTCTGCATAAGCTCTCTTCATTCTACCTCTGTATCTTTGCTTTTTCAGTGTTTCCCAGAAATTATTAAAGTAGCTAAGATTTCTTAAATGTGACTGCATGAGGTGTGAGAACATTGCTGTCTTTTTAATAACTCATGAACAAGCAGAACAGTGCTCTGGAGGACAAATATCTAATAAGGTGCTTTGTCAGAGAAGAGATCATTGATTCTCTAGACAAGTGAAATGAACTAGATCTAACCTTTTTAGGCTTCAGGAAGGCATTTGATATGATTCCTTGCTATTGTAGGCCAAAAATCTTCAGGCATAGGGAAACTGGACACAGAAAACAAAGTAAAAAACCTCCTTGGACTAAAAAATCTTATTTGTCTTTAGTCATACCGCTTATGTGTCTGGTAAGAAATAAAATTTAATTTCTTTTCACTGACTTACTCCTTTTTAAACTACTAAACTGCCATTAATTACTTCTGTGGACATCACCCGACTGAGATGGAGAGTTTGTTTTCACTAAGTTCCAATAGATCGATTCCTTCTTAATTAAATCCTTCTTTTACAGACAACAACTGAAGGCAGTGGACATTTTGGTTGATAAGCTAGTAATGTGTCACCTTCAAAAATACATTTACATTTGTGTAGAAGTCACAGTAAAAAGTCTTTATCCTAGTTCTGCTTTGGAAGATAAGAAGCATGTTTCTGTTCTGGAAGGGAAGGTGAGCTGTGAGGTCAGCGTGACAATAGTGCAGATGGGAGCAGTGACCTCACCGACAAAGAGGCAGGTTGCTGAGCTGCAAGTCTGGGTCAGGATCGACTCCAGAGACTGATCAGCAAGTCTACAGCAGTGAGACAGGTCTGAGGCCAAACCACAAAGACAAAACATCAAGTCTGGGTCATATTCACGGAGGTATAAGACCAGGCACATACCTAGCTACTCCATAGCTGCGATGTAGAAAAGGTTGGGGCAGTATTAAATTCTTAGCTTACAAGCAGCTCCCAAGGGAAAGGAGGGGCAGACCTGCACTTCTAGCTTTCTCCACAACAGCTCTTATCAGCAAAGGAATCAACCTTGGACTCAGCCAGCTGAACTCCGTAGTGTCTATAACTGAACTCCTAGAAGGGGAATGTGCTTGCTCCAGGACCTGACAGTCAGAATGCAGGAAGGCTTGGAAACAATCACAAGACAAGTATGAGCCTAACCTACCTTTGGGAAACAAGTAATTTAATCTAAAATTCTGAAAATTGTAGCATTTCCTCCACAGAGCATACAGAATTTCCAAATATAACCCGTGCCATTATTGTAACTGCTTCATTAAGGAAACATATTTATTCCATCACAGTGAAAGTTTATTGTAAAGAAGGAGAATAATCTAAAGGTGACAGGGCACAGTGAAATATCAGTGGATAAAGGGTTAAACCCCAAAGAAAGGCTGTCAGTTTGCAATGGAAAGATGACGAAACAGAAATTGCAGGAATGCACAAGTGGAAGAGGATGCACATGTGAGAGTAAGAACTGTGGGCTGGGAGTGTTTGGTTAACAATTGGCTACCATGTACAAGGAAAGAAGAGAGAACATACAGATTTTGCTTTGGGCCATTGTGATTAAGTGAAATAGAATGGGTAATAGTATATGCTTTGTTTAATAGGACTTGAGAGAGTAGGAAACCCCTGGTTACTATTAAATTATGACAGAAAAGAAACCTTATGTCACTGCTTAATTGCTTATCTTTAAACTACAATTTAGGTTGATTGCTCCTCCTGAAAAAATATATCCATTCTTCTGATACAAACTGATGTGGTCGTTTGCTAGCCCAAATTTAGCCTTTCTATAAAATGGGATTTTTCTACTGACAACTAGAAACAGATTATTTATTCAACAAGTGGGCTTGAATATCTGTTAACTTCTGTCTGTATCTGCCTGTGGGCATGCAAATTGCTGTTTGTACTGGGACCTGCACAGCTTTCCAGCTACACCCCCTCCTGAGTTTTTGGAAAGGCAATGGAGGGATGTCTGCATGTGCTCTTGACTCTCTCCTCCAAACTGCTCTGCGTTAAAAGAAAGCAATCAGTGCAGCTCCTTTTTAGCATTTGTTTTCTCTCCAGCCTCTCCTTCTCCTCCTAATAAGTAAGTAGGAGACAAGACAAAAAAGCCCCTCCACTATAAAGTTATCATGAGAAATGAACGAAAACTCAAACAGGGGTTTTCATCCCTCCTTTCATCCCTCCCAGTTTTTGTTTGCATGGATTTCGTTATGTATTTTTGGAAACAGGTGGAAAATGTAATTCACTCTCATATCTGCACAGGGAACGAAGCCTTCAAAAGGCTAATGAAACAGAGAAATTGCTTCAGATCAGTCTGTTCCTGCAAAAATAGGACCGCCTGTAACAGTGTTAAAGCCAGTGAAACTAGGGACCTGCTGCAGAAGTCAGCTGCATTGCTCAAAAACTCTTCATGGTCTGTTTTATTAGCTTTGTAGAAGCTAACATTAGATATGCTGTTCACAGCTTGTGTTTGGAATTACAGGAACAGCCACATTAAAATGCTGCAGACCAGACTGCTCTTCAGGACCGTACTGAAGAATTGAAGTGGTCTTGAAGTACTTCTGTGCCTGCTCAGAAATCTGTCCACATCAACCTCTCATCCAGACAACAGATCCTTAGCATAGACTCCTTACTGGGATTTAGAAAACCCATGAAAAAAAAAAAGATTTTCTTCAAAATCAACATGTTTGGAGCCTGAGGACTGGGATAATTTCCTTCCCGTAGACACATTTTTTCTCTAGCCTTTGGAAAAGAGATTGTTCTCTTCATCACACTAACGAAGAGTGTATATGCACAGAGAAAAGCGTCAGCACAGCGGCTGGAGTGACACAAACAAGGGAAGGTTTCCTGAAGTTCAGAGCATATTTGCCACCTTGCAGCTGTGCCTCAGTGACGGGAAGCCACAAAATCTCTGCCCTACATAGCTCCATAGCTAAGATGCCTTAGACAGCACCTGAGAGGAAGGTACCAGGCCTCCCTGTGGGCCCCCATAGGGATCCCCATGAGGCAGCAGGGCAGGGTCTGGCTGCCCAGCCCCATCCCAACACCCCGGCCAGGAGCAGGACAGCTGGGAGGGCAGCCCCAGCTGCGGGCATTAGGCACTTCCCTGGGGCTGGGAATGGGACAAGGTCAGGACAGGCTGAGGGACTGACTCAGCAAGGCCCATGGCTGATCAGGGCAGGGCTGTGGGAAGCTGGAGACCGGCCCTGCTGGGGCACTGCTGAGGCAGGGGCTGACATGGGGTCCTGGGCTGTAGGCAGGGTGGGGAACCTCTGAGGAAGCTGGTGGGGGCAGTCAGGCCTGTCAGTGCCCTCAGGGCCCTGGCAGAGGGAACGCCGATTGTTGTCTGTAACATCACTATATCCATGCACTCTTACTGCTTTATAAAATCTTTGAATCCATTCCTCAGATAATGTTTGTTTTTTATGATTGATTATTTTATGGCTGGCAAGCTTTTTTCCAGGAACACTTGTGGGGAACAAGCAGAAGTACAGTCAAATAAAACTTCTATGTAAAATTGAATAAGTATTTGTAGAAAATGTTTTTCAGCATTCACCCTGTCCTAATAAAAGCAAAGCCTTTTTTTTTTCCAGGGTTAATTTACTGCAGAAACAGAATTGCACAGACTATACACAAAAGGATAGAACAGAATGTGGAGATGAAAGGTGATAAAGACAAGATATATATTGTAAGTTTTAAAGTAAATGAGCAGAAGTTCAGACAACTGTGATACTTTCAAACACAGAATGTTCAAAAGACATTATATTGAGATATGACACATAGTTGTGATACTTGGGATATTCAAATATATCAAATCAAATTTATAAATATCATACGTATCTTTAGGCTGACTAGAGACTATATTCCTGCTTTAATAAGTAAGTGCTTCTTAAAGAAACCAGGGTGAGTGAAAGGTATTTAAGAAATATCCCTAGCACAAGTAATATTTCTGTAAGGTATTAACTAATATCTCTGTAAGTTATATACATAGGAATGCACTCGTGCTTAACCGTACATATATTTTGCTGTCCTAACAAAATAGTATTTTTGGGTTTGACCTGTTTCAAGGAGACTGGTATGTAAGGGTTTGCCGTAATATAAACCAAATAAACTTATTTATGATGAAAAGGCAGAAAACAATGGTGCAAAGACCAAAAGATAGAGTCATATCCAAGGAATTTTGGCTCCATCTGACTGGTGGTTGCTGGGTAAGCAACTACAAATTATTTCATATTTTAAGATAGTAATATTGTTGACATTATTAGATAGCTCATAGGAAAAAGAATAATGGGTGAACTTGCCAGATGTACTAGATATCTACACACTAGCTCAAAGTGTATCAAGAGCAAACAATAAGAACTAGAAATCTTAGTGCACAAACAAAGCTTAATTGGCCTCTCAGAGACTTGATGGCCTAAATCAGAGATACAGAAAGACAGGTAGGGAGAAAAGAAAGCTTTTTACTGTATGAAAAAAATATTTATGTTTTCTCTGAAGCTTAGAAGGAAGTGAGAAGTGTTAAAAGCCTTCAAATAAAGATAAAAAGGGGAATAGAACAAAGTAGTATCATAGTAAGAGCAAGTAAGACTGATGCACCTTATTTCAGGTGTCTAATACCTGAAGGACATAGCCTTCTGGTAAAAGGAAAAAGCCTGCTGAATGAGCATTATAAACAGGCACAGTCTACCAATAAATTATTGAGGACAATGCTGAACGCATATTTTTTTTTTATAACACTAAAAGAGTTTACGCTGACCTATGTGAAAGATATATCTGAATAAAGAGAAATATTTGTAAGTAGGTATATGGGTGAAACTGTCAAAAAGTATCAAATTGATAATTCTCTGCAAATGAATGTAAAAGTGTAGCAGAATAATAACAATAGATTACAAAAGCAAACTTCATCCAGGAAGATGTGCTTCCATAAAAAGGATTTCTAAAGAGAGGAAGGACACAATATTAAGTACAGAATGAGACTGCAAATCAGAAGGACTTATTCTGCAGCTGGGATGTGGTTTTATAACAACAAGCAGATAAACTGGAAAAAGCACATAGGAGAAAAACAGGAGTGATGAATGGCTTACAAGTTAGACTTCTGAAGAACTGCAGGAAAAAGTTGAATTGTTCTAGAAAAAAATCTAGTAAAGAGTAGTTAAATCTTTAACTTTAATCTTTACTTAAAAGTACGTAAGTTTCCTCTAAAAAAGATGTGTGATGACTTCCTCTTCATGTCTACAAAGAGTAGACTAAACTGTGACCTGCTTAATATGTGATGGAAAGATTCAGATAGATGTTAGTTAATTAGTTAGGTATTACTTCGTAAGACATTAGAGAACCTTTTTAACATTTAAGTTTGGGGACAATTATTCTCTCAAGATTTTTTAATGGTAATTACTTCAGGATTAGAGAATAAAATTCATAAATCAATTTTATTGATTTAACTCAGGGATAACATCCCTTATTTTCCTGCATGTGGAAGACAGATCACTTTATATTGTGGCATTTGTTTGTTTGTTTGATTTTTCTTTTTTTTTTTTTTTCACAATATTTTCTCCATTAAAGCTGGACAATCCAAGATTAAAATTCTTATTTCTCTGCTGGAAGAATACCATTGGTTTCATATAAATATCAGACATTCAAAGAGAGTCTTAATCAATTCTTGAATTCTGAAATGAAAATTTTTGGTTTCAGAAGAAAGCCAAACATGAATCGTGTTTATGGAAAGTGTGATAGCAAAAGGCTTGAAACTGAGTGCAGTCATTTGAAGGGAGATATGAGAATGACAGTGTAGTTGATTATATTCTCATTTACTGTAAATCAGTGTATTGCCACAGAAGAAAATTTACTCCAATCAAGAATCTGGTTCAGACATACATCCTTGATTTTTGTCAAATTAAAAAAATATATTAATAATTTAGTAAAACAAGTATTTGTCACAATTCAGATAGACAATATTCAGATTCTATTTGGATACGCTTTAATTAATATATATTTGTGTATTACATGATATAAAACTCACCATGCCCCAGTCCCTTTCATGTCACACCTCTCTTTTCCTTTTCTTTCTACATTCTATTTGTTTTCTTTCCCTCTCTTACATGTACATACACACCTATGCACTGTCTCTCTCTCTGGCTCACTGTCACGTGTATATGTTTCTGGCATGAAGATTATTTTTGAATGGAAGAGGAAACAACAAGGCAGTTGGAACTGCAAGGGCTTTACCCGCACTCCAGCTACCCAGGCAATTATAAATTCCTGAGTCATGATGCTGACAATGTTTGCTAGCACCAAATGCCTTTGAAAATATCAATAGAAACTGAAAGTGTGCCATGGCTGTGTTTGACACAGTCTTTAGGCAGGAGAGTTGCACTAGTGCTAGCATTTTACATGAAATCCTGTCTTTCAATCAGAAATGTCAGGCAGTGGATGAAGACTTTAATATTGTCACGTTTGACTTTACCTCTGTAAAACTACTTAAGTGTGCAAGTTACATTATTTCTACTTTGTTTCTACATGTATAAACACTGCCTCATTCTCAACACCTAGCTGTTCTCAATTGGCTTTTAAGATGGATTTTAACATTATAACTTTGATTGCTTCTTGATTTACATAGAAGATTGTATTTTTATTCCTCATGACGCACAGATCAGAAAGTGATTCACAGATCAGAAAATTTTTTGAGATGAACCTTTCCCTTGATTCATAGTGAATTAAAATGAATAAAAAATTTTGGATCCCAGAAGGCTCTTCTGAAAATGAAATATTTCTAATTAGATTCATCTCGAGCTACAGTCTGTATTTTAAATTGACATCTTTTGCATACTCATGTGAACAGTACATTTGAATACGATAGGGATTTGGTAAGCATTCTTATGATTTTCTTTCCTATCTATAATTCTTACGCTGTTTAATTTTTGTATTCATAGAGATTAATCAACACTAGCAGACTCATTTAAGATTCATAATACTTTGACTTGCATTATGCTGTAAAAATAATGAAACTTGGAAACAGAAAAGACTGCTAGCCATCCTTCTGGTCTGAACTTTAACGTACAACTCAATTCAGTCCTTACTGTAGATCTACAAGAAGTATATTCATCATTATGTACTAGGACTCTTGTTGTTTGTGTTGGTTTGTTTCATTTCTGATAATAGCATAAATCATACTGGGGAAAAATAAAGAATGATTTGTAAGATTCTCACTTCATCTTCAAAGAGTTTTTGAAGAATATGAGGTGTGGGTAAGTAGATATTCTAGTGATCCTACATTTGGTTAATATGAATAGCTATCTCAGGCAGAAACTATGTTCCAAAACCAAAGAATACACTTCGTGGGGTAATTCTGAAACAAGACTTAATGACAAGTGAAAGAAAACTATCGAAAAATGCTTCTTTTGAAAATATTCTGGAAAAGCAACTAAAAATATTTCTAGTTTTCAGCTAATTTAAAATTTTTAAAAAACATCTGCCTTTTAAAAAGTTTTTTCTTCTTTAGATTCCAACATGGTTTAGTTTGCAAAAATATTTGGTTTTCTACATTCAAACTGGATCTAAGGGCAGAATACCAATTATAGTGGTGATGAGGTTACAGTTCAAACTGTAATCTCAAATTCTCAAAGCTACCCACATAATCCAGAAGGCAGTAGAAATGTTAAATGCAAAGTCAAAATTCTTACTGTTCATGACACTTGTATAAATTTTCTTTCCATATTGCTAGGCAGGATGTAATTTCTTTAGGCAGACTTTCGCTTATAGATATTTTGATTTGAGCTAGATTAATGGTCTCCTGTTTCTGTTGCTGAAATTCTATATCAGTTATCTTGTATACAGTGTCAGGTTTCTAATTAGTAGACTACCTCGTTCAAGACTTGTCTGAAAACCCTGTTGCATTCCAGATAGAGGAAAACAAGACAAATAGAAGGTTCAAAGCTGCTTTCCTTAATTAGTTCTGAAGACCACTTGAGTAACTACAACCACTGATGTAGAACCATTAGTTCTACAACCACTTGAGTAACTACAGGAAGAGTCTTTGTTTGAATCATGATACTGAAACAATTATTCCATTTGAAGAAGAAATGTTTTTTGAATGAAGTGGCACACATCAAATAAACATTTTTCTTAATCTATGGAAGAAATTGTAGCTCCTTTTGGTGCTTAAATGATGAGCTATATAGTCTGAAAAGAAAATATGTAATAAAACTGAAAACAAAGGTATGAAGAATCGTATGTAGTAGAAAAGAAAGAAAATGTTGGAAAAATCTTGCCCGTTTTATCTATTACTAAACTCGGAGCTTAGCCTTGTTCAGGACTGATAGAACTAATATGATTTCATACATATTTTCTGATTTTGTTTTGGCAAGACTAAATTAGATCAAATTTAAGCCACAAAAATTATTTGAGACAAAAAGTGGCTTTGGCTTTAGAAATATTTTTTTAGTTATACTCTTATTTTATCTTCACTTTTATTCCTTTTCTTTAAATTATCCATAGGACTTTGAAGGCGATAAATACTTTGACAGGTATTAAATTACTAGCCAATACCACAGTGCCAGAAATCCTGTAAAAGTGCTTTTCAAAGTAGGTTTTCAGTCCAATTTTGTCTGTCAAAGCAACCAGGATGATTTGACTTTTTTTATTCCCAAAATTCAACTTCAAGCTATGTCTGGAAATAGTATGACTAATGAGTCTCCAGTTATCCCTTGCTGTTCATCATCAGGTGGTTTGGTTTTTAAAAGATTCTTAGTACTTTTTCAATCTAGCTCACTTTTTTTTGTCCCTATAGGAGAATTCAGATCTGAGAGGACAGTTAGACATGCCTGTCTGACTGTCCATAAGAAAAACGTCCAGAAAAAAACCCTTGACTGCTCAATGAAACATTACTGTTTTATCAAATCATTTGAATTTGAATTCCATTGAGAAAGAATTGGTCTCCTTCCAACCGCAGAAGATACATGGCTCTCACTGAGAGAACAAGGACTTTAATTTTCACTGAGTCAGAGCAGAAATTGAATTTGAATTTGAATTTCTGACATCACTGATGGACATCATCATTCCTTGGCAATCAGCAATGTGTTTTTATTGTTTTCTTTCTGCTTCCTCAATCTCGCTCATTCTAGTTTTCCACAGAAAATACTCCAGAGACTGAAAAAGGTGATCAGAAAATTTTTAGTGAAACTTGTACATTTCCAGTAAATTTTTTAATTAAAAATTCCTCATGAATTTAACTATTTGATTTTCTTTGTTTAGTACGAGCATATGTGTTTAAACGATGAAAGTCTAGTGATTGTCTATATAATGGCAAACTAGTAAAGATCTAGAGCAAAAAACCTAGATCTCTAGATGTCTAAGAAAGATATGGATCCACGACTTTGGGATATAGTTATAAAGTCAGTGATTGGACAATGTCCTCCATGCATTTGGAAATATTCAGTTCAAAACCCTTTTTTTGAAAGTGTTGTTCCTATGTCAAGCAAAAGAAACCCTCTAATCCTTTTGAGAGTTGCTTTTCACTGGTATTAGCTGATCAAATGCAGGTTGATGTATGTAAATGAAAATCATAGAATCATAGGATGGTTTGGGTTGGAAGGGACCATAAAGATCATGTAGTTCCACCCCCCTGCCATTGGCAGGGACACCTTCCACTAGACCAGGTTGTTCAAAGCCCCATCCAACCTGGCCTTGAACACCTCCAGGAAAGAAGCATCCATAACTTCTCGAGGCAACCTGTTCCAGTGTATCACCACTCTCATAGTGAAAAATTTCTTCCTAATATCTATTCTAAATCTACTCTCTTCCAGTTTGAAACCATTACCCCTCGTCCTATCACGACATGCCCTTGTCCCCCTCCAGTTTTCTTGTAGGCTCCCTTCGGATGCTGGAAAGTTGCTATAAGGTCTCCCTGGATGCTTCTCTCCTCCAGGCTTCACAACCCCAACTCTATCAGCCTGTCCTTATTGGAGAGGTGCTCCAGCCCTCTGATCATCTTTGTGGCCTTTGTCTGGACTCATTCCAACAGGTCCATGTCCTTCTGATGTTGAGGGCTCCAGAGCTGGATGCAGTACTCCAGGTGGGGTCTCATGAGAGTGGAGTTAGAGGGGCAGAGTCACCTCCCTCAACCTGCTGGCCATGCTTCTTTTGATGCAGCCCAGTGTACATTTGGCTTTCTGGGCTGCGAGTGCACATTGCCGGCTCATGCTGAGTTTCTCACCAACCAACACCCCTAAGGCCTTCTCCTCAGGGCTGCTCTCAATCCATTCTCTGCCAAGCCTGTATTTGTGATTGGGATTGCCCCAACCCATGTGTAGGACCTTGCGCTTGGCCTTGTTGAATTTCATGAGGTTTGCACAGGCCCACGTCTCAAGCCTTTCCAGGTCCCTCTGGATGGCATCCCTTCCCTCCAGCGTGTCAACCACTCCGCACAGCTTGGTGTCATTGGCAAACTTGCTGAGGGTGCACTCAATCTCACTCTCCATGTTGCCAACAAAGATGTTGAACAGCACCGGTCCAAGTACCAACCCCTGAGGAACACCACTTGTCACTGCTTGCCACTTGGACATGGAGGCGTTGACCGCAACTCTGAGTGCGACCATCCAGCCAGTTCCTTATCCACCAAGTGGTCTATCTATTAAATCCATGTCTTTCCAATTCAGAGACTAGGATGTCGTACGGAACAGTGTCAAATGGTTTGCACAAGTCCAGGTAGATGACATCTTTTGCTTATCCACCAACACTGTAATGTCGTCGTAGAAGGCCACCAAATTTGTCAGGCACAATTTGCCCTTAGTGAAGACATGTTGGCTGTCACCAACCCCTTACTTATTTCCCATGTGCCTTACCAGAGTTTCCAGGAGTATCTGCTCCATGATCTTGCCAGGCACAGAGGTGACACTGGCTGGCCTGTAGTCCCCAGGTCTTGTTTTTTTACCCTTTTTTAAAAAGGGGGTTATGTTTCCCCTTCTCCAGCCAGTGGGAACTTCACCAGACTTCCATGACTTCTCAAATATGATGGATAGTGGCTCAGCAACTTCATCTGCCAATTTCCTTAGGACCTGCAGATGAATCTCATCAGGGCCCGTGGACTTGCGTACCTTCAGGTTCCTCAACTGATCTCAAACCTGGTCTTCTCCTGCGTTGTACTTGTATACAATGTATAGTATTGTGTAGACATTTATTTCATATACATTCAGTGATGAATTTTCCTGCATCTGTGTTAAGACAAAAAAAGAAAGAAAAGTGTTATCAGCTTTGAGGGGTATTAAGTTCCATAAAGGTATTTTAAATTTGACAAGAGCAGTGTTTGACTCCCAGACATGTAAAATAAGAAACAGATGAGTATAGAAATTTATTTTGTTATTTTTTTTCTTAACTTAAATCTCAGCATCACTGGAATAATTTTTGCAAACTCAGAGGGAGATTAGCAACATTCCAGAGGTGTAACTTGCCTTTGAGTGAATTGTTATAATAACTTTCCATGGATACTCTTCTTGTTGGAGTACCACAGTCAAACTAGTCACAGCACTCAGGAAGGACAGCAACTGCAGATAGATGCAAATGAGCATGAGGACTTTTCATAAGGAGGTTTCAAAATTAAGTACTCCTGAACTACTGCTAAGTGTCTGTTCAGAGAGCTGATGTTTATTCCATTCGGTAATTTTATGTCCCAAAGGAATGTACTAAAAGGAGAATGGAAAAAAATTTCTGCATTTTAATTTCGGGGTGAAACCAAATAATTTATTGTTTGGATAACCTTTTATAAAAGTGTTACATATTCTATTCTCCATACAGTTCACGAGAAGGAAATAGCAGACAGAATTCATGTTCAGTAAACAAAATACGTATCGCAGACAGAAAAAAAAGTGCTCGTTAATTTTGTTTGTAGAGACATGCCATTACGAAACCTGTGCAGGTCCTTTACTGAGATCCCTGAAGTGAAACTTTGCTGATGTTCAAAATCATTTTCATTCATTCCGATTAAAAAAAAGAAATCCTGTTTAGTTCAGTTCATTCACTTCTGCACCTGCTGCTTTCTGTTAATTTCAGAGAAACAATTTGCTGAAACATCAAAAACTGTATCTTTCAGCTTTTTCTTAGGATTTCAGTGTATCAGGAACTCTGGACTGATTGTACTTGAATTTTCCCTGCCCTCTGAAATTTAAAGCAAGTTGTTTCAGATCTCATTTTCCTTAAATTTCTTTATTAAAACTACCTGTTACAATGTATCAGGTATTCACAATTCACTTCTCTGTTCACATATTCAAATGATTCATAATGGGTTTGTCCAGATTATCTTGATAAGGCTAGGAAAAGGAGAAAGTTATTGAGGGTATAATTCCTGATGTAACTCCTCCATGTTCCTGCTGCTTCCTAAAAAACATCATCATTCAGGCTGCTGGTGTAATTAGCCTGCCTTGCAGCCAGCTGGATGTTGGCTGCCCAGCACTTGTATCAAAGCACAACTCAAGAAGAGTTGGTCTGAATACCATACTTGGAATGTGCTGCTTTTTTGATAAAAGTGACCAGTTACAGGATTCACCTATTTTAGGGGAGTTTACAGAATTAATTGAATTAAACTTTATTATATTCATCTTTTTTCTTAATTAAAAATGAGGGTGGGGAAAAGGGGAAATGTTTTCAGTTTTATACACTTTCATATGAAAAATATTTTAATATTATTTTCAGAGTGTTAATGTATATTCCGTGTTGACTGACAAAAACAGACTTAAAATGAAAAAATTAAATTTTTGTCAAAGTTTTATCATTTATAATTAAAATCCACAATTTAAAAAACCATAAATGTCAAAGATATATGGTAAAAATAACTTTAATTTTATATTATTTTAGCATTAATATTGAATTATTAGATCTTTGAGGAGGGGGTTATTGATTATTTTCTCTCTTTTTAAAAAATATGGTCTTCATTAGTTAGTTCCAATTTGTGGGAGGTTATTAGGTATTGCTGATAGAAATATACCAATTAATTTTATATTTTTAATAATAGCTTTCTATTCAGTCTCATTTTATTGTTTTTTTCAGTTCTGGATGTTTTAGACAGTCTGTTACACTCTGTTGCCTTGTATTTGATAAAATCTAACTACTTGTTACCCCAAAGAAGTTTTAGGTCATGATTTTCTTGTGAACTGATAGGTATGACAACGTGTTTTATGACCAGAACTGTCCTCACATGGTACTAGAACAGGCAATTCTAAGAAAAAAAAATAACAGAGCAAACAGCATTATTAATAGAAATATCATTACTTATCTGTTCTGTTAGTGCAACCATAAATTTGCCTTTTCTTGAATCTTATTAAATATTGATAATTATTTAAAATGTCATTATGTTTAGTTAATATATTCATATAGCTACAGTTTCATTTTGTTGGTGGGGGTTGAGATGTTTTTTTTTTGGTAGGTTAAATATTTATTCTAATTTTGAAATCACTGCCGAATGTTTCTGGAAAATATCTGTTACTGGTTTCTTTCAAGTACCAAATGTATCACACAAGATAACATAATAAGATATTTATTCATTCAAAATGTGTATATATTCAACCTGAAAAATAGCTTCCAAACTTCTTTTTTGTTTTAGCATTCCATATGTTATCTTTATTCTATGTACTAAAATGTGCAAATAAATATTAGTTATATTGATTTTATTTAATATCTTGTAGTAGTCTTTTACTGTAATTTGTAAGAGTACAAATTATATGCTGTTTATGTAAGAACCATTTGACCAAAGGGTAGGCAAGCTGTAAAAGAGGACTGTGAAAATAAATAAATCTCTCTCCTTATTCAAGACTAATCTGGTAGTCTTACCTTTGCCAGGTATTTACAATTTATGAAGGATCTCCTCAATTAAAGGAGTGTAAGAAAAGTGGTTTGAGGAAGCGATTTCACAGCTAGAAATTAAGTTATATAATGAATATGCCTTTAGTCTCTTACAAATAAGTAGTGAAAAACAAGAAGGGAAAAAGGCTTTGGTAAAAGCTCACAGAAATATTTCTAAAAAAAATCTGATGTCACAATTCTTTAAACGTTGATTTTCTATGTGTCCTGGTTTGAGGTAAAACAAAACCTATTTTCTGCTCAGTAATTTTACTTTTTAGGTAAGGATCTTCTAACTAACTGAACTCTCTGTAATTAGCAGCATATTGCGCAGACACTGTTCACTCTCAGAGAGATAAGACCTGATTATTTATAATTATGCCAAGGAATGGTATGCAGAGAGGCTCTTGCTTCTATGTATTGCTATAACAACCAAGGCCAGCTAATTTTGTTATTTGCCCTGTTGGACGGTCGGAAGCAGGAGTGTAGAGGGGTCGCACCTGCGAGGAAGAGTGGACAGGACAGGTGACCCAAAACTGACCAACAGGGTATTCCATCCCGTCTGCCTCACGCTCAGTATAAAAGCTGAGGGATCAAAGGGTCAGCTCTCTCTTCCTTCAGTGGCGGTGTCCGAGGAGGACTCTATCTGTTAATCTGCCTTTGATCCCAATCCGTGCGTTCCTGAATCCGGATCCAGAATCCAGCTCCCATGTATTGCTGAGCCCAGTCTGGGACTTTCCCAGTGCCAGCCAGTGATGTGGTTGTCATCCTGGGTACTCAATAAAGTTTTGTATATATTGTACATATTTTCATTATTTTCTTTTTGTTATTTTATTAATATTTCATTAGTTTATTCTTTTCTAAACTCATAAGTCTCTTTCACACTCTCTTCCTCCTCTCTTTGGAGAGAGAGGTGGGGAAGAGCATCTGTCCTTTATCTCACTGACCAGTCCAGAGCAAACCAAAACACTATGGCTTGTATTTTATAAGGACAGGGACTATTTTTTTCTTTAAGTGATTTCTGCTCTTTCGGTGTAAATACTTTCTGTCTATGTGCTGAAGCACTGGAAAATTAATAGTTTGAAAATTTTTTACCTGCAAGTATAACAAGGTTATTTGATGCCTGGGACAGAGTGAACACACACACCTAAGGAAATTCAGGCAGGTGGCTCCAATTAATCCTCATTACTGGAAAAGTATTGTGACAAGAGACATATCTAAGAACCACGAAAACCATATCCAGCTCTTCCTGAATGAAGAATGGGTGTATTGCCAAATGGAAATATTTTTTAAGATATGTGGGAGATTAAATGCAAAATTACCTTGAGAGTAAGATAATGTGCTTGAAGATAAAATGGGTATAGACTGAGGTTTTTCTAGAACACCTTGGAGGTGGTGGAGGAGTACAAGGAATATGTGTGTGTTTTGTGTTGGGAAGACCTTGTTACTTTGGTAATGTAGGTTAGTTAGGTTAGTTTAGGAAGACCTTGTTAGTTAGTTAGTTAGTTTAGGTGATGTCCTGCCTGAAGAAGATTTTGAAGAAAGTGAGCAGGTGATGACTGATTTCTGGTTAGTGTCAATTCTCAAGGCAATTTAGTTTTGCAGTTTTCATTCTGGTGTTTTTTCCTAACTCTTGTGTGGGAATTGCCCATGTGATATGTGACCACCTCTTATGTGGGAATTAATGGCTGAATGTTTTGCTAAAGACACTCAGAACCTGTTTTACTCTTCCTTGGAAAAGGTGATCATTGAGACAGAGGTGTCTTTTAGATCTGTAATTTGGCAGCTATTACTGGTGTTAGCACAGGAGCTTGTATTGAAAAAAGGGAAATAATACAAGTTCCTGGATTTATTTTTTTAATTGACATTCCACTTCTTCCAAAGTGAGAAGTAAATAAAGTAAACTTTAAACCTTTTTCTTCTCTCTCGGCTATGTTCTGCCAAGTACTCCTGGAAAGGAAATGGGTTTGTTCCTTCAGAGAGGGGAAAAAGGAAGACATAATCCATGTATGAAATATATTGATGTAAAATAACTGTATTTATATATGCAATATTTAAAAACTGTTTCCTGTTTTGGTTGCAGCAGCAGGTGTCTAGCAAGTGGAATTTAAGTGTCTGATATTCCATGCAGACCTATAGTGTGTATATTTCTGAAGTGTCTAGGATGACTTCTGTCAACTAGGTTTTGAGCTCTGAGGAGGCATGTGTGCATGTTTCTGTAATTTTTCTTCCTTTCCTGTTAATT
Organism: Pluvialis apricaria; assembly: GCA_017639485.1. Taxonomy (NCBI): domain Eukaryota; kingdom Metazoa; phylum Chordata; class Aves; order Charadriiformes; family Charadriidae; genus Pluvialis; species Pluvialis apricaria. The sequence continues at coordinate 21,957,520 of CM030012.1, read as the reverse complement.
GTAGCAAATTTGCTATGATAAAGTATAGGAAAGGCAGATGTATGTAATAAGGAAGGTTTGGCCAAGATCAAATCCCTTAGTTAAAATCTCTTCTTCCTAACATCACCAGAGAGATCTAAAAAAAATATTATCCCTGAAATCTACTAAGGAAAAAAGTAAGTAATTGCTATTCTTAATTGAATTTTAAATTTTGCTTGGGCTTTGTCATTGGACTCACGTTGTCCAAATCATTAAAACAAATCTACCAGTGAAGTCTGAGGCAAATCTATTTATGGTATCCAAAGCAGTAGTCTTTTTCTTCCTAAACCATCAAATGCGCCAAACATTAGACCAACCCTTGTAGGCTTCACACATGTAAAAAGGTATAGAACTATTTTTGTTGGTGTGGATAAAATGGTAACCAGATGTATTATATGTATTCTGTTTAGTTCACAGGTATCATCAAATATGAGCCAGGATATCTTTGCTGTGTTTCAGAAAAAAAAAAATTTTCTTTTTTGCTGTGTAGTTGACTCCTCCAACAAAACTAGATTTTTCTGCTCTGCTGGCATGTTTGAAAGGTCAGAGTTCACAGTGGCAAGGCTATGAACATGACTTTCTGTAACCAAACAGCAGAGCAACTTACCAAGCATATGACATGGAAGCAATGTTTTTTTAAAACAGGGAAGGCATTCCTCTCATGAATCATGGATTTATCTCAGTGATATAGCTATACTATCTCCCTTGGGATTCTAGACAGCGTTCCCATTATCCACTCAGTTTATATAGTCTTGTTAACGTGCTTCTGCTGTTGTCAACTGTCACTGAACTGGTGATGTGTAGGGTGCAGGGTTTTCACAGCAAATCCTAAATATGAATGTTTAGATAAACACTTTTTTTTCCTCCCCCTTAACATAAACGTAGATTCTACCCACCATGTAATCACCACAGACTGCTCAGAATGCAGATTCTAATGGCAGTGAAGCAATGATAGATTCCCCCCAGACATGCCTCTCAAGGAATTTTTGCCTCCCCCCTTGTTTGCTTATAGATAGAACTGCATTTAGAGCTTGATATAACATGTTTGTTTTGTGATCATCAGGCTGTTCTTATGTCTTCGTGAAAAACTGTGATGACAAGAAGGAAGCTATCTGTAACTCAGACAGTGTTAAACCATATTCTCGTGGGTTGTTTTGTTATTTTTACCTATGATAGGTGTGTCATGATTAAAGATATTCTCCTGAATATGTTAAAACTGACACAACTACTTGAGAATCGCACAGGTGTGTGTCCCGTTCATATTTCCCATTTCTGTATGCTTCAGAAGAAAGAATTGGAAGATAACAGAAACTGTCATTTTGATATTATGCGTGTTCGAAGTATCCATTGTAGAGAAGCAATATTTAATGAGTTTTACTCCCTCCCTCCATTTTGTTCCTATTTTGGTGTGCTTCTCTAATTATTCAGAACTTTGTTTCTTCAGGCTTACTCCCTAGAAAGAAAGCTAAATTAATTAAACACCAGGTACCTTTAGACTTCTATCTGGATTAATAGAGCAGAATGGATTTTAAACTAAACAGGCATCCCACATTTCCACTTGGTCAATCACTGAGAATTTGTCTAGCAAGCTGTTCAAAAAAAAAGGCAGTCACAGGATTCTCAATCTGTGCTGATGGCTCTTGTCCAGCATCTTCCTTCTGACTACAAAGAAAGGTCTCTGTGACTATTTCTGGTGATTCTTTTCCTTGTCACATCAGAAAAAGATGTTCCTCTCCTCAAATCTCAGAAGTTGACTGTACAGTTTTGCCCCTGGTCTCAGCAAACTCCCTGTCTCTTACTGAAGAGAAAATAATATTAGCTGTTGAAGAAATACAGCCTCTGTAAGTACCTGAAGCTGCTCACTTTAAAAAACCTAAAACCTCCCACCAAATAAATAAATTAAAAAATCATATATGAGGTAAAGTTGCTATAGATATTAGGGCATTTTACATTTAAGAAATATTGTCTTTAAATTTTACAGGATAAATAACACTGTTTATTTCATCCTATGTTTTTCTAGTGACACTTGGCAAGTCATAAGCACTCAGTGAATACTTCATCATTCTCCACCACTGACCAAGAGTAAGTCCATAAGATTAAGTCTTCAAGATTATTGTCCAATCATTTGCAGATAGACTTCACATGTCAAACTCGGAAAACTGAACAATTTCACAGCCTCTGTAAAGATGTCTCAACCATACACTACAAGTTTTAATCTAATGCTTGTCCTTGAAGAAGGGAGCCTTCCAGTTTTGGATTGAGGCATTTCATCAGGCGTTTCATCAGAAGTAGGAGGCTGCTCTGGTAGCAGCAATTCAGAAAATTATTTTGATCTGCACAGCTGTTGATCTAACATGGCCTACAAACATGAAATTGACTTTTAAAAGCTTTTCTTAAGTGGTTCAACATTTTTGTAACCTTTGAATACTTAACATTTCACCTTTACATGCTGTACAGAACGAAGGGTGGAGAAAAGTACTGTCTGGGCAGACTTTTGAAGCTCTACGTTATAAGTCTTTCCATGTTATTCAAAATAGTTGGTGGCTAGTGATCTTTAAAGGGCCTCTTCACTCCTAGTATCTTCAGCGTGGGTGGGCTATAGTTTTCATGTGGAGCTGCAACCCCTTCTGCAACTGAAGGGAACAACTGAGGGTGAGAAGGGGAGACTACAACTGATGTTGAACGTTTTTGTCCTATCTGACCACCCACTGCAATTCAGCTACAGGTTTTCCAAGAGTGATAAAAAAGATTTGGAAAGAGATTTAACTGCTGATGAAGAGACTACCTACATGGGCCAGGGGATCAATTTTCTGTAATTAATATGAGGGAGAAACACTGGTTTAAAAGACAGATACACCTGAATGACACAGAAGTTATATTTCCTCATAAAAGGAAATTTATTGAAAGTTTTTGTCAGCTCCTTTGTACAGGTGTGAACTTCATCTGGAGAATGATTTATTTGGGGAGGATTTATTAAGGGCATTTTGGTTTTTTTTAATTTCTTCCCGCTATACATAATATAATTAAGTATCTTTTGGCTGCTGTGTTGTTCTGTACAGAGTTTGGAAATTAGAAGAAAAGAGTAATCTTTCATAATTGACTTTTTAATAAAGATTTCCCTCATCAATTTACTGAAGGTAATCTGAACAGATTTTGATGCCTTCATTTACGAAATATTTCTACCCTTTGCTTGTGCCTCCAGGAGTAGTCAGTGCCCTCATTGTTGATTTGCAAAACTTGTCTTACAAAACCTGATAAATGTTTAGCATCAGAATAGAAGGTGCCACTACAAGGGTAGAGAAGGCAATCAATACTCTTACAAGATAGTAATAGTCCGGAGTGCAAACTTTGGCCTTTTTAGGGGCCTGGTTGACAGAGTCCCTTAGGAGGCAGTCCTGAAGGGCAAAGGAGTCTAGGAAGGCTGGACATTCTTCAAGAAGCAAATCTTAAAGGCGCAGGAGCAGGTCATTCCTATGTGCCAAAACATGAGTTGGTGGGGAAGAAGACCAGTCTGCCTCAACAGAGAGTTTTGGCTCGAACTTGGGGGAAAAAAGAGTTTATGACCTTTGGAAGAAGGGGCAGGCAACTCAGGAGGACTACAAGGAGGTTGTGAAGTTATGCAGGGAGAAAATTAGAAGGGCCAAAGACTAACTAGAACTTAACCTGGCTACTGCTGTAAAAAACAATAAAAAATGTTTCTATAAATACATTAGCAACAAAAGGAGGGCTAAGGAAAATCTCCATCCTTTATTGGATGCAGGGGGAAATGTAGTGACCAAGGATGAGGAAAAGGCTGAAGTACTTAATGCCTTCTTTGCCTCAGTCTTTAATAGTAAGACCAGTAGTTCTCTGGGTACCCAGCCCTGTGAGCTGGAAGAAAGGGGCAGGGAGCAGAACAAAGTCCCCATATTCCAAGGGGAAATGTTTAATGACCTACTACGCCACTTAGACACACACAAGTCTATGGGGCTGGATGGGATCCACCCAGGGGTACTGAGGGAGCTGGTGGAAGTGCTCATCAAGCCACTTTCCATCATTTATCAGCAGTCCTGGCTAACCAGGGAGGCCCTGGTTGACTCGAGGTTAGCAGATGCGACATCTGTCTACAAGAAGGGCTGGAAGGAGGATCCGGGGAACTACAAGCCTGTCAATCTGACCTTGGTGCCAGGGAAGTTTATGGAGCAAATCATCTTGGGTGCCATCACATGGCACATACAAGACAGCTAGGTGATGAGGGCCAGTGAGCATGAGTTTATGAAAGGCAGGTCCTGCTTGACTAACTTGATGTCCTTCTATGAGAAGATGACCCACTTAGTAGATGAGGGAAAGGCTGTGGATGTTGTTTACATGACTTTAGTAAAGCCTTTGACACCATTTCCTTCAGTATTCTCCTGGAGAAACTGTTGGTGGCTTGGATGGCCATACTCTACAGTGGATAAAAAAATGGCTGAATGGCTGGGCCCAAAAACATTGTGGTGAATCAGATTAAATACAGTTGGCAGCTGGTCACAAATGGTGTTGCCCAGGGCTCCGTATTGGGGCCAGTTCTCTTTAATATCTTTATCAATGATCTGGATGAGGAGATTGAGTGCACCCTCAGTAAGTTTGCGGATGACACCAAGTTGGGCAGGAGTGCCGATCTGCTTGAGGGTTAGAAAGGCTTTTCAGAGGGATCTGGACAGGCTGGATCACTGGGCAAAGGCCATTGCTGTGGGCAAAAGCTGAGCCAATCAGAGAAAGTGGTAGCATCTCTGTAATAATGTATTTAAGAAGAGGGGAAAAAAAATCAACTGTGCAATAGCAACTGCAGCTGGAGAAAGGAGCAAGAATATGTGAGAGAAACAACTCTGCAGACACACAGGTCAGTGAAGAAGGAGGAGGAGGAGGTGCTCCAGGACCCAGAGCAGAGATTCTCCTGCAGCCTGTGGTGAAAACCATGGTAAGGCAGGCTGTTCCTCTGCAGCCCATGGAGGTTAATGGTGGAGCAGATATCCACCTGCAGCCTGTGAAGGACCTCAGACTGGAGCAGGTCGATGCCTGAAGGAGGCCGTGACCCTGTAGGAACACTGCACTGGAGCAGGCTCCTGGCAGGACCTGTGGACCAATGGGGAACCCATGTTGGAGCAGGTTTGGTGGCAGGACTTGTGACCCCATGGGGGACCCATGCTGGAACAGCCTGTTCCTGAAGGGCTGCACCCAGTGAAAGGGACCCACACTGGAACAGTTTGTGAAGAACTGCAGCCTGTTGGAAGGACTCACATTGGAGAAGTTCATGGAGAACTGTCTCCCATGGGAGTGACCCTATACTGGAGCAGGGGAAGAGCATCAGGAGTCCTCCCCCTGAGGAGGAAGGAACAGCAGAAACAATGTATGATGAACAGACCACAACCCCCCTTCCCCTTCCCCTTGTGCTGCGCCAGGGGAGGAGGTAGAGAAAATTGGGAGTGAAGTTGAGGCCAGAAAGAAGGGGAAGTTGTTTTAAGATTTAGTTTTTATTTCTCATTACTTTACTCTGATTTGATTGGTAATAAATTAAACTAATTTCCCCAAGTCAAGTCTGTTTTGTCTGTGACGGTAATTGCCGCGTGATCTCCCTGTCCTTATCTAGACCCACAAGCTCTTTGTTATATTTTTTCTCCCTTGTCCAGTTGAGGAGGGGAGTGATAGAGTGGCTTTAGTGGGCACCTGGCATCCAGCCAGGGTCAACCCACCACACACTATTAATTTCAGAATGTAGCTATTGCAGAAGTCATTCATAAAGTAGTCACCTTCCATGTTATTTTAAGGCTATGATTTATGAACTTCCGCAAGGAAATGTGAGAATGACTAGCTCTCTTCTGTCTTTAAGCTCTTAATACTGTCTGTGTAAAAGGATATGTCACAGGCTGTTAAGTTCACAGATGGCAAAAGGAGGTTGGAAAGACAGAAGAATGCACCACGCCACTGGAATTACAGCAACCAATCTTTCTGTATTCCGTTGCATTTCTTGTACTTGCCTGTAACCCTGTGAAACTATTATGAAAATATCATTCAACTGGTGACAGGGATGTATGCATTTTCTTCGTCCTTAATTAGAAGCTGCCTAACAAATTCAATAGAGGGTGGCTTTGGAAATTATTTTTTTGGATAAATTTCTTCAGTGTTTTAATACAATGAATAGTACATAAACAAATTGTCCTATTGATTCAAATGGATTACTTGTGTGAGTATATTACTGGTATGACTGTTGTTGACTCTAGGCTTTTAGTTTTGCTTCAGCTTCAAGAGTGAGTTTTCAACTTGATAGCACAGAATTTGTTCTAAATAAGTACTTACCCACAACAGAAAATCTGTAGGAAATATTTAGTTATACTGGATTTGCAATAAAAGTAAATCCGTTATGCAAAGCAATTGTATTATTATTTTCTCTACTTTCCAGTATTAATTATTAAAACAAAAATTTGGGGGGAAAAAAATAAAGCCTAGTTCTTACAGTTTATTTGTTCCCATTTCTTGAACTTCCAGCTAAAATAATTAAGGAAATGATTAAATGCTTTGAGCAAAATGAAAATATTTTAAATATTTGCCTTAAACTGTTTTTTAATTGATGTTGACAGAAGAGCAATTATTGTTTTCCCTTGGCTCTTGTATTGTAGAACTGCTTGTGCATTTTTAGATTTCTCAATGCAGAAGTATGAATATAAAGTACAATGCACTAAGAGTGCTGATGATTTGATTCAATGCAAAAAAGAAATAGAACAAAGAAAGCATTTTGTAGATAACATGTAGAACTGCGTGTGAAGTGATCCATGTTTCAGTCCGTTTCAATTTTTTCATATAACATTCAAGGCAGCTTCTGGGCAATTTCATCATGCCATAAAAAGGGTGAAGAAATCACCAACAGTAATCAGTAAGACATCAGACACTTTTGCTACAGTCCATCTATGCTGTTATGGAAAGAGGAAGCATGAAAGCTGTCCGCATTTTATTTTAATAATGACTTCAAACACAATTTGAGGAGAGAAATACTAATCAGCCTGGATGTTCATGGCCAAATTAGTTTTCAGGCTGAGAGTTCTGCAACAATGCAGATGTTTTCCAGGAATCTTAAGTCATTGATGTTTGGACCCAAAATAGCAAGGAACTGTCTCCATGCCACCTTTCTAAAGGGCTTTATGAACTGCATGTTATTAATAGGTTTTTTTCTTTTCTGTTTTCTGGATTGTGGAAGGTAATTGGTAGACATAAACAATAGAGAGACAATGATGAAAGATGAGATTTTAGATGGTGCTACAGATAGAACAGACATGAACATCTTTTAAGAAGTCTGGCTAAATTAAAGGAGCGTTACACTGTAGTCTTTCATCTAGACAGACTTACTGCTATGTAATGAACATTGTTTATATAATCTTGTTTATTAGGTAGCTTTGTCTATTTTTAGAAGAATGGTTATGGAAGAAAGATGATGTTGAAAGAAATAATAAATGGAGACAACTGCTATAATATGCTGCTCAGTAGCTCAAGTGATTAAAAGAAACTAATGCCTTGATTCAATAGCAGAAAAGAAATCCATATTTTTTTAGGATCTATCCCAGGATTAAATGCAATTAGACAAAGTACTTCATAGATACTGCTTCAGTTTTAGAGCTGGCCTCCTTGAAAACCCTGAAATATGTGATTAATCACCTCGCCTCCTATTCTGCTTTCTGTATGTACTTCATTTTCTGTTTGTTTATTTGTATGTTTTCAAATTATTATTACTTTCCGGAAATTAGAAAATCCAAAATACAGACAAAGTAGCTCTTGCATAACCTCCATCCCCTTTGTTTTCTCTGGGCTGACTCCATTAGACCAAACTATATTTACAAGTGCTGCCAAAACATGCTCAGTTCTTTTGCAACAAAAATTTGGGCTGCAGTAGTACACTTTCAGTCTATTTCCTTGCTATCATAAGACAACAGTACCTAAAAACACTTTAGCATCAGCAAACTTGAAAGACAATGCCTCTTCTCCTAATTCAGAGCTGACACACCTGGCAGGCAGAATACGGAAAACTCGTTTTTATTATGAAGGGGTTTATCACTGGCGTCAAGTGATGATATTTGCACTCATTTCCAGATTTGTAACAATTGGATAACGTTATCCTTGAATGTTCACAGTTTTGCACTATATAAACTTTTGCAGACAAACTCAGACACTCCTATTAAAACATTTGGAGAAGCAGTATTTTGAAAAAAATCTTTTGTTAATTATAAAAGCTGAGCAGAAAAACTTTGAACCAATGTTGTATTTTGTGTGTCTGTTGTTTTTGACCCCATGTTTCTCTTTGAATTTGCATGTACCCTATTTTAACCGAACATAGCAAAACTACTTTGAAAAATTTTTACTATTACAAATAGCAAAAGCTAAGTAAATGCAGGAGTTGGATTTTTCTGCTTAGTCACAAAAGTAAAATGTAGAACATTTGGTAAGAAAAATACAGCTGAAAAAGAAATGAAATATGGGCATTAAATGAACTAGTAAATGTTTGCCCTCAGAGTGATAAGACCTATGCTTATAGTTGATGCCAAGTAATGGTATGCAGAGAGGCTCTTGCTTATACTTATTGCTATAAGGGCAGCTAACTTTAGTATTTGCCCCATTGAAGGGTTGGAAGCAGAAAAGCATAGAGGGGTCGCACCTGCAGAGAGGAACGGACAGGACAGGTGATCCAAAACTGACCAACAGGGTATTCCATCCCATCTGCCTCATGCTCAGTATAAAGCTGAGGGTCAGAGCTCTTTCTTCAATATCCAGTGTCCGAGGAGGACTTTGTTCGTCTGCCATTGATCCCAATCCTGAATCCAGATCCAGAATCCAGTTCCCATCTGTAACTGAGTCCAGTCTGGGACTTCCCCAGTGCCTGCTGGTGATGTGATTGTCATCCTGGGAGCTTGCTATGGTTTTGTATATATTTTACTATTTTATTTTTATTTTTTAGTAGTACTTCATTAATGTAATTTAGTTTGTTCTAAACTCATAAGTCTCTTTATCTCTCTTCCCCCTCTTCTTGAAGAGACAGGTGACGGAGAGCATCTGTCATTCACCTCAGTGGCCAGTCTGGCACAAACCACGACATCAGTATGGAACAGGAAAACCCAGTGACATGGGGGCTGGGAGTAAACATTTTATCATAAGTTTTTAAGACAACAGATAAAATTAAGATCACAGAAGGAGATCACAGAATATATGAGAAAGGAACACATCAGGTAGCAAGAGGAAACTCAGTTTTCTTCTGTACGTAGCCTTTGATAAGACAGCAACTAGTCCAGTTCTATAAGAATATGAGGATACTAGAATTCAATAAAAGGTCATGAAAATGCCTGGAAAAAAATACAACCTTGGAGCATACTTATAAGTGTGTATATATATAGGTATATCCATTGTCTGTACAACTTTGCGTGTAAAATTAGATGCAAGCCTTGGAATAACAGTCTTAACTTTTGGAACAGTATTACGGCAGATGAGGTAGACTTGTCATGTCAGGAACCTGTGGCAGTAATAGATACTGAAGAGTCATGCTGTGTATTTTCTGTAAGAAATTCTATATTCTCTACATACAGCAAATCTGACTAAAAGAGTATTAGTTCTTGGCACCTATGAAGGAACAGGCCAACTAATTCTTACTTGCTAAGACTATTTTGTAGCCAACAGAAAGTAATAGCTAGTATCCTATAAAGAAAGAGAGGGGAGAAGAAGTGCTGATTTTGGATCCATGTATCTCCTTTTAATTGCCTGAAAAGTTTTAATATAGTTAGCAAATTTTTAGTAAAAACAATATATTTTCTTTTCTTTCTGTCTTTTCTTTTTTCTTTTCTTTCTTTTTTCATTTTTTCTTTTCTTTCTGTCTTTTTTTTTCTTTTCTTTCTTTTTTCATTCTTTCTTTTCTTTCTTTCATTTCTTCCTTCTTTCCTTCCTTCCAGAGTACCAGAAAAATGCGCTCATTTTTTTTTACAAGTTACTAGAATAACTGTAGTGTGTCATTCTTGTGCTGCTTTGCTACTATACCACATTAAACCCTTCAAAACAAGAATAAAGTAGTATTTCATTAGTTACATACATTACAAAGTACTTTACATTAATGTGTACGTTAGTCTTTGACTAAGCAGACTGCAGTCATCCCTTTTATAAAGTGTAAGTGTAAAAGTGTTTATATCTGGCTGTAAAAAACATTAAAATGTCAGTTGTTAAGTCAGTATTAGTCGTTGTATTCCAGGAATTGTTACAATCATGCTAGTCAGTTGATTCATTCTTATATTTTTATTAATTTATCAGCTCTTTTTCAAGTACTTAACTTGCACATTTTTTTTAGTTGATAACATCACATTCAAGTTGATGAAAATTTTACCTATTTTATGGATACTATGTAATTTTTAAACTGTAGGTCCATAAATGAAAAATAAAAAATTGCAGGAAGGTATCAGTCTATAAAGTATTTTCCGTGAGGTTCAATGTATTTCACGATTAAAACTGATGAGTAACAAAGTTGCAAATGTGCAATATTGAGCAATACATTTCTAGACCACATTTATCTGACAAACAAGTTTCTGGTAAGTAAATCGACATGAATTTGGATGACTCGTTTACTTATAGTGAATTCCCCAGAGAATGATCATAACTTGTGACAGTCTGTTCTCAGTTCATGGTTGCTGATATCACAGTGTAAGACCATGCACCCACAGTCCCTGCTTTCCTACATTAACTTTTTTATTTGCCCAAACCCAGACTATCCATAATTACATCTTCGTTCCTATCTCTCAGCCAAAGTTCTTTAGCTTTAGCCTTTATTATTAAAATGGGCACTAACTGTATTATATAATTTTTAACTAATTGTAATTATTAAAGTAATACTGAAAAACTAAGTTTGTGGAATATTCATTTTTTGTACTTGGTCCTGGAGAAGTAGAATCACTGTTAGTTCCAGACAAAAATAATTTTTATTTAATTACACATGGATTCTGTACAAATAGAGCAAATAAAATGATAAAAGCAAATGTCTTGAATTCGTCACATATAAAGGAGGGGGACAATGGGAGGACTTAAATTAAATTACATTGGGGTCAAGAAGAAGCTTACTTTATTAGAGGCTTTCTTTGGGCCACACAGGATGTATCCACAAATGTAAATAAATATGACACTGCTTAATGAATAACTTGCAAAGCTAGCTACAGAAATCTGTTTCTGTGGAACCATACTGTCAGCTTCATAGATCTCCTGCCAAGACAGGTAAGATGGAGTCAGTATATATTTACTCAGAGATTGCTTTTTACTTAGGACTGTGTCCTGGCATTAGATAGAAGAGCCAGAAAGGTTCTTCTCTTGGAAAAGGGAAAACTGTCTCTGAAAAACTCTGTGCCAACTAGGGTTGCCAAATATCTCAGATAACATGAGTTGTCTTTTTCTGTTGCTGTCTTCACTCTTCTAAAATGTTTCCTCAAGGGAGAGAGGATTTAATGTTAGGATATGTTTGCTGTGTAGCCTCGAATATGGTAGCAGTCTTAGAGGGTCTTTTTAGGTTTCATGGCTTGCTAGAATTGTTCTGAAGGGCTCTGTACAGTAGAGGAAATCAAATTTGATATGACTTTGTCCATGCAGACACTTGGAGAAATACCTAAATTTCATCACCCTCTGGGTCATGGTTAGGCATCATCGTGGAGGGACAATCCTAGACATAAGCTATTAGATATGCAGCCTGCAAATTAACAGATCAGGGAGCAAAAAGGCAAGTTGAGTAATTTGTCATTGCAGACTTAACCTGTATGGTTGGTGCCGTATCCCATGTGAAAGGCTGAGAGGATACAGCTATGCCTCTATAATTATGACAACAGCCAGTTTTAAAAATGCTCAGCAACCAGTAGGAAAAATAGCAACTGTGCATGAAAAGATAAATAGACTCTACACAGTTGACCTGCATATGTAGGGAACAACTTCATGTAGCACATTAAACGAGCTCAGTGCCTTGGATTTCCTGGGTATACAAAAAGCTGAGCACATATGATTTATTTGGCTATAACTATCATAGATATCAACACTTGAAATGAATGTTGGTTATTAATTGTCTATGTATGTAGTAGTCCATAATCACTGGTCATTCTCAAATAAGCGTGAAGGAATGTGAAGTCATTTTTACAGAATACGTTACACCATGCACGACAGATGACATAATCACTATGAACGCAGATTTTATAAAGGAATAAATGTTAATTTCTTCAGGGACAGAGGAAATAATTCATTTTATTAAATGGCTTGTTAAACCTATTCTGCCAATGCTTTTATCTGTTTGTTTGGCTTGGTAGTAAAGCATGCTAAAAACCCATCTAGACAGGATTTTAAATAACTGGATTTTGCTACTTTAATACATTCAAAGGAACGCCTTCCACTTCAAATAGTCCTATTGTTTACACTGACCTTTTTCATGGAGGCAGTTGATACACAGCCCTTGTAAGTAGATTACCATATGGCCTTAAATTAATGAACAATGTGGACTCCGATAGGAATGGGTGAAACTCAAATGTTTGGACTTGTATAACTACCTAAATCCTATAGTGAGAAGTCAAACTCTATTCAAATATTGTATGATTTAAACACTAGAAGAACAAGATTTCTCTGTTCCTTCTTCTAGTATCAATAAGAGTAATATGTTTGTTTTTAAGCTGCGTAACTAAGGAAAAATAGACAAGTAAAATTTAACTTCCTCAGGAAAAATTCCACACTTGAAGACATTACTATGCCAAAAAAACTATTATGCATACATAGGACAATACAAATGCTAAAATGCTATGCTATAGAGATACCTGATTCATTATTTTTCAACAATACATACATATTATTGTGAATATGATCCACTGTAAAATCAAGTTACTGAAGAGTAAAGAATGTGTGAATGATCCCTAAGTATTTGTGAAAATGTTTACCAGCTTTACAGTTTGGTGGCATTGTCAACCATTGACCTGATTTTGCATGGAGCTTTCCATTTAAAAACACAAAAATGTCATCTTCTTTTTGGACCTGGACCTCCTATACGAAGCAGCTTTAAGGATCTTTGGGAAAAATGTTCTTATTTCTTCTTAGTTTTTTACTTTTGGAGCTGTAACCCTAAAGAGTATTGATCCGCTAAGTGAGGTAATAAATTCAGTTGTGGACATGAGGACTATAGCACTTGGCTCATTGGACCTGAATCCCGCCAATAGAGTGCGGCAGTTTGCTCATCAACTTGACTATATTAAGATATCCAATTCACTGTTTTCGAAATGCTTTCATGCATGCTCATATAATACTCATTAATCTCAGTAACATCCCACACTGTATTCCTACTTCATGCTCATCTTGAATATGTAATTCATCACAAAATTATCTCTTGCCAGAGCAATATAAGCAGATTACAGACTATGGCATCCCAGGAAACACTGCAAAGGTAAAGATACAAATTGCCACTAAAAATGCCATGTTAGAGTTGTCTATTTATAAATTTGGGGTTTTCTGAAAAATGCAATAAATTTTCATCTCAAGGCCTAGTTTTAAGATTCTTATTTCTCATGTCCAGAAAAGCAGAATGCCCCAAATCCCTCAGTTTTAGTATACAGTGAATGTTGGTCCTTGACAGAAAACTGTCCTTAGACAAGTTAATCAATCTTCTAATAAGGCACCAGTGACTACAGGGTATTTCCCTGTATGTATTAATAATGATATTCAGCTTGCCAATACCTATTTTTATGAAAAAATATCGAAGCTCTTTGCAAAAAGTGTCAGTGTCATTAATCCATTTTGCTGGTAAAAAAGTGCCACACAGCAACTGCAAAGACAGGACTGGAACTTAGTCCTGGTCCCCACTGCAGAGAGCACTGAACTCTGCTCATTTATCGTGTTTCCACTGACCTTTCAGCTAGGAGATACGTACATATATTGCACCACAGATATTTCTAGAAGAAGAAATTAGTCCAGCAGGAGAAAACATTATCCCAAAGTGGAGTCAAGAGGACAGCTGGAATGCATTCTTCCCATGCACATTTCCTGATGATAATAAGTTTAGCATGTGGGCACACTGTTTTTCAAAGAACTGTTTATGAAGTTAGTTCTCTGTGCAAGTGTTTCAAGACCAGCCCTTCAGTGTTACTTCCAGAAATGCTGAGCCTGAACCATTGGGTTTGAAAATGGCTTATCTGGAAATTATTATTGTGAGGTGAACAGAACGAAATTAATACCATCATTGCTGCTTGGAAAGAATGTGGCAATGCTTAATAACTGCAGTAGTGCCTTCCAAATTCTTTCACAAATTGCTCCAACCAGTAGCTGTTACTATTACTATAATTGCAAAATATGTTCACTGTTCCATTAGTGGTATTTCAATGTCACTTTGGAATGACATGAAATGGCGTAGGATAGAATGAGTCAGTAACATTATATTATTGATTTTAGTACAGCTTTTTTTTTCCTTACAGTAACATAATAAAGAATTAGGAGACATTGAGTCAGATCCTTTGAATTATATTTAACAGGAAAAGAATTAGAGATTACAAATATTATTTAAATACATCACTGTAGCTACTGAATTTCATGCATATTTACTGACACCCTCATAATGAGTTGAGTGTAAGTTTGACTTAAATCTATAGTATCCAACCCTGAAATAAAAAAGACATGGTAGAAATAGCACTACAGTACTGAGAAGAAAAAGGTAAATGTAGCAGCCACTGTCACAGTTCCAGTCCAGTTAAGTCCTCTTCCTGGGAGCAGTCTGTGTCTTTAGAAGGTGTATATTTTGGGTAAGTAGAATCATATGAGTTAACTGAAGCTTCATTACTGAACTAAGTAAACTTTCCAGATTTGGCTTGAAGCGGTAGTGTTCATGCACATCTTTCCATCAGCAATAGTGTGGGAGAAAGAGAACTTCTCACAGAGGAATGGATAGCAAGCTGAAGGCTGTTGATATCTTCAACCAGCACAGCTGTTTACAGAATGAACATCTGTCTATAGCATCTTCTTCCAAAATTTTACAGTACTGAAGAAACAGTTAAATTGTTTTTAGTGTGATTCTAGACAACAGCAGGAAAAGCGGAGCCAAGCTTCTTTCAAAATCAGGAGGATGCCATTTTTGCTCCAGCTCAGGGAAAGCTTTTGGCAAAGATACTACTGAAATCTTGCATTTACTTTTTGTAGCTGTGATGCTCACCTTTTTCATGACTTGGCTGGTTTATCAGGTAAACCTGGACTTGTTAGTATTCTTTCTAATTTATTTGTAGATGAGGACTAATAGCAGCTATAACGTTCCTTCTATTTATTATCAAATTATGCTCACTTCCTTCTTCAATTGCATAATATGTCCTAATTTCAAAGTCTCCCAGAATAATGCAGAATGCTTTTAAAGAGAGCTTCATTTTTGTGTGTCTTCCAGCCACAGGTAGACCATGTAGTCTTGATGGGAACAAAATACATCCTGCACCTTAAAATGTATTAGGCATTTGACTGAAGAAACTGGATTCTGGATGGAAATGACAAAATCTTCCTTAAGAAAATTACCTATCTACAAAGTAACCAATATCTCATGGAAAGGTAGGGTAAGTAAACGCCCAAGCTCAGAGGAAAGGAGCATCTCAGTATTTAATCAGTCAAACAGATCTGTGGCATTTCCAAGCCTACTGAAATCAGAATAGATGGATGTTTCATTATACCAGCGTTTCATCATACTGTTGTGAACCAGGGCATTACTGCTACCTTTCACTGTCCAAAAGTTGCTGAGAAATCTATGTGTTCAAAACAGATGGGACTCCATATTATGTCAAATATTGATGGTTGATTTTTTTGTTTGTTTGTTTTTTGTTTTTTTCTTTTTCTTTTTTTTTGGAGGCGGGGGAGGAGAATTGAGATAATTATTTCTTTTTCCTTTAAGTAGATCCTTTATTTCAAAGGAGAGTCAGTTCCTTCCATTCAGACCAACGAATTGATGTAATCATTTCCCTATTATTATGGGTTCTGGCTTTATTAGCAGTTGTAAAAAATTGCTTATTGGCTGCATTCCATCCTACAAAATAATTCTGGGTTGCTTTATTAACAAAAGTATTTTAGGACAAGATTTTTTAAAAATTTTTCTTCTTTTTTTTTGATAATTAATTGGTGTGTTAGCTTGATATTCACTTTTAAATTGTAAAAATACAAAAATAAAAACCAGGTACTACTTTTAAGTAACTTGCTCTTAGACTTTCTTTTTCCTTGATTCAAGCATTTTACAATAATGACATTATATTTGCACACCCTTCTTTGAAGAAGTCAGTGATGTTCCTAATTAAGAAGCCTGTGGAGACTCAAACTGTTGTTGGGAGGTCATTCTGGTGCACGTTGCTCTTCTGAGGTGGGCAGAATTGTTTTTGCCATTCTCCATCTATGCCTTTTGTTTAATATTAACGTTAAGGATCAGTTTCTGCATTGCTTCTCTTTTTCTTCAGTTTTGGCAAACAGCAAAGGTTTATGGTACACATATGAGATCATTTATTGAGTGTTATAAGAAGCACATTCTGCATGTAATTTGATACAGGGGCTACTATGGTAGATACATTTTGATTTTAAGTGGTAAATAAGCGCAGTAAAACCCACATAACTTGTCAGTGTGTAAGTTAAGTTGCTTGAGAACTAGACAAGGATACACACTGGGCTATTCAGTTATTTTTTTTATTGAACTGGTAAATTATCATGTGAAAATCCACATAACCTGTCACTGTGTAGGTTAAAATTACTTGTGAACTGGTCTATGATACACACTGGGCTATTTAAGTTATTTTTAAAAATTGCATTGGTAACGGATAACTCTATTTTGTACACTGGAGCTGTTGACTCCTTATCCTGTTGACTTTGGCTCTTTTCCTCTCGCACCACCCAGCCCAGGCTGTGTGATGAAGGAGTTAGCACTCTCTCAAGGCAAATGAATCATAAAAGTACTCCTCCTAGATTTTTCAGGTTAAACATCTTATTCAAGGCCCCACATCTGAAGTTGAAGGTGACTTATAGAGGGAAATACATCCAACTTCTTTCTGTGTGGGAAACCTTGAGGCCTCCGTGTGTCTTTTTCCTTTCCTTAATCTTTAGAGTTTGCTTTCTGCATCAAATAAATTGGTGAATGTGATATCTTCATGGTTATTATCCCCCCTCTCATGAAAATAAAATTTCTCTCCTTGTGATTGTAGGATTGGACTCTGAATACAACCTGACTGCACTTTAATTAGAATTTTAAATACCTTTAACTGGGCTTTGAGTTTTAGACTCCACTGAATTTTGTCCTCTTATTAAGCAGCTATCACTTTTGCTTTTCTTCTCCCTCTCTCCCTTTTCTGTTTTATAGCAGATTTATGATTCGGCAAAAATCCAAGACTGATAAGCCTTTGCGGAAGAAGAAGTAAGAGTATGTACAGCCCAGAAACAGCAATGCAAGCCTCTCCAGCAGCTCTCCTTCCAGAACAGCTCACATGTGACCTGCTTGAGATCAACTTAGAGTTACTGTGATGTCTCTGCTGAGGCAACCAAACCCTGCTTGTTTGACGGGCTCCTTTGTTTCAGTGTGATGGGGACACAGCTTCACATCTGCAAGCTAAGCTCATTCAACATAGTCCACTGCACAGTCAGCTTGATAGTCTTACATTTAATCATTAACAGCCCAGGCTAGAATTGATTAATGAACAGTGATAAAACTTTTTATCCCAGTCAGCTCTCTACTCCCTCACCCCAACTTCTCACCTCAAATTTTATGGAACACCTGTCTTATTTAGTTGCTTTTCTTTCATAAAGTTTCTGTATTTTTTTCCTAGCAATTCTGGACAAGAATATGGTGTGGATCTGCACAGATGGCAAGGATATTCTGGATATGTTGCAGTTGCTGAGTAGGTGGCTCTGGATGCTACATCACACATGTGGTGAGGTCAGCATGTTCAAGATGCCCACAGAGAGTGGTCGTTTCCCCATGACTTTCAGACATCTGTTGTTTTCATTGGAGCTGCTGGTACTGTTTCTGCAGGAACGCTAGATACCAGAAAACCTAGCCAAATTCACTCTTTACCAGGCACACAAAACTGTCAGGCCAAAATGAGGAAATAATCAGGATGTGTGGTAGTGCAGTCTGAGATGTTAGATGTGGGCACAGGCTAGCTAGTACTTTGAAGGATTCACTCAGTGCTATAAGAAAGCTGTGTGTTGTAGAACCAGATGACTTCTCGCTGCTCTTTTCTCATTTCATCTGATAAAAATTTCTGTTTTACTCATCACACAAGGTTTCCTTATCCTAGCTTTGACACCACATTGATGATGAAGTGTCTTTGATTTCCTGCCCTCCTACCCCAACTTCTTTCAGCTTCTAAAGTCACATGCATAATTTACTTCCTCCTGATGTTTAGAGAAGGCTAGAAACAGCTTAAAAACCACCTCTCTTGGTCTATTTATAGAACTCGCACGAAATACACTTCATTTGCTGTTGATGAGTTATGCCTATGAATCTTCATGTCAATTTAGCTCATGACCTCTTATTATCTGCTGGGGGCTGATGGTGTTTGAGGGATACAAGCTAAAGGCATTGGGGAGCATATAGGCACACAGCTACCAATCTTGTTCTTCACAGGGAAAATACTTCTTTCCTTCTTACTGTGGTGCGCATCCAGGGCACTTGAAACAGCCAAGTCATCACTGAATTTATTTACAGTTTGGCAAAAGCTTATCATTTTATTACATTTGCACAATCAAAATGATTCTTAGCTTAAGTTAAGTGAATCCTCTTTGGCCTGCCAAATGTGGCAATAATATTTACTCATTCATTTGTTCATTCATCCATTCATTTGTATGTGTGTATTGCAGAGGATCTTAGTCCAAATTACTTACTACTTGAGTAAATATAAAATAGCTGATGCTCAATTGCCGAGGTAGGTTGGTTATTTTTATTGGATATTACAGTCACAGAGTTTGCATCAGTTCAGGTTTCTAATGTGAATGCTCTCATTTATGAATTTTTACTTACTGTACATAGTTTGCTTCAAAACCTATCACTAGGAACATAGAAACTTCTCTTAATTTCAAAGAACTGTCTTAATGAGACCCCAAAAGCAGCTTTTTTAAAGACAACATTTGGTACCTTTCCAGAACTTTTTTTCAGAAGTCAACATAAATATCAGCTAGATTTTTAAAAGATTTTTATTGCACAAAGCATTCAGAAGTACTCCCTTATTTTCAGCACCTCGTGCCTCAGAATTACTGACTTTTTTTCATTCTGTTGCAACTTCTGTGACCACTTTTTTTTTGAACAATGTATATAAAATATTGACATGTCAGAGACGGGGCATGAATTAGTGCTCCAAAATTTCTACAAAAGGGTAAAAATTTAGGCTGGGGTAAATTAACATCATATAAAGTAGTGGGATGTTTGACTCCTCAAATTTTTTAAAAAGAATACTTGGAACAGGAATTACAGAGGAGGGGAAATTTGGCCTAACCTAAACTTTTGTCTCAGTGGTGTTGATGTAAACAAGTATGGACTTCCAGAAAAAATGATTGAGGGCCAACCATCCTGACTGCTTAAGAGTGCCATATGAGAAGAGGTGTTTCTATTTCTTCTATTGCTGTGCAAGTACCCTGGGGATGCTCCTGTCTTCTTTTTGTGCATTTGTAAGTCCCAGTCATGCCGGTGCACAGGACAAATTATTCCCATGGGCTTAATGACATCCTTTTCCTTTTCGCCTTCTAGCTTGCACCTTCCATCACTTCTGTCATCTTGTACCAAGCACATTTGGCACTTTCGTATAGTCTATATAGGCTGATAACCTTCGTCCTTTGTTTCAGTTTCTTACCTGTTAAGTACAGAATATGTTACCTATCACCTCTGCAAGTCACAGAAATATCCATGTAAAATGTTTTATATTGTTAGTGTGAATATAAAAAGAAAAGGTTTCCATTCACTTGGCCAAAGACATTGCCAACATTTAAAACTGGTCAACTCTATCCCTAAAAAAATTAAGCCTCTTTTTTCCTGTTTAGTAGAAGGGGAGGGGGAAACTCAGGCAAGAAGGAGGGTCAGAAGAATGTGCTCTGCAGAACAAAAAGATCCTTATTTGCAGTAAAAGCTTTCCCTTATTCTCCAAGCAAAACGTCAAACTCCCCATAAATATCCTTGTAGCTGGAGCCAGGTCCATTTTTCCCTCGTCTCCCATTGAGTGCTGCTCTTCCAATTTCACTCATAAAAATATTATTATAGGAAAGTGTAAAATCAGTTCCAATTTCAAGGTCTCTAATTCCAAGGCTGAAAAAAACTATCTGAATATTACATGTTTCTGTTTAATCCAAAAAGCAAAGCTTGCAAATCCACCTGTTTTTTTTTGTTTCTACTCTCTGGCTGAGATTGATGAAAGCATAAGACAAAAGAACAAAAAAACAAGGAGAAAATAATAAAACTTGAGTAATCATATTATTAAATTCTGCTATGGAACGCCATGACAGGGAATTATATATACCTGTATCACTTAGACATCAGTAGTGCTTCTTAAAACAGTTTTTGGTGTATATTTTAGTATTATCTACACTAAATTTAGAATGACAAGTAAAACGTACCACCATGTGAGCTTCAAACTCTAATTTCAGTAGGGGAGTGATGTCATAAATTCTGAACATAAACCCACAGATGAAATTACAGCCTTTATACTAATTTAACGGTTCATGTGTGTGTGTGTGTGTGTATGTGTGTGTGCACATACATGTACGTGTGAGTTTGCAGGTGTGTACATAAGGATGTACACATATAAAACTGTAATAATCAGCTACCACCCCCTGCTCTTTAACACACAGCATTAAGAAAACAGTGCTGTAGCTACACATAGTACCAATATATGATCACAGTCAGGATATTCTAAAGTCATAAAGAGAAATTCTAATGAAAATGGTGCTAAATGGCCTTTTTGCACTTGTTAAAGCTAAAAATAACCCAGAAAATATCACAGTAGAGTAAAAAATTAAAAATTAATTTTAGGAAATTCACACTGATCTATTTCAAGAACGTTACCTAGTCAAATGGAAGAATTATGCACTTTTTAATAGAGAAATATATTCTTTATTAAAGAAAAGAGATTTTTTCAAAGGTCTTTTCAAAATAATTGATGAGAGATAAAGTTCAGTGGAATTTTGTTCTGACAGACAAAATGATGAAAAAACTCCAATCTGAACAGTAAACGAGAAATATTATACAAAAGAATATGTCTAGGGTAGGCCATTGTGTTTCTAATTCGCTTGATTAATCTAGCAGTTGAAGGCTGACCACCTTTGTCCAGAGGGGCCAAACAGTGTAAATCTCACTTTTACAGAGTCCTGACCTTGCCCTGACACCAGCTTATCACCAACTAACAGTTAATGGGTAGCTGAAGTTTACCCTTTTGTTTTCACTGTAACATTTGATTAAAGCAAAGACAAGTGTGGGGGTTCTTTTCAAGACATCCAGCATTTTCTTTATAGGTAGAAATGAAATCAAATATTTAATCTTCACAGTGAAAAAAAGAGTAATCAATGAACCTTATCTAATGACTCCACAAAGTAGTTGTCTGAGAGAAATTGATGCCAGTACCAGACACGTGCTTGACTGGAAGTTGAGGTCTTGCAGAAAACATTAAAGTTTTCTGGAACTAAATGTGATAGTTTTAAACTAATAATTAAGATTTTTTTTTAAAGTTTCATCATGTTTTTCTGATTGTATTCATTGCTTGCTCTATAGGGCAAGGATATAAGAGAGCTTGCAGCACTGAAAGTTTCTTCTCTAAGTTACACATACACACATGTACAAAGACACACGTAAATACCATTGTTTGGGGGTTTTTTAATTATTATGAAATTCACAGTTGTTGGGGTTTAAAAAATACTGAAACCCTGGTTGTTCACAATTATATGGGTATATTATCATATTGCCAATAGTAAAAATGAAGCAGACAGATCCATCATATTTGCTGACAAAACTATCAAAGTTTAATGCTTGGTGAGTTTTCTCACCCATATTTTAAAAACCATTGTTTGTCATCCAAACTGGAAAAACTGAAATACTCTCTGTGAAATGGTAGCACGGTGGAAATGGCAAGAAATTACTTCTTATTCCTTGGGGACATTAGTCCTGAGATTAAGAATGGAGTCCCTGGACAAAACCTGATGCTCTAGCTAAAACAGATTTTGAATTTAAATCTTGGCTCTAGCCTAATTAGAAGCCACGAGCCACATTTCATCTGAGGATCAAGACAAGCTTTAAGGGGAAAGGGTCTCATTTCAGTGGCTTTAAAGAGTGACACTCTTTTAAGAATAAGCTCCATACTGATGTTTGCTGATTGTCTTAATGTGACTGTAATTTTTTGATTAATTGCTCTCCTTTCTTTTGAAAAAGAGAGCTCATAAACAACCTCATTTATTAATCTGATGGCTAATCTATTTTACTGTAACTATAACAGCAAACTGGATTCTAAAATTTCCTCTGAGCTGCAGAGCGTCTCATTTGTGGATGTAAAATCATAACAGGATTTTGACACCTAAGGGACATTTGACCACTAACTCCAAAAAATAGTCATCACGGTTATCACTATTATCATCAAGATATCAGTACATCTGTTACTTAAACCTACTCTGCTTGAATAAAGAATGGTTTTTTTTCTGAAACACAAAACTTCTGTAGCCATCAAAGTGCAAATGAGACAAAAACCTCCTGCTTATGTGTGATTTCACATTAAAACCCTCTCTGTTCATTTTTTTCTGCCACTCAATTATTCACTCAAGAAACAATAAGCAAAAAGAAATCTTGCAGAACAAAAGGCAAATGTTTGCGCCTGCTGAAATGCTGTTTTTCTAGAGGGAAAATTGCTGTTTCTTTGTCCATTGAATTGTCTCATAAAGAAAACACACAACCACAAATATTCATACCATAACAACAACATTTGTGCCTCTAATTTATTTATTAAAGGGCTTTTTAGTAAATATTGTCAAATGAATCCAGACTGTTGTTTACATCTCTGAAGAGTAATAAACAGGAGACAATTAACTGCTAATTATTTCCACCTGGTGAACTCTATTTTGAGAAGTTTTGATTAATTAACAGTGGGGCTCTATCATCATCATTTGCTGGTGAGAAGGAAAAAAATAACAATTTACATCAAATTAACATTAATCTGAAGTGAGGTCTTTGTCCATTTTCTGGGTCATTGCCACTAAACTCATTATAGAAATAATTGGAAAATGCAGCCACTGTTAATCAATATAACAATATGATTTTCTTTATGAAGGTAATGGCAATTATTAGGAAGTCTGAAAAGAAATTTTAAAGAAGGACAAGTATAGCACTATTTTTTTAACCATTAATATGGCCTTACTCTCAGCCAGTAACGGACTAAAGAAAACTAGCTTTTCTTATCTTTCAAGGTAGAAAAACTCCTTTTCATTTGAAAGGAAAATTTGGAAATACAAGGCATGTTTCTTCAGTGCTGCTTATTTCCTCTTGAGCTGGTGCCTATTAATTTCACTGAAGAAACTTGGTAGGAGGATATTAAGCTATGGTATTTCTCCAGTTTTTCAAATGGCATCCAAGTTGTCTCTGGGTTTCCCTGGACAAATGCCTAAAAGATTATCAGTTGTGCCAGGGTTTCATTTTCTGTGTGCAGTAATCCAAGCCAGTTAGCCTTCAGTAACAAATCTTACCCACCCTACATTTTCCTCAGAACCCATCTTACAGTCTCTGTGAGATCATAGAGAGATGCATGCTGGCCAGCCCCACAGGGCATTGGTTTAGGATCCTCAAGGGTTTTTTTTTTCAGGGGCTTAATTAACTTGTTTGTTGTATTCACACTGCTGAGGAGTGAGTTGGTTTGAACATAAGGATAACTGACGGAAATGTTAGTATATATTTAATTATGCTGAGAGTGCCCGGGGCATTGGATGGACATGCTTTTACAGCAGAGCAGTAAAAATCAATATAAAAATATAGCATGGTAAGTATAATGTGTAAAAAACAAGAAGGGGGTCAGGAGAGCTAAACACTTCCCCCCCCTCCCCCCCCATTCTTCTCAATGTACTCCTTTTCTTAATCTTCTCAGCTGATTTTCACCTCAGCTTCCTGACCTTCAGCTGTACACATGTGAGATTTACCCCTGTATCTACTGACGTGCTTATCTACTGTTGCTATTTAAAAACATATTTGCTCTTGAGCATATGTGGGTGCCAGACAGGGCCTGTTTGCTCTTGTACCAATCAAGTGGTGAGGTGAAAGCACTAGATAATTCTTCCCTTATTATTTTTTGCCTTTTTACATGGTTATTAAATATAGTAGAGAGCTAATGGAGATATATGGAAACCAGATTGTTCTTAGGACACTCTTTTTTTCAGTCAAAAACAAAAATAATGAACTAACAACATCTGCAGAATTCTGCAAGAAGTGTTTCCTCATTTCCATATGAAATTAAGAGACTCCTATATTTCTGCTTGTGCAAAAAATCTTTCTGCTTCAGCAAAATAGCACCCAAAAGATGCTATATGTGATGGGCTTTGCCTGAAAAGCAAATTCCACTGTCAACTGTACTGTAGGATAGCTCATTCTTTTTTTTTCCCCAGTATCTTCAATTGTTTAAAATTATGAGTGATTTTTTAATTATACATTTTTGCTAGTAAATAAACTTTTTCTAAACCAAACAATTTTTTCTTTCGTAATATAATGTTTTTCAAGTATAAGACAAAGAACATAGAGGCATAACGGATAGAATTTTTTGTCAAAAATTAAGTACAAAACTTATTTTTTAAACTAATGGGACAAAAATAAAAAAATCAGAACTGTCCAGTAAAATATTAGTGTTTTGTTGTTGTTTGGAATTTCTTGTTTGTTCCCATAACCATCCATTATGCTAATGTAAAGAGTGGGCAACTTTCTAATTCCACTCTTAGATTTCCCTGGAAAAAAATGGTCTTTCCAAAGCTCCAAGGAACAGAGTTTGGTATTCTTATTGAAGGAAAAAAAAAAAAAGAAAAAGAAAAAAAACTCTCTAGTTTTCTCTGAACTTTAAGCAGTATAAGAAACAAAGCGTGAACACTCAGGGTTTGGAATGAAGAGTCTGTATGAGTGAATTACCACAGTAGAAAAATTAAGGAAATTTATGACACCTTGATAATTGTTTGTTCTTTTTTCATTATAATTCATAGAGAAGTAGTTTGGAACTGAGACATTCTAAACAGGATTCAGTCCCTTTCACTCTTGTTGCTGTAAGATACGAGTGCGCTAATCATATGAAAAAAACTCATTTTAGAACCTTTTGCCCATATTAAAAACATTCAAAATAATTTCCTGCCTCTGCTGCTAAGAATGATTGATGTTTAGTTAATAGCTTTGTTTTGGAGAAGAAAAAGAGAAATGGAATGAGAAATTTTAATCCTTTTTTTTACTACTTTCTTTAAAATACTAATTTTCTCTTTTCACCCATAATTTTCCTTATACTCTTCACAAATTTCCTAGCTAAAAAGGCAAATACTGCTGGTTAGGTAGGTTATTTTGTACAATGAGATTAAGAAGCCAAGAAAAAGTAGAACAGTTTGTGCATTAACAGGATAAGCAGCAGCCAGTGTACTAGAGGTTTAATTTCCACCCAGAACTCATAGTATGATAGCTAATTGTCTCTGTTGCTCTATAACATCGCTGACCCATTCTCAATTATTGAGCTAATGGATAAATTTCAAGTTTCACACAAAATATGACAGACTGGTCACAATAAATACATTGTTACTATTCATAACGATGCCTCAAATAACATAATTGTTATTTTTTTCTTTAATAAGTAAAATGCAAATTCTAGTTCCTGATAGGATTCAGATCAAGGAGATACTGGTAAAGTTTACTTATTTGATGTCCGGAATATACAGACTTAGCTGCACAGAAATGTTTCCATTTACTGTAAGTTTCGGATTTGTAGCGCATGTGCCTGAGCCTTTTCTCACTCTCAGTGATCTTGAAATGCAACAATCCAAATGTGACTGCTCAACAAGTTTAGTTGCATTAATAATCAACAGGGTTTGGTACTAGGGAAATTGTTGGATGCAATCATGACCTGTAATGCAAAGGAAACACAGATACTGTACAGATGTTTGATCGTCTATGTATATTTCAAGTTAAAAAAAAAAAAGAAAAACTAATTACAACATTAATCTTTGTCCATATGGGTGTGTAACTGGGCCCAGATATTTTAAAGGCAAAGAAAACTGTCTGACCTGGAATCTGAACCAGTTGTATTCCAGCCTCCTGAATCCAAATCAAACACTTTCAGTGTTCTTTTCAGAAGTTTGACAAGATGCAATGATTACATTATGGAATTCATCAAATCATATTACCGTCTGTGGCCAGGTACAAGTTGGGGTACACTCCTTATATCAGAATCCAAACATTGCCTTTATATTGCCTGATTTCCTGATGTTTTGATGAGCTACTAAAATAATTTGGAAATTTCAGCCTCGCCACAAAGCCAAATTTCTTATTTATCTTATTTACCGTGTATTATGAAATACCTCAGGCTATGTTTTCTACCCATAGTTTCTAATTTTAAAAAGAAATGTCAAAATTTACTTGATGTACTTTTTTTTTTAAGGGTTATTTACATATTAAAAGAATCCAGTAGAACATAAAATACTATATCACCTCTAAATTCAGGATAGAGTGGATTGAGGGAGTAGATCAGATTTGTCAGGGTTTTTCGATGCTTTAAGGACCTTTAAGTCCACCAAATATAATGCTGTAAGGATTATGTTTGAGAAAAAAGGACTTTTTCACTTAGCACTCAGGATCACAATAAGGAACAGTTGGTTGAGCCCCTGAGTCAATCATGTTACAAACCACATCAACTCTTGGTGTGAATATGATGTATAGTCCCACTTCATTTCAACATATCTTTAACCTTGGTCCTAATGATATTATACCACCCACAAAAAGGTATAGAAGAAAGAAACCACATAGAGTGGGGATTGCCGCAACATATAGACAGCATAGCTAACACAGAAGAGTTGAAATACAGTTTTGCAGCTGGTTTTAGTGAGTTGGCAAATGTGTACTCTATGTTAGGATCAAGTTCCTGTCATATACTGGTATTGGAAAAAAAGTAGAGTTAGAGAGATGTCAGCCCTAAGCCAAATTATGTGACTGAGAGCTGAAGAACTAAGGAGAGAAATGTGACTGCCCTTTCTGTAACCACAATCAAGATTAACTCCCCTTTGCAAGCAAAAAACAGAGAAAAAGCAACTCCAAGAAAGATAAAATTGAAGAAAATGCATGTCAAATTTTTGACCGACCTTGTGTTGTTCCTTCACCACCACCCCCACCCCCCCCCCCCCCCACACACACACACGTGCGTGTGCGCACTCACACAGAGTTATTCTCTTCAGCTCATTTATTCCAGGAAAAAGCATTGAGGGACAGATTCTCACTTCACTTAAACTCTTTTAAATGACTTCAGAAATGTAAAGTACCAAGGGAATCTGTACCTTCCTTTTGCTTAAGACAGAAGGTTTCCCAGTGTAATAAGGCAAAATTCACACTGTGCAACTACTGAAGAAGAAGGGATTAGATCAGCCACATGTTGGGTGGAATGTAGCAGCTATTTATCGAAACACAGCAACTCTATACAACATGCTAGGAAAGGAAATTAAGAAAGCTGTCTCCATCTGAAACTGCGGGGGGAATTTAGGGAAGCAGAATGTAATTAACCTAATTGAAATTTGTCAGAGTACAGGATTTTTCTAGAGCCTTACTGTTCAGAATTACTTTATCATGAAACAAATGAGCCACTGTCACAGACATTCGCTTTTAGCAAAGCAGCAACTTTGATCTTTTGATTATATCTACACTAAACTCCAAAGACTGTTCATGCACTCAGCATTCAGTCCTCTGTACCGCTTGTTCTTGGCAAACAAACAATAAAATCCAGTTGGTGTAATAGGACATCTTGTACAAACAATCTATAATTCTAAACATTTTCACTAGTGACATAAATGAGAGATACTGATTATTTTCGGGGTCTTGAGAAACTCAGACAGATTACGGACTTAGTGACTTCTAAAATTTATACAGCATTTCAGCAGAAGAGCTGAGAATGTTCAAGCCTGCTTTAACCACTCCCTTCACTAGTTCCCTAGATGAGCAGTACTGAACAATGCAGTT